>CM070782.1:33071032-34447032 GCA_036346955.1 Dipus sagitta | reverse complement strand
AGAATATATTTCAATCAACTATAAAGGCTGTTCCTACCCTTCATTCTGTCTGTATGTTCCTCCTTGCTTTACCCTGAGCTGCTAGGATACACCTGAGGTAAGTATGGATCCCTCCTCTCCCAAGATAGCCTAGCTAGAGCAAAGTACTGTTTCTTGGTCTGAGTGGCTTTTCTGCTTGCTTCTGCTTTATAGTTTGGGGTAATTTCTCACTTTAATTACATGTGATTTTCCTCTGGTCTCTGAATCTACCATGTTCATATTTCCCTTAGACTCCAGATCCACCACGTGGGTGCTTTCTTTAACTCTAGGCCGGCTACCTTTATAATTACTCTAAACTTGGGGCAACCATGGTTAGTACTCAATTCTCATCTGAATTTCTTGATCCCTGCGTTTATATTTTCCCTTTGCTATTCTTGAGGAAGCCCCCACTGTTTGCTCTTGGGGAAGAATAAGGTGGATGCTATTTCTGTTACTTTTAAGTCTCCCTACACAAATTCCTAGGTTCTGTCTTCCACATGCTTATGGCTCTGCTCCAGCCTCTCAAAGATTTCCATTACTTTTAAGTGAGTTTCACAAGCTATGCTGTGCCCTCCACATGAGTGCATGTTTCATACTTCCCATGTGCTTATGATTCTGCTCCAGCCTTCTTCCTGGATCCCAGTTTCCCTTAAACAAACCCCACAATTTGTGACTTCTCCCTAAATAAGCTTAGCAATTCATAATTTATTCTTCCTGAGTCTGTTTTCATAAATTATTTGTTAAAGAGAGGAAGGACCCAAAATTAGGGTTCATAAACTTGAGGGGCCCCTCCTGAACCCTGAAATCCTACATTAGCAGTTGTCTCTCAGGAAGAGGGGTCCTTCCACCTGGGGTCTGGATATCTCCTCTCCAACTTATTCCATCTGTGTACTAGTTCTTTAGATGTCACTGCCCACATTCAGGCAGGACACCCACTCCTAATCACTGTCTCACATGTCTACCCTTTCTGGAAATGCTTACAGACACACCCAGAGGTATGATCCTCTGGGTCCTAGACTTCTCTTAATCCAATCAAGTTAACAACCAAGACCAACCATCATACATTCTGAAGACACCCAGACCTTACAGCAAACTTGTATCATTGTTGTTCCAATAGCCCACATCTCTAACAAACTGTCAGCAAGCAACTCAGGAAATAAGGATGGTAATGACTATGTGAGTGGGTTAGAAGCAGCTTCAGTTCCTAGCTAAGGATGAGATGAATGCAACCCTGGAAGACAATGTAGCTAGTGACTCATGCAAGGTCCTGAACAGATCCATCCAGGTAACTTCTGATGTCTTGTCTGTACAGTGAGCTAACATATGCTTTTGTTTTAAACTAAGCATTGCTGCAACTTTTCATGCAGTGATACACAAATGCAAATATCTAGGTAATTTATAGTATTTTGAAAACACAAATAAGCCTGCTGTATTACCTGCTTGTTCACCTGGCCAGTGTCTAGAAGCTGCCAAATGGAGACAGTAGTCATTTGATTACTTTCATTTGGCCCCTTAGCAACCTTGTCCAACTTAAATCAAACATTTTACTCCTGGTTTTGACTTGAAAAAGACACAACAGGTACAAATAGGTAGTTTGAGTTAATAGTATTTATTTGTACAAAATTGTATAATCATTGCATGATGTAGTGAGACTCTTAATTTTAATGGGTATTATAAATGTAGTGAGTCCCAGACCAGAAATAAACCTCCTGAATAAAAATTAAAAACGAGCTGGGTGTGGTGGCACACACCATTAATCCCAGCACTCAGGAGGCAGAGGTAGGAGGATTGCCATGAGTTCAAGGCTACACTGAGAATACAGAGTTAATTCCAGGTCAGCCTGGGCTAGAGTGAGACCCTACCTCAAAAAAAAAAAAATTAAAAAGGAGGGCTAGAGGGATGGCTTGGTGGTTAAGGGATTTGCTTGCAAAGCCAAAGGACCCAGGTTTGAATCCCCAGGACCCACGTTAGCCAGATGCACAAGGTGGCACATGTGTCTGGAGTTTGTTTACAGTGGCTGGAGACCCTGGCTCATCCATTCTCTCTCTCCCCCTCTTTCTCTCTGCCAAATAAATAAAAATAATAATTTAAAAAAAACATTTAAAAGGAGTCTTTATTCATCTGGCCAGCAACTGTCCTCCACAGCAAGGAGGAGAGCAGCTCTATCCTACTTTTACAGTGAAATTTAAAGGCAAAAACTACATTCCTTTACAATGATCTGAAACACACTCTCCCACCACCCCCCACCCCCCCCACACACAATTGTCTTTAGCAAGAGCAAGCAAGCATGATTACAAAAGCAGAATTTTTGCAGTTAGCACCAGGTATGAAGCAGATACCAAATATCAGGCCATCTTGACCTCAAGGTGAGGGTAAGCACCAGATGCCTTATTGGAACCACATCCTCATTCCTGTAATTAATGCTCTGTGCTAATCTTTAATCTCCTGTGGCTTCTTGAGACTGTCAAGATGGCCAAGTGGTATAAGATGGCTTCCCTTAGGTCAGTTCACCAGAGGTTGTTTCATTCCCCACTGGTTTTAGTAACTGAGTCAAATCCTACACTTAGCAATTGCCATAGGCTCATATTTGTTCCTGAAAACCATTAATTTTACTGAGGAAACTTTTTTTGTTGGACAAACTTGATTAGAGTGTTTAAAATGCAGAGGCCTATAATTAATCCTAAAAGTAACAGAATTGGGGTCCCTGAGATGGCAGTAATTAGTGTAGTAAACCTGGGTGACTGTATTAGTCAGGGTTCTCCAGAGGAACAAAACTGCTAGAATGAATTATATTAAAAAGGGTATTTAATGGATTAGCTTACTATAGTCCAATAGCAGTTGCAGGCCTGAGAATCAAGGAACCTGGTCGCTGGTCAGTCCACATGGCCAGATGCCTCAGCAATACCAATCCAGCACTGAAGGTCTGGAGGCTTCCTGAGGAGCCACTGGTTTTTGATCCATGCAGGTCTTCAGTTGACGCTGTTCTTCAGTCCGTACTGGTCTTCAATCCACGCTGGAAAGCAGCAGCAGCTCTGGCAGCCAACTAGAAGGAAGGAAGAAGGGCTCTTTTCACCCAGAGCTTCCTTATGTAAAGTACCCCTCTGAGAGGGACCACCTGCTCTGGGAGAAGGGCTCACTCTGGAGTAAGGACTTCCTCTTTTACTTAATTCTTCCTTGAAGCAACCTCAGAGACCCACTGAAAAGGCATTTCTGTGTATTACTAAACAGATCAAGTTGACAATACCTCAACTATCACAGTGACCAAGAAAAAAACTTTTCATACCAATTCCCTAAATTCTTACAAAATTCCTCTCTATCTTTCAGATGAAACATCTAACTACAAACGTACTTTCTTGGATTACTCCAGAGTAGTTTGTAGAGAAACAGCAAGTCTCTCCTTAGAGCCATACAAAGTCCTCCTTGTTTTAGTAACAACAGGTCCAGTTCTCTCTATCCTGTAATATCACTTCTGGCAGAGAGTCTAGAGAGGTCTCCAGGCAGCTAACAGAGGATTCTAATTCTTTCAAATCAGCATCAACATGTTGATCCAAGGTTCTGAAATTTTTGTCTCCAACAACTAAAGCAGAGGTACCTATAATGGCTTATCCTTCTATTCCTAACCCTACTAGTAAAGGTAGCAAGATGGGTGCCCCTCTCCTTTCCCTATAGTTAGAAGACATGGAGAAAATTCCCAGACATTTCCTGCCTGCATTTCCATCATATAGATAGACCTGGGAATTAGGTGGACCAACACACAAAATTTCTTCCATCCATCATCAGCAAAAAGGTAGAAGTTGAGGAGGAAGTAATTCCAGATACACATGCAAACCAAGAATCAGGGATGGTATTAAGAAATAACTATCACCGTTAGTAGTAGGGAAAGGACTTGGGAGCATGAGTTCCAATAAGAGGGTTGTTCTATCTGATAATCAATTGTTTTTTTATACAAAACCCTTGTCCTTGGAGGTTCTCCAAGGGTAAGCTTAGGTTTCATTCCCCATAGGCAGAGATCTGTTTTTTCAACCTGTTTATGGGTCAGGTTACAGACAGTGGAGATAGTCTCTTTAATAGACATCTTTACCCCAATACCCTCATAGTATGGGGGCGCAGGGTTTAAACAAAGCCAGCAGTCCTGGGTTGATATTAGGGCTAGTGCTTATTAATTACTCTAAAGACTGTATCCAAACTTGTGAATAACCTTTTGTAGGGGACTCTTGGAGTTGGATGGGTCCACACAGATGAAGCATTAGAATGCAGAAGTTCCTCTGGCCCTTGAGTGGGCATCTGGACAATTGGAGGAACTACCAATGGAGGAGCATAAGGCCCAAAGGGGCTGATGGTTTTTACCTTCCTCATTCTCTGAATTGTAAATATGGTACCTGGATGTCTCCCAGATGCTTGTAATCTTGTTCCCCATGTTCGTCTTGCTTCCCAAGCTCCTATAACAACTGGATGTCATAGTTTTCTTAAAAATCTTAAAGGGGGTTGCACTTTCCCATTCCACAAATCTCTGAAGAACTTGGTGTTTCTACAGAGATGAAAGAATCATGGTGGGTCCAAGAGTCCTCACTTTCACAACCCCATTTCACAAAGTGATATTGATCATCTTCTTGGCAACTTAGCCCTCCATTTGCTGGACAAATATAATAAATTGGATTCTTGCATGGCCTTTTCAGGGCTAGACATTCCATACCCATAAGTAGGAACTCCCCATTCCTGTCCCATCCATGTTTCTGTGAAAACCTTATTCCAGTTCCTCCCAAATAGATCACATATGTCTGCTGGTAAGATAGGTTGGCCAGTGGTAACTAGCATTTTGATTATCTGTCCAGTAGTAGTATCCCTAAGCTCCCAGGTAAGATTGTGGGGTTGGTGTGGACTTATGTTGTAGTTGTTAGCTAAAACCATAGAACCATGGAAGCTAAGCATAAGACTATTAAGCATGGTACAAGCAAAAAGAAGCAATAGACAATACAATGTTTCATACACGTGGTACACATGACCATCTTATCTTTAGAGGATCTTGGTGAGCCTCAGGTTTTTGGATGATCCAATGGTTGTTTGGGTCCCCGGAGGTGGCCTTCTTTAGTTGGTTGTGGTTCCACCATGGTCTCTTCCCAGCTACTTTTACCATAGTGGGGGTTATCAAGACTACACTGAAAGGTCCTTGCCAGTGAGGCTTGAGGTTACCAGCACTATGTCTCTTCACCCATGCCAGGTCTGTGGGTTCAAATGAAGATGGTAGTAGTTTTAAGTTGGGTCCATTGTGGGCCTTTTGGACTAAGGGAGTATCTGGTGGAGAGTCTGCTGGAGAGCCTTAAGGGACTGCAGAATGTCATGGTTAGTATTTTCTTACAATTGTTCTGTACATGCACCATGGCAAAGGCATAATGGCTATCAGTATACATATTTATGACATTGTCTTTTCCATGTCTCAAAGCCTGAGTCAATGTTATCAGTTTGGCTTTTGGAACAGAGGTCCCATGCCCAAGTGCTTGAGCCCACAAAAAATGTCTTTTTCAATATTACCACTTCTGCCCCCATGAACCTGACTCCATTGGGAATGAAACTGGAACCATCAGCGTCATCAGAGTCATCTCTTGGGATGTCTGTGAGATCAGGTCAGAGACCCTGGACAGATTCAAGGCTTTCAAAACAGTTGTGAATTGGTTTCTCAGGCAGGAGAGTGGCTGGGTTGAAAGCAATTTTCTTTTCTTTTAATATATAGTTCATTTTATTTAAACTTCACAATGTCCTGTGATATAGTTGTTGCACTTACAGATATAAGGAAGATGGACTTCAGATAGAATGAGTGACAAGTTCACATAGCAGGTTGCATACTTGAATTTGAGAGAAAATCTTTTGCCAAATACAAAAGTGAAAACAATAGTTGACATATGTTTATTTTCCTATATTTAATATTTTATTTGATAAGTCTTGGATAACAGTTTTGATAATTCTTGTTTGTTGTCTCAAGGTGTTTAAAAATAGTTTGTCAAAATATTTGTTGTTATTTTACTTACTGGATTTTCCACAATGAATATTTCAGTTATTTACAGCTCAAGTCACCTAAGAACATTCATTATGTCAAGAGAAAAGGCTTATTTATGTTGGTGTTGGGAAAGCAAAGCATTCCAGCTCCCTCCCCTCTCCCATCACCATCTTTGTGTAGGATTCTCTCACAGTCATCACATTCTTTGCTTAAGAATGAACAGGCCTCACAAAGGACACAGAGTTTTACTGGTTTCTCCCCTGTGCTACTCTCCCACCCCCACCTACGGCTACTCTTCAGCAAGGAGGGAAAGTAGTAGCATTGGGTCATTGGGAACCTGGAGGACTTATCTGGGCTAAATACTACCACCCATGTCTCTCCAGATAGCAGAGTGTTTTGTTGTTATTTTTCATATTTTATTTATTTGTTTTTTATTAATTAGTTTTGTACTCAGTGAATACAGTCAACTTGGTACCATTGTTAGCTTCCTCCATGTCCTTCACCCTCCCGCTAGCCCATCCTTGCTAAGGTATATGGGTCATGCATTGTGGAGTTAGCCCACAGATATGGGTAGGAGGAAATGTCTCTGTGTATCATGATCCAACGTGTGGCTCTGACATTCTTTCTGCCCCCTCTTCCGCAAAATTTCCCTGAGCCATGTTGGGTTCATTTTGGGTCTGCTTCAGTGATTAGGTGTTGGGAGCCTTTGTGTCTCTTGATATCTCATTTGGTAGGAGTTGATTGTTCTCTGTGTCAATCTCCTTCACCCTTGCAGCTGGTACCCAGTTCACCAAGAAAACAACACCCTGACTTGTTTCACCAATTATTCTTAGTTTCAGCTGGGGTCCTTTTGAGGTATGATGGGGTAGTTCTCTCCTTAGAATCTGCATCTATCTGAAAAAGGGAAGCAGATTCTCCAATGGAGAGTAAAGTTAACACCAGATAAATGGGATAACCTTATTTTTTTTTATAGAGAATTTAATAGGTGTGGGCCCTCTTTTAACCCACAATTGGTGGTAGCTTGATAGTGGAGAGTAGATACAGGTTTGGATATGATTCTGACATGTTTCCCAGCTTCTGGGAATGGTTCCATTCCATTGAGCAGATGAGTTAGCCATATTGAGAGCAGTTGGTTTCCCACCATTGCTGTGTGCCACTATTGCACTTGTGTGAGCATCACAACAGGTTATTTGCTGCTAAGTAGGTTAGACCATGAGTTGCCTGACAGATATTGTTCATTTTCCCCCAGTCACCCTTCTGGCACTAGAAACTAGACACCCTGACTGGGGACTGACTCTCTTCCAGCTTCCAGCCATGTCACTCCATTTAAATCTCAACCACATATGGTGTCTTCAGCAGTAGGGTCTTACCACTAAACTTTGGTGGGTCATCAAGTACTCTGACAGAAATCTGTCATTCTTTTAGGAAACATTGTAGGTCACTCTGATCAAAAGCTCATTGTGGATGATAGCCACCTGCTGGTGCTGGAAGTTACAGGTCACTGCCCACTAAGAGAAGGAAGAAAAAGGTAACTAATACAAAAGAGTTAGAGAGAAGAGAGAGAGAGAGAGAAGCTGTAGAAGATGAAGGTCAGTCTTCATCATACCATCTCCAGTTCCTTGTGATTCAGGTGTTCCCTCTAAGTGCCTGGTGAAGGGGCAACCATTTGGTCTGCCTTTTAGGATGTAGAATTTTATGGTACCATTGCTGTTTGGGTCTTGATTTGTGTGCCCCTCCCCCTCCCTTGCCCTCACCTCCCTCCTCACCCATCCTATTGTCTGGTCCTCAAGATGCTTTGCTGGGTATGTCAACATCTTGGGTAGATTCAGGTTAGGTGCTGTAGATGAGTGAGACTATGTGGCTATTATCTTTGTGTGATTGGGTAAGTTCACTAAGAATGATCTGTTCCAGGTTCAGCCATATGTCTTCAAATTTCCTTGTGCCATTTTTTTCTTGCTGCTGTGTAGCATTCCATTGAGTAGATATACCACATCTTAGTTATCCATTCTAGTGATTGACATGTGGGTTGATTCCGGCTCTTAGCTATTATGAGTTGAGCCACTATAAACATGGTTGAGCAAATCTCTCTGGACTGAGGGTTGAAGGTTTTAGGGTACATGCCCAGTAAGAGAATAACTGGGTCTGTTGGTAACACTTTAGTCAGCTTTTTTAGGAGTCTCCATATTGCTTCCCAAAGTGGTTGTAACATCTCACATTCCCACCAACAGTGCATGAGGATTCCTATTTCTCCACATCCTCACCAGCATTGATTTTCATTTGATTTTTCCATGTTTGCTATCCTTACTGGGGTAAGGTGGAATCTCATAATTGTTTTAATTTGCAATTCCATGATGATTAGGGACAATGAATGTTTTCTTAAATGTGTATTTGTCATTTGATTTCTTCCCCTTTGAGCTGCTTGTCCAGCTCTTTGCCCCATTTTGTGAGTGGGTTGTTTGACTTTTTATTGTTTAGGTTTTTGACTTCTTTGTAGATTCTAGAGATTAGGCCACTGTCAGTTGGGTATTCAGCAAATATTTTCACCCATTCTGTGGGCAATCTATTAGATCTGCTTATTGTGTCTGTCTGTGAAGAAACTCTTCAGCTTCATGTGATCCCATTTGGTTGAGTGATTGTTTGAGATCCTGTGCTACTGGGGTTTTGTTCAGGAAGCCTTTTTCCATTCCTATCATGGAAAGTTCCTCCTATATTTTTTCCCAGTAGTAGCCAAGTTTCTGGCCTTATATTGAGGTCTTTGATCCATTTGTACTTGAGTGTTGTGCATGGCGAGATGTGTGGATCAAGTTTCAATTTCCTGCATATGGTTATCCTGTTTGTCCAGCACCATTTGCTGAAGATGCTATCTTTTTTTTTTTTTTTCCAGCCTATATTGTTAGGGCCTTTATCAAATATCAAGTAGCTGTAGTTGCTTGACCCAAAGTCCTGGGCCTCAATTCTATTCCATTGGTCTATACTCTTGTTTTTATGCCAGTACCATACTAGTTTTTTTCTTTTGTTTGTTTGTTTTTATTTATTTGAGAGCGACAGACAAAGAGAGAGAGAGAGAGAGAGAGAGAGAGAGAGAGAGAATGGGAGTGCCGGGGCCTCCAGCCACTGCAAACGAACTCCAGATACATGTGCCCCATTGTGCATCTGGCTAATGTCGGTCCTGGGGAATTGAGCCTTCAACTGGGGTCCTTAGGCTTCACAGGCAAGTGCTTAACTGCTAAGACATCTCTCCATCCCCATGTTGTTTTTATTACCATGGCTTTGTAATATAGCTTTAGATCATGTATGGTGATGCCTCCAGAGGTATTTCTTTTGCTGTGGATATGCTTGGATATCAAGGCCTTCTGCCTTTTCATATGAACTTTGAGATCATTTTTTCTATGTCTGTGAAGAACAATGTTGGGATTTTAAATGGAATAGCATTAAATCTGTATATGGCCTTTGATAGGATTGCCATCTTCACAATGTTAATTTTGCCTATCCAGGAACATGGGAGGTCTTTCCATTTTCTCAAGTCCTCCTCAATTTCTTTTTTGAGTGCTTTTATGTTTTCATTGTATAGATCTTTCACTTCCTTGGTTAACGTTATTCCAAGGTATTGTATTTTATTTCTTTTGTTCCTTTTGAAAATGGGACCATGTCCCTTATTTCTTTTTCTGTATCTTTGTCATTTGCATATAGAAAGGCTACTGATTTTTGTGCATTGACTTTGTATCCTGCTACTTTGCTATAGGAGTTAATCACCTTCAAGAGTTTTGGGATGGAGTCTATCAGGTCTCTTACATATACAATCATGTCATTACCGAATAGAGATAACTTAACTTCTTTCTTTCCAAATTATATCTCATTTATTTCTTTCTCCTGTCTTATTGCTTGAACTAGGACTTCCAGTACTATATTGAAGAACAGTGGTGAGAGTGGACAACCCTGTCTTGTTCCTGATCTTAATGGGAATTCCTCCAGCCTCTCCCCATTATGTATTATTTGGGCCTTAGGAGCTTTGTATATTGCCTTTATTATGTTAAATATGAACCAACCATGCCAATTCTCTCAAATGTTTTGATCATGAAGTGATGTTGTATTTTGTCAAAGGCCTTTTCTGCATCTATCGAAATGACCATGTGGTTTTTGTGTTTAACCTTGCTATGTGATGTATTACATTGACAGATTTCCATATGTTGAACCACCCCTGGGTTCCTTGGATTAATCCCACTTGATCAAGGTGGATAATACTTTTGATGTGTTGTTAGATTTGGCTTGCAAAGATTTTGTTCAGGAGCTTTGCATTTAAGTTCATCAGGAAAATAGGTCAGTTGTTTTCTTGTGGCATCTCTGCCTGGTTTTGGAATTAGGGTGATACTAGCTTCATAGAAGGAGTTGGAGAGCTTTCCCTGTTCTCCAATTGTGTGGCACAGTTTGAGAAAGATTGGTTTGAGTTCTTCAAAGAAGATTTGATAGAATTCAGCTGAGAAGCCACCTGGTCCTGGACTCTTCTTTGGGGGGAGGTTTTGTATTACTTCTTCAATCTCAATGAGTGTGATATGTTTGTTTAGGAGATTAATCTGCTCTGAGTTTAGCTTTGGTATATGGCATACATCCAGGAATTTATCCATTTCCTCCATATTATCCACTTTTGTGGAGTGGAGGTTTTTGAAATAAGTCCTGATGATTCTCTCAATTTCACTTATGTCTGTAGTGATCTCTCCTTTTTCATTTTGAATTTTGTTAATTTTAAGCATCTGTCTTTGTTTTCTTTTTTTTCTTTCTTTTTTTTTTTTGCTTGATCAACTTGACCAGGGGTTTATCAATCTTGTTTATTTTTTCAAAGAACCAGCTCTATGTTTTTTCAATTTTCTTAATTGTTTTCTTAGTTTCCAATTCATTAATTTCTGCTCTGATCTTAATTATTTCTTCCCATCTAGAGCTTTTTGGGTTGGATCTGTCTTGATTTTCCAGTGCCTTTAGGTGGATAGTTAGATTATTGATTTGGGATCTTTCTGTCTTTGTTATGAAGGCATTTAGTGCTATGACCTTTCCCCTAAGGACTACCTTCATTGTGTCCCACAAGTTTTGGTATGATGTGTTCTCATCATCATTCATTTCTAGTAATTTCTCAATTTCATTTTTTTATTTCATCCACTTCCCATTTATTGTTTAAATGTGTCTCTTCTATGTTTTGATTGGAGACATTCATTGTAGGACTGGGTGATGTTACTGGATTTACTATAATTTGATTTTTCATGTTATTTCTTTTGTGTTGTGGTCTGCCCATCACAGTGTATGGGCAGGGAGAGTAAGACTGTGGTCTCAATTGGCAGGGAAAGTGGTGCCTCTTGGGGGAGCTGGCCTGAGCTAGCAGGCAGGCAAGCAGATGGGCAGAGTGGTCCTGAGGTAACACATGGTTGGGTGAATCAACCTGAGCTCATGAACAATGGGAAGCTGAAGCAGCCTGAGGTGGATGCCAAAGCAGCCTAAGCTCTCACTAGGTGGAACGCCAAAGCAGCCTGAGCTCACATGTGGTAGGGACACCAAACAGCCTGAGCTTGCACATGGAGGTACGCCAAAGCACCAATCACTGAAGCAACCTAAACTTGCACATGGTGGGACACTGGGACACTGAAGCATCCTGAACTGGCATGGCTGGGTAGTCAGAGTGAGCCTAAGCTCATGTGGGCAGGTGGAATGGACCTAAGCTCATGGATGCATGGGTGGGTGGCTGGAGGAGTATGCAGGCAAATAGGCAGAGTATGCTAAGCTTGCATGAGCAGATGGGCGGCATGTGTGTGGCAGGCAGATGGACTGATCAAGCCTGAGCCCAAGTGGGCCAGTGGGCGGAGCCTGCCCAAAATCACGCATGAGCAGACATAGCAAGGCAATTTCCCCTGTGCAGTGAGGCAAGTGGATCTATGCTGTCCTGTGTCCCCTTTCCTACAGTAAGTTGGGAGTATCCTGAAGCTTGGACTATGGGTATGGCAGCTGCTTGGGGTGATTGGGGAACTGGTGGGCTACCCACAAGTGAGAGACTCAGAAATTCCCTTTTTTCCCCCTCTGCACTGTCCCTCTGGTGATCTATTAGAAATTTCTCTCCCCTAAAAGACCCAGTAAACCCTTAATGGCTTGCCTTTCTTTCCCAGGGTGGTGTGGCACAGTTAGGTGGTTGCCATCTTGACCGGAAGTCCCATGACAGCAGTTTTATTTGAGAATCTGATCCTTGGTTGGTCTAAAAGTAGGGCCTCAGCCAGGATGCTGAAGAAAGTGTCTTACACATGATGGCTAGCAGGCAAGAGGCTGAGGAGGGTGTAAGGGTTAGGAACTGTATGATGTATAGTTTCAACCCTTTTGTTCACTTCTATCAGATCCTAAACTTCTCTGAAATCATTTGTCCCTGGTTTGCAAACTAGCAGAATGGGGGTATTCCATGATGGGTGATATGGGACCAGGATCCCTGCTTCCCTCAGTTGCCTGATATGGACTACAATACCCCTTATTATCCATGCTGATAGGATACTATGTGACTTGTATTGGACAGGCTTGACTAGTCAATTGGACCACTACTGGTGCATGGTGATCTGCCAGTCCAGGTGGGTTTTCTGCCCATACCCTGGGGATATGGCCCTGGAGGTCTGTTAAATAAGATCTTCCATGGGATACCACACTAGATATAGTTAGGAAATATTCCTTCAGGGGGCAGGTGAGCATCAGCCTAACAGGGTGTTGCCCTCTAATGCTTATCTGAGTGTGGTTTTCTTGGAAGGAGATAGTTGCCTGTAGTTTGTATAATAAGTCACTGCCCAATAAAGCATATAGGCAGTCTGGAATCACTAGGAAGGAGTGGGTAATACTTCTGCCTCCTAAGTCTGTGACTTGGCCCTCTGATCAATAGTAAACTTGCTGGAAGCCTGTGGCTCCCTGTATAAATAGTTTATCTCTTGACAGGGGTCCTTATTGTTATAACTGAGTAGGTTGCACCAGTATTACACAGGAAATTCACTGGTTTTCCCCCGAACTTTTATTGTCATAAGGAGCCCCAGCCCTGTCAGTCTTGTTCAATCATCTGTAAAACCTTAAGAGCTCTTCTCTGGCCTCCTAGTGCACTTTTTTTCCCAGTGTCCTTCTTTCTTACAGTAAGCACTCTGATGTTTGTCTAATTGTGGCCTTCTGCCTGTCAGAGTGTGCTTCTGAATTTATTTTTTCTGGTCTCTTGATAGTCAGTAGGATGGTTCCTGAAAATCCACCACCATAACTCTGATGATTTTCTTAGCCTGTTTGTCTTCAGGTGTGTCCCTGTTATTAAAGACCTAAATAGCTATCTCCACTAATTCTGACAATAACTTTCCCCCAAATTCTTCTTGCTTTTGCAATTTTGTCCTAATGTCTGGGCCTGACTGAGAAACAGAAGCAATATTCACAGATCTCATACTTTCAGGAGCGTCAGAATCTTCAGGAGTGTATGTCCTGTAGGCCTCCAAAAGGCATTGTAGAAATGCCACAGGGGACTCATCAGGTCCCTGCATAACCTCACATACCTTGGACAAATTTGTAGGTTACTGTGCTACAGCTCAGTCTCCCATCAACAGAAGCTGGCAGTAGTTGTCAAGAGTCTCCTTACCTGGATCTGAATTGTGGTCTCAGTTTGGACAGGTGAGAGAGAAGGCCTTTTCTCTATGGATGGGGTCCTCGGTGGGAGTCTCATCTAGTGTCATGACATGTTGTAGAGCTCCCCTCCAGATTCTGTCCTGCTCTTCTCCCATGAAGAGAGCCTGTAAAAGCTGCCGACAGTCATTCAAAGTGGGCTGATGAATATAAAAGATGATCTCAAGGAGGGAAATAAGAACTTGGGGTTTTTCAAAAAAAGAGGGGTTCTGCTGTGTCCAATTGTAAAGGTCACTAGTGGAAAAGGGGATGTAGATCATGAAGGGGGTTCCATTCCTAGGGCCTGATGCAAGGGTAGAAATGGACTCAGGGGGTTGATAAGGGAACACACTTCTAGTATGTAGTGGGTTCACAACAGTAGTGAGTGGCAGGCACAAAGTGAATTAGGGCTGAAGGGGGATAACTCAAAAAAGCAGGATAGGAGAGGGGTTCATTGTCAGGGAAATCTTCCCATAGGATTGGCTTGTGGGGGGGGGTTCCTGTGAGGGGGGAGTTTTCTAGTCCTTAGGTTCAGCAGAAAGAAGTATCTTAGAGGTGGATTTAAGACATTTCTTAGCACATTTCTGAAACTAAGTGGGTTTTTCAGTAACTATCTTAATCCAAGTCAAAATGTAAGGAATCTGGTCAGGGTGTCCAGGTCACCCAAGACAACCCTTTCAACTTGATACACAGTTGGGAGGTCCAAAGTTCCTTCTGGTGGCCAGCTTCAGGTTCACTGAGATGAACCTCCAGACCAGACATAGTTATGGAGGAAGAGATATTTATTGAAGCTTACAGATCCAAGGGAAGTTCCATAAATGGTAGAAGAAGTTGCTCCCCATCCTAAAATACCAGGCACAGAGACAAAGAGAGAGAAAGCCACAAGTCAAAAACCAAACAGCACACTTCAGGAACTCCAGGTGGAATTAGGCACTTTGCATATCTTTAGGTTGGAATTTCAAATTCATCCCCCACACCTTAGGGCTGGACCCTAAGATCCACCCAGTGACACCTCCTCCAGCATGGTGTCTGCAGATCTAAATTACAAACTGTAATAAAACAATGAATATACTGTGGGGGAGGGGCATCTATTCAAACTGCCACATCATCGCACATCAAAGGACAGCCTATCTAATTCACAGAACTTCCTCAAGGAGATAGCATCACATGTGGCACCTAAGCCCACTGTTGGAAGAATGTAAAGTTAGTAACAACACATTGCAATGGGCTAGATGTGGAGCTTGTGTGTCCCATGGTGGAGTTTTCTGATTCTGCACCTGGTTTCCTGGGAATATACAAAAATGTTAAGTACAAAAGGACAAAACAAACACTGAACAGAAAGACAAAGACAAGTGGCCACACAGAACTGAAAGAGATAGACCAGAGATTGGGGTGGTGTCTCACCAACTCCTGGGATTCAGGAAGTAGTGCCGCATCCAACCTTCCACTGAATCCCCTTACCTCTAGAGGCCTTTGAGACCAGGTGACTCTGCTCATGGTGCTTATATCTCCTGACTACTACTTCTTCCTGTCAGGGTCTGGAGAATGTTCCTGGGGCTGAGCAACCTCTCTCAGAAACCTTCCTATGAGCTAGGAAAGACAAAGACAGCAGTCTGCAACCCACACTTGGAGTAGAGTCCCAAGAAATCAAGACTCTTTGAGACCAGATTCGAGGGGTCAGTTTAGTGAGAAGAATAATGTCTTGCAGGGGCCTCCAAATGTAGCAAGCCCCAGACCACAAATGAACAGAAGACCACCTGAAGGAAAACTTAAAAGGAGAGTCTAATATGCCAGCTGGCAACTGTCCTCTCACAGCAAGGAGGAGAGTAGCTCTGTTCTACTTTTACGGTGAGTTTTTAAAGAAAAAAACTACATTCCTTTACAATGATCTGAAAAACCCTCAGCCACCACCACCCCCCCCACACACACAATTGTATTTAGCAAGAGCAAGCAAGCATGATTGCAAAAGCAGAATTTTTTTGTTTATTTTTGTTTATTTTTTGAGAGTGACAGACAGAAAGAGAAAGAGGCAGAGAGAGAGAGAGAGAGAATGGGCACAGCCAGGACTTCCAGCCACTGCAAACGAACTCCAGACACGTGCACCACCTTGTGCATCTGGCTAACATGGGTCCTGGCGAATTGAGCCTCAAACCGGGGTCCTTAGGCTTCACAGGCAAGCACTTAACCGCTAAGCCATCTCTCCAGCCCAAAAGCAGAATTTTTGAAGTTAGCATTAGGTATGAAGCACTTAATAAATATCAGGCCATCTTGACCTCAGGGTGAGAGAAAACACCAGATGCCTTACTGGAACCACATCCTCATTCTTGCATTTAATGCTCTGTGCTAATCTTTAATCTCCTATGGCTTCTTGAGAATGTCAAGATGTCCAAGTGGCCTAAGATGGCTTCCCTTAGGTCTGTTTGTTGGGACCCCTCCTCAAAGGGAGGTACCCCAAGTCTCAAGGACCAGGCAAGACCCAAGAACCAGCACAGACACTTCTCGATGCAATAACAGCAAGAGGTTTATTGTGTGTACCAGTGCACAGGGGCTCGACATGGAGTCCTCGCGCAGGAGGGGTGAAGAGCCCCGGCCCCCTGAAGGGAAGGGCTTATAAAGGGAGTGAGGCGGGAAAAGAGAGTGAGGTGGGAAAAGGACAAAGGGGTTACATCATATCGCACCCTTTAAAATGATTGGTTCTGAGAGGGCGCGCGTCTTTGAAATGATTGGTTCTGAGAAGGCGTGCGCGGGAACCTTGTGGGTTGCCATAGGGAGGGGAACCTTGTGGGTTGCTAGGGACGGGGACCTTGTGGGTTGCCGTAGGGAGGGGGACCTGCCTTAGGAATTTTTCATATAGAGTGGGTCCTGATTGGTCAGATCCACCTGGTGTCTCTTGAGTAACCGCAGGCGGGGTGGGGGTTTCAGGACACAGGGGCAGAGTTCATGGAAGGGGCAGTTGGGCCAGGCATCTCTTAGGTGACCAGTAACTTGGCAAAAGAACAAAGCACATCCTAGGCAGCTCATTTTCTCCAGGTTAACTAACTTTGATGGATATCATAAAATGGCAGTTCTTTTTATTTAGCGGAAGCAAGCAAGCAATGTTACAGAAGCTGAATAGAGCAGGTTTAGCAAAAGCAAAAACTCTTAATCTTTTATTCCCCTTTTATTCCCCGAATCTTTCATGTTCACCAGAGGCTGTTTCATGAAGGTGAAAGAATGTGAGTGTTTACAAGATAAGCAGGTGTATTTATGAGGATATTTTGCTCTTCAAGTGACAAAATGTGAAATAGCTAAGATAATTTTATCCTTCCTTAAGTAGCTAACACTTATCTGCTAGGGTGCCTTGTAGTTGCAAATTCCCTGAGAAAGCCATGTCTGCACTGTATACACTTTTAGGCCTTCCCTCAGTGTGGACCAGGTGTTTAAACTCAAGTTAACTTCAGGATAGGGAGTGGAATGCCTGCAATTCCAAAAATACCCTGACCTACATCTGGCACTGGTGTTCTTTTCATTTTTATGGTCTTTTGCTTTTCAGAATGATGTATCCATGAGCTTGTGCACTGAGAACGTTTTCTGGCATGAACCCCTCTCAGTTGCTGGCTTAATAAAAAGGACTCACAATTGGCTACAAACATGGCATGGTCTGTAATTCTCTCATGTGGATTATAACATTTGGAGGCCCCCAATGGGATCACCCCATGCCCATGGGACTCAGCCTCACTCTGGACTTCTCCAGTCATGGGGAGATTACAGGGGACACACTCCTGAAGATGTTCCAGAGCCCCATGCCTCCCATTGTATCTGGAGAGATCTGGAATGACTGCTGTTTTCTCAGACACAAAAAGTTCTTCTAAGTTCTAAGTTTTCCTAGGAAGTAAGTTTGTACACTGACATCAGTTTGGGTCAAGAAGGACAGGCCTTATGGGAAGCCTTCCTATGAGCTGGGAAGGATGGGCCCGTCAGGAACCTTCTTCAGGTTAAGAAGTATAGACCTTGTAGGGAGCCTTCCTATGAGCTAGGAAGGACAGACCCCATGGGGAAGCTTCTTGAGGGTGGGGGAGGAAAAGCCTAGAAGGTGAGGGAGGAAAAGCCTGACAAGGAGCTTTCTCTGGTCCTCAGTAGCAGAGGACCTGGTTTTCTGATTCTGCCTCTCATGAGAGACCTGGATTTGGTTCTGTTTGAGTGCATGGCTAGACAGGTTACTATATGGGTGACAGATGCATCTAAGATATCGTATCTGGTCTAACAGTAATGATTGAGTGTGACTTTGAGTGTGTGCATGGGACTGCAGGCCCCACAGCTTGAGCTGGGAATCTGGCAACAGTTACAGGGTTGATTGGCTCCTAAACTGGCTGCAGTGACTTCATATGGATTAGTGGTGGCAGCTCAGAATCCACCTATGCTAAGAAACATTAAGTCCCCTCCCACCTCTGGGCCAGGGGAGCAACCAGGTTGATGAAGGGAGTTCTGTTCAGGACAGTATCTGTCCTGGGCATCTTGTCTTGTCTGTATTGTTCTGTTTTGTTCTATCTTGTCTTTTTGCCTATCTTAAGGACAGGAGAGCTGGACTGTCCCCCAAGCTCACTTTGGCTTGGAACAGCAACTGGAAGCTGACCCAAGGTGCTAGCTTCTTCCTGCTGGGAGAGTTCCACTGCCCTCATAGCCTATGCTATGTGAGCACTGATAATCTCTTTGGGGGATCATATTGGCAGGGCCAGTAAACTTTGCCATCTGAATTTGTCTGTTGTTTGTTCTCTCCTTTGTTGGGGGACTTTCCAAATTGTCTCCTTTCCTCCAAGATTAACTCCTTATGCCTGGGAATTGTAACAGTGCAGTTAGGTCACCTTAGTGGGAGGTGGCTGTCTAGAGTCCATATGAAAAGTACACTTCGTGTGTGTGTGTGTGTGTGTGTATGTGTGTGTGTGTGTGGCTGTGAATTATTTTTGCCCAAGGGTCTCTGCCCCTTGAGCAGAGCCCGGAAAAGACCTGAGATCCCAGGCTGAAGCCAGGTGGACCTAGGAGTCTATGAATGGCTCACCCTCTATGAAGGGGACAATGAAACTGGCTTTGGTGCAGCTTGCACCAATGCTACTGTGTTCCTGGGCCCCTGGTCCTTGCTATTTCTCCAGTGTTGGAAGTTGAACAGAAAAAGTTGGGTACTGGGGTGCATCTCAAGGTATTACAGGTTTTCTTGCAGACCCAAGGGGAACTTCTTATGGAAATTGAGAAAGAATTTGCTGTAGCTGTTTCAGTACCTTTTGTCTCCCTTGGCCTGTACAAATGGACAATGGGGGTGCTGGCAGAGGGGGGAAACTGCAATGCAGTTATCCCTGTGGGATGTATGCTATCTCACTGTGCTCCCCAGTAGTGAGGATTCATCAGAAGAAGTTACGCATTAGGGCCAAGAGGCGGGGGGGGGGGGGGGTGGGAGGAGAGATCATTGAAGTTTCTGGGTTGCTAGAGCAGTCCAAGATGGGGGTGATGGTGGAGATAAAATTAAACTTCTGGATGTTTACTTTTCCTTTAGAGTGAATAATAGTCAATTCAAAAGTGAATCTTTTTCCTTTTGTTCACTAATTGCCTGTTGAAGGCAAATTAAAGCTGTTCTCCAGATAGTCTGAAAACTCCAAGTTTTAATCTAGCTATCTGTGAGCTTGTAAGTTTTATACTCCAAAAGAATTTTTCCATGAAGGTCAATGATTCATAAATCCTTCAGTTATGCTGAAGTCTTATAAGGTAGAAAGGAGTATTCTAAGACATTGTCCCCCCACAAAAAGATTGGCTGATGCATTCATGACCACACCCACTAAATAAAAGGAGAAAGACCAGAAAAGATAAATGAACAGATAGGTCTTCAGAAGACTTGAGAGGAAACTAAAACACTAACAAACATCAGGCACAATAGGGTTGATTAGAAAAGGGAAATTGTTACAAAATTTACAACTGAGAAATCTGTGTTTAAAAGATTTTCTTTCCTTTTAGTGTCGTTTCCTTTGGTCCTGATAGAACATAAAACTGTTTTAGTTACACAGATACATGGACTAAATGTCATCTTGGATCTGTCAAGTATGGTACCTTTCTTTGTTTACTGGCTATTAAATTATTTAAAGTGGACCAAAAGATCCTTACTGGTTTTGTAAATTAAAAAAAAAAAAAAAACTATGAGAATTATAAACCAGAGCAACAGATGTCTCAGCTGCAGACAGAGATGCCAGGTTACATACAGAAAGACAGTAAATTGACCATTCTATGGGACAAATGTAGCCCAAGATTATTAGGCTCTGGGCAGACAGCAATCAATTCTCCTTAATCGCTGAGATGAAGTTCTAATAATACAGGTGTAGCCCTTAAGAATTTCAGTTTTAGTTCCTTTTTGTATGCTGGACAGGCACAGAGACCACTCTTCAGAAAAGAAGATGCTTATCAGAGCTACCAAGGAAATAATTTCCTGGATTATATTAAGTCTATTAGCTGCTATAGCCTGGCTATTGCTTTATAAAACCTTTCTGTATGTGGCATGACATTTATAGGTGTCATAGATAAATATTTATCCAAGGTAAAAAATGACAATTACAGGTGAAAGAAACAAGTTTTATCTATAAAAAGAGATATTAACTTAGGTAAGGAAAGTTAATTAAGATTAGCAGACTAATTAAAAGTACTTACTTGGTACAGGCAAAAGATTTACAGATATGAAAGGATGTCAAACCAAAAAGACTAAAGATTTGATTATTTTTGTCAAGATTTATATAACCATGAAACTATAAGTGTTGTATCATCAGGCCTAATGTTTGTTGAAATGAATTTCCCTATTAAATGGGGTTTGTCTAACAGGAATGATATGAGCTCAAAACAATATATATGGAGAGGAATTTATGTATTATATCAAAACAGCCATTGGGAAAACATACAAGTTTAATATTCAGGCATAAATCTAAAGGGGGATTATTGATGGCTACCCTGGAAAAAGATATTATAATATTATAAAGGGAAGAAATTTTGTTGTTATGAGCAAAAGAACATACAACCAGGGGTTAACAAATTAGAAAAACATAAATCTAAAGTTATGTTTGAAAACAACTTCTGTAAACATCAATAGAATTATAGCAATGTCTAAGAGTAAAATTAGACTCACTAAGACTTGAATTTTGGTTATGGGAGTTTAATACAAAAAAATGACAAAAATAAATACACACCTTTCAATAATATCGCTTATTATCAACAACCTCAATGCCCCAACCAAAGGACATAGGTTTGCAGACTGGGTTAAAAAGCAGGATCTTTCCATTTGTTGCCTCCAAGAAACTCACCTCTCTACAAAGGATGGACACTATCTTAGGGTGAAAGGTTGGAAAATGGTGTTTCGAGCAAATGAGCCTAAAAAACAAGCAGGGTTGCTATCCTAATATCTGACAAGGTAGACTTCAGTCCAACATTAGTTAGGAAAGATAAGGAAGGTCACTTTATGTTGACTAAAGGCACACTCCAACAGGAGGACATTACAATCCTAAACATATATGCACCTAACATGGGGTTCCCAACTTCATCATACAAGTGCTATTAGAACTAAGGTCACAGATAACACCAAACACAGTTGTTGTGGGTGAATTCAACACCCCACTCTGATTAATTGACAGGTCATCCAAGCAAAAAATAAACAGAGAGTCATCTGGATTAAATGAGGTCATAGAAGAAAAAGCCCTAACAGATATATACAGGACATTTCATCCAAATGTTACAGAATACACATTCTTTTCAGCAGCACATGGAACAATATCTAAAATAGACTATATATTTGGACACAAAGCAAAGCTTAACAAATACAGGAAAAATGAAATAATTCCTTGCATTCTATCTGATGACAATGGAATCAAACTACAAATCAATAGCAAGAAAAGCTATAGAGCATATACAAAACCGTGGAAACTAAACAATACACTACTAAATTATGAATGGGTCAATGAAGAAATCAAAAAATTCATAGAGTCAAGTGATAATGAGAACACAACCTACCGAAACCTTTGGGACACAATGAAGGAAGTCCTAAGAGGGAAATTTATAGCTTGAAGTGCCTATATTAGGAAATTAAAAAGGTCTCAATTAAACAACTTAATGCTTCACCTTAAATCCTTGGAAAAAGAAGAACAAGGAAAACTGAAAATCAGTAGACAAGAAGAAATAATAAAGATTAGGGCATAAATTAATGAATGAAATAGAAACAACAACAACAACAACAACAACAAAAACCGATACAAAGAATCAATGAAACAAACAGTTGGTTCTTTGAAAGCATAAACAAGATTGATAAACCCTTAGCAAATATGACCAAAAGAAAGAGAGAAGAGAAACAAACTAATAAAATTAGAGAAGAAAAAGGCAGCATCACAACAGATACCAGAGAAATACAAAATTTCATAGGGACATACACACATACAGCATATACCCCAGTAAGTTTGAAAATTCTGACAGAAATGCATGATTTCCTTGATTTATATGACCTACCTAAATTAAATCAAGATGGGATTAACCACTTAAATAGACCTATAAAAAGTATAGAGATCCAAGCAGTTATCAAAAATCTCCCAACTAAAAAAAGGCCAGGCCCAGATGGATTCGTTGGTGAATTTTACCAGACCTTCATAAAAGAATTAACACCAGTGGTTCTTAAAATTTTTTATATAATAGAAAAAGAAGGAATCCTACCAAACTCTTTCTATGAAGCTAGCATCACCCTGGTACATAAACCAGGCAAAGGTATAACAACAACAACAACAACAAAAATAAATAAATAAATAAATAAATAAAAGAAAGAACAGAAAAGAAAAAAAAAAAGAAAAAAGGAAAAGCTTGAAGCGTGTCCACTAAAATCAGGAATAAGACAAAGGTGTCCACTGTCCACACTTTTATTCAATATAGTACTAGATGTCTTAGCCATAGCAATAAGGCAAGAGACACACATAAAGGGGATACAAATTGGAAAGGAAGAGATAAAGTTATTATTTTCAGATGACATGATTCTATACATAAAGGACCATAAGAACTCTACCAGCAAACTGTTAGAGCTGGTAAACACCTATAGCCATTTAGCAGGATAAAAAAATAAACACACAGAAATCAGAAGCTTTCCTATATGCTAAGAACAAACAGACAGAGGATGAAATCAGAGAATCACTCCCATTTACAGTTGCATCAAAAAAAGAAAATAAAATAAAGTACCTTGGAATAAACCTAACCAAGGAAGTGAAGGATCTCTACAATGAAAACTTTAAAACATTCAAGCGAGTAATTGCAGATGACACAAGGAAAGGGAAAGACATCCCATGTTCTTAGATCAGAAGAACCAATATTGTGAAGATGGCAATCTTACCAAAAACAATCTACACATTTAATGCAATCCCCATCAAAATTCCAACAGCATTCTTCATGCAAATAGAAAAGAATCCAAAAATTCATTCAGAAGCATAAAAACCTCGAATGTCTAAAACAATTTTGAGCAACAGAAATAAGTCTGGTGGTATCACCTTGCCTGGCTTTAACCTATACTACACAGTCATAGTAACAAAAATAGCACTGTACTGTCACAAAAGCAGATATGTAGATCAATGGAACAGAATAGAGGACCCAGATGTAAGTCTGGGTAGCTATACCACCTGATCTTCGACAAAAAAAAAAGCCAAAAATATTCATTGGAGAAAAGACAGCCTCTTCAGCAAATGGTGTTGGGAAAACTGGATATGTATCTGTAGAAGGATGAAAATAGATCCTTATCTCTCCCCATGCACAAGAATTAAGTCCAAATGGATCAAAGACCATAATTTCAGACCTGAAACTCAAACTGCTAGAGGAAAAAGAAGGGGAAACCCTTCAACATATTGGTCTTGGCAAGGACTTTCTGAATCTAACCCCAATTTCTCTGGCAATAAAACCACAGATTTATCACAGGGATCTAATGAAATTACAAGCCTTTGTATGGCAAAAGACACTGTGAATAGAGCAAAGAGGCAATCTACAGAATGGGATAAAATCTTTGCCAGCTATACATCTGATAGAGGGTTAATATCTAGGATACACAAAAAACTCAAAAAATTAAATAATAAGAAATCAAACAACCCAATTAAAAAATGGGGTATGGAACTAAATAGAGAGTTCTCAAAAGAAGAAACACAGAAAGCATATAAAGATGTAAAAAAAAAAACGTCATCAGGGAAATGCAGATTAAAGCTATGTTGTGATTCTATCTCAATCCTGTCAGATTGTCTACCATCATGAAAACAAAGGAACATAACTCTTGGTGAGGATGCAGAAAAAGAGGAACCCTTCTACACTGTTGGTGGAAATGCTATCTGGTCCAGCCATTGTGGAAATCAGTGTGGCAGTTCCTGAGACAACTAAAAATAGATCTACCATATGACCCAGCTATAGCACTCCTAGGTATATATCCCTCACTACCTTAGAAATTCTTGCTCAACCATGTTTATTGCCACTTTATTCACAACCAGCCTATATGTTTATACAATGGAGTTTATACAATTGAGTTCTACTCAGGGGTAAAGAAAAATGAAGTCATGAAATTTTCAGAGAAATGGATGGATCTGGAAAGGATTATACTAAGTGAGGTAACCCAGGCCCAGAAAACCAAACGTTGCATGTTCTTTCTCACATGTGGATCCTAGGTACAAATAACTGGACTTCTGTGTGAGTAGGAAGAAAATTCAGTAGCTAGGCCAGTAAACTAAAAAGGAGCTATAAAGGGAATAGAAAGGGAGGGGGGGACCTAATAGAATGGTATTGTATATATGTACGTAGAAAACCAGATTAATGGGGGTGAAAAGGCCTATGTGAGGTCAGGGGAGGAGATTGAGTAATGAAAGGTGGAGGGAGGGCTAATCAAAATCTAAGAGGATATAAATAAATCATATGGAAACCTACTTTTTTGGACAATGGAACACACAGGAGCCATAGATTGTTACTAGAAAAATCTCAGTGCCAGGAATGGGATACCTTCCAGTGAATTGTTGTCCAGTGACGTCCCTGATGCCCCCAAACATTACATGCTATTGCCGAGGCCCTTGGTTTCCCACCAAAAATAGATGGTAAGACTCTTTTGCTGAAGACTCCACATACTTAGGCTGCAATGTCACTGAGAAACACTGCTGGAGCTGAGCTGAAAACCTCCTCCATATAGACCAGCTGACAGAAAGCTGGGAAAAGCCACTCTGCATGCAGTTCAATGGGAATGATAGAAATCACCAGTGAAGATACCCAACAGTGGACACTGCAAGCCTTATATTTGGCCAGCCAGGCCAAATGAGCCAACGGGTGCAATAGTGGCACATCTGTTATGGGGGAAACCAACCACCCTCTAATTTGACTGGAGGCCCATTCCATGGGAGGGAATATATTCCTGATACTGAAAACCTACAACAGGGGTAGTCATGAGCCCTAGGAGTGTAATGTCTGCTGCTGTCTGGCTAAAAGTATATACTATGCTCTCCAAACTACCCAGTAAGCACTTCTCTTAATGTTCACACACACATATTAATGCTACTCTCACTTTTTGCTAGAGAACCTTCTCTTTTCAGATGACAGTGACCTTGGAATTACTCAGAAGGCACCATTCTGCTAAGAAGTGACAGAGGGGTACTCAGAACTGAAATATCTCAATCACACCTTCCATGGCTCAGGGTCCATTTTCAAAGAGGTGGCAGAAAGAATGTAGGAGCCACAGGAAGGGTAGGGCTCTTTACAACATGCTCCTCCATACACAAAATAGCCTGGATATCCATGACCTCACAGTGCCTGATACTACGTACACAAGACCATCATAATAGGAAGAAAAGATCATGACATAAAAATAAAAGAGAGACTGATTGAGAGAGGGAGGGGATATGATGGAGAGTGGAGTTTCAAAGGGGAAAGTGGGGGGAGGGAGGGAATTAACATGGGATATTGTTTACAATTACGGAAGTTGTCAATAAAATATATTTTAAAAATAACTTTTACATTTGTATTTGATGGCATTGGGTTTTTTGTTGTTGTTTGTTTTTTTGTTTTGTTTTTTTTGTTTTTTGTTTTTTTTAGAGGTAGGGTCTCACTCTAGCCCAGGCTGACCTGGAATTCACTATGGAGTCTCAGGGTGGCCTCGAACTCACGGTGATCCTCCTACCTCTGCCTCCCAAGTGCTGGGATTAAAGGCATGCGCCACCACACCCAGATCATTTGATGGCATGGGGATGTTAATTTTACAGCATAAACGACATAAACCTATAAGGTAATCTGTAATGTGTTGTGTTAGGAAAACTTCTACATTGATCTTATCATAAGAAATCTTTCAATAATGTCTTATAAATTTTAATATACAATGTACAATTATTATATTAAAAGTGTAAGTTTTAGGAGTGATCAAGACTATGCAAACCACTCTGAGGCAAAGATGAAAGCTTTTATTCAGGAAAATCACCAGCTTCCAGGACTGGGTCACAAGAGTGGAGCACAGCCAACCTGTTTTATGGTAGTGATCTTTATAGGGCCTCAGTTGGGGAAAGGTGAGGAACTGAAAAAGCTGAATAAAAAAAGTTCATTTACGGGAGATCTAAGATAGCAAGGGTGTGACAGTAGAACAGTGACCAGGTGACACATGATATAAGGGGCAGGAGACCATGACCTGTGGGCATTGTTAGGCAAGGAAGGGATCATGCTGAGGCAGTTTCTTGAAGAATGTGGATAATCCACTTCATTGTCTGTTGCCATTTTGCTTTCCTTGGTGACTCCATTTGGGGAACCCATCCCAACCTAACATTCCAGGCTTTTGTTAATGAGATGAAGGTTAATTTCTTTATGTTGACCATAGAGGCAATGAGTTCCTATGGGAGAGGCTGGATAATGCAGTCAATGGGTCTCCCTTCAGGGCAGATGAGGAAGAGGCAGTTTGATGGTGGCTAGAGGTGCCAGAGTAGTGAAATTGGTACTGAGCACCCTCCATCAATGCCAATGTAGCATGCTGTTATGACTTGGTCCTGTGCGAGGCAGAGACTTCACTCATACCATCTCTGTATTGAGCTGGCTTCAAGGAAGGTGCTGGTGACTTCTGTTACAGAGAAGGTTTGGGATATGGGCTCGGTACAACCCATGAGAGGACAGAAAGAAGAATTAAGGAGCTTGTTATCCTTGTCAACAGCTATGACATCAAAACACCAAGCACCAGGGGAGGATGAGCACTCAGAGGTGAGGGACAGAGGACTTGGGGCAAGAGAGAGGGGACAGAGGGGCATCACTGTATTCAAGAGGAGCATTTTGGAATTAGGGGAAGAGTAGGAATATGAGAGAATTTAAGTTTGAGAGTACCCCGTGGGGTGGCAGTGTACTTATCCCTGGATGAAGAAGGGTAAGAGCTAAGGAAGAAGGGGACCCAAGCAATAGTTCTGATTCTGGATAAAACAAGTGGGAGGAGCTGGGGCCAGGGTAGGTGAAGTCCATAAGTAATCAGGGACAGTCAGAGGCAGGAGTTAATGTTAGAGTTTAGTATTGTAAGCCAGCATCAGACAGAGGAGCCTATTAGTCTGAATCTTTGTTTATCTTGTAGTTATATTTTTCTTACTGGGTGATTAACACCAGGTAGGCTGCCAGAAATAACTGTATATTTCGGAGGTCAAATAATGGCACTGTAGAAGACTTTTAGGGACCTGTGAGGAGTTCTATGACTCTCAGCATTGTCATCTTCTAGGATAAGTCAAGGCCATGCTGACCAAGTGCCCCTCTCTCTTTTTGGAAGTCTGGAAGATTGACTTTCCTCCTATGTGAATCTCCTGTTGCAGATACACTGACTTGGAATTAATCTATGGGTCTCCATATCTCCTCTGATAAAGAAAACTTAACAGAGGCTATCATCTCCTGTGTCCTTCTGACCTGTGAGCAGGAACCAAAATATTGGTTATCCTTTTAACTCCAATGTTTTGGCTTCTACATATGGTTATTAATCACTTAGAGAGACTGTACATATCTGATTAGCAAAAACAGATTAGTTTAAAAAGTGCAGAACTTTTCTGGTTAGAGAATGATACAATAGTTTAAATCATTCTGATTAATATTTAAGTTTAGTTGTCAGGTGACAGTGTAAGCTATATCTGGAACATAGAAAGCATACACATTTTATCTTTTAAGTATCTGAAAGTTACAGGTATAGGCAGAATATTTTAGTAGCCCTGAAAACAACATTTTATCAATTATTTTATCAATAACTAAGGCAATTGATTTAATCTAGAAATTATATGTGTAAGCTATATCTGGAACATAGAAAGCATACACATTCTGTCTTTTAAGTATCTGTTAGTTATGAGTATAAGCAGAACATTTTAGTAGCCCTGAAAATATTTTACCAATTCTTTTATCAATAACTTTAAGCCAACTGATTTAATCTAGAAATTGTATGCCAGGAAAAAGACAAGGAAGTTTAAAAACTTAGCATCTGTGTTTAAAAACAACTTTTGCTAGTCTGAATATGAATTATCCCCAACAACCCCCCAAACTGGAAGCATAACGGGAACTTAAGATTATTTTTCTAGGGCAGGAAACATATATTAAGTATCAATATTTCTATAAACAATGAACCAGATACCAGAAATGAGAGAATTAAGTGAAACCTTGACTGAGACTGATTATACATAGCTCAAGAATAAAATGAAAACTGGTCATTGTTGAGTTAGGCAAGCCAGATTTTAATGTACATTAGAGATAAAATGGTAGACACAAAGTAATTTCTTAAATAAATACCTTTTACCATCAAACAATTTTAAGGCTTAACTAAAGACATATTTATTGCCGGGCTCCGCCGGCGGGGCAGGTAGTGCCGAGGGAAGGACCAGGCCCGCTGGTTCCTCCCGAGGGGCTGAGGAGGAGATGAGCGTCCGACGACTCAGACCTCTCCTGGCCACCGGAGAAAAACCACACTGAGTCGGGAGTCTTGTCGAAGCAGGAACTCGATTTATTGCTATGAACAGTTGCCTATATAATGTTGGGGGTGAAGGCGGGGATTGTAGGATGGTGGGGAAAGGTAAGGGCCAATAGTAAACTGTGACTATTGAAATGATAATTCTAACTCCCATGTGGAGGTAGCAGGTAAGAAGCCATTAGGCGTCTTGCTGAGTCACGTCTGGCCAGAGGCAGATCACCAAACTTTAGCTAGGCTCAGGAAGTTCCACTAGGCCTCACACTTGGGCCTCAGAGGCCAACATCTCCCCCTTTTGTTTTTGTAAGAGCATTAGTCACCATGGCCCCTGTCTTAGGTTGTCCCCCTATGGGGGTCTTAACCGTCATTGGGTACCAGGTGTTTAGCTCAGAGCATTCATCATGGCCCCTGTCTTAGGTTGTCCCCCTCTGGGGATCTTACCCGTCACTGGGTACCAGGTGTTTAGCTCGGTGAGAACCCACCCCATGGCCTGTCTTAGGTTGTCCCCCTATGGGGACCCGTCATTGGTCACATGGAGGGCAGAGGAGGTGGCAGTGGGTCATCTGAGGAACTTAATTCCTGAGTTGCCAGCCTGTGATAATGTATTTCGACCTGATGAGGTTTTATTGCCTCTAGCCATTGGTGAATAAATTGTGTAATCTTAATTACACAAGGCCCGACAGTGAGGAGAAGGAAAAGGAGAAGAAGGAGAGGGAGGGGCCCAAGTAGAGGGAGAAGGTAGGGTAAGAAGTCATATAAGTCCATCTGCAGCGGGTTGTCCTGGAGGTCCCGCTGCCTCCTCTCCAAGTCTTCCAGGAGCCTCTTAATCTTGTCCTGGACGATTCCTGATTTATTGGCGTAAAAGCAGCATTTTTCCTGTAAAAACAAACATACACCTCCTTTTTCGGCCATTAGTAGGTTTAGTCCTCTCCTGTTTTGTGGGACTACCTCAGCCAGGGAATCTAGCTGTTGTTGAAGATAGGTCTCTCTCTGATATAGGGAGGGCCTCATTTCCAGGGATGATATCTACATCTGGGATTAAGGTGGCTGGGGCACAAAGGCCCGTCCAATTGGTGGGCAGAAAGTCATAGGCCATCCCGCCTCCACAAACATAAACCATTCCAGAAGGCGGGCAGCATTGAGCATTGGGATCAGCTGTGTTAAAAGTACAGAAGGAAGGATGAATGTATCCCACATCTATACTGGAATTATTAGGGGAAGGCGGGGCCCAAATGTAAGTTCCAGGGGAAACATTGGGAAAAGCTGGACGGGGATGGGGAAGGTGGCTGAGTAATGTTTTAAGGTCGTACAGGCAACTGTACTGCAAGCAGCCAGAGAGGCCCAGATTGGAGGCAAAGCCAGCAATCCTCCACAAGGGAGGGAATTGTTTAGTTTAGTAGGGTGAAGGACCATTTTAGGAACAGTCCTCAGGGGTGGGACACTCCCTAGAGAAGTGATTGTCAGTGTCCTCTTGTTGGGACAAATATTTTAGGTCTCTCGCTGGTACCCAAATGGGTCTTTTTTCATCTTGAGGGAAGACACATCCAAACCCTCTCCCTGCTGTGAAGAGCGGATCAGGCCCTCTCCAGGCCCCAGTCAATGGGTCCCTCCATCTTACCCAAATAGAACTGTAGGTAATGGATGAGGACCAATGATTTTGAAAAGGGGATAGTTGTTTATCTTCTTTAGAAAAGTTTAAAATATTTAGGGTAAATAATGCCTTTTTTAGTTGGTCATGTGGGGGTAGGGATTTTCCCTTTTGTTTTTGTAATTGAGACTTGAGAGTCTGATTATATCTTTTAACGATAGCTTGGCCCCGGGGGTTGTATGGGATGTCTGTAGAATGTGAGATTTTTTAGTTCTGGAGAAAATCTACAAAGGCCTTGCTTACGAAGCAGGGGCCATTATCTGTTTTAATTTGATCAGGCAGCCCAAGAGTGGCAAAACATTGAAGCATATGACTAATGGCATGTTTAGATTTTTCCCCGGCATGTGCCGATGCCCAGCAGGCACGGGAAAAGGTATCAACTGAAAGAAAAATATACTTAAGTTTTCCAAATGGAGAATAGTGTGTGACATCAATTTGTCACAGATGATTAGGGCGTAGCCCTCTAGGATTGTTTTCTGTAGTTTGAAGGGGGAGTACTTGGAGGAAGGGCAGACAGGACTTACAAGTCCGGACAATTTTTTTAAGGTCCTTGACTGGTACCTGTGGAAACCTGTGTTTGAGACCTCTCCAGTTGACATGGGTCAATAAGTGGAAGCGTGTAGCTTCTGTAATAGTATTACACTGAGGCATAGAAGCCATTTTATCAGCCAAATTGTTTCTTCAAGAAAGAAATCCCGGTAAGTTTTGATGACCCCTGAGATGTTGAAGAAAAATGGGGTTAATTCTTTGTTTGAGTAGGGAACGAGCTTGAATCATCAGAGGAGATATAGGGTTGGAGTCCAGTCTAATATGGGCCTCAACCAGGTTGGGTAATAAATTAACAACATAAAGGCTGTCAGAAAATAAGTTAAATGGCTCTTGAATAGTGTCCAAAGCTAGAACGACAGCAAATAGTTCTTTGAATTGTGCTGACCCCTCAACCTCATGAGAGACTGACTTTATGGGCATAGGCTCTTTTTTCTGTTTTAAGGGAGGGTAAACGACTAGGGAAGCCCCCAGGTGCCCTCCATCGGTAAACACGGTAAGAAAGTCAGGGGTAGGTTGAGACAGAAAAAGCCTGGGGGGCTTCCATTTTAATCTGGAGAAAGAACTCATCCATTTGTGGGGGCCATAATGGCAATCAATTTTACCTAGAAACCCCTCGAGAGCCGTAGCAACTCTATTATTATTTTTCTGAAGCCAGGTGAAATCTGTTATCTTAAAGGGGGTGACAATAAGGTGAGGTTCTGTGCCAAACAACCGGACAGAGGTGTCTCTGCCCTTGATAATGTAATCAGCAACCTGGTTGGTTATAGAATAAACTCTGGGGACCCCACCGATTGAGAGGTGGACCCATTGGATGGGTTCACCTTCCTGGGCCAACAGTGTGGTGTATAATGTTTCCCCAGAGAAAATGTAGAGGGAGATGGGCAAATCAGGATTGAACCTCTTTAGGGTCACAGTATTTATAGCCTGTTGTACCTTACGAAAAATTTGTTGATGACAAGGGGACAAAATTACCTGAGAGGAGAAGTTAAGGTCCTTTAGGAGGTCAAATAAAGGGGAAAGCTCTTTAGTAGTTATGGGTATCCAAGGCCTCATCCAATTAATTTCTCCCAAAAGCTTTTGGAGTTGAGGCAAGGTGTAAGAATCCTGAATATAAAGTTGTGGTTTAACAGGTGAAACTGTATTTAGGGTAAGGATCGAGCCCAAGATCTTAAAGGGAGGCACAGTTTGAACTTTTTCCGGAGCTACTTTAAAGCCGTGAGTATGTAGGATAGTTAGACATTGGTGGGTAAGGTCCTGGAGTGTGGAGGAATCTAGGCACCCAAGAATAATATCATCTATGTAAATATAAAACAGGGCATCAGGGAGATTGATAAGAGAAGAGAAAATGGATGACAGGTAATATTGACAAATGGGTGGGCTATTTGTCATGCCCTGAGGTAAGACAGTCCATTTAAATCTCTTATCTGGGCCACAAAAATTAACAGCGGGTACAGAGAATGTAAATTTTTCCATGTCTCCTGGATGGAGAGGGATAGAGAAGAAGTAATCTTTAATGTCAATGATAGTAATATGGTATATATTGGGAATAGCTGGGATCCATGGGAGTCCCCTCTGGGGAGTTCCGAAGGGGATCATGTGTTTATTGATCTTTTTTAAATCATGTAAAAATCTCCAGGACCCATTAGGCTTTTTTATGACAAAGACAGGAGAGTTCCAGGGACTAGTGGAGGGACGAATATGTCTGGCCTCCAACTGTTGATCAGTAAGTATGTGGAGTTGGTGTAACTTAGAAGAAGGGAGAGGCCACTGCTCAACCCATACAGGATCTCCCGGTCTTCACTGGATTTTAAATGAGGGGGGCTGGGCAGTGGCCCTTAGAGTTGGGGGTGTTTATTGGAGTACTTTTGTCTGAGTTGCTCAAAGTAAGGGTCATCTCTATAATTGGGATGATATTCCCTCCCTTTCTCAGACTGTTGTTGATATTTTTTTTTATCTAGCAAATCATTATAAAAGGCCTTATGGTCAGTAGTGATGAAAGCCTCGGCATCTCCAAGGATGTTTTGCCCCAGTAAGTTAGCAGTGAGCCCAGTCACCACGAGAGGGCGGACTTTTTCCCTGTCCCCACCTGGGTCAGTCCAAGGGAGCCACGTGGCAGTCTCCCAGGAGGTGGATTGCCCGCCAATTCCCAGTAGGGGAGGGCCGGGCACAAGCTGCCAGGAGGGGGGCACTTCCTCCTTTCTCAGGACCGTTCGGTCCGCTCCAGTGTCGATGAAAGTTTGAATTTTTTATTGTCAATATTTAAAATAATTTTGGGTCTAAGGCCGGGGACCAGGGGGACGGTCCAATAGGCTTTGATGGTCTCTTTCCCCTTATTTAACGGGGCTGGGGGAAGCCCCTGGAGGAGTTTAAAGGCTTTCCCTGTATGTTAAACTTCCATTTACATTCCTTAGCCCAATGAAACCCTTTATTGCATTTAGGGCAAAGGGTGTGAGGGGCGTTGGTCATCCCCCCAGAGCACGGAGGAGGCTTTGTTCTGTTGGGGCACTCCTTTTTAAAGTGGCCCTCATCCCCGCATCCAAAACATGTTAAGTTTTTAGAATTTAACTGTAATGTACAGATCGTATTGGTCAAATCTCTCTGTTTATTTTTTTGAAGGGCGGCAGCCATGGCCCTAGCCTGATGGGAGATAGTGCCAACGTCCTTGGTGGCTACAATCCATCTACTCATGGAGTTGTCCTTGAGACCCGCACAGGCGAGGCGGTGATCGGCCGTCATCCCTTCCCAGACCAACATTTTAGTAAACTGATCCCATAATGCCCCTGGGGGAAATTTTCTTTGGAGACTTTTTTCCACCCTATCTATAAATGTAGCCAAATCCTCAGATGGTTTTTGAGTAATACTCATAAGGGGAGTTTTAGAGGGTCCCTCATCAAGCTTTTTCCATGCCGCCAAGCCCAGTGCCCTGACCTGGTCCCTGTACGGGTCAGGTATAGCCGCCTGTTGAGTGTCTGTAGCATATTGATCAGAGGTACCAGAGAGCATCCCAAAAGTTATCGGCACAGGGGGCTGTTGATTTTGGTTTCATTCTGCCTGTGCATGGCATTTATCTCTAAAAAAAGGCACACCACTTAATGTATAGGGGACCTGACAAGACAGCCCTGACTAGATTTTTCCAATCTTGGGTTGTACAAGGTTGATGGGCAAGTCCCTGTAACAGGGTCTCAGCCCAAGGAGAGTTGGGTCCATCCTCCGAGACTGTCTTTTTAAGCTCCTTAAGGTCCTGAGCTTCCCACGGATACCAGGCAGCAGGGCGATTGCCCCCAGGATTTAGATTGATGGGAAATAAAAAAGTAGCTTTATTTTCTGATGGCTTGGCTGCCGAATATGAAGGAGGGGCTGAAGGGGTCTCAGCGGCCGAATATGAAGGAGGGGCCGAGGGGGTCCAGAAAGGGTTAGTTGATGGAGGAGGTCCCCCGGAAGGCCAGGGAGCACTCTCAAAGGGATCAAGTGAGGAGCATAAAGATGTATCCTTTTGGGTTTTTTTTTAAAGCTGTATCTCCAGGAGGAGTAGCTGGATCAGGCTGTATATTATCTTTTTCTTCTGTCTTTTGTTTATGTTTGGTTGGCCTTGGAGGGAAGCAGGCCTTGAGGGCTGAGATCATAAGGAGGACCCCTGAGGGGGGTATTTGACCCTTCTCCACATGTGCCCGACAAACAAGGGCCTCTACCCTATCCCACGTGTCCCAATCAAAGAGATTTCCTTCCGGCAGCCATGGCGCCAGTTTGAGAAGGCAATCCCAGGTCTGTTGAGCCTGATTATCAGTCAAATTAAGCCCTCTACTCTTTAGGAGTGCCCTGAGAGATTCTAAGGCAGGATTGGATTTACAGTTAGACTGTCCCTCATTATAAAGTTGAGAGAAAAATGTCCATAAAATTAGGGCAATAGCAACCCACATACACATGAGTACAATACAACCACAAGGATCCAAAAGATAGGTAAACATGTTGTACAAAAGCTGCAGATGTAGCTTGTCTGTAAACTAAAAGTGAAAGGAAAGAGAAAGAGAACAAAGAGATGTTGATCAACAAGTACAGGTTATAGAAGCAAAGTTTAGCACATTAAATATAAAGACTACTTATGGGGGTACGCTCACCGCATATGTACACTGATGACCTCCTCAACGAATGTCTCTCACGGGGCACTAGTTTGCCGGATTCCAAGAGCCCCACATTGGGCGCCAGATGCCGGGCTCCGCCGGCGGGGCAGGTAGTGCCGAGGGAAGGACCAGGCCCGCTGGTTCCTCCCGAGGGGCTGAGGAGGAGATGAGCGTCTGACGACTCAGACCTCTCCTGGCCACCGGAGAAAAACCACACTGAGTCGGGAGTCTTGTCGAAGCAGGAACTCGATTTATTGCTATGAACAGTTGCCTATATAATGTTGGGGGTGAAGGCGGGGATTGTAGGATTGTGGGGAAAGGTAAGGGCCAATAGTAAACTGTGACTATTGAAATGATAATTCTAACTCCCATGTGGAGGTAGCAGGTAAGAAGCCATTAGGCATCTTGCTGAGTCATGTCTGGCCAGAGGCAGATCACCAAACTTTAGCTAGGCTCAGGAAGTTCCACTAGGCCTCACACTTGGGCCTCAGAGGCCAACAATTTATGACTGTTAAATGAAGCTTAGACAAACTATGTTAACATTGATTGTATACAGGGGGTTTCCCAAAGACATGGGGAGCTTCCTCAGTTTTTCCAAGAACAAAATCATAATAAGTCACTTTTCATAAGATTTAGATTATAACATCAGTGATAATCATCCAGCAAAACCACAGCATAAATAAGACAAGAATCATCTTAAAATTACAGAGTTTTATCCAGGCATGGTGATGTATATTTATTGATAGCCAAACACCATGGACTTTGTATAAACCAAATTAAAATATTCTGATATATGGAAAAGTCTGATATTAACAAAAAGTAGGTTTTACATATTTAAGGTACATGAGGCTACAGAGAGGAAACTATGAACAAAATATCTGCTAAAATAATTGAAAATAAACAAGACATCTATATTATATAGTAACATTTTTGGCTTAAATATGAAGACATGAAAAATTTTACAATTTTTAAAGGTTATCAGAATTGGGACATATATATATATATATATATATATATATATATATATATATATATATATATATATATATATATAGAGAGAGAGAGAGAGAGGGAGGGAGAGGATATTTAGCACTTTTAAAAACTAAATAAAGGGATGGAGAGTGGCTTAGCAATTAAGGCTCTTGCCTGCAAAGCCTAAGGACCCAGTTTCAATTCTCCAGGTCCCATGTAATCCAGATGCACATGCTGGCACATGCATCTATAGTTCTTTTTCAGTGGCTGGAGGCCCTGGTGCACCCATTCTCTCTCTCTCTCTCTCTCTCTCTCTCTCTCTCTCTCTCTCTCTCCTTCTGTCTCTAATAAATAAATTAAAAGTAAATAAATCAGAAAAAAATTTCAAAAAACTAAATGAGATGTCCACCCAATCTACAAGTCAGTTTCTGAAATTAATTTAGCTGTATATAACATACCCAAAGAATAGAGGAACTGGACTAAACTGCCATGGTCTAATGAAAAGAGATGACAAGTCTCATGGAAAAGAGAGGGTATTGGCATGTTAGGGCCACTTGCCACTGCAAACAATTTCCAAACGAATGCTGCACTATGTGCATCTGGCTTTGCAAATAAACACCTTTAACTGCTGAGTAAAAAACAAATATTTTTCATCTCCTCTAAGTCAATTTTATAGAACTATAATGAATTCCAAACATACACAAAATTTCATGACACAATCTATAACTATTCGAACCTTAATCAACTCATAATTCTGCCTGTGGTACTTTGCTAAACTTGTTCAGTAATGACATAAGTTAAATTTAAAATATTAAGACTGATTGTTGGAGGAATTGAGAAATTGCATCTTAAAACACAACATAATGTTGCTTAGAATTTTCTTTTACTGCTCACCATGAAGTAAATAGTTTCCAAATGTATGACAGATAAATACTGTTCAGTGTGTCCAGATGTGGTTGATTTACCTTATAAGATAGGGAAAAATAAGAGGAAATAAGTTTTCTGTGAGGTTTTTTTTTTGTTTTGTTTTGTTTTGTTTTGTTTTTGTTTTTTGAGGTAGGGTCTCACTCTGGCCCAGGCTGACCTGGAATTCACTATGTAGTCTCAGGGTGGCCTCAAACTCATAGTGATCCTCCTACCTCTACTTCCTGAGTGCTGGGAATAAAGGCATGTGTCGCCACACCTGGCTGAGTTTTTTTTTTTTTTTTTTTTTTTTTTTTTTTTTTTTTTGAGGCAGGGTTTCAGTTATAATAACCTTAGGAGAGAATTAAATGTTAATGAGTCAATTTCAACCTTAAGGTTTAGTTAAAATATTAATAAATAAAATAACTTTGCTAACTTGGTTGGGTACTCTAAATTCAGTCTTTCATAACCATTATTGTGACCACTTTAACATCAATAAGTTCAAGTTTTAAGTTTACAGCCTGAATATCATAGTAACCTAGTCAAGGCCTTCCTTTGTTAGTCTGATGTAAGTCTAAGGCTATTATTTAAGTTTACAGCTTGAATACCATAGTAACCTGCTACCAGCCAGGGCCTTCTTTTGTTAGTCTGATCTAAATCCTAGGCTAATAGTCATTTTAAATTTCAGGAAGTCTGTAATCTGATCAAGTACTTTGTCTTTAACCTTCCCTTTATGTTTACTCCTACTCGTAATCTACAATCTATGTAGCCACTCTGTAACAATCTTTTTCATCAAATATTTAACATCCCTCCAATTTATCTTTTTTAATGAGTTCATCTTATAACTACCAATAAAAATTTTCATTGTTTTTGTCATAAGACTTTTAGTATGACCATTTAAGTTTCTTTTTTCCTTAAAAGGCTTTTTGAAATAACTTTTTTATAAACGAGTAGATCAGACATGACTTATAGTATTTATCCAGAATAAACATATAGATTTTTATCATTTATTGATTTGCAAGTTTGTTAACATTATTAGAAATTAAAAAAAAATTACAAACTCAGTATGGAATACTTCTAAATTTAAGCATAAATTTTGAGGCTGTTGTTAGTAGTTTCATAGAAGCATAGAAAGATAAAGTAAACATAAAACAGTTACAAATTTCTTATAAGAAGTCCCCATCTGCCAGGTGTGGCAACGCATGCTTTAATCCCAGCACTTGGGAGGCAGAGGTAGGTGGATTGCCATGAGTTCGAGGCCACCCTGAAATTACATAGTGATTTCCAGGTCAGCCTGGGCTAGAGTGAGACCCTACCTAGAATAAAGAAGAAGGAGAAGAAGAAGAGGAGGAGGAGGAAGAAAAAGAAGAAAAAGAAGAGAAGAAGAGAAGAAGAAGAAGAAGAAGAAGAAGAAGAAGAAGAAGAAGAGAAGAAGAAGAAGAAGAAGAAGAAGAAGAAGAAGAAGAAGGGGAAGGGGAAGAAGAAAAAGAAGAGGAAGAAGAAGAAGGGAAGAAGAAGAAGGAGGAGGAGGAGGAGGAGGAGAAGAAGGAGGAGGAGGAGGAGAAGAAAAAGAAGTCCCCATCTGTTCACAGTGACTTGGAATTCCGGTCATCATGCTGAGCCCAGTATTCTCAGATTTCCTGTGTTTGCAGCCTCTAACTCTGCAAGGCAGGGAAACTAAGAAAGAATCTCTCTTTACAACTCTTTAAGAATAGGAGAACCTTGCTTTTTTTTTTTTTCTTTTTGCCTATAATCTTAATTACTTCCAGTGTTCCTTCTGGGGGGACACTCAACAGTAAAAATTGGCTATGCCATCTGTTAGAGCAGGTGGGCTCCCAAAATGGAGTCACCAAGCACAGCAGGAGGGTGCCAGAGACATAAAAATGTAGGTTATCCACATTCCTCAAGGAACCACCCAGCCATTATCCCTTTTTTGCTTAACAACACCCCAGGTCTAGGTTTCATGCCCCCTAATTTCCCAGGCTACCTGGTCACTTCTGGTCTCACACCCTAACTATTTGAAATGGCTGATGTAAAAAACAAAGGAGATTTTTTGTTTTGTTTTGTTTTCCTTCCTCACCTTCCCCCAACTGAAGAACCACAGAGAGCCCACTATCTTGAATCTCAAGTTGACTGTGCTGTGCTCTTGAGAGTCAGTCCTGGAAGCTTGTGCTTTTCCTGAATAAAAGCTTTCATCTTTGCCTCAGAGTGGTATGCATGGTCTTGGTCACTTCTGAACTTTACACCATCTGTTACAGGGGGCATGGTGGAGAACATCCCCAATAATGAAATGGCACTGCTCAGAACAGAAATTGTCCTGCAGCCTTAGGGCTGTGAATCACATACATACTCATATACACACATTCATTTCAAGTGCACTTTTCATATAGACTCTAGACAGTTTCCCTTCACACACTCCTTCATTCATTTATTCAGAAGCTATGCATTTCCATTTTAAATTTATATTCCATTGACAACTCGAGACTAAAATCAAATCTTGTTACTAGGCAGGGGGTCAGGAGAAGTTGAGGGAGCTGAAAGATCCAGAGGAGCTGTTGGGGCAAGGCCATCTACGGTGTCCAGATCAAAAGCAGAGTGTGAGGAAAAGTATGGGAGAGGGGTTGAGTGACAGCACATTCCTGAGACCCTGGCTAGATGGACCTGTTGAGACGAGCAGGTAGAGCAGAGAGGAGTGAAAAGTGTTTGAATATAATATAAATTGGACCATCTACCTGGAGCTTAGCAGAAGTTTTCTAAATTAGTGTGAATTTGGAAATCAAAAGTACCATTTCAGGCCATTTTGACCCATTTTCCAGCTTATATTGTGGCTAGGCAGAGTTACTGAGAAAGATAAGATGTCATTCAAGAGTTGTAGAGGCTTTAAGTTCTTAAGGAGACAGGGAAAGAGCAAAACAAGGGTGAGAGAAATGAACCAAGGCTTAAGCTGGGTTTACACAAATAACTGATATGACCCCCCCCCTCCCCGGCCCATTAGGGTGAATGGGGCCTACACTTCCCACGTGGGCAGAGGTCGTACAGGTCACAACTGTCTGCTTTTTTGCCCATTAGGGGGCAAGGCAGGTGACTGTACTCCCAATGGCGAAAGCAGCTAGCAGTGGAAGATGAGACCTCAGGAGAAAGAGGGAGAGGAGGGAGGGGGAGAGTCTCCCAAGATGGTGCACCTGAACCAAAAGGTGCCCCTTAGGGTACAGTAGACCAGAGACCAAGAGACCTGAGGTATCAAGAGTACGTCCTTCTCGAGACCTGGGGTTGGGGCCCAAAAGCGGCTGAGGGATGTAGCCTGGCATTGCTGGCACGGCTTCCATGAGGAGGGATTAAAACCTGAGAGCAGGCAAATCTGAGAGGGACATTTACTGAGAAGGAGGAAGGAGACAAGGAAGGAAAGAAGAGGGAGGCTGAATTATATAGGGTGTGAAAGCCAGTATCAGGAGGGATGGTCCAAAGCCTTCATAGGGCCAATGGCAGATTGGTAGTCTGTTCAGGGGAAAGGAGGTCTGGCTGCCCAAGAGGGGAACCAGAAGCCTCATATCTGAGGCATGGGTACCAGATGTAAAGTTTAGGAGTGACCAAGACCACACAAACTACTCTGAGGCAAAGAGGAAAGCTTTTTATTTGCTAAAATCATGAGCTTCCAGGGCTGGCTCACAAGAGAGTTGCACAGGCAACCTGAATTTTCACATAGTTTGCATTATAGGGCTTTTCAATTGGGGGAAGGTGAGAAAGGGAAAAGAACAAATAGCTAGGGTGTGAAACCAGAACAATGGGCAAGTGACTTATGAGATAAGGAGCCAGGAAACCATGACTTGGAGGCATTATTAGGCAAGGAATGAATAATGGCTGGGCAGTTTCTTGAATCTGAATAAGTCTCTGTTGCCATCCTGCTGTCCTTTGTGACTCCATTTTGGGAGCTTGTCCTGACCTAACACTAACCAGAGACATAAAATATATAATATGTGCTTATAGGTTAAAAGGGTTGTGTAAAGTATCTCTGATTGACATAACTAAGTTATAACCAAATGCTGAGCATGTATGTTTCCCATCTGATAAACCCTGTATTTTGTTCCATAAAAACACCTGTTTAAAACAATAGGTTTCTTAAGTGTTCTACATATAAATGTTTTCCTTTGGGGTAAAACTTTTACTTCTTTGCTATAAATTCATTCTAAAGAAAACAAAAACTCTACCTAATAATATAAAATTTTATTGTGCCTGTAGAATTAATCAAACTTCAAACTTTTTCAGCCTAACATACTTTTATTAGTTCCTCTAAAACTAAGTAAGAATCTTTGATCTCTGGACCAACTAAAAGTAAAACCATAAACCTTCTATATTAAGAACTTACAAAAAAAACCCTTTATACCTGACAACTAAGCTTCAAAATTAGTTAATTTCTTAAGATCTATCATATTTAAAATTAAAATCATTTAAGATGTTTCAAATCTTGCTGTAATACTAGTCTCTTATATTTCCTACCTTACCTAAGCCAAATCTTTTTTTTTTTCTTTTTTAGAGACAATGAGAGACACACAGAGAGAACTGTCACACCAGGGCCTTAGCCACTGAAATCAAATTCCAGATGCTTGTGCTGCCTAGTGGGAATGTGCAACCTTGCACTTGCCTCACTTTTGTGCATCTGGCTTACATGGGATCTGGAGAGTTGAACATGGGTCTTTAGACTTCACAGGCAAGCACCTTTTTTTAAAGAGAGAGAGAGATACAGAGAGAGACAGAGAGAGGGAGGGAGAATGGGCATACAAGGGCCTTGAGCTGCTGTAAACAAACTTCAGATGCATTGCCACCTTGTGTATCTGGCTTATGTGGATCCTGAGGAATTGAACCTGGGTCCTATGGGTATGCAGGCAAATGCCTTAACTGCTAATCCATCTCTCCAGCATCCCCAATTTTTGGGGGGTGTTCTGAGGTAGGGTCTCACCCTAGCTCAGGCTGACCTGAAATTCACTAGGTAGACTCAGGGTGACCTCAAACTCTTGGCGATCCTACTACCTCTGCCTCCTGAGTGCTGGGATTAAAGGCATGTGCCACCATGCCTACCCCCCCAATTTTTATATTTCCAAAACTTCCATTTAACTCCCCTTTCAAATTAGCAATACTTTCTTCCTTATTTACCAACTGTGTTTTTATTTTTTAACCTTAGATATAATGTTCATGTCATCTGTAAATGTTATGTTACATACAAGAAAATTCATACATAAATATTAACCAGATCATAATGGCTAAAGATCTAATATAATCTAATAGTTTCTTTCCTAATGGCTAAGATAAATATTACTGTCCTGCATAGCTGTCACCTTGCCTGTTCCTAAAAGCCATCTAGAACCACAGCCTACTATGTGCACAAGGTGCAAAATCAAATGGAGAACCAAAAGCAGAGGCTCTCAGAAGCCACACCTTGTGACTACAACTTCAACATTGGACTACAGCAACTGTGGAGAAATAAATGTTACCAGTCCAGCGCCAACAATATTTTGGGCTATATTAGCCTTTTTGGTAGCCAGTAGTATCATTTTTTCTGGAGCCAGGAGTGGTGGTGCATGCCTTTAATCCCAGCACTTTGGAGGCAGAGGCAAGAGGATCACCATGATTTCAAGTCCACGCTGAAACTACATAGTGAATCCCAGGTCACCCTGGACTACAGTGAAACCCTACCTCAAAACACACACACACATACACATACACTAAGGTTTAGGAGTGACCAAGACCATGAAGACCACTCTGAGGCAAAGATGGAAGCTTTATTTTAGGAAGAACATGAGCTGCCAGGCCTTACTCTCAGGAGCAGAGCAGTCAACTTTGAGATTACAGATAGTAAACTATATAGAGCTCTTCCATTGGGGGAAGGTGAGGAAGAGAAGGAACTCCTTTTTTTTTTTTTTACATTAGCCATAGGGTGAGACCAGAAGTGACCAGGTGGGAGATAAGGAAGCAAGAAACCTAGACCTTGGGCATTGTTAGGCAAGGAAGCTATAGTGGCTGGGTGGTTTCTGGAAAATGTGGATGACCCACTTCCTTTTGTCTCTGTCGCCCTCCTGCTGTAACTCCATTTTGTACTGACCTAAAATTCCAGCCTTTTGTTAATGATAAGAGACTAAGGTTAATTTTTTACGTTGACCATAAGGGCATAAGGGAGAGGCTGGATAATGGAGTGGATGGGTTCCCTGGCCAGCTGGGAGTTTAACAAGGGCCTGAGGGGAAATTAACCTGGATGAGAGCCAAGACAGACACAAAGAAGAAGACCAAGTTGAGAGCATGATCAAGGTCTCAAATTTTATTTTTTTACACAGTGGTTATATAGCGGCAAGAATTTTCCTTCTTGTGACTTTGAGGAGTGTCTTCAGAGACTGTGCCTCCCAGGAAAGTTTAACAGTGGCTTGTCTAGTTATTTCTTCTAGATCAGAGGGAGCGTCAAGCACCAGGGCACAGAAAGGGGGTGCTGTGTTATAGGGTGGTGGCCGTATACCCAAAAGTGTCTGGGGGGCCAATCAGGGTTATGATATTTGGCAGCCTTGTCCTCCAATTTAGCCTCTTCCTCAGTGGAAAGGGGGTCATCATCAGGATCGGTGGTTCTTAAGCCAGACAGAACTGGATAGATAGATCGCGGGAGAGGGTTACTAGGTGGCAGATCATCAGCATTTTCTGGCATAGGAATGGTGATAGAGGGACAATTAGAACCTGGAGAGGAGGAATGGGGATTCTCTGGGACTTCCTTCTTATGGAGGGAGGTCTGACTGCCAGTGGACACAAAGCAATTTCTTAAGCACTTTTCACATTGAACAATTTTAAGGCTTAACTAAAGAAATATTTATGACTGTTACATGAAGCTTAAACAAACTATATTAATATTGTTTGTATACAGTGGATTTTCACAATAAGTCACTTTTTATAAGACTTAGATTATAACCTCAGTGATAACCATCTAGCAAAACCAGCATGAACTAGACAGGAACCATCTTGAAATAATAGAGTTTTAACCAGGCATGGTGATGCATGATTATTGATAGTCAAATATCATGGACTTTATACTAACCAAATTACAATATTCTGATATCTGGAAAAGTTTGATATTAACAAAAATTACAGTTTACATATTTAAGGCACATGAGGCAACAGAGTATGAACAAAAGGTCTGCTGACAGAATTTAAAATAAATAAGAACTCTACATTATGTAGTAACATTTTTGGCTTAAATATGAAGACATGAACATTTTATAATTTTTAAAATTCATCAGAGGTGGGATACCTTTATACAATACATTTTTGAGAACAATTTTGAGAAGATTTAGCACTCTTAAAAGCTAAATAAGATGTCTATCTGTGGGGAGCCCCCGGAGGGTCCCCAAGTGGGATTGTCTACTAGACCCGAAGACACTCACACGGAGAGCTCTCAATGCAAGACACAAGAGGTTTATTGTACCGGTGCACCGGCGCTCGACACGAAGTCCTCACGCAGGAGAGGTGAAGAGCCCCGAGCAGCCGGGAGGTAGGGGTTTTTAAAAAGGAAAGATCATAAAACATGCGGAAATATCTCAAACATGTTTCAGCTCAGGGATTCTTCAGATGTCGTCAGGGTGTCGCCTCGGCTCAGGGATCGTGACCCCAGGCAGGGAGCTAGGGCCCCTGCGGTTAGGCATTGTTCAATTGTCTCTGAGCGGAGGCTTTCCAGAAATTGGGTAAGGGGGTTACGGTTGAGCAAACAGGGGTTGGGCAAACAAGCACAGGTGGGCAAACAAGCACAGATTTCTAAGGCAAAGGTCAGCATTTCAGTTAACTAGTTCCTTATCTGGGCCCGGGCGGCTAGTTGCAGAAAGTCACGTACTGCAGAAAGTCACGTATAACATGCTTTTCCTTCATAAAATGGCTGTCCTTATGTCTAGGTAAAGCAAGCAATTGTACAGAAGCCAAAGAAGCAGGTTAGTTGTATTTATTGGTAATCTTTCATTTCCCCCTTTTCTTTGTCATAATTCCAATCATGGAATTGTGGATTCATTATCTGCCTGGGCCAACTGCTGGTATTGTTGTCTAAGCACCATTATCTGCACAGCACTAATTCTTTCTCTAATAAAAGTGAGTAATCTGTTAAAAATACAAGGGCCGAAAGTGAGAAGCAAAAGTAATATTAAGAGAGGTACGAGTAGGGTAGAGATCAGGGTGGTCACCCAAGGGAACTGGAAAACCAAGACTCATACCATGACTACTGTTGCTGTCTCTCTCTCTTACGTTGTTCTAAGCTTTCTCGTACCCGCTTCAGACTATCCTCAACTAAACCCGTCTTATCTGCATAAAAGCAGCATTCTTCCTTTAAGGCTGCACATAATCCCCCTTGCTGTAGAAACAGTAAATCTAGTCCCCTTCTATTTTGTAAAACAACCTCTGACAAAGAGGAGACTGAGTCTTTTAGATTCTGCATGCCTGATTGTAATTCTTGCAAGTCTTTATCTATTGCTGCACTGAGGGTAGCATAATGCTGGTTAGAGGTGACTAAAGAAGCTATTCCTGTTCCTGCCCCCGCTGCCCCCAGACCTACTACTAATGCTAAGGTTAAAGTAGTGATAGGCTCTCTCTTGAATCGAGGTGAAGTAGAACTAGCAACATCACCTGCCTGATTAATGATCTGCCAGGTGTAGTTGTAGAGCTGGTAGGGGGAGGCTGCTATTGAGTGGGGTAGCAACAAGAACATTAGTAGTAACTGTAACCAAACCTTAAGATGAGTCATTATGACTCGAGACAGTAGTGGGAACACAGCGGAGACGCAACTTGAGGGGGTTGTCAGTCTTTGTCAGCTGCCAGTGAGGGTCAGGTGAGGGAGCCGGTTTAACGTGAGAGGCGTGGATCCAGGCGGCGATTCCGTCCACCTTTATGGCCGTTGGTGTTGTCAGGAGTACAGTGAAGGGTCCCTTCCAGCGAGGTTCGAGGTTTGTGGGTCGATGCCGTCTCACGTAGACCGAGTCTCCAGGCTGATACGGGTGTGGAGCTGGGTCCTTAGCAGGCAGATAGGCTTTTTTCAATTTAGGCCACAAGTCACTCTGAAGGAGGTGTAGCGCTTGCAGCCTGCAGTTCAAATCAGAGTTAGAGATTGTATCTGGTCCTCTCTGGGTCAGCAATGTGCTGAGTGGAGTTGGGACTCCGAAAAGTATCTCAAAGGGGGTGAGGTTAAATCTATAGGGGGTATTGCGGACCCTGAAAAGGGCCCAGGGAAGGAGCATCGTCCAGTCTGTACAGCCAGTCTCCATGGACAATTTAGTAATGGTCTCTTTTAGTGTTCTATTCATTCTTTCTACCTGTCCTGAGCTTTGGGGTCTGTATGCACAATGTAATTTCCAATTAATCCCCAGTATCCTGGCCACCTCCTGACTTACCTGGGCAACAAAGGCTGGACCGTTGTCAGAGCCTATTACCTGTGGCATTCCATACCTGGGAACAATTTCTTCTAGGAGTTTCTTGGTCACCATAGCCGCAGTCTCTTTCTTAGTGGGATAGGCCTCTACCCATCCTGAAAAAGTATCTATAAAAACTAAAAGATATTTATTTCCATATCTGGCTGGTTTTAGTTCGGTGAAATCTGTTTCCCAGAACAAGCCAGGACGGTCCCCTCTAAATCGCTTTCCCAAGTCTGTTGGGACTGTTTGTGCATTTACCTTTTGGCAGGGTACACACTGTTTTACGAGTTCTTCAGCCATATCCTTAAGTCCAATTATGTGGTAATCAGTCTTTTTAAGAGTCTCTATTATTTTTTTAGGTCCAAAATGAGTCAACTTATGTATGTGTAACAGGAGGTTCTTTGCTTGCTGTCTGGGTAGGATCTGTTTCCCGGTTTCAGTTTCCCATTTCTGTGATTTGGTGTTAAAATGCTTCTGTATTCTCGCCATATCTTTAAGGTCCTGCTCTGTATACTCTGAGGGCAGTGGCTCAGCGAGGACAGTTTCTTTTTCAATCAAAGGGAACAGGGAAGCTCCCTGAGCTGCCTTTTTGGCTTCCTCATCTGCCATCCTGTTTCCCCGAGCTACAAAGGAATCTCCCTTCTGGTGCCCTGGGCAGTGGACTATAGCCAGCTTGGCCGGTCGGTGCAGAGTATCAAGCAAATCTAAAATCTCTTGTTTATTTTTGATTTCTTTGCCTGCAGAGGTCAGTAATCCTCTCTGCCGGTAGATGGCGCCATGTATGTGCGCGGTGGCAAAGGCATACCGGCTATCTGTATATATTGTAGCCTTTTTTCCTTCTGCCATATTTAAAGCTTGGGTTAAGGCAATAAGTTCAGCTTTTTGGGCAGATGTTCCCTCTGGCAATTTGTTAGTCCAGATCACTTTGCTCCCATCTACAATAGCTGCTCCCGCCACCCTCTTACCTTCAAGGAGGTAGCTGCTGCCGTCCGTAAACCAGGTCATCTGAGCATCTGGTAGGGGCTGGTCCATGAGGTCGGGTCTGACTCCGGTGGCCTCGGCCAGGATTTCCCCACAGTTATGTAGCACGGTGGGATCCGTGTCCGGCCAGAGGGTAGCGGGGTTCAACTGAGTGGGGGGAGCAAATCTGACCCGGTCTGAATTAAGGAGGAGACTCTGGTAGTGAGTGACCCTGGCATTGGAGAGCCAGCAGTCTGGAGGTTGGCGGATAACGCTCTCCAGAGCATGTGAAGCAATGATAGTAACAGTCTGTCCCAAAGTCAATTTGTCTGCATCCTTTAGAAGTAGCGCTACAGCTGCAATGATCTTTAGGCAAGGGGGCCATCCTGCGGCTACAGGGTCTAATTTCTTAGATAAGTAGGCTACTGGTTTCCTCCAGGGTCCCGTTCTTTGGGTAAGCACTCCTTTAGCAATGCCCTTCTGTTCATGCACGTACAGGTGAAAGGGCTTGGTGATATCCGGGAGTGAGAGCGCAGGTGCTGTTAGCAGGGCAAGCTTAATGCTGTCAAAAGCCTGCTGGTGTTCTTTTTCCCATTTAAAAGCTGTATTTGTCTTAGTCAGAGGATAAAGCGGAGCAGCCAGGGAGGCAAATCCGGGTATCCAAAGTCTGCAAAACCCAGCGGACCCTAGAAATTCCCATACTTGTCTGGCATTTGTTGGGACTGGAATCTGCTCCACGGCCTGTTTATGGGCCTCCGTCAGCCACCTCCGTCCTCCTTTCAAAGAGTATCCCAGATATGTGACTTGCCTTTTGCAGATCTGAGCTTTCTTAGCTAAGGCTCGGTACCCCAAACGGGCCAGCTCCTCCAACAGCGCAGTTGTTCCCTTTTCGCATTCAGCCTGATTGTTAGCTGCAAGGAGAAGATCATCAACATACTGGAGGAGTGTTACCTGAGGGTTGGAGGCTCGGAAGGGCGCTAGGTCTCGGTGGAGGGCTTCGTCGAAGATGGTGGGTGAATTCTTGAAGCCCTGCGGCAATCTCGTCCAAGTCAATTGTCCGGAGAGTCCCATGTCCGGATCTTCCCATTCGAAGGCAAAGACGAGCTGGCTTTTTTCATGTAGGGGTAGGCAGAAGAAAGCATCTTTTAAATCCAAGACGGTGTACCAATTCCTTTCAGGTGGGAGTGAGCTCAATAGGTTGTAAGGGTTGGGGACTGTTGGGTGTAGGTCCTCCACCCTTCTGTTAACTTCTCTTATCCGGGTGCCCCCTCCACTTTAAGGGTTACCCTGGGCTCGGGGAGGGGTTCCGAGCCCCATCCCCCCTATTCATCGTCTTCCTCCAATGTCAAGATTTCTCTTGGTTTCTTTTTGGGGCAGTCTTTTATCCAATGTCCTTTTTCTTTGCAATAGGCACATTGGTCCTTTTCCAACTGCCGTCTGTTGCCCTGGTTTTGTCTCTGTCTAGGATTTCTATGCTTTTCTCTGTCTAGGTTCTTTCTATCCTGAATTACGGCGGCCAGAATTTTAGTCATATTTCTCTCATGTCTCTTATCTCGTCTATTGTCCCTTTCCTCCTGCTCTTTTACTCTTCTCTGTTCCCTTTCTTCCTCAGTTTCTCTCTTATTGTAAACTTTCTCAGCTTCCTTAACTAAGTCCGACAGCGTATACCTACTTAAGCCATCTAATCTCTGTAACTTCTTCCTGATATCTGGTGCTGACTGGTCGACAAAACTCATCAGAACTGATACCCTTTGTTCCTCTGCAGTTGGATCAAATGGTGTATATCTACGGTAGGCCTCCATGAGGCGCTCCAGGAAAACAGAGGGTAGTTCATCAGGTCCCTGAATAATCTCTCTTACCTTAGCCAAATTCGTGGGACGCCTCGCGGCTCCCCGGAGACCAGCCACTAGAGCCTGGCGGTAGACGCGGAGATGCTCCCTACCTTCAGGGTTGTTGAAGTCCCAGTCGGGGCGGGTTAAGGGAAAACCGTCGTCTATCACGTTCTGGAGCTGTGTGGGACGTCCATCATCCCCAGGAACGTTTTTCCTGGCTTCCAACAGGATGCGTTCCCTCTCCTCTGTTGTGAAGAGGGTTTGGAGTAACTGCTGACAATCATCCCAAGTGGGCTGGTGAGAGAAAACTAGAGATTCCATGAGAGCAGTTAGTTTAGAGGGATCCTCTGAGAAAGGGGGGTGATTAGCCTTCCAATTATATAAGTCCGCAGAAGAGAAAGGCCAGTATTGAAGTGGTGGCAGGGGTCTTTGATCTGGGTCATCTCCTGGTCCTAGGGGAGGAGGAGGACCTATAGCCCTAAGGGGCAGGGTGATAGCGGCATCTGGAGTCCGAGCCCGTCTGCTTCTGGTCCCCGCTGCTGGCCCCCCACGTGCTCCTTCGGCTGAGGGGTTAGGCGGAGCAGTGGGAGCGTGAGATGGCGGGTATGGCGGTGGGGTGTCTAACAGGAGTAAGTCTGTCTGTGTATCCAGATAGATCTTCTTCCTTTGTCCTGAACCTGCAACAAGAACTGTGGCGGACTGCAAGGAGTCCTTGTTAACAGGTTTGGGGGAAATCCAGGGTTTTAGCCAAGAGGGAGGGTCCTGCACCAAATCCTGCCAGGTAAAAATGTAGGGTAGCTGGTCAGGATGGCCTCCGGGCTCCTGTAAAATAACTTTCTTGACAGCTTGGATAACCTCTAGGTCAAAAGTTCCCTCCTGAGGCCATCCCACATTCAGCAAATTCCATTCTCCTTGGCATAAAGTTTGCCATTTTCCCTTCTTAACTTCTACTGATAAGTTATGAGCTCTAGTCTTAACGTCAGTCCAATGTGTTAGAGTCAAGTCCAGAGGGGTAGAAACAGTCTGTCCCATTTTGGGAGGAGGATAGAGAAAGTAGAACAAAATGAACAGAAAAACACAGAAAACAAAGAAAAAACTGAGTTGGCCTGCCCGCCGCCTAAACAAAAACAAAAGCGATTCAGAGGGCGGGGGGCTAGGCCCGGATGGTGCCTTGCGATAGAAAAGAACTCGGTCAGAGTTCTTCAGATAGGAGACAGAAATCAGGTCTGTCTCCTCCGGGCAATCAAGAGCGTCCTCCAGATTGCTTGGGTGGTGGTCCTCAGGCCCGTCAGCCCCGACCTGCCACACCCCAGAGCAAGGCACCCAGAATTGAGAATTCTCAAAACTGGACGAGGTTAGACAAACACAATGAACATACAGACAGACAGACGTAACAGGAGGCGCCTCTTACCTCTGAGGGATCCGGAATGAGGTCTGGGGTCTTGTAGAGATCCCGGAAAATCTCGGTGGGACCTCCAAATGTGGGGAGCCCCCGGAGGGTCCCCAAGTGGGATTGTCTACTAGACCCGAAGACACTCACACGGAGAGCTCTCAATGCAAGACGCAAGAGGTTTATTGTACCGGTGCACCGGGGCTCGACACGAAGTCCTCACGCAGGAGAGGTGAAGAGCCCCGAGCAGCCGGGAGGTAGGGGTTTTTAAAAAGGAAAGATCATAAAACATGCGGAAATATCTCAAACATGTTTCAGCTCAGGGATTCTTCAGATGTCGTCAGGGTGTCGCCTCGGCTCAGGGATCGTGACCCCAGGCAGGGAGCTAGGGCCCCTGCGGTTAGGCATTGTTCAATTGTCTCTGAGCGGAGGCTTTCCAGAAATTGGGTAAGGGGGTTACGGTTGAGCAAACAGGGGTTGGGCAAACAAGCACAGGTGGGCAAACAAGCACAGATTTCTAAGGCAAAGGTCAGCATTTCAGTTAACTAGTTCCTAATCTGGGCCCGGGCGGCTAGTTGCAGAAAGTCACGTACTGCAGAAAGTCACGTATAACATGCTTTTCCTTCATAAAATGGCTGTCCTTATGTCTAGGTAAAGCAAGCAATTGTACAGAAGCCAAAGAAGCAGGTTAGTTGTATTTATTGGTAATCTTTCATATCCAACCAAGTCAGTTTTTGAAATTAATTTAGCTATATTTAATATACCTAATAGAGGAACTGGAATAAACTGCCATGATCTAATTAAAAAAGGAGACAAATATCTTTTGAGAGGGAATGGGCATCTCAGAGCCACTTGTTATTGCAAACAATTTCCAAATGTATGCTCCATTATGTGCATCTGGCTTTATAAATAAGCTCATTTAACTGCTAAACCAAAAAGAAATATTTTTAATCTCTTAACATACACAAAATTTTATGACACAATCTTTAACTATTTGAACCTTAACCAACTCTATAATTCTGCCTGTGATAATTTTGTAAACTTGTTCAGTAATGTCATAAGATTAAAGTATTAAGGCTGATTGTTGGAGGAATTAAGGAATTACATCTTGAATCACAACATAACTTTGTTTAGAATTTGTTTTTACTGTTCACCATGAAGTTAATAGTTTTCAGGTGTGTGGCAGATAAACACTGCTTCATGTTTTAAATGTGGCCTATATACCTTATAAAGTAGGAATAAAGAGTAAATAGATCCTCTGTGAGATTTTTTTTTGAGGAAGGATTTTAGATATAATAACTTTAGGACACCATTAAATATTAATGTGTCAATTTTAACCTTAAGATTTAGTTAAAAGGTTGACAAATAGATGAACCTAGTTAACTTGGTTGGGTACTCTAAATTCAGTCTTTCATGACCATTATTATGACCAGATTAACATTAATGAGTTACAACCTGAATACCATGGCTACCTGCTGCCAGCCAGGGCCATACTTTGTTAGTCTGACGTAAGCCCTAGACTAATAGTCATTTTATATCTCAACAAGTCTGTAATCTGATTAAATACTTTGTCTTTAACCTTCTGTTTAAGCTTACTCATATCTTATGACCTGAAATCTCTCTGTGACCAGTTAAGAAATCTGTTGCTGTAAGTTGAAAATCTCACAACTCTATTCCCTTCAATTTAAACCTATCCTGTCTCTGACATGTAATTTTTCCCCCTTTTTGATAGGGCTCCTCCACACATGATTTAGCCTCTTTTTTATCTCTAGTCCAACAGATTCAGTTACTTGTTCCTTGATAACCATTCTGTATTCATAGCCCCTCTTTAGCCTCTTATGTTTCCAGATGTGGACTTCTGTATGCTGACAAGACACAGGCTCTAAAGCTCTCCCAACACAGCTCCAATCTCAGGGGGGCACTGTGTCTTAAGGCTTCTTGATAGCCCCTCCTCCTGTTTTCTCCTTTTATTTATGACCAAAGATGCTAAAAATGGCATCAGAGCTCCCCCTCCCAAATTGGGAGAAAAAAAATTAAAAATAATGTGCCTTGACACTCCCTACACCCCAATACCCATGACAAATCACCCCTGATAATCTGTCTCTTGACTTCCATCCTTCTCAAAGGGCTGACATTGAAAAAGAAAAACAATGGAAAAGGAAAAGAAAAAGAAAAAGAGAAAGGGAAAGAGAAACCAGAAACCAGACTCCAGATGCCAAACAGCCAAAGCATCCCAAACTCAAAGGAAAACCCTGACTACATCCAGACCCAGGAGCAAAGATTGCCAGCCCTGACTTTGTCCCATTGGTCAGCAGGAAACAGAGATTTTCATCAACCCTGCCCACTTTTCTTATCTTCAGGGTCTGGAATTTATGAATCACTGACTTTGCTGGAAAATTCTTTTGGACCATAAAATTTACAAGCTTTTAGATGGCCAGACTCTGGGAGTTATCAGGCCACTTAGGAAACAGCCCTAATGCCTTCTCTGTGGGTAATCAGTAAACAAAAGAACAGGCTTTGTCTTCCCATTATTCACTCCCAAAGAAAAGTAAACAGCATATCCTAAAGTTTGCTAAAAACCTAAAGTTTGTTTAATTCTACCCCCCAATTCTGAGCTGTCCTGAAGCCTAACTCCTTAAAATCCAGATGGCCGTACCATTCTCATTTCTCATGGGAGAAAGCTGCCCCTCAGTATATTCCATTAAAGTCTGTGCAGTTCAGGCTGGCATTTATTCTCTCTTTTTTATATTCCTCACATTGCTCTGGTCAATCCCAGATTCTAACAATGCTAGTCTACTTCCACTTTGGGTGATAATTGGTACCTGCATAGGTATAAAGATGAGCCAAAGTTGTTTTCAAACACAGATGCCAAGTTTTTATACTGTCTTATCTTTTCGTAGCATACAATTTCTGGATCAAATAAATTGATTTAAAGTTGTTGGTAAAATATGGTTTTCAGGGCCACTAACATGTTCTACCCATACTTAACAACTGATCAATACTTAAAAGACAAAATGCTTTTTATATTCTAGATATAGTTGACACTGTCACCCAACAAACTAAGTTTAAATGCTAATCATAATATTTTAAATTTTGTGTCATTCTCTAACTAGACCTGCTTTGTTAATGTTTTGTACTTCTTTGACTTAGGTATGTTTTGTTAATCATATGTGTATAGTCTCTCTGAGTAAGTAATAACCATGTATAAAATCCAAAGCCAGTTGCAAACATAGGAGTTAAAGGATAACCAAATTTTCATTCTTGCTCCCAGTTCAGAAGGCCACAGGAGACGACAGGACACTTCTAGCTTCTAACCTCTGGTAAGTTACCTATCTTCTTCTTCAGGGAAGACATGGATATCCAGAGATGGACTCCAAGTCAGTGTATCTGCAACAGGAGAGTCACATCAAGGGAAATAGATCCTCTTTCCTTCCCAAGAGATGGAGAACCACTTGATCAGCACAGCCTTGACTTATTCTAGCAGATGACATAATACTGAAAGTCACAGAACTCCTCATAGGTCCCTAAAAGTCTCTCCTACAGAGCCTTAATTGACCTCTAAATATATAATATGTAGCTGTTTTTGGTTTTCTACATGATCTTAAACACCCAGTAAGAGAATATAAGCAGAAAAAACTAGCTGTGTCTTTTGCATCTATGCTATAGAATGATAGTAAAATAGCATGGAGACTATGGTGATTTGCTTTATTCATTCATCATAATTTCCTGGAGCTCCATGTGTACTGCATGTAACAACATTTTTTCCTTCTTTTGACTGGAAGTATAGTGAAGACATTTGTTTTCTTTTTAGCTTTTAACATGTGGATCAAACAACTATGAGGATTTGTATATTATTTTTTTTCCACAGAAGTTTTCCTTTACTTCCTGGAATTAATGAACAGGTTGTTAGGCCAGGACAAAATGGAGTCAGCAGGATGGTGACAGAGACATAGGCAGTGGGTCATCCACATTCCTCAAGGAATCACCCAACCATCATCCCTTCCTTGCGTAACAAAGCCCCAAGTCTAGGTTTATCTCTCAGGTCACCTGGTCACTGTTCACACCCTAGATATTTGAAATGGCTAATGTAAAGAACAAATGAGTTCTTTTCCCTTCCTCACCTTCCCTCAACTGAAGAACTCTATATAGCCCACTGTCTGCAACCTCAAAGTTGACTGTGCTCTGCTCTTGAGAGTCCTGGCAGCTCGTGTTTTCCCAGAATAAAAGCGTCCATCTGTGCCTCAGAGTGGTCTCCACAGTCTTGGCCACTCCCAAACCTTACATCTGGTGCTCTTGACTTGGACAAGAAGGCTTCTGTTTGCTCACTTGGGCGGCCAGCCTTCCTTTTCCCCTGACCAGACGACCGAACTGCCATTTGACCCTCTGAAGGCTTTAGACCATCCCTGCCTGATAATTTGGCCTCACTCTTCTTCCCTTCTCTGTCTCCTCCCTCCTTCTCTGTAAGTGTCCCCCTCAGGTTGGTCTGCTGTCTGGTTTCATTCCTCATTGCGGAAGCCATGCCGGCATGCCAGGCTACAACCTTTGGCCATTAGGCCTCAACCCTAGGTGTTGAGAAAGACCTCTGGTCTACTGTACCCTAAGGGGCAACTTTCCATTTATTTACCTTCTCAAGACACTCCCTCTCCCTCCCTCCTCTCCCTCTCCCTTCTCAGCTCTCATTTTCCACTGCCAGCCCCTTTTACCATCAGGAGCACAGATACCCTCCTTGCCCATTAACAGGCTGAAAAGCCGACAGTTGCAACCTCTACAGCCTCTGTCCATGTGGGAGGCGCAGGCCCCATTCACCCTAATGGGCCACGGGGTCATATTGGTGTTCTATGTAAACCCAGCTTAAGCCCTGGTTTATTTTTCTCTCATCCTTGTTTTGCTCTTTCCCTGTCTCCTTAAGAACTTAAAGGTTCTATGATTCTTGGACAACATCTTATCTTTCTCTGCAACTCTGCTTGGCCACATCCATAAGCTGGACAATGGGTCCAAATGGCCTGAGGATGGTATTTTTGATTTCCAAATTCTCAATGATTAAAAAAAAAAAAAAAAAACTTCTTCCAATGTACAGGCAAATGGTCTGAAATACCCTATTTTTCAACTCTGCATACAAGGCCTTCTCTCTGCCATGCCTGCTTTTCTCACCAGGTCCTTCTAGCAACCTTACCCCAACAGCTCCTCTGGTTCTTCCAGCTCCCTCAGCCTCTTCTGACCCCCTGCCTGGTAACAAGGTTTGATTTTAGTCTCTGGAGTTGTAAATGAAATGGAAATTTAAAATGTGAATGCATAACTTATGAATAAATGAATGAATGAACATGTGGAGGGGAAATGGTTGTCTAGAATCTATATGAAAAGTGCACTTAAAATTAATGTGTGTGTGAGTATATCACAGCCCTAAGGCAACAGAATGATTTCTGTTCTGAGCAGTGCCATTTCGTTGTGGGGATGTTTTCCACCAAGCCCACTGTACTAGATGGCATAGCAAATGTTTCTTGTTGAGTGTCCCCCAGAAGGAACACTGAAAGTGATTAAGATCATAGAAAAAAAAACACAAGATTCTCCTACTCTTAAAGAGTTGTAAAAATGACAGGATCAAAAAGCAACATTATAGCCCTGAGGGAAGTCCAAAACTCACCCTGGAATTTAGAAAGAAAAAAAAAGAAAAGCCTTATAGCCCCAAGGAAGTCCAAAACTCTCCCTGGAATTTAGGAAGAAAAAAAAATGGCTCTTTCCTTGCTTCCCTGCCTTGCAGAGCTATGGGGCTACAAGCACAGGGATCTCAGGATCCTAGCCCCAGCATGATAATGAATGAATGCCAAGTCACTATAAACAGATGGGGACTTCTTATAAGAAATTTGTAAGTGTTTTACATTTACTTTATCTTTCTATGCTTCTATGGAATTACTAACAGACAATAGCCTCAAGATTTACATTTAAATTAGAAATACTTGATACTAAATTTGTAAAAAAAAATTTCTAATTATGTTCAAATCTGCTTTCATATTAAAAGTGTTATGGTAAGGACAACAAAAGTTTTTGTTGATAGTTTATGAGAGAAACTTACTAAAGAAGATAAAATGGAGACAAAACTTTATGCTAGATGTTAAATGTTTGATTAAAAAAAAAGATTGTTACAGAGTGGTTACATGGATTGTAAAGTAAAAGTATGTAGATGAAGATATGAGTAAACTTAAACAGAAAGTTAAGGACAAAGTACTTAATCAGATTACAGACTTCTTGAGATATAAAATGACTATTAGCCTAAGGTTTACATCAGACTAACAAAGCATGGCCCTGGCTGGTAGCAGGTTGCTATGGTATTCAGGTTGCAAACTTAAATTTAACTCATTGATGTTAATCTGGTCATAATAATGGTCATGAAAGACTGAATTTAGAGTACCCAACCAAGTTAACTAGGTTTCTCTATTTGTCAACCTTTTAACTAAATCTTAAGGTTAAAATTGACACACTAATATTTAAATCTCTCCTAAGGTTATTATATCTAAAACCCTGACTCACAAAAAAATCTCACAGTAGATAAAAATCTACTTTTTATTAATATCAGACTTTTCCAGATATCATAATATTATAATTTGGTTAATACAAAGATCATGATGTTTAGCTATCAACAAGCATGCATCACCATGCCTGGCTAAAACTCTGTAAATTTAAGATGTTTCTTGTCTTGTTCATGCTGGCTTTGCTAGAGGATTATCAGTGAGATTATAAATCTTATAAAAAGTGATTAATTGTAATTTTATTTTTAGAAAAACTAAAAAAGCTCCCCATGCCTTAAAAGACTCCACTGTATACAATGTTAATATAGTTTGTCTAAGTTTCTATAACAGTCAATAAATATTTCTTTAGTTAAGCCTTAAAATTGTTCAATGGTAAAAGGTACTTATTTAAGCCGGGCATGATGGTACATGCCTTTAATCCCAACACTTGGGAGGCAGAAGTAGGAGGATTGCTGAGAGTTCAAGGCCACCCTGAGACTACATAGTGAATTCCAGGTCAGCCTAAGCCAGAGTGAGACCCTACCTCAAAAAAAAAAATAAATAAATAAATAAAAAGGTACTTACTTAAGAAATTACTTTATGTCTGTCATATTGTCTCTAATGTAGGTTAAAATCAGGCTTGCTTAACTCAACAATTACCAAGTTTTATTTTATTCTTAAAGCTATGTATATTCAGTTAAGGTTTCACTTAATTAATCTCATTTTTGATAAGTTCATTGCTTATAGAAATATTGATACTTGCCGGGCGTGGTGGTGCATGCCTTTGATGCCAGCACTCGGGAGGCAGAGGTAGGAGGATTGCCATGAGTTTGAGGACACCCTGAGACTCCATAGTGAATTCCAGGTCAGCCTGGGTTAGAGTGAGACCCTACCTAGAAAAACCAAAAAAAAAAAAAAAAAAAAAAAAAAAAAAACAAACCAGAAATATTGATACTTAAGACATGTTTCCTGCCCCAGAAAAATAATCTTAAATTTCTGTTCTACTTCCACTTTGGGGGGTAATTGGTACTTACATTGGTATACGGACTAGCCAAAGTTGTTTTCAAACACAGATGCTAAGTTTGTATACTGTATTGCCTTTTTGCTGGCATACAATTTCTAGATTAAATCAATTGACTTAGAATTATTGATAATATATTGCTTTCAGGACCACTAAAATGTTCTGCCTATACTTATAACTGATGGATACTTAAAAGATAGAATGTATATGCTTTCTATGTCCCAGATATAGCTTACACTATCACCTGACAACTAAACTTAAATATTAATCAGAAGGATTTTAAACTATTGTGTCATTCTCTAACAAAATCTGCTTTGCTAACCAGATATGTTCTGCACCCTTTTTTTGCCCCAGCCAGCGGGGAGTTGAACAAGGACCCGAGGGGAAGTTAACCTGAATGGGAGAAGGCAAACAGACACAAGAAGGAGACCAAGTCTACAGTCTGATCAAGGTCTCTAATTTTATTTTTTACACAGTGGTTATATAGGGGAAGAAAAGGGGGGACTAAGCTATCTGATGTGATTTAGGGCCGGAATTGTTAGGAAACTAAGAGGAGATGTAACCTGCTGTTTATCTAATCTTAGGGAACCTAGAGGAGATGTATCTGGGTGTTTTTCTAATCTTGCCTTAATGCTTGACATCCTGATCGTAAACTGGCCTTTTGCAAAAGATAAGATTCTATGAACAGTCTGCAGACCACATTCCTAACTGCAAGCTGGATGGACCAGCTTTCTGGTGAATAAGTCAACTTAAGAACAGGCCCAGGCAAAATGGAGAGGCTTTTGCTTTATGGCTCCTGACACTTTTTAATGATCTCCTTTGCTAATCAGATATGCACAGTCTCTCTGAGTGATTAATATCTATATGTAGAAGCCAAAATCAATTGGAAACATTGGAGTTAAAAAGATAACCAATATTTTGGTTCATGCTCCTAGGTCAAAAGGCCACAGGAGATGATGGGACACTTGAACTTCTAGCCTGTGGTAAGTTACCTGTCTTCTTGATCAGAGAGGATGAGGAGACCCAGAAATGAATTCCAAGTCAGTGTATCTGCAACAGGAGAGTCACATTGGGGGAAAATCAGTCCTCCAGGCTTCCCAAAAGGAGGAGGGCCACCTGGTCAGCACAGTCTTGACTTATCCTAGCAGATGACAATGCTGAGAGTCATAGAACTCCTCACAGGTCCCTAAACATCTCTCCTACAAAGCCATTATTGACCTCCAAAGTGTACAGTTAATTCTGGCAGCCTATCTGGTCTTATCCCCCCATAAAAAAATAACTACAATATAAACAATGAGTGAGACTAATAGGCTCCCCTGTCTGATGATGACTTAGAATACTAGACTCTAAATTAACTCATGCCTTCTCCCTCTGCTGTCCCTAATTAGCTTCATCTACCCTGATCTCTGCTGCTCTTACTTGCCTTAGTTAGAATCTGAGCTATTCCTTGGGCACCTTCCTTGCTTAGCCCTTACTCTATCTCATCCAGGGATAAGTACACTGCCACCTCAATGGGTACTCTCAAACTTAAACTCTTTTTTGTTCCTACTCTTCCCCTGATCCCAAAATGCCCTTATACCTCCTCTCTCTTGCCCTAAGTCTTCTATCCCTCACCTCTGAATGCTCAGCCTCGAGTTTTGCCATCATAGCTGTAGACCAGAGTAACAAGCTCCTTTATTCTCCCTTCTGTCTTCTCATGGGGTGCATAGAGCCCATCTCCCTCACCTCCTCTATAACAGATGTCTGCCAGCAACTGCCCCAAAGCCAGCTCAATATTGAGATGGTATGAGAGAAGTCTCTCCTTTGCTAGGGAATAGGTCATACCAACATGCCACACTAGCACTATTAATCTCACCACCCTGCCACTTCTAGCCTCCTCATCACCTTCTTTGAAGGGAGACTGATTATCCAGCCTCTTCCACAAAAACTCATCACCCTTATGGTCAGCATGAAAAAATAACCTTTGCTCTTATTTTAAAAAGTCTGTAATGTTAGGTTGGGACAAAATGGAGTCAGCAGGATGCCAACAGAGACATAATGAAGTGGGTCATCCACATTCTTCAAGGAACCACCCAACCATTATCTTTTCCTTGCCTAACAATGCCCCAGGTCTAGGTTTCCTGCCCCCTTATCTCTCAGGTCACCTGGTAACTGTTCTGGTCTCAAACCCTAGCCATTTGAAATGGCTAATATAAAGAAAAAAGGAGTTGCCTTCCTCACCTTCTGAAATACTCTACATAGCCCACTATCTGTAATCTCAGATTTAACTGTGCTCCACTCTTGAGAGTAAGTCTGTGGCAGCTCATGTTTTCCCTCAATAAAAGTTTCCATCTTTGCCTCACAGTGGTCTCCATTGTCTTGGTCACTCCCAAACCTTACACAGGTAAAATTCCTGTGTTGTTTAGTACCCAGCATTGATTTTTAAGTCACATAAAACAAAGGATTCAAAGAATGTATGAGAATGAGATGTCATTTCAATAATTGAAATTATTTTAAATAGATAAAGCCCCAAGACTTAGAAATACAGTAGGTGAGAGTATTTATAGCAAAGACAAAATGTTTTTCAGAAGACAAAAGCAGCACAAACAGAAAACCTTTCCTGACTGATGAGAAGACAGCCTCCATATATTTCACAGGGGGGAAATCATTTCCTGTACCTGCTCTGGGCAATTCAACTCAATTTCACAGAGTGTGATTGTCTACTATTCTAGCATCACTGCAGCATCAGAGAAAACAAATAGAATAAAGACAACCATTATCAACCAATAATGCATGGTTCTCTTGTAGCTTTGCTTGTTTTGCACTTCAGTGGCAGCTTCTTGCTAGGATAGATGTAACCACCTTGTAATTCTTAACCATGATTTCTTTCCATAAATTTAAAATAAATCCACTTAAAAATAGTTATTATATAAACACTGAGTGGAAAAATACCAGAGAAAGGGACATTATTCAGTTCCTTCCAACCTTCTTATTGAAGAGCCTTGTCAGCTATTTTTAGAAAGAAACACAAAACTTTCACCTACAAATTTCAATTCAAAGACTGATATCACAAAAGAGACCATTTCGGCACTGTCCTTCATCATCCACACCTCCTGACTTTCTTGAGCTTGACCAGACTTCATAGAGAAAGCAAGCACCCACAGTTCTTTATTGAGTCAAATAAAGTTTCTACACAAAGGACTCCCTCACAAGAACTCACAGAACTGAAAATTATAACCAACTTCCACACTGAAGGAGTTAGCAAATATCTTAATTGAGGTTCTCAGGAATTCAACATATTACTCTTGGATGCCAAGAGGTCTGCCTGTTGACTTATGACCCCAAGGAGAGCTAGATCCTTGGCTGGCTATCTTAGAAGAAAATGAAACAGGTCGTTAGGGCTTCAGTTAAGTCCTTGAACCCTAAGGGGTTTGCATTTGCATTTAGCCAAAGAGTTTGGCAAACCAAACTGAGAATGACAATTATTTAATTATTAAAGCTATTGAGGGAAGTGCAGAACCACGGGAAGGAAAACGAATACACCTGATTCTTTACTTCCTCCCTCCCTCCTTCTCTCCTTTCCTTCCATTGTCCCTCTTCCTCCCTTCCTCATTTTGGGGTTTTTCTTTTCCTAGTAAATCAGGTGTGGTTTCTGTTCTAAGAGCTACAGTATATCATCACATTGGTGGGTTTTTAAAAATACTTTATTTTTATTTATTTATTTGTGGAAGATGGAGAGAGGAGAGAGAGAGAGAGAGAATGGGCACACCATGGCCTCCAGCCACTGCAAACACATGTGCCACCTTGTGCATCTGGCTTACATGGGAACTGGTGAATCGAACCTGGGTCTTTAGGCTTTGCAGGCAAACCCCTTAACTGCTAAGCCATGTCTCCAGCCCTGCTTCCTCTTTTCTTCATGCACATGATGATGTGTCACCCCACGCACTCACCTACACAACCCAGTGAGTTTGCCTGTGGTGGTGGAATATCCCCCTCCATTACTCACTTACCTGTTTGGTTTTCCTTCTGACACAGTCTCTTACTCATCCTGGAGTGTGCCATTTATAACCCTCAGTGTTTCTATGCTCCCCACAGTACCGGAGTTACCAACATGTGTGGCCATGCCCAGCTATTTATATAGGTTCTAAAGATTCAAACCCAGGTGGTCTCAGGCCCTCATGCTTGTGCAGGAACAACACTTAACCTCCAAGCCATCTCTCCAGCCCTCTACTGACACTTTTGTGAAGTTGTAAGAGTTGTTTTCCAGATACAGTTCCCTTAGTGTGCATACAATTTGCATGCATTTTTTCCTATTCTGTGAGAAGGGCACACCTGTACTCCCAGTAACTTGAGAAGCTGAAGCAAGAGGATATATGAGTCCAGTGCTCTGAGGTCAACTTTGGCAGCAAAGAGAGTTCCAAATCTGGGTGAGATGGTCCTTGTTTATAATCAGCCACAGAAAGCTGGAGGCCAGCTTTGTCTATGAGAAACTCCTTTCGAAAAAAAAAAAAAAAATGAATACACCCATGTGGCCTGAGAGCCCACATGGTGAGCTTGGAAAAACCATGGAGAGGACAGAAAAGAAAGTACAAAGAACTCCTGCCATGTGGAGGTCAAGAAGGGTTAAGCTGTAGAAGGGTTCAGGAGGTTCTCCCCTCATCTCAGAAACTCACCAGAACTTGGAAGTTCATGAGTGGTCAGGCAGCCCAGAGAGCTTGTTCTCCTCTCGCAAACACTGTGGTGGTGGGCCCTGCCTTCTGGCTCAGGTGAGACAGAGACAGCTGATTGGTATGAGCTAGTGGCTGGTCTTAGGAAAAGGCTGGCTAAGTTCTAGGGCCTGAACTTGACCAATCACAGTATTAGGATTAGATTTAAATCTTAGGAAAGACCTCCCTCTGGGTAGGGTGGGGGACAGGTTGTTTGTGGAAAAACAGATCTCAGGAAGAGATAAGAAGTCAAATCATACTTTCATCTCTAGAAAAGTGGAGATTGCAAGGATACCTTTGAGGGCCTATCACCCTAACTGCCTAACTGCCCCTCTCAAAAGGAGCTCAAAAAAGTTTCTTACCTTCACTTGTTAATTCTTCTCTCTCCCTCTGCTGCAAGCAGGACCCCAACCCTTTGATAGAACCCACCCTTGCCAAAAGCAATGTGGGCATTTCATGTTATAGGACAGCAAAACTATGACATGTCCCTCTGCTACCTTGAATTAAAACCCTTCTCCCAGCCAGAGATGTCTACCTGTTCCTTCCTTTCAAACTGGCATCTAAAATCTTTTTCCTTACATACACCACAGGGCTAATGACAATGCTGATCTTATCTTAAACCACAAGTGACAGTTCTCTATGACACACAAAGGGTGCCATTGTGTACAAAAAAGGGGGGGGGCATTAAACCTAAACTGTAACAGGATGCTCAGGTTACAAGAAAGTCCTTTTGAGCCCCAAACCCTAGGTTCATTTCTAATTTTAATCAAAGAATAAAAAGGACTGAGAAGGGGCTGGAAAGATTGCTTAGTGTTTCTTGAGTAGTGGTTAAGCACTTGCCTAGATGCACAAAGGGGTTCACGCATCTGGAGTTCATTTGCAGCTGCTGGAGGGCCTGGCACACCCATTCTCTCTATATATATCTGCCTCTTTCTCTCTGTGTCACTCTCAAATAAATAAAAATTAAAATAAACAAAAAGAATTTTTTAAAAAAGGACTGAGAAGGACAATTACTAAATTATTGTATTTATTGAGGGACATACAGAGCCAAGGAAAGGCACCCATGTGGGTAGAGATCCCATGTGTAGGGCCTGGAAAAATCATGGAAAGAAATGAGAAGAAAGTTCCAAGAGTTCCTGTCATGTGGGGAGCTTGACGGATAAAGAACCCAAGTGGAGAGTAAGGGCTAGGGAGCCCTCTCCTTGGCTCAGTCTGACTGGCCCTGGGCTAGGTTAGGCCAGCCCCAGCCAAGGGGAAAAACTCATTGACAGTTGAAAGTTCCCAAGTAGTCAGAGAGCTGACCCTCCCCTTGCAAAGATATCTGTAACCTTATAGTGGTGGGCAGTCTTCCAGCTCAGGTGAACCAGAGGCACAGCTGGTTGGTCAGGGCTAGGGGCTATCTCAGGAAGAGGCTAGTCCTGACACCAAGTTATGGGGGCTGACCTTGACAAACCACAATGTTTAAATCCTACAAAAGACATCCCTCCCAGGGGAGGTTCTAGTTTGTGGAAAAATAGGTTTTGAGAACTACACAAGAGATAAGAAGTCAGATCATTTATTTCTAGAAAGTTTAGACTTTTCTGCCTTTTTACTTTCAGGGAACCAATATCTCTAACTGTACTCCTTCTCAAAGCCACATTTTTTCTTTAGAAGGAAAGTGGTGGAAGCACCTCATCCAAGGCAGGTAGAACCTTATATAGCTACTCAGAAACTCCTTGAGCTGAGAATAAAATTCTGTAAAAAAAAGGTCCCCTAAGATTTAAATAGCTACATAGCCTGTGAGAACATCATCATGGCACATGTGAATAAGAATATACTGGGGTACCACATTCACAACTTACTTGTATCAGACCTAGGTTAAGGCAAGTGGTAAAGTTCAGAACCAAAAGTCAGGTCTAGAGCCTAGGAAGATGGGTTGAAATAGGATTTGGGGGGTGGGGGACTTACTAATACACCAATATGCCAATGCACCAATAAATTTTGGTTTTCTTGGATTCTTGTCTTAGGAACTTAGAGAATTAAAGTCCATAGACCAGTGAGTAAAGTTTAGAGAGACATTATTAGATTAAGAGAAGGAAAAAGAAGAAAGCACAGAGAGCTCTTGCTACTTGGAGGTCAGGAGGAGGTAGAGAACCCATGCAGGAGTAAAGGAGGGGGTTTTGCTCAGTCTGGCTGTGTTGAGATGAAGGAAGGCTTACCAGAACCCAGAAGTTCAGGAGCTGGTCAAGAGAGCTTGTTCCCTTGGTAAGGGGCTATTTATAACTTTATGTGGTGGGCTTCACCTTCAGGTTCAGTTGAGCCAGAGTGAGGGCTGATTGATCTAGACTAGGGAAAAAAGAGTAAATAATTTTTCTGTGAGATTTTTTTTGAGGCAAACTTTTAGATATAATAACCTTTCCATGAGATTTTTTTGAGGCAGAGGTTTAAATATAATAACCATGTGAGAGTATTAAATGTTAATGAGCCAATTTTAACCTTAGGATTTAGGTAAAAGGTTGACAAATAGAGGAATCAAGTTAACTTGGTTGGGTACTCTAAAGTCAGTCTTTCACAACCATTATCATGACCAGATTAACATCAATGAAGTAAAGTTTTAAGTTTACAACTTGAATACCATAGCAACCTGCTACAAGCAAGTGTCATACTTTGTTAATCGGGTGTAAACCCTAGGCTAATAGTCATTTTGTATCTCAAGAAGTCTGTAATCTGAGCAAGTACTTTAAGACTTAGTTAATCAACTTTGTCTCCAACCTTCTGTTTAAGTTTACTCATACCTTCATCTACATACTTTTACCTTGCAATCTATGTAACCACTCTGTAACAATCTTTTTCATCAAACATTTAACATCCAACATTTAAAGTTTCATCTCCAGTTAATCTTCTTTAGTTAGTTCATCTCATAACTACCAACAAAAACTTTAATTGTCCTTACCACAACACTTTTTTTGTTTTGTTTTGTTTTTTGTTTTTCGAGGTAGGGTCTCACTCTAGCACAGGCTGACCTGGAATTCACTATGGAGTCTCAGGGTGGCCTCGAACTCATGGCGATCCTCCTACCTCTGCTTCCCAAGTGCTGGGATTAAAGGTGTGTGCCACCATGCCCAGCCATAACACTTTTAATATGACCATTTAAGATTTTTTTTTTCTGTCATCCAAAGGCCTTTTGAAATAACCTTTATATAAAAGAATAGACTATACCTGATTTATACTACTTACCCAGAATGAACATATAGATTTTTATCATTTATTGATTTTGGAACTTGGTTTCTTACAACTTTCCTGAAACAACTTTTTTCAAAAATATGAAAGCAGATTCAAGAATTATTAGAAATTTTCTTATGAACTCAGTATTGAGTACTTCTAAATTTAAACATAAATCTTGAGGCTGTTGTTTGTTAGTAGTTCCATAGAAGCATAAAAAGATAAAGTAAGTGTAAAAACAGTTACAAATTTCTTATAAGAAGTCCTGATCTGTTCACAGTGACTTGGCACTCACCCATCATCATGCTGGTGCCAGGATCCTGAGATTCCATGTGCCTGCAGCACCTTGACTCTGGAAGGCAGGGAAGCTTCTTAGCCATTAGGGATTTTCCTGAAGCATTATAAACCCCAGAGAGATCTATGTCTTGTTTCTCAGTCCAGCAATGAAATTTGTGTGTTAGGCTCCCCGTCTTACTCCTAGGGCCACCTGGCCATCTACAGATCAACCTCTTTGGGGAAAAGCACTTGGTAACACATTACAGTTACATCTGCCTGGACTGGCCCAGAGCTTAATTATTCCTGATCTACTTCTTGATCCTGGGGAACACAGTGGTACAGCATAACCTCCCTGCCCATCTTTTGTTTTTCCTTTCTAAATTCCAGGGAGAGTTTTGGACTCCCTCAGGGCTACAGGGCAGCTTTCTGATACTCCCATTTTACAACTCTTTAAGAGTAGGAGAATTTTGCATTTTTCCTTGCCTATGATCTTAATTACTTTCAGTGATCCTTCTGGGGGACACTCAACAGTAAAAATTGGCCATGCCATCTAATACAGTGGGCTTGGAGGAGAACATCCCCTACCATGAAATGGCACTGCTCAGAACAGAAATCATTCTGCAGGCTTAGGGCTATGAGCCACATACATACTCATACATACGCATTCATTTCAAGTGTACTTTTCATACAGACTCCAGACAACCATTTGTCGCTCACATACTTGTTCATTCCTTCAGTAGCTATGTATTCTCATTTTAAATTTCCATTCTATTTACAACTCCGGAGGCCCAAACCCTCTATCCCTCACCTCTGAGTGCTCATTCTCCCCTTATGCCTGGCGTTTTGATGTTGTAGCTGTTCACAAGGATAACAAGCTCCTTAACTCTTCCCTTTGTCCTCCCATAGGGTGTGCAGAGCCCATCTCCCTCACGTTCTCTATAACAGATGTAGCCAGCTACTGCCCCGAAGCCAGCTCAATACAGGGATGGTATGACAGAAGTCTCTGTTTCGTTCAGGACCAAGTCATAACAGCATGCTACACTGGCGCTGACAGAGGGTGCTCACTATCAATCTTCCCACTCTGCAACCTCTAGCCATCATAGAACTGCCTCCTCATCACCTGCCATGAAGGGAGACTGACCCACCAGCCACATTATCCAGCCTTTCCCATAAGAATTCATTGCTTGTACAGTTAACATGAAGATATTACAGAAGAGAAATTAACTTTCATCCCTTATCATTAACAAAAGGCTGGAATGTTAGGTCAGGAAGGGCTCCCAAAAGGGATTCACCAAAGACAGTAGAAGCATGACAGAAGAATAAGGAAGCGGATTATCCAAATTACTCAAGAAACCCCCCAGCCATTATTATCCCTTCCTTGCCTAACAATGCCCCCAGGTCATGGTTTCCTGTCCCCTTATCTCACAAGTCACCTGCTCACTGTTCTGATCTTTTAAATGGCTAATGTAATGATCTCCCCTAAAGGAAGTTCTCTGTTTAACTTAACAAACAAGTTCTTTATCCTCCCTCACCTTCCCCCAACTGAAAAAGCTCTATGAAGCCCACTACTTGAAAACTCAGGTTGGCTGTGCTCTGTTCTTGAGAGTCGGCCTTGGCAGCTCATGCTTTTCCTGAATAAAATCTTTCATCTTTGCCTCAGAGTGGTTTGCGTGGTCTTGGTCACTCCCAAACCTTACAGATGGCCCAGCAGCTAAAGGTGCAGGCTTGCAAAACCTACCAGTCTGGGTCCAATTCCCAAACCACCATGTAAGCCAGATGAAGAAAAGTGGAGCAAGCGCCTGACTTTTATCCATACACAAATACACACAATTGCAAATTTAACAAATTTAAAAATAAATAAATAGGGTGGAGAGTGATCAAGGAAGACATCTGTCAGCCTCTGACCTCCACATGCACACACACACACACACACACACACACGTTCCTACATATATAAGAATAGGCATACACACACACACATGCATACATACATACATACACATGTCATGTTTAAAGGACACATAAATGTGCATAAGTCCATGCATGCTAAGGGGGTTCCCCACACCTCCCTCAAAACAATTTGCTTGGAGAACTGAAAACTCACTGAAGCTCTTCTAGTCATTGCTAAAGACTGTTAACAAGAAACGACTAGGGGTGAAACTGAAAGGGTTCTGATATGCTTATCAGGTAATTTTGGATTGATTCAGGACACACGAACCTCCCACCATCAGGATCTGACAGTATGCATACACTATAGCCAGCTGGAGATCTCACCTGAGCCTCAGTGTTTATACAGTTTACTGAAGGTTTTCCATGTAGTCATGATGAACAGAACTTGTTCTTCACTTTGGATAGTGCTCTATGATCCAAGCTTTACCCTTAATCTCATGGTTGGTCTTTCTGCATGGCTATTCCCCTCCCTAATGTAAGGAAAATGAAAGAGAAAAGCAGACTGGACTTGATCTCAACAAAGACTGTTTATTGTAGCACAGCAAGGGGCTACAACCTTCCCATGGGATAGAGACTAAAGCATTCAGCAGGGGATAGGGCTCAAATCATAAGGGCTCTACTTGAGGAAATGACAGGAAGTAGGTGCAGTCTGGTGAAAGTAGACAAGTAACTGAATGACAACAATGTCTAGTTTGTTGGATCTTTCACAATGAGTCAGAGGAGCTGCCTCAGTGGTTTTCTGTGGGGAAGAATGTCTGAAATTGTTTCAGTTCCACAGAGCTCTGAGTTAAAGAAAGTTCATTAATCTTTCATGAAGAAAATCCAAACCCTTCACCTAAGACTATCAGATATTGCTGTCCCACCCTACGATACTATATGACCTGCTGCTCCCCTAAACCAAGAGACTAATAGTAGATAAGACATGGTTACTTCTCAGAAGTAGAGGACAATGGATAGATCTATTTCTGGGAAGACTGATGGCTAAACTCTTTAATATCCTAAATGTTTACAACGTAGGTAGATTGGCCAATGTCTAAGCTAAGAGCTACCAAATAGAGACTGCTCTCACTCTGATCAGCTTCAATTGGCCTGTTCAGCATTTGCCCATTCTTAAGTTACATATAACATGTGAAGTTATTTTTGTGAAGCTATTTCCTCAGAATGAGATATTCCCTCCTGGAGACAGGATGGAGCCTTATAAGACTCAAGAAGCTAATGAGGCTTACAAGGTTCAGGACACTCAGAAAAGTTATGAGACTCATCAAGCCCTTCCCCAAAGTTATAGAAGCATTAAAAACTTGCTGGGAGAAGATACTTGTGGACCTATTGCCTGAACATTGAGTAAGGAGCTCTAGTGATGTAGCTTTCTTGGATCATCATCCATATCACAATGGCTTTTTTGGTGATGCAGTTACCTTTGAGTCATCTACGCTCCTGTAAGTAACCCCTTGCTCATGTTCCTATATATAACCCCAATAAACTCAGTTTCCCTACAGTTGTAACAGGATTCTCATCCAGAGAGGCACAACACCAAAGCTTGCAACAGGAAGTAGTTTATTCACTCATGCTGGCACAGGCCTAACAATTCATATCCAAAGTCTGAGACCCCAGCACAGCAGGGCTTTGTTTTTAAATGCTCTGTTAACTTTCCTATACATTCCAGCCCCCTTTATCTCCTTTACATAGTAACATATATTCTGATTGGTTATGCTACATGCACAGTCTGTGTTATAGAGTTGCTACATGCACTTAGTCACATAGTTGCCTTCCCTGTGTTCTGGGAGGGCTGTTACCACATTCCACCCTTTGATGCTCAGACTCTTCCCCTATACAGGGTCAAGGAGCATCATCTTGGCTTTGGGTTTTATATTTCCATAATATAATTTTATGTGTGGCCATCTTTTTTTCAACCATAGTTTCAAGGAGGCAGGAGGCTGACCTTACAGCCAAGGGACTAGACAGGATAAGCTCAGGCAACCTGCCAGATTTAACAGAATAATACTGTGAGGGTTTTGAATCCCCCGAAGTCTTCAAACCAACCTCCAAACAAGTCCTCATGTTCCCAGCCCTTCCAGGTCTGAAGTTTTCTTATTTGGTCTGTGATTTCTTCTACAGCAGCAGTTGCTCCAAGTAAACTTTGATAGAGAGTATTGCACCTTTTTGTCTGTTGCATGGCTAATATTATAAAAGCTTTTGCAGTCTCATTAATTATAATTTCAACAATAGCTTGTAACCTGGCGATGCAACTTCACATATAGATAGGAGGGCAGTAACCTCAGAACTAATCTCCTACCCAAGTGGCTAGACCAAATAATGGATTATAAATTCAGGTGCCACTCATATTCTTTCAAATTGCCAATTTCCAAATTTCCAAAGGCCAATCTACATTTTCTATGTATCTCCCAGTTCTCATACATTTGAACTCCTAAATGCTCTCCTCTGGTGAGAAGGAGCAGGAGGATAGACAGGTGGATAGAACCCAGCTCAGGGGAAGTGCAGTATAGGCACCAGCCTTTCTCCCACCCAAAACACCTCACAGGCACCTGTTCTTACTCTGCCCAGAACTCCTTTGAAGAGATGGTGTGTGGGGGACTCATTGACTTGAGCCCTGGGCCTCTGAAAACAAAATTGCTTTATTTTCCACTGTTCTTGGAGCAGGGAAAATTATACCCAAAACAATTTCTGGAAAGAGAAACAACCACAGCATGAAATTCCATTTGAGAATCTATTTCCAGTCACCTAATATTGTGTCTTCAGTTAAAATGATCAAATTTGCCTTTGTGGCTGAGGATTACATTAAAAACACAAACAACAAAAAATGTGTTTGTCAAGTCTTTAGGTTGGATTTTTGCTCAGAGAAGCCATTATGAATAAGTGTTGTGTTACTTTTCCTGGAAAGACATTGTGGTGGTTTAATTCAAGTATCCCTCATAAACTTAGGTGTTCTGAATGCTAGGTTCCCAGCTGATGGAGATTTGGGAATTAATGCCTCCTGGAAGGAGTGTATTGTTGAGGGCAGGCTTATAGGTGTTATAGCCAGTTCCCATTGCCAATGTTTGGCACATTCTCCTGTTGCTATTGTCTACCTGATTTTGGCCAGGGAGTGATGTCCACCCTCTGCTCATGCCATTGTTTATCCTGCCATCATGAAACTCCCCCCTTGAGCCTATAAGCCAAAATTAACCTTTTTTTTCCCACAAGTTGCTCTTGGTCAGGTGATTTCTGCCAGCAATGTGAACCTGACTGCAACAGACATGAAAAAGGTATCTATTCACATCCAGACTGGGCAGCAACAACAGACTCATCCAAGTCTATCTTAATGAGCCACTGAGTTTAGAAGGTTACTTACAGGAACATGAATGACTTAAAGGTAGCTGTATCACTAAAAAGCCACCACTACATGGGTGACAACTCACAAGAACCACATCCCTTGAGCTCCTTACATGACTTGCAGGCAGCTCAGTCAACTGAAGAGTCTCTTCTCCCATGCAGTTCTTAGGCAGGGACCTTGTAAGCGTTGAAGTTTCTAGAGCTTTCTGGGCCTTGGGGGTGCTTACATCCTAAGCCTGGTTTACTTCTGGAGCATTAAAAGAGCTTCCGATACATTGAGAGCTTCCTGAATCTTAACAGCCTATGTTTCAATTTGGAAGAGTCTAAGGAGCCTCCCTCCAGGATGGATGTTTCAGTTCAGAGGAAAATGATACAGAAAACACATGTTAGATTCCATACACAAGTGAAGGCATATGGTATTTTCCTTGTGTATCTGGATCAGTATCTCCAGTTTCAACTATGTTAGTATAAATGACACAAATTTCCTCTTTATGCAACATAGTATTGCATTTTAAAATTGTGTCACTGTTTTTTTCATCCACTGAGGCTACAAACAAACTCAGAAGAAAAGTAGAATGGCAGCCACTAGGGGCTAGTTTTGCAGAGACTTGAGTACACAATGCATTAATGGATCTGGTTCCAGAAGAAATTATGAATACCCCAGGTGAGAGATTAATAAGTTGTAGTAAATTTTACAAAAGAACAACTTTTACAAGGGCAGGTTGGCTTTTAATTTATTAATTCATTTCATGTTCTTGATGATTCTTTAGCCAAATAATCATTTACAAAAGCAATTTAGAAACTCCATTGTCTGACTGAATTCACACAACTAATTATAGAATCAAGAAGCATCATTGAATCTAGTCTTCAAGTACCCCCAACAATACACTCCTCCAGGAGGCTTTAATTTCCAATTGCCATGAGCTGGGGAACCTAATCTGCAGAACACCTGAGTTTATGGGGGACACCTTAATCAAACTACCACAGGCCCAGAGGGATGATAAAAAGGAAATACAATTTAGTCTAAAACAAAGTAAAAATAGAGTTCATTGTTAGGGAGGCCTGACTAAGACATGATTGATATGCAAATTGCCACGTCTGGTTCCCCATGGCTACAAAACTATAAAATGAAAATAAATTCTCAGCTTGAGGTTAGAGCTTCCTTGGAGAGGTATCTCAAGCTCTTTGGTCCCCAGGTAAATAAACTCCTCTACTTTCACTTATACTGGTGTTGCAGTGATCTTTGCAGAGAATTTCTGCTAGAGCTGTTAGGAAATGAAGTCATTTCCAAGTGTCTGGTGATTCCATGGCAGTCTCTGATATTTTGGATCTGGAATATTCTCCAAATGTCCAGTCTCCTGCCTCTGGTGCTTCTGAGAGGGGGTGGATATTTTTATCAGGCATGGAGGATACTGGGAGCATGCTCCTGAAGGGTCTGGTCTATCATGTTCTTTGCTTCTCAGTTACCAAGAGTGAAACAACTTTGTCACCATGTTCTCCCTGTGTAGGCTCATCAAAGGCCTGATCAACCACAGACTGAAAACTTCAAAACTGTGAGCCAAAATAAATCTTTCTTATTTTAAAGTCCATTATTTGGGGTATTTTGTTGCAGTATTAGGAATCTACCAAACATCTATAAGAAACTAATAGAGGCATATTTGCCATCACAAGTGTCTTTGAAAAGAAGCATAGAGTGTGATTTGATGACAGATGGCCTCAGAGGAAGAGCACAGATGTTAAGTTCTGCCCACTCCACCAGAATCCAGAAGAGTGATTAACAGATTCTCCCCAGAGCTCAGGTCAATGACTCTTATGTTGAACTTCTGGCTTCCAGAACTGGAGGAAATTCAGATGTTTTAGGCCATTGCATTTGTGGCTTTTGAAATAATAGCCACAGGATACTAACATGGACTTATCAAATATTTGCCAAATGTTACAAGAGAGCAACTTGAGGTAAGAGTTTAAATAGCTTCTCCAAAAATATGTAAGTAATTAGTAGTCATCATAAATAACTCTTCTGGGCTGGAGAGATGGCTTAGCGGTTAAGCGCTTGCCTGTGAAGCCTAAGGATCCCGGTTCGAGGCTCGACTCCCCAGGACCCACATTAGCCAGATGCACAAGGGGGCGCACGTGTCTGGAGTTTGTTAGCAGTGGCTGGAGGCCCTGGCGCGCCCATTCTCTCTCTCTCTCTATCTATCTATCTATCTATCTATCTATCTATCTATCATCTATCTACCTATCTATCTGCCTCTTTCTCTGTCAATCTCAAATAAATAAATAAAAATAAACAAAAAAATAAATAACTCTTCTACAGGCTAGAGACATGGCTCAATGATTAAAGGCACTTGCTTGCAAAACCTGACAGCCTGTATTCAGTTCCTCAGTACCCAAGTAAAGGCAGGTGCACAAAGTGGCTCATGCATCTGGAGTTTGTTTGCAGTGGCAAGAGGCCCTGGCATGACCATACACACTCTCATTCTCTCTCTCTCTCACACACACACACACACACATAAACAATATTTATAAGATAAATAACTCTTCTATGAAAAAAATACAACACAGGGGCTGGGGAAATAGCTCAGTAGGTAAAGTGTTTGACTTGTAAGCATGTGAACTTGAGTTTGATTCCCAGAACTCACATTTAAAAAGCAAGGAGGTGGTAGCACACACAAGGCTGGGGAAATGGAGATAAGAGGATCCTTAGAGTTAAATCATCATCCAGTTTAGCCTATGTGGTGAGTTCCAGACCAACAAGAGACCCTCTCTCAAAAAAAGTGAATGGTACCTGAAGAACAACATCCAAGGTTGTCTTCCGGTCTCTATAAGTGTGTATACACACATGCATATACACATGTATGTGCACCTCCACAAATGTGCACCCATAAGCACCCCTCATCAACTCCAAAGCAATACATATCTGCAATCTATACACTTCATGATAAATGTAAATGAGTGCCCAATTCCATTTTGGGACAAAACCAACAGGTATTAAGGGACTATGGTGGTAAGGAGAGTAAATACCAGATCTACATAGTGTGACCACAGGCATTTACATGCACCTGCCCTGTTTCAGATCTTTCAGATGCTTGAAATTTATCTGAAGTTTTAAGATTTATTTCAGTCTTCTGACTTTGTAATGTTGATCCTGACTATAATGAAAACAGTAAGCAGGTGTGCTGAACAGGTCCTGGGCTGCCTACTTACACCCTGAATGTAGGAGGTGTCAGTTGCACCAAGGATCACTAACTGGTTTGCCCATACTTCTATGTAACAAAGTACCAAGATGATACAGAGAGGAGACTTAGAATATGGATATATTCTGTCCAGTGATTCTCACGTTGACAGTAGCTTGGTTTTTCTGAGGCTTCTCTACTTGGCTTGTGTGTGACTGTCTTCTCTGTTTCTTACATGGGAGCATTATGTGTGTGTGTATTATACATGTGCATGTGTGTTTGGTATATATGTGAATGTGCATATGTGTGTGAGGTGTACGTGCTATGGTGTGTGTGTGTACGCATATACATGTGCTTGTGTGTGTATGTGTTGTGTCCATGTATATGTGTGTGGTGTTTGTGCATACATGTGTATATTCATGAGTGTATGGCATCTGCATGTGTTTGTTGTGTGTATGTATATGTGTGTAGTGTTTGTGCATGAGTATATATGTTTGGGGTGTGGTGTTTTTTGTGTATGCATGTAGGTGTGTGAGGTGTGCATATGCATACATGTGTACAGTTTTTGTGTCTATGTATGTACCTGTGTGTTGTGCATTTATGTGTGTATATGTGCACATATTGTTTGATGTATTTATGTGCATTTGGTGTATGTTTCCTAATATTTTATAGGCAAATTTGATTAAAACCCACCCTAATGACATTAGTTAACCTTAAGCATCATTTTTAATCTTTATATCCAAATAACAGTCCCATTCTCAGTTATTTTTGGCTTGGATGTTGTTATATTTGGGAGAATACACAACTCAGCTCATGGCATTTAGCTAGCAATACTTCCTGCATTTAGGAAGGATGGAAGATTCACCATGCTCCTGAAAGTGGTGGCTTTTCTCTGCCCTTCTTATTCCCTGTATTAACTGGAAAATAACAATTTGCTATGTAGAGTCAAAGTACACCAAATCCATCAACTGAGATTTTATTTTTTGCAAATGATTAAATATCACTTTCTTTCCATTTATAGCATAATCTAAGTGAGAGCCGATCCATCAGTTTATCTGCTAGTGTTTAACTATAGCATTTTGCATTTATTATTCCCTACTTGCATCATTCTTTAAAAGAGGAATAACTTCACCCCACCTCCTGACAGCAGGGAAATTAAATAGTGGGCCATAAAGAGGTGTGTTATTCTGAAAAACAAAATGTAGACTACAGAACTGTAAAAGCAAGACAGAATTGAGTCACCTCAACTAAGATGCACAAGGGCATGCTGCTGGAATGTACTCACTCATGAAAAGTTGAGAAACATGTTAATTTCAAACATGCCAAGTGGTATAATCACTTTGGAGAGTGTTCAGCCAACACAGCAATTTCAAGATTCAAATACCCTGAGACTACATAGTGAGTTCCAAGTCAGTATGAGCTAGAGCAAGACTACTTTAAAAAATCAAAAATTAATAAAAGATCCAAATATCAGTGATTCCATTCCTATGTATAGATGCCAAAGAATCATCACAGTATTTCCAGCTGTATCTATACTTCCAAGTGGATTTTAAATAGCACACACATGTCTTTGTAATCAGGTGAGATGGATAAACCTATCTACTTACAGCATTGGCTTGTGGTAGGTTAGTATGCCCCATAGTCTACAGACACCTGGACTTTATGTGCATCTAGTGGGATCTTTCATTGATCCTGTTCACCAAGGGGCACAGGATGACTGTGGGCCTTGAAAAGCCTCACTGCTCCTGAGGTCATGAAGACTCAGAGAAGTACTTCAGTGACTCATTAGGTCACAGTTTGGTAGGCCAGCCTTTCTGAATTGAACATAACATGGTTGTGATGTACAAGGAAGGTGGCCATAGCACTCACAGAGCCCAGCATCATTGTCTTAAGTCTTCCACCCTGACTGCTTCCAGTGTCTTCATTATGGTATATGATGAGTGTCCCATGAACTACTAGGGGCAGCCACCACTAGGGCACCAGGACACTGTGAATCCCTTGTATTAGTAATTGTTGTGGCTTGAATATGAAATGTCCCTCATAAGTTAATATATTTGAACATTTTGTCTCAGGTAGTGGAACTATTTTGGAAGGTTGAAGAACATTGCTAGGGAAAGTGGGTCACTGTGGTGGTGAGTGTTCAGGTTTTGTGGACCAGCTCCACTTCCTATTTTTTAACTCTGTTTCCTGACTCTGGGTGCAATGTGATTAGCTGGCCGCCTGTTCCTGCCACTATGAATTACCCACCAATATGATGGAAGGTATGCCTGGAACTGCAAGCTGAAATAAACCATTTCTTTCTTTAACCTGTATCTTGCTAGATATTTGATAAAAGCAGTGAGTAAAGTAACTAATGTTGTGGTAACCTATCTTCATGTTCAATATTTGACCCTGACTGGCAGAAAGATGTAAAACAGCTTCTTCAAAAGAGAATGTGGAGTTTCTCTGGCCCTTGTTCCCCTGCTGCTGGCTTGGGGCTGCCTAGACCCTGTGAACTTGCTGCTGAGGCAGGCCCTTTGCTCTGTCTTCCTGATTGAATGGCCCCTGGGTCCTCAAATCCTGGATACCCTGCTCTGGAGGGTGTGTGGATGAATTAGTAGGCCAGAGCTCCCAGGTCCTTCCCTACCTCCCAGTTTCCATGACCCCTGCTGTTGGCCTTGGGGCTGCCTGGACCCTGCCAGCTTACTGCTGAGGTAGGCCCCTTGCTCCCCTTTCCTGATTGAATAGCTCCTGGGTCTCCAACTCCCAGATCTCCTATTCCAGAGAGTGTGCAACCAGAGTGAGTAGGCTCCCAGTTTGTTCCCTACCTCCAAGTTTCCTGTACCCATGCTTGTGTGCTGGGAAAGCAGGTCTTTTGATTGGGTTTCCCAATTGACTGTCCCCTGGGTTCCAAATTTCTATTCCCCTGAGCTAGAGGGTGCATGGGCCACTGTGGAAGCCCTAAAAGCCCGAAGGGCCTGGAATGGAGCACTTCAAAGTCTAAAGAACTATGTCTTCCAACCCAAACTACTGTACCCACCAAAAGTATCCCTCATAATAGATGGTGAAAGGAAAACTTTCCATAAAAAACTCAACTCTATAATTATAGGAACACAAAGCCAAACCTACAGAGAATACTTCAGGGAATAATCCATACAGAATTGTCAAACAATCAATCTCAAGAGTCTACAAGAAATCACAATAACCAAAACTAGAGCAGGTTCAGAAAAGCACAAGAAAGCACCAGATCCCATAAAGTACTCCACAATTTCAGGGATTAAATCAAACCTCACACTTATTATTAATGGTCTTAACTCACCCATCAAAAGACACAAGTTAACAGGGTGAATCAGAAAAAAAATGGACTCTTCTATCAGTGTCTTCAAGAAACCTACCTCACCACACCTCCTCAGGGTGAAAGGATGGAAAAGTATATTCCAAGGAAATAGAAATGAGAAACAAGAGGGTATTGCTATATTAATATCTGATAAAATATACTTCAAACCAAAAGTAATCAAAAGGACTTCTTACTCATCAAGGGAATGATCCAACATGAGGACATCAAAATCATAAATCTGTATGCACCAAACACAGATTTATAAAACAAAACAGTTTACAAAGCAAAACCTAGTTGACAACAAAGCAGAAATAAACACCAACACCATCATAGTTTGGGACTTCAATACTCCACTATCATCAATAGACTCATCAATAGACAGGGAGTGGGGGGAAATAAACACAAAACTAAATCCAAACTGAACTGGTACCATAAAATCATTTATCCTTGAAGACAGACTAAAAGATATAACCCTCAACAGGACTAACTTGGGAGCACCTGAAAAGAAGGATCCTGGAAAGGGTGGGATGAAGCCTAACCTTAAAAAAATTCTTTTTGTCTTTGGCCTGTAACTCCCAGTACCAGAAATCAGTTGCTACCCACAATGACCTGTTGATCAGAGAGACCTACTGGGTTCCCAAAACAAGACAGGCTTTTTTCAAAGCACCTTATTACCCACCTGAAACAAAAGGTAAGACCCTATTGTTGAAGACACCATATGCTTCCAACACAGAGTATGGACAGACGTGCCTGCAATCCAGAAGAGAGCCAGTCTCCAGAAAGTTAGCCCATCTAGTGCTATAAATTGCTACACTACTGGGGGAAAGTGGCCAACAAAGGTCTGAGCAACGAGAGATCTAAGGTAGTAAGAAGCAAACACCCTGCCAGGATGTACACGCCAGTGCAAAGTGACACACAGCTGTGGTGGGTAACCAATAGCTTTCTGATTGGCTAAGAGATCCACTCAGTGTAAAGGAACCCATGTCTGGAATTGAGAACCAGGTCAGAATCCTATGGAGACAAAGATTATTCTCTCACATACCAAGCTGTCAGTAGTCTTTGGCTAAAATTGGGGCTACATACATCAAATTCTCCCTAAATAATGCTTATCCCATTTAAACTATGCTGACACCACCCTCCGTCGGAGAATCTGTTCTTTTTCAGAAGATGGTGAGATCTGCAGAGATAAACTACCCCTCGCACTTCAGCCAAGCCATAGCTGAAACTACAGGGGAAATGGGATATGAGCAAAAGTGCTGCTTCCATGGTGAACCTGACAACCAGCACTAGGGTGAAGGAGACAGACCCTGGGGATACTGAACATTTACCAAAGCAGAGATCCAGAAGCTCCTAAGAGCTCATCACTAAAGTAAACTTAAAATACACCCACCACAGCTCAGGGAATTTTGTAGAAGAACAGGCAGAAAGATTGTAAGAGCCACAGGTTGAGACACCATGCCCAGAGGAATTCCCTCCCTCCAAAAACTGACTGCTTCTCCCAAAACACCTAACCCACAATCCCATGGAGAATATCTGCAACCCCACTGAGGTGGGCCCTCAGTGGAATGGGAGCAGGGATGAGGGAATAGAGGGTATTAAGCCATGATGTATCCATACAAAATATGCTGCTAATAATAATAAATAAATAAATATAAATAAATTTTTGAGGAAAAAAGAGAACATGGAGGAATATACATGGGGTACAGCCAAGTTGCTTTTTCTACTTTCTTTTCTCATTTTCACTGAATACTGTGCACAGCAACTCAGATCTAACAATGGTTAGACACTGTGGGACTGCAGGTTCAAGGTCAACTAACAGGTGAGATGCTGAGACCTGTAAGTGAGTGCTAAGGCTGAAGGATAGTTGAATGGTGTGGCACTGAGAGACCTGAGGCCACCTGTATGGAGGTGAGGAGTGGACTGTAGTACCCATCTCAGGAGAGGGGTCCTGCAAGAACCACAGAGGAGCTGTTTCCGGGGTAGCTACTAAGCAGCAGATCTGTTTGGCCTGAAAACCCGTATTATCTAGATTCACTTCTGTGGCCATTTCCTTTACCCATGGCTGGGGCCACTGTCTTCTTGGATCTACCACATGTGTCTTCAGGTACCCTACTTCCTGGGCCTGCTCTCAGACCATGATTTGACAAGACCCCTATGCAAACACAAGAGGGCTTTATCTTCAAGCTTTCCTGCCTATCTGGCTAACATAATTTCTGGCCAGTGTTCATTCAACTCTGCTTCAGGATCTTCTGCCGGTCAGCCCTGCATCATAGTAGTCTGAAAACTTCCTCCCTTTTTCTCTATTCTTTCCAATGCATTCTTCACATGTGTCTCTTTCAATAAATATTTGCAGGTCTAATCCATTCCTCAGGTGCTACTTCTGAGAACCTGAGCTGACAGATTAAACTGAACAGCCTGCTAAAGCATCTAGATAAAATGATGATGCTAATATAGAATGGATGCTCCATTCATCAGAAATACTGCAGAAGAGAATGCACATGTCTCAACAGTGCTCAAAGAAACACTTAGTAAACATCTATCCAGTGCTAGGTAATAAGCACTGTGCATCATCTGTCCATGTAAGTCTTAAATCTGCCTTATGAAGTACCAATCCTCATATCCTCCACATGGTAGGCAAGAAAGGAAGAGTTGGGTGTCTTCCCAATTTTGTACAGATAGTAAAAACAGATGTCTAAACAATGCTGTGGTTTTAAAGACCAGTATAATAAAAATCACATTTTATTCCAAACCTAACCACTGTCATTAGTATTTTATTTGGTTTGCCCCTGGCTTTTCATTATTATTACCATTATTTTAGCAATTACTTCATTTCAAGTCAGATAGTCTGATCACTTTTGACTTTTCAGATCTTTTATCATGACATCTGACTCATAAGGTACCATATACGGCCCATATTATGACTCTTGATGTCATTTTGAAGGACAGACCACAACTGCTCCTTATTGCTGACTAAACTAGTGCTCTGTCCAATAGCTATCACCCTCCACTGTCTCACTGCAAGTATTTTAGCTCCATTGTTCTTTGAGGCTGAAGACAGGTCCACACAACCATTTCTGTTTGAAAATGAGTTCTCTGTGGGGAACCAAGGGCACTAGGAAACCAAACATGCCTCCATCTTGAATAATGACTCCATTTTGCTTCTATACTAATTTTCATAATGGCTGTACTAGTTTGCAATCCCACCAACAGTGGATGAGAGTTCTTCTTTCCCCGCATCCTCACCAGCATTTGTTGTCTGTTTTCTTGATGATAGCCATTCTGACTGAATAAGATGGCATCTCAAAGTTGTTTTGATTTGCATTTCTCAGGTAGTAGGGATGTCTGAATATTTTTTTTAAGTACTTGTTGGCCATTTGTGCTTCTTTTGTCAAGTGTCTATTCAAGATGAATAGAATTTTATTTAGAAATAGAGAAAAATAAATTATGATATTTGTAGGAAAATGTATAGATTTGGAAAAAATCATATTAAGTGAAGTGACTCAAACTCAGAAAGACCAAAGCCATATGTCCTGTCTGGTATCTATATGTGTTCATATATGGAGGTAAAAGTGGATAAAGTCTCTAAACAGTACTGTAACCAAAAAATGGATATAAACAGCTGATCTGGAAGAGATGGGCAAAAGGATACATATGACATGTAAGCAGAAGGTGGGAAATATAGCAGGGGAGGGAAGTGGGAGGGGAGGCAGAAGGTAGGTAAGAGGGAAATTGGAATCAATAAATAAAGTTGTATTTGAAAATGCCATGAATTTAAAAAGTGTAGGGGGCTGGAGAGCTGGCTTAGCAATTAAGGTGCCTGCCTGAGAAGCCTAAGGACCTAGGTTTGATTCCCCAGTACCCACATAAGCCAGATTCACATTTGCAGTGGCTAGAGGCCCTGGTGTACCCATTTCTCTCTCTCTCTCACTCTCAAGTAAATAAATAAAATATATTTTTTAATGTAAACTACAAAAGCCAGACACCCCTGCCCCCAAGAATGGAAAGGACACCTATGGGATTTTCCAGCCCACCTGGAGTGCTGGGACTGCAGCAAAGCTGTGCTTAGCCCAGGCCACTAAGTCTCTTGTATGTCTTTGGATTCATGAGTTCACCTTCCTCCTAAGGTCTTCTCTCCTTTGCATCAGCCTTTTCCTCACCTGGTTTCCATGCAGATGTGATCACCAGGATATGTGGATTTGTCTCTGCCAGCTTAGCAGCCAACCCCTGCAGATCAGGGCATGTGGAGGCTTCCTGTCACCACTCTGGGTGAGGTTGGGTTGTTAAACATTAGCCATTTACCAGTGTGAACTTCCTAATTGTGATTAACCATGTGGGAGTTTTGGACAGTTTGTTCTGACTGTAGGAAACAAACTTAGTTACTTCAGCGTGGCCATTCATAATATGGGGAGTTTGTTTTCATTTGGTTCTGGAAAACAGTTCCTTATACTGTACTTATAGCAGTTGTATTCTATTAGGGTCATTTGAACTAAAATCATTAAGTTTATGAGTTTATTCTTCCACAGTCACTAATGGGCTGGGTGGCCCTTTGTTGCAGAATGTGCTTGCACTGTTCTGCCTGTTTTTCATCACTCTCTGGACAGCAAGCCAGCCCATTCATGCTTCCCCAGGGATATGAAAGGGGAACAGAGCAACAAGAACAAGTATTCCCTGGCCTTGGGAATCTTAGGCGTAGAGGTGGAATATATGTACATGTGTGCATGTATATATGTTTTATTTTCATGTATGTGGTATGCATGTGTGTATGTGTTGCAGAAATTCTCTGGAACGATCACTCCAATACCAGTATGAGTGAAAGTAGAGGAGTTTATTTACCTGGGGCCAAAGAGCTTGAGCTAGCCCTACAAAGAAGCTCTAGCCTAGAGCTGAGAATTTATTTCCTTTTTTTTTTTTTTTTTTTTTTTTTTTTCAGGGTAGGGTCTCATTCTAGCCCAGGCTGACCTGGAATTCAGTATGTGGTCTTTAGGGTGGCCTCCAACTCACAGCGATCAGCGATCATCCTACTTCTGCCTCCCAAGTGCTGGGATTAAAGGTGTGCACCACCACACCTGGATTTGAGATTTTATTTCTATTTTATAGTTTTCATAGCCAAAGAGAGGGGTAAGTGAACAAATTTGCATATCAATCATGTCTGTAGTCAGGCCACCCTAACAATGAACTCCATCTTTGTTTTAACCTAAATGGTCTTTTTTTCTTATTGTCCCTCTGGGCCCTTTCTGGATATTTCCCTCTTTGGGATTTTTCCATCTGCTGACAAAGACAATTTTAGCTTCTCAGCAATTAACTCTTACTCAGTGAATAAGTTCGATTTTTAGCTTCTTTTCTACCATATGCCTTCATCTTCATCATCATAACACCTTATGATTTTGTATGTAATGGCTGGTACTCCTGGCGTATCATTTGCATTTTACTTATTTTCATCCTAGATTGGATGAACCTGGACAGAGCATTTAGAATATATGATTTTAACATAAGTACCAGCATAATTATTATGAGAGGCCCCATTAAAGGAGCTGGCCAGTGTCTCCATGTAGTCCACATAGGGAGTAGGCCCAAGGGCTGGGGTACATCAGCTGTAAAACCTCCAGAGTCTTGGGCAAACCTGACCTTCAGGTTCAAGCATGTGTCAGTTGCCATTGGGAATGACACTATTACCATTAAGTCTTGTTTTTAATTATCATCAGCAAGAACTTGTTCATGATTATTGTCCTTGAAAATATGGATGGCAACACAGAAGAATTATAATGAAATAAAGCCAAAGAAAGAGAAGCATCATCAGTGGCACTCTGGCTTACCTCTATAAATCTAAGCAAAGAGACACCACCAAAGAACCAACATTAGCATCTTTTGGGAAGCCTGGAGGACTGATTTTCCTCTGATTTGACTCTCCTGTTGCTGATACATTGATCTGGAGTCCAACTCTAGGTCTCCATGTCCTCCCTGTGGCCTTCTGACCTGAGAACAGGAACCAAAATATTGATTATTCTTTTAATGCCTATGTTTCCAATTGATGTTGGTTTCTACATACAGTCATCAATCACTCAGAGAAACTGTAACCATCTGATTAGCAAAACAGATTTAGTTAAAGAAGTGTAGAACATATCTGGTTAGCAAAGTAGATCTGGTCAGAGAATGACTCAATAGTTTAAATCATTCTGATTAGCACTTAAGTTTAGTTGTCAGGTGACAGTGTAAGCTATATCTGGATTATAGAAAACATACACATTTTATCTTTTAAGTATCTCTCAGTTATAAGTACAGGCAGAACATGTTAGCAGGCCTGGAAACAATATTTTACCCACAACTTTAAAAAAATTGATTTGATATAGAAATTGTATATCATAAAAAGATAAGACAGTATAATAGCTTGGCATCTGTGTTTGAAAACAACTTTGGATAGTCTATATACCTATGTAGGTGCCAATTACACCCCAAATTGGAAGCAGAACAGCAGAGTTTAAGATCATTTTTCTAGAGCAGGGAACATGTCTTAAGTATCAATATATCTGCAAACAATGAACTTAAGATACCAAAAATGAGACAATTGCTTAACTAAAACCTTGACTAAGATTTATTATACATAGCTTAAGAATAAAGCCTTAAACATACATTAGAGATATTATGCCAAACATAAAGTAATTTCTTTCATATATATATATGAAAGAGGCAGATATATATAGAGAGAATGGGCATGCCAGGGCCTCTAGCCACTGAAAATGAACCCCAGATGCATGTGCCCCCTTGTGTATCTAGCTTATGTGGGTCCTGGAGAGTCAAACCAGGATCCTTTGGCTTTGCAGGCAAATGCCTTAACCGCTAAACCATCTATCTCTCCAGCCCCAATTTCTTAATTAAGTAACTTTAATCATTGAACAATTTTTAAAGCTTAACATATTTATCTTATGACTGGTAGAATATATGAAGCTTAGACAAACTATATTAACACTGTATATAGTAGGTTTTCCTAGGACATGAGGAGCTTCCTTAATTTTCCTAAGAACAAAGTTACAATGACCAAATAACCTTTATTAAGACTTAGACAATAATATCAGTGATAATCACCCAGTAAAACGGTATGAACAAGACAGGAACCACCTTAAGGTTACAGGTTTTTTTTATAATAAACTTATTAAATACTAAAAGGTTGACAAATAGAGGAACATAGCTAACTTTAAAGGTAGTTGAAAACTTTAAAGCCAGTCTTTTGCAACCTTGTAACTATTATTATGACCAGACCAGATTAACATCAGCAAGTTAAAGTTTTAAATTTACAACCTGAATATCATAACATCCTGCAACCAGCTAGAGCCATTCTTTGTTAGTCTGATATAAACTCTAGGCTAGTAGTCACCTTAATCCCAAGTAGTCTATAATCTGATCAAGCACTTTAAGACTTAGTTATTCAACTTTGTCTTTAAGCCTTCTGTTTAAATTTACTCATATTTTCATCTACATACGTTCACCTTACAATTTGTGTCACCATTCTGCAACAATCTTTTTGTCAAATATTTAATATACAACATTTAAAGTTTCTTCGTCAGGTTATCCTTTTATCTAGTTTATTTTTTATTGTCCTTATTATAAAACCTTTAATATGACCACTTAAATGGGTTTTTCCTATTGTCCTCAAAAGGCTCTTTGAAATAATCTTTTATAAAAGATTAGACCAGACTTGACTTACTTTGTTTACCCAGAATATACATATAGATTTTTATCATTTATTGAATTTTGGAACATCTTTTTATCAGCTCTCTGAAACACATATTTTAAAAATATGAAAGCAGATTAGAATATTATTATAAGTTTTAGAGTTTTTCTGAAAAACTCAGCATTGAGTACTTCTCAATCTAAACAAAACTTGGGGTTGTCTGTTAGCAGTTCCATAGATGCATTGAGAAAAAGTGAACTTAAAACGTTACAAATTTCTTATAATAAATTCTTATCTGTCTGCACAAATTTGGTTTTCACCTATCATCATTTTGGGGCAAGGACCTTGAGATTCCTTGTATCTGTAGATCCCCCTGGCTTTGCAAGGCAAGGAAGCCAAGAAAGCAGAGGAAATCAGGAATTTCCCTGAGAGTGGCATAAACCCAGAGAGGCATGTGCCTTGTCTCCCTGCCCAATAATGAGACATGTGTGTCAGGTTCCCCCTACTATTCCAGGGCTGCCTGGTTTTCATGCAGATCAAGCCCTGTAGGAGAAGCACTAAGTGACCAATTGCAATTGCAGGTGCCTGCTCATGTGCAATTCCCCATTTTATACTTGCTTTGGAGAGCCATACCAGCCACAGCATTTGAGAGCAAAACAGATGAATTTCCCCAGGTTTCTAGCATTTGTCTGGGACTGGCCCCAGAATTTAGCTATTCCTAGTCGACCTTTTGCCCCAGGAGAACACAGCAGGACAGCATAACCCTTCTTTGCAAGTGTGGAGGGGCTTTCCCTCCTCTTCTGGTAGGTATATGGTTGGGTTTAGTGCTTGAGTGACTTTCACTCACATTCTTTTAGCTTACAGGCATTTGTAAAACCTTGCAGTGAGAGTTTTATCTTGGTTCTGTCTTTGTTCAGTATTTAACCTCTACCTCAGTGTCAGGCCCTAGAGTGATGAAATTCCCCAGTAGCCCAGACAACATAATCTCCCTCTACCCCCTTTCTGTTGCTTTGAGTTTAGCCAATTTTAAATTATACAAGTCAGAACCTCATTATTGGAGAATGTGATAGGAGGCAGCTATATGTGGGGATGATCTCTGGCCTTGAACTTTCTTTTGGTCTGACTTTAGCTGAGCTGATTCCCCCACCCCCATGCATGCTGGGGGAGTTTTGGATTTCTCTCAGGGCCATTTTATAACTTTTTGTTGTTGTTGTTGTTTGTTTGTTTGTTTTTACAAGGCAAGGTCTCACTCTAGCTCAGGCTGACCTGGAATTCACTATGTAGTCACAGGGTGGCCTCAAACTCACATCAGTCCTCCTACCTCTGCCTCCCAAGCACTGGGATTAAAGGCATATGCCACCATACTCAGCCATTTTATAACTTTCAAAAGTAGGAGAATCTTGAATTTTTCCCTGTCAATAATTTTAGTGACTTTCAGTGTTTCCTGTGGGGGACATTTAACATTAAAAGCTGGCCATCCTAATTTACACAGGCCCTTATATTTTCCTGGTATCATTTTAGTATTGTAATCTCCAGAATATTACTTTTTGAAGTATGGTTTGTTTTTGAGCATGTAGTCTAGGACAGTGAGCTTGGTGGAAGACTTCCCCGACAATGAATTTCTCACTGTGTTAGTGCTACAGAACGCACACAAACACAAAGTCTTCCTCAGTATGCATTTCTTGGGACAGATCTCATTCTGCAGCCTTGGACAGAAATCACTCTACAGACATAGGGCTGTGAGCTACATACATACTTGTGTACACATTCATATCATACAAACTCCAGATGGCCATTTTGCCCTCATACATTTATTCTTTAATTCAGAGTTAGAACAATTTTTCCTTTTTTAAAAAATTTATTTATTTTTTGTTTTTACAGTCAGTTTGGTACCATTATTAGGCTCATCCGTGACCTATCCCCTCCCCTTGGCTCCTCCTTGTTGAGGTATACGGGTCATGCATTGTGGAGTTAGCCCACAGTTATGGGTAAGCTAAATGTCTCCACATATCATGACCCAACATGTGGCTTTGACATTCTTTCCGCCCACACTTCCACAAAATTTCCCTGAGCCATGTTGGGATAATTTTTGGTCTGCTTCAGTGATGAGGTGTTGGGGGCCTCTGAGGCTCTGGCTCTCTGATTTGGTAGGAGTTGGTTTTTCTCTGTGCTGATCTCCTTCCCCCTTGTTCTGGTATCCGGTTCATCAGGAAAACAGCCCCCTTGCTTGTTTCTCCAATTTTTCTTAGTTTCAGCCGGGGCCCTTTTCAGGTATGATGGGGTGGCTCTCTCCTTAGGATCTACATCTATCTGAAAAAGAGAAGCAGATTCTACAATGGAGAGTACGTGAGCATCAGGACAAATGAGATAACCCTTTTTATTTTTATAGAGAATTTAATAGGTGTAGGCCCTCTTGTAGCCCACAATTGATGGTAGCTTGATATTGGAGAGTGGGCTTATGTTTGGATATGGTTCTGACTTGTTTCTCAGCTCCAGCTATGGGTCCCATACCAGTGAGGGGATCAGTTAGCCAAATTGAGAGCAGTTGGTTCCCCACCATGGCTGTGTGCCACCACTGCACTTGTGTGGGCATCACAACAAGTTATTTGCTGCTAAGTAGGTTAGACCATGCGTTGCTTCGACAGATATTGGTCATTTTCCCCCAGTCGCCCATGTAGCACCTTCTGGCACTAGACGCGCTGACTGTCTGGGGACTGACTCTCTTCCAACTTCCAGCCATGCCATTCTAATTTGCATGTCAATCACATAAGGTGTCTTCAGCAGTAGGGTCTTATCACTAGCCTTTGGTGGGTCATCAAGTACTCTGACAGAAATCTGTCTGTCTTTTAGGAAACCTTGTAGGTCTCTCTGATCAAAAGCACATTGTGTATGATAGCTCCATGCTGGTTCTGGGAGTTACAGGTCAGTGCCCACTAGGAAAATGAGGAAAAAGATAACTAATATACAAGAGTTAGAGATAAGAGAGAGAGAGGGAGAGGGGAAGTGAGGGAGGGAAGATGTAGAAGATTAAGGTTAGTCTTCATCTTACCCTCTCCAGTGTCTTGTGGTTCAGATGTTCCCTGTAAGGGACAGGTGAAGGATCAGCCAATTTGGTCTGTCTTTTAGTAAGTAGAAAATTATGGTACCATTGTCATTTGGGTCTAGATTTGTGTTTCCCACCCCTTTGATGCCCTCCCCTCCCTCTCCTTCCATCCTAGTGTCTAGTCCAGGAGGTGCTTGCTGGGTATGTAAGGTATCTTGGGTAGATTCAGTTTAGGTGCTGTAGATGAGTGAGACTATGTGGCGATTTTTTTTCTGTGATTGGGTAAGTTCACTGAGAATGATCTGTTCCAGGGTCAACCATTTTTCTTCAAATTTCATTGTGTCATTTTCTCTTACTGCTGTATAGAATTCCATTGTGTAGATATACCACATCTTAGTTATCCATTCTTCTAGTGATGGACATCTGGGTTGATTCCAGCTCTTAGCTATTACAAATTGAGCCGCTATAAACATGGTTGAGCAACTCTCTCGAGCCTGTGGTTTGAAGGTTTTAGGGTAGATGCCCAGTAAGGGAATAACTGGGTCTGTTGGTATCTCTATACTCAGCTTTTTCAGAAGTCTCCATATTGCTTTCCAAAGTGGTTGTACCATCCTACATTCCCACCAACAGTGGATGAGTGGTCCTAGTTCTCCACATCCTCGCCAGCATTTATTTTTATTTGATTTTTTGATGCTTGCTATCCTTATTGGGGTAATGTGGAATCTCACAGTTGTTTTAATTTGCATGTCTCTGATGATTAGGGATGATGAACATTTTCTTAAGTGTGTGTTTGCCATTTCTATTTCTTCCTCTGTAAACTGCCCATTCAGCTCTTTGCTCCATTTTGTGAGTGGGGTGTTTGACTTCTTACTGTTTAGATTTTTGTGTTCTTTGTAGATTCTAAAGATTGGGCCTCTATCAGTTGGATAACCCGCAAATATTTTCTTCCATTCTGTGGGTGATCTATTGGCTTTGCTTATTGATTGCTTGTCTGTAAAGAAAATCTTCAGCTTCATGTGATCCCATTGGTTGAGTGACAGTTTAAGTTCATGAGCTACTGGGGTTTTGTTCAGGAATTCTTTTTCCATTCCTATATCATGGAAAGTACTTCCTAAATTTTCTTCCAGTAGTATATGAGTTTCTTGTTTTATATTGAGATCTTTGACCCATTTGGACTTCAGTTTAGAACATAGTGAAATGTGTGGATCAAGTTTCAGTTTCTTGCATATGGTTATGTAGTTTGTCCAGCAACATTTGTTGAAGATGCTGTCTTTTTTCCAGCCTATATTGTTTGAGCCTTTATCGAATATCAAGCAGCTATAGTTGCTTGACCCAAAGTCCGGGTCCTCATGTCTATTCCATTGATCTATACTCCTGTTATCATGCCAGTACCATACTGTTTTTATTACTATGGCTTAGTAATATAGCTTCAGATCAGGTATGGTGATGCCTCCAGAGGTATTTCTTTTGCTGAGGATATGTTTGGAAATGGGAGGCCTTCTGCCTTTCCATATGAAATTTGCGATCATTTTTTCTATCTATGTGGAGAACACTGTAGGGATTTTAATTGGAATTGCATTAAATCTGTATATTGCCTTTGGTAGGATTGTCATCTTCACATTGTTAATTCTGCCTATCCAGGAACATGGGAGGTCTTTCCATTTTCTCAAGTCCTCTTCAAATTCTTTTTTGAGTGTTTTTATGTTTTAGTTGTATAGATCATTCACTTCCTTGGTTAATGTTATTCCAAGGTATTTTATTTTATTTTTTTGTTGCAATTGAAAATGGGACTATGTCACTTATTTCGTTCTCTGTATCTTTGTTATTTGCATAAAGGAAGGCAACTGATTTTTGTGCATTGATTTTGTATCCTGCTACTTTGCTATAGGAGTTAATCACCTTCAGTAGTTTTGGGATGGAGTCCCTCGGGTCTCTTACATATATAATCATGTCATCAGTGAATAAAGCTAACTTAACTTCTTCCTTTCCAAATTGTATCCCTTTTATTTCCTTCTCCTGTCTTATTGCTTGAGCTGCGACTTCCAGTACTATATTGAAACGCAGACATGAGAGTAGACAACCCTGTCTTGTTCCTGATCTTAATGGGAATTCCTCCAGTCTCTCTAAATTAAGTATTATTTGGGCCTTAGGAGCTTCGTATATTGCCTTTATTAGGTTAAGATATGAACCAACCATGCCAATTCTCTCCAATGTTTTGAACATGAAGTGATGTTGAATCTTGTCAAAGGCCTTTTCTGCATCTATCAAAATGATCATGTGGTTTTTATGTTTAACCTTGTTTATGTGGTGTATTACATTGACAGATTTCTGTATGTTGAATCACCCCTGTGTTCCTGGGATGAATCCCACTTGGTCATGGTGGATAATGCTTTGATGTGTTGTTGGATTCGGTTTGCAATGATTTTGTTTAGGATCTTTGCATCTAAATTCATCAGGGAAATAGGCCAGTAGTTTTCTTTTCTTGTGGCATCTCTGCCTGGTTTTGGAATTAGGGTATTGCTAGCTTCATAAAAGGAGTTGGGTAGCTTTCCCTGTTCACCAATTGTGTGGCACAGTTTGAGGAAGATTGGTTTGAGTTCTTCCATGAAGGTTTGATAGAATTCAGCTGAGAAGCCATCTGGTCCTGGACTCTTCTTTTTGGGGAGGTTTTTTATTACTTTGTCAATCTCTATGAGTGTGATGGGTTGATTGAGATGATTAATCTGCTCTGTGTTTAGCTTTGGTAGATGGTATGCATCCAAAAATTTATTCATCTCCTCCACATTATCCAGTTTTGTGGAGTAGAGGTTTTTGAAATAAGTCCTGATGATTCTCCCAATTTCACTTATGTCTGTTGTGATCTCTCCTTTTTCATTTTGAATTTTGTTAATTTGATGCTTCTCCTTTTTTTGCTTCATCAGATTGGCCAGGGGTTTGTCAATCTTGTTTATTTTTTCAAAGAACCAGCTCTTTGTTTTGTCAATTGTCTTAATTGTTTCCTTCATTTCCAGTTCATTCATATCTCCTCTGATTTTAATTATTTCTTTCCTTCTGGAGGGTATTTCCTTCTTTGGGTTGGATTTTTCTTGTTTTTCCAGTGCCTTTAGGTGGATGGTTAGGTCGTTGATTTGGGACCTTTCTGGCTTTTTTATGAAGGCATTGAGTGCTATGAATTTTCCCCTGAGGACCGCCTTCATTGTGTCCCATAAGTTTTGGTACGATGTATTCTCATTGTCGTTCAATTCCAGAAATTTTGCAATTTCATTTTTTATTTCATCCACTATCCATTTATTGTTTAAAAGTGTGCTGTTCAGTTCCAGGTGCCATTGGGATTCTTGGTGGGTCTTTTGTTGTTGATTTCTAGCAATATAGCATTGTGATCTGATATCATGCAGGGAATTATGTCAATCTTCCTAAATATGTGGAGGCAGTCTTTGTGACCCAGTATATGGTCTATTTTAGACAATGTTCCATGGGCTGCTGAGAAGAATGTATAATCTGTGGATTTGGGTTGGAAGGTTCTGTAGATGTCCGTTAGGTCTAAGTGATCTATGGTTTGGTTGAGCTCTCTTACTTCCCTGTTGAGTTTCTGTTTGGATGATCTGTCTATTACTGATAATGGTGTATTGAAGTCCCCAGCTATGATGGTGTTTGTGGTTATTTCTGTTTTATTGTCAAGTAGGTTTTGTTTTATGAACTGTGGTGCCCCTGTGTTTGGTGCATACAGATTTATGATTGTAATATCCTCTTGATGGATCATTCCCTTGATAAGTAGGAAGTGGCCTTCCTTGTCTTTTTTGATTGTTTTTGGTTTGAAGTCTATTTTATCCGATATTAATATAGCTACACGTGTTTGTTTCTTATTCCCATTTGCTTTGAATACTGTTTTCCACCCTTTCACCCTGAGGAGGTGTCTGTCTTTAATGGTGACGTGGGTTTCTTGAAGGCAACACATTGGGGGTCTAATTTTTTGACCCATCTTGTTACCTTATGTCTCTTGATGGGTGAATTAAGGCCATTAATATTTAGGGTAATGACTGTGAGATTTGATTTGATCCCTGCCATATTGTGATGGTAAATGTGGGTTGGTGTTTTCATGGATGTTGAAGTTTTTTGTGCCTACTCTGAGTTTGGTTGTTGTGATCTGCTTCTTGTAGGTAATTGTGTTTGATTATTTTTTCTTCCCTGTGGAGAATTTCCTGAAATACTCTCTGTAGGTTTGGTTTTGTGTTCATATAATTGTAAAGCTGAGTTTTGTCGTGGAATGTTTTTCTTTCACCATCTATTATGAGGGATACTTTTGCTGGGTAGAGTAGTTTTGGTTGGAAACCATAGGTTCTTAGACTTTGCAGTGTTTCATTCCAGGCCCTTCTAGCTTTCAGGGTTTCCATTGAGAAGTCTGAAGTAATTCTGATGGGGTTACCTTTGCAGGTGGTGTGCTGTTTTTCCCTAGCTGCTCTTAGGATTTTCTCTTTGGTGTCAATGTTTAGAGTAAGACATGATAATATGTCTTGGAGAGTTTCTCCTTTGGTCCAGTCTGTTTGGAGTTCTATTGGCTTCTTGTATCTTGATGGGCCTTTATTTTAAGATTCTGGGGAAGTGTTCTTCAATTATTTTGTTAAATAAGTTCTCCATGCCTTTGTTCTGAATTTCTCCTCCTTCTGGTATTCCAATGATCCTGATATTGGGACGTTTAAGTGTATCCCACAATTCCCTCATATTCTGTTCACAGGAGCTTTTGAACTTACTGAAATTTTTGAACTCTCTAACTGTTTCTTCCATCTTGTCTTCCAGATCAGAGTTTCTATCCTCCACATGGCTGACTGTATTCTTGAGAGCTTCTAGCGAGTTTTGGACTTGTTCAATTAAGTTTGCATTTTCTATTACTTTTCTTTGTATAATTTCCATCCCTCTGTCAGGCTCCCTTTTCACATCATTTTCTGATTTTCTTGATGATTCTTGGAGTTCATCCTTGCATTTCTTTATGTCTTCATTTAGCATGGCCAGCTGATTTTTCAGGTCTTCTTTTTTTTCACTCTCTCTCAAATCTCTTAACTCTCTTTGAAATCCTTCCAATTTCTTATCTAATCCTTCCAATTTCTTATCTATTAGTTCTAGTTTAGTGATGGCAGCATCCACACGATTGTCGGCCCTTTGTTGTTTTCCTGCAAGTTCTATCAGTAGGTTTGTCAGGGTTGCATTGCTCATAGCTTCAATTTGGTGTTCTTGTCCTATTGGTTCTTCTATGTTTTGGTTAGATGTATTCATTGTGGGACTGTTTGATCTAACTGGATTTTCTTGCATTTGATTTTTCATGTTATTTCTTTTGTGCTGTGTTCTGCCCATGACAGTGTATGGGCAGGTAGGTGGGCGTATCAGCCTGGGCTCAAGAACAATGGGAATCTTATGCAGCCTGGGGCAGTTGCCAAGCAGCCTGGGCTGTGGCTCTCACTTGCCAAAGCCGCCTATCTACTGCCTTGCAGGGGCGCCAAAGTTGCCTGAGTTCTCAAGAGGTAATGTGCCATAGGTGCCTGCATTCGAGCTAGGAGTGGCACTGAGGCACCAAGCACTGATGCCGTCTGAACTCTGGCTGGGAATGCTGGGAAGCAGAAGCAGTCTGCGCTCCCCTGCCACAGGACAATGGCGGATGGCCGGCGCGGCAGACAGGTAGGGGATGGCACCTGAGCTGGCGCAAGCGAGAGACACAGTCTGAGCTTGTGTGGCACCTGCTGTGTTACTGGGCTCGCTCAGTAAGTGGGCGAGTGGACGAGAGTGCAGAGCAGTCTAAGCTTCTGCACGCAGGGAACAGTCGGCGCATGGTGGCAGCAGTGGCAGCTGTTGCAGCAGCGGCAGCAGCGGAGGTGCTGTGAACACAGCGTTTATTTGGGGTGAGGGGTGGCTACCCGCCTGCGAGGGGATCCACGATTCTCTGTTCCTCTGCCTCTGTGCCCTCCCAGATTTCTGTCCCCTAAAAGCCACTATGTACCCTTAATATCTTGCCTTTCTTCCCCTGGGATTTGCAGCGCAGCTAGGCGGTCGCCATCTTGGCTGGAAGTAAAACCCAATTTTTCTTATCTAATCCCGTTCATAACCCTGATGGAGCTAGTTACAGAGAACAGAACAACATTGGTTCTCCTCATGGGAAGAGGGCAGTCACCTCAACTCAGAACTGCATTGTGGGGATCATTCTGTGCTGACTCCTCCAGACCTCAAAAATCGCTTCAAGTATAATTCAGACTAGTCACGATACCAATTTTAGATTCGAATTTCCAATTTCTCTGGGGAATTCTTATCTGGTCTACACATGACTGTCTCATCTCTTTCCACTCAGGAACTCCAGTCTGGGGTTTCCCAGTCTCTTTGGTCCACCTGGAAGGCGACTCCACAGTCATGTAAGGGGCATGTGATTCCCAGTCCCAGGGACCTTTGGCAGGTGAGCGGCAGCCCCTCCTGACCAATAGGAGTCTTGGCAAAGGAAAATCTCACTGCAGTCTATAAAATGGAAGTGAAATCTCACTGTGACCTGCACAGTTGTTGCAGAAATTCTCTGGAAAGATCACTCCAATGCCAGTATGAGTGAAAGTAGAGGAGTTTATTTACCCAGGGGCCAAAGAGCTTGAGATACTCCTCCAAAGAAGCTCTGGCCCTGAGTTGAGATTTTATATCCATTTTTATTGTTTTCATAGCTGAGGTGAGGGGGTAAGTGAGCAAACAAGCTGTAGCAATTTGCATATCAATCATTTCTGTTGTCATGTCACCCTAACAATGAACTCAATTTTACTTTGTTTTAGCCTAAACTGTCTTTCATTCTTATCATCCTCCTGGGCTCTTTGTAGAAAGTTCCCTCTTTGGGATTTTTCCATCTGCTGACAAACAAAAGTTTAGCTCCTCAGCAATTAACTCTTATGGTAATTCAGTGAATCAGTTCAATTTTTAGCTTCTTTTCTACCACAAACAGGTGTGTGTGTATACATGTGTGCAGGTGCATATGCACAGGCATTTGAGCTCAGAGGTTGAAATTGAGGGCCTTCCTCTTTCATTCTCCACCTTATTTACTGAGACTCTGGATCAGCCGAACTCACAAATTTGTCTTGTCTAGCTAGCCGCCTTGCACAAGAGAACTCCAGAATCTACCTCCCATGCACTGGAACTACTGGTGGGCTTCCACCCAGACCCAGAATTTACATGGGTATTGGGGATCCAAACTGAAGTCATCATGCTTACAAAATAAACATTTTAACCACTGAGCCATCTCTTGTATGTGTATGTATATATGTATTTAATACCATAGACAAATAGATAGATGATAACTAAAAGGGAATTACAGAGTTGGCTAACATAATTAGAGGCATAATAGTCTAATAAGGACATGACACCTGCATGATGCAGAGGTAGAGAACCCAGAAGCTGCACAGTCAGAGAAGCCAATGCCTCCACAGTCCCATTCTCACGCTGAAGGCCTAGAAGCTACTTATAATGTTGTTGGTGTCAAGTTCATGTTAGAAGACAAAAGAACCTGAGTGTGGTGCCTGTGAGTGAAGGCAGCAACAATAAGTATGCTCACTCAGGACAAATGGAGTGTGTGCACATGCATTGACTTCTCTCCTGGCTTTTTGCATTTTGACCCTCAGCATACTTTTAGGTGCATTATATGCTCAGGATGGATGTCACCCACCACTTGTTACTATCCCGATGTCAACCCTCTCTGGAAAGACTACCACAGACACTCAGAAATATGTGGCACTAGCATTCGCTGCATTTCTTAATCTCATCAAGTTGACAAGACTACAACAAACCCTAAATCATAAAGGCCTTTGAGGGGCTCAGAAGAAGGCTTAGTGCATCAAACATGAGTCCATAACTTCACATTCCTCAACCCCACTAAAATGCCAGAAACTGTGGTGGTCTCCATAATTCCAGAATACTTAAGGTGAGATGGGAGGCAGAAATGGGAAAATTTCCCAAAATCTCATGACCAGCTAACCTGGTGAAAACAGTGGTGAACAATGAGAGACCCTGCCTCAAATGAGGTAGAATATTAGCACTGACACCAGAAAGTTGTCCTCTGACCTCCACATGTGCACTGCAGCCTGCGCAGACCTACACTCACACACATGAACATGCACAACACACAAACACATAATATATACATACACCAGGAAAAAAGAAGGCCTTTGAGTAGGATGAATTGACACCCCCACATGGCAGCTGGTGTGAGGATTGAGGTCCATAATGCAACCAGCCTTAGTGTTGTAAACAGGAGAAGGTAGGTTGGTGCCAAGATGAGATCAGAGGAACTACTCATGAAGAAGGTAGGTCATGGAACCCCCGTCATGACCACATGTGAGCTTCAGATGACAATCAACACACACCAACTATTTTTGTTTCACCAACTTCCAGCCACAAAGCTTTAGATTTTTCTTTGGTCATCTATCTGACTGCGAAAAAGTTTTCCCAAGTATATTAATTTCCCCTGTACCTTCCATTGCTGTGGAAAGAATATTTTTTTTCTTGTGTCAAGCATATGGTTAGGATTAAATGTCTTCAGAATATTATGGTTTCATTTGAACGATTAATTAAACTTTTTACAGTATCATTTTCATAAATCTTGAACATAAAATAGCTGCAAAATGCCTTAGTTCTGATTTAAGATTGGTAGTGTAAAAATGTCATATTCTATGTATGACTTATTCAAATACATTGCATTTCAATTAAGATTCCAGGACAACGGGTAATAAAAAATGGAGTGTGAAGAAAGATTTGCTGCTATGCACCATATTTAGTTGAAAAGAGAAGCACATGTAGAAGAAAAGGAATAGTGTTGAGAGTAGTTATGTAAATGAACAGATGTCATTTGGACCACCTGCCTCCTGGGAGGCTCTGCTGTGTAGTGATGTGCACAACATAGCCCAGTTGATCAGAAAGGAACCTGAAAAATCCCATCTAATTACCTGAACTATTTTATGGTGGGAACCAACTGCCCTCTAATTTGACTGGAGGCGCACTCCATGGGAGGGGATACATCCCTGATACTGAAAACCTGCAACAGGGGTAGTCATGAGTCCTATGGGTGTAACATCTGTTGCTGTCTGCCTAAATGTATATACTATGCTCATCAAACTGCCAAATAACCACTTCTTTTAAGGTTAATACCAATATATTAATGCTACTGTAACTTTTTCATTAGAGAACTTTCTCTTTTCAGATGGCAGTGATCTTGGGATGACTCAGAAGGCATCATGTTGCTGAGAAGTGACAGAGGAGTGCTCACCACTGCACTATCTCTATAGCACCTTCCAAGGCTAGGGTCCATTGCGGAAGAGGTGGCAGAAAGAATGTAAGGGCCAAAGGAAGGGTAGGACTCTTTCCAACATGCTCCTCCAGACACAAAATGGCCTGGATATCCTTGACATCACAGTGCCTGACACTACATACCAAGACCAATATAATATGAGTTTCAAAGGGGAAAGTGGGGGGGGGGGGAGCAGGTGAATTTCTATGGGATGTTGTTTATAATCATGGAAGTTGTTAGTTGTAAAAAATTAAAAATTAAAAAAGAAAAACCTCTCTAGGACCCCTCACTGAGAAAGTCATTCACGTGGAAGACAGAACCTCTGAACTGGAAGACAAGAGAGAAGAAATTGATGAGGAGTCCAAAAAGCTTTCCTAAGTTCAAAAATCATGTGAACAGAATATGAGGGAACTGTGGGATACCATAAAATGAGCAAATATCCAGATCATGGGTATATCAGAAGGGAAAGAAATCCAGGCCAGAGGCCTAGAGAACATATTAAACAAAATTACTAAAGAAAATTTGGCCAATCTCTCAAAAGAGAGGCCTATTCACACATAAAAAACTCATAGAACACAAAACAGACAGCACCAAAGAAGAAACTCTCCATGGCACATCATAGTTAAAACTCTTAACAATGAAAACAAAGAGACAGAGTGCTAAAATCAGCAAGAGAGAAACAACTCCTGCAATTCCTTTAGAATTAACTATTTCTCAGTGGAAGCCTTGAAAGCCAGAAGGACCTGGAATGGAATACTTCACAGTCTAAAAAAAACTATGAATTTCAAACCAAACCATTGAAAGTATCCCTCATAATATGTGGTGAAAGGAAAATGTTCTATGAAAAAAGTCAACTCTATAATTATAGGAACACAAATCCAAACCTAAAGAGAATACTTCAAAGAATGATCCACACAGAATTGTCAAACAACCAATCTCAAGAGCCTACAAGTAGAAGGTCACAATAACCAAAACTAGACCAGGCTCAACAAAGTATAAACCATAAGAAAGTACCAACCCCCATAAAACACCCCATGTTGGCAGGGATTAAATTGAACACCACAATTATAACCTTTAACAGTCTTAACTCACCCATCAAAAGACACAAGTTAACAGGGTGGATCAGAAAAATGGACCCTTCTATCTGCTATGTTCAAGAAACCCACCTCACCACTAAAGACAGACACCTCCTAAGGGTGAAAGGATGGAAAATGATATTACCAGCAAATAGAAATAAGAAACAAGCAGATATTGCTATATTAATATCTGATAAAATAGACTTCAAACCCAAAGTAATCAAAAAGGACAGAGAAGGCCACTTCTTACTCATCAATAGAACAATCCAACATGAGGACATCAAAATCATAAATCTATATGCAACAAACACAGTTTATAAAACAAAACAGTTTAGAAAGCAAAACCTACTTGACAACAAAATAGAACTAAACACCAACACCATCATAGTTGGGGACTTCAATACTCCACTACTATCAATAGACACATCATCCAAGGAAAATATCACCAAGGAAATAATAGAGCTCTACAACATCATAGGTCAACTAGACTTAATGGACATCTATAGAACATTCCACCACAATTCTGTAGACTACACATTTTTCTCAGCAGCCCAAAGAACCTTCTCCAAAATATTAGGCCATAAAGCATGCCTCTAAATTCAAGGAAATTGTTAAAGCTACCTGTATCATATCAGATCACAATGCTTTAAAGCTAGAAATTAATAAGTGACACATCAGGAATTCCACCAGCTCCTGGAGACTGAACAACACACTTTTAAACAATGAATGGGATGGGGAAGAAATAAAAAAGAAATGGTAAAATTCCTAGAATTGAATGATAACTAAAACACAACTTAGCAAAACATATGGGACACAATGAGGGCAGCCCTAAGGGGAAAATTCATAGCATTAGTGCCTTAATAACAAAGACAGAGATCCCAAATTAATAACCTAACTGTCTACCTAAAGGCATAGGAAAAACAAGAAGAATCCAATCATAAGAGCTCCAGATGGAAAGAAATAATCTAATCAAGATTAGTGCATAAATTAATGAATTTAAAACTAAGAAAATTGATGAAACAAAAAGCTGGTTATATTAAAAAATATAAGCAAGATTGGTAAAGCCCTGGCCAATTTGATCAAGCGAATAAAAGAAGTTCAAATTAACAAACTCAGATACGAAAAGGAGAGGTCACAAAAGACATAGTTCCAAAACCTCTACTCCAAAGATTGAGTAATCTGAAAGAAATGGATGAATTCCTAGCCACATACTCCTGACCTAAAATAAACTTAGAGCAGATTAATATCCTAAGAAAAACTACCCCATCCATGAAGATTGAAGTGGTAATTAATAAACCTCCCCTATAAGAAAAGTTCAGGACCAGATGGCTTCTCAACCAAATTTGATCAAACCTTCAATGAAGAAAGGAAATCAATTGTTTTAAAACATTTCACATAATTGGAGAGCATGGAATGCTCCCCAACTTCTTTTATGAAGCTAGCATCACCTAATATCAAAACCAGACAGAGATACAACAAGAAAGGAAAGCTATAGGTCTATATCCCTGATGAATTTAGACACAAAGTCCTGAGCAAAATCCTTGCAAACTGAATTCAACAAAACATCAAAAGCATCATGACCCTTGATCAAGTAATCTTAATCCCAGGGATGCAGGAATGGTTCAACATGTGGAAAGTAGTCAACATAATATACCACATAAAGAAACTTAATCACAAGAACCACATGATAATCTCAAGTGATGCAGAGAGGGCCTTTGACAAAATGCACCACTTCATGACCAAAGCACTGTACAGAATAGGCATGGAGGATATATAGTTCAATGTAATAAAGGCTATGTATAACACACCTAAAGTCCAAATAATTCTTAATGGGGAAACACTCAAGGAGTTCCCATTGAGATCAGGAACAGACAGGGATCCCCAGTGTCACCACTGCTCTTCAACATAGAATAGAAGTTGTGGCTCAAGCAATAAGACAGGAGAAGGAAATAAAAGGAATACAAACTGGAAAAGAAGAAGTCAAGTTAGCCCTATTTGCAGTTGACATGATCCTATACATAAGTGTCCTGAAAGTCTCCATCTCAAAACTTATAAAGGTGATTAATTGCTTCAGTAAAGTGGCAGGTTACCAAATCAACACAAAAAAATCAGTAGCCTTTCTATACAAAAAGGACAAATATTCAGAGAAAGAAATCAGTGAGGCTGTCCTATTTTCAATACTAACAAAAAATTAATTACCTTAGAATAACATTAACCAAGGATGTTGAAAGACCTATATAATGAAAACAAAAAATACTCAAGAAAAAATGAGAAGGACTTGAGATGATGGAAAGACCTCCCGTGTTCCTGGATAGGTAGAATTAATATTGTGAAAATGGCAATTCTACCAAAAGCAATATGCACATTTAATGCAATACCAATAAAACATCCAGGATCATTCTTCATAGATATTGAAAAACTGATTTCAAAATTCATATGGAATGGCAGCAGGCATTGAGTATCCAAACATTTCCCTAATAAAAAGAAACAGCTTTGGAAGTATCACCATACCCCAGTCTAAAGCAATATTACAAAGCCATAGTAACAAATGAGCATGGTACTGGCATAAAAACAGAAATATGTACCAATGTAACACAATTGAAAACCCAGAATTTAGGTCAAGTAACTAAAGATACTTGATCTTTGACAGAGGTGCCAATAATATAGACTGGAGAAAGGATAGCATCTTCAACAAATGGTGCTAGACTAATTGTTTAACCATATGTATACAAATGAAATTAGACCCACTCATCTCACCATACACAAAAATCAACTCCAAATAGATTGAAGACTTCAATATAAGAGCTGAAACTATTCTTCTGCTGGAAGAAAAAATAGGAGGAACTCTCCATGATATAGGAGTGGGGAAATACTTCCTGAACAAAACCCCAGTAGTCCAGGAAATTAAAAACTCAACCAATGGGATCTCATGAAGCTTAAAAGCTTTGGCACATATCAACTTACCATAAGCAGTGTCAATAGATGAATGGGAGAAAATTTTCACCAGTTATACCACTGACAGAGACCTAATATCTAGAATATACAAAGAACTCAGAAATCTAAATAAAATAACCCACTCCAAAAATGAGGCTGAGAACTGAATAGGAAATTATGAGAGAAAGAAATACAAATGGCTCACACACACTTAAGAAAATGTTCAACATCCCTAACCATTAGGGAAACGAAAATTATAACAACCATGAGATTCCACCTTACTCCAGTAAGGATGTCAATCATTAAAAAATAAAATGACAGCAAATGTTGGTGAGGATGTGGGAAAGAGGAGCCTTCATTCACTGTTGGTAAACTTGCACAACCACTATGGAAATCAATATGGAGATTCCTGGAAAGGATGAACATAGAGCTACCAAGAGACCCAGTTCTTCTCTTACTGGGCAAATATCCTAAATGGTCCATGTTTCACTGCAGAGATATTTGCTCAGCCATGTTTATAGCTGCTTAATTCATAATAGCTAAGACCTGGAATCAACCCAGGTACCTATCATTGGATGAATGGATAACAAAGTTGTGGTATATTGTTCCACAATGGAATTCTACTCAGCAGTAAGAAAAAAAACTGATACAATGAAATTTATAGAAAAATGGCCAGGCTTGGAAAAGATGATACTCAGGAGCTCACACAATAATAGAAAGACAAACGCTACATGGACTCACTCATCTGCGGTTCCTAACATGGACCAGCTTGAGGTGATGACATATCTGATAGGCAACTGAAGGCTCAGAAAATAGTGATGGAAGTGTTTGGGGAAGGAAAAGGGGGAGTGAAGCAAAACAAACACAAAACTAAATCCAAAATGAACTAGTACCATAGAAACCTTTATCCTTGAAGATAGACTAAAAGATATAACCCTCAACAAGACTAAAGGGGAGGCCCACTTGAAAAGAAGCAACTTGGAGAGGATGGGATGAAGCCTAACCTTAAATTCCTTTCTCTCTCTCTCTCTCTCTCTCTCTCTCTTTCTCCTTTTCTTTATTTTTTCCTTTGGCCTATAACTCCCAGTACCAGAAATAGGTTGCTACCCACAATGAACTGTTGATTGTGCCCCAGCCAGCGGGGAGTTAAACAAGGACCCAAGGGGAAATTAACCTGGATGAGAGACAAGACAGACACAAAGAAGGAGACCAAGTCTAGCGTCTGATCAAGGTCTCAAATTTATTCAGGCAAGCACAAGCTTATATGCAGAAATAAAACTTTCTCGACAATGCCTACATGCCTAAAGTCTGCTCCACCAAGGCCGTCCATGCCTCTGTGTCTGAAGTCTGTATTACCAAGGCCGTACAATAAGGCCTCTGTGCCCACAGATCCAAGACCAGCTGCAGTTCCCACGGTCAAAGAGCTGCTAGAGCTCACAACATCTCCCCCTTCTTTATTTATTAAAAGAAGCGACTGTGCCTGTCTTAGGTTGTCAGAGGCAGAAGAACATCCTTACCCGTCATGGGACAAATGTATTATCCTTCAATTCATGCCCTGTCTTAGGTTGGATGCCTCCTCCCCCGAACTTACCCATCTCTGGCTACCAGCCAGACAAAAATCAGGGAGAATTAGGATAAAGTCTGAGGGAGCCAAGGACATGTTCTGCAGTGCATAGCTCGGACCTCTGCGTGAACATTCACAATAGACTTCATTAAACACTTGAAGAAAATAGGCAATAGGCATAAGAGAAGCAGAAGGCAAATTCCCACAGCTGCAAAGCTGCATATCCATGAACTTAGAGAGTCCCAACCAGGTAACAAAGACTTAATTGCAGCAAGTAAATCATTAGCAGCCTTAGTGGCATCAAAATCAAGATGACTGTTCTGTATAGCTAAAATTTCTGGATGTAAACTAACCAAATCTAACGAAACGAAATATTATCATGGTGCCAAATTCCTTCCAGGTGCATTTTGACCTTTACCCAATCTTCATAACTAGCATTGTAAATTTTAGAGGTGATGCAGATCCATTGATAATCTGCATGGCATTCCAATCGAGCTCTAATCTTCATTCCTTGAAATTGCTCTCCTAAATAGGTCACTACATCAAACAAAGCATTTATTTTTTCTTCTAGTTTCTTGTCTATGGTAACTTGAGTTCCCAAAGCAACAGAAACATTTTTAGCTAGATTATTAACAAAGTGTGCAGTATGAACTTCTTGTGTAAGAGCAACAGCAGCAGTAGGAATAGAAGCTAATAATGTAATAAATGCAACAATCCCAGCAATAACTTAACCTACAACTCTCTTTTGTCTACTTAAACTATCTTTAACCTCCTCTAGAATTTGAATACCCTTGTCAGAATACCAAGGCTTTGAAAGATTAACAGGAATCATAACAAATGCAGGTTGTTTGACAATCATTACAGTTCCAGAATCATGAGAAATACAATTGGACAGACTACAATTATCACAGGTAACATTAAACATTCTCTCGGACCCGTGGTACCAAGTAATATTTATATTTCCTAACATCAGGGCATAAGGTGGTGTAACACAGGCCATAACAGTTTCCTTCGGAAGGCTATTTGAATCATTGCTGTCAGATGTAACCTTGATACCTCCCATAGCAGCAGCAATTTTCCACATGTAAGTTTTCTGATGTCCATTGTTTGACCACCAAAATCCTGAGGACAGTCCAGTAGCCCAATCATTAACCCATTCAGTTTTACTCTCTATAGAGCCTGCTTATCCTGACCAATCCTTAACATATCTAGTAGATCCAGAAACATTATACCTGATAAATTTTTTCCCTACACATTTGCTCCAATGTATAGATTTACTGAACCAAGGTGTATTTCCTTCACAAGGAATAAAGTCCTCTGGTGTGCTATCCCCTGTAACTTGATTTCCATAGGGAAGCCAAATAGAAATTCTGCTTGTTTGAACCTGCTTTATCTTCTTTGTACCTTGTACATGCTCTTGTACATGCTTTACAGTAATGTTTCTTTCCTTTATTTCAAAACATCCCACTATGCTAGTCTTAGAAAAGCATAGTGGAATACCTAGACCACGCCCTGAATGTGAACTCATAATTATTTGATGTAATTCTATATTTTTACTAGATGGTGTACTTAGCAACCGAGTGTTATTGACTAGAACTATGATGTCTTTTTTCTCCCAAGTCACTGGATGTAATATAGGAGGATCAGTAACATAGGTCCAGTAAAGTTCGCTGTGAGATGTAGATGACTCCATATTATCAGGATCAGCAGTGTCCTCTTCTTTGATCTCGTGGCCTGCATACCGCACCAAACGTTCTGGCAACAATCTGGCTCCATTTTCTTTCTGTGAAAAAAAATACTAACAGATCCTCGTCCCCATATTGATACAGGGTTGGGTCCACTCCATTTGTTAGTCAGTGGATCTTTTTACATTACTTTGCAAAGGTATTTTTTGTATTTGTGTGCCAAAAGCGATCAGCAGATGAATTTCCCTGAGTATCAAGGGTTAAAAAGTTTAGGACAAACAAGGCATGATGAAGGATATTTCTTGGAGAGCCTTTTATGGGGTATAAAACCCCTGTTTTTAATTTTTGGAGTGTATATTTGACAGTTTGATGGGCTCACTCAACAATTCCTTGACCCTGGGGATTGTATGGTATACCTGTAATATGTTTAATTTGTAGTTGATGACAGAAATTTTGGAATTTTTTTCCAGTATGTCCAGGACCATTATCAGTTTTAATAATCTGGGGTTTTCCCATGACACCAAGGTGATTGAGTACATGAGCAATGACATTTTTTGAAGCTTCTCCATCATGGAGGCTGGCAAAGATGTATCCACTAAAGGTGTCCACAGTAACATGGAGGTACTTAAGATTACCAAATGAGGGAATGTGTGTTACATCCATTTGCCAGATCTCAATGGGAATCAGACCCCTAGGGTTTATGCCCAAGTGGGGGATGTGTAGAAGGGTGACACAGTTTGTGCATTGTTTGACTATCTGGCGACCTTGTTCCCTAGTGATTTTAAAAAGAAGACTCAAGGTTTGAGCGTTAAGGTAATGTACAGAGTGAGCTGCTTTGACCTGGGCCACACGATCCAGCTCAACAAGGAAGGCAAACTGGGTGGCTCTATCAGTCATGGCATTACCTGTGGCTAGAGGCCCAGGGAGTCCAGAATGAGCACGAATATGGCCTATATAAAAAGGGTGTTGCCTAGAATGTATGCATTGCTGAATGGAGAAAAACAGAAGGGTGGCATTTGTAGTGGGTTATATGTATGGCACGGTTTCTAAAAGGGGGATGGATTGGGCAATATAAGCACTATCAGTATACAGATTAAAGGAAGTATTTGGAAGTTGTTGAAAAACCTGTAAAACAGCAAAAATCTCCACCAATTGAGCAGAGTGGAATGGAGATTGTACGGAAATGGTTTGATTGTCTACAGTGAAGGCTGCCATTCCATTAGAGGAGCCATCAGTGAAAACTATGGGGACATGGGGAATGGGTCTTGGAGAAGTCAATGTAGGAAAAACAAATGGTTGAATTTTCAGAAAGTGGAGAAGCTTGATAGCAGGGTAATGATTATCAAGGGATCCCTGAAAAGAGGTGCAAGATATTGCCCAGCCGTCATCATTCTGTATTAACCACTGGACTTGGGTAGTGGAATAGGGTAGAATGATTTTATCAGGGTCCTTACCAAATATTTTTCTGCTTTGGTCATGTCCAAATTTTATTAATTCTGCCACCCACGAGGTATAAGGGGTAAGGACTTTGGGTGGTGAGGTGGGTAAATGGACCCAGAAGAGGGGACCCTCCTGCCAGAACACCCCGGTGGATGTAAAGTCAGTAGCACAAATAACCAGGAGAAGAGGCTCCTCATAAGAGATGAAAGTGACCCTTTGGCTCAGAATTGCAGCCTCCACTATCTTCAGGGCCTCTAGGGCGGGGGCCGTTAATGAGCGGATGGAGGCAGGGTCTGGGTCTCCTTTGAGGATGTCAAACAAGGGTTTAAGCTCTCCAGTAGTTAGCTTGAGATAAGGCCTGAGCCAATTGATATCTCCTATGAGTTTTTGAAAATCATTTAAAGTTTTTAGATGATCAATTCTAAGTTGAATCTTTTGTGAAAGAATTTTGTTATGAAAAAGTTCAAAGCCTAAGAATAAGTAAGGGGGTTTTAATTAAATTTTATCAGGAGCTATCTGAAGACCAGCTCCGGTAAGGGCCATAGAAAGCTCTTGAGAGCAAGTAAGGAGTTCAGTGGGATCAGGACCGGCCAAGAGAATGTTATCCATATAATGAATGATATACAAGGAAGGCCATCTATGTCTAAATGGATCTATAACTTGGGCCACAAATTTTTGACACAGCATAGGGCTGTTAGCCATCCCTTGGGGCAATACTTTCCATTGAAATCTCTGCATAGGGCCTCTAAAATTTACGACAGTTAAACTAAGTGCAAAATGTTGACGATCCTCAGGGTGCAAGGTAATTGTAAAAAGCAATCCTTTAGGTCAATAATGATTTTACAATATCCTGCAGGAATTGCCACTGGAGTGGGGAGGCCTGGTTGTAGGGGTCCCATAGGTACCATGGCCTTATTAATTTCTCTAAGGTCCTGGAGCAATCTCCATTTTCCAGACTTTTTCTTTATAACAAAGATAGGAGTATTTCAAGGAGAGGTAGTAGGTTCAATATGGCCTGCAGCAAGTTGTTCCTGCACTAACATCGTGGCTGCAGCTAATTTTTCAGAAGTTAGGCACCATTGATCAACCCACACAGGTTTTGTTGTTTTCCAGGATATCTTATCTGCATGGGGTACAGGCATGTCAACAGCCATTAGGATAAATTTTTGTAGCCTATTCTAGCATGATTAGTTTTTATAGTAACTGGGATTGGCTTCTTTGTTCCCTGAGAATATTTGCCCAATCCTTGTCCTGGGCGGAAGCCTTGATTAAGCATTTGGTGAGCTACCAACTCATCGGGGCTGCACATAATGAGTTTCATTTGAGAGAGGATGTCTCGGCCCCAGAGATTAATGGGCAGGCCTGTGACCACATAAGGTTGAATGGTGCCTTGATTGCCCTCCTCATCCTCCCGTTGAATAACTTCAGAACTTTGTAAGGGGTTAGAGGCCTGTCCAATTCCTTTGAGATGGGTCATGGAAGTGGCGAGAGGCCAAGATGCAGGCCAGTCTTTACTGGAAATAATTGTGGCATCTGCAACAGTGTCTATAAGTCCTTCAAGGGTTTTTCCTTTTAATTTTAATTTAAGAAGGGGTCTTGTTTGAGTGACCTCTTGTGCCCAGTAAATATCTGATGACCCAAACCCATAGGGGCCTCTCTTTTGTTTCTGGCAGGGTGCCTTATCATTGAGGGGCAACAGTATTAACTGAGCAATCCGTTGGCCAGGAAGAATGGTAATAGGACCCTGAGGGCAGTAGCCATGAGTTTAATTTCCCCAGTATCGTCATTGTCAATGACTACTGGAGAAATGGTGAGGCCCTGAATGGTTAAACTGGCACATCCGAAGATAAGCCCAAAAGTGTCCTGAGGAAGGGGGCCAAAGACTCCCATAGAGAGGATTTGAGTTCCCATCTCCACTGTTAAGATTGATTGGGAGGTGGAACAGAGGCCCAATCCTGCACTACCAGTGGTTGCCTGGGAGAGGGCAGTGATGTCACATATTGGGCCGATTGAGGGATGAACCTGCCAACCCCAGGGTTCTGTCTGGCATGGGTCTTGGGGCCCTGAGTTGGGCCCCATAAGCAGTTTCCCTGCCTCTGGGGTAGAGGGTTGCCCTGTATATCAGTTTTGGAGTGGCATTCAGAGGCCCAATGCTTGCCTGCCTGCATCGTGGGCACAGAAAAGATGGGAGCAGCCGCTCAGCCTTAGGGGCGTGCATTCTCTGGAAAAATGACCTGGTTGCTTGCAATTAAAACAGGTTCTGAGCTTGTCCCCCTGGGTAAAGCCCTTTAGGGCCGCTCCTATGGCTAATCCTGTGGGGAACCATTGGGCACTAGGAAACCAAAAGTGCCTCCATCCTGAATAATGACTCCATTTTGTGATAAGCTGTCTGTTCTGGAAAGTCACAAGGTCTGCAGTTGTTTGTTAACCCATGCAGGAAGAAAGAACAATGTAACCCATAAACAATGAGGGAGTCGTTACCTTGTGGCTTTGGTGCTGGGGCCTTATCCTGTGGAACATCTTGTGCCTTTGGGGCCGGGACCTTATCCTATTGAAACAGAACTGTAGCAATACCTAAACTGCTGACAAACTTCCCTGTTCTGCTGTATAAAAGGCACCCTGAGAAAAATAAAAATTGGCAGCTTGATCAGACTCCTGTCTTGCTGTTGGTTCCTTGTGTCTCTTCTCCCTTTCATTTCAGGTTTTCTGGAGTCCGTGCTCCCGTTAAAGCCCTGCTGGCCGGGGCAACTGGCACCCAAACGTGGGGCTCGAACCTAGGATTGCCTGAAACACTGTCTGCTACCTGCCCATTGGGATCCCACACCAAGGCCACCACAACCCGAAGAGGGGGTTAGACACTGACCCGCTGGTGATCGCCACGGAATTGCCCACCTGTGAGACAGATCCGCTCGAACACTCAGACGGTGAGGTAAGATTTTTTCTTTACCATGGGACAAGCATTTTCAAAAGAAGACTCTTTTGTGACTGGGCTAAAACAAGCTCTCAAAGTATGAGGAACTAGGGTTAAAAGAAAAGACTTAAAAATATTCTTAGATTATATCGGTGATCTCTGTCCTTGGTTCCCAAAGGAAGGGACTAAAAATGAAAAAACTTGGTTAAGAGTTGGAGATTGCTTGCGTGATTATTATGATGCCTTTGGCCCTGAGAAGGTCCCTGTTTCTGCCTACTCTTATTGGAATCTTATAAATGATGTTCTTAAGGTCCACAATCATTCTATGGCTGTACAGGTCCTTGTCAATAAGGGGGAGGCTGCTCTTAAATGCTCTTCTAGGCCCCCTTCTGCTTGCACCTCTGTCATTGTTGAAGATGCAACTCAAGAGAGACCTAAATCTCCTGCCTCTGAAAATCCTTCCTGTAACTTTTATCCCTCCCTAATGGATATTGAAGCTGGGTCCCCCCTTACCCCATTGCTTGATGTAGGCCTCCCCAGTAAAACTCCTCTATTATCACCTCCTCCCTATTGTCCACCACTCTGCGCTCCTGTCCTCGACTGCTCCACCGCCCTGCTTCCTTCTGCACCTGCTGAACCTCTCCTGACTCTCCCTTCATAGAATTACAATCTGCCACATTAGTTTCTGTCTCTGACCTCTGTAGGGCACTTCAGGATAAAAAACTTCAGCTGCAGCTTCTCCAGGAACTTGATTCTGTCACAAAAGAACTTGCTGCCTTTTCTAATCCTTCCTCTGACAGCCATAGGCGCAAAACAAAAGCAGAGGCACACACCCGCAATACTGGCCTTCTTGTTATCCCTGTTACTCGCACACAGGCTCACTGTGATCCCGCTTCTGCTCCCCTCCCTGCATCCCATATGGACTCTGATGAGGAGCCTGCCCCCTCAGCTGCTCCAGCTGATGGGAATGCTGCCTCCTCTGATTCTGAAGATGAACCTGCCCCGGAGCTTTTCCCCAACCTAAACATAAAAGTGTAAATTTAAAGTTTCTTGAGTGGATGAAGGCAGCTGTCTCCAATTACGGGCCCACAGCTCCCTTTACTCTAACTCTTCTGGAAAGTTAAAGTGACAAATGGCTTATGCATAATGACTGGTATCGCCTTGCTCGCGAGATTCTCTCCAGCAGAGATTTTGTTCTATGGCGCACTGAATTTTATGAAAACTGCTCTGACTTTGCTGGCCATAATTTACAAAAGGATGTTTCTAGAAATTGGACAAAACAAAAATTGTTGGGGGAACATCCCTGTGATTCCAATGAACAGCAAGCACGCTACCCCCCTGGACTTTTAGCCCAAATACAACAGGCAGGCCTCACAGCCTGGCAGCGCCTCCCTCTTAAAGGGGCCACCACCGTCTCCCTGGATAATATTAGACAGGGTCCAGAAGAGCCTTACAGTGATTTTATTAGGAGACTTAATGAAACTGCTGAGCACCTTTTTGGTGTTGGGGAAACCAACAGCCCCTTTATCAAAAACCTGGCCTTTGAGAATGCTAATCCTGCTTGTCAGTCTATTCTCTGCTCTCACAAGCGGGAGACCATATCTGATTATATCAAGTTATGTGCAGGCGTGGGCTCCTCCCACGCCATGGGTTTAGCAATTGGAGCTGCTCTCCATTCTGCTGGTCTCACTCAGGGTACGAAAACATGTTATAATTGTAAACAACCTGGACACTTCTCTCGTGAATGCACCACTGCTAAACAGCTTTCTGCTTCTCTTCACCCTCCCCCTGCTACACCCCGTCCTCGTTGCCAGAAGGGCAAACACTGGGCCTCTGAATGTCACTCCAGGACTGACATTCATGGCTATCCTCTGTTGGCCTCTCAGAGAAAACCTCTTCCTGTCCCGGGAAACTTCCAACAGGGCCAGCTCCAGGCCCCTACTCAACGGACAAATCTTGGGGCGGTCAGGTTTGTCCCTCCCTCCAACCCACCGGAGAATCAGTGTCCACCCTCTGGCGCGCCACAGCAGGCAGTGCAGGACTGGACCTCTGTGCCACCTCCCGCACAGTATTAACACCTGAGACCTGCCCTGAAGTAATCACAACAAATGTGTCCGGCCTATGCCCCCCAACATGTTTGGCCTTCTCCTAGGCAGGGCTAGCGCTTCTCTCAAGGGTATTCAAGTCATCCCTGGAGTTATAGATAACAATTCTGCCAGCAATATTCAAGTTTTAGTCACCTCCCAGAGAGAAACCCATCTAATTTTGCCTGGGGATCGAGTGGCCCAACTTGTCCTGTTGCCCCTCACTTTCCTTAACAATAATTATATGTCCCCAAGTCATGATAACAATCAACCTGGCTCTTCTGACGCTTATTGGGTGCACTCTGTTACACTGGATTGCCCTACTTTAAGGTTGCTTCTTGGTGGCAAGCCCTTTGATGGGATTGTTGATACTGGTGCTGATGCCACCATAATCTCCCCCACACATTGGCCTAAGTCCTGGCCCCTGACTGCCTCTCATACTCATTTACAGGGCATTGGACAATCCAATAACCCTCAACAAAGCTCTCGCGTCCTTACTTGGACTGACGAGGAGGATAACTCAGGACAAGTCACCCCCTTTGTTCTTCCAAGCTTGCCTGTTAACTTGTGGGGAAGAGACATTCTTTCACAAATGAATATGATTCTTTGTAGCTCCAATAGTGTTGCCACTTCCCAAAGGCTTAGTCAGGGTTTTATTCCAGGGAAAGGACTTGGAAAAAATTTACAAGGCATAACAGAGCCCATTTCTCCTCCCCCAAAACTCGATCGCTCTGGCCTTGGGTATGCCCCTGAATCTTCTTTTCCCTAGTGGCCATTGCCATCCCTGTACCCCATGCTGATAAAATTACTTGGAAAACCCAAAGCCCTATATGGGTTGACCAATGGCCTCTTTCACATGAGAAAACAGGCTGCAATGTTGTTAGTGCAGGAACAAGTTGCTGTTGGCCACATCGAGCCTTCTTCCTCCCCCTGGAACTCCCCTGTTTTTGTCATTCGGAAAAAATCTGGCAAATGGCGCTTGCTACAGGACCTGAGAGCTGTTAATAAAGCCATGGTCCCCATGGGGGCACTGCAACCAGGACATCCTTCCCTGGTGGCCATTCACTATGGTTCCTTCAAAATAGTTATTGATCTAAAGGATTGCTTTTTTTACCATCCCTCTACACCCTGAGGATAGGCCCTGCTTTGCCTTCAGCATCCTGCAAGTAAATTTTTGTGGCCCTATGCCTCCCTTTCAATGGAAGGTTTTACCCCAAGGTATGGCTAACAGCCCCAACATCTGTAAAAAGTTTGTGGCCATGGCCATTGACCCCCTCAGAGAGACTTTTCCCTGTGTCTGCATTCTTCATTACATAGATGACATTCTTTTAGCTGCCTGTGACCAAAACCTGCTATCCTCCTGCCTCCAGCGCCTACTGTCCAATCTGCAATCATATGGGCTTCAAGTTGCCCCTGACAAGGTTCAAACTGATGACCCCTACCTTTATTTGGGGTATGAGCTCAAAAATCAACAGGTACTAACCCCCCAAATTCAACTTCGCACCTCTCATCTCTCCACTCTCAATGACATCCAGAAATTGCTTGGGGACATTCAGTGGCTTAGACCCTATTTAAAAGTTCCTACTGCTGCTCTTCTACCCCTCAATGACATCTTAAATGGAGACCCCATCCCTACCTCCCCTAGACAACTTACCCCTGAGGCCCTTGCTGCCTTGAGAGAAATAAACAAGGCCATTAACCTGCAGACTGCCCAACAGATAGATTATACCCTTCCCCTAGTTTTCATTCTTTGCCCTACTACCCATACACCTACTGGTGTATTTTGGCAAAGGCACCCTCACCACATTCGTGGCTCTCCCTTGCTTTGGATCCACTTCTCTTCTTCTCCTACTAATGTCATAACCACTTATCCCCTTTTGGTCACTCAACTCATCATAAAGGCTCGCAAGCTCTCCCGCCAACATTTTGGCAAAGATCCAAATACAATCCTCCTCCCCTACGGTGCTGACCAACTCAACTGGCTTCTCCAGACTGATGATGATTGGCCTATATCACTTTTTGGCTTTATGGTCATTATTGACAATCAATATCCTTCTGACCCCCTTATTCAGTTTGCCAACATTCACTCTTTTGTTTTTCCCCTTAATATTTCTTATGACCCTATTAAGGATGCTCCCTCTGTATTCACTGGTGGATCAGCTAATGGTACAGCTGCGTACATGATAAATGGACAACCAACTTCTCTCCATACCCCATACTCCTCTGCCCAATTAGTGGAGCTTTGTGCTGTTCTTGAGGTTTTTAAACAATTCCCTTCCCAGCCCTTCAACCTCTTTACTGACAGTGCTTATGTTGCTAAGTCAGTCCCCCTACTGGAGACAACGCCCTATATCAAACCTTCCACTAATGCCTCTGCGTTATTCTGTTCTCTTCGGGATTTCATTTGTGCTCTGTCTCAACCCTTCTATATAGGCCACTTACATGCTCATACCTCTCTGCCAGGCCCTCTGATGCAGGGCAATGCTGATGCGGATGTTGCTACTCGCCTTGCTCTCTTAGCCCTAACTGACCCTCTCTCCTCAGCACAACAGGCTCACAATATACATCATTTAAATTCTCAAACCCTCCGCCTTACCTTCAAGATCACCCATGCCCAAGCTAGGGAAATAGTTAAGTCCTGTCCCGCTTGTTCCGTCTCCTTACCAGTTCCCCATCTGGGAGTCAACCCACGTGGTCTTCTTCCCAATGAGATATGGCAAATGGATGTAACTCACTTCTCAGATTTTGGCAAGCTTAAATATGTTCATGTTACAATTGACACCCTTAGTGGTTTCATTTTTGCCTCTCTCCACGCTGGTGAAGCTTCAAAAAATATCATCTCTCACATTCTTCAATGTGTCTCTACATTGGAAACTCCAAAAATCATTAAAACAGACAATGGTCCTGGATACACTAGCCATACCTTCAAAAACTTTTGCTCTATGCTTCAGATAAAACATGTCACTGGCATTCCCTATAACCATCAGGGACAGGGCATTGTGGAAAGGGATAATCAAACCCTTAAGGCTACACTTAGTAAATTAAAAATTCACCCCTTTTATTGTATAAAGAATACCCCATGGAACATTTTGGCCCATGCTTTGTTTGTTCTTAATTTCTTAAGCCTTGACAGTTCTGGCAAATCAGCTGCTGACCGCCTTTGGTATCCCACCACGGCCTCCACTCACACCCTCATTAGGTGGAGTGATACCCTCACTTCTTAGTGGCACGGCTCTGATCCTGTCCTTATTTGGGGATGCAGCTCTGCTTGCGTTTATGATCAAGAAAATGATGGGTCTCGTTGGCTCCCAGAACATCTAGTTCGTCAATGGACACCACCCTCACCCCTTAAAAATTCACCCTCTCACAGGGAAGGCTCCCTGCCCCCATGAGGTTTTGTCCTTCCCTTTTCAGGACTATGGCTGCCCCTGCCTTCATTGGCCTCTTGCTCCTTTCATCTGCATTGATCACCGCTGACCATTGACCCATGAATTTCATCTGGACCGTGCTCAGTGAAGTTGGTGATGTGATCTGGGCCCACTCTACGGTTTCTCAGACCATCCATTGGCCAACCCTAACTCCAGACCTCTGCAAAATGGCCCTTGGCAGCCCAAACGCTTGGGGACTTGGCACCATTTTTACACAACATACTGCTCCTGAAATTGATCTTCACCACTCTTATGGTGAAGGGGGGTGTTATAATTCTTACCAGAGGTCATACTTACAGTCTTTCTCCCTCTATGTTGCCCCTGGCCATCACTGTCCCCATTCTGCTACGTGGAAATGTGCAGGAGTAGACTCTTATTTTAGTGCAAGCTGGGGATGTGAAACTACTGGAGACGCTTATTGGAACCCCTCATCTTCTTGGGACTATATTACCCTAAAGGCTAACTATACCCATCCCCAGGGAACTGCCTGCTATGAATATAATCCAAAAGGCTTGCAAGGTAGCCTCCCCATCCTTTGGGTAGTTCCACCCTCTAATAATTACCTTTACAGCCCCTGGCAAACAACAGCGATATGTTGTCTGGTCCCGGGGCGTTCAATGGGCCATCCGTGCCTATGGCGGCTCTCATGTTGGGGTCCTTTTTACCATTAAGCTACAGAAGACCCTCCCTGTTACCAGCCATTGCGGCTGCCCCCTGGTCTAGGTGCCGAACCTTCACCCTAGTTTGCGGGTGTACCCCATATCTCCTCCCTTATTGGCACTTGTCTAAACTTAAAATGATCTGAGTGACTCCCCTCCTACAGGAACTGCATAGGAGTCAGACCTGTGCATCTTTACTCACAAATGTGTGAGTACAATATGGGCAACAACATGGGTGTGAGGCATAGCACCGCAATGGAAGGTCCCTTTTGACCACTTCTGAATTCTCTGAGAGTCAAACCTGACTTGCATGGAAGTTGGTACTGTACTTTCTGTGTTGGCTCTGCCTCCCCTCCCCAAAAGGTACCAAGAGCAACCAAGGTGGGGTAAGAACCCCATGGGAGGAGTCAGGTCAATGCTCTCCCAGTTGGTTACAGGCCCACCGTGAAATCACGGGACCCTGGGAGTCCTAACAAAGTTTACAAAAATTGGCCACCACAGGAAACACCTTCTAAAACTAATAGAAAGGGAGGAGATGTGGGGAACCATTGGGCACTAGGAAACCAAAAGTGCCTCCATCCTGAATAATAACTCCATTTTGTGATAAGTTGTCTGTTCTGGAAAGTCACAAGGTCTGCAGTTGTTTGTTAACCCATGCACGGAGAAAGAACAATGTAACCCATAAAGAATGAGGGAGTCGTTATCTTGTGGCTTTGGGGCTGGGGCCTTATCCTGTGGAATATCTTGTGGCCTTGGGGCTAGGACCTTATCCTATTGAAACAGAACTGTAGCAATATCTAAACTGCTGACAAACTTCCCTGTTTTGCTGTATAAAAGGCACCCTGAGAAAAATAAAAATTGGCAGCTTGATCAGACTCCTGTCTTGCTGTTGGTTCCTTGTGTCTCTTGTCCCTTTCATTTCAGGTTTTCTGGGGTCTGTGCTCCTATTGAAGCCCCGCTGGCCAGGGCAGCCACTCAGCCTTAGGGGTGTGCATTCTCTGGAAAAATTACCTGGTTGCTTGCAATTAAAACAGGTTCTGAGCTTGTCCCCCTGGGTAAAGCCCTTAAGGGCCGCTCCTATGGCTAATCCAATGCTGTGGTACGTAGGGTCTACATCAGCACAGAGTTTGATAAAGTCAGAGATATTTTTACCACGGCGATGGGGGCGTATAGCCACTTGGCAGGCTGAGTTAGAATTCTCAAAGGCAAGATGTCTAACAAATTCATTGTCTGTTTCCTCCTTTCCCATCATGCATTCAGCAGCTTCTGTAAGGTGGCCGATAAAATCAGTATAAGGCTCTTGTTGGCCCTGTCTGAGTTTAGCAAGAGAGGTGACAGCTGACCCTTCAGAGGGAAGGCTCTTCCAGGCTTTGAGAGCTGCGTGTTGAATTTGTGTAAGTAATCCTGGAGGAAATTTGGCTTGTTTTTCATTCGTATCATAGGGACGGTTGCCCAAATGTTTATCTAGCATCCAGGATTTGGAGGAGCCACCAGTGGCCAAATTACAGCAGGCAGCATCCTGGCACCTCTCAGTGTAATCAGCTTTCCACAGAAGAAAATCACCCGTAGTTAAAGTAGCTTTAGTTAACATAACCCATTCATTAACAGTAAGTAAGTCCTCAGTTAGAGATTCTAACAGCGAGATAGTGAAAGGAGCAATAGGACCATACGAAGAACCTGCATTTTTTAAAAACTCTTTTATATGTTTAAATTTAAGGCAGCTATATCGCTGGGCTTTAATAAGTAAAGTTTCATCCCCTTCCTCATTCTCAGTGCTTTCTGACCCAGCAGGTTTCTTTGTTTCAGATTCTCCCTCCCCCTCTTCTGGGCTATCTGGATCCTGAGGCTCAGGCTCATTAGATTTTCCATCAATAGGTTTAAATTGGGAATGAGTTACAGGAAAGGCGTGGAGAGTTTTACTTTTGGTTTTAGTTTTCTGAACAGGGCTAGTGGAGGGGGAGCGTATTTCTAAATCAAGGTCATATAATTGCTTGAGCAGTTGTGACTTTTCCTTTTTGGCTTGGAGGAGCATCTTATGAGACTGTGCCTCCCAGGAAAGTTTAATGATGGCTTGTCTAGTTATTTCTTCTAGATCAGAGGGAGTGTCAAGCACTGGGGCACAAAAAGGGGGTGCTATGTTATAGGGTGGTGACCACGTACCCAAAAGTGCCTGGGGGGACCAATCAGGGTAACGATATTTGGTCACTTCATCCTGCAATTTAGCCTCTTCCTCAGGGGAAAAGGATCATCATCAGGATTGGTGGTTTTTAAGTCAGACAGAACTGGATAGATAGATCGCAGGAGAGGGTTACTAGGCTGGGGATCATCGGCATTTTCTGACATAGGAATGATAATAGAGGGACAATTAGAACCTGGGGAGAAGGAGTGGGTTGTTGGCCTGCTGCGCAGCATGGATCGAGAGCCTGGGCTGGTGGGGTAGGGATTTTCTGGGGCTTCATTCTTATGGAGGGAGGTCTGACTGCCGGTGAATTTATTTTTAAAGAAATTCTCACTATCAGTAACTGCATTTGAAACATCAGGGTGATAGTGGCGGACCTGTAATACATCATTTATGAGATTCCAATAAGAAAATGCCTGCACCGGAACCTTTTCAGGACCAAAAGAGCGGTAGTAATCATTTAGACAGTCACCGACACGGCGCCACTGCTTTTCATCTATAGTACCTTCCCTGGGAAACCAGTGACAGACATCTTCTAAAAATAAAAAGAATTTCACTAAATCTTTTTTCTTAACCCGTGTTCCTCATGTCTTGAGAGAAGTTTTAAGCCCTTCAACAAACAATTTATGCTTACTTAATGCTTGTCCCATAATTGTGTCGCTTTTCATACCTTTCTGGATCTGTATCACAGGTGGGCACTCTTGCAGTGATCTGCATGTGGATCTTCACTCACCGGTAAGGTGGCAATCCAATGGGGGGGGGGGGACGGCCGTCCACTTGAGCGACGTCCAGGTCACACTTCGTACCTCGAGCCCCATATTGGGTGCCACTTGCCCCGGCCAGCGGAGAGTTAAACAAGGACTCGAGGGGAAATTAACCTGGATGAGAGACAAGACAGACACAAAAAAGGAGACCAAGTCTAGAGTCTGATCAAGGTCTCAAATTTATTCAGGCAAGCACAAGCTTATATACAGAAATAAAACTTTCTCGACAATGCCTATGTGCCTAAAGTCTGCTCCACCAAGTCCGTCAATGCCTCTGTGTCTGAAGTCTGTACTACCAAGGCCGTACGATAAGGCCTCTGTGCCCGGAGATCCAAGACCAGCTGCAGTTCCCACAGTTAAAGAGCAGCTACAGCTCCCATCGTGATTGGAGAGATCTATGAGGTCCCCAAAACAAGACAGGTTTCTGTCAAAGCACTGGATTACCCACCTGAGACAAAAGGTAATCCCCTATTGATGAGGATGCCACATACTGCTGACACGGAGCATGGTGAGACCTGGCTGCAATCTGTAAGAGAGCCAGTATCCAGACAGCCCATCTAGTGGTGGAAAAAGTTGTATGTGCTACTGGTGGAAAGTGGCCAACAACAGTCTGAGCAACCAGAGGTGTAAGTTACTGAGAAGGAAATGCCCTGACAGGATGTACATTCCAGTGCAATAGTGGCACACAGCCTTGGTGTGTAACCAATAGCTTTCTGATTTGCTAAGAGATTCATTCAGTGTAAATGAACCCATATCTGTAATTGGGAACTGGATCAGAATCCTATGGAGACAAAGATTATGTTCTCCAGTGTTAAGCTCTTAGTAGTCTTTGGCCAAAAGAGGGTTATACACATCAAATTCTCCCTAAATTAATAATGTTTATCCCAAACTATCCTAGCTTCACTCTGTGTTGGAGAATCTGTTTTTATTTTTTAGAATGTAGCAAGACCTGAAGAGATAAACTACCCCTTGCACTTCAGCCAAGCCACAGCTGAAACCATACAGGAATTGGTGAGATGAGAAAGAGTGCTGCTTCCATGGTGAACCTAACAATCAGTGCCAGAGTGAAGGAGAAAGACTCTGAGGATACTGAACACTTGCCAAAGAAGAGATCCAGAGTCTCCTAAGAGCTCATAACTAAAGTAGACTTAAAACTTACCCACCATGGCTCAGGGAATTTTGTGGAAAAAGAGGTGGAAAGATTTTAAGACCCACAGGTTGAGACATCATGCCCAGAGGCATTGCCTCTCCCCCAGAAAACTGACTGCTGCTCCCAAAATGCATAACTCACAATTCCGGTGGGGAATACCTACAACCCCACTGAGGAAGTCCCCCAGTGGAATGGGGCAGGGATGAGGGTAAAGAGGGTACCAACACATGTTGTATCCATACAAAATACATTGTTAATAATAATAAATTAAATAAATAAAGGAAAGAAAGGAAGAAGGATGGAGTGAAGAAGGATGGGAGGGAAGTACATGGAGAGACAAGAGAGAAGGAGAGGCAGAAAGAAAAAGTAAGAATAGGGCTACAGTGATAGCTCAGTCAGTAAAGCCTGTGCCATGTATAGTAGTTGCTTTAACTCATTGCTGTGATCAAATATCTAACAAGAAAACATCTTCAAGGAAAGAAAGGTTTATTTCAGTTTACAGTTCCGATGGATTTGTCTCCATCATGGTAGGGAAGATATGGTGGCAGGAGTAGGAGAGGGCAACTACTCACATTACATTTGCAGTAAGGAAGAGATGGAAAGAAGGAACAGGGTCAGGTTATAAAACCTTAAGACCATCCCACAATGACCTACTTCTTCCAGTAAGGTTCCACCTCCTAAAGGCTCCACTGCCTTCCCAAACAACTCTACCACTTAGGGACCTAGCACTCAAACACATGAGCATATGGTGGATGTTGTAGTCAGGTTTGCATTGGTGGTAGAAATCACCCAACCAAGAGCAGCTTGTGGGATAAAGAGGTTCATTTTGGCTTACAGGCTTGAGGGGAAGCTCCACAATGGCAGGGGAAAATGATGGCATGAGCAGAGGGTGGACATCACCCTCTGGCCCACACAAGGTGGGCCATAGCAACAGGAGAGTGTGCCAAACACTGGCTTGGGGAAACTGGCTATAATAACCATAAACCCATTCCCAACAATGCACTCCCTCCAGGAGGCATCAATTCCCAAATCTCCATCAGCTGGGAACCTAGCATTCAGAACACCTAAGTTAATGGGGGACACCTGAATCAAACCACCACAGTGGATTTTCACATTCAAACCAAAGCACTATGCAAACCCAAGTTTGGATTCCCAAAACTCACATAAATTCCAGGCATAACGGCATGTACCTATAATCCAAGTACTTGGGTGGTATACACCTGTAATCCCAATTCTAGGGAGGAGAGACGGGAAGATTCCTGGGGCTCACTGCCAGCCAGTCTATCCTAAGCAGAGAACTCCAGGCAAAGAGAAAACTTACCCTTCCCCCTGCCACACACACAAACAAATCGTGAATAGTGTTCCTAAGGACAACACCAAAGATTGTCTCCTGGCCTCCACACCCCCACACATACACAGTCATTAAAAAATAACCCTAGTATAAGTTAGAAAATGAGACAGATCTATTTGACTTAAGTTAACTTCAGCAATACAAATAACTGCCTGTGGAAAAAAAATCTAGCATTCTATATGTGGCAACTGCTGAGCTTAAGCCCATATCTGTAGCCCAGGGGCTGGTGGAAGGTACACAGAAAAGACTAGGTTGATGTAAACACAGAATCATCTATAAATATCCTGAATTTTTATGAAACAGTAGTTCAGAATGATCTGGGAGGGCTGGAGAGATGGCTTAGCAATTTAGGCACTTGCCTGCAAAGCCTAGGGCCCCAGGTTCAATTCTCCAGTGCCCACATAAGCCAAATGCACAAGGTGACACATGCATCTGGAGTTTTTTGGTTTGTTTGTTTCCTTTTTTATTTTTTATTTTTTGCAGTGACTGGAGGCCCTGGTACACCCATTCTCTCTATCTGCCTCTTTCTCCAATAAATAAATATTTTTTAAAAGAGAAAGAAAGAGAACCCATCAAAATGTCTGCTTGCTCACAATGCCCTGTTTCCCATTATGATATTAGCTGTTATCACACATGAACAATGTTAACTCAGTGATCTTTTTTGAATAATCACAGATACACAGGAAGCTATAAAGACAATACAGAAAATTTGGGTTTTGTTTTCTTTTTGTGAGTGTATGTGTACTCTTTACCTAATTTCTCACATTTTGATAATCAAAATACAGTATTAATACCTGAAAATAGGTGTGGGTATAAAGTGCGTTTATATTTCAGTGAACTTTATTACATGTGCTATAACCACAGCAATCAAAGCCTCTTACCTGCTACCCTCATACACACCCTTGATCTGTATATGAATTTATAGAAAATTAGACTATTTTCTGCTAGGTACCCTAACTAAGAAATATATATACCGATTTATTAAATTTTCTAATTTATTTTATCATTGTTTTATTGTATATAAGCCTTATTTTAGTTTACAAGACTTGTATATGCTTTCCCAAATTTAGAGCTATTAAATAATTTTGAGCAATTATAAACAATATTGCATTTTAACTTTGGTTTTATTGTGTTTAGTATAATATTTATAAATTTAGTTCTCTTCTGTGTGTGTGTCTGTTGTGTGTGTGTGGTATGTTTGGTGTTGTGTATATACACACATGCAGGTGGATGTACCCTATGCACATGCATATAGAGGCCAGAGGACAACATCTGAGTGGGGTGCTCTAATGCCTTCACATTGTTTCTTCTGAGACAAAGCTCTCGCTGGAGCTGGAGCTGGAGCTGACAGTTGAAGTCAGTTGGCTGACAAGCAAGCCCCAGCAATTCTCTGGTCTCCACACTGCACAGACGACTGGTGTTATAGACTTGTGAGGCCACACACAGCTGTTTATATGGGTGCTGAGGCATCAAACTCAGGTGGTCTCTGGCCTTGTCTGACCCTCATGCTTATGCAGCAAGCTTCTAACCCACTGAGCCATCTCCCCAGCTCCTGTAGTTCACTTTTTCACATTGACCTTTGTGGTGGTTTGATTCAGGTGTCCCCCATAAACTTAGGCGTTCTGAATGCTAGGTTCCCAGCTGATGGAGATTTGAGATTCAAAGTCTTCTGGAGGCAATGCATTGTTGGAGGCAGGCTTATGGGTGTTATAGCCAGGTTCCCCATGCCAGTGTTTGGCACACTCTCCTGTTGCTATGGTCCACCTTATGTTGGTCAGGGGGTGATGTCCACCCTCTGCTCATGTTGTCATTTTCCCCTGCCATCATGGAGCTTCCCCCTCGAGCCTGTAAGCCAAAACAAACATCTTTTTTCCCCGCAACCTGCTCTTGGTTGGGTGATTTCTACCAGCAATGCGAACCTGACTGCAACAGTAAAGTGGTACCCAGCAGTGGGATTGCTGCTAGAATCCTGACTGTGTGGCTTTGGCCTTTTGGAGCTGATTTTCAAGAAGAATGTGGAAGGATTTGAAACCTTGGCCTAGAGATGTCTTGCAATGCTGTAAGTACAGCCTGATGGACTATTCTGGTCAGAGTTGAAAGATATGAATGCGGTAAGAACTATGGACTGTGAGGACTGGCTTATGAGGGTGAGAAAGACCTTTGCTTGGACTGAGGTAGAAGTTTGTGTGAGAATCTTGCTCTTATGGCCAGGTCCTGAGAAGTTGTGCAGGGTTTCATTGCATAGAAATGAACTGGTGTGAGCAGAGGGATTTGGCACAGAAAGAAAACTCTTTGGGTGAACTGCTGCCCATTCAGCTGCAATTGAGAGATTATACCCTTTGACATTGGGTTAGCTGAACTGTACAGGGGCAACAGGAAGAATGTAGAGTCTTTTGGAGGGGTCTGAGTGCTCAAGGGGTCTCCTGTTCTTCAAAGTCTGCCTTATTCCCCCTGGATTAACAAATTAGCACACTACCTAGTATTGTGTAGTATAAGAAATTCAGGAAAGAGATGGTCATTGAGTTTGCAACACGGTTTGTGTTTTGGAAATGTCCATGGGCAGTGTGAAGCAGGTTTGCTGGTTGCCTCCATGGAGACTCCATGGGGCCATGAAGATGAACCGTGGCTTTCAGTGGAGACCCGGTGGAGATGCCAGGACCATGAGATGGCTGCCAAGGACTGCTGCCAGCCCCTGATCAAGTTTTCTAGGGCTGTGAGTAGCCTAGCTGGAGGGGCAGAATTAGAACTCCAGAGATTTGTTGTTGGTTAGAATTAGAAAATTGTCACTGGCTAGAGTTGTTGGACTTGGAGTTACAGAGTTTGGTGTTTGCCCTATTTGAATAATGTATTGCTTGAGTATTTCTTTCCTATGCCAATGCCATATTTTGCAGCATGAATGTTTATTCTGTGCCACTATGGGTTTTTTGGGGTTGTTTTTTGATATTATGGCTCAGTTAAAAGATCTTGGACTATGGGGATGTAGGAATATCATTGGAATTGATAAAAACTATGTGGTCTTTTAAAGTTGGGTTAATGCACTGCATTTCAATCATGTATAGTTATCAGTTTATGGGGGGCCGGGGCAGAATGTGATGGTTTGATTCTGGTGTCCCCCATAAACTTAGGTATTCTGAATGCTAGGTTGAAGAAGTTGCCCCTATTGTCCTACTTTTCTAAGAATCTATGTTGGATTTTGTCAAATGCATTTGATTTTCATCAGTTGGTATGATTGTGTGAATTTTCTTTTCTTTCTTTTTTTCAAGCAGTGTTAATAAGTTAGATTATGTTTCTGGACTTTTACATGTTGAACCTATTCCTGCAGGCCTGGAATAAGTCATGCTTAGTCATTATGTACAGTGACTTAAATAGTGCTCTCATGATTGTTGGCATTTACCTATTTTGTGTCTATATTGATTTGATAGCAGTTATTTTATGTCTTCAGTTGTATTATTTACTGTGGTATCCAGAAACTATAGACTTCCTACAATGAATTGAAAACTGCTCTCCTTCTACTTTCTATGCATTATCCCTTACAGTGAGATGCCTGTATCAGGCAGCACCATATCACAGGAACTTGAAATACATGAGTGCATCCTGCTCAATGAGAGCCTCTGGAGTGCACTGGCCATCTGTCTTAATAAGCTGTCTGGTGATTCTTCACAAGGCTGGTGACCAAAAAGTGCTGCTTTACATGGCTTTTCTAATCCAATAACTTCTAAGCTCAGCTTCACATAAGAGATGCCTGGGAAGTTTATTTTTAAACCCTCAAAGTTCTGGCTGTTGCCAAGTTCATTTAAGGCAACATCCTAGACTGATAGCCAACTATCAGCCACTCTATATCACACCAAAAAATCCTATATACAGGTTGTAAGGTTCAGGAGTGACCAAGACCATGGAGACCACTCTGAGGCAAAGATGGAAGCTTTTATTCAGGAACAACACAAGATGCCATGACTGACTCTCAAGAGTGGAGCAGTCAACTTGGGATTACAGATAGTGGGCTATATAGAGCCCTTCAGTTGGGGGAAGGTGAGGAAGGGAAATAGCTAGGGTGTGAGATCAGAACAGTGACATAACTTGAGAGATAAGGGGGCAAGATAAGGGGACAGGAAACCTAGACCTGAGGCATTGTTAGGCAAGGAAGGGATAATGGCTGGGTGGTTCCTTGAGGAATGTGGATGACCCACTTCTTTATGTCTCTGTGCTCTCCTGGTGTCCTCAGTGACTCCATTTTGCACTGACCTAACACAGGTATGTTTGAAAACCTCTGGCCTAATTAAGTCTTTTAAATATGGGTTAAACAAGTACCACCATCCCCACTTAGCTTGCAACCATGTTTGTGTTCATGGAATCCACAGTCACTGTTTGTCTTTACTCAGTGCTATCCATGGAATATTCCACAACACCAATTCAGTATGAATTGTACTGACAATCTAACCTTCAAAGGGACCATATTGAAGATAGGCCTGTGAAGGGCTAATGAAGTTTATATGAGGCCAAATTTGGCTTGGATCTGATGGGGTTGGTGATTTTAAGAGTCTTTAATCTCTCTCTTTCTCTTTCCTCTTTCTTTTCACAACAAGGCTGCTGTCTGAAAGTCAGATGTATGGCCATTCCCAGAAACTGAACTGTCCACCTTGGGTTTGGAATCACAGCCTTCTCAGAACCCTGAAAAATGCACTTCTGGGGAGAGGCCTGGCCTGTGGTATTCTGTTTTTTTCTCAGCAGCTAAAATAGACTATAACTTTCAGTAAAAGGATGTCTGAATGGATGGGTGAGGACATATCCCCAAGGAAAAGGTATTACCTTCAGTATGTCACATCTATTGTCCATCATCCACATAAAGAATAAGGCCATTAATTCACCAATTCATTTATCTCTTTTACAAATTATACTTACTTTTTATTATATTATAAATTATTTTTATCACAAGTTATACTTAGCATATTGCAAATTATGCTTAGCTCCTAACATGTTGGACACAAAGTTAGTGACCAAATGTATTGAATAATGGATAGTAAATGTGTTGAAAATTGATCCACTATGTTTCTGATGGAATCTAAGAGCCCTGAAGCCCTAGGTCAATTTTATTTATTTATTTATTTATTTATTTATTTATTTATAAGAAAGAGACAGACAGAGAGAGAGAGAGAGAGAGAGAGAGAGAGAATGGGTGTGCCAGGGCCTTCAGCCACTGCAAATGAACTCCAGAAACATGTGTAACCTTTTGCATCTGGCTTACATGGGTCCTGCAGAATTGAACTTGGGTCCTTTGGCTTTGCAGTCAAGCAGCATCTCTCAAGACCAGTAGGTCCATTTTGATGAAATATAATATCAATGGTGCAAGAATACACTGGATAATGCAATAAAATAATATTCGGCTATATATATATATCTTAACACAAAAATACTCCATTCCTTGGCTAGAGAGATGGTTTCATGATTAAGGTGCTTGCCTGTAAAGACTAAGGACCTAAGTTTGATTCCCCAATATCTATGTAACTCCATGTAACATAAGCCAGAGGCACTAGGTGGCATATGTGTCTGGAGTTAGTTTACAGTGGCTAGAAGCCCTGGCATGCCCATTCTCACTCTCTCTCTCTCATATGTTTCCCTCAAATAAATAAACAAATAAAATGTTAAAAACAAACTTTAAAATATTCCATTCTTTTTTTCTTTCTTTAAAATATTTCATTTTTCTTTATTGATTTTGTGGGGAGCCCCCGGAGGGTCCCCAAGTGGGATTGTCTACTAGACCCGAAGACACTCACACGGAGAGCTCTCAATGCAAGACGCAAGAGGTTTATTGTACCGGTGCACCGGGGCTCGACACGAAGTCCTCACGCAGGAGAGGTGAAGAGCCCCAAGCAGCCGGGAGGTAGGGGTTTTAAAAAGGAAAGATCATAAAACATGCGGAAATATCTCAAACATGTTTCAGCTCAGGGATTCTTCAGATGTCGTCAGGGTGTCGCCTCGGCTCAGGGATCATGACCCCAGGCAGGGAGCTAGGGCCCCTGCGGTTAGGCATTGTTCAATTGTCTCTGAGCGGAGGCTTTCCAGAAATTGGGTAAGGGGGTTACGGTTGAGCAAACAGGGGTTGGGCAAACAAGCACAGGTGGGCAAACAAGCACAGATTTCTAAGGCAAAGGTCAGCATTTCAGTTAACTAGTTCCTTATCTGGGCCCGGGCGGCTAGTTGCAGAAAGTCACGTACTGCAGAAAGTCACGTATAACATGCTTTTCCTTCATAAAATGGCTGTCCTTATGTCTAGGTAAAGCAAGCAATTGTACAGAAGCCAAAGAAGCAGGTTAGTTGTATTTATTGGTAATCTTTCAATTTGAGAGAGAGAAAAAGGCATATACATATATATGTATATGAGAGAGAGAGAGAGAGAGAATGGTGCACCTCCAGCCATTGTAAACACACTCCAGATGCATGTGCCACCTTGTGTGTCTGGCTTACGTGGGCTCTGGGGAATCAAACCTGGGTCCTTTGGATTTGCAAGCAAACTCCGTAACCACTAAACCTTCTCTCCAGCCCCCATTCCTTTTATCAATTTGTTTTGTTTTCCTAAATCTATTTCTTAAATTTTCTATACCAATACAAATAAATGTATCCCATACTTTGAGAGTGTGTATGCCTTTGTATTTTTTCTTTATTAACTATGTACATACTCAGTGTGTAAACAGCCATGTTGACACCATCATTAGCCTCCTCCCTGTCCTTCCCCCTCCAAAGGAACCCTCCCTGTTGGGGATTGTGCTTTACTGTTCATACTGTACTATTATTGAAAATAAATTCTTCTGCCAACTGAAATTTGAGCTTCAGGTCAGTGTTTGCTGCTGAAAACATGTATACAAGAAATGTCATTAAAAATGTAGTTTTTTGAGCTGGAGAGATGGTACAGTGGTTAAAGCACTTGCCTGTAAAAGCCTAGCAATGGGGCTGGAGAGATGGCTTAGCAGTTAAGCGCTTGCCTGTGAAGCCTAGGAACCCCGGTTCGAGGCTCGATTCCCCAGGACCCACATAAGCCAGATGCACAAGATGGCGTATGTATCTGGAGTTCATTTGCAGTGGCTAGAGTCCTTGGCATGCCCATTCTCTCTCTCTCTCTCTCTGCCTCTTTCTCCCTGTGTCTGTCTGTCACTCTCAAATAAATAAAAGAAATGAAATGCTCACAACCTGGGTTCAATTCCCCAGTACCCACATAAGCCAGATGCACAAAGTGGCACTTGCTTTTGGAGTTCATTTACAGTGGCTAAAGGTCCTGGCATTCCCATACACACACACACACTCTCTCTCTCTCTCTATTTATCTCTCTGTTTCATCTGCATCTCTCAGCTTGCAAATAAATAAATAAAATATTTTTTTAAATATAGCTTGTCTATAAGTCCTTTGGGAAATGCGAATCACAGAGGGATTCCTATGTGTCATACCACAGGATTGTCCAAAAAGATTCCTTATTTGCACTCCTACCAACAAAGTATGAGAGTGCATTTGTTCACTTTGTTACAAAATTTGAAGAAGGCATTTATAGAAATCACACTGGAAAAGTGACTCAAGGTGAGATGAAAGAGTTCCTTGTAGGTATTGCCAGACTCTTAAGTGTCCTGCCCATCATCAAGCTGAGATTGAACCTTTTCTTCCCCTTTCCTGGCCCAGTGCTGATAGTCCCAGCACCTGGGTGCTGAATGTCCCTGTTAATAAAAATAAAATAAAAATCCCCATGAGTAAATAATTCTCTTGTCATTTAAATGAAGCTATATTTAGTGTAATTTTCTTATTTGCAGGGAATCAAACTAATGAGTTTGGATTTCATTCTGCAAGCAGATCAACATTTAATGTGCAATATTGCTGAGAGACTGCAAAAGGGGATTAACTCATTTAGATTAATTTAAATTGCACACACCCTAACATTCACAGTCTCCTAAAATCACATCACTTTTAGTAGTAGGATTTCTTTACTTACCTGAGCTATAGAGGATAGCCAGCTACATAATTCTACTTACAAATGAATTAATAGGGAAAAAATATTCTACACATGGTTTCCATTTCTACTGACGTATGATTAGCAAACAAAAATTTGTGAAATTAACAAGTGCTTCTATTTGGGCCTTTTTTATCTAAATATTTGTCTATTTATAGGTTAAAGTTGTCTTTAGAATTATTTTTATAGTAGAACTCTTTTTTTATTTGTGTATATGTGTGCTTGCCAGTGTTTCTTGACACTGCAAACAAACAGGCATCCATCACTACATGGGTGGCTAGGAAATTAAACCCCAGGCTGGCAAGCTTTGCAAGCAAGCACCTTTAACTGCTGAGCTTCTTTCCCAGCTCCAGATCTTGAAATGACTGCCTGACATAAAAATGCATGGAATTACTTTGAATATGGGGGTGGTTTTTGTTAGGTAGGACAAGAGTCCCAAGATGGAGTCAAAATGAAGGAAGGGAACAATAGCAACCTGATTGATGCAGCTTTAGATGTTGATATCGCCTAACTTCTACTCCCTTAACTTAACAATCCTCTGTCATAGTTATCTTATCTTAGAGACAACCTGGCTCCTCTCCTGATGGCACCTCCTCCTCCTCCATTTGATCTCTGTCCCTCTGTTTCCTGCAGTCCCCAGTCCTTTGTCTTCTGTACCCCCTCCCAAAAGGAAAAACTGTATAAAAACCCAAACTATCCAGAATCATGTTAGCTGTTCTCTCTCCTCCTGTGAGACAGCCTGGCAGCTCAGGCCTCAATAAACAGCTTTTTCCCTGCCTCAGAGTGGTCCTGCATGGTCTTTGGTCATTCACAAACCTTACAGTTTTTTCATACTTTTTATATTAAGTAGAAAGATGTATGGCTACATCATGTGTTAGTATCATCACTTTCCTCCTCCTTGACCCCATTCCACTGAGTGCCCTCCTTGGTGGAATTGCTGGTATTCCCCTTAGGTTTGCAAGTTATGAGATGTGAGAGCATCAGTCAGTCATTGTAAAGCAGATGGGGGGGGGGGCGCTCTGGACATTCCCTTCCACTCTGTGGCTCTTACAATCTTTCCACCTCCTCTTCTGCAAAATTTCCTGAGTTGCAATGGGTGTGTTTTAAGTCTACTTTAGTGTTGTGCTCTTTGCAGGTTCTGGATTTCTGCTTTGGTGCATTTTGAGTATCCTCAGTGTCAGTCTTCATGGCCCTGGTGCTGGTTGACAGGCTCTCTATTGAAACAGCACCCTTGCTCATTTTGTCAATTCTTCTGTGATTTCACCTGGACCCTGGCTGATGTGTAAAGGGTGGTTTATCTCCCTATTCTAACTGCCTTCTGAAAAGGAAAAACAGCTTCTCCAAAGGAGTCTTAGATCAGCATAGGTCCAATAGGAGGAGCATTATTAAAGATGTAGGTGGGTGTAGCCTCTCTTTTGTCTAAAGACTAGCGGGAGTTTTTTTTGCGGGAGCCCATGATTTTGGTCTCCATAGGATTCTGACTTGGTTCCAAGTTCCATGTAAGGGTTCCTTTCCACTGAGTGGATCTCTTAGCCAATCAGTGAGCCATTGGTTACCCACCAAGGCTGGACCACTGTTGCACAGGCATGTCCATCTTGTCAGGCTGGTTGCTTATGTATAGCACTTTCCCCTGTTAGCACACAAGGTTGCTGGCCAGTTTCCCTCAGCAGCTCATGTAGTGCCTTTCAGCACGATATGGGCTAGCCATCTGGGAACTGGCTTCCTTCCTGTGTCCAGCAGGATCTCTCTCATTCTGTGTTGGCAGCATGTGGTATCTTCAACAATAGGGTCTTTTACTTCAGAGGAGTAATCAAGTGCTTTAACAGAGCCTGTCTTGTTTATGGGACCTCATAGGTCTCTCCAATCAATAGCTCAATGTGGATTATAACCTATTTCTGGTACTGGAAGTTACAAGCCAGAGCCAAATGTTTTAGGGTTAGGCTTCATCCCACCCACTCTAGGGCCCTTCTTACCTGACAATTCCTACATACTCCTGTTGAGGGTTGTATCATTTAGTTTGCTATCCATGAGAAAGGCTTCTATGGGGCAAGTTAAATTTGGATTTAGTTTTGTTTGTATTTCCCCTACCCTCCCATTTCCCTTCCCTGACAAACTTCTATCCCTATTATCTGACCCTTGAGTTGCAGAGTTGCCTGTCAGGTATGCTTGAACTCAAGGTGTTCCAGGTTAGGAACCACAGATGAGGGAGAAAATGTTTGCCTTTCTGTGGCTGTGTGAGTTTGTATAGTATGATCTGTTTCAAGTCTACCCATTTTCCTACAAATTTCATTATATCATGTTTCCTTACTGCTGAGTAGAATTCCATTCTGTATATGTACCACATATTCAATGTCCAATCATAAAATGATGGGCATCTGGATTGATTCCAGTTTTTAGCTATTGTGAATTGAGCAGCTATAAATATGGTTGATCAAATATCTCTGCAGTGAAGAGAAGAGCCTTTAGGGTAGATGCCCAATAGAGGAATAAGCTGGGTCATTTGGTAGCTCTATTTTCATCTTTTCAGGAGTCTCCATATTGATTTCCATAGTGGTTGTACAAGTTTGCACTCCCTCCAGAATACGGGTGTGTTTTAAGACAAAGCCAATGTAGTGTACACATTTTGTACCCAGTAGAATGTTTTGGAAAAAATTTTAATATTCTGCAAAAACTCTGCTTCATATTTTTAAAAATATTTAATAGCATTCTACGCTGGGGGCACTTAGCCTCATTATTTAGCCTTGTTCCTTGAATGTTTAGGATTTTTATCTGCTAATGGAAGTCTTTAAAGTCTGGTCTAGCTCAGGGGTGACACAAACACATGTTTTATGCCACATGCAAAATGCATGTCTAAAAGTCTATGATGACAAGAATTCTAACAGCAAAGTCAGTCTCTGATAGAAAGAGCACTGTCATTGATTAGCAATGTCTGCCTAGTCCTGTACTAGACAGAGTGCTCTTATTGATTAGCAATGTCTGCCTGGGATTCAGAAATACTGTAGATATCAGGTATGTTATGAACAGTTTCCCAGATTTGATGTGATTAGCTGCCCTGGCCAGGGGGGAGTCAAACAAGGACCTGAGGGGAAGTTAACCTGAATGGGAGAAGGCAAACAGACACAAGAAGGAGACCAAGCTAGGTGTTTGTCAAGGTCTCAAGATTTTATTTTTACATTGGCCCAAAATTGAGAGGAGGAGAGATTACACTGGGAATGCAACTCTCGACTGAGTGCTTGTAAGTTTTTTATGTTTTCCTCAATGAATCTGGATTCATTGACATAGAAACAGCACTCCTCTTGGAGAGCCATACATGTTCCTCCTTTTTCTGCTGTAAGGAGGTCAAGGGCACGTCGATTTTGTAGGGCAACCTTGGCCAGGGAGGTGATCTGTCTCTGGAGGGATTCAAGACTATTAGTGGTGGAATCAACCATCTGTTTGCAGCTTTTCAGAAAACTTGCTGGCAGAATACAAGGAGTGCCCCAATACTCCGCCTGCCACCCCTGTAGAAATAACTGATGTGACCAGGCTTGCACCTACCACTAAAGGAAGGAAGGCTGCTCTCTTAAGAGTGGTGTGGAATAGCCATGCAAATTCATCGGGGCTATACATGGTGAGTTGGGGGACCACAGCTACCAGAATACAGGGTCCTGGGGTGGTGCTATTGATGCGAGTAAATAGGGTTTTATTGAACAAGAAATAAATCAGTGGCGGGGGGGATATAAGTTCCGTAGTTACAGAGGCGTTTTGTGTGCATCTTAGGTCAGTAGGTAGTGATTTGTTAGTAAGGAAGCAGTGCAACGTGAAAATGTTATTTAGATGATGAGAGAGTTGTGGGACTGGGGAGACAGGAGGAGTGGCCTTATAGTGAGATTGGTTAAAGGAAAGGTTGAGGGTAGAAGAGGCATTTAGCCGGGCGTGGTGGCACATGCCTTTAATCCCAGCACTCAGGAGGCAAAGGTAGGAGGACCACCATGAGTTCGAGGCCACCCTGAGACTCCATAGTGAATTCCAGGTCAGCCTGGACCAGAATGAGACCCTACGTCGAAAAACCAAAAAAAAAAAAAAAAAAAAAAAAAAAAAAAGATTGGATTCAAAAGGGAGGCACAAAGCAAGCAAGAAGAGGCATCTACCTGGGAGGCATTAAGCAGATTGACAGCATATTGGAGATATATTGGCCAAGAGTCCCATATTACCTTGTTATTATTTTGGAGGGCAGACTGGAGGTTTTGTTCATTTTCTAAAACTATATGATTTACTTGATCCTTGGGGTCTGCAGGGACTAAATGTCTGGAGATATATATATATATATATATATATATATATATATATATATATATATATATATATTTTTTTTTTTTCCCCCTGTAGGGTAGGAGGACAAGCCATGATTATAGAGTTTGCCTGTGACTCCCTTTTCCCAGTGCTCATGCCAAGGATAAGGGATAACAAGGATGAACTCATTTCCTTGGAGGCGGAGAATACCATTTCTACTAAAGGCTGCATGAATTCTGCAGCTCCAATATCTACAACCTCCATAGATGGATTCATAATCTAAACAACTGCCCTTATTGTCATAAGAAAAGCAGGCAAAAGGCCTATATGTAGTAGTAATTGTTTTGGGAGTGATTTTAAAGGTGAGGGCAGTCTGCACCCTTTAAGAGGGCAGTGCCCTGAACCAATAAGGGTGGTGGAGTCCTGGTTGATGGGACCTTCCTTTACTTGAAATTCCCATTGAAAGATGGCAGCAGTAGTTAGGGGGACAATGGGCAACAAGGAGCAGAGGAACAGTAGATGTCAGGGGTCAGCTGTTTTCATCTTGAATCTTGGGTATTGGAAACCTGGAAGAGAAAAGAGGGAGTTGCCTCAGGAACAGGGTGTTCTTGGGCGTATATTACTGAGAACTTATAGGTTCATTGACTTGTTTGACTAAATGTTCTGGTGGCTATCTTGAGTCATCATTTTGAGTATTGAACACACAAACTGACCCACGGCCCCAATTGAGGACTGGGTCTGGGCCATTCCATTTTAGAGTCAAAGGATCTTTCCACATAGCTTTGGCGAAGGTATTTTTTGAGATCAGCAGATGAATTTCCTTGAGCGTCAATTGTTAAAAATTTTAGGACAAACAGGGCATGATGAAGAATGTGTTTTGGGGAGCCTTTTATGGGATATAAGTCCCCCATTTTTAACTTTTGGAGGGTATGCTTAATAGTTTGATGGGCTCGCTCAACAATTCCTTGACCCTGGGGATTGTATGGTATGCCTGTAATATGTTTAATTTGTAGTTGATGACAGAAATTTTGGAATTTTTTTCCCAGTATATCCAGGGCCATTATCAGTTTTAATAATCTGGGGTTTTCCCATGACACCAAGGCAATTGAGTACATGAGCAATGACATTTTTTGAAGCTTCTCCATCATGGAGGCTGACAAAGATGAATCCAATAAAGGTATCCACAGTAACATGGAGGTACTTAAGATTACCAAATGAGGCAATGTGTGTTACATCCATTTGCCAGATCTCAATGGGAATCAGACCCCTAGGGTTTATGCCCATGGGGGATGGGTAGGAGGGTGACACAGTTTGTGCATTGTTTGAGTATCTGGCAAGCTTCTTCCCCAGTGATTTTAAAAAGAAGGTGCAAAGGTTGAACGTTAAGGTGATGTACAGAGTGAGCTGATTTGGCCTGGGCCACAGGATCAAGCTCAACATGGAAGGCAAACTGGGTAGCTTTATCAGTCATGGCATTGCCTGTGGCTAGAAGCCCAGGGAGTCCAGAATGAGCACGAATATGGCCTAAAAGGATGTTTCCTAGAATGTATGTATTGCTGAATGGAGAAAAACAGGGGTAGCATTTCTAGTGGGTTTTATGTATGGCACAGTTTTAAAAGAGGGATAGATTGAGCAATATAAGCACAATCAGTATACAGATTAAAGGAAGTATTTGGAAGTTGTTGAAAAACCTGTAAAACAGCAAAAATCTCCACCAATTGAGCAGAGTGGAATGGAGATTGTACGGAAGTGGTTTGATTGTCTACAGTGAAGGCTGCCACTCCATTAGAAGAGCCATCAGTGAAAAATAGGGGGACATTGGGAAGGGGTTGGGGAGAGGTTAATGTAGGAAAAACAAATGGTTGAATTCTCAGAAAGTGGAGAAGTTTGTTAGCAGGGTAGTGGTTATCAAGGGATCCCTGAAAAGAGGTGCAAGATATTGCCCATTCGTCATCATTTTGTATTAACCATTGTATTTGGAAGTGAAGTAGGGTAGAATGATTTTCTCAGGGTCCTTACCAAATATTTTTCTGCTTTGGTCACGTCCAATTTTTATTAACTCTGCCACCCATGAGGTGTAAGGGGTAAGGACTCTGGGTGGTGAAGCGGGTGAATGGACCCAGAAGAGGGGCCTCTCCTGCCAGAACACCCCAATGGGTGTAAAGTCAGTGGCACAAATGACCAGGAGAAGAGGCTTTTCATAAGAGATAAAAGTAACCCTTTGGCTCAGAGTTGCAGCCTCCACTATCTTCAGGGCCTCTAGGGCAGGGTTTTTAATGAGCAGCCAGAGGCAGGGTCTGGGTCTCCTTTGAGGATGTCAAAGAAGGGTTTAAGCTCTACAGTAGTTACCTTAAGATAAGGCCTGAGCCAATTGATATCTCCTATGAGTTTTTGAAAATCATTTAAAGTTTTTAGATGATTAGTTCTAAGTTGAGTCTTTTGTAAAAGAATTTTGTTATGAAAAAGTTCAAAGCCTAAGAATAAGTAAGGAGGTTTTAATTGAATTTTATCAGGAGCTATCTGAAGACCAGCTCTGGTAAGGGCCATAGAAAGCTCTTGAGAGCAAGTAAGGAGTTCAGTGGGATCAGGACCGGCCAAGAGAATGTCATCCATATAATGAATGATATACAAGGAAGGCCATCTATGTCTAAATGGATCTATAACTTGGGCCACAAATTTTTGACACAGCGTAGGGCTGTTAGCCATCCCTTGGGGCAATACTTTCCATTGGATCCTCTTCATAAGACCTCTAAAATTTACGACAGGTCAACTAAGTGCAAAATGTTGACGATCCTCAGGGTGTAAGGGAATTGTACAAAAGCAATCCTTTAGGTCAATAATGATTTTACAATATCCTGCAGGAATTGCCACTGGAGTGGGGAGGCCTGGTTGTAGGGGTCCCATAGGTACCATGGACTTATTAATTTCTCTAAGGTCCTGGAGCAATCTCCATTTTCCAGACTTTTTCTTTATAACAAAGATAGGAGTATTCCAAGGAGAGATGATAGGGTCAATATGACCTGCAGCAAGTTGTTCCTGCACTAACATCATGGCTGTAGCTAATTTTTCTGAAGTTAGGCGCCATTGATCAACCCAAACAGGTTCTGTTGTTTTCCAAGATATTTTATCTGCATTGGGTACAGGCGTGTCAACAGCCATTAGGATAAATTTTCATAGCCTATTCTAGCACGATCAGTCTTTATAGTACCTGGGATTGGCTCTTTTGTTCCGTGTGAATGTTTGCCTAATCCTCATCCCGGGCAGAAGCTTTGATTAAGCATTGGGCAAGCTACCAACTCATCAGGACTGCACATAATGAGTCTCATTTGAGAGAGGATGTCTGGGCCCCAGAGATTAATGGGTAAGCCTGTGACCACATAAGGTTGATTGCCCTCCTCATCCTCCCATTGAATAACTTCAGAACTTTGTAATGGATTAGAAGTTTGTCCTATTCCTTTAAGATGGGTCATGGAAGCTGTAATAGGCCAAGATACAGGCCAGTCTTTACTGGAAATAATTGTGGCATCTGCACCAGTGTCTATAAGACCTTCAAATGTTTTTCCTTTTAACTTTAATTTAAGAAGTGCTCTTGTTTGAGTGACCTCTTGTGCCCAGTAAATGTCTGATGACCCAAACCCATGGGGGCCTCTCTTTTGTTTCTGGCAGGGTGCTTTATCATTGAGGGGCAATAGTATTAACTGAGCAATATGTTGGCCAGGACGTATGGTAATAGGCCCCTGAAGGGCATTGGCCATGAGTTTAATTTCTCCAGTATAATCATTATCAATGACTGCTGGAGAAGTAGCGAGGCCCTGAATGGTTGAATGGCATGTCCCAAGATAAGGCCAAAAGTGTTTTTTGGCAAGGAACCAAAAACTCCTGTGGCAAGGACCTGAGTCCCCTCCTCTGGCATTAGTATTGTTCTGGAGGCAGAACAGAGGTCCAGTCCTACACTGCCAGCAGTTGCTCAGGAGAGGGCAGAGATGTTACATTTTAGGTAGACTGGGGGAAGAACCTGATAGCCTCAGGGTTCTGTCCAGGAATCATCCTGTCGCACTGGGGTAGGCCCCGTGTTAAATTTCCCTGCTTTTGTGGTAAGGGGTTTCCCTGGATATCCGTTTTAGAATGGCACTCAGAGGCCCAATGTTTGCCACACTTAAACATGGACAGAGGGAGGAAGGAGGTGGGTGTGAAGCCTTAGGGGCGGTACAGTCTCTAGAAAAATGACCTGGCATTTTACAGTTAAAGCAAGCTTTATTGTTATTTCCCTGTGTGAAGCCCTTCAGGGTGGCTCCTATGGCTACCCCAATACTGCGAGAGGCAGGGTCCACATCTGCACATAATTGGATAAAGTCAGAGATACTTTTACCATGGTGGGAGGGGTGGATGGCTGCCTGGCAGGCCAAATTGGCATTCTCAAAGGCGAGATGTTTTATGAATTCATTATCTGTTTCCTCCCTTCCCATAAGCCATTCTGCAGCCTCAGTGAGGCGACCAATGAAATCGCTGTAAGGCTCATTTGGTCCCTGATGTACTTTAACCAAGGAAGTCACAGCTCCTTTAGATGGGAGATTTTGCCAAGCCTTAAGGGCAGCATGTTGGATTTGTGAGAGTAACCCAGGGGAGAATTTTGCCTGGTCCTGATTAGTATCATAAGGAGTGTTGCCCAAAAGTTTATCTAGTGTCCAGGACTTAGAAGAGGATCCAGTGAACGCGTTGCACTGGGCAGAATCTCGACATCTCTCAGTATAATCAGCCTGCCACAGGAGGAAATCTCCTCATGTCAGGATGGCCTTGGCAAGCACTTTCCAATCATTTACTGAAAACCAATTATCACTAAGGGCCTCTAGTAGGGACATGGTAAAGGGAGCAGTAGGTCCATAAGAGGAAACAGCACTTTTTAATTCCTTGATATGTTTAAATTTTAAATGGTGATACTGTTGAGGCTTAATAACAATATTTTTGCCACTAGGTGGCTCACTGTCCTCATCTGAACAGGAAGATTGTTCAGAGGGTTCATCCTCTCTTTCAGAGTCTTTTTCCCCACTTGCCCCACTTGATTCAGGTGGTAGGCTGGCTGAGGAATTGATTGTTGTTTTAGCTTGAGCACGCGCTATAGGAAATGCATGAAGGGTCTTATGAGGTTTGATCTTAGTTTTTGCATGTCGGATGGGGGTGGGAGCAGGGGAGCGGATCTGTAGGTCTAAGTCATGGAGTTGTTTAAGTAAGGTGGTCTTTTCTTTTTTAACTGCAAGGAGGGTTTTTAGTGATTGGGCTTCCTGGGAAAGTTGGTGGGTCACCTGTCAAGTCACTGCTTCTAAATCATAATTGAGGGTTACAGGAGCACAGAGATGACATGGCTTGGGCTTGTGAAGATGAGGTGGAGGGTCTGCTATGGGGGCCGTAGGAGGCGGCCGGTCAGGGTTATGACACATGACAGCCTCACCCTCTGACTCTGATTCCTCATCTGGGGAAAGAGGGGTATTAGGGAGGGGGGGTAATTATAGATTTGGAGAGAGTAGGATAAATAGATTTAGGGGCAGGTGGGTCAAGTGGGTCATCCTCGGGCGTAGGAACAATGACAGAGGGGCTCTGTGCAGGAGGACCATTTGTCCCACCCAGCGCCTTTGTCTCAAAGTCACCACCGCTGCTGTGATGTCTGCCTGGTGGGCGGGGTGGTTCAGGGGAGGGAGTTGTAGCCACCTCAGCTGCAGTAGCCACCGCGTGGGGCTCCTGATGGCGGGGAGTGAGTTCATGAATGGGAGGGGTCTGGCTAGGTTTAAGATTATTTTTAAGAAAGAATTCTCCATCCCTAACAACTTTTGAAATGTCCGGTTGGCACCGGTGAACTTGGAGAACATCATTTATTAAATTCCAATAGGAGAAGATCTGAACAGGGACTTTCTCAGGGCCAAAAGTCCTATAATAGTCTTTTAAACAATCTCCCACTCTCCCCCATCTTTTTTCATCAACAGTGCCTTCCTGGGGAAACCATGGACATAAATTTTCTAAGAAGAGGAAAAAGCAAACAAGATCTTTTTTCTTAACTTTTACCCCACGAGTCTTGAGGGAGTGTTTAAGTCCCTGGATAAAAAGTTCATGTTTACTTAGGGTCTGTCCCATGATAGAAAGGAAAGAGTAGAAATGGCAAGACCAGAGGGCAACCTTCCCGGCTGGAGAACCGAGCATGGGGGATTGCCCAAATGGCTTGACGCGAGCCTGTCTGCAATTTTAAGAATCTGGCAGCCGCCCTAAGGGCATTTACTGACCGTTGCATAACCAGTTTCGTTGGTAGGAAGAGAGGCTAGATAGGAGGTCTTTGCCAACGCCTGAACGGGCTGTCAGGACTTGCACAGGGAGCTAGGGGCCTTCAGCCAATGCCAGAGGGTAGCCCTGGCCAAGAGGCTTCAGTTGCCCTGTCGCTATATTGCAATTCCACGCGATGGCGTGAACCGAAAGTAAAAGAAGGAAAAGAAGTTTACAAAGAGCAACAAAGAAATCCTGCAATTCTTGTGTCTTGCAAATCTGACTGAATAGTCTTTACTTAATTGCCTTAGAATTCATCGCTTGCCTTACCTTAGTGGATCTGTATCACAGGCAGGCTTTCTGTGGTGATCACGGTGTGGGTCTGTATCACAGGTGCGGACTGCCTGCAGTGACCTCTATGCAGATCTTCACTCAGCCCCCCACCCCCCCGGTGGGGTGGCGATCCAATGGTGAGGACGGCCATCCACTCGAGCGATGTTCAGGTTTCTCTTTGTACCTCAAGCCCCAAGTTCGGGTGCCACTTGCCCTGGCCAGCGGGGAGTCAAACAAGGACCCAAGGGGAAGTTAACCTGAATGGGAGAAGGCAAACAGACACAAGAAGGAGACCAAGCTAGGTGTTTGTCAAGGTCTCGAGATTTTATTTTTACATGTAGGTTTATATAGGGTTGTAGGGGGAAGGGGACATAATCAGGCCAAAGACCACAGAGTTACTGGTTAAGCCGCAATGCCTTTGTTTGTTCATCAGCTACCGGCAGCATGGGGGAGTATTCTCCCAAGCGTACTATTCCTTTGTTTCTGTAGTTGAATATTAGACGAGGAAATAGAAACTTAACTTGCTATATGGCGGTTTCTGTTAACATGGCCAAGGTTTGGTTCATAGCTCCCAACAATTATCTACATTTCCTACACCTTGCACATCTCTAGTGAGCTTCAAAATATAGAATTCTTACCTCAACTGATTAATGTCTCTTTATAATGATAACTGTTAACAGCTACTCAATGTATAAGGTCCTTAATTTGTGGTTATTAGGAAAACTAATGGTTTCTTGACTAATTTTTTTTAATTTTATTTATTTATTTGAGAGAGAGAGAAGGAGGGAGAGAGACAGAGAGAGAGAGAGAGGAAGAGAGAAACAGAGAGAGAGAGAATCGGTGTGCTAGGGCTCCAGCTACTGTAAATGAACTCCAGATGCATGCATCCCCTTGTGCATGTGGCTTACATGGGTCCTGGAGAATCAAACCAGGGTCCTTTGGCTTTGCAGGCAAACACCTTAACTGCTAAGCCATATCTCCAGCCCCCTTCTTGAGTAATTTTTATGTCATCTGATTTTGAAGATTTATAATTGAAAGCAAACTTGTCAGTACTTGCTTGAGGCTGTTCACCAGAGGGCAGTTTGATATATGGGATTGGCTTCTAGAATAAATCTGAGGCAAATAGTCCTGTCAAGTTTTTGTGTAAACTATAAAGCACAAGACATGTTGCAAACAGCTCTCTGCTCAGTTACTGCACATGGTTTTAATTAGTTTCTCCATCCTTCTCCCACCAAAAGCAGCAATGGCAGCTTCCATCAGGTATACATTCCTAGTGAACTCAGTGTTCAGCTGTCCACAAATAGCTTTTTTGGCTGATATGAAAGCCAAGCACTGACAATACCACCAGGTGCTTAATTCAGTGTGAAAGGCCATCCTTCCAAGGTGCTCATGTATGTCAGCTACCCAAGCTGAGATGACCACAGCACATGATGCCTAGAAGCATCTTTTGTGAGCTTATTATTGAAATGATTAGGAAACAAGTTGTAGCAGACAGATTCAGGTTCAATGAGATGAACCTCCAGACAGGACCAAACACAGAGAGAGAAACACAAGCCTAAAAGTCAAAAGCCACACTGCACAGCACACTTCAGGAACTCCAGCTAGGCACACTTTGCATATCTTTAGATTGAAATCTGAAACCCACCACCACACCTTAAGATCTGCCCAGTGACACCTCCTCCAGCCAGGTGCAAACTACAAACTAATAAAACACTGAATATATTGGGGGCCATCTATTCAAACTACCACACAAGGCATCTATTTTATGCCATTTCTTAATATTCATTTAGAAACACATAGTTACAGCAGAATTGATCACAAAGGGCAGACTGGCATCACTTATATACACAAAAAGGAGAAATAAGTTATAAAGACATTTGCTTTAATTGGTCTGTTTTAGGAAAATACTTGATGATGAATAATCTTCTAAAATGGGTTGAGATAAACTCAGCTAAAGAAGTTCTCAAGAGAAATGGTTGTTCATCAGACATTAACAGAATTCTGGATGTTTCTGGGGTAAGAACAGGGCATGGCATATTTTGTAAGACTCCACCAATAACATTAATATTTATAATATACTTTTTAAATAACTAATGTAGCCACATCCACAGCAACAATAAGCCAGAATCAATAACTGTGCTTGGGTAGGTGATAAGAGCCAAGTGCAGAGTTAAATGGGTGATAGGAAATGGGTTCATCTTTTTTGTAGCACTCCCAACACTTGGCCACTTTGCTAAGATATTGTATCTTCACACAATAATATTCTACCTGGAAAACAAAATCCTTCACTCTTAGGAGAGCTGATTGCTTATGATAACATGCAGTCATGAATACCAAGAGTTACTATGCTTTTACTTAAGAGTACAACCTCTAAAAGCTAAAAAGAAAAAAAAAGGAAATAAACAGTATAACCCTTGCCTTGCTTAGGTCTGAATTCCCACCTTTGGGATACCAAAATCCACTCTTTGCCTCCCATGCAATTTCACCTACTTCTCTGATGGAGGATGCAAATCACATATATAAATTTTAAGTTTTTTCTCTACAATGTCTTTTCCTAATAGAACTGGGATGGTTAATTTCATCTTTAAATATGAAGAATTGAGGTGGATATTTGTACTGTATGAAATCTGAGGTCTTTAGTAAAAATACTGAAAGATTTTGAGTGAAAAAAGTGACTGTGATAGTTAATTTTGAGTGCCAGCCTGAATGGATTGGGGGATATTATTGCAGTTACCCTCTTTTCACTGGGACAAAACACCAAACTAGAAGAAGCTTATGGAAGGAAAGGGTTTATTTCCAATTTACAGTTTCAAGGGTAAGTTTCATCATGATGGAGAAACATGGCATGAACAGGAAGCCGGATCTTGTCTTATATCTGGGTAGAAGTAGTCTGAATGCTGGGCTTGGAGCTGGGCTAATAAATCTCATGGTCCATTCCTAGTAACACACATCCCCCAGCAAGGTTCCACATTCCAAAGGTTCTTTCAGCTGGGGACTGAGTATAAGATCCAATCACAAACACATGAGGCAACACTTTACATTCAAATGGCCACAGATTCCTAGCAGATTGAGAAAGCACACTTTTGGACATGTCTGTGAGGGTGTATCCAGAGAAGACACCATGGTGTAAGATGTAGCAAACTGTGTGGGAAGCAACTGACATTAATATGAGCAGAACCACTGATACGCCAGGGCCTAGTGGAAGAAAAAAAAAAAAAGAAGGGGAAGAGTCCTTGCTTGTGCTTACCCCCCCCGGAGCAGATTCATTTTTTTTTTATCCACTCTCTAAATGTAAGACCGCAGAATCTTTAGCCTTTGAATATTGATGAGCACCAGCAGCTCTTCAAGGTCTTCTGTGACTTCTGCCTCAGTCTTGGCTTTCCTACTGTCATCTCTCAGTGCTCGCTCTCTCTCTCTCTCTCTCTCTCTCTCTCTCTCTTACTACGAGACTCACCCTTCTTGGACTACGCACCATCCCTGGTTCTCCAATCAATAATGACTAAGGTGAGGTTCTTCAACTTCTGTGATGTTGTGAGTTGATCTAATAAGACCCTCTTACAATATCCTGTTGGAACCATTTCTTTGGACCCACAGCATAAGTCATAGGACGACTCCTTTGTTCATATGTCTGCTAGTTGACCTTGATTATGGCCTGATGCCATTGGCCAGAGCAAACAAACATAGCTTGTTCATGTGGAGTTGAATTCTTCACAGGATAGTGGAGTCCCAAGAGTGAGGTCTCAAGCTGAGCTGCCTTTGGTAACCTCATCTCTCAGGTGACGTAGAGTACTTTACAGTACTGTCACTGTATTTTTCTTGGCAGGTTCTAGGGGAGGGAATACCATGGTTTGAACACATTGCAGTATCATATTATGATGATGAAGAATTGGGGCTGAGGAGATGGCTCAGTTGGTAAAGTGATGGTTGCCACACAAGCATGAAGACTGAGATACAAAAATGGGATGAGAATGTGTGCTTGTAATCCCAGCACTGGGGCCAAAGTGATGGGAGGATCTCTGGGGCTCTCTAGTTAGTGAGCATAGTCCAATTAGTGAGCTGTAAGTTCAGTTAGAGACCTTTCCTCAAAAATAAGGTGAAGAGCTATTGAAGAAACACTTGATATCAACTTCTGGCCCTACATGTATGTGCACTTATGTGCATACACACTCATACACATGTGTACACACTCATACAAGATAATGCAGAATATGTATTCATAACCTGTTTTGGTAAGTGCAATATAGTATAGGTTTTACCCCTACAATAAAATAGAAAACCCAGAACATTCATACCTTTCCAGAATGCTGTTTATTCAAAATTGGGTGAAGGAAACTATAGCATTTTAACAGAGTAGAGAGGGAATGTGCTGAAATTGAAAAAGCCCAAGGGAAAAGCCACTGTGGGCTTCTAGAGTGATTTTGTCCCCTTTTACAATTTTCAGAACCATTCACTTCCCAATGATATTTACCTTCAGCTGACGAGACAGCTTACTTATAGGGATGATGGTAAGGTCCCCATCTCTCCAGGGGACAGGAGCTTGCAGAAGAGGCAATTACTCAACACAATGAGCAGCCCAGGCAGTAGAAAACCTAACAGGACAGAAAAGAGCCTCATTTTCAAATGACTAACAATTAGGGAGTATTTTGAACAAAAAGTGCTTGCATTTTTTCACCAAAAGAAGCATTCTCATTTTACTGAAAATTTACCCACTGTTTTCCTGTAACTATAAGCATGGCAAGTGGATGGACGGATGAACAAGGAAAAATGCTATCATTTGCCGTTAGTTAAATGCAAATTAAAACTGCAGTGGGATACAGTTGCACACCTGTTAGAATGGTACACTTCTTTGTTAAGTTTCAGTGTTTGACTAGAACTCATTCTTCCTTGTCCTCATATCAGATCAACTTTGGAAAACTACCTCTCCTTGTCTATCAATCTGTGAACTCTGAAGGGAGATGAAGCTGGGCCCATCTAGTCAGCACACTGTGCTCTCCTATCAACTGTCACCACTGCATGCATAAAGGCCTATCCAAGGCTGCTTCAATGGTAACTTCCCCATGACTTCCTGAAGCTGTTGGACTTTTAACTATCACCTTGCCTCCAAAAGCTGTGTGAAATGTGAAAATGAGTCATATTGTCTTCTCTGTCTAAGGGTTAAGAACATTTTTGGCTCTGAGAAGAGACCAGCTTACAGGGAGCTCCTCCTGAGTCCATGAAACTTACAAGGGTAAAGAAGCCTGGATACCAAGAGAATAAGAAAAGAAAGAAAAACTCAATTCTGAAAAGATGCCATACTGTGGGGAGTCTCTTGGAGTTAGCCCTCCTCAAGACCAAAACAATACTTAAAAGCACAGGTTTCAAGTGGCCCTTAAATCTTCCCTTTCTTTAACTTTCCCCTAATAACTTGCCATTTTCATATTTTAGCCAATAGCAAAAGAATGTGTGGCCAAGCTCTGACTAATCAGAGTAAGGCACAGGAGCCTAGCTTTGTGTTAGGGAATAAAAACTCCAGCAGGCTGCCTGCTGATGTGTTTGCTTGCCTGAACTTTTCTGGCTGCACACCCTCCTACAGAAGTAAACATTGCCTTGTCTTCATATGGAACCCTAGACTATTTCTAATAGACACAAGGATCTTCTACGAGAAATATCTATCCACAGAAATAGGAGGGGGAAGGATGGAGGTAGAGAGAAAAATGAGGGAGAGGGAGGGAGAAGAAGGAGGAGGAGGAGAAGGAGTGATGAAAGGCAGGAAAGGAGAAGAGGAGGGAGGATGGGAGGGCGAGTTTTATAACAAATTCCTTTGAATGGAAATATTTCCCCCTAGATGTAGGAGGGAGGCTCAGGAGACTCAGCAAGTCTAGGGGAGCTAAAACTTTAAAGGTCACAGGACCACTCCAGTTATAGGAGCAGTGAACAACTGTTGAAGGCAGACTCTGACCAGAGTTGTGTAGCAATTTTCCATGAATTGAAACATTTCCTCCTGGGGGAAAAGAGAGGCTGAGTAGACTCAAAGAATTAATAAGTCTGGGGAAAAGGTTAGGAGACCCTGCCCTAAGGTTATATGGAGATTAAACAACTGCTTGGAGAGAGAGACTCCACCAATGGAACTGGTTACAAGTCATGTAATATGATCCAGAGATGGAATTTCTTTGAGTCATTATTTATGCTGAAATGGGCTTTCTGGTGATACAGCTGCCTCTGAGTCACCCATATTCCTTTATGAAGGAGTTAACATGTCAGAAATTCAGCATAGTACTGGCAAAATCCAAGAAGTCTTCTAGGAAACAGTCCCCTGCTACCTTGAAAACCCACCAGCTTGTGTGGCTCTCACGTGAAGACTAAAGAATTTCTTCCAAATTTGAAAAAGAATTTTTACAGCTCATTTAACCTGGTTTTACATCTACTATGTCTTAATTTCTAAGAGTCATATCTGGCTACCTGCTACTCAGCGTACTCATACTCTTCATCAACAAAACTGAAACAATAACCCAGCAGGACCCAAATTGGAATTATTAACCTGGCCACCCAGACTTCCAAAGAAGAGATCATATGAATGAAGAAAAATGCCCACAGTCAATTTAATTATGATAAAATATGGAAAATAATATGAGAACCTAATGAAAATTCTTCTCTTTTTAGGACTCATCTTACATATGTAATTACTAAATACACTTGTCTAGACCCCACGTCCCCTGAAAGATAGCTTTTTCTCCATGTACAATTTATTTCTCAGTTAGCCCCATACACACACACACACACACACACACACACACATATATATATATATATATATATATATATCCAAAATCTTGAACTAAGCCCACAAACATCTCACATCTCAGCAAGAACTTTTCAACTGCCTTCGAGGTCTTTAATAACTGAAAAGAGGAATCCAATTGGGAGAAAGAAAAACATTTAAAACTTAAATACCAGCTTCTGGTAGCCACCATAAGCCCCCAGCCCAAAATAGGTCAGTCATGGAGATCAAGCCAACAGTCCCAGTCACCACATGGAAACTATTTCTGTTGTGGACAGCAGGACATTAAGCTAACAAACAATCCCAGACCTCCTACCAATACTTGTCCCAACTGTGGGCAATGCGAACACTGGAAAATGGACAGTCCTCATTTGAGATGTCTCTCCCCAAAGGAGTTCATTGAACCACAAGATCCCTTTATTCTCCTACAATGTGGAATGAGGAGGCCTGGGTTCAATAACCCCTGCCACTGCGGGGAAGTCCCATGAACCCAGGATAATTGAGACAATGTCAAGCAGAAAGATTTTGTTCCTGACTGACACTGGGGCTTCTCTTTCATTACTGAATATCCCCTGAATATTGGGGACCCTTCCTGCCAGTCCCCACTTCTCTTATGGGTATAGAGAGAACTACACAAACACCTCAAATGACCCTGCCTTTATACAGTGCTTTTAGAAACCTAACTCTAGTGCATTCCTTTATAGTACTCCCCTCCTGTCCCACCCCACTTGTGGGAAGAGACCTATTAAAACATTTAAGGCCTCACTGTTCCTTGCACCTTTAAATTGCCATATGAGTTTTACTCTCCAGGGCCATACACTTCCTGGTGAGACTGTCTCATCCAACCCTCCTCTCTTGCCCCAAGTAAATCCACTAATATGGGATACAGATAACCCCTCAGTTGCTAGCCACCCTAAAAGACCCCCACTAACCCCAGAGAGATTAAGAGGACTCAAACCCATAATGTTATAGTTCATGTGAGAGAATTACAGACCATCATGCTTTTGTAGCCAATTGGGAGTCCTTTTTATTAAGCTGGTGACTGAGAGGGGCTCACAACAGAAAAGGCTCTCAGTACAGAAGTTCAGGAGTACATTTTTAAAGGCAAAAGTCTAAAAATTACAAGGATATCAGTGCCAGATGTAGGTCAGGGTATCTTTGAAATTGTAGGCATCCCACTCCCTATCCTGGACTTATATTGAGTTTAAACACATGGGGTCACAGGAAGCACTGAGTATTTACAGTAGCAACATGGACCTCCCAAGGAGTTAGGGAGTTTGCAACTGAAAGGCACCCTAGCAGATGTTAGCTTAGCTATTTTATTTTCTCAGTAATGGAGACAGGGCCTATTATGTAATGGAGTGCTAGGGGTCCAGGAAAATCCTTGAACATCAAACCCCAGGTTCATTTCTAATTTTAATCAAGGAAATGAATAAAAAGACTGAAAAGGATAATTATTAAATTATTATATTTATTTAGGGAAATACAGAGCCAAGGAAAGGCACCCACATGGCTAGAGATCTTACAAGGAGGGCTTGGTGTGGGGGAGAGAAAAAAGAGAAAAGAAAGTTTAAGGAGCTCCTGCCATGTGAGGAACTGGAGGGGGTAAAGGAACCCATGTGGAGAGTAAGAGCTACAGGGCCCTCCTTCCTAGGACTGGGCCTGGGCCTGGGCCAAGCCAGCCTAGGCCCAGCTGTTCCCATGTGGTCTGAGAGCCTGCCCTCCCCTTGCAAAGGTTTTTATAACCTTTTAGTGGTGGGCCTGTGTTCAGGTTCAGGTGAACCATAGCGACAACTGGTTAACCAACCAAGTCAGGTGCTATCTCAGGAAGAGGTTTTGCCCTGGCACCAAGTTCTAGGGGCTGAACTTGACCAACCAAAATGTTTAAATCCTATGAAAGACCCCTCCTCCCAGGAGGGGTCCTGGTTGTTTATGGAAAAATAGCTCTAGGGAACTAGGCAAGAAATAAGAAGTCAAATCATCTTTTAATTCTAGCAAGTGTAAAATTTCCTGCCTTTTTCACTTACCTTCAGGGGTCCAATCACCCTAAATGTACCCCCTCTCATTTCTGGCAGGATGGCATTATCTTAGCTATTTAATTTCCCCATTTCTTTTAAGGACCTTCAAATCCTTGACTATGGCTAAATACTGAGGTCTGAGAATAAGGTCCCACCACAAGTAGCAGTAGTCAGCTAGGCAAGAGAGCAGAACCCTCTGCTATTACTGAAAATATATTTGGAATTTTTATATTGGGAATATAAGGTAACACAGAAAGACTACAAAGAGCATCAGGAAGGAGCCTGCAAATGGAAGGATTTAGGATCCTTACCATGTTTCTGACTAGCTCTGATTTATAGTGTTTAATAGGGCATATGCTGTTATAAGAAACAGATAATTTTTCTAACCAGGCATAGCAAATACTAGTAGGCTTGGTGGATAATGTGTCCATTTTACCTGGTATTCCTCAAGCCTCTGCTATTTCTGGAGTCAGTTTCTGGAGTCAGTATCTGGAGACTGCAGCAGGGTCATAGTCTCCTTTACAGGGAGAGGTGTCCTCCAGAACTTGACTTTAAGGAGACCCTGTAGGTCCCTGGTGACCTGCTAGTTGTACAATTGGCTTAGGATGCTGTCTTCTTTTTTTTTTTTAATTTTTATCTTTTTATTAATTAGTTTTGTATTCAGCAAATACAGTCAGTTTGGTACGATTATTAGGCTCATCTGTGACCTACCCCCTCCACTTGGCCCCTCCTTGTTGAGGTATATGGGTCATGCACTGTTGAGTTAGCCCACAGTTATGGGTAAGCTAAATGTCTCTGCATATCATGACCCAACATGTGGCTCTGACATTCTTTCGCCCCCCTCTTCCGCAAAATTTCCCTGAGCCATGTTGGGTTCATTTTTGGTCTGCTTCAGTAATGAGGTGTTGGGGGCCTCTGAGGCTCTGGCTCTCTGATTTGGTAGGAGTTGATTTTTCTCTGTGTTGACCTCCTTCCCCCTTCTGCTGGTATCCGGTTCATCAGGAAAACAGCACCTTTGCTTGTTTCGCCAATTTTCCTTAGTTTCAGCTGGGCCACTTTTGAGGTATGATGGGGTGGCTCTCTCCTTAGGATCTACATCTATCTGAAAAAGAGAAGCAGATTCTCCAATGGAGAGTAAGTTAGCACCAGGACAAATGAGATAACCCTTACTTTTTTTTTATAGAGAATTTAATAGGTGTAGGCCCTCTTGTAGCCCACAATTGATGGTAGCTTGATATTGGAGAGTGTGCTTATGTTTGGATATGGTTCTGACTAGTTTCCCAGCTCCAGCTATGGGTCCCATACCACTGAGGGGATAAGTTAGCCAAATTGAGAGCAGTTGGTTCCCCACCATGGCTATGTGCCACTACTGCACTTGTGTGGGCATCACAACAGGCTATTTGCTGCTAAGTAGGTTAGACCATGAGTTGCTTGGACAGATATTGGTCATTTTCGCCCAGTCGCCCATGTAGCACCTTCTGGCACTAGACGCGCTGACTGTCTGGGGACTGACTCTCTTCCAACTTCCAGCCATGCCATTCCATTTTACATGTCAACCACATAAGGTGTCTTCAGCAGTAGGGTCTTACCACTAACTTTTGGTGGGTCATCAAGTATTCTAACAGAAATCTGTCTTTCTTTTAGGAGACCTTGTAGGTCTGTCTGATCAAAAGCTCATTATGGATAATAGCCACATGCTGGTACTGGGAGTTAACAGGTCAGTGCCCACTAAGAAAAGGAGGAAAAAGATAACTAATATACAAGAGTTAGAGAGAAGAGGGGGGGGGGGAGGGAGGGAGGAAAGCTGTAGAAGATTAAGGTTAGTCTCATCATACCCTCTTCACTGTATTGTGCTTCAGGTGTTCCCTCTAAGGGCCTGGTGAAGGTTCAGCCATTTGGTCTGCCTTTTAGGAAGTAGAATTTTATAGTACCATTGCCGTTTCGGTCTAGATTTGTATTTCCCACCCCTCTGTTGCCCTCCCCTCCTTCCCCTCCCATCCTATTGTCTAGTCCATGAGATGCTTGCTGGGTATGTAAGGTATCTTGGGTAGATTCAGGTTAACTGCTGTAGATGAGTGAGACTATGTGGTAATTTTTTTTTTTTTCTGTGATTGGGTGAGTTCACTGAGAATGATCTGTTCCAGGTTCAACCATTTTTCCTCAAATTTCATTGTGTCATTTTGTCTTACTTCTGTATATAATTCAATTGTGTAGATATACCACATCATAGTTATCCATTCTTCTAGTGATGGACATCTGGGTTGATTCCAGCTCTTAGCTATTACGAATTGAGCCACTACAAACATGGTTGAGCAAATCTCTCTGGCCTGTGGTTTGAAGGTTTTAGGGTAGATGCCCAGTAAGGGAATAACTGGGTCTGATGGTATCTCTATTGTCAGCTTTTTCAGGAGTCTCCATATTGCTTTCCAAAGTGGTTGTACCATCTTACATTCCCACCGACAGTGGATGAGTGTTCCTACTTCTCCACATCCTTGCCAGCATTTATTTTCATTTGATTTTTTGATGTTTGCTATCCTTATTGGGGTAAGGTGGAATATCAGAGTTGTTTTAATTTGCATTTCTCTGATGATTAGGGATGATGAACATTTTCTTAAGTGTGTTTTTGCCATTTGTATTTCTTCCTCTGTGAACTGCCTGTTCAGCTCTTTGCCCCATTTTGTGAGTGGGGTGTTTGACTTTTTACTGTTTAGATTTTTGAGTTCTTTGTAGGTTCTAGAGAATAGGCCTCTGTCAATTGGGTATTCAGCAAATATTTTCTCCCATTCTGTGGGTAATCTATTGGCTTTGCTTATTGTATGCTTGTCTATAAAGAAACTCTTCAGCTTCATGTGATCCCATTGGTTGAGTGACTGTTTAAGATCATGAGCTACTGGGGTATTTGTTCAGGAAGTCTTTTTCCATTCCTATATCATGAAAGTACTTCCTAAATTTTTTTCCATTAGTAGTCGAGTTTCTGGTCTTATATTGAGGTCTTTGATCCATTTAGACTTGAGTGTAGTGCATGGTGAAATGTGTGGATCAAGTTTCAGTTTCCTGCATATGGTTATCCAGTTTGTCCCGCACCATTTGTTGAAGATGCTGTCTTTTTCCCAGCCTACATGGTTAGGGCCTTTGTCAAATATCAAGTAGCTATAGTTGCTTGACCCAAAGTCTGGGTCCTCAAGTCTATTCCATTGCTCTGTAGTCCTGTTGTTATGCCAGTACCATGCTGTTTTTATTACTAGGACTTCATAATGGTGATGCCTCCAGAGGTATTTCTTTTGCTGAGGATATGTTTGGATATGCAAGGTCTTCTGCCTTTCCATATGAAATTTGAGATCATTTTTTCTATCTCTGTGAAGAACACTGTAGAGATTTCAATTGGAATTGCATTTAATCTGTATATTGCCTTTGGTAGAATTGCCATCTTCACAATGTTAATTCTGCCTATCCAGGAGCATGGGAGGTCTTTCCATTTTCTCAAGTCCTCCTCAATTTCTTTTTTGAGTTTTTTTTTTTTTTTGTTGCTGTTGTTGTATAGATCTTTCACTTCCTTGGTTAATATTATTCCAAGGTATTTTATTTTATTTTTAGTTGCTATTGAAAATGGGACTATGTCCCTTATTTCTTTCTCTGTATCTTTGTCATTTGCATATAGAAATGCTACTGACTTTTGTGCATTGATTTTGTATCCTGCTACTTTGCTATAGGAGTTAATCACTTTCAGGAGTTTTGGGATGGAGTCTCTCAGGTCTCTTACATATACAATCATGTAATCAGCGAATAGAGCTAGCTTAGCTTCTTCCTTTCCAAATTGTATCCCTTTTATTTCCTTCTCCTGTCTTATTGCTTCAGCTAGGACTTCCAGTACTATATTGAAAAGCAGAGGAGAGAGTGGACAACCCTGTCTTGTTCCTGATCTCAATGGGAATTCCTCCAGTCTCTCTCCGTTAAGTATTTTTTGGGCCTTCAGAGCTTTGTATATTGCCTTTATTATGTTAAGATATAAACCAACCATGCCAATTCTCTCCATTGTTTTGAACATGAAGTGATGTTGTATCTTGTCAAAGTCCTTTTCTGCATATCGAAATGATCATGTGGTTTTTATGTTTAACCTTGTTTAAGTGATGTATTACATTGCCAGATTTCCATATGTTGAACCACCCCTGTGTTCCTGGGATGAATCCCACTCTGTCAAGGTGGATAATACTTTTGATGTGTTGTTGGATTCGGTTTGCGAGGATTTTGTTCAGGATCTTTGCATCTAAGTTCATCAGGGAAATATGCCGGTAGTTTTCTTTTCTTGAGGCATCTATCCCTGGTTTTGGAATTAGAGTGATACCAGCTTAATAAAAGGAGTTGGGTAGCTTTCCCTGTTCTCCAATTGTGTGGCACAGTTTGAGGAAAATTGGTTTGAGTTCTTCCATGAAAGTTTGATAGAATTCAGCCTGAGGAGCCATCTGGTCCTGGAGTCTTGTTTTTCGGGAGGTTTCTTATTACTTTTTCAATTTCCATGAGTGTTATGGGTTCATTGAGGTGATTACTCCGCTGTGAGTTTAGCTTTGATAGATATCCATTTATTGTTTTAAAGTGTGCTGTTCAGTTTCCAGGTGCTATTCAGATTCTTGGTGGGTCTTTTGTTGTTGATTTCCAGCAATATAGCATTGTGATCTGATATCATGCAGGGAATTATGTCAATCTTCCTAATATGTGGAGGCAGTCTTTGTGACCCAGTATATGGTCTATTTTAGAGAATGTTCCATGGGCTGCTGAGAAGAGTGTGTAGTCTGTGGATTTGGGATGGAAAGTTTTGTAGATGTCCGTTAGGTCTGAGTGATCTATGGTTTTGTTGAGCTCTCTTACTTCCCTGTTGAGTTTCTGTTTGGATGATCTATTGCTGATAATGGTATATTGAAGTCCACAACTATGATGCTGTTTGTGGTTATTTCTGTTTTATTGTCCAGTAGGTTTTGTTTTATGAACTGTGGTGCCCCTGTGTTTGGTGCATACAGATTTATGATTGTAATATCCTCTTGATGGATCATTCCCTTGATAAGTAGGAAGTGGCCTTCTTTGTCTTTTTTGATTATTTTTAGTTTGAAGTCTATTTTATCTGATAATAATATAGCTATGTCTGCTTGTTTCTTATTCCCATTTGTTGGAATATTGTTTTCCACCCTTTCACCCTGAGGAGGTGTCTGTCTTTAATGGTGAGGTGGGTTTCTTGAAGGCAACAGATTGAGGGGTCTAATTTTTTGATCCATCCTGTTGGCTTGTGTCTCTTGATGGATGAATTAAGGCCATTAATATTTAGGGTAATGACTGTGAGATTTGATTTGATACCTGCTATATTGTGATGGTATATGTAGGTTGGTGTTTTCATGGACTTGGAAGTTTTCTCTGCCTACTCTGAGTTTGGTTATTGTGATCTGCATCTTGTAGGCATTTGAGTTTGATTAATTGTTTCTTCTCTGTGGAGAATTACCTGAAATACCCTCTGTAAGTTCTGTTTTGTGTTCATATAACTGTAAAGCTGAGTTTTGTCATGGAAAGTTTTTCTTTCACCTTCTATTATGAGGGATAATTTTGCTGAGTAGAGTAGTTTGGGTTGGAAGCCATATGTTCTTAGACTTTGCAATGTTTCATTCCAGGCCCTTCTAGCTTTCAGGATTTCCATTGAGAAATCTGGAATAATTCTGATGTGGTTACCTTTGAAAGTGCTGTGCTGTTTTTCCATAGCTGCTTTTGGGATTTTCTCTTTGGTGTCAATGTTTAGAGTCTTAATGACAGTATGTCTCGGAGAGTTTCTCCTTTGGTCCAGTCTGTTTGGAGTTCTGTTGGCTTCTTGTATCTTGATGGGCCTTTGTTTTAAGAGACTGGGGAAGTTTTCTTCAATTATTTTTGTTAAATAAGTTCTCCATGCCTTTGGTGTGAATTTCTTCTCCTTCTGGTATTCCAATGATCCTGATAAGTGTATGCCACAATTCCCTCATGTTCTGTTCACAAGAACTTTTGAACTTTCTGAAATTTTTGGAATCTCGACCTGTTTATTCCATCTTTTCTTCCAGATCAGGGTTTCTATCCTCCACATGGCTGACTCTATTCTTGAGAGGTTTAGAGAGTTTTGGACTTGTTCAATTAAGTTTGCATTTTCTACTATTTTTCTATGTATAATTTCCATCCCTCTGTCAAGCTCCCTTTTCACATAATTTTCTGATTTTCTTGATGCTTCTTGGAATTCATCCTTGCATTTCTTTATGTCTTCACTTAGCATGGACAGCTGATTTTTGAGGTCTTCTATTTTTTTTCACTCTCCCTCAAATCTCTTAACTGTCTTTTAACTCCTTCCATTTTCTTATCTATCAGGTATAGTTTAGTAATGGCAGCATCCACACAATTATCAGTCCTTTGTTGCTTTTCTGTAAGTTCTACTGGTAGCTTATTCAGGGTTTCATTCCTCATAGATTCATTTTGGTGTTTTGATCCTAAGGACTCTTCTATGTTTTGGTTAGATGTGTTCATTGTAGGACTGGGTGATCTGACTGGATTGTCTTGCATTTGATTTTTCATGTTATTTCTTTTGCACTGTGGTCTGCCCATGACAGTTTATGGACACATTGGTGGGTGGATCAACCTGGGCTCAAGCACAATGGGAATCTTAGGCAGCCTGGGGCAGTTTCCAAGCAGCCTGGGCTTTGGCTCTCACTTACCAAAGCTGCCTGATCTACTGCCTGGCTGAGGCACCAAAGTTACCTGATCTCTCAAGCAGTAATGCACCAAAGCTGCCTGCGTTCAAGCTAGGAGTGACACTGAGGCACCAAGAACTGAAGCAGCCCAAACTCTGGCGTGGGAACACTGGGACCCGGATGCAGTCTGTGCTCCCCTGCCACAGGTCAAAGGTCGAGGGCCGGGGCGGCAGACAGGTAGGGGATGGCACCTAAGCTGGCGCAAGTGACAGACACAGTCTGAGCTTGTGTGGAAGTTGCTGTGGGCCTGGACTCGCTGAACGTGTGTGTGGCAGCAGGAGCAGTAAGTGAGCGAATGGGAGGAGCAGTCTAAGCTTCCGCATGTAGGGATTGATTGTCGAGCAGGGCTCCGTGGATACAGTGGCTACTTGGGGGGAAGGGTGGGTTACCGGCCCATGAGGGGATCAGCAATTCCCTCTTTTTCCCCCCCTGTAACCTCCCATGGCAATCTAATGTAGATTTCTCTCCCCTAAAAGACCCAGTGAACCCTTATTGTCTTGCCTTTCTTCCCCGGGATTTTCAGTGCAGTTAGGCGGTTGCCATCTTGGCCGGAATTCCTTTCTTCTTGACTATGGTGTGATGATTTTATATCCTTTGGCTAATGGGTGTTGGCCCAATTCACTATGGGTATGTGTATCCTGTGTGTTAAAAATTTTAAGGGAGCACCATCAATGGCAGAAGAATCTGGCTTACCTCTATAAAGTTAAACAAAGTGATACCATTAAACAACCAGCACCACTGAGTTTAGCAAGTACAAGCAGCCAGAACTCTAAATGGTTTTAGATTTTAGGATTGGGCTCCAGATTTGTCCCAAGTACACTCTAGGGCTGGGCTCTGAAATCTGTTTTTAGTGATATACTTCATTTTTTTTACTTTACTTTAATTTTTTTCTCAAATTTTGTTTTATTAACAACTTCCATGATTCTAAAAAGTATCCCATGTTAATGCCCTCTCTCCCCCCACTTTCCCCTTTGAAACTCCATTATCCATCATATCCCCTCCCCATCTCAGTCAGTCTCTCTTTTATTTTGATGTCATGATCTTTTCCTCCTATTATGATGGTCTTGTGTAGGTAGTATCAGGCACTGTGAGGTCACGGATATCCAGGCCATTTTGTGTCTGGGAGGAGCACTTTGTAAGGAGTCCTACCCTTCCTTTGGCTCTTACATTCTCTCTGCCACCTCTTCCAAAGTAGACCCTGAGCCTTAGAAGTACTGAGCACTCCTGTCACTTTCTTCCAGCACCATGATGCTGTCTGAGTCATCCCAAGGTCACTGCCATCTGAAAAGAGAAGATTCTCTACCCAAAGTGAGAGTAGCATTAATATAAGGGTAAGAACATTAAAAGAAGTGCTTACTGGGAAGATTGATAAACCTAGTATATTCATTTAGCCAGACAGCAGACACCCCTAGGGCCCATGACTACCTCTGTTTTAAGTTTTCAGTGTCAGGGATGTATTCCCTCCCATGGAGTGGGCCTACAGTCCAACTAGAGGGTACCTGGTTTCCACCATGATAGACTTGCCACTATTGCACCTGTTGGTTCATTTGTCCTGGCTCAAATATAAGGCTTGCAGTGTCCACTGTTGAGTATCTTCACTGGTGATTTCTCTTTCTCCCAATTGAACTGCATGCAGAATGGCTTCTTCCAGCTTTCTGTCAGCTGGTCTACATGGAGGAGGTTATCAGCTCAGTTCCAGCAGGATTTCTCAGTAGCCTTGCAGCCCAAGTATGTGGAGTCTTCAGCAATAGGGTCTTGCTATCTATTCCTGGTGGGAAACCAAGGGCCTCGGCAATGGCCTATAATGTTTTGGGGGCAGCAGGGACCTCCCTGGCCAACAACTCCCTGGAAGGTATCCCATCCCTGGCACTGAATATTTTCTAGCAACAATCGAAGCACGATGCCTTTTTTTTTTTTTAATTCCCCTACATCTTATCTCTCAGCTTCTCTTTACTTTTATGTGGATGGATCCGGACACCCACTGATCACAACAATTAACATGGACAGTATTGCCTCAAGGGGTTTTGATAAAGCCCTCACTTCTTTAGTCATGCCTTACAATCAAACTTTGCCACTTTATATCTGCATCCTAGCTCCTACTCCAATATGCGGAATTCCCAGACTTTAGAGGTTCTTTTCAGCTTTGAAATGAGACTTTTCCTTTCCCAGTGGATTCCACTCTCACCTGTTGGCTTTTAAAAGCTCCTAAACCTCATCAAATTTTCCTTGATACTATCATGTTCCATCTAACACAAGAAAACACCCATATAAATACACCAACTGTCTTATAATCCTTCACTGCCCTGTTTCTAGGCCACTTCTTTTCCATATGGCACATCTGACAAACTAAAAGACAATCTGGAGCAGGAGAGTTCCATAAATTAAACTGTGTAGACCCCATTCCCTGTTTTTTTCTACAGAACATATCTCTTTTGGATGTGTGGGACGTCAGCCTATATATGTCTTCCCACTAACTGCCTTGCTTTCCCCCACTATATTTCTTATAACTCCTTGCTCCCCCATCCCAATCCCCTTCACTGCTAATGTAAGATCAAAGAGTTCTCCCATTGCCCATATGTATTTTTACAGGTATTGCCATTGGAGGAGCTGGACTCAGAATAACCATATCTGAAGTATCCATTCTATCACACCAGCTGTCAGAAAGTCTAAAAGAAATCTGAGACCAATCAGGTGTGAATAAGCATGTATTTGCATCACCCCAGGAAAATGTTTCACAGGACAGAGAGAGAGGAAGGGAGAAAGTGAAAGAGGATGGGAGGGGATGGGAGAGGACAGAAGGGATGGAGGAATATATGGAGAAAAGAGGGGAAAGAGTGAAATAGGGAAGTCTCGGTAGGAAGGAGGAGTGGAGGAAAAGAGATAGGGAGGTGGGGTAAAATAAGGAGAGAGGGAATAAGAATGTGATGGGCTGTTAGTTCTTCAAGAAAGTCATTGAACCCTAAAACCTAGGTCCATGTCTACTTTTAATCAAAGAATTTAATTTTAAAGACTGAGAAGAATGATTATTATATTTATTTAGTGAAGTACAGAGCCAAGGAAAAGCACCCACATGTCTAGAGATCCTGTTTGGAGGGCCTGAGAAAATTGTGGAGAAAAAAAGAAAGGAAAGAAAGGTCAAAGAGCTCCTGCCATGTGGGGAGCTGGAGGGAGGGAGTAAAGAGCCAATGTGGAGAGTAAGGGCTGGGGGGGGGGATGGTGGCGGCTCAGCCCAGCTAGACCTGGTCTGAGCTGAAGGAAAACTCACCAGCAGCTGGAAGTTCATGAGAGGTCAGCCAATACACAGAGAGCTCAACTTCCCACTGCAAACTTATTTATAACCTTATGTTGGTGGGCCCTACCATCCGGCTAAGCTCACCTGAGGGACAGCTCAGTGATTTGCGCTAGGTAGCGGCTGTCTCAGGAAGAGGCTAGCCATGTTGCCAAATTCTGGGGTCTGAACTTTGACCAACCACAATGTTGGAGCTAGATTTAACTCCTAGGAGAGATCTCCCTCCCAAGAGGGATCCAGGTTGTGCAAAAACAGGAGATCCAGGCAAGAGATAAGAAGTCATCATCCTTTGATTTCTAGCAAGTGACTTTTAACTTTCAGGGGTCACCCTAACTGCCTAAAAGAGATATCTGACTCCCTCTCAAGAAGAGAAGATGATTAAAGAGGGAAGAGAGAGGACTCTGACTTGCTTTCAGTTCTTGGAATGACTGTTAGCTCTACATTTATAGGGTCCCATTGATTTAATTTTCTTAATTTCTTTGTTTGGCTTCAGTCGCTATTTTAAATTTCTGTCACTTGGAACTAAAAGAGTGCTGACTTGTTAAGGCTTTGGCCATGGAAAACAGTACTGAAATGAAGATTAACAGTCTACAAGCATAGCAACGGACTTCTGCTCTCAGAAAGCAACTCATCTATTTTGTTGATGAGGAAACTAGAGACACAGTGTGTCTTCTCTAAGTGGCTGGGGAGAGTAGATAGAGACTTGAAGCCAGGCCTTCCATGTCCATTAAAGAGAGTTCTGGCTCCAGACACTGCTCTTACCATTTTTGGCCTGGCCAGACAGGAAAGTGATTTGGGCAAAGTCTAAACTAATTTCTTAAGCATAAAATGGCTGGCTAACAATATTTACAGAAATGGGGAAAACGCAACATTGTTCTTTGCTTAATTTCTTCCATTCTGTGTGTGTGTGTCCTTCATGTGAGTTTGGGTGTGTCACATCTACAGCATTTAGTTTCCTTCATTGTGTGTGTGTGTGTGTGTGTGTGTGTGTGTGTGTGTGCTTGTTATGTGAGTGTGGATGTGCCAAATCCACACTCTATCCATGTTGTGTCCAACATGAACATATTTTCCAAGTTTTTAAGTAACATCACTAAAACTTCTAGAGTCTATGAGTGCACATAAAGGGGGATACAGACTCACTCTCCTCTACTTTTGACACACATGTTGTTATGTAGTGGGGGGACTTAGATTTCTGGGGTGCTTCCTGGACCCCAAAGTCCTGAGTTCATATCTGCAATCTAACCACAGAATTAGCAATTCAAGAAAATGATTTTTTTAATACCACATTTTATTCAGATCTTACAATGATGTGGGGAAGGGAAAGAACTGGAGGGAAGGGAAGGAGCCTATGTATGCCATGTGGAATCCATGAGCTCATATAAAGGAGGATGGATTTTTAAAAAAACTATGCTTCTGCCAGACATGGGGCGCATGCCTTTTATCCAAGCACTTGGGATGCAGAGGTAGGAGGATCGCTGTGAGTTCAAGGCAACCCTGAGACTACATAGTTAATTCCAGAACAGCCTGAGCCAGAGTGAGACCCTACCTCAAAAATAAAAAAAAGTATGCTTCCAAAAATATTAAAAGTGAATACAATAATAAAAGATATTATAAAGTATCTTTCCCACCCCTATGTGGCCAGGGTGGGAAAGAAATCTTACTTGTCTGAGGACCCAAGAATGTTTCTGCCAGTTCTGGAGAGAGAAATGTGTGCTTCTCTTCATGGGTCCAGGAGGATGTACTTTAGAAGTTGTGCCACCACACCTGTACATACCTACACCAGGTGTCCTAGCCAATTGGCCTGAACTTAGAGGAGAAATCTACCCACACCTGGGCAGAGTGCAAACTCAAAAGAGAGTTCTAATTAGCAACCACTAAATGGGCAAACACTAGATGCTGACTGAAGCAGGTGGGGCAAGCTGAGATAAGTGAGGCCAGCTGAGATGGGCATGGGAAGGGTGTGAAATAAGATTTCTCTAAGGGCCTCCCTGCCTAGTCAGATCTTTCTAATCTGGATCCCCTTCTCCACAGTTAGGAAGCACCCAGGGATAGAGTATGCCCCCTGGGAACTAGAAAGACTGACTGATACAATGGGAGAACTGAGTTATTGAATATAAATTCTCATTACCACCAATGTTCTATTCTATGCTAGTAAAGCTTTGCTCATTATTAGTGGATAATTTATCATCATGATGCAGTGATGGGTTTAAATATACATTTTGAAAAATATTCATTTTCTAAAGCCGGGTGTAGTGGCGCACACATTTAATCCCAGCACTCAGGAGGCAGAGGTAGAAGGATTGCCATGAGTTCGAGGCCACCCTGAGACTCCTTAGTGAATTCCAGGTCAGCCTGGGCTAGAGTGAGACCCTACCTCGAAAAACCAAAAAAAAAATATTTTATTTTCTAAATATAGATTTAGAAAAGTACTGCAGAGTGAAGAGACACAAAGTATAAAACAAAATCTCTTAGACACTGGGTGTGGTGGCACATACCTTTAATCCCAGCACTCAAGGGGCAGGGGTAAGCGGATTGACATAAGTTCAAGGCCACCTTGAGACTATATAGTGAATTCCAGGTCAACCTGGGCTAGAGTAAAACCCTACCTTGAAAAACCAAAAAACCAAAAAAAAAAAAAAGTAAAAAGAGAAACAAAATCTCTGAGAGTTGCAGGATCTATATCAGTGTGTTTGGAGACAGGAAGACTTGGCAAACTCCAGGAGGAAAAGAAGAAAAAAAAAAAACAAAAAAAAAAAACAGTGGGTCTCCTGTGTTGGAATCTTTGGGAAATTTTGCACAAAATGAAATGAGGGAAGCCAGCAAATCCTATGCAGCTTTCCAGGAGCAAAGACAGAGCTGAAACTTTCTTCTAACAATGGTGGGAGGTCACAGAGTGTTCCATGCAGAGGAGTGGCACCATCACATCACATACATGTAAAGATTCACAAGGGAGGCTAGAGAGATGGCTTAGCAGTTAAGGCTCTTGCCTGCAAAGCCTAAGGACCCATGTTTGACTCTCCAGATCCCATGTGGGCCAGATGCACAAAGGTGAGGCAAGTACAAGGTTGCACATGCCCACTAGGTGGTACAGGCATCTGGAGTTCAATTTCAGTGGCTGAGGCCCTGGTGTGCCAATTCTTCATCCCCTATCTAAAAAATAAAATAAAAATAAGAAAAAGGATCAGAAGGGAAGCTGTTCATGTTCAGTTGGTAGTAGAAGGAAATAAAGCAAGAATGCAAGGTTGGAACACCTTGGATAGCTGCTGTCAACATTTAGTGAGGGTGATGGTGGTGTGCACAGACAGGGGGATGATAGAAGAAATAGCAAAGGCTTTCTGAGCGGCTTCTCCCTCCCTAGCAAACATGTGATCTAAGTTGACATGAGTAATTCACTGGGGACTTTTGGTTTTATCAACTTGGCATTGCTGGGATCCCTTTTGAAATTCTTGATAGCCACTTCCCATATGAAAGTTAGCCCTCAAGTGTCCCCAAGAAGAAATAATACAGTATAAGTAGGAGTCACTGGGGAAGGCAGACATAGAGCATCAGACCCACTCCCAAGTGGCTCTGATTCTGAACTAATTCCCTGTGATGCTTCTTGGATCCTCTGCTTAACTCACTCCATGGACCCCAACTGGGCAGGTATGGAGTTGCACCCATACCTGGTGGTGGGGTGGGTTCTCACAACTGCAGTGCAGGGGTTTCAAGTTATCACTAGTGAGAGGACCTTAATGTTTGTACCTGTTCCACTGGGAAAATAAAATGGGAAAAAGTGTAAGCACTCCCCCTCCATGTCCATGGAGGTAGATTTTAGAAATGTCTACTCTATTTCCATCCCCTGTGCCTCAGGCTGTAGAGGAAGATCTCTTTTCTCTCTGTTCACTCTGTCTATAACTTCCCGAGTCTATTGCTGTACAAGGCTTGTCATGCCTAGCTTTGAGAAATGGGGTATTCACTGGATGGTTGACTCACTACTTCTTTTGTTGTGAGAGGATCAAATTTGCTCCAGTTTACAGCTAGGCCTAAGTTTCAGTTTCCTAGATAGGAAGACAAGACTTCTGGGAAAAACCACGAACAAAGGGCTGTTAATCAACAGCAACCCTGGGGAAGATAGCCTCCCAGGGGCCTGAGTCAGTTCCTGCAATACCTCTGGACTACGACCAAAAAAAGGACTTGCCTGAGATAGCCAGCTCCAGGGCTGAGTCAGTTCATGCAAAGTCTCTAAAACATGTCTAAACATGTCCAAGGATGGTAAAATCTGGGCCACAGCCAATGAAAGATGTACAAATGTAACTACTCTAAAACACAGTTTTTGTTGTATAAGCCTTTACCATTGAGACAGCATGATCCCAAGTCTCCTCCCCATCTTTGCAGCTGCACCCTGCTCGTATGTTATCTGGTTGGTGCAGCCATAGGCAAAAAACAGCCCTGAACAGTTTTCCATCCTACACTTGTATTTTCTTATCAATGATTTATTGTGAGTTTTGTGTTTATGCCCTTAAGTCATGTAACCTTAGAAACTTGTAACTCACTAATAGTGTAAAGAACTCAAGATGATGTTAGACTGCCTGCTATACTGTCTATAAAACTCAGAGCTATCAGAACTCAGTACTCAGGCTTTGGGAGTTATTCTCGTGAGTACATGTCAACAAAAACAACTTTTCTGATTCTCCACTGTTTGGTTCTGGCTTTGTGTGACTCAGTTTCACATAATGCTAACACTTAGAAGGCTGAAGTAGGAAGATCTTGAGTTGATTGCTAGTTGGACTTCATAGTGAGTTCCACACCAGCATACATTACACAGAGAATCACTGCCTGTACTCTAACAAAAAGTGAAAGAAGTGTTAGGGGTTAGGGATATGATTCAATAGTTAAAGGAACTTCATTGTAAAGCCTCTGGCTTGGGTTTGACTCCCCAGTAGTGTAAAGCCAGATGCACAAAGTAAACATGTATTTGGAGTTCATTTGCAGTAGCAAGAGGCACTAGTACACATACTTGCTCTCTTTCTCTGCTCTCAAATAAATAAATAAAAATATTTTTTAAAACAGATATGTTAGAATAAGATTTTCTATTTCATGAAAGGTCAAAGAAGTGGGCATGGGGTTAAGATTGAGTGTTTTGGAGAGAAGCAGTTTCCTGGTGCTATGGTTTGGATCTAAAGTTTTATGTGTTTATGGATTGGCCCCCAGGGTAGTACTGGGAGGAGACAAAAGCTTTCAGAAGTGATACATAGTGAAAGGGCGCTGTGTCACTTGCTCCCTTCCTCTTTCTCTTCCATTCCTGGCCATACATGAGCCTGTTTCCTCTTCTCTGAAATCCTGACACTTGTGCTGCCTGTCAAAGGCCCAAAAGCAATGGACTGAAACTCATAAGATTATCAGCTAGAATAAGTAGAAAACTTCCTATCTTTGCATGTGTATGCATGTAGGGTATATGTATGTGTATAGTCACATGTGTGTGAGTGAATGCACACGTGTGTGTGTGTGTGTGTGTGTGTGTGTGTGTGTGTGTGAATTCATGTGGAAGCCAGAGTTTGATGTCAGGTGTTTTCTTTGATGGCCTTTGCCTTGTTTACTGAGATAGGGTCTGTCACTTGAAACCAGAGCTCATCAATTCAGCTAGTCTAGATAGCCAGTCTGCCCTAGTGCTCCCCTAAGTGCTGGGATTACAGGAAAATGGCCATATCCACCTTGAATGTGGATGTTAGAGATACAAACCCAGCTTCTTACACTTGTATTGTAAGTGCTTTACCAACTGAGCCATCTCCACACCTCAGCCATTTTACTTCTCATGTTGATTATCTGGGGTATTTTGTTGCAGTAATGGAAAGCTGACTATCACACCTTGGATAAGGATCTCTGAGGTAAGAAAGACTCATGTTATAAATTTCAGCATGCCTACCTAAGCCTAGTGCTTTCCCCATTTGTTGGCTGCCTAAACAATTCATACCTCAACTTACACCTCTTTGTGCCAATGTGGTGCTGTGGATCACACTTTACATGAATGAACCACACCTTTGCAGATGGTGCTGCTTTGTGTATCTGGTGGTGTAACTGTCAGTGGGTGGCAGCTCTGAGTCCTGCTTAAACCAAATGTTAGTGAGTGGCACCATGGAGTTCTGTTTAAATCAGACTGGGGTATCAGGGCATCTTTCTGCACAGGATGAAGAGTATCCCAAGAAAGAAGTCTTTGCCATCACCATGGATGGTAAAGTGATGACTGCAGTCCTTGGATACACTGCTTCCTAAGCTATCTGAGAGCATCCACTCATCCCATATACATGTAAGGAGTGTTAACTGAGCCCCTAGTAGTCCCTGGGGCAAAAAAGGAACTCCTAGTAGGGGGACCCCATGAAGGAAGCCAGTGGGCACACTGTGTCTGTTTCTCAAATCCACAAGTGGCATGAAAAAAGCCAATGGGTACATTGGGTTCTGTGTTTTCCACTGCTCATGAGTGCTGTGAAGGAAATCTCAACTGGGTCCTGCTATGATGTTACAACCTTCCTGCACTGGCTCATCTCACCCCTCCCCTCTTCTTTATTAAATAGAAAAGCTCATTAAACTCATTTAACTTTTTTTTAATTTTATTTGAGAGCGACAGACAGAGAGAAAGAGGCAGATAGAGAGAGGGAGAGATAATGGGCATGCCAGGGCCTCCAGCCACCACAAACGAACTCCAGATGCATGTGCCCCCTTGTGCATCTGGCTAACATGGGTCCTGGGGAGTCGAGCCTCGAACCGGTTTCCTTAGGCTTCACAGGCAAGCGCTTAACCGCTAAGCCACCTCTCCAGCCCCTAACTTTTTGTTTTGAAGTAATTAAAGATTTACTGAGGTATGGAGAGATGGCTTAGCAGTTAAGGCACTTGCCTGCGAAGCCTAAGGACCCATGTTCAACTCTCTAGGTCCCACATAAGCCAAACACACAAGATGACGCATGTGCACAAGGCGGCCCACGCGTCTGGAGTTCGATTGCAGTGGCTGAAGGCCCTAGCATGCCAATTCTCTCTGTCTCTCTCATTAAAAATTATGAAAAAGGCAATGTCCAGGGAGCTATTGTCACCCAGTTTCTATATGATGACATGATGAAACTTTGCCTACCTAGAGAAACATCAGGAAAAGAAAAGCAACATGACACAGTCCTCTTAGGATGTTCAGATTTCCCCAGCCTCAGTCGTGCTTATGTACTTCTCATACATGGAAGTACCAAGATCTAGCTCTATGTGATTTCATCACACATAACTTCAATTGAACACCACCACAATCACAATGCAGGATTGACCTATTAACCCAAGTCTACCCTGTGCTGTCCTTTTTATACAGTCGTACTATCCCTAACCTTTGGCAACCCCTTACTTCTCCCATCTCTGATTTTGATATCTTGAACTACTATGTAAAAGGATTTGTATGGGATGTATCCATTTGAGATGGGGCTTTTCTATCCTGCATAATTTTACTGAGGTCCATCCAAGTGGTTGCATGGTTCAGGTGTTTGGTTTGGTCCCTGAAAAGCACCCTACAACATAAGTTGCCATGGTTTGTTTACTCATTTGATGACTGTGGGCTGATTAGTTTGGGTTTATTAAGAAGAAAATATGCACTGGGGACATGGCTCTGATAGAGCCCTTGTCTTCAGTGTAAGCCCCTTGATCTGCAACAAGAGAGAGAGAGAGGGAGAGAGAGGGGGGAGGTGGGGAAGCTGCTGTCTGAATGGTGATATGGCAGACAATCATTGGTTCTGGGCTCCCATTTTGACTATATTTAATTCATCTGAGTTGCTTTTGGCTTGTCCTTCCTCCTCTCTGACCTTTTCTTTTCCTAACTAAAAGGAGTCATTTTAATAATATTTGCATTTGTCAAAGTATAACACAGTGAGAATTTATAAACAATGTAGATGAGGTGAGGGTGTGGGATATGAGCTTTTTGATGAGTGCAGATGATGGTGGGTAACAAGTGAGAGTACACACATTTAAGGACAGTGTCCATGTAACCAGATACATAAGAAAGAGGCTTGGCAGCCCAGGCCTTTAATCCTATTTGAGATGATAAGGCAGGAAGACTTGCAAGTTTGAGGTTAGCATGGGAAACTTCCTGAGAATTTGGCTCAAAATAAAAAGTAAGGAGGTCTGGGCTATATCTCAGGGTTAAAGTGCTTGCTTATCAAGTGCAAAGCCCTAGCTACAATCATCAGTACTACAAAATAGTAGATAGATAGATAGATAGATAGATAGATAGATAGATAGATAGATGATAGTGTTAGAAAAAGTCAAATAAACATCCCCCATATGGACACAGAGGCACTGAAGAAGCTTAACAAGAACAAGAAACTAGTCAAGAAGCTGGCCTAGATGTATGAGGCCTTTTTGGCATCTGAGTCTTGATCAAGCAAATCCCTTGACTCCTGGGCCCTAGCTTGAACAAGGCCAGCAAGTTCCCTTCCCTGCTAACTCACAATGAAAACATGGTGGCCAATGTTGATGAGGTGAAATCCACCATCAAATTCCAGATAAAGATGTTGTGTCTGGCTATTGCAGTTAGTCATGTGAAGACAACAAATGATGAGCTGGTGTACAACATCCTCCTGGCAGTCAATTTCTTTGGTGTCATTGCTCAAAAATAATTGGCAGAATGTCCAGGCTTTGTACATCAAGAGCACCATGGGCAAGCCCCAATGGCTCTATTAGGCACATGTTGACTCTATGGAAATTGTATGTGACTGTGACCTTCAATCACCTTAGCTCCTGAATTACCCAAGAGCTGAAAAGAGCTCCAAATGCTCTGACACCCCAAAATTCCTGTTTCAATACTTTAAAGTATGAGCTGAAGTTCTCAGATAAAAGCTACACCTATATTGGAGATCGGAAAAGGGTGAACTGGCTTAGAATTTTTTAACTGTGGAAAGTTGGAATGTTGCAGGTCCAGAGATAAATTATCTTAGACTTTCTTTAGCCCTCTTAATAGCCATTCATTGTCCACCTGTGTGATTGATCTAACATCTTTGTGACTATCAGGGGAAACCTTCTGGAGTGTGTTAACTTAGCTTCCACCGACCCCAAGGCACAGAATGTCATCAGATAGCATCTGAGACATATACAAGACCTATAGCAGAGACTGTCCCTCCTTGCTGTGACCCACATACCTGATATTTCCACCAATATACTTGAAAATACCTTGGTTTATGACTTCCTTTTTATTAGGTTACTATAAAAACTTCATGGAATGGTTACCATGTTGGAACATGATATATAGGGGCAGCCTGAATCCATGTTTACAGGCCATGCTCACTATTTGGCTCCAGAATGAACTAGTAGTATATTTCCTTTGAGGTAAGAGCTGTGTTTTTGTTTTGACAGACTCTCCCATGAATACCATGGATGAGAGTGTCTGGGCAATGGTGGGCAAGTGAATCATGCTTCCTCTGGGTTGAGAGGCCAATGCCCAAATATGTCTAGCAGCATTTGTGACCAAATACCACCTTCTCAGAGTCCCCAAGAACAGAACTATCTCTAACTCTTTGGATCTGTATACCTTGTTTTTAAGGAAACAAAACCAGAATAATTTGGGGACTTTTGTTCTCCTTAGTTGACAATGGCAGCTGCTACAGGGTCTGGGCTAGTTGTACATCAGGACTTGAAATAGAAGTCCTCACTCTGTGGTAGCCATAGCCACTCTGACATTTGAAACAAAATCTGTGCTCTATGACAATAGCAACTGACCCTCAGCTGATCCAAGCATTTGATTTAGTAAGACTTTTAGAAGCAAACATAGTAGTGTTAACAATCTCTCTTTCCCTCACATGAAAAAGACATCTAAGTAGAAAAAAAAGGATTATTTGGGAAGAGGCTCAGTGAAAGTAGGATGGAGAGGGATTAAGAAGAGTTAATAGGGAGACATTATGATAAAGAGCACATTATATACATTTTTGAAGACTGTATATACATTCTTTTAAGAAATAAAATAGGGCCAGGCATGGTGGTGCATGCCTTGAATCCTAGGATTTGGGAGGCTGAGGATCATTGTGAGTTTGAGGCCAGCCTGAGACTACAAAAGAATTCTAGGTCAACCTGAGCTAGAGCAAGAGCCTACCTCAAAAATGAAAGGGGGAAGGCTAAAGAGATTGCTCAGAAGTTAAGGTACTTACCTCCAAAGCCTAAAGACATAGATTTGGTTCCCCAGTACCCATGTAAAGCCATATGTACAAAGTGGCACATGCATCTAGAGGGTTTTTTTTGTTGTTGTTGTTGTTGTTGTTTTTTTTTTTTGCAGCTGCTAGAGGCCATGGTATGCACGTTTTTTCTCTCTCTCTCTCATACACACACACACACACACACACACACACACACACACACACAAATAAATAAATAAAAGTATGCAAGAAAATAATAAAATAAAAATAGAAAAGTCTTTTGAAAAAAAAAACTGGCCCAACCTAAGTGCAGATTCTGTGACTCACACTGCTGAAAAACAGGAGATAGGTGCACACTTCACTTGTGGAACATTTCCCTTTCAATGTTAGAGAAAAGGAGGAAAGAAAGCACTTAGTGCAGCCCTTTGAAGAATGTGACAACAGCTCAGGTCAATAACAAGGAGTCATTGCAATTCAAGTTTAGAGCAGCTGAACAGTTTAACTTTTAAAGCTAAAGACCACACTCCCTTTCCATGTCTATTGCTTTCCAATAAGCCCTGTATAAGAAGATCATGGACTTGGACCCAGATTTAAGGTGAGATAACATGCAATTCTGAACATGGGGAAGCTGTAGAGTAATTCACGAAACAACAGCAACCTGCTATCAAAGGTACAACTGGGGGACTGAAGAGATGTCTTAGCAGTTCAAGGTGTAAATCCTGAAAGCTCAGGTTTTATTCCACTGTATCCATGTAAAGCCTCATACACAAATGCACAAAGTGACACATGCATCTGGAATTTGTTTGCAGCAGCAAGAGGCCCCTGGCATGTGCATTCTCTCTCTCTGTCTCTCTATCTCTCTCTCTGTCTCTTGTCTCTCTCTCTCTCTCTCTTATAAGTAAATAAAAACATTTATTTATATTTATTTTTAAAAGTGCATATGAGATAGTTCAGTGAGTAAAGGGCTTTCTGTGTAAGAATGAGGACCTCAGTTTGGATCTCCCCCCAGGCAAGCACAATGTCATGCATGTATCTATAATCCTGGCACTGAGGAGGTGGACACAGTAGGATCTCTAGAGCTTGTTGGCTAACTTGTCTAAGCTGAATCTGTGTGCTCTTCAGTGTAAAGATGCTATTTCAGAGAATAATCCTTTACATACATGTGCACCCACCCACATACATATGTGTACACACACATGCACAAACACACACACATACACATGCAAAATAGGTGCATCTGGATTTGTGGGAGAAAGATGTAGAAGCTTAATTCAAACACACAACAGTCCACTTTCACTTCTATCAGAAGGGCAGTACCATTCTCTTGGATTTGCAGGGAGATGTTCCACCACTGGCTTTCTGCTTATGCAGCATCAAAGGATGGACTGATTGACCAAGTGTTCTTCTATTCTTCCTCTTTCCTCTCTCCCCACATGTTTTCAGAGTGTCAATGTCCTGTCAGTCTTCTGCTCCTGTCCTGAATTTCAGTAAACCATCCTGAGGAAGGCACCTATCATTCTTTACCCTTCCTCAGTAAAAAAATGCAGAGTACATGAGTCATAGTAACTAATACAAACATGGCAAGTTTACTAGCCTTCATTAGTGCATGAGCTACTTTCTCATTGCTGTGAACAAATTCCAGACCAGAAACATTGTAATGAAAGGAAGAGTTTCATTTTTACTGTTTTGAGAAGATAAATCCATTCTGGTAAGGAAAGCATGGATGGCTGGCTCCTTGCATTTCACCTGGTGTCTGAAGTAGAAAGTAGGTAGGAAATGGGTCAGGCTATAAAAACGTGAAAGCCTGCCACTAGTGACCCACTTCCTCCAGCAAAAGTCTGCCTTTTTAAAGCTTCCACCACCTTCCCAAAGAGTACAACCAGCTGGGACCATATGTCCAAACACAGGAGATTGTGGGGACATTTCCTATTTAAACCACAACATTCAGTAAGAAGGAAGATATTTCTGCTTTGGTTTAGCAGTTCTATGATATCAGGATCAGAACTTGTGGGAGTCTCTTGGTCTTTCACTCATAATTGTTACTTCAGGATGCCAAGAGGGATGTCATGTCCCAGGAAATATATCTATTTTCCAGCATAGAAAAGAAGGCTAAGAGTCAAGTTTAAGGGATTTTCTAAATTAAATTAAACTTTCAGTTTAATTAAGTGATATAATTTTATAATTTAAATAGTGATTAGTAAGTAGTAGTTACTATAAAATTATCAATTATGATGACTGATATTAGGTTTTTTTTTTCTTTTAGTTTTTCAAGGTAGGGTCTCACTCTAGCTCAGGCTTACCTGGAATTCACTGTGTAGTCTCAGGATGGCCTCAAACTCATGTGCCACCATGACTGGCTTAATATTAGTATTTTCTTTTAGGAATTTTAGGATTATGTTTAAATAAGGAGTCAATACAAGACATGAATAAAGAAATAGAAATAATAAAGAAAGACCAGTCAGAGATACTAGCAATGAAAAACACAATCAGTCAAATAAAAAACTCTGTAGAAAACCTCATGAGTAGAATGGATGAAGGAAAGAACAGAACATCTAAATTAGAAGATCAGGTGTCAGATCTAATACAATCCAACAAAGAGAAAAACAAACTAATAGGAAGGTATGAATGGAAATTTCAAGATGTTTGGCACATACTATGAAAAGATCAAACATAAGAATTCAGGGTATAGTAGAAGGAGAAGAATTTCACTACAAAGGCATAGTAGGCATTTTGAACAAAAATCATAGAAGAAAACTTCCCCCAAATTGGGAAAGAGATGACAATGCAGATACAGGAATCCTTTAGAACACCAAACAAACAAAACCTGAAAGAATGTCTCCTTGCCATTTTGTAATTAAACTACCAAACAAACTAACTAAAGAAAATATGTTGAAAGCAATTAGAAAAATCAAGTCACATACAAAGGGAAGCCCATCTGGATCATAGCAGATTACTCAACACAAACTTTAAGAGCCAGAATAGCTTGGAATGATGTATTACAACTTCTCAAAGATAACAACTGTCAACCAAGGGTACTTTATCCTGCAAACCTATCCATTAAAATTGATGGAGAAATAAGGACATTCCACAACAAAAGCAGGCTAACAGAACATTTGAAAACAAAACCAACTCTACAGAAAAATACTTGAAAGTATCTTCCATGCTGCAGAGAAAGAAAAGCATACATATAAGGAACCTGGGGAGAAAAAACATACTCAAATACTGGTTAATACAAGAGAGGAAAGGTAAAATGGGAAGAACTGCAAAACAAGAAAAATGGCAAAAATAAATCCACACCTTTCAATAATAACCCTTAATATCAACAGCCTCAATGCCCCAACCAAAGGACAGCAAAAATATAATCCACTCCAACCAAGTAAGAAAAGACAAAAATCACAAAATCAACTCATTAGATGCAGAAAATGCATTTGACAAAACCCAATATCCCTTCTTGATAAAAAAAAAAAAGTCCTACAGACACTGGGAATAGAAGGAACACATCTCAACATAATAAAGACAATTTATGACAAACCTACAGGCAACATAATACTAAATGGGGAAAAACTTGAAGGTTTTCCACTAAAATCAGGAATAAGACAAGGGTGTCCTCTGTCCCCACTTTTATTTACTATAGTACTGGAAGTCTTAGCCATATCCATAAGGCAAGAGACATTCATATAAAGGACACAAATTGGAAAGGAAGAGATCAAGTTATCATTATTTCCAGATAATATGATTCTATACACAAAGGATCATAAAGACTCTACCAGCAACCTGTTAGAGCTGCTAAACACCTATAGCCATGTAACAGGACACAAAATAATTACACAGAAATCAGTAGCTTTTCTATATACTAACAATAAACACACAGAGGATGAAATCAGAAAATCGCTCCCATTCAGAATTGCATCAGGCAGAATTAACATTGTGAAGATGACAATCCTACCAAAGGCAATATACAGATTTAATGCAATTCCAATTAAAATCCCTACAGTGTTCTTCTAGGAGAGAGAAAAAATGATCTCAAATTTCATATGGGAAGGCAGAAGGCCTCGCATTTCCAAACATATCCTCAGGAAAAGAAATGCCTCTGGAGGCATCACCTTACCTGATCTAAAGCTATATTACAAAGCCATAGTACTAAAAAGAACATGGTACTGGCATAAAAGCAGGAGTATAGATCAATGGAATAGACTTGAGGACCCGAACTTTGGGTCAAGCAACTAAAGCTACTTGATATTCAATAAAGGCCCAAACATATAGGCTGGAAAAAAGACAGCATCTTCAAGAAATGGTGCTGGACAAACTGGATAACCATATGCAGGAAACTGAAACTTGATCCACACATTTCACCATGCACTACACTCAAGTCCAAATGGATCAAAGATCTCAATATAAGACAAGAAACTCGTATACTACTGGAAGAAAATTTAGGAAGTACTTTCCATGATATAGGAATGGAAAGAGACTTCCTGAACAAAACCCCAGTAGCTCATGAACTTAAAGCATCACTCAACCAATGGGATCACATGAAGCTGAAGAGTTTCTTTACAGACAAGCAAACAATAAGCAAAGCCAATAGATCACCCACAGAATGGGAGAAAATATTTGTGGGTTATCCAACTGATAGAGGCCTAATCTCTAGAATCTACAAAGAACTCAAAAATCTAAACAGTAAGAAGTCAAACACCCCTCTCACAAAATGGGGCAAAGAGCTGAACAGGCAGTTCACAGAGGAAGAAATAGAAATGGCAAACATACACGTAAGAAAATGTTCATCATCCCTAATCATCAGAGAAATGCAAATTAAAACAACTATGAGATTCTACGTTACCCCAATAAGGATAGCAAACATCAAAAAATCACATAAAAATAAATGCTGGCTAGGATGTGGAGAAGTAGGAACACTCATCCACTGTTGGTGGGAATGTAGGATGGTACAACCACTTTGGAAAGCAATATGGAGACTACTGAAAAAGCTGAGTATAGAGATACCAACAGACCCAGTTATTCCCTTACTGGGCATCTACCCTAAAACCTTCAAACCACAGGCCAGAGAGATTTGCTCAACCATGTTTATAGCGGCTCAATTTGTAATAGCTAAGTGCTGGAATCAACCCAGATGTCCATCACTAGAAGAATGGATAACTAAGATGTGGTATATCTACACAATGGAATTCTATACAACAGTAAGAAAAAATGACACAATGAAATTTGAGGAAAAATGGTTGAACCTGGAACAGATCATTCTCAGTAAACTTACCCAATCACAGAAAAAAAAAAAAATCGCCACATAGTCTTACTCATCTACAGCACCTAACCTCAATCTACCCAAGATACCTTACATACCCAGCAAGCACCTCCTAGACTAGACACTAGGATGGAAGGGGAGGGAGAGGAGGGCATCAAAGGGGTGGGAAACACAAATCTAGACCCAAATGGCAATGGTACCACAATTTCCTACTTACTAAAAGACAGACCAAATGGCTGATCCTTCACCAGGCCCTTACAGGGAACGTCTGAACCACAAGACACTGGAGAGGGTAAGATACACACCAACTTTAATCTTCTACATCTTCCCTCCCTCACTCCCCCCCCCCTCTCTCTTATCTCTAACTCTTGTATATTAGTTATCTTTTTCCTCACTTTCTTAGCGGGCACTGACCTGTAACTCCCAGAACCAGCATGGGGCTATCATCCACAATGAGCTTTTGATCAGAGAGACCTACAAGGTTTCCTAAAAGACAGACAGATTTCTGTCAGAGTACTTGATGACCCACCAAAGGACAGTGATAAGACCCTACTGCTGAAGACACCTTATGTCATTGACATGCAAATTAGAATGGCATGGCTGGAAGTTGGAAGAGAGTCAGTCCCCAGACAGTCAGCGCGTCTAGTGCCAGAAGGTGCTACATGGGTGACTGGGGGAAAATGACCAATATCTGTCGAAGCAACGCATGGTCTAACCCACTTAGCAATAAATAACTTGTTGTGATGCCCACACAAGTGCAGTGGTGGCACAGCCATGGTGGGGAACCAACTGCTCTTAATTTGGCTAACTGATCCCCTCACTGGTATGGGACCCATAGCTGGAGCTGGGAAACAAGTCAGAACCATATCCAAACATAAGCCCACTCTCCAATATCAAGCTACCATCATTTGTGGGCTACAAGAGGGCCTACACCTATTAAATTCTCTATTAAAAAAAAAAAAACGTTATCTCATTTGTCCTGATGCTAACTTCCTCTCCGTTGGAGAATCTGCTTCTCTTTTTCAGATAGATGTAGATCCTAAGGAGAGAGCCACCCCATCATACCTCAAAAGGGCCCCGGCTGAAACTAAGAGGAATTGGAGAAACAAACAAGGGGGCTGTTTTCCTGATGAACCGGATACCAGCACAAGGGGGAAGGAGATCAGCACAGAGAAAAATCAACTCCTACCAAATCAGAGAGCCAGAGCCTCAGGGACTCCCAACACCTCATCACTGAAGCAGACCAAAAATGAACCCAACATGGCTCAGGGAAATTTTGCGGAAGAGGGGGCGGAAAGAATGTCAGAGCCACATGTTGGGTCATGATATGCAGAGACATTTATCTTACCCATAACTGTGGGCTAACTCCACAATGCATGACCCGTATACCTCAAGAAATAGGGGCCAAGGGGAGGGGGTAGGTCACGGATGAGCCTAGTAATGGTACTAAACTGACTGTAAAAAAAATTAAATTAATTAATTAAAAAAACAAACAAACAAATAAATAAAGTACCTTGGGATAAACCTAACCAAGGAAGGGAAGTAAAGGATCTTTACAATGAAAATTTTAAAACACTCAAGCAAAAAATTTTAGAAGACAGTAGAAAATGGAAAGATAGCCCTTGTTCTTGGATTGAAGAATCAATATTGTGAAAATAGCAATCTTACCAAAAGCAATCTACACATTTAATGAAATCCCCATCAAAATTTCCATGGCATTCTTCACAGAAATAGAAAAAAAAAAATCCAAAAATTCATTTGGAAGCACAAAAACCCTTTAATATTCAAAACAATTTTAGGCAGAAAAAAGAAGGCTGGTGGTATCACAATACCTGATTTTAACCTATATTACAGAGCCATAGTAACAAAAACAGCATGTTACTAGCACAAAAACAGACATATAGATCAATGGAACATAGTAGAGGGCCCAGATGTAAGTGAGTATAGCTACAGCTACCTGATCTTTGACAAGAATGCCAAAAATACTCATTGGATAAAAGACAGCCTCTTCAGCAAATGGTGCTGGGAAAACTGGATATGTATGTGTAGAAGGATGAAAATAGATCTCTCTCTCTCTCTCCATGTACGAGAATTAAGTCCAAATGGATTACAGACCTTAATATCAGACCTGAAACTCTGAAACTGCTAGAGGAAAAAGTAGGGGAAACCCTTCAACTTATTGGTCTTGCAAGGACTTTCTGAATAGAACCCCAGTTGCTCAGAAAATAAGACCACAGATCAATTGCTGGGCCCTCATGAAATTACAAAGCATTTGTACAGCAAAGGGCACTGTGAATAGAAAAAGAGGAAACCTACAGAATGGGAGAAAATCTTTGCCAGCTAGTCATCTGACAGTGGATTAATTTCTAGGATATACAAAGAACTAAAAAAACTAAATAATAAATCAAACAACTCAATTAAAAATGGGCTATGGAACTAAATAGTGAGTTCTCAAAAGAAGAAATACAGATGACATATAAACATCTGAAAAAAATGTTCTACATCCCTAGCCATCAGGGAAATGCAGATTAAAACTACGCTGGCTAGTAAGGTAGAAAGCGATATAAAGGGAATAGAAAAGGAGGGTTGGGGACTTAATATGATGATATTGTATATATTTAAGTAGAACAGATTAATGGAAGTGAAAAGGCATAAGTGAGGTCAGGGGAAGAGATTGAGTAAAGGAAAAGTGAAGGGACGGCTAATCAAAATCTAAGAGGATATAAGTAAGTCACGTGGAAACCTGCATTTTTTGGGCAATGGAACACTCAGAAGCCACAGATTGTGACTAGAAAGCTTTCAGTGCCAGAGGTGGGACACTTTCCAGTGAGCTGTTGGCCAGGGAAGTCACCGATATCCCCAATACATTACAGACCATTGCTGAGGCTCTTGTTTCCCACCAGGAATAGATGTTAAGACCATAATGCTGAAGACTCCACATACCTGGGCTGCAAGGTCACTGAAAACTCCTGCTGGAACTGAACTGAAAACCTCCTACATGTAGATCAACTAACATAAAACTGGAAAAAGCTATGATACATGCAGTTCAATGGGAGAGAGAGATAACCAGGGTAGATACTCAGCAGTGGACACTGCAAGCCTTAAATTTGGCCATACAGGCCAAATGAGTCAACGGGTGCAATAGTGGCATGTCTTATGGGAGAAATCAACTGCTCTCTAATTGGACTGGAGGCCTGCTCTATGGGAAAGAATATATCCCTAACACTGAAAACCTACAACAGGGGTAGTCATGAGCCCTAGGGGTGTAACATCTGTTGCTGTCTAAATGTATATACTGTGCTAACCAAACTGCCTAGTAAGCACTTCTCTTAATGTTCATATCCATATATTTATGCTATTCTCACTTTTGGTTAGAGAAGCTTCTCTTTTCAGATGGCATTATGATGACACAGAAGGCATCATGATGCCAAGAAGAAGTGACAAAGGAGTGCTCAGCACTGCAGTATCTCTATCACACCTTCCAAGGCTCAGGGTCCATTGCAGAAGAGGTGGTGGAAAGAATGTAAGAACCAAAGGAAGGATAGGACTCCTTACAACTTGCTCCTCCAGACACACAATGGCCTGGATATCCATGAGCTTGCAGTGCCTGACACAACTTACACAAGACCATCATAATAGGATGAAAAGATCCTAACATCAAAATAAAAGAAAGACTGATTGAAAGGAGGAGGAGATATGATGGAGAGTGGAGTTTCAAAGGGGAAACTTGGGGGAGGGAGTGAATTACCATGGGTTATTGTCTACAATTATGGAAATTGTCAATAAAAATAAATTAATAAAAAATTTTTAAAAGAAAAGAAAGGGAAACTTATAGAATTAATCTAAGGTCACTAACGGTGGGTCTGATCCTAGGAACAACATAGCGCTGATAAGTCAAATATTGCACAAAGTAATAAGTTAAATTACTTCTCCCACTGTAACATATAGGATTGGTATGCCTGAGACCCCAAACCAAACTCCCCTGTGTGAAACTTCACACTTTTGCCAGCAACTCCCCAGTGTCACTCTCATGGCTCAGGTTACCATTGTCCTTTTCTCCACCATTGATGCCACCTTCTGTGACATCAGAGATTCCATCTACTGCCTGACCAAGTGGAGCCTCAGTAGGGAAGTATGTCAATGCTAGCAAGACAAAGGTTGGTCTTCCCTATGTTGTCTACGTCACTGACTCTTTGGGAGACTGGTGTGTGAGACCCTAGTCCACTGACTTTCTGCAGAGACACAAATAGCCCTCTGTGAACTGACCTGAATTCCTTGTGCTCTCACTTGTCTGCACCCAGCATCTGCTTTCTCCAGACCTGCTGTCCAAAACTCTGGATACCTCACTTGGAAAGGAAGCACTCGTCTGCTCATGGAATTCACTGAAAGTAGGCCAAGACACTAACACCTGCCTGCACACAGTCCAGACAAGTTGTGAGACAGCAACCCCTGCTGTTCTCTTGTGCTGCTTTTCCATGACTATATTTCTGTCTCTGAATTCTCTGGATTCCTCTTGGTCTGTGCCTTTCTTCCTGATCACGTGGGGACCAGGGTGATAGGATGACACGCATCACAGTGTCACTTCTGTTTCTCACTCTCTACCCTTATGAAGCTGGCATCATGGGTCACAATTCAAGTTTTTTATAGCATTGTTTTCACCCTGCCATAGCACAACTGTGCTGAGGTACTCACAGGGCATAGACAAGCATACTTAAGACCTCTGACTTCGACTCAGGACATGTTACTACTTTCACATCCACAGAAAGACGTGGTCCTGCTGGCACAGGGTCACACTGGTTGCTTGCAGCATGAGCCCACATCTGTGACTTCCCTTCCTTTAAGGGGAACTCAACTCACTTTCCTAGTAATGAGGTAAGGGATATGTAGCTGACTACATAAGAGTTAAAGAAGTCCTGAGCTGATACATACATTGTGTGAAAGTTGTGGACTTTAGGCCAGTGTATTAGCTACTTTCCTCATTGCTATGACAAAATACCTGACAAGTACAAAGGAAGGAAGGGTTTATTTTGAAGAGTATATAATGATGAGGAAGGCATGGTGATTGAAGTATGAGGCCACTGGTCTATGTGTGCTCATGAAGCAGAGACAGATGAATGTTGATGCTCAACTTATTTTCTCTTTGTGTGTGCATGTGTGTGTATATGCCCATGTGTTATATGTAATCATATGTGTGTGGGCACATGTGGGAGGGGTGTGTGTATGCACTTGCGGAGAATAATGTTCGATGTCAACTATCTTTGTCACTCTGCACCTGACTTATTGAGGCAGAGCATTTAACTAACAGACTTTGCTAGTCTAGCAGCTAGCTTACCCCAGGGATCTTCCTGTCTTAGCTTCCTGTGCACTGGGAACATAGTTGCACATTTATTACTCCTGGCTTTTCTGTGGGGAGACTGGGCTTCCAAACTCAGGCCCTCATTGTATGACAAACACTTCACCTACTTAACAATCTACCCAACCTCTCAGTTTTCCCTTTTTATTTAGTCTGAGAGCCTAGCCCATGAGATGGTACTAGGTACATTCAGAATGTGGCTTCCCTTCTCACTTAAACCACTCTGGAAGCACTCTCACAGACATACCCAGGGATGTCTCCTAGGTGATTCTGCATCCTTTCAAGATGACCAAATCAGCCATCACAATGGGGACCCTTCCCAGGATACTGAGAGTAGAAAACACATTGATGTGTGTTGTCACAATGCTAGAGAAGCTTCAGGCTTTCCTTGGGAACACCCTGCAGGCACATCTGGAGCTGTCTGTGGCTCTACAGCTTGGCTTCATTACTGCCTTGCCCACAGAAAAGCCTTCTGCCTCTGCTTAAGGGGCATAAAATGACACCAGCCACTTGGAGTTTATGAGCCCACTCTTCATGAAGAGAGCTAAGAAAGATGTGATTCCTTAATTCCATTACTGCTGCCCCTGTGGGACAAAGCAGCAGTGTCCAGGGAGTCATTGTCCCCATTGATGTCACAGTAGGGTGGACTTTTGGACACCATATGCCTGATCAGGCCAGCAATATTGGACGGATGAACTTACAAACATGAAAGAATCAACCTTTGGCTACTGTGTGTAAGATGGTCAGGTCTGTCTCTGGTTTGACAGCCAATATTCTATGGGGAAACTCCTGTTTGGGTTTTTTTTTTTAATTGCTGTTTTTCTTTTTGTGTGTGTATATGTTTGTGGCATACATGTGTATATGTGTTCAAATGCACAAAGGAGCATGTGCATGTGTGTGGAGACCAAAAGTTGAAATCATGTGTCTCCTCAGTCATTATCAACTTTGTTCTTTTTAAATTTACTTTATTTATGTATTGTGTGAGAAAGGGAACAAGAAAGAGAAACATAGAGAGAATGGGGCATGCCAGGGCCTCTAGCCACTGCAAACAAACTCCAGACACATGCACCACTCTGTGCATCTGGCTTTATGTGGGTACTGGGAAATCAAACCTGGGTCCTTACACTTTGCAGGCAAGTGCCTTAATCACCAAGAAGTCTCTCCAGCTCTCAATGTTCTTTTTACCAACCTCTATACATATAGACAATATACCATGATCATAATACCCTCCTACCACCTTAGAATTGATTCTTTTTAAAAATAAGTTAGTAAATTTATGTTTTCATGCCTCATGATAACAAGGTTAAAATTCCATATACCTAGGTTCTCTGCTATATCTCTCAGGCATGTAACTACTGAGAAAAATTAATTTTTTGTTTTAACATTTTAGTGACAACCTCCATACATATAAACAATATGTCATGATCATAATCATGATCCCACCACTGAATCCCTTCTTGTCAACTAGTCTCTCTATTTTGATGTCATCATTTTCCTGTTCCTATTATGCAGACCTTGCGTAGGTGGCATCAGCCATTGTGAGGTCATGAGTGCCACTTTATGTCTAGAAGACAAAGCATTCCTCTCTTCTTTTGGCTCTTAAATTCTTTCTGCAATCTCTTCTGTGACAGTCTCTGTGGTGGGTTTCATTACATGTCTTCCATAAACTCATGTGTTCTGATAGCTTGGTCCCCAACTGATGGCAATTTGAGATGTGGATCCTTGCTGGAGGAGGTATGTTAGGGGTGATCCCATTGTAACAGCTCAGCTCACTCTTCTGCTGTTTTCCACCTGCTATTGCAAGGTGGTGATGTCCAGCCTCTGCTTATGCCATGCATAAGCACTCAAGACTAATCCAAAATAAAAGCCTTTATTTCCACTAGGTGTTTAGGGTCAGATGTTTTGTCCCAACAACAGGAAGGTAACTACAACAATCCTGAAGCCTGGGAGAGTATGGTAGAGATGTTTCACTTAGTGCTGAACACTCCGCTGTCACTTCTTCTCAGCACTTAGCTGATGAGAATTGAGTCTCCCAAGTGGTCACCACCATCTGAATAGCAAAGTTTCTCTAACCAAAACTGAGAGTAGCATGAATATATGGGAATAAACATAAGTATTTAGAGGGCAGTTTGGTGGGTATAAGATATCCATTTAAACAGACAATAGTAGTAGTTTTCCCCTTGGGGCAGGAATTCTTCCTATGGAGTGGGCCTCAAGTCCAATCAGACAGCAGTTGCCAACATTTTACTTTAAGACAGGGTCTCTTGTTAAACCTAGAGTTTACTGATTCAGCCAGTGATCCCCAGGGATTCCCTGTCTTTGCCTTCTCAGCACTGTGACTAGGGGTGCATACTATCATGTGAGGCATTTTACACTGGCTTTAGGTTTGAGTTCAGGTACTCCTTCTTGCCAAGACTGAGTCATCTCTCAAGCCCCAATACTTTCAAGTGTATTTTAAAATTAATATTTTTGGGGGCTGGAAGGATGGCTTAGCTGTTAAGGAATTTGCCTGCAAAGCCAAAGGACCCAGGTTCGATTCCCCAGGACCCACATTAGCCAGATGCACAAGGGGGTGCATGTGACTCGAGTTCGTTTGCAGTGACTGGAAGCCCTGGCATGCCCATTCTCTCCCTCTCTCTCTCTCTCTCTCTCTCTCACTCTCTCTCTCTCCTTCTCTCCCTCCCTCCCTCTTTCTCTGTCAAATAAATAAATAAGTGAAGACTTTATTTTAAAATAAATAAATTTTATGTTTTTGCACATATGTGGTAGGACACCAAGGCTTCTTGCCACTGAAATCAAACACCAGATGCTTTCATACATTTTCCATCTGGCTTTTATGTGAGTGGCTAGGGAACTGATATTGTGCTGGCCTGCTTTGAAAGCATTTATCTTTAATTGCTGAACTAGTTTCCCAACCCCTCTGTGTTTTTTTATTGCTATTTCATTAGCTTCACACTTTCCAGAAAGACATAACCTGGTTCACATTTTGTGGCACATAAAGTGATAACACTTTTGATCAAGAAAACTTTCCAATGTACAGCATGGTGTCCACTGACTTTTTGACAATGACTCCTCCCTGAGGCCAGGGAAGGTAGGCCACATGGCTCCTTTCAGCTGCTGACAGATTTTAACTGTCTATGGGGCATGTGATAATGGAAGCATCTAAAAGCAGCTAAGCTTTCACATTCACCTATTGGTTTTTATACCCTTAACATAAGAATCATGTCTTGCGCAGAGGTGAAATTTTGCTGAACATTTATCTAAGTGTTGTGTTAGTTGAAACGACTTTTCTGCACTTTCTTCAGGAAACAAAAGGTAGGTACATTGTAACAGCACACAGTGGCATCATAGCATGTTATCAGAGGCACAAAAACAGAGTTTAAATGAGAGGTGAGGCTGACTTCACAGATAGCTAATGCCTCCTGCCAGAACTGAAGATCGCTGTGTAGGTTGTAGTCAACACTTTTTCACTGCCAAAGTGGACAGCTACACTTTGGCTTGAAACTTCATCTGCCTGAGGACAAGGGAAGGAAAGCAAGCAGGAGGTATACTGAGAGTCACATTCAGATGTTGGCTTCAGAATGCCTGGTGGTGGAAGGGCAGCGGTGGGCATCTGTGCTGGTTCAAGGGTAGAAACAGATATTTGTTTCTGAAGTTATAGAGTTTGGCATAAAACCTTGGTACGTATAGAATTATTTCTTAGCTGTAAGGGAACAATAGGCACAGAATCACTACCTAGGGCTGGGTGTGCAGCTCACTGGTTAAACACATGCTTATCATCAGTGAGAACAAGGGTTCAATTCCCACACAATTTCTTTAAACTGCTTATTTTAAAGCCGAATTTATGCCTTTTAAAGACTATACTCCATCAATTTTCCAGAAATTGTCATTCTAACATGATGTTTCCATAAGGACATTTTAGAACACAAGGCACTCATGGAGTGATCACCTCTAGGGCCTGGAAAGACATCTTTTTCTACAGGGCAGAATATGGCCCACTGGAAAGCCTTCACAAGTCTGTGAATTTAGAAGGCAGGTTTGCATTAAAGAAACCCAAAGTTTAAATATTCAGGGATTAAAAACTGCTGATCCCAAACCCACTGGCTCATCTACTTAAGAATTGAAGACTCTGAGGACATTGTCCCCCTGCAGAAGGACAGATGACAGGGAAAATCTGGGGGACATCAGAAGGGAAAGGAGTCCCCACCCTGAAGTCCAGTTAAAGCCTGAAGGAATTAGTTAGCATGTTAGAAATTCAAGATACTTACTACTGGCAAACACCAAGAAGTCTGTCCAGAGACTCCCCCCCCCCCCCGCCACCCCACTGCTATTTTGATAACCATATGGGAGCTGACTATCTAGTGTGGGGGGGGGCATCAAAGAAGTTCCCTCTCTTCACACTTGATAATGCTTCTCCCTCCCCCCCACCCCCACTCCTTGAGCATACCTCTCCCCACCCCAAGCCCTGGCCAAATGCTAGGCAGATATCTTGCATTTCCTGAGTTTCTGCTGCTGAGATGGGAAGTGTCCCTCTAGGGGGTAAGACTTTCCTCCAATTAAGTCTAATTCCTCTAAAGTTGATACTCCTGCCTGTCTCTCTGTTCTTTTTCTGACATATGGTGTCAAAGCTTGAACTAAGGTATGGCAACAGTTCATCCCAGGCCAAAACCTAAACCCTAAACCCTTAGTAGTTTCTGATATCTCCTCTCTCTCTCTCTCTTCTCTCTCTCTCTCTCCTCTTTCTCTCTCTCTCTTTTCACCCTGGTAAATTGTGTGAGAATTACAACTCCCCTGGGCAAGACTGCAAGGCCAAGGCTGAGGCTATTCTTCCATGGGCTCCCTAAGCTCTAACACTTACGCCAAAGGGGATATCTGCATGCTTGAAAAACTCTGAAAAAAAAAATTCATTTCAGACAACCTTTGTCTCAGAGACAAAGTCAGTTCAGCCAATATGTAAACTCCAAAATGGGTAAATATCATTGGATTCCAAAGATAGTCCATTGGCTTGCCTCATTAAAAAAAAAAAAAAATCTAAGCCGGGCGTGGTGGCACACACCTTTAATCCCAGCACTCAGGAGGCAAAGGTAGGTTGATTGCTGTGAGTTTGAGGCCACCCTGAGACTACATAGTGAATTCCAGGTCAGCCTTGGCTAGAATGAAACCCTACCTCGAAAAAAAAAAAAAATCTAAAGATCTCAATCCCTGACCTCTCCCTCCATTTCTTCACTTCTACTTCTCCTCCCTCACTGCAGCTACCACTCACCCTCATTATGCTAAAGCTGCTCCTACCCCTCCCACTCCACTTCAGCTCTTATGGACATCTCCCACTCTCATGCCACTCTCAGCCTTTTGTCCTAACATTTGATACTCTATATTCCATAATGTGGGTCTTCACTTAACAGTGGCCACATGAGTTGTTCTTTGTGACACCAAAAAATAAAAATTTTAAAAAGTATCACTTTTTTGGTTTTGTTTTGTTTTGTTTGTTTGTTTGTTTTGTTTTGTTTGTTTGTTTGCTTTTTTGAGGTAGGGTCTCACTCTAGTTCAGACTGACTTGGAATTCACTATGTAGTCTCAGGGTGGCCTCGAACTCTCAGTGATCCTCCTACCTCTGCCTCCCAAGTGCTGGGATTAAAGGTATGCATCACCACGCCTAGCTCCAAGGTGTCAATTTTGAATTCAAACTGCTAACAGTATATATTGTCAATTGCTGATATGAAAACATTGGCTCACAAGCAAGTACTCATATCAAATTTAAAAGTATCAAATTAACTTAAGTCCTTATTAATTTAAATTAGAACTAAAATCTTAAAATGATAGTCTTTCTAATCATGTTCTTTGTCATGTCTAATGCTAGCCAGCCATGTCATGTCATGTTTTCTATATTTCATGTAGTTTGTCGTTATGTGTAAGCAAATTCTGATCAGTAATTATTCTGGTGCTTATGGTCATTAAGTATTCGGATGATCATAGATGTATGCTGAGATGATGTTAAATTGCTAAGAACAGGTTTACAACATGTTTAAAATAAATTACTTCTGGACTTTTGGCTTTATGCTTATTCATGATAGACATATTTATACACTAAAGTTTAATCCTGCTCCTAATATTGCTTCTGAATGTTTATTATGACTTAAATCCTTCATCTTTAAAAAAGTGATTAATTTAGGTTTATAACTGTTAAGATACAATATACATGCTCTCTGTCAAGTGACAGCTTCCTTGATTTTAATGTTGACATCTAAATGTTTGTAATAATAAAAAACAGAAAGTTAAAAAAAACAGAAAGGGACCATCAAAATTTCAATTATAAAGTTTGTTTTCAGTTAAGATAAAATGGGTTAACATAAAAAAATTGCTCCTCTGTACTTCTCTCACCTTAACTGTTTATATAATTCAAACTTAACTCTCTGTAGTAAGTTAGTAAATTTATTTATACTGCCGTGCCTCATATTGAGATGGATGTTGGGGTAAGGAATTTTAGAAGCACCTGAACCGAAGTTATGTCCTGTACTGTAATAGACATTTGTATTGGTAATGTTCCATACTGCATAGTCCTCCTACCAGCCATATTACTCCAACTGTCTATTCAAATTTGCCCACAATATTCTCTAGATAATGACCACCACTGGCCTGAATTTGGTATTTTGAGTTTCAACATTCTCATTGATCTTGATAACTTTCTGTGACAACATGGCAAATGGTCCGATGTTGCCTCCCCCGCTCCTGCCCCTCTTAAAACTCTATCTCTCATACACAGTCTTGTCAGCTGGCCATGACTTGCCAGGGTCTCTCACTCTCACGCAAAATTTGAGCCATCCCACTAAATGAAATACAAACCCTGCCTCCAAAAAGAAACTCCTGTCTTACTAGGCCTCTTTAACTTCTTCTACATATGGATATCTAGGATTCTCTCCTTGCTAAAATTTAAAACCACTATACAGCTTCTGAGGTTTTTTTTTCTTTCTTTCCCATTCTATTTTTTTTAATTTTACTTATTTTGTATTTACTTATTTCAGAGAGCAAGAGAGAAAGAGGCAGACAAAGAGAGAAAGAGAGTGAGAGAATGGGCGCTCCAGGGCTCCAGCCACTGCAAATGAACTCCAGATGCATATGCCACCTTGTGCATCTGGCCTATGTGGGCCATGGGGAATCAAACCAAGGTCCTTTGCCTTTGCAGGCAAATGCCTTAACCACTAAGCCATCTCTCCAGCCCATCTTTCCCCTTCTTTTCATTACAAGACAATAAAGAAAAACTAACAACAGAGGTGGGGCAATCACAGTATACAAAAACTTAACCCTTAAAAAACTAAACAACCAGTGCCTGCCACACAACAAAGACAAACACCAAGAGAAATCCTGTAACCCAAGCACCCTTACATATGGTTAATGGCTATAAAAAAAAAAAATTGCCAGCCTTTAAATTCAAACCAATGATTGTTGCCCCGCTAAGATTAAGTCCTCACCAATTTAAAACATAACTAAAATCTTAAAAAGGGATGTCTCTTCATGTTTCATGTTGTCATGTCTAATGTTGGCCAACCATGTCATGTCATGTGTTCTGTATTTCATGTAGTCTTTATATATGACTTTATGTATGAGTAAATTCATTGTCATTAATTGTTCCAATGCTTATGGCCATTAAATGTTCTGATGCTCATACAGTTTAAGATTGTTGCAGTCAGGTTCACATTGCTGACAGAAATCATTCAACCAAGAGCAGCTTGTGGAAAAAACAAAAAGTTTATTTTGGCTTACATCCTCAAGGGAAAACTCCATCATGGCAGGAGAAAATGATGGCATGAGCAGAGGGTGGACATCACCTCCTGGCCAACATCAGGTAGACAACAGGAACAGGAGAGTGTGCCAAACACTGGCAAGGGGAAACTGACTACAATACCCATAAGCCCACCCCCAACAATACACTGCCTCCAGGAGGCATTAATTCTCAAATCTCCATCAGCTGGGAATCTAGCATTCAGAACACCTAAGTTTATGGGGGACACCTGAATTAAACCACCACAACGATGCCACTAAATTATTAAGACAAGTTTTCTTCTCACTTTAAATTCTAAGGTTTTCTGCTAAGGATATTTCTCTACAGATTTTCAATAATAGAAAGATTAATTTCATGATGCTGAATGACTTGTTTTTCTGTGAATTGATAATAAGGTAAGTCAATTAGGTGAAATTTCTCTTAGTTGTTCTATAAAATGATTAAAGTTTTATAAAAGACAATATGAGATTGTTGAAGAATAACAAAGATTTTCAATAGTAGATACACAGAATGTTATTAAGAAAGATGTTTAGCCAGGTGTGGTGGTGCGCGCCTTTAATTCCCAGCACTCAGGAGGCAGAGGTAGGAGGAGCGCTATGATTTCGAGGCTACCCCAGAGACTACATAGTGAGTTCCAGGTCAGCCTGGGCTAGACTGAGACCCTACCATGCAAAACGAAAAAAAAAAAAAAAGAAAGAAAGAAAGAAGTTTAAGTGGTCAATGCAGTGCAAAAAAGGCATAAGGATGTAAACACTAAGATTAAAAAAAAATGAAAGATGGTGTTCAAGCAGAACTAAAAAGTGACAAGGCATCTGACAACCTAGATACTCTTGATTACAGCTTCTCCCCAGTTTCTGATGGTTTCCAGGAACTGTTAGCAGACAGGAAGACAGCTCAAGGGAAATGTTCTAACTATTGAGGAACTGAATTTTAAGGTAAAGTTTCACTTATTAATGTTTAGGTTCTCAAGATAAGGATCTCATACTAAAACGATTAAAGTTTTGAAAAATAACTCCTATTTTACTTAAACTAAAAACATTTATTCAACAGTGTTTTCTCTTTAAAAACAGATTTGTAAAAGGTTGTAATAGAGCACATATATTTTAGTTCAACAATGACCAAAATCTGCTCTTTATGTATCATCAAATAATTAAATAATTGTCTTATTTCTGATATCTCAAATTCATTACTCATAAGTAAATTAACTCTTAAGACATATCTCTACTTCAGGGTACAGTCCTATGCACAAATAAATAAATAAATAAATAAATAAATAATTATTTCAAACTCTACAGCCCTACTTCTAACCTTCCCTGGGTAAGTGATACCCACACAGCTATCTAAACTAATCAAAGATATTATCAAATAGAAATGCCAAAACTTTATGCTGTCTTACATTTCTTTTCCTGACAATTTCTAAGTTAAATTAATTGGTTTAAATTTGTTGATAAAAATATTATTTTCAAGACTGATAACATGTTCTGCCTATACTTGTAACTATTAGATATTTAAAGCATAAGATGCACCTACCTTCTAAAAAGCTGTTTCTCTGTATTTCTCTTGTCGTAATTGTTTACATAGTTCAAACTTAATTCTCTATGATAAAGCAGTAAATTTATTTATAGTGCCATACCTCATACTACAATAAATTATAGTGCCATACCTCATATAACAATACAATAAAATGTAAAGGACTCTGGCCCAAAGTTAGGTCTTATACTGTAATGAACTTTTATGTTGGTTATGTCCCACACTACTGTAAGGGTCAGGAGTGACTAAGGCCACAGAGACCACTCTGAGGCAAAGATGGAAGCTTTAATTCAGGAGAAACACAAGCTGCCAGGGCTGACTCTCAAGAGTAGAGCACAGTCAACTTTGAGATTACAGATAGTGGGCTATATAGAGTTCCTCAGTTAGGGGAAGGTGAGGAAGGCAAAAGATCTCCTTTGTCCTTTACATTAGCCATTTCAAATAGCTAGGGTGTGAGGCCAGAACAGTGACCAGGTGACTTGAGAGATAAGGGGGCAGGAAACCTAGACCTGAGGCATTGTTAGGCAAGGAAGGGATGATGGCTGGGTTGTTCCTTGAGGAATGTGGATGATCCACTTTCTTATATCTCTGTCAGCCTCTGCTGTGATTCCATTTTGTCCTGACCTAACATTCCAGACTTTTGTTAATGATAAGAGAGGAAGGTCAATTTTTCATGCTGACCACAAGGGCAATGAGTTCTTGAGAGAGGCTGGATAATTTAGTTGATGGGTCTCCTTTCAGGGCATGTGATGAGGAAGCAGTTACATGGTGGCTAGAGGTGGCAGAGTGGTGAGATCGATAGCTCCATTGTAGCACGTCGTTATGACTTGATCCTAAGTGAAGCAGAGACTTCTCTCATACCATCCCTGTACTGAGCTGGCTTCATGGCAGTCACTGGCAGACACCTGTTATAGAGAAGGTGAGGGAGATGGGCTCTGCACCCAGTGAGAAGACAGAAGGGAGAATAAAGGAGCTTGTTACTCTTGTCAACAGCTATGACATCAAAACACCAGTGTAAAGGGAGGATGAGCATTCAGAGGTGAGAGATAGAAGGCTTGGGGCAAGAGGAGGCAGAGAAGCATTTTGGGATCAGAGGAAGAGTAGGAACATAAAAGAGTTTAAGTTTGAGAATGCCCATTGGGGTGGCAGTGTACTTATTCCTGGATGAGATAGGGTAAGGGCTAAGGAAGGAGGGGGCCCAAGGAATAGCTCTGATTCTGGCTAAGGCAAGGGAGAGGACCTGGGGTCAGGGTAAGTGAATTAGGGACAAGCAGAAGGCATGAGTTAATGTTAGAGTCTAGTATTGTAAGTCAGCATCAGACAGGGGAGCCTATTAGTCTGAATTATTGTGTATATTGTAGTTATATTTTTCTTATTGGGTGATTAAGACCATGTAGGCTGCCAGAATTAACTATATCTTGGAGGTCAATAATGATGTTGTAAGAGAGACTTCTAGGGACTTGTGAGGAGTTCTATGACTCTCAGCATTGTCATCTGCTAGGACAAGTCAAGGCCATGCTGACAAGTGATCCTCCCTCTTTTGGGAAACCTGGAGAACTGATTTTCCCCCTGGTGTGACTCTCTGGTTGCAGATACACTGACTTGGATCTCTGGGTTTCTGGGTTTCTGGGTCTCCACATCCTCTCTGATCAAAAAGATAGGTAACTAGAAGTTCAAGTGTCCCATCATCTCCTGTGGCCTTCTGACCTGGGAGCAGGAACCAAAATACTGGTTATCATTTTAACTCCAATGTTTCCAAATAATTTTGGCTTCTACATATGGTTATTAATCACTCAGAGAGACTGTACATATCTGATTAGCAAAACAGATTAGTTAAAAAGGGTGCAGAACATATCTGGTTAGAAAAGTAGATCTGGTTAGAGAATGACACAATAGTTTAAAATTGATGTGATTAAAATTTAAGTTTAGTTGTCAGGTGACAGTGTAGCTACATCAGGAACATAGAAAGCATGCACATTCTATCTTTTCAGTATCTGTCAGTTATAAGTATAGGTAGAACATTTTAGTAGCCCTGAGACAATATTTTATCAATTATTTTACTAATAATTCTAAGTCAGTTGATTTAATCTAGAAATTATATGCCAGAAAAAGACAGGACAGTATAAAAACTTAGCATCTGTGTTTGAAAACAACTTTGGCTACTAACATAAAATACCAATGCAAGTACCAATTAGTCCCCAAACTGGAAGTAGAATAGCAATTTAAGATTGTTTTTTTAGGACAGGAAACATGTCTTAAGTATCAATATTTTTATAAGCAATGAACTTAAGATACCAGAAATGAGACAATTAATTAAGTGAAACCTTTACTGAAACTGATTATACATAGCTCAAAAATAAAGTAAAACTTGGTCACTGTTGAGTTCAGCAAGCCCAGTTTTCTTTTCTAGCTCCACCCTTTTTATTTATTTTTTTTATTTATTGATTAGTTTTGTATTCAGCAAATACAGTCAGTTTGGTACCATTATTAGGCTCATCCATGACCTACCCCCTCCCCTTGACCCCTCCTTGTTGAGGTATATGGGTCATGCATTGTGGAGTTAGCCCGCAGTTATGGGTAAGATAAATGTCTCTGCATATCATGACCCAACATGTGGCTCTGACATTCTTTCCAACCCCTCTCCCGCAAAATTTCCCTGAGCCATATTGGGTTCATTTTTGGTCTGATTCAGTGATGAGGTGTTGGGGGCCTCTGAGGCTCTGGCTCTCTGATTTGGTAGGAGTTAATATTTCTCTGTGCTGATCTCCTTCCCCCTTCTGCTGGTATCTCGTTCATCAGGAAAACAGCACCTTTGCTTGTTTCACCAATTCTTCTTAGTTTCAGCTGGGGCCCTTTTGAGATATGATGGGGTGGCTCTCTCCTTAGGATCTACATCTATCTGAAAAAGAGAAGCAGATTCTCCAACGGAGAGTAAGTTAGCACCAGGACAAAAGAGATAACCCTTACTTTTTTATATAGAGAATTTAATAGGTATAGACCCTCTTGTAGCCCACAATTGATGGTAGCTTGATATTGGAGAGTGGGCTTATGCTTGGATATGGTTCTGACTTGTTTCCCAGCTCCAGCTATGGGTTGCATACCACTGAGGGGATAAGTTAGCCAAATTAAGAGCAGTTGGTTCCCCACCATGGTTGTGTGCCACTATTGCACTTGTGTGGGCATCACAACAAGTTATTTAAGCAAGCCCAATTTTAACATACATTAGAGACAATATGACAGACACAAAGTAATTTCTTAAATAAGTACCTTTTACCATTAAACAATCTTAAGGTTTAACTAAAGAAATATTTATGATTTTTACATGAAGCTTAGACAAACTATATTAACATTGTTTGTATACAGTGGAGTTTTCTAAGACATGGGGAGCTTTATCAGTTTTTCTAAGAACAAAATCACATTAAGTCACTTTTTATAAGACTTAGATTATAATCTCAGTGATAAGCATCTAGCAAAACCAGCATGAACAAGACAAGAACTGTCTTAAAATTACAGAGTTTTAGCTAGGCACTGTGATACATGTTTATTGATAACCAAATATCATGGATTTTGTATAAACCAAATTACAATATTCTGATATCTGGAAAAGTCTGATTTTAACAAAAAAGTAGAGTTTTCATATTTAAGGCACATGAGGCTACAGAGAATAAACTATGAATAAAAGATCTGCTGACATAATTTAAAATAAACAAGAAATCTATATTATATAGTAACAATTTGGCTTAAATGTGAAGACATGAAAACTTATGTAATTTTAAAGTTCATCAGAGGTGAGATACCTTTATATTATAACACACACACACACACACACACACACACACACATGATTTAGCACTTTTAAAAGCTAAATAAGATGTCCATCAATCTATAAGTTAGTTTCTGAAATTAATTTAGCTATATTTAACATATACAAAGAATAGAGGAACTGGATTAAACTGCTATGATCTTACAAAAAAAGGAGATAAAGTTCATCAGAAGTGGGATACCTTTATATAATATATACATATATATTTTCTATATGGAGATTTAGCACTTTTAAAATCAGGTGTGAACACCAATTCTCTCTGAGTCATGGAACATCTTTGGGATAGTTTGGCCCTGACTTTTGCCACTCTTAGGGCCTATATCTGGACTATTCTTGCTACTTGCTCTGGCCCTCTGCCCTCTGAGATATATCCAAAATCAAGGTGGACCAATTCACCCACCGAAAATTCAACCAACTTTTACTGACTTGTCCTGCCTCTATCTCCTACCAGTCTTTAGCTACTGAGGAACTGTCTCCTCATCACAGTACCAGATGTAAGGTTCAAGAGTGACCAAGCCACAGAGACCACTTTGAGGCAAAGATGGAAGCTTTTATTCAGGAAAAACATGAGCAGTCAGGACTGACTCTCAAGAGTGGAGCACAGCCAACTTTGAGATTACAGATAGTGAGCTATATAGAGTTCTTCAGTTTGGGGAAGGTGAGGAAGGGATAAGAATTCCTTTGTCCCTTACATTAGCCATTTCAAATAGCTAGGGAGTGAGACCAGAACAGTGACCAGGTGACTTGAGAGATAAGGGGGCAAGAAACCTAGACCTGGGGCATTATTAGGCAAGGAAGGGATGATGGCTGGGTTGTTCCCTGAGAAATGCAGATGACCCACTTTCTTATGTCTCTGTTGCCCTCCTGCTGTGACTCCATTTTTGTCCTCACATGAAAACTATATGGTCTTTTGTACTGACACTATCGTTTTTGTACTGTTTCAGGATCATAGTTTGTAATATAGCTTTCGGCCTGTACTAAAATTATCTTGTGTTTCTTCTTAACTCCATCACACAGCTACAGATACCTCTCTGCTAATTAATTATTTTTGGGGGGCTTTGGAAGAGATTCCCCTGGACTCATGCTGATGTAAAAATAGATTCTCCACTCTGTCTCTAGTGCTGGTTCTGTAAAGCCTTAGCTTCTCATATCAATATCAAGGTTAAAAAGATCAAGATATTTTAATTAGTTTTGTCTATTTATTTAAACTCTAGCTAAATGTGACACAAAAACCAAAACTACAAAATTGACATAAACAGTCTTCTGGACCTCTACAATTCCACTAATTGGCCTTAGAGAGTCCTATAACAGACTAACTCCATCTACTGGGCCACTTTTGATTTTTCTCCAAGGCCTAAAATTCAACAGAAGTACACACTCTCACCCAATTTTTTTGACCATCCCACTTGAGCTTGAAAAAGTGAGACTGAAACTCATCACCCATCTTCCAAAAACTTGGGGTCTCTTTCTCTCTCATTCACTTGTTTTACAAGACAGACATTACACTTAAAAGTCATCAAAATACAGGCCCAATTTCCTTTTTCCCTAATAACATTAAAAGCGTTATAAGAAGTTGTTTAATTTAGGATTCAGATAGCTAAATTATATCTAAATATTAAGCTTATATGTTCTCCGTCTGCTAAAGCCTTTATTTTGTTGCATAAGCTACCTATTTACAACAATAGATTTCTTAAGTGTTCTATACTTACATGCTTTCCTATTGGGTAAGGTTTTGCTTGCTATAAACATACTCTAATAGACAAAACTGGGCCTAATTATATAAACTATATTTCATTGCATTATATAATCAATATACCTATGTAAAACTATTTCATTGTGTTTGTAAAATAAACAATTGATAATAACAAATTATCAGGACTAATTAAATTTTTAGCTTTTCAGCCTAACATACTTTTACTAGTTCTTCTAAAGCTAAGATCTTTTTGACCTTTGGACCAAGTAAGTGAAGACTATGAGCTTTCTATATTAAAGACTTACAAGAACACCCATTTAAACCTAAACTTCAAAATTAGTTAACTTTTCAATCTCTATAATATTTAAATTTATGATATTTCAAATAGTGCTTCAATTCTAATCTCTTATACTTCCTACCTTACCTAAACCAAATATTTATATTTCCAAAAATTCAAATTAACTTCCCATCCAAGTTAACAATTTCTTCTTCTTTACCTATCACCTATGTTATTATTATTTTCAACCTTAAATATAATATTCATGTCACCTGTAAATGTCATGCTACATACATGGATAATAGCCAGATAAGAATGGCTAATACATTTGACATGATCTAGTATTTTCTTTCCTAATGGGTCTGATAAGAATCACTCTCCTGAAGAGCTGCCTCCTTCCTTACCACTTCATAAGATCCATGTGGGATAATAGCCTACTATGTATACAAACTACAAAGTGAAATCTAGTAAATGGGGAGCCAAAAGCTGAGAATACCAAAAGCCAAACCTGTGTCATTAAAAGTTCAATGATGGACTACAACAATTGTGGAGAAGTAAATGTTACCAATCCAGAGCTAATAATATTTTGGGTATATTAGCCTTTTCAATGGCCAATAATATTATTTCAGTGAATGTAACTTGACATTTCTCTGTGATGAGCTATGATATGTATTGCTATAAGTTAAGAAATCTCACAGCTCTACTCCCTTAAAGTTAAACCTATTCTGTCTCTGATATGTGCTTTATTCCCCTCATTATGGTAATACTCACCCTCTCTTTTGGTCCTTACATACTCAGATGTCTCACTGAATTCCTCCAAGAAAAGAATACAATTCTTCATATCACAATGACTCACTGAATTCTTCATGGCCACTGAATAGCAGCCCCTGGGCATCTGACCTCCATGGGACCCTCTCAGCAGGAAGGAGTATGAGCATTTGACCTCATCCCAACTCCTTCCCACCCAGCCCACCTCTGAAATGCCCTGTTCATTCCAAATTTTCCCCAATCTCTTTATCCTTATAGAATCCAGACTGAAGGGTTAATGACTCTTCCTGAAAACCAGAAAGAACTAGAGAGTTAATGAATGTCCTTAATCATAGAAGGCCTTAAAGATACATCAGAGGCAGCCATTCCCAGACTACCTTGACAACTCCCATGATTGATGTACTTCCCTTAACTCAGAAGGCCTTGAAGAAAAACAAACTATCCCCTTAGACAATTCTTGCTGAAAAAAAGTCTATTCTGAGTAAAGACACAAACAGCTATAATTCCTTATCTACTTCCTTTGGACTTGCACCTGGTCCAGTCTATTTTGACAGGATTCTCCTTATAAGCTTGCACCCCAGCTTAGCTCAGGGCTTCAGCATCCAACCCATGGGAAGGTTGAAGTCCCTCACTGTGCTTCAATAAACAGTCTCAGTCTGCTGAGATCAAGTCCAGTGTTTTCCTTTGTCCTTCTCTTTCACTTTCCATACAAATTTTCCTTACAAATACCAAAACCAGACAGACACACAACAAGAAAACCATAGACCTCTATCCCTGATGAACTTAGATGCAAATTCCTGAGCAAAATCCTCACAAACTGAATTCAACAACACATCAAAAGCATTATCTACCTTGATCAAGCAGAATTCATTTCAGGGATGCAGCAATGGTTCAACATATAGAAATTGGTTAACATAATACACCACATAAGTATACTTAATCACAAGAACCTCGTGGTCATTTCAATAGATGTGAGAACAACACTACTTTATGATCAAAACTCTGGAGAGAATAGGCATGGAGGATTTATATCTCAACAAAATAAAGGCTATATATAAAGCACATAAATCCCAAGTAATAGTTAATGGGGAAAGGCTCAAGGAGTTACCAATGAGATTGGGAACAAGACAGGGTGCCCACTCTCACCAATGCTCTTCAATATAGTCCTAGAAGTCCTATCCAAAAGCAATAAGCTAAGAGAAAGAAATAAATGGGACACCAATTGGAAAGGAAGAAGTCAAATTAGCCCTATTCACAGATGATATGATCCTATACATAAGTGACCATCTCAAAAGTTTTAAAGGTGATTAATTCTTACAGCAAAGTTGCAGGATACAAAGTAAACACACAAAAACTCAATAGCCTTTCTAAATGTAAAGGATGAATATATAGAGAAAGAAATCAATGAGTGTGGTTGTTTGAATAGATGGCCGCCAACATAGTGTTTTAATAGTTTGTAGTTTGCATCTGTAGCACCTGGCTGGAGGCAGTGTCACTGGGTAAATCTTAGGGTCCAGCCCTAAGGTGTGGTGATGGGTTTGAAATTCTAATCTGAAGATATGCAAAGTACCTAGTTCCACGTCAAGTTCCTGAAGTATGCTGTATGGCTTTTGTCTTTTGGGGATTATGGCTTCTCTCTGTGTGTTTAGACCTGTAAAAGCAGGCTAGCTTCTTCTGCCTTTATGGAACTTGTCCTGGATCTGTAAGCTTCAATAAATCCCTTCCTCTGTATGTGTTCCTGGTTCAGAAGTTCATCTCAGTGACCTGAAGCTGTCTGCTACAGAGAGGCTGACCCATTTTCAACAGCAACAAAAAATTAAATACCTTGGAATAACACTAACCAAGCATATGAAAGACCAATATAATGAAAACAAAAACACCCAAGAAAGAAATTGAGAAGAACTTTAGTAGATGGAAAAAGACCTCCCATGCTCCTGGATAGGTAGCATATTGTCAAAACGGCAATTTTTCCAAAAGCAATACATAGATTTAATAAAATACCAATAAAAATTCTAGCATCATTCTTCATATAGACAAAAAAAAATGATCTCAAAATTTACATGGAATGAGAGCAGGCCTCAGCTATCCAAACATATTCTCAACAAAAGAAACACCTCTGGGGATATCACCATACCTGATCTAAAGCTGTATTACAAAGTAACAAATTAAGCATGGTACTGGCATAAAAAAAACAGGAATATAGACCAATGGAACAGAATTGAAGACCCAGAACTTAGACAGAGATAATGTAGACTGCAGAAGACAGCATCTTAAATGGTGATGGAGAAATTGGATAACCACATGTAAAACAATGAAACTAGACCCACTCATCTCATCATACACAGAAATCAACTCCAAATGGATTAAAGACCTCAGTATATGATCCGAAACTCTTCTCCTACTGGAAGAAAAAACAGGAGGAACCCTCCACTGTATAGAAGTGGGGAAGAAATTCCTGGACAATACCCCAGTAGCCCAGGAAAGTAAATAATCTCTCTACCAATGGGAGCTCATGAAGCTAAAAAGCTTTTGCACAAACAAACATACCATAAGCAGAGACAACAGATGCACAGAATGGAAGAAATTTTTTGCCAGCTATACCACTGACAGGGGCCTAATATCTAGAATCTACAAAGAACTCAAAAAACTAAACAATAAAAAATCAAACATTCCACTCAAAAAAATGGGGTAGAGAACTCAATAGGGAGTTCACAATAAGAAATACATATGGCTGGGACTTCTGGCCAAGATGGTGACTGCCTAGCTGTGCTGCAAATCCTGGGGAAAGAAAGGCAAGACATTAAGGGTATATAGTGGCTTTTAGGGGAGAGAAATCTGGGAGGGCACAGAGGTGGGGGAACAGGGAATCGCAGATCTCCTCGTGGGCGGGCAGCCCACCCCTTGCCACAAATAACCACCGTGTTCACAGCACCACCCCAGCCGCTGCTGCTGCGCCACAGCCCGCATGGCTGCCGCCGTGCGCCGATTGTTCCCTGCGCGTGGAAGCGTACACTGCTCCGCACACTCGTCTACTTGCCCACTTGCTGAGCGAGCCCAGTCCCACAGCAGGTGCCATGCAAGCTCAGACTGTGTCTCTCGCTTGCACCAGCTCAGGTGCCATCCCCTACCTGTCGGCCGTGCTGGCCGTCCGCCATTGTCCTGTGGCAGGGGAGCGCAGACTGCTTCCAGTTCCCAGCATTCCCAGCCAGAGTTTGAGCTGCTTCAGTGCTTGGTGCCTCAGTGCCACTCCTAGCTCAAACGCAGGCACCTTTGGCACATTACCTCTTGAGAACTCAGGCAACTTTGGCGCCCCTGCCAGGCAGTAGATAGGTGGCTTTGGCAAGTGAGAGCCACAGCCCAGGCTGCTTGGCAACTGCCCAGGCTGCATAAGATTCCCATTGTTCTTGAGCCCAGGCTGATACGCCCACCTCCCTGCCCATACACTGTCATGGGCAGAACACAGTGCAAAAGAGATAACATGAAAAATCAAATGCAAGAAAATCCAGTTACATCACCCACTCCCATAATGAATACATCTAACCAAAACATAGAAGAACCAATAGGACCAGAACACCAAATTGAAGCTATGAGCAATGAACCCCGACAAACCTACTGGTAGAACTTGTAGGAAAGCAACAAAGGCCCGATAATCGTGTGGATGCTGCCATCGCTAAACTAGAACTAATAGATAAGAAATTGGAAGGAATAGATAAGAAATTGGAAGGATTTCAAAGAGAGTTAAGAGATTTGAGGGGGAGTGAAAAAAAAAAGAAGACCTGAAAAATCAGCTGGCCATGCTAAATGAAGACATAAAGAAATGCAAGGATGAACTCCAAGAATCATCAAGAAAATCAGAAAATGATGTGAAAAGGGAGCTTGGCAGAAGGATGGAAATCATACAAAGAAAAGTAATAGAAAATGCAAACTTAATTGAACAAGTCCAAAACTCGCTAGAAGCTCTCAAGAATAGAGTCAGCCAAGTGAAGGATAGAAACTCTGATCTGGAAGACAAGATGGAAGAAACAGTTAGAGAGTTCAAAAATTTCAGTAAGTTCAAAATCTCCTGTGAACAGAACATGAGGGAATTGTGGGATACACTTAAACGTCCCAATATCAGGATCATTGGAATACCAGGAGGAGAAGAAATTCAGACCAAAGGCATGGAGAACTTATTTAACAAAATAATTGAAGAAAACTTCCCCAGTCTCTTAAAAGAAAGGCCCATCAAGATACAAGGAGCCAATAGAACTCCAAACAGACTGGACCAAAGGAGAAACTCTCCAAGACATATTATCATTAAGACTCTAAACATTGACACCAAAGAGAAAATCCTAAAAGCAGCTAGGGAAAAACAGCACACCACCTTCAAAGGTAACCCCATCAGAATTACTTCAGACTTCTCAATGGAAACCCTGAAAGCTAGAAGGGCCTGGAATGAAACACTGCAAAGTCTAAGAACCTATGGCTTCCAACCCAAACTACTCTACCCAGAAAAAGTATCCCTCATAATAGATGGTGAAAGAAAATCATTCCATGACAAACTCAGCTTTACAATTATATGAACACAAAACCAACCCTACAGAGAGTATTTCAGGAAATTCTCCACAGAGAAGAAAAAAATAATCAAACACAACTACCTACAAGAAGCAGATCAGAACAACCAAACTCAGAGTAGGCACAAAAAAACCTCAACATCCATGAAAACAACGACCCACATTTACCATCACAATATGGCAGGGATCAAATCAAATCTCACAGTCATTACTCTAAATATTAATGGCCTTAATTCACCCATCAAGAGACACAAGCTAACAGGGTGGATCAAAGAATTAGACACCTCAATCTGTTGCCTTCAAGAAACCCAACTCACCATTAAACACAGACATCTCCTCAGGGTGAAAGGGTGGAAAACAGTATTCAAAGCAAATGGGAATAAGAAACAAGCAGGTGTAGCTATATTAATATTGGATAAAATAGACTTCAAAAAAAATAATCAAAAAAGACAAAGAAGGCCACTTCCTACTTATCAAGGGAACGATCCATCAAGAGGATATTATAATCATAAATCTGTATGCACCAAACACAGGGGCACCACAGTTCTTAAAACAAAACCTACTTGACAATAAAACAGAAATAACCACAAACACCATCATATCTGGGGACTTCAATACACCATTATCAGTAATAGACAGATCATCCAAACAGAAACTCAACAGGGAAGTAAGAGAGCTCAACCAAACCATAGATTACTTAGACCTAACGGACATCTACAGAACCTTCCATACCAAATCCAGAGATTACACATTCTTCTCAGCAGCCCATGGAACATTCTCTAAAATAGACCGTATACTGGGTCACAAAGACTGCCTCCATAGATTTAGAAAGATTGACATAATTCCCTGCATGATATCAGATCACAATGCTATGTTGCTAGAAATCAACAACAAAAGACACACCAAGAATCCCAGTGGCACCTGGAAACTGAACAGCACACTTTTAAACAATAAATGGATAGTGGATGAAATAAAAAATGAAATTGCAAAATTTCTGGAATTGAACGACAATGAGAACACATCCTACCAAAACTTATGGGACACAATGAAGGCAGTCCTCAGGGGAAAATTCACAGCACTCAATGCCTTCGTAAAAAGGACAGAAAAGTCCCAAATCAATACCTAACCATCCACCTAAAAGCAGTGGAAAAACAAGAGAAATATAACCCAAAGAGCTCCAGAAGGAAAGAGATAATTAAAATCAGAGCAGAAATCATTGAACAGGAAACGAAGGAAACAATTAAGACAATTGGCAAAACAAATAGCTGGTTCTTTGAAAAAATAAACAAGATTGACAAACCCCTTGCCAATCCGATCAAGCAAAAAAGGAGAAGCTTCACATTAACAAAATTCAAAATGAAAAAGGAGAGATCACAACAGACATAAGTGAAATTGGGAGAATCATCAGGACTTATTTCAAAAACCTCTACTCCACAAAACTGGATAATGTGGAGGAGATGGATAAATTCTTGGACACATACAATCTACCAAAGCTAAACACAGAGCAGATTAATCACCTCAATCAACCCATCACACTCATGGAGATTGAAAAATAATAAAAAACCTCCCCCCCAAAAAGAGTCCAGGACCAGATGTCTTCTCAGCTGAATTCTATCAAAACTTCATGGAAGAACTCAAACCAATCTTACTCAAACTGTGCCCCACAATTGGTGAAGAGGGAAAGCTACCCAACTCCTTTTATGAAGCTAGCATCACCCTAATTCCAAAACCAGGCAGAGATGCCACAAGAAAAGAGAACTACTGGCATATTTCCCTGATGAACTTAGATGCAAAGATCCTGAACAAAATCCTCGCAATCAGATTCCAACAACACATCAAAAGTATTATCCACCTTGACCAAGTGGGATTCATCCCAGGAACAGAGGGGTGGTTCAACATATGGAAATCTGTCAATGTAATACATCACTTAAACAAGGTTAAACATAAAAACCACATGATAATTTCGATAGATGCAGAAAAGGCCTTTGACAAGATTCAACATCACTTCATGTTCAAAACATTGGAGAGAATTGGCATGGTTGGTTAATATCTTAACCTAATAAAGGCAATATATGAAGCTTCGAAGGCCCAAATATTACTTAATGGAGAGAGACTGGAGAAATTCCCATTAAGATCAGGAAGAAGACAGGGTTGTCCACTCTCACCTCTGCTTTTCAATATAGTACTGGAAGTCGCAGCTCAAGCAATAAGACAGGAGAAGGAAATAAAAGGGATACAATTTGGAAACGAAGAAGTTAAGTTACCTTTATTCGCTGATGACATGATTATATATGTAAGAGACCTGAGAGACTCCATCCCAAAACTCCTGAAGGTGATTAACTCCTATAGCAAACTAGCAGGATACAAAATCAATGCACAAAAATCAGTAGCCTTCCTTTATGCAAAGGACAAAGATACAGAAAAAGAAATAAGGTACATAGTCATATTTTCAATTGCAACAACAACAGAAATACCTTGGAATAACGTTAACCAAGGAAGTGAAAGATCTATACAATGAAAACATAAAAACATTCAAAAAAGAAATTGAGGCCGATTTGAGAAAATGGAAAGACCTCCCATGATCCTGGATAGGCAGAATTAACATTGTGAAGATGACAATCCTACCAAAGGCAATATACAGATTTAATGCAATTCCAATTAAAATCCCTACCTTGTTCTTCACAGAGATAGGAAAAATGATCTCAAATTTCATATGGAAAGGCAGAAAGCCTCGCATTTCCAAACATATCCTCAGCAAAAGAAATACCTCTGGAGGCATCACCATACCTGATCTGAAGCTATATTACAAAGCCATAGTAATAAAAACAGCATGGTACTGGCATAAAAACAGGAGTATAGATCAATGGAATAGACTTGAGGACCGGACTTTGGGTCAAGCAACTATAGCCACTTGATATTCAATAAAGGCCCAAACAATATAGGCTGGAAAAAAGACAGCATCTTCAACAAATGGTGCTGGACAAACTGGATAACCATATGCAGGAAACTGAAACTTGATCCACACATTTTACCATGCACTACACTCAAGTCCAAATGGATCAAAGACCTCAATATAAGACCAGAAACTCGAATACTACTGGAAGAAAATTTAGCAAGTACTTTTCATGATATAGGAATGGAAAAAGACCTCTTGAACAAAACCCCAGTAGCTCATGAACTTAAACTGTCACTCAACTAATGGGATCACATGAAGCTAAAGAGTTTCTTTACAGACAAGCATACAATAAGCAAAACCAATAGATTACCCACAGAATGGGAGAAAATATTTGCAGGTTATCCATCTGATAGAGGCCTAATCTCTAGAATCTACAAAGAACTCAAAAGTCTAAACAGTAAGAAGTCAAACACCCCACTCACAAGATGGGGCAAAGAGCTGAACAGGCAGTTCACAGAGGAAGAAATAGAAATGTCAAACATACACTTAAGAAAATGTTCATCATCTCTAATCATCATAGAAATGCAAATTAAAACAACTACAAGATTCCACCTTACCCCAGTAAGGATAGCAAACATCAAAAAATCAAATAAAAGTAAATGCTGGCGAGGATGTGGAGAAGTAGGAACACTCATCCACTGTTGGTGGGAATGTAGAATAGTACAACTACTTTGGAAAGCAATATGGAGACTTCTGAAGAAGCTGAGTATAGAGATACCAACAGACCCAGTTATTCCCTTACTGGGCATCTACCCTAAAACCTTCAAACCACAGGCTAGAGAGAGTTGCCAACCATGTTTATAGCGGCTCAATTCGTAATAGCTAAGAGCTGGAATCAACCCAGATGTCCATCACTACAAGAATGGATAACTAAGATGTGGTATATCCACACAATGGAATTCTATACAGAAGTAAGAGAAAATGACAGAATGAAATTTGAGGAAAAATGGTTGAACCTGTAACAGATCACTCTCAGTGAACTTACCCAATCACAGAAAAACAATTCGCCACATAGTCTCACTCATCTACAGCAGTTAACCTGAATCTACCCAAGATACCTTACATACCCAGAAAGCTTCTCCTAGACTAGATACTAGGATGGGAGGGGAGGGAGAATAGGGCATCAAAGGGGTGGGAAACACAAATCTAGACCCAAATGGCAATGGTACCATAATCTTCTACTTACTAAAAGACAGACCAAATGGCTGAATCTTCACCAGGCCCTTACAGGGAACACCTGAACCACAAGACACTGGAGAGGGTAAGATCAAGACTAACCTTAATCTTCTACATCTTCCCTCCCTCACTTCCCCTCTCCCTGTCTCTTATCTCTAACTCTTGTATATTAGTTATCTTTTTCCTCATTTTCTTAGTGGGCACTGACCTGTAACTCCCAGATCCAGCATGGGGCTATCATCCACAATGAGCTTTTGATCAGAGAGACCTACAAGGTTTCCTAAAAGACAGACAGATTTCTGTCAGAGTACTTGATGACCCACCAAAGGCTAGTGGTAAGACCCTACTGCTGAAGACACCTTATGTGATTGACATGCAAATTAGAATGGCATGGCTGGAAGTTGGAAGAGAGTCAGTCCCAAGACAGTCAGCGCGCCTAGTGCCAGAAGGTGCTACATGGGCGACTGGGGGAAAATGACCAATATCTGTCCAAGCAACACATGGTCTAACCTACTTAGGAGCAAATAACTTGTTGTGATGCCCACACAAGTGCAGTGGTGGCACACAGCCATGGTGGGGAACCAACTGCTCTCAATTTGGCTAACTGATCCCCTCACTGGTATGGGACTCATGGCTGGAGCTGGGAAACAAGTCAGAACCATATCCAAACATAAGCCTACTCTCCAATATCAAGCTACCATCAGTTGTGGGCTACAAGAGGGCCTACACCTATTAAATTCTCTATAAAAAAAAAAAAAAGAAATAAGGGTTATCTCATTTGTCCTGGTGCTAACTTATTCTCCGTTGGTGAATCTGCTTCTCTTTTTCATATAGGTGTGGATCCTAAGGAGAGAGCCACTGCATCATACCTCAAAAGGGCCCCGGATGAAACTAAGAAAAATTGGAGAAACAAGCAAGGGGGCTGTTTTCCTGATGAACCGGATACCAGCCCAAGGGGGAAGGAGATCAGCACAGAGCAAAATAAACTCCTACCAAATCAGAGAGCCAGAGCCTCAGAGGCCCCCAACACCTCATCACTGAAGCAGACTAAAAATGAACCCAACATGGCTCAGGGAAATTTTGCGGGAGAGGGGGCGGAAAGAGTGTCAGAGCCACATGTTGGGTCCTGATATGCAGAGACATATATCTTACCCATAACTGTGGGCTAACTCCACAATGCATGACCCGTATACCTCAACAAGGAGGGGCCAAGGGGAGGCGGTAGGTCACGGATGAGCCTAATAATGGTACCAAAATGACTGTATTTGCTGAATACAAAACTGACTAATAAAGAAAAGAAATAAAAATCTTTGCCAAAAAAAAAAAGAAATACATATGGCTAACACACACTTTAGAAAATGTTCAACATCTCTAACCATGAGGAAATTGCAAATTAAAGTAACTATGAGATTCCACCTTACTCCAGTAAGGATGGCAATGATTACAAAATGAAATGCCAACAATATATGGCTGGAATATATAAGAGAGCCAGTCCCCAGTCAGACAGTCTTGTCCTGAAAAGTGCTGCATGAGCTTCTGGGGGAAAATGAGGAACAATGATGTGAGCAAGCAGGGGTCTAAGCTACTCAGACAAGAAGTACACACCAGTGCAATGGTGGCACACAGCCTTGGTGGGTAATCAATGGCTTTCTCATTGCCTTAGAGATCTGCTAAGTGGAAAGGAAACCATATCTAGAACTGGGAACTAGGTCTAAACCCTATGGAGACAAAGTTTATGCACTCCAATGTCAAGCTCTCACTATTCATTGTCTAAAAGAAGGACTACATCTGTCAAATTCTACCTAAATTAATAATGATTATCAAATTTAACCTATGCTGACTTTGCTCTCTGTTGGAGATTTTTTTTTTTTTTCTTTTTCAGAGTGTTGCAAGACCCAAGGAGCTAAACCACTCCTCACATCTCAGTCAAGGCCCAGGCAAAATCACAGAGGAAATGGGGAGATGACCCAGAGCTCTAATTCCATGGTGAGCCAGGCAATCATTACCAGGGTGAAGAAAGCAGATGCTGAGGATATTCCAAACATACCAAAGCAGAAATCCAGAGGCTCCTAAGAGCTCATCACTGAAGTAGACTTAATGACACAAACCGAGGCCCAGAAAATTTTGCAGAAGAGGGGATGGAAAGATTGTAAGAAGCCCAGGTTGGAATATCATGCCCAGATGCATTGTCTTCTCCAAGTCACTAACGGTAGCTCCCACCATGCATAACCCTCAACCCCATGAGGAATACCAGCAACCCCACTGATGAGGGTCCCATGCAGAATGGGAATAGGGAGGAGAGAAAAGATGGTACTAACACATGATATATCCATACAAAGAATGTTCTTAATTGAAACAAGAGTTAAAAAAAAAAAGAACTTCAGGGCTGGGGAGATGGCTTAGTGGTTAAGGCACTTGCCTGCAAAGCCAAAGGACCTAGGTTCAATTCCCCAGGACTCATGTAAGCCAGACGCACAATGTGACACATGCACCTGGAATTCATTTACAGTGGCTGGAGGCCCTGGTGTGCCCATTCTCTCTCTCTCTCAAATAAATTAATTAATGAATTAAATAAAAGTTAAAAACAAGAGAATGGACTGCAGCAACTGTGGAGAAATAAGCATTACTGGTCCAGAGTCAATAATATTTTGGGGTATATTAGCCTTTTTAATGGCTAATAGTATTATTTTTCTGTATATGACCTGACATCTGTGACCAACTAATATATCTGTTACTGTAAGTTGAAAAATCTCATAGCACTGCTCCCTTCAAGTCAAATCCATCTTGTCTCTGAAATGCATGCAATTTATTCCTCTCTATATAAGGCTCTGCCACACCCACAGTTTAGCCTCTTCTTTGCCTCTAATCCAACATATTCAGTTATATCTTGATAACTATTCTGTGTTCATAAGCTCCTCTCTAGCTTCCTGTGTTTCCAGATGCAGATTTATGTATCCTGACAAGACACAGGCACTAAAGCTCTCCTAGCACAGCTCCATCTCAGAAAGCCAAGTCTTGAGGCTTCTTCATAGCCCACCCCCCTGTTTTCTTCTTTTGTGTAAAGTGTCACTCAAACTCCCCCTCCCAAACTTGGAGGAGGAGATTAAAATTGAGGAGATACTCCTTTTCTGTATGGCACACCCAACAAAATACACCTTTCATCCTAACTGTACTCCTACTTACAGTTTTAGTTTGTCTTTTAAACATTTTTACAGAAATATCTCCTACAATGTCTTCATTCTATCACCTAATCCATTATGAATCAAAAACAATACTGCTTCATTCCAGTCATTCCAGACTCCAAAATCATGGGACTTAACCACCTCTCAGTAGAAAGTAGTAAAATCATGAAAATTCATTGTCCCTACTCCTATCTTATGAAAGAGTCTGGAATGAATGAGTTAGAATGTCAGAAATTCAACATACTACTGGCCAAGAAATCTGTCTGGAGACTGCCCCTCTGCTATTTTGATAACCCCAGGAGAGCAGGATGCCTGTCTGTAGATCTTGGAAGAAAGGAGTTCAAAGCAGTATTCTGCCTTCATGCTTGCTAATGCTCCTCCCTTCCCTGTCCTTTACATAAAAGTCCCTGGCCAAATGCTAGGCAGATACCTCGCATTTCCAGAGTCTCAGCTACTAAGATGGGAAGTATCCTTCTAGGATTAAGACTTTCCACTGATAAAGTCTAATTCCTCTGCCATAGATATTCATACCTGTCTCTCTGCTCTTTTTCTAACAAAGCCTCTCACCAGCACAGAACAAGAATTCCACCCTATGGACTGCCTATGGAACTTTTCACTTTCCAGCTTGCAGACCTGCGTTTCATAGGACTCTAACCAGAAACTCCTTACAGAAGAGGATATGTTATAAACCTTATGCAGCCCTAGTGGCTCCTGGTTTTACTGTACCAGATAATAACCCATAGAAGCCACCATATAATCTTGCTTATCAAAAAGAAAGAGAAAAGGACAAAACCTTGAGAACCACCAAAATGGCACATCTGTCTAATGCTATTTACTGGGACTTACCCTTAAGGAACCCATACCCATGCTTGGGTGTTGTTATAGTCAACTTCATGTTTCTGGGATTGACTTCCAGACTAGGTACAGTTTATGGGAGGAATGACATTTATTTGAAGCTTAAAGATCCAGGGGGAAGTTGCATAATGCCAGAAGCTGGACCCCTTTCAAAACAGGTCCACACAGAGAGAAATACCACCAGCAGCACTATAAGCAAGTACACTCTAGGAACCCAGGCAGACCTTAGATTCTGTTTACCTAGGCTGGAATTCAGATCTGCCCCCAAACACACCTTGGGTCTGGATCCTAGATTCCACTCACAACACACTGACAACTCTTCTAGCCATGCAGCTGGAAATCTAAGAAGTTTTAATAAAACAATCTACTGGGGGGTCATCCATTCAATCTACCACTGATGTCTCTTACTTTCATCATATGGAAGCCCTCTCCCATACTTTTGGAGTGTGTCTTAGTTTCTTTCTTTTATTTCTCTTAACCCTCATGCTTAAGTCTACAGTAAAACATCTTTAATAAAATCTCCAGCTCTGCTTCATATTGTTATGTAGGAAGAGTCCCAGATGGAGTCAAGATTAAGGAAGAAATCAACAGTAGCCTGATTGATTGAACTTTAGATGTTTACATTGCCTAACCCTTACTTCCCTGACCAAACAATGCCCCCAGCCATAGTTTTCCTGCCAATCTTATTTTAGAGACAACCTGGCTCCTCTTGTTGCTATTGTCCACCTGATGTTGGCGAGAAGGTGATGTCCACACTCTGCTTGTGCCATCATTTCCCCCTGCCATCATGGAGCTTCCCCTCAAGTCTGCAAGCCAAAATAAACCTTTTTTTACCCACTAGCTGCTCTTGGTCAGGTGTTTTCTTCCAGCAATACAAACATGACTGCAACAGATGGCTTAACTGTTCAGGCAATTGCCTGCAAAGCCTAAGGACCCAGGTTTGATTCCCCAGTACCCATGTACACCAGGTCCACAAGATAGCACATGTGTGGGAGTTCATTTGCAATAGCTAGACCCTAGGGGACCCTTCCTATCTATCTTCCTATCCCTTGCTCTCTGTCAAATAATTGCTTTTAAAAAATGTTTATTTGCAAGCAGAAAGAGAAAGAGAGAGAGAGAACTGGGCATACCTAGGGTCCTCATGGTTAATAATGTACCAGATATGCTATGTATTTTTCTCAGAAGCATCAGTGTTTGTGCTTAGACAATATTAGATAGGTACAAGTCTTCCTGATTGTGCTTGTACAATATTAGATGATGTACAAGTGTTTCTGCTTGTGCTAGGAAATATTTGGTGAAGTTCAAGTCTTCCTGATTATGTTTGGACAATATCTGGTAAGGTACAATTCTTTCTGATTGTGGTTGACAATATTAGTTAAGATAGATGTCTTCCTGATTGTGCTTGGACAATGTTAGGTGAAGTACAAGTCTTTCTGAATGTGCTTGGACATAATTATATTGTACAATTCTTTCTGATTGTGGTTGACAATATTAGTTAAGGTAGAAGTCTTCCTGATTGTGCTTGGACAATGTTAGGTGAAGTACAAGTCTTTCTGAATGTGCTTGGACATAATTATATTATGTAAAAGTCTTCCTGATTGTGCTTGGACAATATTAATTGAGGTACAAGTCCTCCTGATTGTCTTGGACAATATTAGATGATTTACAAGTTATCCTGATTGTGTTGGGACAATATTAGGTGAGTTACAAATCTTTCTGGTTGTGTGTTGACACTATTATGTGAGGCACGGGACAAGTCTTAATTATTCTTGTATCATATTTGATGATGTACAATCTTCCTGGTTGTGTTTCGACAATATTACTGAGTCTTTCTGATTGTGTTTGGACAGTATTAGGTGACATCCAAGTTGTCTTCCTTTGCACACTCTGATCAGGGAGCTGGCATGACCCCAGAAAGATGCCTCAGAGATTGTCTCTTTGCTTTGTTGATTTTTTCCCTCTTACTCTATTGCAGCTTTTTGCTTCATGCAATTCCATTTGTCTGTTTGTGTCTTTGTTGCTTGTGCTTTTGAGGAGGTTTTCAAAAAGCCCTTTCCCAGCCCTGTGGTGGGAAAACTTTACCTGCTATACAGTTAATACAACAAGAAAGGAAGCCAAAGTTCTAGTTGTGCTCATCAGGGCCAGATAAGCCAATCTGCAAAGTGGAAGACAATCACATCCCATCTTGACACAGCATCAGTACCATTTGATCCACTTCCCTAGCTATGCAAGCTAAGCAATGCACCTTCAAGCTAACAGGCCATGTCCCCATTTAAACCATTCCTGACTAATTCTCTGCTTTATAGAGTATTTATTTATTTATTTATTTATTTATTTAATTTTTTTGCTAACAATTCTCATAGTTATAGACAATAAACCATGATAATTCCCTCCCCCACTTCCCCTTCACAACTACACTCTACATTCCCCTCCCCCTCTCAGTCTCTCTTTTATTTTGATGACATCATCTTTTCTTCGTATTATGAGGGTATTTTGTAGGTAGTGCCAGGAACTACAAGATCATGGATGTCCAGGCCATTTTAAGTATGTAAGAGTGCATCGAAAGCAGTCCTACCCTTCCTTTGTCTCTTATATTCCTTCTGCTACCTCTTCCACAATGAACGCTTGGAAGGTGTGATAGAGATATTTCACTGCTGAGCACTCCTCTGTCAATTCTCAGCCACTATGGTGCCTTTTGGGTCATCCCAGAGGTTACTGCCATCTGAAAAGAGAAGTTTCTCTAACCATACACGAAAGTAGCATTAATATATGAATATGAACATTAAGAGAAGTGCTTATAGGAAAGCTTAGTGAGCATAATATATGCATTTAGCCAGACCCCAGCAGATGGTACACCCCTAGGGCTTCTGACCTCCCCCATCATAGGTTTTCAGTACCAGGTATGTATTCCCTCCTGTGAGTGGGCCTCCAGGTCCAATTAGCAGTTAGTTTCCCCCTGTAACAGACATGCCACTATTGCACCCATTGGCTCATTTGACCTGGCTGGCCAAACTTAAGGCTTGCAGTATCCACTGTTGTTTATCCACCCTGATGACTTCCCTCTTGCCCATAGAGCTGCATACAATGTAGCTTTTACCAGCTTTCTGTCAGCTGGTCTACAAGAGGAGGTTTTCAGCTAAGCTTCAGCAAGATTTCTCAGTGATCTTGCAGCCCAAGAATATGGAGTCTTCAACAATACGGTGTTACCATCTATTCCTGGTAGGAAAGCAAGAGCCTTGACAATGGCCTGTAATGTTTTGGGGGAATCAGGGACCTCCCTGTCCAACAACTCACAGAAAGGTATCCCATCCCCAGCACTGAAATTTTTCTAGTAACAATCTATCCTTCTGGGTGTGCTATTGTCCACAAAGGTAGGTATAATTAATGCTTATTCATACCCTTTTAGATTTTCATTATCCCTCCCCATCCTTCCTTCACTCAATCTCCTCCCCTGACCTCACTTAGTCCATCCACCCCCAGTAATATTTTCTTCTACTTAATATATACAATGCCACTCCATTAAGTCCTCCCTTCTCCTCCCTCCTTTATAACCCCTTTCTAGCTTACTGACCTCTACTACTGAGTTTTATTCCAACTCACATACAAATCCAAACATTTTTAGCTAGGATACACATATGAGAGAGAACAACGTGTGGTGCTTGGCTTTCTGGGCCTATTAACTCACTAAGCATGATCTTCCAGATCCATCTATTTACCTGAGAATTTCATACTTTAATTTTTCTTTACCACTGAATAGAATTCCATTGTATAAATGTACCCCTATCTTCATTATCGACTCATCAGTTGAGGGACATCTAGGTTGGTTCCATCTAGCTATTGTGAATAGAGTGGCAAAAAACATGAATGTGAAAGTATCTGTAAGGTGGTGAGGTGAGTCCTTATGACATATACATAGGAGTGGTTTAGCTGGGTCGTATGGTAAATCTATTTTAACTGTCTCTGGAATTCCATAATGACTGTACCAGATTACCTTCCAACCAACAATGTAGAATGGTTCCTTTTTCCACATCCTTGCCAACATTTCTTGTCATTTGATTTCTTGATAATAGCCATTCTGACAGGAGTGAGATGGAATCTCAAAGTAGTTTTAATTTGTATTTTGCTGATGGCTAAGGACTTAGAACACTTTTTTAGATGTTTATAGCCCATCTATATTCCTTCTTTTGAGAACACTCTATCTAGCTCCATAGCCCATTTTTTAATTGGGTTGTTTGATTTCTGATTAGAGTGCAAAGAATCATTTCAATTTTCCTGTATTTGTTAAGATTTTCCTTGTGTTCTAATATATGGTCTATTTAAGAGAATGTTCCATGTGCTGCTGAAAAGAATGTGTATTCTGCAGCATTTGGATGAAATGTTCTGTAGATATCTTTTAAGTCTTTTGGTTCTGTGGCCTCTTTTAATCCAGATACTTTTCTGTTTAGTTTTTGCCTAGGATGACCTGTCAATTGATGAGAGTGGTGTATTGAAGTTACCCACTATAATTATGTTTGGTGTTATCTGTGACCTTAATTCTAATAGTGTTTGATGAAATTGGGAGACTCCATGTTTAGTTCCTATATGTTTAGAATTTTAATGGCCTCCTTTAATCAATATAAAGTGACCTACTTTATCTTTCCTAAATAATATTGATTTGAAGTCTGTCCTGTCAGATATTAATTAGGACAGTAACACCTGCTTGTTTTCTAGGCCCATTTTCTTGAAATTCCATTTTCCATCCTTTCACCCTAAGTTACAGTGTTCATCTTTTAAGAAAGGTGAGTTTCTTATAGACAACAAATAGAAGGATCTTGCCTTTTAAAAAACCCATTCTGAAAACTTGTTACCTTTTGGTTGGGGCATTGAGGCCATTGATATTAAGAGTTATTATTGAAAAGTGTGCATTTACTCTTGCCATTCTTCTAGTTTTGTAGTTGTTCATATTTTTCCTTTACCCTCTTGTATTAATGATTATTTGCATATGTTTTTTTTTCCTGTTTCCTTATGTGTGTGCCTTTCTTTCTCTTCAGCATGAAGTATTCCTTCAAGTATTTTCTGTAGAGCTGGTTTAATGGCCTTTATTTGTTGTGACATGTCCTTATTTTTCATCAATTTGGATGGATAGCCTTGCTGAATAAACTAATCTTGGTTGACAGTTTATCTTTCAGAACTTGGAATACTTCATTCCAAGCCCTTATTGCTTTTAAAGTTTGTGTTGAATAATATGCTGATATCTTGATGGACTTGCCTTTATATGTAACTTGATTTTTCTAACTGCTTTCTATATATTTCCTTTCGGTTTGGGCATTAAGTAGTTTAATTACAATATGGCAGTGACAGATTATTTCCTGATTTTGTCTGTTTGACATTCTAAATGCCTCCTGTATCTATATTTGCATCTCTTTTCTCATTTGCAGAAAGTTTTCTTATATAATTTTGTTGAAAATATCTATGGTGCCTGAGAGTGAAATTCTTCTAGTATACCCTGAATTCTTATGTTTGATCTCTTCATATTGTCCGTAATGTCTTGAAATTTCCATTCATGCCTTCCTATTAGTTTGTCTTTTCGTTTGTTGGATTCTATTAGATCTGCCACCTGGTCTTCTAGTCTAGATAGTCTATTCCCTATTTGAACCATTCTACTGGTGAGACTTTCTACAGTTTTCTGTTTAATTTACTCTGTTTTACATTTCTAGTATTCCTGACTGGTATTTTTTCATTATGTCTTATTTTCTTACTCATGTCTTACATTGACCTCCTCATTTCATTAAGTTGGTTTCCTGTGTTCTCTTGCGATTCCTTCAAGAGGTTGTTTTCTTCTTTTATTTCTTTGAACATGGATGTAATCATTTTTTTGAAATTGTTTACAGGCATTTTATCTAACTTATCCTCATTAGAAGTTATTTTGGATGGATTCATAATTTTTGCTGGAATTGTATTGTCTTGATTTATGTGTTTATGGTATTACAATGTGCCGGGCTCCGCCGGCGGGGGCAGGTAGTGCCGAGGGAAGGACCAGGCCCGCTGGTTCCTCCCGAGGGGCTGAGGAGGAGATGAGCGTCCGACGACTCAGACCTCTCCTGGCCACCGGAGAAAAACCACACTGAGTCGGGAGTCTTGTCGAAGCAGGAACTCGATTTATTGCTATGAACAGTTGCCTATATAATGTTGGGGGTGAAGGCGGGGATTGTAGGATGGTGGGGAAAGGTAAGGGCCAATAGTAAACTGTGACTATTGAAATGATAATTCTAACTCCCATGTGGAGGTAGCAGGTAAGAAGCCATTAGGCGTCTTGCTGAGTCACGTCTGGCCAGAGGCAGATCACCAAACTTTAGCTAGGCTCAGGAAGTTCCACTAGGCCTCACACCTGGGCCTTTAGAGGCCAGCATCTCCCCCTTTTGTTTTTGTAAGAGCATTAGTCACCATGGCCCCTGTTTTAGGTTGTCCCCCTCTGGGGGTCTTAACCGTCATTGGGTACCAGGTGTTTAGCTCAGAGCATTCATCATGGCCCCTGTCTTAGGTTGTCCCCCTCTGGGGATCTTACCCGTCACTGGGTACCATGTGTTTAGCTCGGTGAGAACCCACCCCATGGCCTGTCTTAGGTTGTCCCCCTATGGGGATCTTACCCGTCATTGGTCACATGGAGGGCAGAGGAGGTGGCAGTGGGTCATCTGAGGAACTTAATTCCTGAGTTTCCAGCCTGTATTTTGACCTGATGAGGTTTTATTGCCTCTAGCCATTGGTGAATAAATTGTGTAATCTTATTAATTACACAAGGCCCGACAGTGAGGAGAAGGAAAAGGAGAAGAAGGAGGGGGAGGGGCCCAAGTAGAGGCAGAAGGTAGGGTAAGAAGTCATGTAAGCCCGCCCACAGCAGGTTGTCCTGGAGATCCCGCTGCCACCTCTCCAAGTCTTCCTGGAGCCTCTTAATCTTGTCCTGGATGATTCCTGATTTATTGGCATAAAAGCAGCATTTTTCCTGTAAAAACAAACATACGCCTCCTTTTTCGGCCGTTAGTAGGTTTAGTCCTCTCCAGTTTTGTGGGACTACCTCAGCCAGGGAATCTAGCTGTTGTTGAAGATAGGTCTCCCTCTGATACAGGGAGGGCCTCATTTCCAGGGATGATATTTACATCTGGGATTAAGGTGGCTGGGGCACAAAGGCCCGTCCAATTGGTGGGCAGAAAGTCATAGGCCATCCCGCCTCCACAAACATAAACCATTCCAGAAGGTGGGCAGCATTGAGCATTGGGATCAGCTGTGTTAAAAGTACAGAAGGAAGGATGAATGTATCCCACATCTATACTGGAATTATTAGGGGAAGGCGGGGCCCAAATGCAAGTTCCAGGGGAAACATTGGGAAAAGCTGGACGGGGATGGGGAAGGTGGCTGAGTAATGTTTTAAGGTCGTACAGGCAACTGTACTGCAAGCAGCCAGAGAGGCCCAGATCGGAGGCAAAGCCAGCAATCCTCCACAAGGGAGGGAATTGTTTAGTTTAGTAGGGTGAAGGACCATTTTAGGAACAGTCCTCAGGGGTGGGACACTCCCTAGAGAAGTGACTGTCAGTGTCCTCTTGTTGGGACAAATATTTTAGGTCTCTCGCTGGTACCCAAATGGGTCTTTTTTCATCTTGAGGGAAGACACATCCAAACCCTCTCCCTGCTGTGAGGAGCGGATCAGGCCCTCTCCAGGCCCCAGTCAATGGGTCCCTCCATCTTACCCAGATAGAACTGTAGGTAATGGATGAAGACCAATGTTTTTGAAAAGGGGAGAGTTGTTTATCTTCTTTAGAAAAGTTTAAAATATTTAGGGTAAATAATGCCTTTTTTAGTTGGTCATGTGGGGGTAAGGATTCCCCCTTTTGTTTTTGTAATTGAGACTTGAGAGTCTGATTATATCTTTCAACGATAGCTTGGCCCCGGGGGTTGTATGGGATGCCTGTAGAATGTGAGATTTTCCAGTTCTGGAGAAAATCTACAAAGGCCTTGCTTATGAAGCAGGGGCCATTATCTGTTTTAATTTGATCAGGCAGCCCAAGAGTGGCAAAACATTGAAGCATATGACTAATGGCATGTTTAGATTTTTCCCCGGCATGTGCTGATGCCCAGCAGGCACGGGAAAAGGTATCAACTGAAAGAAAAATATATTTAAGTTTCCCAAATGGAGAATAGTGTGTGACATCAATTTGCCACAGATGATTAGGGCGTAGCCCTCTAGGATTGCTTCCTGTAGTTTGAAGGGGGGGGTACTTGGAGGAAGGGCTGACAGGACTTACAAGTCCGGACAATTTTTTTAAGGTCCTTGACTGGTACCTGTGGAAACCTGTGCTTGAGACCTCTCCAGTTGACATGGGTCAATAAGTGGAAGCGTGTAGCTTCTGTAATAGTATTACACTGAGGCATAGAAGCCATTTTATCAGCCAAATTGTTTCCTCGAGAAAGAAATCCCGGTAAGTTTTGATGACCCCTGAGATGTTGAAGAAAAATGGGGTTAATTCTTTGTTTGAGTAGGGAACGAGCTTGAATCATCAGAGGAGATATAGGGTTGGAGTCCAGTCTAATGTGGGCCTCAACCAGGTTGGGTAATAAATTAACAACATAAAGGCTGTCAGAAAATAAGTTAAATGGCTCTTGAATAGTGTCCAAAGCTAGAACGACAGCAAATAGTTCTTTGAATTGTGCTGACCCCTCAACCTCATGAGAGACTGACTTTATGGGCATAGGCTCTTTTTCCTGTTTTAAGGGAGGGTAAACGACTAGGGAAGCCCCCAGGTGCCCTCCATCAGTAAACACGGTAAGAAAGTCAGGGTTAGGTTGAGACAGAAAAAGCCTGGGGGGCTTCCATTCTAATCTGGAGAAAGAACTCATCCATTTGTGGGGGCCATAATGGCAATCAATTTTACCTAGAAACCCCTCGAGAGCCATAGCAACTCTATTATTATTTCTCTGAAGCCAGGTGAAATCTGTTATCTTAAAGGGGGTGACAATAAGGTGAGGTTCTGTGCCAAACAACCGGACAGAGGTGTCTCTGCCCTTGATAATGCAATCAGCAACCTGGTTGGTTATAGAATAAACTCTGGGGACCCCACCAATTGAGAGGTGGACCCATTGGATGGGTTCACCTTCCTGGGCCAACAGTGCAGTGCATAATGTTTCCCCAGAGAAAATGTAGAGGGAAATGGGCAAATCAGGATTGAACCTCTTTAGGGTCACAGTATTTATAGCCTGTTGTACCTTACGAAAAATTTGTTGATGACAAGGGGACAAAATTACCTGAGAGGAGAAGTTAAGGTCCTTTAGGAGGTCAAATAAAGGGGACAGCTCTTCAGTAGTTATGGGTATCCAAGGCCTCATCCAATTAATTTCTCCCAAAAGCTTCTGGAGTTGAGGCAAGGTGTAAGAATCCTGAATATAAAGTTGTGGTTTAACAGGTGAAACTGTATCTAGAGTAAGGATCGAGCCCAAGATCTTAAAGGGAGGCACAGTTTGAACTTTTTCCGGAGCTACTTTAAAGCCGTGAGTATGCAGGATAGTTAGACATTGGTGGGTAAGGTCCTGGAGTGTGGAGGAATCTAGGCACCCAAGAATAATATCATCCATGTAAATATAAAACAGGGTATCAGGGAGATTGATAAGAGAAGAGAAAATGGATGACAGGTAATATTGACAAATGGGTGGGCTATTTGCCATGCCCTGAGGTAAGACAGTCCATTCAAATCTCCTATCTGGGCCACAAAAATTAACAGCAGGTACAGAGAATGCAAATTTTTCCATGTCTCCTGGATGGAGAGGGATAGAGAAGAAGCAATCTTTAATGTCAATGATAGTAATATGGTATATATTGGGAATAGCTGGGATCCATGGGAGTCCCCTCTGGGGAGTTCCGAAGGGGATCATGCGTTCATTGATCTTTCTTAAATCATGTAAAAATCTCCAGGACCCATTAGGCTTTTTTATGACAAAGACAGGAGAGTTCCAGGGACTAGTGGAGGGACGAATATGTCCGGCCTCCAACTGTTGATCAATAAGTATGTGGAGTTGGTGTAACTTAGAAGAAGGGAGAGGCCACTGCTCAACCCATACAGGATCCCCCAGTCTCCACTGGATTTTAAATGGGGGGGGGCTGGGCAGTGGCCCTTAGAATTGGGGGTGTTTATTGGAGTACTTTTGTCTGAGTTGCTCAAAGTAAGGGTCATCTCTATAATTGGGATGATATTCCCTCCCTTCCTCAGACTGTTGTTGATATTCTTTTTTATCTAACAAATCATTATAAAAGGCCTTATGGTCAGTAGTGATGAAAGCCTCAGCATCTCCAAGGATGTCTTGCCCCAGTAAGTTAGCAGTGAGCCCAGTCACCACGAGAGGGCGGACTTTTCCCCTGTCCCCACCTGGGTCAGTCCAAGGGAGCCACGTGGCAGTCTCCCAGGAGGTGGATTGCCCGCCAATTCCCAGTAGGGGAGGGCCAGGCACAAGCTTCCAGGAGGGGGGCACTTCCTCCTTTCTCAGGACCGTTCGGTCCGCTCCAGTGTCAATGAGAAGTTTGAATTTTTTATTGCCAATATTTAAAATAATTTTGGGTCTAAGGCCGGAGACCAGGGGGACGGTCCAATAGGCTTTGATGGTCTCTTTCCCCTTATTTAACGGGGCTGGGGGAAGCCCCTGGAGGAGTTTAAAGGCTTTCCCTGTATGTTAAACTTCCATTTACATTCCTTAGCCCAATGAAACCCTTTATTGCATTTAGGGCAAAGGGTGTGAGGGGCGTTGGTCTTCCCCCCAGAGCGTGGAGGAGGCTTTGTCCTGTTGGGGCACTCTTTTTTAAAGTGGCCCTCATCCCCGCATCCAAAACATGTCAAGTTTTTAGAATTTAACTGTAATGCACAGATCGTATTGGCCAAATCTCTCTGTTTATTTTCCTGAAGGGCGGCAGCCATGGCCCTAGCCTGATGGGAGATAGTGCCAACGTCCTTGGTGGCTACAATCCATCTACTCATGGAGTTGTCCTTGAGACCCGCACAGGCGAGGCGGTGATCGGCCGTCATCCCATCCCAGACCAACATTTTAGTAAACTGATCCCGTAATGCCCCTGGGGGAAATTTTCTTTGGAGACTTTTTTCCACCCTATCTATAAATGTAGCCAAATCCTCAGATGGTTTTTGAGTAATACTCATAAGGGGAGTTTCAGAGGGTCCCTCATCAAGCTTTTTCCATGCCGCCAAGCCCAGTGCCCTGACCTGGTCCCTATACGGGTCAGGTATAGCCGCCTGTTGAGTGCCTGTAGCATATTGATCAGAGATACCAGAGAGCATCCCAAAAGTTATCGGCACAGGGGGCTATTGATTTTGGTTTCGTTCTGCCTGTGCATGGCATTCATCTCTAAAAAAGGCACACCACTTAATGTATAGGGGACCTGACAAGACAGCCCTGACTAGATTTTTCCAATCTTGGGTTGTACAAGGTTGATGGGCAAGTCCCTGTAATAGGGTCTCAGCCCAAGGAGAGTTGGGTCCATCCTCTGAGACCGCCTTTTTAAGCTCCTTAAGGTCCTGAGCTTCCCACGGATACCAGGCAGCAGGGCGATTGCCCCCAGGATTTAGATTGACGGGAAATAAAAAAGTAGCTTTATTTTCTGACGGCTTGGCTGCCGAATATGAAGGAGGGGCTGAAGGGGTCTCGGCGGCCGAATATGAAGGAGGGGCCGAGGGGGTCCAGAAAGGGTTAGTTGATGGAGGAGGTCCCCCGGAAGGCCAGGGAGCACTCTCAAAGGGATCGAGTGAGGAGCATAAAGATGCATCCTTTTGGGGTTTTTTTAAAGCTGTATCTCCAGGAGGAGTAGCTGGATTAGGCTGTATATTATCTTTTTCTTCTGTCTTTTGTTTATGTTTGGTTGGCCTTGGAGGGAAGCAGGCCTTGAGGGCTGAGATCATAGGGAGGACCCCTGAGGGGGGTATTTGACCCTTCTCCACATGTGCCCGACAAACAAGGGCCTCTACCCTATCCCACGTGTCCCAATCAAAGAGATTTCCTTCCGGCAGCCATGGCGCCAGTTTGAGAAGGCAATCCCAGGTCTGTTGAGCCTGATTATCAGTCAAATTAAGCCCTCTACTCTTTAGGAGTGCCCTGAGAGATTCTAAGGCAGGATTGGATTTACAGTTAGACTGTCCCACATTATAAAGTTGAGAGAAAAATGTCCATAAAATTAGGGCAATAGCAACCCACATACACATGAGTACAATACAACCACAAGGATCCAAAAGATAGGTAAACATGCTGTACAAAAGCTGCAGATGTAGCTTGTCTGCAAACTAAAAGTGAAAGGAAAGAGAAAGAGGACAAAGAGATGTTGATCAACAAGTACAGGTTATAGAAGCAAAGTTTAGCGCATTAAATATAAAGACTACTTATGGGGGTACGCTCACCCGCATATGTACACCGATTGACCTCCTCAACGAATGTCTCTCAGGGGGCACTAGTCTGCCGGATTCCAAGAGCCGCACGTTAGGCGCCAGATGCCGGGCTCCGCCGGCGGGGGCAGGTAGTGCCGAGGGAAGGACCAGGCCCGCTGGTTCCTCCCGAGGGGCTGAGGAGGAGATGAGCGTCCGACGACTCAGACCTCTCCTGGCCACCGGAGAAAAACCACACTGAGTCGGGAGTCTTGTCGAAGCAGGAACTCGATTTATTGCTATGAACAGTTGCCTATATAATGTTGGGGGTGAAGGCGGGGATTGTAGGATGGTGGGGAAAGGTAAGGGCCAATAGTAAACTGTGACTATTGAAATGATAATTCTAACTCCCATGTGGAGGTAGCAGGTAAGAAGCCATTAGGCGTCTTGCTGAGTCACGTCTGGCCAGAGGCAGATCACCAAACTTTAGCTAGGCTCAGGAAGTTCCACTAGGCCTCACACCTGGGCCTTTAGAGGCCAGCAACAATGTAGAGATTTGTGCAGCTTGAGTTAATTTGATGCTTGGGTTTTTTAATTATCTGCGGTACTCTTAGACATGTAAATCTGACTGTATGTATCTTCAGGGTAGTAGGAGTTTAAAGTGCCATGTGTGGCTCTTATACTCCCAGAGTAACAGCAGAAGTGACCCTAGGTGTTGAGTTTGCCTGCTGTTTGAGTATTCTAGTAGGTTGCTTAGAGCAAATTACTGGCAAACTCTAAAATTCAACTGAACAATAAACACTTTCAATCAAAACAAGCACAGAGTATTTATGTGAGAGTGGGGATTAAAACAAAGAGAAAATTTAATAATGTCAAAGTCCCTTAGGTAGCTCCACACACTAGTCCTTTCAAGTGGGAGACTAAGATTTCTGGTCTGGAATATGTTCCAGGTCAGCCTAGGGCTGAGTGACACTCTGCCCCCAATAATGACAAAAGAAAAAGACAAAGGTCCTATAAATTAGGAAATGTCAAAGGCAACAACAGCCAACATCAAAATTTAGCTTATTTGAGAATGGTAAAGATGACCAAGAATACATCAATCAAATTTAAGACAGAACCTACCCTGACATGGAAGTTGAGATTAGCACTTCCAGGGCTATATACCTGACTTTGTGTAAGTAGGCCCTGTTACTTTTGGGATAGCTCCCAATCTTGCCAATGCTAAGTGCTCACCTCAGTCTTTCTCTGTTGCATTGTGGATTTGGTTAGGCTGCTTGGGTTGCTGGATGTGGTGTTCTGGTCAGCTATGCTGTATGCTATATGACTGGTGGGGGGATGGATGAGTTCTATAGTGGTTCATGGCACTGATGATTGGGGGAAAGGGGGCTGTGCAGGATGCCTGGAGCAGTACCAGAGATGCTCAGCTTGTCCTGTTTATGTTCTCCTTCAACAGCTGTCTCAGCTGGTCCCTGCAGTCTTCTCCTTTGGGTTTCTTGACCTTGTGGCAAGGCTGATGTTAGTGGAGAATCCCTTCACCTGGCTTCTGCTCCTGCAGCTCAGCCTAGAGAACTTATTTAAATAGATGATAGAAAAATTTGCTAAAATATTCACTAGCAAGTGTCCTTTATGCAGTGAATGTACCATATTGAAGTATTTAAAGCCATGCTCTAGGAAGTTCATTCTAATGTGTGGCATGCAAATTGCACAGTTTAAAATTTGCAGTTGTCAAACACTGAGATATTCAATCCAAAGGGGAGGAAACACCTAAAGATAACGAGGGGAAACACACTGTCATAGTCCATCTTGGTTGTCAAATTGATACGGGCATAGAATCACCATAGAAACATATTTCTGGGCATGTCTATGAAGGATTTACTACATCAGAATAATTGAAATGGAAAGACCCACCTTAAATGTAGGTGGCACTATTCCATGGACTGTGGTCCTGGACTATATAAAAAAGGAGAAATCTGGCTGAAAACCAGCAATGGTCACTCTCTGCATTTTGATTGTGAGCATAATGTGACCAGCAGCTTTAAGTTCCTGACACCAAGCCTTCCCTGCTATGATGAACTGTATCTCCCACTATAAGCTGAGACAAACCTTTATTTCCTTTTTAAAAAAATTCTGGTTAAGTATTTGGTCATAGCAATTAAAAGGAAACTAAAACAGGCTGTGTATGGTGGTGCATGCTTTTAGTCCCAGCACTCAGGAGGCAGAGGTAGGAGAATCGCTGTGAGTTCAAGGCCACCCTAAGAGTACATAGTGAATTCCAGGTCAGCCTGAACTAGAGTGAAACCCTACCTTGAAAACCAAAATTAAAAAAAAGGGGAAAGTGAAACACACAATTTCTTAAAAAGTCATGTCATTTTAGGGAATGGATGATGTCCTCACTACACATACTACACATTGTATTCTCTCCTCTCATTCCCTGGTGAATTTTCTTCCCTAGAATGACTATAAAAATAAAGTGGCTTTATTTTTCAGTATATCCTTGAACCATAGAATGGAATTAATTTAGACATGAGAATAAGCACTGAAATGGTCCCCAATTGAATGCATTAATTTAGTAAGTACCTTATCAATTTTAGCTCAACACATGACACAGAATGGGAGAGCCTCTGTGCCTTCCAAGAACTGCATTAAAAGGAAGGAGTGATGGCATCTGGATGGGCACACCTGTTGCATTTTGCCATGTGTTCTGCTTCTCATGCTGATTCATACCTTCTTTTTGCTTCTTTTGTTTGGTTGAACATGTACCTGGTTTTCCAACCACCTTGTTATGCATGCACTTGGTTTTATACAACCTTGGTAATACATATATATATATGTGTGTGTATATATATATATAACCTGATTATATATGCATCTAATTATGCAGAAACATTTTAGGTGGTACCTATTTGGGCTTGGCAAACAGGTACCACCTAAAACATTGGCTGCACCTTTTCTGTGGCTAACATGTTAATCTTACCAAACTTATTATTGAGCTACTTGGTAGGGGACAAAAGGATACATCTCTACCATTTGACAATATTTTTATCCAAAAATTTTGATCCCTTTAAAAAAATCTAAAATGTTAATTGTGAGATTGACAAATCCTAAAACCATTGAGAAATCACCTTTCAGGAGAAAAAAAAAAAACACTTTTTACTGTCATAATATCCAAGCAAAATGCCTTGCCAGTGAACCCATGGTAGGAAATCAAATATTTTCCAGTTCACAGGACTGAAACTTGGGGCTCAGGTGAGCATTGCATGCAAATTTTATGGTGTGTTAGTTAGCTTTCCATCCTTGTGACACAATACCCAAGAGGAATAATTTAAGTGAGGAAGATTTATTCTGGCTCACAGTTTCAAAATTTCACTAAATGTTCTGCTTGCTGAGGCAGCACAGAATATCATGGTGTACAGGACATGGTAGAACTGAGTTGCTCACTTAATGTCAGTCAGGAAGTATAAAGGATAACAGGAAGGAAACCAGGGAGAAGATGATTACTAATGACATCAATGAACTCATGAAAAGATTTATATAATGAATAGAGTAGGTCAAATCCCTTGTCATCTAGATATTTCCCAATAGCTCCTGGAAACCATGTCTCCAACACATGTGCCTTTCTAGGATACCCAATTGTAAGCAATACTCTTTGTCCTTAAAGGTTCGTGACCATTTCACAATGCAATTGTGTCCATCTCCCAGAAGTTTCAAATTTTCAAAAATTCCTGCATTCCTCAAATGTCCAAAGCCTCCTCTGAAACTCCAGTTATACATACTCTCACTGTTAGTCTTTACAAAATCAAAAAGAAGGTCACATACTTCCCACATACAATTTACACATTGGGGCCCACCTTATTCCAAATGGAAGAATAAAATACCAGGAATTTATGGGATCAAAGCAAGACCAAACACAGCATAGCAAACCTTAAATCCTATATCTCCATGGCACATCCAGCAAACATGGTCTCATGATACAACCTCCAAAGACCTTGCCTCCCTCACTATCGCATCACTGACAGCATTCTGGAGGTGAGGGAGTAATTCACCACTTATGGGAATTTTATAGTTAACTAAACTGCACAGCTGACTGGGGACAGGCTGATGTTCTGGGACTCCAGGGTCTTGGGAGTTCAACATTGCAGTTGGCTGGTTATGAGTGACTCCTTTTTGTGAAAGTTTACTGGATGGCTCTCTTTGTTCTTTCAATTCAGTAGATATTTCCTGGTTACTACTAAACATTGAGTAGACAATCAGTCATCCTAAGACACCTTCAATTATTTAACTCCAAATTCTTATACCCCTAGAATTCAGCCTTCCGGTGAGTTACCCACTTTGGGAGCTCCCTTTCATCAGGGGTCCTTGAAATTAAACTTACTATTTCTGTATTTTCTGTAATTCTGATTGCTGAACAATAAAGCTTGCTGCATTTCCTACTGGTTTTGTGAATTGTCTCATGGCCCAGAAGCAGTAATTCATTACCACACCTTGGGTAAAAATCCAGCCCAGCAGAGCTCACCAAGATCAGAGCAAAGCTGTTCTCCATTTCAGATGGTTTCTCTCTCTCTTGGACTGGTTACAACCACTGTCTGCAGCTTTTTGTGGTGCTAAATATAGCTGCCTGACCTCCCAGTCTTTCCTTTGAAATCTGGGTTCCCACTGTGGATTAGGTAGAATGTTATGGGTCATGTACAGTGTATACTAAAGGCTCATGTGTTGAAAGCTTAATGCCCAGCTGGTAGATCCAGTCATGATAGGTGATTGGATCATGAATGTGTTATCTTCATCAAAAGGAAAATATATTCATGGGTTCTACTGAGTTTGGGTCTAGATAGAGTAGGTATTTGCTTCAGGCTTTTCCTATGAAGGGCATGAACTTGTCCTTGTCCCCTTCCATTCTTACTCTCCCCTTGTGCATTGCAGGTGCCATAAAGTATGTAGCTCTCCCCTATCACATCTTTCTGCCATGCCATTCAACCCCCACCCAGGATGTTTGGAGCCAGCAAGCACAGACAGAAACCTCTGGAGCCATGAGCCAGCCAGCACAAAAGGATAAGACCTCTGGAGATATGAGCAGCCGGCACAGACAGAAATCTTTAGAGCCATGAGTCAGTCACCATAGATGGAAACCTCTGGGGTGAGTCAGCACAGATGGGAACCTCTGGAACCATGAGTGAGTCAGCACAGTTGGGAACCTCCGGAGCCATCAGTCAAACAGCATATACGGAAGCCTCTGGGGCTATGGGACACCAGCACAGAAAACCTTTGAAGCCATGAGCACCAGCACGGATGGAAACATCTGGATCCATGAGCCTGCAAGCATAGGTAAAAACCTCTGAAAGCATATGAGCCAGCCAACAGAGACAGAAACCTATAGACAATGAGCAGCTAGCACAGATTTTAAAAAAATCTCTGGAGCCATGAGCCAACCAGCACAGACAGAAAACTCTGAAGCCATGAGCCAGACAGCACAAACAGAATACTTTGGAGGCATAAGCCAGTTAGCACAGATGGAAATCTCTACAGCTCTTAGCAGCCAGCATAAATGGAAAACTCATGAGCCAGCCAGCAGGAACTGATACTTCTGGAGTCATGCATCAGTCAGTGCAGACATGAGCCAAAACAAATCTTTCCTCCTTTAAGCTGCCTCCCTCAGGTAATTGTCGCCAGGAGTTGTTTGCCAGGGTAAGTCTTGGTTTGTGCATGTGTGTATGTTAGCTTACACATAGGTGCTTGTGAGAAGTTGTATAAAATATATGTATTGTGTGGTTGTATTTATATGTGTTCATATATATGTATGTGAATGTTTTTTCTACATTTACATGAGAGTATTTACTTGTGTGTGTTGCCATATGTATATGATAGTGATGTGTGTAACATTTATATCTGTGTATGCATTTATGTAATATGTATATGCCTGTGTGCTTATGTGTATATGTTTGCATGTTGTCACAGGGACTTGCTTGAGTTCTACTTTACTAGTTATGCTAATGGTATAGAACACTTGGCTATATGACATGCTCTGGGCGGCTTTTGATTTGCTCTCTGAAGGTATCTCAAGACATTTCATCTGAAAGATGAATCAGTGTGTTGGCCAAGAGCCACAGACTTTCAGCCATCTAAAGCCACCTCATCCCATTTGTCATTGAGACAGGTGCCAAAGCAAAAGAAGAATCTTGGCAACAAGAATATGTGCTTCCTGATATTTTTTGATTATCACTACTTAATAATTCTCTAGCCTTCCTTTGCTCTTTCTCTAAGTCCCACAGGCCACATGAGCAAATAGACTTTGATATGGAGCCTGAGAAGGGCACTTCTGTGTGGCAGTGAACTTCCACACCTAAGAGCCAGCACAGCATGAATCCATGTCCATCCATCTTCTCAAGGCCATTCTCTGCATCAGCATGGCTTCTCACAATGACCAAAAATTCTTTTTCAATAATGGTTTATCCAGTGCTTTTTATAATAGAAAATGGGAGAGATGAGCTGCTGACCACTGGATTTCTCTCCAGATCTCAGTTTGTTTATAAAACTTTTAATATAACTAGACTAAAATATAATTTTGAAAGACTCAGGAAAGAAATTCCTTTTTTATTATTTTTTATTGACAACTTCCATAATTGTAGACAATAACCCATGGTAATTCCCTCCCTTCCCCACTTTCCCCTTTGAAACTTCACTCTCCATCATATCCCCTCCCCCTCTCAACCAGTCTCTGTTTTACTTTGATGTCATGATCTTTTCCTACTATTATGATGGTCTTGTGTAGGTAGTGTCAGGCATTGTGAAGTCATGGATATCCAGGCCATTATGTGTCTGGAGGAGCACATTGTAAGGAGTCCTACCCTTCCTTTGGCTCTTACATTCTTTCTGCCACCTCTTCCACAATGGACCCTCAGCCTTGGAAGATGTGATAGAGATAAGAAATGCCTTTTTATGGAAGGATTTCCCATCAAGATGACATCTGCCTAAGTGTGCTGAACTCCCGAGGAAGGAGAAGAAAGGCATTAAAGGGTCACTGGGTCTTTTAGAGGGGGGTATGTTGGAGCAAAAAAGGGAATCGGCTGAGAAAAGTTTCTTTTAAAAGACTAGACACTAGGATGGAAGGGGAGGGAGGGGAGGGCATCAAAGGGGTGGGAAACACAAATCTAGACCCAAACGGCAATGGTACCATAATTTTCTACTTACTAAAACACAGACCAAATGGCTGATCCTTCACCAGGCCCTTACAGGGAACACCTGAACCACAAGACACTGGAGAGGGTAAGATCAAGACTAACCTTAATCTTCCCTCCCTCACTTCCCCTCTCCCTCTCTCTCTCTCTCTCTCTCTCTCTCTCTCTCTCTCTCTTATCTCTAACTCTTGTGTATTAGTTATCTTTTTCCTCATTTTCTTAGTGGGCACTGACCTGTAACTCCCAGAACCAGCATGGGGCTATCATCCACAATGAGCTTTTGATCAGAGAGACCTACAAGGTTTCCTAAAAGACAGACAGATTTCTGTCAGAGTACTTGATGACCCACCAAAGGCTAGTGGTAAGACCCTACTGCTGAAGACACCTTATGTGATTGACATGCAAATTAGAATGGCATGGCTGGAAGTTGGAAGAGATTCAGTCCCCAGACAGTCAGCGCGCCTAGTGCCAGAAGGTGCTACATGGGCGACTGGGGGAAAATGACCAATATCTGTCGAAGCAACGCATGGTCTAACCTACTTAGGAGCAAATAACTTGTTGTGATGTCCACACAAGTGCAGTGGTGGCACACAGCCATGGTGGGGAACCAACTGCTCTCAATTTGGCTAACTGATCCCCTCACTGGTATGGGACCCATAGCTGGAGCTGGGAAACAAGTCAGAACCATATCCAAACATAAGCCCACTTTCCAATATCAAGCTACCGTCAATTGTGGGCTACAAGAGGGCCTACACCTATTAAATTCTCTATAAAAAAAAAAGAAGTAAGGGTTATCTCATTTGTCCTGGTGCTAACTTACTCTCCGTTGGTGAATCTGCTTCTCTTTTCAAGATAGATTTAGATCCTAAGGAGAGAGCCACTGCATCATACCTCAAAAGGGCCCTGGCTGAAACTAAGAAAAATTGGAGAAACAAGCAAGGGGGCTGTTTTCCTGATGAACCGGATACCAGCCCAAGGGGGAAGGAGATCAGCACAGAGAAAAATAAACTCCTACCAAATCAGAGAGCCAGAGCCTCAGAGGCCCCCAACACCTCGTCACTGAAGCAGACCAAAAATGAACTCAACATGGCTCAGGGAAATTTTGTGGGAGAGGGGGAGGAAAGAATGTCAGAGCCACATGTTGGGTCCTGATATGCAGAGACATATATCTTACCCATAACTGTGGGCTAACTCCACAATGCATGACCCGTATACCTCAACAAGGAGGGGCCAAGGGGAGGAGGTAGGTCACGGATGAGCCTAATAATGGTACCAAACTGACTGTATTTGCTGAATACAAAACTAACTAATAAAGAAAAAAAAAGTGAAAGTACTGCATTTCAAATGCTCTGATGTTGTAGTTCTTAAAACCTTGAAAATTTCTTCCTGAATCCATACAGTTTATATCTATGGACTATGACAATCTGTTTTTTTTTTTTTGAGAGATAAATAAAATATATAGGAAAGTAGAGAGAAGAGTTTAATATAACTATCCCTATCTAGAGACAAATGAGATGCTGTTACTATCTAGATGGGAAATAATAAGCCAAGAGCTATAACACCCAGTGGGGAAATTGTCCTTCACTGAAGAAGGCTGGCATAGTACCTAGCAACAAAACAAGTCAATATCTGTGTTTTGAGGAAAGTTTAAATGTCTCTAGCTTTGATTGTGTGTCTGATTACTGAGATAAAATGTTTTTATTTCATTTTAGGCAGAGGGCTTTCTCTTTAGAGATTACAGAGCCTGAGAGATAAGAGAGAATCTTATTCACTAGGAAATTATGCTTTCCAATCCATAAATGCTTTAAAAAGTGAGGGCTGTGTGAAGCTAGTGTTTATTACCATAAAAGTATTTTACTGCTTTTAGATTCCTGACACTGTGAGAGGCTAGGTTAGTCACAGGTAGGCAGGATGGCCCCTACGGGAGGGATTTTAAGTCACACTCTTGCCACACCTATGAGGCTCACCTGTCTATCTCAGCTTGCCCTGCCTGCTGTAGTCACAGGACTCAACTTACCCAGTCAGATCTCTCTGGAATGTGCACCCTGCCCAAGTGTGAGTGGACTGCTTCCTCTGAGCCCAGGCCAGTTGGCTGGGATACCTGGTGGAAGTATACCTATCTCTTCCTGAGTGCAAACTCTAAAATATATCTTATTTAGGTACACAGAGAAGGCTTCGTCTCCCTGGTCCTCGAGCTACATACAACTGTACCTCAGGGTCTTCACAAACCAGCAAAAACATCTTTCTTCCACTCAGGCAGGGCTGCCAGGGTGGGAAGGGACATCTTATTATTACTGTTTTTACTTTTTAACCTCTTTGGGAATGTTTATTTTTTTTAACCCCATCATAGTTGTTTGGATCCAAGTACCTTTATGTCTGAATAAAATATGTTGGTATCTAAGGTCCATGTTCATTTACATATGCTCAAGGTGTGTTTTTCCTGAACTCTCCAGCCACTTTCCCTTTCCTCTTTGTGCCCATTCTTTTAATGGTTAACCTGTACGAGGAGCCTCATTTCAACTCCATCACTCTGAACTCTGTAATGACATCCTGAAACAAATCAAAGTTCCAGGGGATATGTCTAAGTGAGCTTAATACATTTTTGGAAATATGGGAAACCTCATGATAAATGAAAGCCAGGTGCTGGAAATGAAGACTTAAATGAAAGAGAAGTGGCCAAATCCATGAGAAAGGGGTAGTTATAAAAGGAAGCTTTGAATAAACAATATTTCACACTACTTACTGTCATATAGCATACCTGAATTCTAGGAGGGAAGATGTTTATGCCATACCAATGGGAAACTGACAGTACTCACCTGTCATGTCTATCTGAGCAGCATGATGCATTTTCATAATTATATGTGTGTATCAGTTCTGAGTCTCAGCTATACACTGCTGACCCCTCTTCATATCAAGTTAATTCTTTACTACACAGAGGCCTGTCATCTGGACAGGAGGGGAATAAAAGCTAATTCATGTGCAAAGCATATAAATTTGTCCCATGGAGTAAGTTGGAAAGGAACCATGGGAAAGAAGAGAAAGTTTGTGTGATTGTCTCATGCCACACTGAGCATGTTCTTGTCAGTCAACCATAGATTAAAAGTCTAATGGAGTAATGTTTTGCTATGGACAAAGCCACAGTTGTTAACTCCTTGCCAACTGTCAGATTTCTAGGGAGGTCAAAGTGGGTTTGGCCTCCATCTCTCAATCGAGTTTATCATCAATTTAAGGCAGATATTGACTTAAATTTCCCAGTGCTTCTTAAATTGTGAAATGCTTTCCCCTAGTCCCTTATTTATTTTTTTCTTCAAGAATCTTAGAAGAAGATAGGTCAGAATATTAGTGATTCATCTCACAGTGGGTAACCCTCACTGTTAGAACCTGCCCAGGTTATTGGATGACTCCAATAACTCTAAATGCAAATCCTATCACTGACCTGAAAAACAAGAGAATGAGTTTGCTAGGGCTACAAGTCCATGCATGAGATCAGTTAGCCTTTTTTCTGTACCATTCATGTAGGTAATGTCTGAAGCATTTGTACAGGTCCAAAGTAAAAATGAAGGAAACCCTAATGAAAATTGTTTGTAAGAAGAAATTTGTACTGTCCACTATATGCCCATACTTTACTCTGAAAATATGAACCACAGAGGAGGCACTAAGTTGGAAGGAGAGAAAGGTAAACAAAGAAGTCTTGCACCCTCCTCCAATAGTCATGCTATGCAGAAAAATATTCACCCAAACAGCATTCCAGTGGCATCTATTTAGCATACCCAAGTGAGCTGGAAGATGAAAATCCAGGAGCTCATTAACATGAGGTGACTTGGATAAGTTTGGAGCAATTTTGAAGTGATTAAGATTACATTTTAAGAATGTGAGGAGCATGTGTATTTATTCCATTGTGGGGCTGTTTTGGACAAACCCTGAACATTCTTCCCTCCAGAACGTTTGCTGGCAGTGAGTCTGGCATCATCAGAGGAGGGATTAAGAGGGTTTTTTTTAACTGTCCACATTAGAGAAAACACACATCTGGAAGACTGCAAGGAATGCTTATTAACTATTCAGCTAAAAAAGCCCAGTTTCCAACAATGCATCATTATCTAATTATTTTGATATTTTCCAATGCTTTAAATAGTGGAGGCATATCACATCCAGCTCATTTAATCTCCCTGAATTATCATTCCTCCATGTGCTGTGGTCTTACATTTTCATAAAATCTTTGTTTTTTAGAACATGAGGAAAATCATTTGGAGTACCAAAGGAGCTCGATTTCATCTCATTTTTGCTTTTTATATTTTTTGTTTTCTTAGGGAAATAATTGATATACTAGAAGCAGAAAATCATTTTTATATTTTCAGTTTCCTAGAGAAGTTTGGGTATCTTTAAAAGGCTGCCTGCCAAGCTGACAAAAAAACCAAAATTAATTTTATATTTTCTTGATATATTGCAAAATATTGTGAAATTATGAAATTTTGCTCTTTGCTTGGAATAGAACGAAATAAGCTAGATCTCACACAACCATAGTTCATGAACAAGATGATGAAAGGTCAATCTATTTCTTTTTTTTGTTATTTTTATTTATTTATTTGAGAGTGACAGACAGAGAGAAAGAGGCAGATAGGAAGAGGGAGAGAGAATGGGCGTGCCAGGGCCTCCAGCCACTGCAAATGAACTCCAGACGCATGTGCTCCCCTTGTGCATCTGGCTAACGTGGGTCCTGGGGAGTCGAGCCTCGAACCGGGGTCCTTAGGCTTCATAGGCAAGTGCTTAACCACTAAGCTATCTCTCCAGCTCCAAGGTCAATCTATTTCTATTAGACTATTTAAGACACTTACAGCTGTGCAGTATGTTTGCATATTTGCTCCCTGAAGTTTTTAAACATCCAGGTGTTGTTTTTCTTTCTGATCCATGTCTTTAGCCTACCAATGTGATCCTTGTGTTTGTGATTTCCTGCCCCCAAATGTATGACAGAGTTTTAAGCATCATGTACTCATATAACCATATTCAATAGGACAAAGTCATATTTCTACAAATGTTTCTCCGTAGTTGTAGAAATATCCAGTCAGATGTCATCACACATGTAAGGACCTTTGATGAGAATTCAGTCACATGCCATTGACAATGGAGTTAAGAAATTTTCACGCATTAGTAAGATCTATAACAAATGCAAAATTGAAAGAATTCTACCTATATATCTAGACATCACTGAAGCATACATTTTCTCAAAAAGTGCTCTATGATCCAAAAACTTACACATTCAAATATTCTTAATTTGGAATTCATGATTATTAATATAAGTATAAGATGTTGATTGAGGAGATATTACTTTTTTAATATTTTTATTTATTTTTGGAGAGAGAGAGAGAGAGACAGTGCAAGAGCGAGTGAGCACACCAGGGCCTCTTACCATTGAAAATGAACTCCATATGCTCATGCCACATATAGCTTTATATAGGTACTTGTGAATTGAATCTGAGCCAGCAGGTTTTTCAAGTAAGTGCCTTTAAGCACTGAGCAATCTCACCAGCCCAAACAAAATATTCCATATACAAAAGAAAACACTTATAAATTAATAAAGTAACAATACTATAGAAATGCTACAACTTTACTCAAGGGATGACTAAAGTAGCCAATGAAGCAAAAGGGGAAGTCAAAAGTGCTGTTTGGGTAGGACAAATAAGTGAACATATAACAACAGAAATTAAAGCAAGGGGTTGGGGAGATGGGTTAACAGATATAAGCACTTTCTGCACAAGTATGAAGGTCTAAGAGGGCCTGAGACTACCCAAGTTTGATTTCCCAGCACCCATGTAACCAGCTGGGTATGGCCATGCATGTCTGTAACCCCAGCTCCATGGGGTCTAATGGTGGGGACCAGAGAATCACCAGGGATTACTGACTTGAAAATGGCTAAAATGGAAGCTTGATGTTGAGTGAGAGACTTGTCACAAAGAAACAGGATGAGCAAAAAGAGAACATTCTATGTTTTCCTCTGACCTCCACACACGTGTGCACAGGGGCACGCACATCTGCATGCATGCATTTGTGCATTTACAGAACACATCATCTCACACATCACAATACTGTATACACATATACACACAATGTAAAATTAGTAAAAGAAAAATTTTAAAATTACACAACAAAAGTAAGACAACCTTTAAAAATAAGATTTTGTTTTTTTCTTTCAGTTTTCTTCCTGCCTGAAGGGTTATAGATTTGATGTCTAAAGGCCAGATAGCCATGTTTGTCTAAAAAAGACTAAAAGAGCTTCACAGGAAAATGGGATAACCATTATTTTTTCAGAGAGAATTTAATTGGTGTAGGCCCACTTGTAGCCCACACTTGGTGGGAGCTTGATAATAGAGAGCAGGCTCACTTTTGGATATGGTCCGACTTGTTTCCCAGCTCCAGCTATGGGTTCCATTCCACTAAGCAGATCAGTTACCCAAATCAAGAGCAGTTTGTTTCGCATCATGGCTGTGTGCCACTATTGTACTTGTGTAAGCATCAAGACAAGTTGTTTGCTGGTACATAGGTTAGACCATGAGTTGCTTGGACAGATATTGGTCACTTTTCTCCAGCTGCCCATGTAGCACCTTCTGGCACTAGATGCACTGACTGTCTGGGGAGTGACTCTCTTTCAGCTTCCAGCCATGTCACTCCATGTTACGTGTCAACAGCATATGGTGTCTTCAGCAGTAGGGTCTTACCACTAACCATTGGTGGGTCATCAAGTACACTGTCAGCAATCTATCATTCTTTTAGGAAACCTTGTAGGTCTCTCTGATCAAAAGCTCATTGTGGATAATAGCCACTTGCTGGTACTGGGAGTTACAGGTCAGTGCCCGTGAAGAGAAGGGAGAAAAAGATAAGTAATATAAAAGAGTTAGAGAGAACAGGGAGGGATAGAGAAAGAGAAAGAGGCAGTAAAAGATTAAGGTCAATCTTCATCATACCCTGTCCATGGCCTTGTGACTCAGGTGTTCCCTCTAAGGGCCTGGTAAAGGTTCAACCATTTGCTCTGTCTTTTAGGGTGTAGAATTTTATGATAACATTGCCATTTGGGTCCAGATTTGTGTCCCCCACCCCCTCCCTTCCCCTCCCCTCCCTCCTCATCCACCCTATTGTCCAGTCCTTGAGATGCTTGCTAGGTATGCTGGCATCTCTGTCAGAGAATCTGCTCCTTTTATTCAGATAGTCACAGACCCTAAGGAGAGAACTACCCCATTATACCTCAGAAGGGCCCCAGCTGAAACTAAGAATAGTTGGCGAAACAAAGCAAATGTGCTGTTTCCTTGGTGAGCCTGGTATCAGCACAAGGGTGAAGGAGATCGACACAGAGAACAATCAACTCCTATCAAACCAGATATCCAGCGACACAGAGGTTCCCAAGATATCATCACTGAATCAGACCTAAAATGAATCCAGAAAAAATTGCAGAAGAGGGATTGGAAAGAATGTCAGAGCCACAAGCTGGGTCATGATACACAGAGACATTTCCTCCTACCCATAACTGATGGCTAACCCCACAATGCATGACTCATATACCCCAACAAGGAGGGTCCAGGTGGAGGGGGGGGAGGACAGGGAGGAGGCTAACAATGGTACCAACTTAACTATATTCACTGAGTACAAAGCTGAAAAAGAAAAAACTTCACAGACCTATCTTAGGTCCCTGGAAAATGTATTCCTGCAGATGGCTAGCTGTTAGCCATGCAAATTGGTCCATGCTGTACTCCACCGACCTGTTCACTTGATGAAGCCTTCTAACTGAAACAAAGATGTCAGTTCCTGGTTAGATCCTGATGATTGTCAAAGGTTTCCTCGTGTGCCTTTGATTATGAGGAGTGCCAGTAAGGGCTGTGGGTGATAGAAACATCCCCTCACCATGTGAGACTTTCTTTTTTAATTATTTTTCTGTATTTATTTTTTGGTGTGTGTGTGTGTGTGTGTGTGTATGAATAATCCCCATGCACACATGTGGGGGCCATATGATAAAACTATTATTCTTCTACCTTAACAGGGTCCCTCACTGAACCCAGACCTCACTGTTTTGCAATTATACAGGTTGACTAGTGAGCCTCAGAAAATCTACTTGTCTCCACCTCCCTCAGTGCTTGGATTGTTACAGGAAACTGAGGCACAGAACTGGCACCAAAGACAGAGTGGAGAATGAAAATGAGTGTTATTATTATGCCATTGTGGATGAACAGGAATTTCTCCCAAAGCCTGAAAGCTGACCTCTGATGGCTCAGTTTTTATCGAGAGTATGGAAGGCAGTTTGATATCACCTTGAGTTATTTACACTATTTGTGGGTTAATCTTCTGAGCTATGTGACTTCGGACAACAAATGGAAAACTACAAAAGTTCAGGGGAGTTTGCTTATGGCTGCACAATCCAGATAACATATTATAAGCAGGGTGCAGCTACATAGATTAGGATTACACAGGATCATGCTATCTTTCTGGTAAAGGATTGCAAAATAGAAACTGCTTTAGAATAATATCTGGGTCTGGTTTCTCTGTCATATATTTTTATTAGTTATGGACACAGTGTGTATACAGCCATGTTGGTACCATCGTTAGCCTCCTCCCTATTCACCCCCCCCCCTTCGTTGGGGAGTGTGGGTTGTGCATTGTGGGGTTAGCCATCAGTTATGGGTAAGAGGCAATTCCTCTGTAAATAATGTCTAAATATGTGACTATAACAATCTTTCTTGTGCCCCCTCTTCCACAAATTTCCCTGAGCTATTATGGGTTCATTTTAGGTCTACTTCAGTGAGGAGGTCTTGGGAGCCTCTGTGTCTCTAGATACATTATTTGATAGGAGTTGAGTGTTCTCTGTGTCTATCTCCTTCACCCTTGTTCTGGTACCAGGATCACCAAGAAAGCAGAACTCTTGCTCATTTCCCCAATTACTCTTAATTTCAGCTGGGGCCCTGGTGAGCTGCAATGGGCTGATTCTTTCCTCAGGATCTGCATCCATCTGAAAAAGAGAAGCAAATTCTCTAACACAGAGAAGTCAGCACCAGATAAATGGGATAAACATTATTATTCTAGAGAGACAGTTAATAGGTATAGGCCCTCTTGTAGCCCACAATTGGTGGGAGCTTGTTAATAAAGAGTGGGCTCAACTTTTGGATATATTTCTGACTTGTTTTCCAGCTCCAGGTATGGGTTCTGTTCCACTGAGTGGATCAGTTAGCCAATATAAGAGCAGTTTGTTACCCACTATGGCTGTGTGCCACTGTTGCACTTGGGTAAGGATCATGTCAGGTTGTTTGCCACTGAGTAGCTTAGACCATGAGTTGCTTGGACAGATGGTGGTCATTTTCCCACAGCTGGTGTAGCACCTTCTGGCCCTAGATGAGCGAACTGTCTGGGGACTGACTCTCTTCCAGATTCTAGCCAGGTCACCCCATGTTCTGTACCAATGTCTTATGGTGTCTTCAGCAGTAGTGTCTTACCACTGACTTTTGGTGGGTCACCAAGTACTCTGACAGAAATCTGTCTTCTTCTGGGAAACCTTGTAGGTCTCTCTGATCAAAAGCTCATTGGATGTTAACCACATGCTGGTACTGTGAGTTACAGGCCAGTGCCAAGGAAAAGAAGAAAGAAAAAGATAGGTAATATAAAAGAGAGAGAAGAGGGAGAGAGAGACTTCTGGCCAAGATAGCAACTGCCTAGCTGTGATGCAAATCACAGGGAAAGAAAGGCAAGACATTAAGGGTTCACTGGGTCTTTTAGGGGAGATAAATCTCCAATAAATTGTCAGTGTGAGGGTACGGGGGTGGGGGGAAACAGGGAATCATGGATCCCCTCACAGGCGGGTAGCCCACCCCTCCCCCCAAATAGGCACCATGTCCACAGTACAGCCACCACCATGCACCGATCGATCCCTGCATGCGGAAGCTTAGATGGCTGTGCACACTCGCCTACTTACTGCTCCAGCCACCGCGCATTCAGTGAGTCCTGGCAATAACAGGGAATCCCTGATTCTCAGGAGTGGGTAGCCCACCCCACCCCATATCCGCAGCACAGCTGTGCACAGATCAATCCCTGCTTGTGGAAGCTTAGACTACTCTGCACACTTGCCGATTTACAGCTCCTGCTGCTACATGTTCAGCGAGCCCAGTCTCACAGTAACTGCCAAACAAGCTCAGACTGTCTCTCGCTTGCCCCAGCTCAGGTGCCATCCCCTATCTGTCTGCTGTGCCGGCCAGCCGCCATTGTCCTGTGGTAGGGGAGCGCAGACTGTTTCCGGTTCCAGTATTAACAGCAAGAGTTTGGGCTGCTCCAGTGCTTGGTGCCTCAATGTCCCTCCCAGCTTGAATGCATGCAGCTTTGGTGCATTACTGCTTAAGAATTCAGGCAACTTTGGTGCCACTGCCAGGCAGGAGATAGGTGGCATTGGCAAGTGAGAGCCAAAGCCCATGCTGCTTGGAAACTGCCCCAGGCTGCCTCAGATTCCCACAGTGATTTAGCCCAGGCTGATCCACCCACCTACATGCCCATACAATGTCATGGGCAGAACACAGCCCAAAAGAAAACATGAAAAATCAGAGGCAAGAAAATCCACTTAGATCACCCAGTCCTACAATGAATACATCTAACCAAACCATAAAAGAGTCATTAGGATCAGAACATCAAATTGAACTTATGAACAATGCAACCCTGACCAACCTACTGGTAGAACTTGCAGAAAAGCAACAAAGGACTGATAATCGTGTAGATGCTGCCATCACTAAACTAGAAATAATAGATAAGAAATTGGAAGGAGTTCAAAGAGAGTTAAGAGATTTGAGGGAGAGTGAAAAAAAAAGAAGACCTTAAAAATCATCTGGCAATGCTAAATGAAGACAGAAAGAAATGCAAGGATGAATTCCAAGAATCATCAAGAAAATCAGAAAATGATGTGAAAAGGGACCTGGACAGAGGGGTGGAAATTATACACAGAAAAATAGTAGAAAATGCAAACTTAATTGAACAAGTCTAAAACTCTCTAGAAGCTCTCAAGAACAAAATCAGCCCAGGAGAGGATAGAAACTCAGATCTAGAAGACAAGATGGAAGAAACAGAACAAAAGCTCAAAAATTTCAGTAAGTTCAAAAGTTGCTGTGAACAGAACATGAGGGAATTGTGGGATACACTTAAACATCCTAATATCAGGATCACTGGAATACCAGAAGGAGAAGAAATTCAGACCAAAGGCACAGAGAAATTATTTAACAAAATAATTGAAGAAAACTTCCCCAGTCTCTTAAAAGAAAGGCCCATCAAGATACAAGAAGCCAACAGAACTCCAAACAGACTGGAGCAAAGGAGGAACTCTCCAAGACATATTGTCATTAAGACTCTAAACATTGACACCAAAGAAAAAATCCTAAAAGCAGCTATGGAAAAACAGTACACCACTTTCAAAGGTAACCCCATCAGAATTACTTCAGACTTCTTAATGGAAACCCTGAAAGTTAGAAGGGCCTGGAATGAAACACTGAAATGTCTAAGAACCTATGGCTTCCAACCAAAGCTACTCTACCCAGCAAAAGTATCCCACACAATAGATAGTGAAAGAAAAACTTTCCACAACAAAACTCAGCTTTACAATTATATGAACACAAAACCAAACCTACAGAGAGTATTTCAGGTAATTCTCCACAGAGAAGAAACAAATAATCAAAGCCAAATGCCTACAAGAAGCAGATCACAATAACCAAACTCAGAGTAGGCACAGAAAACTTCAAAGTCCATGAAAACACCAACCCACATATACCACCACAATATGGCAGGGATCAAATCAAATCTCACAGTCATTACCCTAAATATTAATGGCCTTAATTCACCCATCAAGAGACACAAGCTAACAGGGTGGATCAAAAAATTAGACCCCTCAACCTGTTGTCTTCAAGAAACCCACCTCACCACTAATGACAGACACCTGCTCAGGGTGAAAGGGTGGAAAACAATACTCTAAGCAAATGGGAATAAGAAACAAGCAGGCATAGCTATATTGATATCAGATAAAATAGACTTCAAACCAAAAATAATGAAAAAAGACAAAGAAGGCCACTTCCTACTTATCAATGGAAAGATCCATCAAGAGGATATTACAATCATAAATCTGTATGTACCAAACACAGGGGCACCACAGTTCATGAAACAAAACCTACTTGACAATAAAACAGAAATAACCACCAACACTATCATAGCTTGGGACTTCAATACACCATTATCAGTAATAGACAGATCATCCAAACAGAAACTCAACAGTGAAGTAAGAGAGCTCAACAAAATCATAGATCACTTAGACCTAACAGACATCTACAGAACTTTCCATCCCAAATCCACAGACTACACATTCTTCTCAGCAGCCCATGGAACATTCTCTAAAAGACCATATACTGGGTCACATAGACTGCCTCCACATATTTAGGAAGAATGACATAATTCCCTGCATGATACCAGAACACAATGCTATGTTGCTAGAAATCAACAACAAAAGACCCACCAAGAATCCCAATGGCACCTCGAAACTGAACAGCACACTTTTAAACAATAAATGAATAGTGGATGAAATAAAAAATGAAATTGCAAAATTTCTGGAATTGAATGGCAATGAGAACACATCGTACCAAAACTTATGGGACACAATGAAGGCAGTCCTCAGGGGAAAATTCATAGCACTCAATGCCTTCATAAAAAAGACAGAAAGATCCCAAATCAATAACCTAACCATCCACCTAAAGGAACTGGAAAAACAAGAAAAATCCAACCCAAAGAGCTCCAGAAGGAAAGAAATAATTAAAATCAGAGCAGAAATTAATGAATTGGATGCCAATGAAACAATTAAGACAATTGACAAAGCAAAGAGCTGGTTCAGTGAAAAAATAAACAAGATTGACAAACCCCTGGCCAATGTGATCAAGCAAAAAAAGGAGAAGCTTCAAATTAACAAAATTGAAAATGAAAAAGGAGAGATCACAACAGACGTAAGTGAAATTGGGAGTATGATCAGGACTTATTTCAAGGAAATCTACTCCACAAAACTGGATAATGTGGAGGAGATGGATAAATTCTTGGATGCATACCATCTATCAAAGCTAAACTCTGAGCAGATTAATCACGTCAATGAACCCATAACACTCATGGAGGTTGAAAAAGTAATAAAAAACCTTCCGGAAAATAAGAGTCAAGGACCAGATGGCTTCTCAGCTCAATTCTATCAAACCTTCATGGAAGAAGTCAAACCAATCTTCCTCAAACTGTGCCACACAATTGGAGAACAGGGTAAGCTCCCCAACTCCTTTTATGAAGCTAGTATCACCCTAATTCCAAAACCAGGCAGAGATGCAACAAGAAAAGGAAACTACCAGCCTATTTTCCCGATGAACTTAGCTGCAAAGATCCTGAACAAAATCCTCACAAACCGAATCCAACAACACATCAAAAGCATTATCCACCTTGACAAAGTGGGATTCATCCCAGGAACATAGGGGTAGTTCAACATATGGAAATCTGTCAATATAATACACCACATAAACAAGATTAAACATAAAAAGCACATGATCATTTTAATAGATGCAGAAAAGGCCCTTGACAAGATACAACATCACTTCACGAGCAAAACATTGGAGAGAATTGGCATGGTTGGTTCATATCTCAACATAATAAAGGCAATATACAAAGCTCTGAAGGCCCAAATAATAGTTAATGGAGAGAGACTGGAAGAATTCCCATTAACATCAGGAACAAGACAGGGTTGTCCACTCTCACCTCTGCTTTTCAATATAGTACTGGAAGTCCTAGCTCAAGCAGTAAGACAGGAGAAGGAAATAAAAGGGATACAATTAGGAAAGGAAGAAATTAAGTTAGCTCTATGTGCTGATGAGATGATTGTATATGTAAGAGACCCAAGAGACTCCATCCCAAAATTCCTGAAGGTGATTAACTCCTATAGCAAAGTAGCAGGATACAAAATCAATGCACAAAAATCAGTAGCCTTTCTATATGCAAATGACAAAGATACAGAGAAAGAAATAACAGACATAGTCCCATTTTCAATAGCAACAAAAAATAAAATAAAATACCTAGGAATCACGTTAACCAAGGAAGTGAAAGATCTATACAATGAAAACATAAAAACACTCAAAAAAGAAATTGAGGAGGACTTGGGAAAATGGAAAGACCTCTATGCTCCTGGATAGGCAGGATTAACATTCTGAAGATGGAAATTTTACCAAAGGCAATATACAGATTTAATGCAATTCCAATTGAAATCCCTACAGTGTTCTTCACAGAGATAGAAAAAATGATCTCAAATTTCATATGGAAAGGCAGAAGGCCTCACATATCCAAACATATCCTCAGGAAAAGAAATAACTGGATGCATCACCATACCTGATCTAAAGCTATATTACAAAGCCATAGTAACAAAAACAACATGGTACTGGCATAAAAACAGGAGTATAGGTCAATGGAATAGACTTGAGGACCCGGACTTTGAGTCAAGCAACTATAGCTACTTGATATTTGACAAAGACCCAAACAATATAGGCTGGAAAAGGACAGCATCTTCAACAAATGGTGCTGAACAAACTGGATAACCATATGCAGGAAACTTAAACTTGATCCACACATTTGGCCATGCACTACACTCAAGTCCAAATGGATCAAAGACCTCAATATAAGACCAGAAACTCGAAGACTACTGGAAGAAAATTTAGGAAGTACTTTCCATGATATAGCAATGGGAAAAGACTTCCTGAACAAAATTCCAGTAGCTCATGATCTTAAACAGTCCCTCAACCAATGGGATCACATGAAGCTGAAGAGTTTCTTTACAGACAAGCATACAATAAGCAAAGCCAATAGATTACCCACAGAATGGGAGAAAATATTTGTGGGTTATCCAACTGATAGAGGCCTAATCTCTAGAATCTATAAAGAACTCAAATATCTAAACAGTAAAAACTCAAACACCCCACTCACAAAATGGGGCAAAGAGCTGAACATGCCATTATAGAGGAAGAAATACTAATGGCAAACACACACTTAAGAAAATGTTCATCATCCCTAATCATCAGAGAAATGCAAATTAAAACAACTCTGATATTCCACCTTACCCCAATAAGGATATCAAACATCAAAAAATCAAATGAAAATAAATGCTGGCAAGGATGTGGAGAAGTAGAGACACTCATCCACTGTTGGTGGGAATGTAGGATGTTACAACCACTTTGGAAAGCAATATGGAGACTCTTGAAAAAGCTGCGTATAGAGATGCCAACACACCCAGTTATTCCCTTACTGGGCATCTACCCTAAAACATTCAAACCACAGGCCAGAGAGATTTGCTCAACCATGTTTGTAGTGGCTCAATTCATAACAGCTAAGAGCTGGAATCAACCCAGATGTCCATCACTAGAAGAATGGATAACTAAGATCTGATATGTCTACACAATGGAATTCTATTCATCAGTAAGAAAAATGACACAATGAAATTTGAGGAAAAATGGTTGAACCTGGAACAGATCATTCTCAGTGAACTTACCCAATCACAGAAAAAAATCGCCGCATAGTCTCACTCATCTACAGCACCTAACCTGAACCTACCCAATATACCTTACATACCCAGCAAGCATCTCGTGGACTAGACACTAGGATGGATGGGGAGGGAGGGGTGGGCATCGAAGGTGTGGGAAACACAAATCTAGACCCAAACAGCAATGGTACCATAAAATTCTACTTCCTAAAAGGCAGACCAAATGGCTGAACCTTCACCAGACCATTAGAGGGAACACCTGAACCACAAGACACTGGAGAGGGTAGGATCAAGACTAACCTTAATCTTCTACATCTTCTCTCTCTCCCTCTCCCTCTCCCTCCCTCTCTCTCTCTTCTTTCTTCCATCTTCTCTCTTCTCTCTAACTCTTGCATATTAGTTATCTTTTTCTTTATTTTCTTAGTGGGCACTGACCTGTAACTCCCAGAACCAGCATGGGGCTATCATCCATAATAAGCTTTAGATCAGAGAGACCTACAAGGTTTCCTAAAAGACAGACAGATTTCTGTCAGAGTACTTGATGACCCACCAAAGGTTAGTGGTAAGACCCTACTGCTGAAGACACCTTATGTAGTAGACATGTAAAATGGAATGGCATGGCTGGAAGTTGGAAGAGAGTCAGTCCCCAGACAGTCAGTGCGTCTAGTGCCAGAAGGTGCTACATGGGCGACTGGGGGAAAATGACCAATATCTGTCCAAGCAACGCATGGTCTAACCTACTTAGCAGCAAATAACCTGTTGTGATGCCCACACAAGTGCAATAGTGGCACACAGACATGGTGTCGAATCAACTGCTCTTAATTTGGTGAACTGATCCCCTCAGTGGTACGCAACCCATAGCTGGAGCTGGGAAACAAGTCAGAACGATATCCAAACATAAGCCCACTCTCCAATATCAAGCTACCATCGTTTGTGGGCTACAAGAGGGCCTTCACCTATTAAATTCTCCATTAAAAAAAAAGTAAGGGTTATCTCATTTGTCCTGGTGCTAACTTACTCTCCGATGGAGAATCTGCTTCTCTTTTTCAGATAGATGTAGATCCTACAGAGAGAGCCACCCCATCATACCTCTAAAGGGCACTGGCTGAAACTAAGAAGGATTGGCGAAACAAGCAAAGGTGCTGTTTTCCTGATGAATGAGATACCAGCACAAGGGGGAAGGAGGTCAACACAGAGAAAAATCAACTGCTACCAAATCAGAGAGCCAGAGCCTCAGAGGCCCCCAACACCTTATCACTGAATCAGACCAAAAATGAACCCAACATGGCTCAGGGAAATTTTGCGGGAGTAGGGTCGGAAAGAATGTCAGAGCCGCATGTTGGGTCATGATATGCAGAGACATTTATCTTACCCATAACTGTGGGCTAATCCCACAATGCATGACCCGTATACTTCAAGAAGTAGGGGCCAAGGGGAGCGGGTAGTTCATGGATGAGCCTAATAATGGTACCAAACTGACTGTATTTGCTGAATACAAAACTAATTAATGAATAAAATAGGATTAAATTAAATTAAATTTTAAAAAAGAGGGAGGGAGAGAGAGAGAGAGAGAGAGAGAGAGAGAGAGAGAGAGAGAGAGAAGAGAGAAGAGAACAGGAGAAGATTAAGGTTGGTCTTCATCACACCCTCTCCAGGACTCTGTGTTTCAGGTGTTCCCTCTAAGGACCTGATGAAGGTTCAACAATTTAGTCTGTCTTTTAGGATGTACAATTTTATGATAACATTGCCATTTTGATCCAGGTTAGTGTCCCTCACCCCCACCCTTACCCTCACCTCCTGCCCTACTCTCCATATTGTCCGGTCTTTAGATGCTTATTAGGTACATGAGCATCTTGGGCAGATTCAGGTTAGAAGCCACAGATGAGTGAGACCATGCAACAATTATCTTTCTGTGATTAGGTGAGCTCATTGAGAATGATCTGTTCCAGGTTTGACTATTTTTCTTCAAATTTAGTTGTGTCATTTTTCCTTACTGCTGTGTAGAATTCCGTCATATAGATATACCATATCTTTGTAAACCATTCGTCTAATGATGGACATCTGGGTTGATTCCAGCTCTTAGCTATTATGAATTGAGCAGCTATAAACATGGTTCAGCAAATCACTCTGAACTGAGGTATGGATCTTCTAGGGTAAATGCCCAGTAAGGGAATAACTGGGTCTATTGGTAACTATATCGTCAACCTTTTAGGAGGCTCCATATTGATTTCCATAGTGGTTGTACAAACTTACATTCCCACCAACAGTGAATGAGGGTTCCTATTTCTCCACATCCTCACTAGCATTTGTTTTCATTAGATTTTTAAATGTTTGCTATCCTTACTAGGGTAAGGTGGAATCTCATTGTTATTTTAATTTTCATTTCCCTGATGATTAGGGATAATGAACATTTTCTTAAGTGTGTGTTTCCCATTTGTACTTCTTCCTCTGAGAACTCCCTGTGCAGTTCTTTGTCCCATTTCATGAGTAGATTGTTTGACTTTTCATTGTTTAGGTTTTGGAGTGTTTTGTAGATTATGGAAATTAGGCTTCTGGCAGCCAGAAAAATTATTCTCCCATTCTGTGAGTAATCTATTGGCTCTGCTTATTGTATGTTTGTCTGTGAAGAAACTTTTCAGCTTCATGAGATTCCAAAGACTGAGTCACTTGTTTAAGTTCCTGAGCTACTGGTATTTTGTTCAGAAATCTTTTCCCATTCCTATATCATGGAAAGTTCCTCCTATTTTTTTCTTCCAGTAGTATCAGAGTTTCTGGTCTTATATTGAGGTCTTTGATCTACTTGGACTTGATTTTTGTGCATGGTAATATGTGTGGATCGAGTTTCACTTTCCTGCATATGATTATCCAGTTTGTCTAGCACCATTTGTTGAAGATGTTGTCCTTTTTCCAGCCTACATTGTTAGGGCCTTTGTCAAATATCAAGTAGCTGTAGTTAATTGACCCAGTGTCTGGGTCCTTGGTTCTGTTCCATTAGTCTATAGTCCTGTTTTTATGCCAGTACCATGTTGTTTTTTATTACTATGGCTTTTTGATATAGCTTTCGATCAGTTATGGTGATACCTCCAGAGGTGTTTCTTTTGCTGAGGATATGGTTGGATATCCATGGCCTTCTGTCATTCCATGTGTATTTTGAGATCATTTCTTTCTATCTCTGTGAAGAAAAATGTTGGGATTTTTATTGGTATTGCATTCAATATTTATATTGCCTTTGGTAAGATTGCCATTTTCACAATGTTAATCTGCCTAGTCAGGATCATGGGAGGTCTTTCTGTTCTCTGAAGTCCTCCTCAATTTCTTTCTTGAATGTTTTATGTTTTCATTGTCTTGATCTTTCACATCCTTGGTTAATGTTATTCCAAGGTATTTGTGTGTGTGTGTGTGTGTGTGTGTGTGTTGCTATTGAAAATGGGACAATGTCACTTATTTCTTTCTCTGTATCCTTGTCTTTTGCATATAGAAGGGCTACTGGGTTTTGTGCATTGATTTTGTGTCCTGCTACTTTGCTGAAGGAGTTAATAACCATTAAGAGTTTTGAGATGAAGGTTCTTGGATCTCTTATGTATGGAATCATATCATCTGTGAATAGGGCTAACTTAACTTCTTACTTTCCAATTTGTATCACTTTTAATTATTTCTCCTGTCTTATTGCTTGAGCTAGGACTTCTAGTACTATGTTGAAGAGCGGAGGTGAGAGTGGACACCCCTGTCTTGTTCCTGATATCAATGGGAATTCCTTCAGTCTCTCCCCATTAAGTATTATTTGGGCTTTAGGAGCTTTATATATGGCCTTTATTATATTGAGATATAGACTGTCCATGCCTATGGAATGTTTGATCATGAAGTGATGTTGTATCTTGTCAAAGTCCTTTTCTGTATCTATCAGAATGATCATGTAGTTTTTGTGATTAAGCTTATTTATGTGGTGTATTACGTTGACAGATTTCCATATGTTGAATGGCCCCTGCCTTCCTGGGATGAAGCCTACTTGATCAAGGTGGATAATGCTTTTGATGTGTTGTTGAGTTCATTTTGTGAGGATTTTGTTCAGAACCTTTGCATCTGACTTCATGAGGGTAATTGGCCTATAGTTTTCTTTTCTTGTGGCATATCTGCTTGGTTTTGGTGTTATGGTGATAGTAGCTTCATGGAAGGAGTTAGGGAGCTTTCCTCATTCTCCAATTGTGTAGACAGTTTGAGAAAAATTGTTTTCAGTTTTTCCATGAAGGTTTGCTATAATTCAGCTGAGAAGCCATCTGGTCCTGGACTCTTCTTCTGAGGAAGGTTTTTGATTACCTTTTCAATCTCTGTGAGTGTGATAGGTTTGTTTAGGAGATTAATCTTCTCTCAGTTTTGCTTTCATAGGTGGTATGTGTCCATGAATTCATCTATTTCCTCTATATTTTCCAGTTTTATGGAGTACAGGTTTTTGAAATAAGTCCTGATGACTTTTCCCAATTTCCCTTATGCCTGCTGTGGTCTCTCCTTTCTCACTTCTAATTTTGTTAATTTGAAGCATCTCTTTTTTTAACTTGATCAAATTGGCCAGGGGTTTATCAATTTTATTTATTTTTCCAAAGAATCAACTCTTTGTTTCACAATTTTCTTAATTGTTTTCTTAGCTTCCAAATCATTAATTTCTGCTCTGATCTTAATTATTTCTTTCCAGTGCCTTTAGGTGGATGGTTGGCTTATTAATTTGGGATCTCTCTGTCCTTGTTATGAAGGCATTTAGTGCTATAAATTTTCCCCTGAGGACCGCCTTCATTGGGTCCCATAAGTTTTGGTAAGATGTATTCTCATTGTCATTCATTTCTAGAAATTTTGCAATTTCATTTTTTATTTCATCCACTGCCCATTTATTGTTTGAAAGTGTGTTGTTCAGTTTCCAGGAGCTTATGGGATTCCTGGCACATCTTTGGTTGTTAATTTCTAGCAATATAGCATTGTGATCTGATATCATGCAGGAAATTATGTTGATCTTCCTAAATATATGCAAGCAGGCTTTATGGACCAGTATGTGATCTATTTTAGAGAAAGTTCCATGGGCTGTTGAGAAGAATGTGTACTCTGTGGATTTTGGGTAGAATGTTCTATACATGTCCATCGGATCTAATTGATCTGGGTTTTTTTTTTTTTTAGCTCTCTCACTTCCCTGTTAATTTTCTATATGGATGATCTATCTATTGCTCACAGTGGGGTATTGAAGTCCCCCAACCATGATGGTGTTGATGTTTATTTCTGTTTTGTTGTCAAGTAGGTTTTGTTTTATGAATTGTGATGCATCTGTATTTGGTGCATAAAGATTGGTGATTGTTATGCCTCTTTTTAGTCATTCCCTTGATAAGTAAGAGGTGGCCTTCTTTATCTTTTTTGATTACTTTTCATTTGAAGCCTATTTTATCCAATATTAGTATAGCTATGTCTGCTTGTTTCTTATTTCCATTTACTTGGAATATGATTTTCTACTCTTTCACTGTGAGGAGGTGTCTGTCTTTAGTGGTGAGGTGGGTTTCTTGAAGACAGCAGATTGAGGGCTCTAATTTTCTCATCCATTCTGTTAGCTTGTCTCTTGATTGGTGAATTAAGGTCATTAATATTTAGGGTAATGACTGTGTGAGGTTTGATTTATTCCCTGCCATATTGTGGTGGTTTATGTGGTTTGGTGTTTTCTTGGACTTTTTTTTTTTTTTTTTTTTTTTTGGTGCCTTCTCTGAGTTTGGTTATTGTGATCTGCTACTTGTAGGCACTTGAGGTTGGCTATTTGATTCTTCTGTGTGGAGAATTTCCTGAAGTATTCTCTGCAGGTTTGGCTTTGTGTTCATATAGTTGTTAAGCTGACTTTTATCAAGGAAAGTTTTTCTTTCACCATCTATTATGAGGGATACTTTTTCTGGGTAGAGTAGTTTGGGTTGGAAGACATAGGTTCTTAGACTTTGCACTGTTCGATTCCAGGCCCTCTGGCTTTCAGTGTTTCCATTGAGAAGTCTGAAGTAATTCTGATGGTCTTACCTTTAGATGTAATTGTTGTTTTATCCTAGCTGCTTTTAGGACTTTTTGTTTGGTATTGATGTTTAGAGTCTTAATGATAATATGTCTTGGAGAATTTCTCCTTTGGTCCAGTATGTTTGGAGTTCTGTTAGCTTCTTGTAACTTGATGGGACTTTCTTTTGAGAGAGTGTAAAAGTTTTCTTCAATAATCTTGTTAAATAAGTTCTCTTTGCCTTTGGTCTAAATTTCTTCCCCTTCTGGTATTCCCATGATCCGAATGTTGGGACATTTAAGGGTGTCCCACAGTTCTCTCATGTGTGCACAAAAATTTTTGAACTTTATTGAAACTTGTGGACTCACAAACTGTTTCTTCTGTTTTGCCTTCCACTTTGGTTTGTCTTTTCTACTGATTTTTTATGTATAGTTTCCATCCCTCTGTCAAGTTCCCTTTTCACATCATTTTCTGATTTTCTTAATGCTTCTTGGAATTCATCCTTGCATTTCCTTATGTCTTCGTTCAGCTTAGCCAGCTGGTTATTGAGGTCCTCTTCTCTCTCTCTCTCTCTCCTTCAGATCATTTAACTGTCTTTGGAACCCTTCCTGGTTCTTTTCTATTAGGTCTAATCTAGTGAGGACAACATTCATACAATTATCAGTCCTTTGTTGCTTTTCTGCAAGTTCTGCTATTTTCTTGGTCAGGGTTGCATAGCTTGTATCTTCATTTTGGGGTTCTGACCCTATTGTCACTTCTATGTTTTGATTAGAGACATCTATTGTGGGACTGAGTAATCTTGTTGGATTTACTTGCATTTTATTTTTCATGTTATTTCTTTTCTGCTGTGGTTTACCTATCACAGTGTAGGAGTCTTATTTAATTTAGGAGGAAGCTATAATCTACCCTTGAAGTATCTTCAGTGATTATTCCCTTCTATGTTTGCTTCCACTAGGCTTCTGATGGCAACTGGGGCCTACCTGCTCAGAGGAAAGGGGCCCATGAGTCTCTGTTGGGGGCTCGATGACCTGATGAAGGGGCTTGCTGTTCTGTGATTTGGGCTATGGGTCTGCATGGGCAGGTGGCCCAAAGGGACAGGGGATAGGGAGGAATGGGACAAAACAGACTGGTGTTGTGGCTGGGCTGCTGAGAGGGGATGATTGGAATGTGTGGTGGTTCTGCAATGCTAAAGGGTTAAGGGATGGGACAGTGGGTCCATTGGGACTGTGTAACAGGGGGTAGATGGGACTATCTGGTCCTGTGACAGAGCAGGATGGGGATATGGGACTGCTGTGGGTCAGGTGACATGCAGAGGGGAAGAATGGAGGTCCCCTGTGGTTGGAGAGCCTAGGGAGGGGGGAACCCTAGCCTTCTGGCCTGGCTCCATGCACAAGGTGCAGTGGCATGTGGAGGTCCCTGGTGGCAGTGGAGAGAGTACTAGCCTGCTCACCTGGGTCTGAGTATGGAGGTGAGGGTGGTGGTGAGTGGGATGGTATTCACACATGGAGGGCCCCTAAGGGAAAGCTAGTCTGCTGGCCTAGGTCTACACATTGGGGTGGGTGGTGGCAGTGAGTGGGATGGTGTTCCTGACTCGAAGTCCCCTGGGGGAACACTAGCCTGCTGGCCTGGGTTGGCACACTGTGGTGGGGGGCAGTGGTGAGTGGGGTGGCATTCATGCATAGAGGTCCTTGGGGGAATGCTAGCTGCTGGCCTGGGTCCATGCACAGGGTGGGGGTCGACGGCAGTAAGTGTATCCCACTTACTTATCCCACTTACTGCATACACACATGCAGGTCTCTTGGGGGGATGCTAGCCTCCTGACCTAGGTCTGTGCACAGAGGTGGGGGGCAGTGGCAAGAGGGCTGGTGTTTGTGAGCTTGGAGGCATGTGTGGAGCTATGCTAGCCTTCTGGCCTGGGTCCCTTACCTGTGGTTAGTGAAGGAGGAACCTACAGCTGGGACTATGGCTAGGATGGCTGCTTGAGAGGATTGGGGGACTGGTAGGGCTACCCAAGAGCATAGGAATCAGCAGATTTCTTACTTTGCTCCTCAGCACCCTCTCACTGGAAGTCTATTATAGTCTGCTCACCCCTAGAAGACTCAATGAACCCTAAACATCTTGCCTTTCCTTCCCCAGGAGGTGCAAGCACAGGTAGGCAGATGCCATCTTGACCAGAAGTCTGTCATATTTTTTCTACCACAGGATTACAGTCATGTCTGGCCATTCTAGGCTTTTTATGTGTATGCTGGGTCTTTAATTCAGGTCCTCATGCTTGGGTAGCAAGCATTCTTACCCACTGTGCTATATTCCCAGGCTCAAATTATTTTTTTAGGCACTGACGGTTTAACTCAGGCCTTTGTGCATGCCAAGTGAGCACTCTCCCCAGTCCATGTGAGACTTTCTCTGAGTATCACCTAAGGTAATGTCACACTCATAATCAGATCAGTAGTTACTCTGGGAAACTGTTAACATATCTATGACCTGCAATCAACCTTTATGCCTTGGAATCTGTATTTTTCTATGGGTATCTGTGTGTGGCATGTGTATAGGTATTTATGGATGTGTGTTTGTACATGAGCACTTGAATGTGTGTATAAGTGTGGGTGCACTTGTATGTACATGCATGTGGAGGCCAGATGTTGACATTGAGTATCTTTCTCCATTGGTATTCACCTTGTATTTTTGTGCTAGGCTCTCTCAGTGAATCTGTAAATTCAGCTACACAAGCTACACAGAAATCCTCAGGGGTCCTCCTGTCTCTGCCTTCCCAGAGCTGGAATTTTAAGTGGGAGCTACCATATACAGCTTTTACATGAGGTTTAGAGGTAAAACACAGGTCGTATTGCTTATACAGGGAGTACTTTACTGACTGAACCATCTTTTCAACTGTGAAGTTTATTTTAATTATAAAGGTGAAACAGAAGACTTTCCTGGATAGAAAATATTGATAACAGCTCCCTGATTCCAAAACCAGCTTTTGATCCTAAGTATCAGAGTTAAGAAAGCCCTGTGCATGTGCACATATGTTTGCAGATGCAAGCATGCTATATATACATGAACAGCAGTCCATGGACTTTTCTGTCCTTTTAATTCCAAATATAAAATCAGTATTTGGCTTATATGATTTGGACTATGTCATGTTGTTTTCAGATGTAACAGAAATCAAGGCAGCAATTAATGAAGCATACCATTTTTGGATCAAATGAATTTTGAAATACCAAGTATATATTGGTGATAGTTATGAGGGTGTTAGTGATAATACGAGTGATAGTGATGGGAGGGGTGATGGTAATGGTGGTGATAATAGGAATGATGATGATGGTGAAAGGGATGATGGTGATGATTGTGATATTGACAATGGTGATGTGAAGGTGAGAGTGATGAGAGGGGTGATGGTGATAGTGATGCTGATGTTTTATAGATGTTGTTTCCTTGAAGAATAAATTAACAGTGCTTTTATATGACATTCATAGTGCAGAAAGTCTACTTTAGACCACTGAAGTGTTATTTCTGTCTGATCTCAGGCACATGGGAATTTAGAATTAAAAGAAGGCAGAGAAGGAAGAGACAAAATAACATAAATTACTGTTTGTTTTTACATTTCTTTCTCTTTCCCCCTTCCTTTCTTCCTTCTTTACTTCCTTCCTTCCTTTTCTTCTTTCTTTCTCTGAATTTATATTCATATGCCCCAGTCTCTGTGGATTCAGAAATCTCTAACTATGATAGTAAACTGACCATGTAGTTAGAAATGGCTTCAGTGTTTAGGTTTCATTTTGAGATACCTAACATTCACAATTTCCTCCTTTGCAGAGTTGGTTTCCCCAGTGACACAGCTGTGTAGAGGCAGTCTGGTTCTAGGGTGGCCTGGATGTCAAGAGTACTGAGTTACCATTGCTCTATGAGGCAGCATTGTTCCTGCTTCAGGAAGAAAGTCTAAGCAGATGCACAACTGTACATGAGTGACACAGGAAAGGAAACAGCTCAGTTATCAATTAGGGGCTCAGAGTTTGATTTCTTTTTACATGTGTGTATGATGAATGTGATATAATGTATATGTGTTATATGCACATGTGGGCAGAGGCCAAAAGAGAATGTTGGGTATCCTCCTCTATCATTCATATATGTGTTTTTTGAGACAGTGTCTCTTACTGAACTCAAAGCTGTCATTTATGGTCATGCTGGTTGACTAGTGAGCCTCAGCAATTTTCCAATCTCCATTTCCCACAGAACTGGTTACAGGTGTTCACTGCCATGCCCAGGTGTTTATGTGGATGCTATGGATCAAACTAAAGGGAAATTGGGCCTTTTTTGGCCCTCATGCTTCTATGGCTGTGGAGTGAACTATGGGAAAGACTGTAGGAATACTTCTTGTAGACCTAACAAATAACTTTTCTAAGGATATTTCTGTGGGATTTTTTTTTCTGCTAAGTTCTTGTCTTATAATAATGCTCTAAAGTTAATCTTATACCCATGTAATCTGCCTGCTTAGAACAATGTACTCAAATTCACTATGTTTCAGATCACCTTTGCCTGAAGAGTACAGATGATCAATCTTAACAAAGAATGTTCAACATGCTGACGTGACCTTCAGCTATGTTTTCCGTTAACCTTTCAATGTCTGGTTGTACTTTTGGCCTAGAGTAGAGTGTGTGTGAGAGAGAAAGAGGTGCTAACCACTCCATTGAAAGCAGCAGCAGGTGGGCTTAGAGTGATAGACATCTGTGAATGGCATACATGCATGCACATGTGTGTGCATGTGTGTGTGCATGTGTACGTATGCACATGTGCATACACATATGTGTTCTGGATCAGCAAAGTTCAACCAGCTCTTCCTTGGAGCAAATTTTTAAGGAAATGTTCGAGTCAAACTCCCTCACTCATGTGTTGCCTGTCCTTTACTCATTCAATGCTGATTCCTCACTCATGTATTACCGTTTTGGCTGTTCAACAAAAACACAAGATGAGTACTTTCCAGTAGAGAAGCTTCAGAAGCCAAAACAGTGATGACAGAAGAGGCAGCTGGTTTACCTCTGGCTAAATGACTCCAAAGGTTAATAATGCCTTTTATTTCAGTGCACTACCACAACCGGGCATATGGAAAGAATTCTTATCCATGGAGTGATCTCTCGAGACCAAGATTTTGACAATTTTTTGTTTTACAATTTCTCATTAGTGATTCTGGTAGCAAGTTTATATATGTTGAAATTAAACAGAAACAGGGGAGCCTGCAATTCCTATCTGGAGATGCAGGCTATGACCTAATGAAGGTCAGGTTCTCCAATATTTTGACTTTACTGGGCCCATTACATAAAGAATTGAGGAATAAATATACTAGAAAAGAAACTAATTATAGATGAGAATGACTGGGGTTGAGAAGCTTATGGTATGTGCTGGGTTAGTTACAGACCTATATGTAAGCAAGAGTGTGATATTTATCTTGTTGTGGTATGATGAATAGAATGAGAAAGGGTGCCTGGGTCAAACTTGGGAGACTTTCTCTTATTTCTCCCATCATTTTTATAGTTCTGGGAAGACTCTACCACTAAGAACTTTGTATAAAATGAGAAGGCAAACTGAGGATATGAGATGGAGACATTTTGGCTTCAGAACAATAACCTCTTTGATGGAGTTAAATGCATTTGATTCAGACAGGGTGACATGTTGCCCATGTGTGATCACTGTGACTCCCAGCAGCGAACAAAAGCATGTGCCAATGCCAATATAGACAGAGAATGACTGACAAACCAGATGTCTTGAGATCCCCCAACTGTGTGTTTTAAATGTCTTGAAATTATCTGTGAATGTTGACATATCGAAGTACATAGCTATCTGCAACTCACAGATACTGTGGGATATTTCTGAATTCCCTACATTAATTTATAACTGGAGATAAAATTTCAGAAACTTAGTCTGTGTAGTTGGAAATCCAGTTAGTAAATCCAATCATGTTCCCAGAGGGCATTTTAAGGGTATTTTCTGAGAATTATAAATGCTTCTCTCCACATTTACAGTAGCATTAGTTTAAGTGCAGGTATCTGGGATGAAGCTGCCTCGCATTTGTCCAATGACAACATTCCCTAAAATGTGATGGACCTTGGCATGATTGCATAACTAGGAGCTGAATTTAAGTAGAATTTTTCCTAAAGAAAAGATGGAGAGGAAAACACATGTTGGCTCTCTATGAGCCCTAAAGAATACAGATAGTCTTGTGAATTAAAAGGTATAATGAAGAGTAGGGATGTAACTTAGGAGTAGCACTTTTGCCTAGCATATGTGTGGCCCTGGGCTCAACCTACAACACTGTAAATAGAACATAATAAAAGTGAAAGAGAAAAGAGAGATAGAGAGCAGGTTTCATTTACAGCACTTTTATCATAGGGCCTTCTTCCTTTCTTTAGGGAGGCCACACTCACACACCTCCACATACTGAATGCTACATGTTCACTGCTTCTAATTTCCCAGTGGGTATAGGGTGCTTGATTTTTCTTTATTCCTTTGCTACTGAGAAAGGCATATATTCATGGTACATGGAAGGTCACAAGGCACAGCAAGTAACTGGATCCTGCCCTGTGCACCAAGGATGTTGGTCATGCTTTTCCTACACCATGAACATGATTTAATAGGTAATGCCACAATGATAATATTAATGTACTGAGGTTTAACCTCACAGCCACCCGTGATGCAGGTTATGTTACCTTCCCAAAGCTGGACATATAATGAGTCAAAGGCATATGACCAATGGCAGCAGGGCAGGACTCTTCAAGCCCACCTCTGTAGTTACAGACTGGAGGCTGTGCCTACTCTGTACTACATTATATGGAAGAGAGTAGGACCTTGGCTTTTGGAAGTGCTGTAATGCATGTCTGCATGGGTGACTGTTCCTGTGATCTTGGTCATTTACACTTTATTCTCTGTGGTGGTTTGAATGTACAATGTGTCCCATAGCCTGAAGTGTTTGTTAATAAGCCTCTTACTTGATCCCTTGTAGGAGGAGCCTTGCTTGAGAATGTGTCTCTAGGTAAGAACCTTGGGACTTAATGGTCCAGCTCACTTTCCAATGCTAGCTAGCTCATTCAGACCACTTCTTTCCTGCTGTTGTAACAAGATGTGATGTCCTCATTGTCTACCATGCTTTCCCCACCATGGTGAAATAACAAGGAAAAGGCAGAGAAATTCCTGACACAGATTAAAGACTTCCTAAGTTATTGTGATAATTTTGCTCTTCTGTTTTTGTTTTTGTTTTTGGTTTTTGGTTGTTACATGTATTGCTCCAGTGGAACCTGTGTGGAGGTTTAGATTGTTGTACCCCATAAACTCATGTATCTTGAATGCTTGTTCCAGCCATGACAATTTGGGAGGTAGATCCTCGCTGGAGAGGTGTGTTGTTAGGGGCTGGCTTGGGGGTATTATATCCATCCACTCTTTTCTAGAATGTGGCTCTCTCTCTTGCTGCTGTTCCTACCTGCTATGGCAGAGGTATATCTAGCCTCTGCTCATCCATCTTTTCCCTGCCATCATGGAGCTTCCCCTCAAGACTGTAAACAAAAATAAATGCTTTCTTCCCATAAGCTGCTTTTGGTTGGGTGCAACAGTGAAAAGATAATTTCAACACCCTGTTTCAGGGAAAAATGCCCCACCATCCATCCACCACACATTCTCTCCCACTTTGTCACTTCACTCCTCAGTATCATATGGTACCCTGCATGTTTTACTTATATCCTTTAAATGGTCTGTTTTCAGCCACTAAAGCATAAGCCCTTTGAGAGTGGAAGTTTTCACCTGTCTTGCCTCTTTTTACTCTAGCCCTGGGTGCTATATGGTATAACAGGTGCCCCATGAGGAACTGTCAGCTCAGGAACAAGCTGAGAGGAAATGAGAGTTTGATTTCATCTCAGTCCTCCACCAGAGGAAAAGCTTTCTGGTAGACCACTGTGTATCACTTAAATACATCCAGCCACCTGGATTGTGACCATGACATCACTACCTGTCTGCAGCAGGACATCTCCCTGTTAGGTCCTGGACCACCATGGTCAATATAAGTAAAAATTTGTATAAGCTTGGCCTAGGAAGTAAGTTCTGCACAACCAGTTTATAATTTCACTATCGTAGAGAAACAAGCTATTACCATTAGTGACTCGTGGGAAGAAATGGAAAACATAAAGAGAGGGCTGTTCTTACGCAAATAAATTAATTGTCTCATAAGCATGAAGATCCTTGATTGACCCTCCTTCCTGTATTTCATGTGGGTACAAAAGAGGATACCAAGACAGTGAGTTATTTTCATGAAAGCAGACAAGCTTATATTTATTTCAAAATATATTTAAAATGCAAATAAGTCAGTGGGCCTGAAGAAGTTCCACAGCATGCTTCACTCTTTTTTAAAAAAATATATGTACATATATATTATTATTGACAACTTCTGTACTTACAGAGAATAAACCTGTGGTATTTCCCTCCTTTCTCTTGCCCTCCCTCCCTCCCTTTCTCCTTCATTACTCTGCTCTCTGTCATATCCCCTCCCTCTCTTCATTAATCTCTCTTTTAGTTTGATGTCATCATCTTTTTCTCCTATTATGAGGGTCTTGTGTGGGTATTGCTAGGCACTGAGAGGTCTTGGATATTGAGGCCAAATTCTGTCTGGACAGTTGTATGTAAGCAGTGGTACCCTTCCTTTGGCTCTTACATTCTTTCTGCCACCTCTTCCACAATGGACCCTGATCCTTGGTGGGTGTGAGATGTTTCATTGCTGGACATTCCTTTGCCCCTTCTTCTCAGCACTATGTTGCCTTTTGGGTCATTCCAGTGGTCATCGCCATCTGAAAAGAGAAGCTTCTCTAACAAGAAGTGAGAGTAGCATTAATATATGAGTATGAACATTAAGTGTAGTGCTTTCAGGGAAATTTTATGAGAGTACTACATGCATTTATCTAGCTAGACAAGAGCAGTCTTTATCCCCCTAAGGCTCATGACCTCCCCTGCCATAGGCTTTTGATTAGGTTTACAATACCAGGCAAATATTCCCTCCCATAGAGTGGGCCTTTCAGTCCAATTAGAGAGTAGTTGGTTTCCCCCAGACCAGACATTCCACTATTGCACTTGTTCATTCATTTTGCCTGTCTGCCAAACTTGAGATTTCCAGTGTCCACTATTTTCACTGCTGATGACTTCTATCTCTCATAAGACTGCATACAGTGCAGCTTTTGCCAGCTTTCACTTGGCTGGCCTAAAGGGAGGTTTTCTGCTCAGCACAAGCTTGATGTCTCAGTAACTCTGCTGCTCAGACATGTGAAGTCTTCAGCCAAAGGGTCTTACCATCCCTTTCTCAAGGTGAACCAAGGGCCTTGGCAATAGCCTGTAATGTTTTAGAGGCAATAGGGACCTCCCTGGCCACAAACTCCCTGGGAGATAACCCATCCCAGGTGCTGAAAATTTTTTTAGTAACAATCTATGGCTCTGGATGTGCCACTATTTAAGAAAGTAGATTTTCATATGTCTTATTCAGAATATCTTGAATTTTAATTGACCCTCCCCCCTGCCCTTCTTTTATGCAAACTCTACCCTGCCCTCATTTAGGCCTTTCCCCTCCCTGTAATCTGTTCTTCTACTTACATATACAATACCATCCTCTTAAGACCTTCCCTCTCCTCCCTCCCTTATAGCCTTTTGCTAGCTTATGGGCCTGTGCTACTGATTTTTGGTTCCAAGTCACACACAAGTCTATACATTTGTAGCTAGGATTCACATATAAGAGAGAACATGCGACATTTGGCTTTCTGGGCCTGGGTTACCTCACTTAGTATAATCCTTTCCAGATCCACCCATTTCCCTGCAAATTTCATAATTTCATATTTCTTTACCACTGAATAGAATTCCATTGTGTAGATGTACCACAACTTTATTATCCATTCATCTGTGGATGGACATCTAGGCTGGTTCCATTTCCTAGCTATTGTGAATAGAGCAGCAATAAACATAGTTGTGCAAGTATCTCTAAGGTAGTGAGAAAAGTCATTAGGATATATGCCTAAGAGTTCTATAGCTGGATCATATGGAAAATCTATTTTTAGCTATCTCAAGAACCTCCACACTGATTTGCACAATGGCTGTAACAAATTACATTCCCACAAACAGTGCAAAAGGGTTCCCCTTTTACATACTCGCCAACATTTATTGTCATTTGTTGTCTTGATGGTAGCCATTCTGACGGGAGAGAGATGGAATCTCAAGGTAGTTTTAATCTGCATTTTCCTGATAACTAAGAATGCAGAACACATTTTTAGATGTTTATTTGCCATCTGTATTTTTTCTGGTGAGAACTCTCTATTTAGTTCTGTAGCCCCTTTTTTTTTATTAACAACTTCCGTGATTATGAGCAATATCCCATGGTAATGCCCTTCCTCCCCCCACTTTCCCCTTTGAAACTCCATTCTCCATCATATACCCTCCTCTTCTCTATCAGTCTCTCTTTTATTTTGATGTCATCATCTTTTCCTCTTATTATGATGGTCTTGTGTAGGTAGTGTCAGGCACTGTGAGTTCATGGATATCCATTTTGTGTCTGGAGGATCACATTGTAAGGAGTCCTACCCTTCCTTTGGCTCTTACACTCTTTCTGCCACCTCTTCCGCAATGGACCCTGAGCCTTGGAAGGTGTGATAGAGTTATTGTAGTGCTGAGCACTTCTGTCACATCTTCCAGCACCATGATGCCTTCTGAGTCATCCCAAGGTCACTGCCATCTGAAAAAGAAGGCTTTCAACCAAAACTGAGAGTAGCATTAATATATAGGTATGAAAATTAAGAGAAGTACTTACTAGGCAGTTTAATGAGCATAGTATATACATTTAGCCAGACAGCAGCAGATGTTACACCCATAGGACTCATGACTACCCTTGTTTTAGGTTTTCAGTATCAGGGATGGAGTAGGCCTCCAGTCCAATTAGAAGGGCAGCTTTCTTCCACCATGACACACGTGCCACTATTGCACCAGTTGGCTCATTTGGCCTGGCTGGCCAATTATAAGGCTTGCAGTGTCCACTGTTAAGTATCTTCACTGGTGATTTCTCTTTCTCCCATTAAACTGCAAGCAGAATGGTTTCTTCCAGCTTTCTGTCAGCTGGTCTACATGGAGAAGTTATCAGATCAGTTCCAGCAGGATTTTTCAGTGGCCTTGCAGCCCAAGTATGTGGACTCTTCAGCAATAGGGTCTTCCCATCTATTCCTGGTGCCATAGCCCATTTTTTGATTGGGTTGTTTGATTTATTATTGTTTTGTTTTCTGAATTCTTTGTATATTCTGGATATTAATCCTCTGTCATATATGTACCTGGCAAAGATTTTCTCCCATTCTGTAGGTTATCTCTTTGCTCTATTTACATTGTCCTTTGCTGTACAAAAGCTTTGTAATTTCATGAGATCCCAGTGGTGGGTTAATGCTTTTATTTGCTGAGCAGTTGGGGTTATATTCAGAAAGTCATTACCTATGCCAATATGTTGAAAGGTTTCCCCTACCTTTTCCTCTTGCAATTTCAGAGTTTAAGGCTTGATATTAAGGTTCTGATCCAGTTGAATTTGATTCCTGTGCAGTGAGAAAGACAAGGATCTATTTTCATCTTTCTACCTATAGATATCCAGTTTTCCCAGTTTGTTGAAGAGGCTGTCTTTTCTCCAATTAATATTTTTCACATTTTTGTCAAAAATCAGATGGCTGTAGCTGCCTGGATTAACATCTGGGTCCTCTATTCTGTCCCATTGATCTACAAGTCTGTCTTTGTGCCAATACAATGCTGTTTGTGTTACTATGGCTTTGTAATATAGCTTAAACTCAAATATGGTGATGCCACCAGCTTTATTTATGTTGCTCAAAATAGTGTGGGCTATTCAAGGTTTTTTCTGCTTCCAAATGAAATTTAGGATTTTTTTCTATTCCTGTAAAGAATGCCATTGGAATTTTAATGGGGATTGCATTAAATGTGTAGATTGCTTTTGGTAAGATTGACATTTTCACAATATTGATTCTTCAAATCCAAGAATATGGGATATCTTTCCATTTCCTTGTGTCTTCTGCAATTTCTCGCTTGAGTGTTCAAAGTTCTCATTGTAGAGCTCATTCACTTCCTTAGTTAAGTTTATTCCAAGGTACTTTTTTTTTGAGGCAGTTGTGAATGGGAGAGATTCCCTGATTTCATTCTCTGCATGTTTGTTGTTAGTACATAGGAAAGCTACTGATTTCTTTGTATTTATTTTGTATCCTGCTACATTGCTAAAAGTGCTTATCATCTCTAACAGTTTGCTAGTAGAGTTTTAGGGTCTTTTATATAGAGAATCATATCACCTGCAAATAGTGATAATTTGATCTCTTCCTTTCCAATTTGTATCCCCCCCCATTTTTTTTTCACCTTATTGCTATACCTAAGACTTCCAGTACTAATTAAGAGTGGGAACAGTGGACACCCTTATTTTGTTCTGGATTTTAATGGAAAAGCTTTGATTTTTTCACTATTTAGTATTATGTTGGCTGTCAGTTTGTCATAAATAGCTTTTATTATGTTGACATGTGATCCTTTGAGTCCCATTTTCTGTAATACTTTTGCCATGAGAGGATGTTGGATTTTTTCAAATGCCTTTTCTGCATCTATTGAGATGAACATGTGAATTTTGTCCTTCAGACCATTTATACGATGTACTACATTTCTTGATTTGCATATGTTGAACCATCACTGCATCCCTGGGATAAAGCCAACTTGGCCAGGGTGAATAATTTTTTGATATATTCTTTTATTCTGTTTGCCAATATTTTGTTCAGAATTTTTGCATCTATGTTCATGGGGGAAATTGGTCTGTAATTTCCTTTCTTTTGTTTTTGTTCTGTGTTTGTCACATTTTGGCATGTGGGTGATGCTGTCTTAATAGAAGTAGTTCGGTAGAATTCCTTCCTTTTCTATTTTATGGAAAATTTTGAGAAGCATTGGTGTTAGTTATTCCATGAAGATCTGGTAAAATTCACCAGTGAGTCCATCTGGGCCTGGAATTTATTTAGTTGGGAGATTTTTGATAACTGCTTGGATCTCCATACTTGTTGTAGGTCTATTTATGTGGTTAATCCCATCTTGATTTAATTTAGGTAGGTCATATAAATCAAGGAAATTATCCATTTCTTTCAAGTTTTCAAACTTAGATGCATATATATTCTTAAAATATGTCCTTATAATTGTCTGAATTTGTTTGGTATCTGTTGTAATTGTGTAATTTTATTAATTTTTGTCTCTTCTCTCTTTCTTCTGGTAAATTTGCTAAGTGTTTATCAATCTTGTTTATTCTTTCAAAGAACCAACTCTGTTTCATTGATTCTTTGGGGTTTTTTTTTCTTGGTTTCTATTTCATTAATTTCTGCCCTAATCTTTATGATTTCTTCTAGTCTACTGATTTTTGGTTTACCTTGTTCTTTTTCCAAGGCCTTACAGTGAAGCAATAGAATGTTTATTTGTGAACTCTCTAATTTCTTCATATAGTCACTTAGAGCTATAAAATTTCCCTCTTAGGACTGCCTTCATTGTGTTCCAAAGGTTTTGATATGTTGTATTATCATCATCATTTGATTCTATGAATTTATTGATTTCCTTTTTGATTTCTTCAATGAACCACTGATCATTCAATAGTGTACTGTTTAGTCTCCATGAATTTCTGTATGCTCTGTAGCTTTTTTTTTGTTGCTAATTTGTACTTTAATCCCATTGTAGTAAGATAGAGTACAGGGAATCATTTCAATTTTCCTATATTTGTAGAGATTTTCTTTGTGTCCTAATATATAGTCTATTTTAGAGCATGTTCCATGTGCTCCTGAGAAAAATGCATATTCTGCAGCATCTGTATGGAATGTTCTGTAGATATCTATTAGGTCCATTTGTTCCATGACATCATTTAATTCATATGTCTCTCTGTTTATTTTTTGCTGGGATGACCTCTCAATTGATGAGAGTGGAGTATTGAAGTCTCCCACTACAATTGCATTTGATGTTATCTGTGACTTTAAGTCTGATAGCATTTGTTTGATGAAACTGGGAGCCCCCAACTTAGGTGCATATATGTTTAGGATTGTAATGTCCTCCTGCTACAGAGTTCCTTTAATGAGTATAAAATGTCCTTCTTTATCTTTCCTCACTAATGTTGGTTTGAAGTCTATCCTGCCAGATATTAAGATAGCAACCCCTGCTTGTTTCCTAGGCCTGTTTGCTTGAAATGCCATTTTCCATCCTTTCATCCTAAGGCAGTATCTATCTTTTATTGAGAGATGAGTTTCCTGGAGGCAACAAATGGCAGGATCCTGCCTTTTAATCTAGTCTGCAAGCCTATGTCTTTTGAATGGTGTATTGAGGCCATTGATATTAAGAGTTATTATTGAAAGGTTTACATTTATTGTCACCATTCTTCTTGTTTTGTAGTGTTTCCTGTTTTCCCTTTACTTGCTGGTTTTAACTGTTATTTGAGTGTGATTTATTTTTTCCTATTTCCTCCTGTGTGTATTTTGCTTTTTCTTCAGCATTAAGAATTCCTTCAAGGAAGCTGGGCGTGGTGGCGCATGCCTTTAGTCCCAGCACTCAGGAGGCAGAAGTAGGAGGATCACTGTGAGTTCGAGGCGACCCTGAGACTCCATAATGAATTCCAGGTCAGCCTGGGCTAGAGTGAGACCCTACCTCGATAAACTGAAAAAAAAAAAAAAAAAAAAAGAGAGAGAGAAAGAATTCCTTCAAGGGATGGAGAAATGGCTTAGCATTTAAACGCTGGCCTGTGAAGCCTAAGGACCCTGGTTCACAGCTCAATTCCCCAGAACCCATGTTATCCAGATGCACAAGGGGGCGCACATGTCTGGAGTCTGTTTGCAGTGACTGGAGGCCCTGGAATGCCCATTCTCTCTCTCTCTCTCTCTCTCTCTCTCTCTCTCTCTCTCTCTCTCTCTTTCCCTCTTTCTATGTCATTCTCATATAAATAAATAAAAATAAACAAAAAAAATTTTAAAAAAGAATTCCTCAAACCATACCCAGCAAGCATCTCCTAGACTAGAAACTAGGATGGAAGGGGAGGGAGGGCAGGGAATCAAAGGGGTGGGAAACACAAATCTAGACCCAAAAGGCAATGGTAGCATAATTTTCTACTTACTAAAAGAGAGACCAAATGACTGATCCTTCACCAGGCCCTCACAGGGAACACCTGAACCAGAAGACACTGGAGAGGGTAAGATGAAGACTAACCTTAATCTTCTACATCTTCCCTCCCTCACTTCCCCTCTCCCTCTCTCTCTCTCTCTCTCTCTTATCTCTAACTCTTGTGTATTAGTTATCTTTTTCCTCATTTTCTTAGTGGGCACTGACCTGTAACTCCCAGAACCAGCATGGGGCTATCATCCACAATGAGCTTTTGATCAGAGAGACCTACAAGGTTTCCTAAAAGACAGACAGATTTCTGTCAGAGTACTTGATGACCCACCAAAGGCTAGTGGTAAGACCCTACTGCTGAAGACACCTTATGTGATTGACATGCAAATTAGAATGGCATGGCTGGAAGTTGGAAGAGAGTCAGTCCCCAGACAGTCAGTGCATCTAGTGCCAGAAGGTGCTACATGGGCGACTGGGGGAAAATGACCAATATCTGTCGAAGCAACGCATGGTCTAACCTACTTAGCAGCAAATAACTTGTTGTGATGCCCACACAAGTGCAGTGGTGGCACACAGCCATGGTGGGGAACCAACTGCTCTCAATTTGGCTAACTGATCCCCTCACTGGTATGGGACCCATAGCTGGAGCTGGGAAACAAGTCAGAACCATTTCCAAACATAAGCCCACTTTCCAATATCAAGCTACCATCAATTGTGGGCTACAAGAGGGCCTACACCTATTAAATTCTCTATAAAAAAGGGGGTTATCTCATTTGTCCTGATGCTAACTTACTCTCCGTTGGAGAATTTGCTTCTCTTTTTCAGATAGATGTAGATCCTAAGGAGAGAGCCACCGCATCATATCTCAAAAGGGCCCTGGCTGAAACTAAGAAAAATTGGAGAAACAAGCAAGGGGGCTGTTTTCCTGATGAACCGGATACCAGCCCAAGGGGGAAGGAGATCAGCACAGAGAAAAATCAACTCCTACCAAATCAGAGAGCCAGAGCCTCAGAGGCCCCCAACACCTCATCACTGAAGCAGACCAAAAATGAACCCAACATGGCTCAGGGAAATTTTGCGGGAGAGGGGTTGGAAAGAATGTCAGAGCCACATGTTGGGTCATGATATGCAGAGACATTTAGCTTACTCATAACTGTGGGCTAACCCCACAATGCATGACCCATATACCTCAACAAGGAGGGGCCAAGGGGAGGGGGTAGGTCATGGATGAGCCTAATAATGGTATCAAACTGACTGTATTTGCTGAATACAAAACTAACTAATAAAAAAAAAAAAAGAAAGAAAACAGAATTCCTTCACGTATTTTCTGTACAGCTCGTTTAGTTGCCATAAATTCCTTTAGCCTGTTTTTGTTGTGGAATGTCCTTATTTCTCCATCAATTTGGATAGATATATTTGCAGGATAAACTAATCTTGGTTGACAGTTTTATCTTTAAGAACTTGGAATACAACATTCTGAGCCTTTCTCGCTTTTAAAGTTTGTGTTGAGTAATCTGCAGTTATTCTGATGGGCTTGCCTTTGTAGGTGACTTGCTTTTTCTAACTGCTTTCAACATATTATATTTGGTTTGTGTGTTTAGTAGTTTAATTATAACACAGTGAGGAGAGGTTCTTTCCAGATTTTGTCTGTTTGGTGTTCCAAAAGCTTCTTGTATCAGCATTGGCATTTATTTCCCAATTTGGGGAAAATTTTTGTTCTATAATTTTGTTGAAAACACCTATTAAGCCACTGGATTGAAGTTCTTCTTCTGTTATACCCTGAATTCTTTTGTTTGATCTTTTCATAGTGTCCCCAATATCTTGAAACTCCCATTCATACCTTGCTATTAGCTTGCCTTTCTCTTTGTTGGACTGTATTAGATCTGCCACTTGGTTTTCTAGTTTAGATATTCAGTTTCCTCCTTCACCCATTCTACTGGTGAAACTTTCCACATAGTTTTTTATTTCATTGCCTGTATTTTCAGAGCCAGGATTTCAGCCTGGTTTTCCTTCAGTATTTCTATTTCCTTACTCATGTCTTGTAATGACCTCTTTATTTCATTAAGCTGGTTTCCTGAGTTCTGTTTCAGAAGTTTGTTTTCTTCTTTAATTCCTTTGTTTTCTTCTCTGATTCCATTCATTTCTTCTCTGATTCCTTTGAGCATAGATACCATCATTTTCTTGAGATCTTTGTCAGGCATTTCATCTAAAACAGTCTTATTTCTGATGGATTAATAGTTTTTGGTGGAACTGTATTGTCTTGATTCTTTCAGTTTCTTGTATTATATTGTAGTGACTTTTGCATCCTGAACTGGTTTGATGCTTGGGTTTTCTACTTATCTACTGTGTTCCCAGACATGGCAATTTACCTCTCTATACCCTCAGGATATGTGTTCAAGGTGCCAGGTGTAGCTCTTGTCTACCGATCAAGCCACAGAAGTAATCCTAGGTGTTGAGTTTGCTTGCTAAGCAAGTATTCTATTGGGCTGAGTTGAATAATTTACTGGCAAATTCTAAACTTAAACCGAGTAACATGCACAATCAATAAAAACCAGCACAAAGTATGCAATTGTGGGGATTGAAACAAACAGATTGTTATATAAATCCAAAATCCCTAAGGGTGTGTGCTGTTCTATACCCTTCATCTTGTCAGCTGGGAGGTAGAGGTTTCTGTTCTGAATTGAGTTCCAGGTCAGCCTGGATCTGGATCAGACCCTGCCCCCAATAATGACAGAAGCAAAAAACAAAAGCCTACATATGTTTGAAAGCACCAATGGCAATAAAATTCAACCCCCAAATACAGGTTATTTGAAAATGGTAAAGCCAACCAAGAATATAAACCTCATAACCTGACAAGGAAAGAGAGATTAGCTCTTGCAGGACTGTGTACATGCTTTGTTGTTGTTGTTGTTTTTATTTTTTTTTTATTTTTGTCAGTTAGCCTCGTTACCTTTTGGTGGCTTCCAATCTCAGCAATGCTGAGTGCCTTCCTCGATCCCTCCATCTTGTGCTGTGCAGCTGTACCTCTGATCTCTGCTGGCTGTGCTGTCACTGGAGGCTGAATGCCAGAGGTTCCCGATTCTGATGGTGGGGGATGGGAGAGTTCAGACTTCTGAAGTTGCTCACATTTTGAGTAGCTCTTTAGTTGATCTTAGCTATCTTTTCTTCAGATTTCTTAACTTTGCAAGAAGGCTGATAGAGTTGAAAAATCTTTTGCTTGGTCTTTGCTGCTGCAGCAGCTACCTGCCATGCCTGGTGGACTGTGCCAGGCAGGTGCAAGCAGATCGCAGGCAGCAATCGCCTCAGTGGGACTCTGGCCATTTTCTTCCTTTCTGGTGGGTCTTGGTCTCTTCGGCTTCCCTGCTGTGTCTAAGAATAACCTATACTCATTCACTTTTCAGAAGAGTGTATTCTGCTGGGCTTTCGCTTAAATCCCTCCCTAGGATGGTTTGGCATGGCTCCTACGCTGCCATCTTACCTAGAGGTCGCATGCTTCACTCTTACCTTTCACATATCTGGCCCCCTGTAGGGACCTGGACAGAGACTACAGCAAGTAAAATCTTGGGCTCTTTCCACATTTTCTCAGCAGTTAGGGAGCCAGGTGTGGATACAGTGGTAGCCACAAGCTTAAGTCAAGGTCAAGTATGTGACTGGTTTGCTCTTGTTGCTTTTCCAACCCAAGGTGGATTCATTTACAGAATCTTTTCATTTTGGTAAGATGCTGGAATGCCATATAATCTGAGGGCAAGTTCAAAGTGACAGTTGTGTCCTCTTCCATAGTCTGAATGCTCTGTCCTTTTACCTCAAATTAGTACTTTCCCATGTGTGTAAACTTAACTAATTCATTATTTAGATTAAGTGTACATTTTATCTCATTTATGGATGAGCATTTAAAAAGAAAAAGTTGAGTAGAAATAAAATTCCTTATTTTGCTAATGAAAGACATCTGTTTATTCCTCCTATTTTTCTTCAAATGTGCATGTGTTTAATAGGAACTTTAAAAAAAAAAAAGCCAATCAAGGGCTGAGAGATGGCTTAGCTGGTTGAGGTATTTGCCTATGAAACCAAAGGACCCAGGTTCGATTCTCCAGGACCCATGCAAACCAGATGTACGAGGGGCACATGTATCTGGAGTTCATTTGCAGTGGCTAGAGGCCCTGGCATGCCCATTGTCTCTCTATCTCTCTCTTCTCTGCTTGCAAACAAATAAATAAAATTTAAAAAGAAAGCCAATCCAGGCTGCCATGACTTGGAGGATTTGTCATAATTAAAGATTCATTAAGTGAAGTTGCTGGTACTCATTTGGAGCAGGAATGCTGAGGGAGGCATGGCCAGCTTGAGAGTAGGGGCTTAAAATGGCATTTCCCTGTGGTCATACAAAAGTCACATAAAGATGCCCAAAAACCTAACTTCATAACATATGAAGGTGTCACTTTCCATGGGAAATGGAGCATGACAAGTGTTCTTAACCCAACAACCTTAAATGTGGAGATGACCCTGAAGTGCCAGATGGGACCATGGCAACCACAAGAACATTATCATACAAAGGCAGGAGGTTGGCCAGAGAAGGAGATGGAACAATGGGAACAGAGGTCACAACAATGAAGGGACATGAGCCACAACTCTAGAAGCCAAGGTGACAAGAATGTGGATTGGGTCTTGGAGCCCACATGACCTCCAGATTTATAAGGCTATAAATCTATGTTTGTATTCAGCCACTAAGATTGTGGAGATGTGTTACAGTATTGGTAGAAATGAGCATCTCTACTGCTACATGAAGACTAGAGGGTAAAATCAAAATTAAACTTGGGAGACAGACCATCAGTGCAGCCTCTCATGGGCATTTGACAGAGAAAAGACAATACCACAATAAATATTTTCATCACAGGAGCTTCAGGTGAAGCGAGGCCCCTCACCACTTTCTCTGAATATCAATTCATTCAACATTAAACACAGACCTGTGAGCTGAGCCAAGCGTGATGCTGAGATGAAGAGATCTAGAGCACAAAGTTCTGGGTCACAGAGCTGGTAGAAATTGAGAGGACCTACAAACAGGGAGGTCAAGTCACAGATTCCAAGACCTTAACCACTCTCCTGAACTACCTCTCCTAAGAGACTGAGTTGTGTGAATATAAAATTTAGACTAACTTTTAAGACCAGTTTAAGTGAGTGAAACATCTGAATTATGGAAATTATACAATGAAAGGCACATAAGTACTTTGAGGTATCTACCCCAAATTCACAAATGCCACCCAGTCATAAAACTTCACAGTCCTTTTAGAAAGAAAGATTTTAAAAGTCATTTGCTTTTGCAGTTATGGTGATCACTGATACACAATTGATACACCACATAACAATTTGTTTTCATCTTAATTCAGTTTAAATACCCTTCTTCCTTTTGTCCCCTGTCCAGAACAGCCATCTCAGAAATTACAAAGATGCCATTCATTCCATATTAGGGTAATTGTCCACATATCCCACATAAATAATGGATTCTGAATTAATAAGTTTATTTGAAAACAATTTGAAAAATAATACTACCTGTTGGCTTAGTGTGGCATGAGGAAGCATTCGTTTGTTGAGCTGTGGTATGAGGAAGCATGCATTTGTTGAGTTGTTTACAGATGACCTTGTCGGATAGATTTCATTGCTCCTGAGAAAAAAGAGTCTATTGTCATCATCAATATCATTATAAAATCTATTTAAGTTGATGTGTAATTGTATCAGTAGTGCCTAAATGATTTAATGTAATTTAAATTTTTAATGTCTGATAAAATATTCTTTATATCTTAACTTTAATATTAAACTTTACTTGTCTCTCAACAATTTCAGGCAGATCACCACTAACAAGGATCTGGGTGAAGCACTCCTAATCCTGCTTTTTATTTCTTTCATGTGGGGGTCAGCTTGTGCATCGCTTTGTGTTTGTTTTCATATGATGTGCAGAATTGTAATGGTTGATAGTGATTGTCAACTTGACAAGGTCTAGCATCACCATAGAAACCAGCCCTGTTAATGTCTGTAAAGGAGATTTTAGATTAGGTTAAATGAAGATATAAGACCTACCCTGGGCTGAATAGATTGAATGAAAAGGAGAAAGGAAGTGAGCACCAGAATCCATCTCTCTGTTCTTCCTGACTATAGATGCAATGTGACCACCAGCTGCCTCACCCTCCTGGCACTATTCCCTCCACACTGATGGACTGGACCCTCACTGGCTACTGTGAAGCAGAATAAGTCCTTCTTTCCTTTCTTTGCTATCTTCAGGTATTTTGTTACATAAACAAGACAACTCAAGACATCTACCAAGTGAAATGGCATCAGGAATGGAGAGGTCTTACTAGGATTTGAATGTAAACTGTCTCCCACAGTCTCATGTATTTGAACCCTTGGTTCCCACCTGGTGCCACTGTTTTGGGTGGCTGTCAAACCATTAAAAGGTGGGACCCACTGGAAGAAGTGTGTTGCTTAGGGGCAGGCTTTGAGGTTTATAAACCAGCCCCACTTCCATCCCATCTCTCCTTCATGATCCATGCAGATGTAAGAAAAACCTGCTACCATTGCCTCAAGCTACTCCTACCACCATGCTTTCCCTGCCATAATGGGCACCCCTCAAACTGTGAGCCATAATAAACCTTTCTTCCCCAGAGTTGCTTCCTGACAGGTATTTGGTCACAGGGATGAGGTCAGTAACCAATATGCTGGCTTTCTCAGCAATGCTGGGTCCCTCCCCCATTAGTATTTCTGGCAAAACTGGCATTTCTATGGAAAGCTACAATCATAGATGGAGTCTCCCCACCTAATGTGCACTGGAAGGAAGACTAGAAAGTCTCTCTTGGTCTGCATCCTCCTAGTTGGCTGTTGTCAAGGACCCCCCCCATTATCCACCCACTCCAGAATTTCCTGCTTCCATATTGGCTGAGACTCAGCCACCTCATAGTGAAGATGTACATTAAATATATAGAGTGTGTGTGTAATCCTCCTCCAGAAGCTCAAACATGTGTAGTTTGTCTCTTGTGGCTAACACTGGTCTTACACAAAATTTTTTGTTAAGAAACAAGTTAAATGACCATATCAACCATAAATTAAATTAAATGTATTATCTTTATTAGTTTTATAATTATACAAAATAATTGGTTTTAGCATGGGTTTTTAAAAATATTTTTATTTATTTATAAGGGAGGAGAGAGAGAGAATGAATGAATGAATGAATAGGAATGGGGATACCAGGCATCTTGCCACTACAAAGGAACATTTTATGCATCTGACTTTACATAGACACTGGGGAATTGAACCCAAAGAGACAGACATTGCAAGCAAGTGCCTTTAATGGCTTAGCTATCTCCCTACCCCCCATTTTGTTTTGAATGTATGTATATGTTATATATTATAGACTGTGACAAACACCCACATTTCTCAGTGAGAGAATTAGTCAAAATCAATGCTTGAGTCTTTAGGATGGAGATAGCCTTCTGTCAAATAGACCTTTGTCTTTTGTTTCAAAATCAAAGGAAAAAGAAATCTTTTCTGCTGTTGTTCCCAAGATTCTTTTGCAAACATGAACTTTGTTAGACCATCTGTTCCCTGTGTACCACCGCATGCCTAGCTAATTCGTCCTTCTCATAGAAATTTCTACGATAAATAATTTTGCAGCCCAGAATTTGGGAGGTTCTTTGGATGTAAGGACATTTTTTAACTCTCCTTTACTACACTTTATTAGAATGTATTTGGCTCCATTCAATTCAGAGAACTTTAAAATCATGGTACCACTCTTACCCTCCCTCTTATGTTTGGCTGTAGGGACCAGCTAAGCCCAGGATACACCGCTATTTGAAATGGTCACTGGATTTTCACCTCACTGGATGAATTTACCTGAAGTTGTTCTGTACTTATAGTCATTTCTCTCGAGGGTCAATTGGGTAAGATAGAATACCTAATAAATTAGACAGCCTGGCAGTGACAAGATTTCTTTAAATCACAATAACTTGTCAACCACCATGGCCACTGCCATTGGTTTTATCTTGACCATTTGTCATTGTATATAATTAATTGCAGCTCCAAAATCCTAGACATCTACAGATAAAATGAATGGAAGACGTTGTTGTTGGATTATCTATTTGTATGAATTCCTTTTCTCTTCTCTTCCCTGATTGCTTCTGGAATGAATCCTTGTGCACACAATTCTAATTAACACTCAGGTTTCTCATGCCTTTTGTTCTTCCTGTACCAAAGGGGTGGGGAACATTTTTCTTTGTTTTTTTTTAAGCATTTTATTTCTTGATTATTGTCTATTATTGCAGCTCAAGAAGGAGCATTTAACAGGGATCTTGGCATGGGTAGAACTTTAATTAGCACTGGAAGGAATGTCAGACAACCTTCAAGGGCAAGCAAGGAAACAATTGCATTAGTTTTAAGAGCAAAGTTGTATGCAACTAATGGCCTCCATTCTGAGTCACATTGCTAACAAGTGACCCACTATGGGTTTTCTTCCTCTGGATCTCATCTTCCCACATCAGTGAAATGAAGTGTGAATGTAGATCTCTCATTTGTTTGCTATGAGCTGGATATCAATTGCTGTCCTGAGTGAACCCACATCCACAATTACACCAAGAGACCATGTAAACTACATTCTCTCTTGGAGTTTTGGCAATAATAATAAAATGGTACTATTTTAGAGAATTCTACCATAAAGAAATCAATTCATATTCCTCATTCTGAAATACTTCTAGGAATATGAAAATAAGGGACATGAATAAAAAAAAAAACATGTTTAAAACACAGTTAATCAAATCTGCAGTCAGATTTCTTTGTTCACACTATAATCTGAGTCTTATCTTCACCCCATGCTAATCTTTCTAGACTATTCTTAAACCTTGGAAACTCTGATGAATTGTTTAGGGATTCATTCTCAACATGACCTCCTGAGGCAAGGCTAATCTGACTCCACTGAAGTGGGTAAAAGCATACATTTTTCACTTTTGTGTGGCCATATGTACTTTTGTACCTCTTTTATGATAATGGTTTCAACTACATTTGGGGATTAATCTAGGTCTGTTCCCCAGTGGGAGCTGGGATTGTCTCTGTATCCACCATATTACAGTCTCCTGCCTTGAGACATGGCATACAGTAAGAGCCCAATAGACACTGATTGAGCAAGGGAATGGAGCAATTAGTGCCCCAGTGCACTTTGCTATCATTGACAATTCTTTTTCTTTTCTTTTTTTATTGACAGCTTCTATACTTATAGACAATAAACCATGATATATTCCTCCCCTCCCCCACTTCCCCCTTCAAAGCTCTGCTCTTCATCATATCCCCTCCCTCTCTCAATTAGTCTCTCTTTTAATTTGATGTCATCGTCTTTTTCCCCTATTATGAGGGTCTTGTTTAGGTATTGCTAGGCACTGCAAGGTCATGGATATTGAGGCCAGTTTTTGGCTGGACAGTTGCATTGTAAGGAGTAGTACCCTTCTTTAGCTTTTCCATTCTTTCTTCCACCTCTTCGGCAATATACCCTGAGCCTTTGAGGGTATGATAGAGATGTTTCAGTGCTGGAAACTCCTCTGTAACTTCTTCTCAGCACTTTGTTGCCTTTTAGGTCATCCAGTGGTTATTGCTATCTGAAAAGACAAGCTTCTCTAACCAGAAGTGAGAGTAACATTAATATAAATATGAACATAATATAAATATGAACATTGAGTGTAGTGCTGTCAGGACAGTTTAGTGAGAATAATATATACATTTATCCAAACAAGAGCTGGCTTTATACTGATCAGGCTCATGACCTCCCCTGCCATAGGCTTTTGATTAGGTTTTCAGTACCAGGAATGTATTCCCTCCCATAGAGTGGGCCTTCAGTCCAATTAGAGAGTGAGTGGTTTCTCCCAGAGCAAACATGCCACTATTGCACTCATTCAAGTAATTTGGCCTGTCTGGCCAAACTTGAGGCTTCCAGGTTCCACTGTTTTCACCACTGATGAATTCTGTCTCCCATAAGCCTGCATACAGTGCAGCTTTTTCCAGTTTTCAGTTGGCTGGTCTACAAGGAGAAGGTTTTCTGCTCAGCACCAGCTTGATGTCTCAGTGATTTGGCCACTCAGGCATGTGATGTCTTCTGCAATAAAGTCTTAACCATATGCTCCTCAAGTGAAACCAAGGGCCTTGGCAATAGCCTATAATGTTGTGGAGGCAACAGGGACCTCCCTGGCCAACAACTCACTGGAAGGTATCCCATCACTGACACTGAAAATTTTCTAGTAACAATCTATGGCTTCTGGATGTGCCAGTAGTTAAAAACTCAGGTTTTCATATGTCTTATTCAGAACATCTTGAATTTTGATTGACCCTTCCCCCTGCCCTTCTTTTATACAATCTCTTCCCTTGGCTTCACTTAGGCCTTTCCCCTCCCTATAATCTGTTCTTCTACTTACATATATACAATACCATCCCCTTAAGTCTTTCCCTCTCCTTCCTCCCCTATAGCCTTTTTCTAGCTTACTGGCCTCTACTACTGATTTTTGGTTCCAGCTCACACACAAGTCTATACATTTGTAGCTAGGATCCACATTTGAAAGACAACATGTGATGTTTGGCTTTCTGGGCCTGGGTTACCTCACTTAGTATAGTCCTTTCCAGATCCATCCATTTCCCTGCAAATTTCATAATTTCATTTTCTTTATTGCTGAATAGAACTCCATTGTGTAAATGTACCACACCTTTATTATTCATTCATCTGTGGAGGGACATCTAGGCTGATTCAATTTCCTAGCTGTTATGAATACAGCAGCAATAAACATGACTGTGCAAGTATCTCTAAGGTAGTGAGAAGAGTCATTAGGATATATGCCTAAGACTGCTATAGCTGGATCATATGGTAAATATATTTTTAGCTGTCTCAAGAGCCTCCACACCTGATTTCCTCAATGGCTCTACCAGATTACATTTCCACCAACAGTGTAGAAGGGTTCCCCTTTTATGCATCCTTGCCAACATTTATTGTTGCTTGTTTTCTTGATGGTAGCCATTTTGACAGAAGTGAGATGAAATCTTAAAATAGTTTTAATTTGTATTTTCCAGATGGCTAAGGATGTAGAACACTTTTTTAGGTGGTTATATACCATCTATATTTCTCCTGGTGATAACTCTCTGTGTAGTTCTATAGCCCATTTTTTAATTGGGTTGTTTGGTTTCTTATTGTTCTGTTTTTTGAATTCTTTGTATATTCTGATATTAATCCTCTGTTAGATATGGCAAAGATTTCTCCTGTTCTGTAGGTTGTCTCTTTGCTCTATTCACAGTATCCTTTGCTGTACAAAAGCTTTGTAATTTTACCTGATCCCAGTTGTTGATTAGTGTTTTTATTTCCCGATCAATTGGGGTTATATTCAGAAAGTCATTGCCTATGCCAATATGTTGAAGGGTTTCCACTCCTGTTTCCTCTAGCAATTTCAGAGTTTCAGATCTGATATTAAGGTACCTGATCCACTCAGATTTGATTCTTGTGTATGAAGAAAGATAAGGATCTATTTTTATCCTTCTACCTATAGATATCCAGTTTTCCCAGCACAACTTGTTGAAGAGGCTGTCTTTTTCCAATGAATATTTTTGGCATTTTTGTCAAAAATCAGAGAGCTGTAGCTTCCCAGCTTAACATCTGGATCCTTTATTCTGTTCCACTAGTCTACATGTCTGTCTTTCTGCCAATACCATGCTGTTTTCTTACTATGGCTTTGTAATATAGCTTAAAATCAGGTATGGTGATACCACCTGCCTTGTTTGTGTTGCTCAAAATTGTTTTGGCTATGTGAGGGTTTTTCTACTTCCAAATAAATTTTAGGACTGTTTTTTAATGGGCATTGCATTAAATGTGTAGATTGCTTTTGGTAAGATTGACATTTTCACAATATTGATTCTTCCAATCCAAGAACATAGGATATCTTTCCATTTCCTTGTGTCTTCTGCAATTTCTTGCTTGAGTGTTTCAAAGTTCTCATTGTAGAGCTCATTCACTTCCTTAGTTAAGTTTATTCCAAGGTACTTTTTTTTGAGGCAGTTGTGAATGGGAGAGATTCCCTGATTTCATTCTCTGCATGTTTGTTGTTAGTATATAGGAAAACTACTGATTTCTGTGTCTTTATTTTGTATCCTGCTATGTTGCTAAAAGTGTTTATCAGCTCTAACAGTTTTCTGGTAGAGTTTTAGGGTCTTTTATGTATAGAATCATATCACCTGCAAATAGTGATAATTTGATCTCTTCCTTTCCAATTTGTATCCCTTTTATGAGTGTCTCTTGCCTTATTGCTATACCTAAGACTTCCAGTACTATATTAAATAAGAGTGGGGACAATGGACACCCTTATTTTGTTCCAGATTTTAGTCAAAAAGCTTTGAGTTTTTCACCATTTAGTATTATGTTGGCTATAGGTTTGTCATAAACAGCTTTTATTATATTGAGATATATTCCTTCTATTCCCAGTTTCTGTAATACTTTTACCATGAAGAGATGTTGGATTTTGTTGAATGTCCTTTTTGCATCTATTGAAATGATCATGTGATTTTTGTCCTTCAGACCATTTATATGATGTACTACATTTATTGATTTGCATATGTCAAACCATCCCTGCATCCCTGGCATAAAGCTAACTTGGTCTGAGTGAATAATCTCTCTGATATATTCTTGTATTCTGCTTGCCAGTATTTTGTTCAGGATTTTTGCATCTATGTTCATGAGGGAGATTGGTCTGTAATTTTTGTTTTGTTTTGTTTTCTCTTTTCTGGTATTAGGGTCATGCTGGCTTCATAGAAGGAGTTCAGTAGAATCCCTTCCTTTCCTATTTTATGGAAATGTTTGAGAAACAGTGGTGTTGCTCTTCCCTGAAGGTCTGGTAAAATTCACCAGTGAATCCATCTGGGCCTGTACTTTTGTTAGTTGGGAGACTTCTTATAACAGCTTGGATCTCCATACTTGTTATAGATCTATTTATATGGTTTATCTCATCTTGATTTAATTTTAGTAGGTCATATGAATCAAGGAAGTCATCCATGTTTTCCAAACTTAGAGGCAATATATTCTTAAAGTATATCCTTATGATTTTCTGAATTTCTTCTTTGGTATCTGCTGTAATTGCGCCTTTTTCATCTCTAATTTTATTAAGTTTTGTCTCTTCTTTCTTTGTTCTGGTCAGATTTGCTAAGGGTTTATCAATCTTGTTCAACCTTTCAAAGAACCAACTCTTAGTTTCATTGATTCTTTGGATTTTTTTTTTCTATTTAATTAATTTCTGCCGTAAATTTTAGTATTTCTTACCATCTACTGATTTGTGGTTTGCCTTGTTCTTCTTTTTCCAAGGCCTTAAGGTGAAGCATTAAATTGTTTACTTGTGAGCTCTCTAATTTCTTCATGTAGACACTTAGAGCTTTAAGTTTCCCTCTTAGGACTGCCTTCATTGTGTTCCAAAACTTTTGGTATGTTGTATTTTCATCATCATTTGAATCTATGAATTTATTGGCTTCCCTTTTCATTTCTTCAATGACCCACTCATCATTTAATAGTGTACTATTTAATCTCCATGAATTTGCATATGCTCTGTGTTTTTCTTGTTGCTGATTTGCAGTTTAATTCCATTGTGGTCAGATAGAGTACAAGGGATTATCTCAATTTTCCTGTATTTGTTGAGATTTGCTTTGTGTCCTAATATATGGTCTATTTGAGAGCATGTTCCATTTGCTGCTAAGAAAAATGTATATTCTGCAGGCATTTGGATGAAATTTTCTGTAGCTATCTGGTAGGTTCATTTGTTCCATGATATCATTCAATCCAGATGTCTCTGTGTTTATTTCTTGCTGGGATGACCTCTCAATTGATGAGAGTGGGGTAATGAAATCACCCACTACAATTGTGTTTGTTGTTATCTGTGACCACAAGTCTAATAGTGTTTGTTTGATGAAATTGGGAGCCCCCATGTTAGATGCATATATGTATAGGATTATAATGGCCTCCAGTTGGAGTGTTTCCTTAATCAGTATAAAATGACCTTCTTTACCTTTCTTCACTAGTGTTGGTTTGAAGTCTATCCTGTCAGATATTAGGATAGCAACCCCTTCTTGTTTCCTAGGACCATTTGCTTGAAATACTGTTTTCCATCCTTCACCCTAGACAGTGTCTATCTTTGATTGAGAGATGAGTTTCCTGGAGGCAATAAATGGCAATATCCTGCCTTTTAATCCAGTCTGCAAGCCTGTGTCTTTTGGTTGGAGCATTGAGGCCATTGATATTAAGACCTATTTTTGGAAGGTATTATTTATTCTTGCCATTCTTATTTTGTAGTGATTCCTGTTTTCCCCTTACTTGCTTTTTAACTGTTACTTGAGTATGGTTTATTTTTTTTTTCCTATTTCTCCTGTGTGTGTTGTGCTTTCTCTTCAGCATGAAGGATTCCTTCAAGTATTTTCTATAGAGCTAGTTTGTGGGTTCCTGGGTCCTCCAGCCACTGTGTTGTGTGTGCATGATAAGAGAGAGGATCACTCTTGGGAGACAGTCTCGGTGAACAGCTCAGTTTATTGTCAGGGAAATGGTTTAGAAACAGTTGAGGGTGGGAAGTGGGTCTGAAGGGGATTGTACAAGGTTGCTTGCTGATGCCTAATTAGCATATGGGGACATACTTTACAGCATGTAGGCAATGGCAGGGGAATGGTCTGTGCAACGGTGCTGGCTGATGCCATATAAGGGGTTTCCTAGGCAACTGGCCAAAGGCCAAGCATTATGAGAAAGCCTAAGTCTTATCTGAATGTCCAGGTATCCTGTTCTTGGAAAGGGAGTGGCCTTACTTCCTGACAATCTCGGGGTCCGAGATTTTGTCCAGGGGGTCCAGGCTCACTGTGACCCCCAAGAATGTGGGGAGGATCCTGGCTCACTGAGAATGGGGAGAGGAGCTCCTCTGCCAGTCTGGTCCCCAAAATGACCGGTGGTTCAGGCTTTTATGTCTTCTCCATGCCCTGGGGCCTGCGTGTCAGACAGCTTAGGTTTGCTTTAACCCAGGGCCCTGCCTATGTCTGACACCTCCCCCTTTGTTTTTATAATGGAGAGGTGTCATCATATTGAGTGAAAGGGCTAGATGGTGCATGAGAACCTGATTAGTAGCAACCTTAGCAATATTAGTTATTATTTTCTGAGAAATTTGATGTTGCAGGGGGCTACAAGTAATAGAGTTCCTATAGCAAGGAGGGGAAAAGCCAACTGACTAAAAGGTTAGAAAACCAGGTGATGGAGTCCTCAGGCTTGTAGCAGTCAAGCAGCTCCTTGTGGAGTTTTTTGAGAGTTTTAGCATCTTGTACAACAACACTTGACTCATTAACAAAAAAACAGCATTCTACTCCCCAAACCACACATGTACCCCACCCCATATTCACCAGTAATGAGGTCTAAGGCTCTATAGTTTTGAAGTACCACAACCGTGAGAGATTTCAATTGTCTCTGTAGAGATTCCAGGCTGTAGGTAGTGGATATCATGGCCTGGTCTAGTTTGTCTCAGAAATCTCCCATGAGGTGGTTGGTCTGGGCAAGAGCAGCTCCTGCAGCACAAGAAGCACCAAGGGATGGTGTCAGGCCAATGCCCACCAGCAGAGGGATGGAAATCTCTTTTGGTTGGTGCAGGCGGAGCTGATAGGTGGCTTCCTCTTCCTAATGGAGATACACCTGTGAAACAATCAAGACTAGGGAACAATAAGCAGGAGAGGAAATATTTATGCATGTGGTGGTTAGCCCTTCACACCATAGGAGAGTGGGTATCTTGATACAAGTGATACTGGTTATGGAAATATTGAGGAGGCATTCAACTCTGTTGGCTTAGAGCTGGACAGGCAGAGAGACATGCCTTGACTGGAATCAAAGAGGGGAATATCAATAAGGTGGGGTTGGGAATAGCTTGGTATGGATGTAGGGTATTTTAGAATGGTATTAATAGGAGCTGCAGTTAGCAGGGAATGGGTAGAAAATGCACAAAAGAAGCAATTAGAAGCATTAGGATGGTTAGTAAAGGGGAGAATGTCAGCTACTTATTGGATATATTGTGTTCATGTTATATTACCTTGTATTTTTTCCGTGACTTGTTTTTTTTCCTGTGAGAGAATATGATGGTTAGTTTGCACTGGGCAGGAAGCAGGGATGTACTTTCTAGAAATATGACTAGTATCAGAGGGTGATGATAGTAGATACTAGCATAGAGTTTTCCCATTACCCCCATCTTCCAGCATTCATTCCAGGGGTCTCATATGGACAGTGTACATTCTATAGTTTTCCATGAGGCTTTGAAGACAGTGTCTGGATGCCTAAAGCTGTCAATGACACAGTAATTGTATCAGCATCCTCCATAATAGTCCTGGTCTTTAAGGCACTCTGTTGGTTTGGCAATAGGTAAAGCATGTCATGCTATTTGCACAAACCACAGACTTAGGATAGATACAGAAGGTGACAGTGTCTTGGCAGCCCTTAGTAGGACAATTTCCTGTACCAATGATTTTATTGACCCCTTGAGGTATCTCGGGCTTCAAAATGCCATCCACCATGGGTGGGGGGAGCAATGAGAAAGGCAGTGCTAGAGACATTTGCATTGGAATAAGATTGTTAAAGCCACCAACAAAATGGATGAGAAGAGGCCTGTGGTGGCCATATGGCTTTGGCTGCATTCACAATGTCATGGACATCCCCCCAGGGGACTCCCTTTTTCAACTGGTGCTGGGCAGTACTTTCTCCATTTCTTCCATCTCTGATTTGTCAACATCAGATGAGCCGTCTCTTTGGTCAGTGGGGTGGAATCTGAAATTTTGAGCTGAATCTGAAAATCGAGGTGAATCTGAAATTTCGAGCCAAATGGCATGGGCTGGTCCTGTGGAAAGACACAAGCAAATCCCCTTCCCATTGTGAGGAGGGGGGTCTCATCCCTTCCATATTCCATCTAAGAGATCTTGCCATCTCACCAGAATGGGAGGGGCAGTCTCTAGTGTATGCCAGTGGAGGGTGATAGGAGAGTATTGGGAGTTTTTGTGTATATTGAAAATATTTAAAGTAGTCAGAGCCATGGCTAACTGAAGGTTGGGTGGATAGATATTGGGCTGTTGTTTTTTAAGTTGGGCTTTTAAGGTTTGGTGTTTTCTTTCTACTATACCTTGGCCTTGTGGGTTATGTGGGATTTCTATATGATGGGTAATCTTCCATTGAGTGCAAAAAGTTTTGAATGAGGAACTGACAGAAGCTGGGCCATTATCACCTTTTATTTGATAGGGGACACCCATGATGGCAAAGGTAGAGAGCATATGATGTATACGTTTTTATGACTTCTCTCCTGTTTGTGCTGTGGCCCATATATAATGGGAGTAAGTATCCACTATCACAATGACATATTTCTGATGACCAAATTGGGGAATATGAGTGATGTCAGTCTGCCAAAGGGCACTGGACTTGAGGCCTTGGGGTTTAGTGTTGCTATTAGTGAGGCTCAGGACTGGCATATTTTTAGTATATACTGGAGTTAATTTTGGGGAATCAGAGGGAAGCGTGATTGTAATCCCTGAAGATTTGCGTGGGTGTCAGCATGAAATTTTTCTGCTTCCTCAAGGGTAGCCAGGAAAATTTCTGTTGGGTCTCCTCCATAAGAGGCCATCGGGTCTGCTAATGCATCTGCCTCAGTGAGGGGGCCAGGTAAGGGACTGTGAGAACCTATGTATTACCCAAACAGGGAGGCTGTTCTTTTGAAAATGAGGTTGAAAGACTTTTATCAGCAGGGGTGAAAGAGGGTTTTCATCTAATCAGATATGAATGTGAGTGAGCAAGCCAGAGGAGTAAATTAACAACATAGATGCTATCTGAAAAGAGATTAGAGGGGTCTTCTTCCTCAAGGAGTGCCAGATAGATGGGATATAGTTCCTTATATTGTGGGGATCTGTCAGAAGTTCTTTAAAAATGATGGTGGGAGGTTGATCCCTGGTTGCTAAAGAACTACCACTGCTCCTCTATTCCCTCCCCCTGTAAAAATTGGGGCGGGGGCTCCTGGGATTTTTTTTGAAAGAGGTGGGGTGAGAGCCATTTTAGAAGGGGTTTTGGAAGAATCCATTTTTCATTAGGGTAATGGTTGTCAATTGGACCGGGGAAGCCTATTAGGCTGATGGAAAATTGGGAGTAGTTCCTAAGTAGATGTTGTGTGTCAGTGAGGGAGAAGAGGGTTATGATAGTGCCAGGTTCTTTGCCCTAGATTTGGAGAGCCCAATCTCACCAGTTTTGATCATGGCCGAGAGGGCATCCATCTCTTTTAATATACATGGGGCACCGCTAATGGAGGTGTGGAGCCATTCCAGGACTCCTTGGGGTTGGTATAGCACTCCCATGACAGTTGGGGATGAGTTAAATATCGTAAGCTGAACAGGCTTGTCTGGTGAGTACCAGGCAAGTGCCATATCAGAAAATATGTTATTAATCTTAATAAATGCCTGTTTTGCCTATGGGCTTAGGAGGCAAAAGGAGGGTGGGTCTTTGTCACCTTTTAACATATCAAATAAGGGTTGTAAATCACTAATGGGGATAGGAAGCCATGGTCAGAGGCAATTGAGGTTCCGCAGAAAGCTCTGACGTGAGACCAATGTAAGCTTCTGGGGAAAGGAGAGTGTGGGTTTAAGAGGCCTGGCAGAGGTGAGGGAGAGTTCTGTCCCCAGGAAAGCTATGGGTGGGATAAGTTGGACTTTATTTCGGGCAATTTCGAAGCTTGCTTCAGTGAGGGAAGGTATTAATTGATCCCTTAGCTCAGCTGGTGAGGTGAAGGAGTCTCTCCATAGTAGGATGTCATCGATGTAATGATAGATATTAAGACCTTGATCTAAATGTGGCCTTAATGCCATAGCAATTGTGTCTTGGCATATAGTAGGACTATTAGCCATCCACTCAAAGTACCATCCACTCAAAATTTTTGGCAGGTCCTGCATTATTGATAGAGGGGACCGAGAACACAAAGCATTGTCAGTCTTGGGGGTGTAGGGGTATAGAAATGAAACAATCCTTAACATCAATAGCAAGGAGGGGGTTGTTAGCTGGAATGGCTGACACAAGGGGCAGTCCCCTCTGAGGGGGTCCCCAAATGAGCATGGCTTTACTCAAGTCCCTAAGATCTTGTAGTAACCTCCATCCTCCTGAGCCCTTTCAGATTACAAACACAGGAGTCTACCATGGGCTCTGTGAGGGGTGGATGTGATTAAGTTGGAGTTGTTCTGTTACTAACTGATTTAGGATTTCAAGTTTCTCTGTTGGCAGAAGCCACTGTTCAACCCATCAGAGAGCCATTCTAGGCAGGTAGTTTCATACTTAACAGTGGCCTTTAGGATTGGGGATGACCTCAGTGAAGATATCTCTCATAGTCTTCTATCTCAATGCATTCTCTTTTTATATTACTGGAGACAACTACATCTAGGGCCTCAAGGATGTCTCTCCCTAGCAGGTTAATTGTTACATTTTCCACTAGGGGTCAGATGGATGAGACTGTAGTTCCATCTGGGTCCTTCCACTTAAAGGCTTCTTTGGTAACATATGCTTGTGAAGGACCGCCTACCCCCATTAAGTGGGGCCCTGGGAATTCCCAGTGCTGAGGAACTTCAGATCACTTTAGGATTGCTTTCATCTGCCCCAGTATCAATTAGACATTTGAAAATTTTTCCTCCAACCTCTAAGGCCAGTCTTGGGTGGGCCCCCTCTATGATGCTTGTTACCCATTGTATATTATGGGTTTTCCCTCTTATTGGCAGGGCTGAGGTTTGCACCTTTGGAGTTTAAAGGCTCTAGGGGTTTGCAATCTTTGTCATAAATAGATCAGCAGTCTTTTTTCCAACGTTACCCCTTGCAACATCTAGGGAAAATTGTTTTGTGGGGGGGGGGTGCCTTTAGTGGCCTGATGTTCAGGGCACTTCTCTCCCCAACGTCCTTCTTCTCTGCAATCGAAGAATTTGCCTCTGGGTTTTAAGGCCACTGAGAAGGCCTGTGCCAGAGAGGCGGCCTTATATGAGGCAGTCCCACTATCCTGAGTAGCAACTATCCACTTATCATAATGCTCATCCTTGAGGCTTTGGCAAATTAGCCTACATTCTGAAGTCATACCTTCCAAAATAATGCTTTTGAGAAGGAGGTCCCTGGCCATTGGGTTGGGGATTTTTATTTCTAAATTGGTTTTTGCCCTTAATGTAAAATCAGAGAGGGGAGACAGTAAGGAAGAGGTATTATCCTGGGTGCTGAGGGGCGGGGGTATTCTATCCCATGCCTGGAGGGCACAGAGGTGAACTTGGTCATAGAACCCTGGGGGCTGTTGGGTCTGTTAAAGGCCTGTGGAGAAATTGCCCTGTCTGAATAATTCATCAGATTCCTAGAGAATGTTCTCTTGATTTTGGTTTCTTTTTATTTGTTGGAGACATTCATCTCTATAGAGGGCTTCCCATTGAAGGAACAGGGGTCTAGGCAGTGAGGACTGGCAGATACTATGCCTGTCCTGGGGGTTATTAATGAAGCCTGTAGGCTCAGGAGGAGGGACTTAGTCCATGGTGCATGGATCCCATCCTCCTTAACAGCCTGTCTGAGTTCTTTAAGATCACTAGCTTGATAAGGATACCAATCTAGGAATCAAGCCTGAGTTGGTTGAACATTAATGGGCAAGGCTGCTACTTCCTAATTGAATATCTTTTTATTGTTATCTCGGACCTTACATAGTTGTTGTGTGATTGTAAGTGGGGGAGAGGATGGAGGAGGGTCCTGTTCAGGGGAATTTATCATGTTAGGATTCTTTTGGCCTGTGTTACATAAGTCCAGAGGGGGGCAGCCTGGATTGGGAGATGGGTATGGTGGCAAGGGTGGATAAAGAGGAGTGGGTGTAGGAGAGTTTGGGGTCGTTTTTTCTCTAGTTTCTTCTATTGGTTTTACAAGGGAACTAAGGTCCACTTCTGGCCGGTACTCGGGGCTCCTCTCATCAGAGTCATCATCTGGTTTTTGAGTGGAGGTGGTTTTAGGGGGGGACTAATGCACTGCCTAACAGCTGCTATGATTGAGAAAAAAAGAGAGAGAAGGGGTTTCCTTCCTGAACCTCCCATCTCCTGACTAGATAAGCTATGCAGGTTCACATGTCTGGATCATATAGAACCCCAGAAATCATCCAGGGGGTGACCTGGAGGACTTCTTTCCAAAAGGAGGTAGCCTCTTTCTGGTAGAGCTTAATTCCCCTCACTTTCAGGAGAGCTCTTATTCCATGAATCTGTGATTTGTTTTGGCAGGAGGTAATGTTACCCATGACAGAGAAAGATAAGAGATGCCAAGATCCGAGGGCAACATTCCCAAGGGCTGATTGTCACATGGGGACTTCCCCAAAAATCTGGGTGTGAGTCTGTCTATGAGTATAAAAGACTGGCGACCTGCCCTACAGGTTTTTAAGAGGTCGATGTGTTACCTTTTTTTGTGTGTGTTGAAGAGAAATAGATAGAGGGTTTTTGCCAACACCCAAAGGGCTATCAAGGTCCAGGCAGAGGACAGCTGGCCTTCAGTCAATACCTAAGGGTGGCCTCAGCCAAGAAACGTCAGTTGCCAGTTCGTCGTGCCTGGTCCCTCGCTATGGCACTAACTGAAAATAAAGGAGGAAAAAGAGAAACCTGTAAGCCCTCCAAAACATGGAGATAAAGGCCTGATGTCCCCCAAATGACAATCATCTATCTGGGAGAGTGCAAACTTACCTTGGTGCATCTCAGAGTGTCCCTGTTCAGGAGCCAGCTGTGGCCCAGCCACAGTTCCCCTGAAGGCTTCCCAGGCAACCATTGAGACCAAGGTTGTGCATGCATGATGAGAGAAAGAATCACTCCCAGGAACCAGTTTCAGTGAACAGCTCTCGGTTTGTTGTCAGGGAAATGGATTTATAAGCAGTTGAAGGCAGGAAGAGGACCCTAAGGGGATTGGTGGGTTTAAAGGTTGCTAGCCTATGCCTAATATGGAGACACTCACTCCAGCATATAGGCAATGGTAAAGGGAAGGTACGCAAAGGTGCTGGCTGATACCAAATAAGGAGTTTCCAAGGCAACTGGCCAAAGGCCACAGGGTTATCGGAAAAGCCTAAGTCTTATCTGAATATCCAGGTATTCCATGCTTGGAGAAGGAATGGCCTTACTTCTGCCAATCTTAGGGTCTGAGATTTTGTCTGGGGGTACAGGCTTACTGTGACCCCCAAGACTGTGGGGAGGATCCTGGCTCACTGCAACCCCTGAAAATGGGGGAAGGAGCTCCCCTGCAGTCTGGTCCCCAAGATATGACCAGTGGCAGTGGTTCAGGCTGTTGCAACCCTTCATAACCTTGGGCCTTCATGTCACACAGCTTAGGTTTTCTTTAACCCAGGGCTCTGCCTATGTCTGAAACCAACACATGTTGTATCCATATGAAACATTGTGTTAATAATAATAATTATAAATATAAAAAGATCTAAAAATTCATATGGAATTTCAACATGTCTCAGATATATATATATATCCTCAGCAAAAGAAACACCTTGAGAGGTGTTACCATACCCAATCTAAAGCTGTACTACACAGCCATAGTAACAAAAACAGCATGGTACAAACATAAAAAGAGAAATATAGATCAAGGGAACAGAATTGAAAAGCCGGACTTTAGGTCAACTAACTACAGCTATTTGATGTTAGACAAAGGTGCCAATAATGTAGAATGGAGAAAGGACAGTATCTTCAACAAATGGTGCTAAACAACTTCTATAACCATATTTAGAAAAATGCTCTCCAATATCAAGCTACCATCAATTGTGGGCTATAAGAGGGCCTACACCTATTAAATTCTTTATAAAAAAAAAAGTAAGGGTTATCTCATTTGTCCTGGTGCTAACTTACTCTCCGTTGGTGAATCTGCTTCTCTTTTTCAGATAGATGTAGATCCTAAGGAGAGAGCCACCCCATCATACCTGAAAAGGGCCCCGGCTGAAACTAAGAAAAATTGGAGAAACAAGCAAGGGGGCTGTTTTCCTGATGAACCGGATACCAGCAGAAGGGGGAAGGAGATCAACACAGAGAAAAATCAACTCCTACCAAATCAGAGAGCCAGAGCCTCAGAGCCCCCCAACACCTCATCACTGAAGCAGACCAAAAATGAACCCAACATGGCTCAGGGAAATTTTGCGGAAGAGGGGGCGGAAAGAATGTCAGAGCCACATGTTGGGTCATGATATGCAGAGACATTTAGCTTACCCATAACTGTGGGCTAACTCCACAATGCATGACCTGTATACCTCAACAAGGAGGGACCAAGGGGAGGGGGTAGGTCACAGATGAGCCTAATAATGGTACCAAACTGACTGTATTTGCTGAATACAAAACTAACTAATAAAGAAAAAATAAAATAAAATTAAATTAAATTAAAAAAAAGAAAAATGAAACTAGACCTGCTCATCTCACCATACACAAAAACCAAGTCTAAATGGATTAAAACCTCCATAATGACCTGAAACTCTTCTCCTACTAGGAGAAAAAACAGGAGAAACTCTCCATAATATAGGGGTAGAGAAAGAGTTTCTGAACAAAACCCCAGTAGCCCAGGAACTTAAACAATCACTCAACCAATGGGATCTCATGAAGGCAAAAAGCTTTTGCACAAACATGCCATGAGCAGATCCAATAGATTACCTACTGAAAGGAAGAACATTTTTGCCAGCTAAACCACTGGCAGAAGTTTGACATCTAGAATCTACAAAGAACTCAAAAAAACTAAATAATAAAAATTCAAACAACCCACTCCAAAAATAGGTCAAAGAACTGAGTAGGAAGGTCTCAGAGGAAGAAATACAAATAGCTTACACACTTAAGAAAATGCTCAACATCCCCACCCATTAGGTAAAGGCAAATTAAAACAAATGTGAGATTCCACCTTACTCTAGGAAGGATGGCAGTCATTAAAAAAGAAAATCAAACAATAAATGTTGGTGAAGATGTTGAGAAAGAGGAACTCTCATCCACTGTTGGTGGGAATATAAACTTGTATAACCACTATAAAAATCAATATGGAGGTTCCTGAAAAAGATAAATATAGAGCTACCAACAGACCCAGTTATCCCCTTACTGGACACTGATTCTAAATGCTTCACTACAGAAATATTTTCTCAACAATGTTTAGAGATGATCAATTCATTATAGCTAAGAACTGGAATTAACCCAGGTGCCCATCAATGAATGAATGGATAACAAAGTTGTGGTACATTTACACAATGGAATTCTACTCAGTAGTAAGAAAAAAAGAATACAATGAAGTTTATAGGAAAATGGACAGACTTGGAACAGATCATACTCAGCAAACTCACACAATCACAGAAAGATAAATGCTGCATAGTCTCACTTATCTGAGGTTGCTAACCCAGACCAACTTGAGTTTTTGAGATACCTGATAATGAAATTAAGGCCCAGACAATAGGGATGGGGGAGGACAAGGGGAAGTTGGGGAAAAACAAACACAAAACTAAATCCAAAATGAAACCTTTATCCTTGGAGATAAACTAAAAAGTATAACTCTCAACAGGGGGAAGCACCTGAAAAGAAGGGCCCTGGAGAGAATAGAATAAAGCCTAAGCTTCAAAAAATGTTTTTGGGGGACTGGAGGGATTGCTTAGTGGTTAAGGCGTTTGCCTGCAAAGCCAAGGAACTCAGCTTCAATTCCCTAGGACCTACGTTAGCCAGATGCACAAGGGGGTGCCTGCATCTGGAGTTCATTTGTAGTGGCTGGAGGCCCTGGCATTCCCACTCTCTCTCACTCTCTCCCTCTTTCTCTGTCAAATAAATAAATAAATAAAATAAAATATTTTTAAAAGTGTTTTTTGTCTCTGGCCTGTAACTCACAGTACCATTGATTGGTCACTACTCACAATGAGCTGTGAGGTCCCTAAAACAAGACAAGTTTTCTGTCAAAGCACTTGATTACCTGCCCTAGGCAAAAGGTAAGACCCTATTGCTGGAGACACCATATGCTGCTGACACAGAGCATGGACCGACCTGGCTGGAATCTGGAAGAAAGCCAATTCCCAAACAGTTAGCTCTTCTAGTATTGGAAACTGCTACATGAGATACTGCAGGAAATTGGCCAATAACAGTCTGAGAAACCAGAGGTCTAAGGTACTCAGAAGCAAACACCCTGACTGGATACACATGTCAGTGCAATAGTGGCACTCAGTCTTGGTGTGTAACCAATAGCTTTCTGATTGGCTAAGAGATGCACTCAGTGTAAAGGAACCCATATCTGGAATTGGGAACCAGGTCTCCTATGAAGACAAAGATTATGCTTTCCAGTGTCAAGCTCTCACTAGTCTTTAGCTAAAAGAGGGGCTACAGGGCTAGAGAGATGGCTCAGCGGTTAAGCACTTGCCTGTGAAGCCTAAGGACCCTGGTTCGAGGCTCGACTCCCCAAGACCCACGTTAGCCAGATGCACAAGGGGGCGCACGCGTCTGGAGTTCGTTTGCAGTGGCTGGAGGCCCTGGCGCGCCCATTCTCTCTCCCTCTCTCTATCTGCCTCTTTTTCTCTGTTGCTCTCAAATAAAGAAATAAAAATAACAATATATATATATATATATATATATATATATATATATATATATATGAAGTGGGGCTACATACATCAACTTCTCTCTAAATTAATAATGTGTATTCCATTTAAACTATGCTGACTCCACTCTCCATTGGAGAATCTGTTTTTTTCTTTTTCAGAGGATAGCAAGACCTGAGGAGATAAACTACCCTCGCATTCAGCCAAGCCACAGCTGAAACCACAGAGGTATTGGAAAGTGAGCAAGAGTTCTGCTTCTATGTTGAACCTGACCATTAGTTCCAGGGTGTAGGAGACAGACCCTGAGTATATGCAACATTTGCCAAAGCAGAGATCAAGAGGCTCCTAAGAGGTCATCACTGAAGCAGACTTTAATCTCACCCAGCATGGCTCAGGGAATTTTGTGGAAGAGGAGGCATAAAGATTGTAAGAGCCACAGGAGACATTATGCCCCCTCAAAAAAAATCTCCTGTTCCCACAACTCATAACCCACAACCCCATAGGGAATATCTGTAACCCCACTGAGGATGGTCTCCAGTGGCATGGGGTCAGTGACAAGGGCAAAGAGGGTACCAGCACATGCTATATCCTTACAAAATATGTTGTTAATAATAATAAAACATGGAAAAAAAGACTTTTTTAGACAAAAAAGAAAGTCTATTTATCTAGATGTCTGATATCAAAAGCTCACCATCTGAAAATTAGGTGGCAGGCCTTACAACACTCTCTTCCAAAAAGTGCTAGCAAAAAAATGTTTCTAGTTCAAGTTCACCTGCCAGGATGAATATCCCTACTCTAAGTGTGTTTTTCACCAGTTTAAAGGCATAGTTGCTGCTGGAGTTCAAGTTGAGGAATATCATGTAATTCATTTCTCCCAAGCCCAATCTCACACTGTCTGGACTTATGAGTTTTTGGTATAAAATAAATGTTCACATAGAAAGCCACATTCCTTGGGGTCAGAAAGCACATTTTCAAAAAGAAGGGGTTCAGTAGAAAGAAGTTGGAGTAGGGAAGGGTTTATGATCAAAATATATTATGTACGTGTTTGAAAATTTTCAACAAAGTTTAATTGTTAGTAAGTATTAGGACACAAGCAATATTTATCTAAAGATAAGTCATAGGATTAATCACAAATCAAAAGGAAGAGCACTAATAGAAGGAGAGCATCTGAGGGAAAATGTCCCCTTCCTTTCAGTCAGACCACTGTTGTGGGACTGGAGAAAAATAAGACATTTTTCTTATTCTCCACACTCTTGGGAATAGATGTTCAGTGCAGTATGTGAACGGGATGAAGAAATGTCATTGGAAATTAAGTGCTCCAAGAATTTGTCTCCTACAGATTTTTTTTTCAAATAAATCTGTGTAAATATGCAAAAACACATGAAAGCCATTTAATGGCAGAACATAGAAAAGCATTGGTCACCGTATGGAAACCCCTCAACAGCCTCCATTGGAAAGTAGGTATTTACCAGTTATCTCCCTTTGTAGAGGAAACGGCACAGGATTAGTGAAAGAAAGATTTCCTTAGTCACAAAGTGATGAAGGTAGGACACACACACACACACCACACACACACACACACCAATATACAGGATCTGTCAAACCTAAAAATCAACTGAAATGAATCAGGATCACAAGCTTCAATGCAAAAAACAAATTAAAGGATAAAGATGGTGGAATAGGAGCCTCACCAAAGGAGCCTGGTGAAAAAGTAGGCAAGATAACATATCAAAAAGTTAAGGTGGATAAGAAACTATTAATCCAGGTGAGACCACTGCAGAGATGCAGGTGGGAGCTAGGAGCAAGAACTGGCTCAAGCCAGTTGCACTGGGAAGCCTTGCATGAGCCAGTGAGACTAGCCTTGGGGGGAAAAAAACACCTGAAGAAGACCACAGGACCAGCTGAGTAGCTCCAGAACTCTTTCAGTTTTCTGTAACCTCCTGATTCCCATTTGTCAGCACAAGGAGCACACCTGGAGCTCTCAGGACACCAAGGGTTCAAAGCGACTCCTCCCTCACATAGCACCCAGCACAGCTGAAGAGCACAATGACTTGACCTGCTGAACCCACAGTGCACGAAAGAGGGAACCACCTTTGCCCTCAATGTAGGTGAGATAGACAATCACCCCAAAAGGTAATGGGGCTGTTTTACACTGAGACAAGACATACTTCAAAGTCTGGTACATAGCTTGCTCTGGAAGTGCTCACTGCACCTTCTATATCAGGGCAGGCTGCTAAAGAAAAGAATTCCATGGAAAGAAATAATTCAAAACCTAGCCCACTAAGATAAAAATGCTGATTTGTTAGATCTGCTTTATGTTTAGTCTACTTTGCCATTCTTAAACAAATTGTGTTTTTATCCACCCAGTCTACTATTTGAATCTTTCTACTACTCTCCCCATTCACAGTTTACTTTTCCTTTTTCAAACATCTTTTACACATTCTCTCCTCCTTGTGCTCTCCTCTTTATTCAACATATCTACAACTTTCCATTGCCTCAACAACCTTCAATTCCCACTCTCACCAACTGAAAGAACATCCTGGCAATAATTAAACAGAGAAGCATCTGGATCAAATGCCATTATGGAACAAACAGATCTAATAGACATCTATAGAACACATATTCTTTTCAGCAGCATATAGAACTTTACCTAAATTAGACAATATATTATGACACAAAGACAATCTTTAACAAAAATGGGAAATTTTAAATACTTCCTTAGAGTCTTATCTGGTTATAATGGAATAAAACTATAAAATAACAGCAAGAAAAACTATAGAACATATACAAAGTCTTGGAAATTAAGCAATACACTACTGAATAATGAATGGGGCACTGAAGAAATCAAGTAAAAAATAATACAATGAATACAGTCTTAAGTGGAAAATTTACAGACTTAAGTACCAATGTTAAGAAATTAGAGCACAAAAAATACTACAGCTAGAAATCAGCAGCGAGAAATAAATAATGAAATAGATACCAATGATATACAAAGAATTAAAGAAAAAAGTGGATTTTGAAAGGATAAACAGGCTTTATAAACCTATTATGAAACTTAATCAAAAGATAAAGAGAAGAGACCCAAATTAGAAAAGTTAGAGATGAAAATGATACCATTACAACAGATGCCAATGGAATCCAGGAAATTATAAGGACATACCTTAACAACACTAAACAGTAAAATCTTTAAAAATGGACAAATTTCCAGATATGACCTACCAAAACTAAAGCAAGATGAGATAAACAAATATGTAAAAAGTAATGAGATCAAAGCTGTTTCAAAAAAAAATATTGGGCTGGAGAGATTGCTTAGGGGTTGAGGCACTTGCCTTCAAAGCCTAAGAACCCAGGATTGATTCCCTAGTACCCACATAAAGCCAGATGCACATGGTGGCACATGCATCTGGAGTTTGTTTACAATGTCTACAGGCCCTGTAACTGTGCCTATTTCCTCTCTCTCTCTCTCTCTCTCTCTCTCTCTCTCTGCCTCTTTATCTCTCTCTCTTAAATAAATAAATTACATGTATATAATCTCCCAATCAAAAAAAAGTCCATGCCTAGATAGATTCACTGGTGAATTTTACCAGACCTTCACAGGAGAACTAACACCCATGCTTCTGAAAATATTCTCTGAAATAGGAAAGGAAAGAGTACTTCCAAACTCCTTTTATAAGCCAGCACTACCTGAAAACCAGATAAACAGACAACCAAAAAAGAAATTATAGACCAACCTCCTTCATGAAGTCAGATACAAAAATTCTCAACAAAATATTGGCAAACAGAATGCAGGAACACATCAAAAAGACATTCATCCTGATCAAATATTTTTGTGTTTATGTTTTTAAATTTTTGTACTCAGTGAATACACTCAAGTTGATGATACCATTGTTAGCCTCCTCCCTGTCCTCCCCCCTCCACATGGACCCTCCTTGTTGGGGTATATAAGTCATGCATTTTGGTGTTAACCTTCAGTTTGGGGTGGGAGAAAATGTCTCTGAATGTCATGATCCAGCATGTGGCTTTGACATTCTTTCTGCCCCCTCTTCCGCAAATTTCACTGAGTCATGTTGGGTTCATTTTAGGTCTGCTTCAGTGAAACAGTGGTGAAGGAAACAGACACAGAGAACAGTCAACCTCTACCAAACCAGATATCCAGAGACACAGAGGCTTCCAAGATCTCAAATGGGTTTTATTATAGATGAAAAGGTGGTTCAATATATGCAAACAAATATATGTAATGCACCATATAAATGGACTCATGGACAAAAATTGCATTATTATTGCAAATAGGTGTAGAAAAGGCATTTGAAAAAAATCCTACATCCTTTCATGATAAAAGTCTTAAACTAAGAACAAAAGAAACACACTTCCACATAATAAAAGCTATTCATGACAAACTGGGAAAAATATAAAGCATTTACAGTAAAATCAGGAACAAGACAAGAGTGCTCACTGTGCCCACTTCTATTTAATATAATACTGGAAGTCTTAACTAGAGCAAGAAAACAAGAGACTCAAACAAAAATGATATAAGTAGGAAAGGAAGAAGTCAACTTATGATTTACAGATGACATGATACCAAAAATAAGAGATCCTATAGACTTTACCAGCAGTGTTAGAGCTGATAAATGCTTTCAGCCAAGTAGCGGGATACAAACAACACTCAGAAATCAGTAGCTTTCTTATATACCAATAACAGACACACTGAGGAGGAAATCAGGGAAACACCACTATTCACAATTTCCAATAAAATAAAATGCCTTGTAATGAACCTAAGCAAGGAAATGAAGAATCTCTGCAATGAATAGTGTAAACACTCAGAAGAAAAAATGAAGAAGACATTAGGAAATGGAAAGATATCCCATATTTGTAAAATGAAAGAATCAATATTGTAAAAATGGCTATCTTACCAAAACTAATCTACAGATTTAACACAATTCTCATTAAGTGGCATTCTTCACTGAAATAGAGAAATAAATTCTAAAATTCATTTGGAGGCATAAAATACCTGGAATGGCCAAAGCAATTCTGAACCAGAAAAATAAGGGTAGTGGTATCAACATACCTAATTTTAAGATACATTTTAGAAGCATAGTAACAAAACAGCATGGTACTGGCACTAAACCAGACACATAGCTCAATGGAACAGAATAGAGGACCCAGATATAAACTCAGGCAGCTATAGCCATCTGATTTTTTTTACAGAAACCCCAAAAAATTTACTGGAGGAATCGTGGGTATCTATATTAGAAGGATGAAAATATATCCTGATTTCTCTCCACACACAAGAATCTATTACAAATGAATGAAAGAATTCAACATCAGATGGAAACTCTGCAAATGATAGAGGAAAAACCAGAGGTAACTCTTCAACATATAGGTATCAAAGGACTTTGTGAATACAAGTAAAATCACTAATCAACCATAGGGACCTCTTGAAATTAAAAAGGTTTTGCACAGCTTTTTTTGTACAAAGGACAGTATGAATAGAGCAAAGAGGCAGATTTCAGAATGGGAGAAAAAAAGTCTTTTCCAACTACACATCTATTGAAAGATTAATATCTAGAATAGAACTCAAAACTAAATAATAAATCAAACAGCCCAATCAAGAAATGAACTTAGAGGTTGGAGAGATGGCTTAGCAGTTAAGTGCTTGCATGTGAAGCTTAAGGACCCCAGTTTGAGGCTCAATTCCCCAGGACCCATGTTAGCCAGATGCACAAGGGGGCGAATGCATTTGGAGTTCGTTTGCAGTGGCTGGAGGCCCTAGCATGCCCATTCTCTCTCTCTCTCTCTTTCTCTCTCTCTCTTTCTCTCTGTATCTGTCACTATCAAATAAGCAAATAAAAAAATGAACAAAAATAATTTTAATGAACTTAGGGGCTGGAAAGATGGCTCAAAGGTTAAAGCCAGTGCTTGCAAAGCCTGTGTGCCCAGGTTCAATTCCTCAGTACCCACGTAAAGCTAGATGTATACTGTGGCGCATGCATCTGAGTTTGTTTTCAGTATCAAGAGGAGCTGATGCACCCATTCTCTTTCTCTCTCAACCTCTCCCTTACCTTTCAAAATATTTCTTTCTCAATTTTTATTAACATCTTCCATGATTATAAAAAATATCCCATGGTAATACCCTCCCTTCCCCCACTTTCCCCTTTGAAATTCCATCATATCCCCTCCCAATGTCAATCAGTCTCTCTTTTATTTTGATGTCATGATCTTTTCCTCCTCTTATGATGGTCTTGTGTAGGTAGTGTCAGGCACTGAGAGGTCATGATATCCAGGCCATTTTATGTCTGGTGGGAGCACGTTGTAAGGAGTCCCACCCTTCCTTTGGCTCTTACATTCTTTCTACCACCTCTTCCGCATTAGACCCTGAGCCTTGGAAAGTGTGATAGAGATATTACTCAGTACTCCAGTCACTTCTTTCCAGCATCATGATACCTTCTCAGTCATCCAAAGGTCACTGCCATCTGAAAAGAGAAGATTCTCTACCCAAAGTGAGAGTAGCATTAATATAAGGGTATGAATATTAAGAGAAGTGCTTACTGGGCAGATTGATAAGCATAGTATATACATTTACCTAGACATCAGCAGACGTTACACCCCTAGGGCTCATGACTACCCCTGTTTTAAGTTTTCAGTATCAGGGATGTATTCCCTCCCATTGAGTGGGCCTACAGTCCAATTGGAGGGCAGCTGGTTTCCACCATGATAGACTTGCCACTATTGCACCCATTGGCTCCTTTAGCCTGGATGGCCCAATATAAGGCTTGAAGTGTCCACTATTGAGTATCTTCACTGGTGATATCTCTTTCTCCCATTGAACTGCATGTAGAATGGCTTCTTCCAGCTTTCTCTCAGCTGGTCTACATGGAGGAGGTTATCAGCTCAGTTCCAGCAGGATTTCTCAGTGGCCTTGCAGCCCAAGTATGTGGAGTCTTCAGCAATAGGGTCTTGCCATCTATTCCTGGTGGGAAACCAAGGGCCTCGGCAATGGCCTATAATGTTTTGGGGGCAGCAGGGATCTCCCTGGCCAACAACTCACTGGAAGGTATCCCATCCCTGGCACTGAAAATTTTCTAGCAACAATCTATGGCTCCTGAGTGTTCCATTGTCCAAAAATGGAGGATTCCATATGATTTATTTATATCCTCTTACATTTTGATTAACTGTCCCTCCACCTTTCCTTTACTCAGTCTCTTCCCCTGACCTCACTTTGGGCCTTTTCACCCCCATTAATCTATTCTTCTACTTACATAAATACAATACCATCCTATTAAGTATCCCTCTCCCTTCCTTTCTCTTCCCTATACATCTCCTTTTTAGCTTACTGGCCTCTGCTACTGAGTTTTCTTCTTCTCACACAGAAGCCCAATCATCTGTAGCTAGGATACACATATGAGAGAGAACATGCGGCGCTTGGCTTTCTGGGCCTGGGTTACGTCAGTATAATCCTTCCCAGATCCATCCATTTTCCTGCAAATTTCACAACTTCATTTTTCTTTACTGCTGAGTAAACTCCATTGTATAAATGTGCCACATCTTCATTAGCCACTCATCAATTGCGGGACATCTAAGCTGGTTCCATTTCCCAGCTATTATAAATTGAGCAGCAATAAACATGGTTGAGCATGTACTTCTAAGGAAAATGAGATGAGTCCTTAGGATCTATGCCTGGGAATGCTATAGCTGGGTCATAGGGCAGATCAATTTTTAGCTGTCTTAGAAAACCTCCACACTGATTTCCACAATGGCTGGGCCAGATTCCATTCCCACCAACAGTGTAGAAGGGTTCCTCTCTTTCCACATCCCCACCAGCATTTATGATCATTTGTTTTCATGATGGCAGCTAAACTGATAGGAGTGAGATGGACTCTCACTGTAGTTTTGGTTTGCATTTCCCTGATGACTAGGGATGTAGAACATTTTTTAGATACTCATATGTCATCCATATATCTTCTTTTGAGAACTCTCTATTTAGCTCCATAGCCCATGTTTTAATTGGCTTGTTTGATTTCTTATTATTTAATTTTTTGAGTTCTTTGTATATCCTAGATATTAATCCTCTGTCAGATATATAGCTGGCAAAGATGTTTTCCCATTCTGTAGGTTGCCTCTTTGCTTTATTCACAGTGTCCTTTGCTATACAAAATCTTTGTAATTTCATGAGGTCCCAGTGGTTAATCTGTGGTTTTATTGCCTGAGCAAGTGGGGTTATATTCAGAAAGTCTTTGCCAAAACCAATATGTTGAAAGGTTTCCCCTACTTTTTCCTCTAGCAGTTTCAGATCTGATGTTAAGGACTTTAATCCATTTGGACTTAATTTTTGTGCATGGAGAGAGAGAAGAATCTATTTTCAGCCTTCTACAGATACATTTCCAGTTCTCCCAGCACCATTTGCTGAAGAGGCTGTCTTTAATCCAATGAGTATATTGGGAAATTTTTACCCAATATCTGGTGGCTATACCTACCTGGACTTACATCTGGGTCCTCTATTCTGTTCCATTGATCTACATGTCTGCTTTTGTACCAGTACCATGCTGTTTTTGTTACTATGGCTCTGTAGTATAGGTTAAAATCAGGTATGGTGATACCACCAGCCTTATTTTTGTTGATTAGTATTATTTTAGATACTCGAAGTTTTTTGTGATTCCAAATGAATTTTTGGATTGTTTTTTTCTATTTCTGTGTAGAATGCCATTGGAATTTTGATGGGAATTGCATTAAATGTGTAGATTGCTTTTGCTAAGATTGCCATTTTAACAATATTGATTCTTCCAATCCAGGAACAAGGGAAGTTTTTCCATTTCCTAGTGTCTTCTGCAATTTCTTTCTTGGGTGTGTTATAGTTCTCATTGTAGAGATCCTTTACTTCCTTGGTTACGTTTATTCCAAGGTACTTTATTTTCTTTGATGTAATTGTGAATGGGAGTGATTCTCTGATTTCATCTTCTGTGTGTTTGTTGTTAGCATATAGGAAGGCTACTGATTTCTGTGTATTTATTTTGTATCCTGATACATGGCTGTAGGTGTTTATCAGCTCTAACAGTTTGCTGGTAGAGTCTTTAGGGTCCTTTATATATAGAATCATGTCATCTGCAAATAATGATAACTTGATCTCTTCCTTTCCAATTTGTATCCCTTTTATGTGTGTCTCTTGCCTTATTGCTATGGCTAAGACTTCCAGTACTATATTAAATAAAAGTGGGGACAGTGGACACCCTTGTCTTGTTCCTGATTTTAGTGGAAAAGCTTCCAGTTTTTCCCCATTTGGTAATATGTTGGCTGTAGGCTTGACATAAATAGCCTTTATTATATTGAGATATGTTCCTTCTATTCCCAGTCTCTCTAGGACTTTTATCATGAAGGGATGTTAGATTTTGTCAAATGCATTTTCTGTCTCTAATGAGATGACCATGTGATTTTTGTCCTTCAGTCCATTTATATAATGTGTTACATTTATTGATTTGCTTGTGTTGAACCACCCCTGCATCTCTGGGATAAAGCCTACTTGGTCAGGGTGAATGATCTTTCTGATATATTCTTGTATTCTGTTTGCCAATATTTTGTTGAGAATTTTTGCATCTGTGTTCATAAGGGGGATTGATCTGTAATTTTCTTTTTTTGTTCTCTCTTTGACTGGTTTTGGTACCAGGGTGATGTTGGCTTCATAGAAGGAGTTTGGTAGGATTCCTTCTTTTTCTATTTTATGGAAAAGCTTAAGAAGCAATGGTGTTGGTTCTTCCCTGAAGGTCTGGTAAAATTCAGCAGTGAATCCATCTGGGCCTGGACTTTTTTTATTTGGGAGATTTTTGATAACTGCTTGGATCTCCATGCTTGTTATAGGTCTATTTACATGATTAATCTCATCTTGATTTAATTTAGGTAGGTCATATAAATCAAGAAAATCATCCGTTTCTTTCAGATTTTCATACTTTGTGGAGTATATGCTTTTATAGTATGACCCTATGATTTTTTGAATTTCTCTGTTATCTGTTGTGATGTTGCCTTTTTCATCTCTAATTTTATTAATTTGTGTCTCTTCTCTTTTTCTTTTGGTCAGATTTGCTAAGGGTTTATCAATCTTGTTTATCCTTTCAAAGAACTAACTCTTTGTTTCATTGATTCTTTGGATTTTTTTTTTTTTTGTTGTTGTTTGTTTCTATTTCATTAATTTCTGCCCTAATCTTTATTATTTCTTCCCATCTGCTGATTTTTGTTTTGCCTAGTTCTTCTTTTTCCGAGGCTTTTTTTTTTTACTTTATTCATTTAAACCTTTATCTAGAAATGTAAAAAGTGTAAAAGTATTTTTAAAAGTGTTGTTCTGAACTTCAGATACTTTTTTTTTTTTTTTGGCATGGCACTGGGAACTGAATCTAGAGTATCACACATGACATGTGCTAGTCAAGGGCTCCCTCTACATTAAACATTCCCAGCTCCAGACACTTTCAGTCCTTTCTTGTGAGCGGGTGACAAGAAGCCAGTCAGGATAGAAGTTAAGAGGTCCTCCCACCCTTACAGAAAAGGGAAGACCCAGGCAGGGTGTAGGACCACAACAAAAGGGCCCCGCAAGAGAATGCACCCTTCTCTTCCAGCACCACCAGCCCAATTCCCTCCCACCCCACAACCCCTTCCCCAGACTCTCCTCTTCAACAAAGAAGAAACTTTGAAAATTCTTGAAACTTTTCCAGGAACATGGTGCATAGCAGGCAGCTACCTGAACAAAGAGGGCTAGGGCCTGCCCCTGTACTTTTTGCCAGGAAGGATGGGGCATAAATTAGCTTCCTCCTCATCACTCTCCTCTTCCTCACTCTCCTCTTCTTCAGAAACATCATTGCTTATAGTCACAATCTGATGCCGACCAGTGATGCACACTGGGCCAGAGCCCGACTTGAGGCGGAAGGTTACAGGTGGTTGAAGTTGGAAATCGTCCAGACTGAGCAAGGGCTGACAAGACAACTTGAGATTGGCCACAGGTACTGCTATTTCCTGGTGATCATGGTTCTGGGCCACAACTTCCACCACGTTACACTCATCCTTGGCCCCCTCAGTGAGGCAGAGCATAGTCAATGCCAGCACATGCTCCGTATCGCCCTCTTCTTCCACCTTGAAGGTGAAGGAGTGGGTGTGGCTGGAGAGTTCACAGCTGAAGAAGAAACTATCCATAGTGACCGGCACCAGGACCCGTAGACCCCCGCCAGTCCCAGCCCAGACTCGGCTCTCCTGACTCAAGAAGGATAAGGCGGCGGCGGTGCCAGCAGCCATTCTGAAAGGCTTTTCCAAGGCTTTAAGGTGAAGCATTAGGTCGCTTACTTGAGACCTTTCTAATTTCTTATTTACCTATTAGGACTGCCTTCATTGTGTCCTAAAGGCTTTGGTATGTTGTGTTCGCATTGTCATTTGACTCTATGAATTCTTTGATTTCCTCATTAACCCATTCATCACTTAGTAGCTTATTGTTTAGTTTCCATGAATTTGTGTATGCTCTATAGCTTTTCATGCTATTGATTTGTAGTTTGATTCCACTGTGGTCAGATAAAATGCAAGGAATTATTTCAATTGTCCTGTATTTGTTAAGATTTGCTTTGTGCATGCTGGCACACGCTTTTAATCCAAGCACTTAGGAGGCAGAGGTAGGTAGGGTGCCGTGAGTTCAAGACCAACCTGAGACTACATAGTGAGTTCAGGTCAACCTGGACTCGAGTGAGACCCTACCTCGAAACACCAAAAAAAAATTTCTTTGTGTCCTAATATATGGTCTATTTTAGAGAATGTTCCATGTACTGCTGAAAAGAATGTATATTCTGCAGCATTTTGATGAAATGCCTTGTATATATCTTGTATATAGGTCCATTTCTTCTATGACCTCATTTAATCCAGATGCCTCTCTTTTTGGATCGCTGCTCTGGTCGCCAGTACTGGGTGCTGTGATCAGCCTTCCCCTGGTCTCTGGTTCTTGCTGGCACTTGCACTGGAGGTGGGGGAGGGGAGGCTGTTGATGGTAGTTCTAGTTCTCCTGCTGGTCCACGTGATCCTCTACCTCATGATCTGATCCTCCATTTTTTGCTGAGGTTCTCCAAGTTTCTTGAGTTTGCAAAGAGCTCCCGTGTGAGGGAAAAAAATCTCCTCACCTGGCGTTTCCTGTGGCTCAAGCCAAGCCTTGTATCTATGGTCCCAGGAACCTGGTGCCGCCGATGCTGGTGCACTTCTGCCTGCCTATGTGGGCTCTGCATGCTCTGGATCTCTCCCACTTCTCTGCTGCTATTGGTAATTTCTTATACACCTCACTTTTTAGTAGAAGAGTGTATTTTTCTGGGGTTTTCTTGTTTGTTTGTTTTCTCCCCTAGGCTGCTTTGACGTGGTTCCTATGCCACCATCTTAAATGGAAGTCTTTTTTTGTTGTTGTTTTGTTTTTTGCAGTGGCTGGAGGCCCTGGTGCACCCATATTCTCTCTCTCTCTCTCTCTCTCTCTCTCTCTCTCTCTTTGTCTCTCTCCTTGAGAATAAATAAATAAATAAAACATTCTTTAAAAGTACACAGCTGCCCTGAACATGGACACCAGACTGATTTTAGGCCAGCCTGTGAGAATGTTAGTCCAATTTTCAATCTAGCCATTGTAAGGTTTGGGAGTGACTAAGCCATGGAAACCACTCTGAGGCAAAGATAGAAGCTTTTATTTGGGAAAAGCACAAGCTGCCAGGATTGACTCTCAAGAGCAGAACACAGCCAACCTGTGATTGCAGATAGTGTACTTTATCAGGCTCTTCAATTGGGGGAAGGTGAGGAAGAGAAAAATTTAAACAAACCACTATAAAAAAAGGTTTCTTTAAGGAAGATCTAAGATAGCCAGGGAGTGATAACAGACAAGATAAGGGGGAAGGAAATCATGACCTGGGTGGGGGCACATTGTTAGGCAAGGAAGGGATAATGGCTGAGTGGTTTCTTCAGGAATGTGGATAACCCACTTCCTTGTGTCTGTCACCATTCTGCTGTATTTGGTGGCTCCATTTTGGGGAGACCATCCTGACCTAACATTCCAAGCTTCTATTAATGACAAGGGACCATGGTTTTGCTCTTCTGTAGTATCTTCATGCTGACCATAGTGGGCAATGAGTTCTTATGGGAGAGGCTGGATAATGTGGTCTATGGGTCTCTCATGAGGGCATGTTATGAGGAGATGGCTCCTTGTTGGCTAAAAGATGGTATGAGATAGAGGAGGGACAGGTCAGTAAAAGTTGGTTGAATTTTCAGTAGGTGAATTGGCCCACCTGATTTTGGATGCATCTCAGAAGGCAGGGGGCCAGGGAAAGTAGCAAAAATAGTCCAGATATAGGCCATAAGAGTGGGAAAATCCAGGGCCAGACCCCCCCCCCAAAAGATGTTCCATGACTCAGAGGGAATTGGTGTTCATACCTGAAGCTGGTTGGCCAGATTTTTTAGATTTCTAATTTTGACCTCTACCAGGCCTGATCAGTTAACATAGTAACAGCATTCCTCATTCAGAAAAAGGTAGGTTCTACTGAAAGCCTTATATTCAGCCAGCCAGGCCAAGTGAGCCAACAGGTGCAATAATGGCATGTCTGTCACGGTGGAACCCAACTGTCCTCTAATTGGACTGGAGGCCCGCACCATGGGAGGGAATACATCCCTGATACTGAAAACTTAAAACAGGGGTAGTCATGAGCCCTAGGGGTGTAATGTCTGCTGCTGTCTGGCTAAATGTATGTACTATGCTTATCAAACTGCCCAGTAAGCAATAAGCACTTCTCTTAATGTTCATACCCTTATATTAATGCTACTCTCACTTTTGGTATAGAATCTTCTCTTTTCAGATGGCAGTGACCTTGGGATGACTCAGAAGACATCATGGTGCTGGACAGAAGTGACAGGAGTGCTCAGTACTGCAATATCTCTATCACACCTTACAAGGCTGAGGGTCTCTTGCAGAAGGGGTGGTGGAAAGAATGTAAGAGCCAAAGGGAGGTTAGGACTCCTTACAACATGCTCCCCTCACACACAAAATGGCCTGCATATCCATGACCTCAAAGTGCCTGATGCTACCTACACAAGACCATCATAATAGGAGGAAAAGATCATGACATCAAAATAAAAGAGAGACTGATTGAGATGGGGAGGGGATATGATGGAGAGTGGAGTTTCAAAGGGGAAAGTGGGGGGAGGAAGGGTATTACCATAAGATATTTTTTATAATCATGGAAGTTGTTAATAAAAAATATTTTGAAAAGAAAAAAAACTCCAGATGCATGTAACACTGTGCATCTGGCTTCGTGTGAGTACTGCATAATTGAACCTGTGTAGTAGGCATTGAGCCATCTCGCCATCCCACAACTGTGTACTTTACACCACTGATGCAATTCATGGAGGTCACACTGCAAGTGACAGCTGAGGCAGCATGGTTGGCCTTCCTCAAGGAGGTAACGATTGCAGAGTCACCATCACCTGCTGAGAGCCAGGCCCTGCAGTAAACACCATGGATACAAGCATAGGTCTTGGCCTGAGGTGTTTGCAAGCCCACATCAGGCCATCTTTTGAGATGCACAGAGTCACCATATTGAAGTAATACATTATATCTCCTTCTAGCTTATATTAGTTTAGATGGAATATAATCAATGCATCTATAAGCAATGTAAATATGCTCCTCGGACTTTCAGTGAAGGAGTAGATGTTACACTTCCCTCCTCTGAAACTGTCCTACAGCATCCTTAACATCCTCACTGAGGCCACAGGGTTTGAGTGGGCTTCTTCTGTGGTACTGTTACCATGGCAAATGGCAGCCAGTCCTGTGGCAGCTATAGAGGCTGCCAAGCTTACCCCTATCATCATGGGCAGATGGACATCTCTTTTGTAATGATGAGTTGGCCTAGCAAGACAGGCTGCCAGTTCTTCCTTTGTATACATGGTGATGCTAGGTACCAAAGTGACCAGGGTGCAAGTTCTTGAGTGCAGTCACAGAGAGATGCAAGTATACAACATGGAGTAACACCAAAAATAAATTCCCTTAGGTAAGGTGTGGTTTTTAGCAATAGAGTTATTCCTGAAAGCTCTCAGCCAGCATTGAGAGATGTCTTTATGCCAGCAATCTAGGCAGTTCAGAAGAGGAAGTTGGATAGGGAGCTTGTAGAGAGGACACCAAAACCAAGGAATGTCTGAAGCAGAGGTGACATTGAACAAGGGGACTGCAGTAATGAGGGTCAGCTCAATTGAAGCACACAGGAAGCAGGCAGTGTGATTAGTAAGACTGAGTTGATTGAGGAGGAAGAGAGAAGAATTAAGGATGGAAATCCAGGGGATAGTGGAGAAGGTTAGATTATGCAGATCTTCCTGGAGCTTTCCTTGAGCCTATTTGATGTCTGTAGTTGTCTGGAGATGGACATTTTGGGCAGTCTTAGGGGCATTTTGAATGGTTCTTAATATTTCTATTTGGTCCCCACAGTGAGAGCCCACAGTATATTGCATTGCCACCCCTACCATCCCATCTGCCCACTTTTGGTCCCATGGGTCTGTGATGGAAAAAACTGTGAGTACCCCATGAGATTTATGCTGTGGTGGTTGGATGCCATGGGATTTAATTGGGTGAAATTAGTGGTACCGACATGATGGGGAGATCGATAATGAGCACACTCCTATAGAGCCAGTATAGCATGCTGTTATGACTTGGTCCCAAGTGAAGCTGAGAATTCTCTCATACCATCCCTGTATTGAGCTGGCTTCAGGGCAGTCATTGGCAACATCTATTATAGAGAAGGTGAGGGAGATGGGCTGTGTGTACCCCATGAGAGGACAGAAGGATGAATTAAGGAGCTTGTTATACTTGCCCACAGCTGTGACATCAAAATGCCAGGCACAAGGGGGAAATGAGCACTCAGAGGCAAGGGATAGAAAGCTTGGGGCAAGGGAGAGAAGGCAGAAGAGCATTAGTGTCAAGAGTAACATTCTGGAATTGGGGGAAGATTGGGAACATGAGAGCATTTAAGAGGGCCCATTGTGGTGGCTGTGTACTTATCCCTGGATAAGATAGGGTAGGAAGGAGGTGACTTGACTCTCTTTATCTGTGATAGGTGGATCCAACTGGGCATTCCCTGAAGCTTTGCAGAGATGGGAGTGATTAGGATCACCGATGAGGTCCAGTACAGGGTGGCTTGAGACCCTATCTGCAAGACTGCTTAAGGTAGACTTGGTCTCCAGGGTTCAATGAGAGAGTTTTCTGTCTCCCTCCGGTGGTTGGGGAAGAAGGAAGACAGTCAGCATGTTCCTGGAGAAGGTTCCAGATAAAGGTGAAAGTTGATAAGTACCCATGGAGAGGAGTTTCTGGTAGTGGGGGAAGGTTAAACAACAGAAAGAGGTGCCCATACATGGGTTAAAAAGGGCTAAGGAAGGAGGGGGCCTGAAGAGTAGTTCTTACTTGGGCTATGGCAAGTGGGAGGAGCTGGGGCCACGGATAGGTGAAGTTCAGAAGTCAGTTTGGACAAGTGAGTTTTGAGAATTGCATTTTCCCTTCCTACGTTGCCTGAGGACTGAGGCCTATATGGAATATGAAGTGTCCAATCTATCCCCAGGGTTTTGGATACCTCCTTGGTTATCTTGGAAGTGAAGGCTGGTCCATTGTCTGATTGAATGGTAAGGGGAAGGCCAAAGCAGAGGAAAAGAATAGATTCAAGAATGTGAGAGGCTAGTATATTTATAGTTTCCCCTGTCATAGGAAAAGCTTCAACCCACCCCAAGAAAGTATCAACCATGGTGATAAGGTACTTAGTTTTTTTTGTGAGGAGGCATGTGAGTAAAATCTATTTGCCAGTCCACCCTGGGAAATGAGCCCCTGTTTTGGTGGGGTTTGAGTGAGGGAGGGGAAGATCTCCCCCTTGTGGAGAGGCCTTTGCACAGAGTGATCAACCCTGTGTCAGGGAGGAGATTAGAGAGGAGAGGCAAGGATGGAAAAGGAGCAGGGTCAGGAATCTTTGTAGAGGTCAGGCTCCCACATGAAATACATTATGCAGGTGGGTCAGGATAGTAGTATCTTGGAGATCAGGCTAGCAGTAGAGGTCCCACAGGCGTAGCCAGCCTGGTCCTGGGATAGTGCCATGTTTTGTTAGAGTTTGGTACTGTCCTGGGCTATATGAAGGAGTGAAGAAGGCAGGGGCAAGAAAAAGGCTGAAGATGAGTATGTGCTGTGGAGGCTGGATTCCCTGGCACCTGTCTGCAAAAGAGTTTTCCTTGGCCACAGGTGAAGTTACAGCCTGGTGTTCCCTACAGTGAATGACCACTGCATTTGTAGGAAGATAGGAGGCATGTAGCAGTTTAAGGATAAAGGGCCCATTAGTAATGGGGGCTCCTTTATATGAGAGTGTCGCGACCACCTCGACCAGCAAGGAAGATGCAACACTTGGATTCTTCTTTAAGCAGTTTATTCAGGAACCTTGAACAATCTTCTGACCCCGGGGAAAGCCAGCCCATAATATATAAAGCCTCTGGTCGACCAACCCCAGTACGCCATGTGGTGATTGCGGATAGGCCCACATATGCGGAGGCAAGCCAGATCATCAGCCCCAGCCAAATATGGAGTTGTTTACCACAGAGAGCACTCACCATCGGGAAGGTGGAAGGCGGCAACCAGCGCCTCAGCTCTCTACATGAGAGGAAGCCTCTCTCATTTCAGATAGCAGCATGGTGATGTAGAATATGGAAAGCATATTTAGAGTCAGTATGGATGTTAACTGTCTTGCCTTATGCCTAGGTTAGGTCTCAAGTGAGAGCTTCCAGCTCAGCCTTTTGGAATGTACTCCTCTTAGGCAATGGGCAGTCTCTATTATCTGTTCATCTGAGACAATAGCATACCCTGCTATCTGAGAGCCCTGTGAGTTAGTAGAAGAGCTGCCATGTGTATACCAGGTATGATCAATGTTGGGTAGAATAGGTAGAGATTCTAGGATTATGATAGGTGAGTTCCTGTAGGGTTTCTAAGCAGGAGTGTGTAAGTTGTTTGGGTAGAGGCAGGAGGGTAGTGGGATTAAGTGGAGGACAAGAGTCAAGTGTGATGTTGGGGTTATCAAGGAAAGTTATGTGAGAGAATTGAATTTTAGATGGGGTTAGAGTAGACAGGCAAGAGTTGGAGAGTAGATCTCTCAGTCTTTGGGGGGAAAGGATGGTGAGTAGTTGTCCAAAAGTGAGTATCTGTGCCTCTTGGGCTAGAAGAGCAGCTTCAACAAGAGCATATAGGCACAGTTGCCAGCCTTGGACAGAGGTTTCTAGTTGTTTGGAGAGATAGGCTACAGAGACAAAGGATGGGCTCTTCATTTGACATAGAACTCCCAATGCCATAACCCCAGTTTCTTTTCTTTTTTTTTCTTTTCTTTTTTCTTGGTTTTTTGAGGTAGGCTCTCACTGTAGCCCAGGCTGACCTGGAATTCACTATGGAGTCTCAGGGTGGCCTTGAATTCATGGTGATTGTCCTACCTCTGCCTCCTGAGAGCTGGGATTAAAGGCGTGTGCCACCATGCCCAGCTTATAACCCCTTTTTCTATGGAATAAAGAAGAAAAGGCTGCTGATGGTCTGGAAGTGCAAGGGCTGGAGCTTTCAAAAGCGTATTGCACAGGCAGAAGAAGGCGGCATCTGTCTCTGACTTAGGGTCTAGGGGGCCTCATGAGGGCTTCCTGTAGCCTTGTCATAAAGGGGCTTTTCCAGGAGGGCAAAGTTTGGAATCCACATTCTAAGAACCAAGCAAAGCCAAGAATGGAGAGAATTTCTTCCTTAGTGGAAGCTGAGGAGAGAGAGAAAAGATGTTGTTTGCAGTCTAGGGTGAGTTGTCATGAGGTGCGGGTAAGGTGAATGCCCAGGTACCTCTCTTGGTTTAAAGAAAGTTGACCTTTTTGAGGGGGGGGAATCTCATTATCCCTTAGATCTGAGGAAGTCAAGAAGTTTGTTAGTATGTAGTTTAGATACAGAATGAAGGGGTGAGCAAAAGGTCATCTAGATATTGTAAAAGTGTGCTGGGCAACATATCCAGGGACAAAACATCAGTGGAGAGAGCTTGACTAAGTAGGTGGGGCTGTCTTTAAAACTCTGGGGAAGGACAATCCAGGTGAGTGGAGAGGCAGTATGAGTATCAGGGTCCTCCAGGTGAAAGTGAAGAGATTGTAGGAATTGGCATGGATGGGAATGGAGAAGAAGGCATCTTTGAGTTCAGGAACTGAAAAATGAGTAGTGGAGATGGGGATGTGAGAGAGAAGAGTATAGGGGTTGGGGACTACTGGATGAATGGGCATAATGGCTGCATTGATTAGGTACAAGTCTTGGACTAAGCAGTAGGTCACATCAGGTTTGATAATAGGCAAGACTGGTGTATTGAAAGGGGAATGAGTAGGGAAAAGGAGGCCAGCTTGGAGCAGGTGAGAAACAATAGGTTTGAGACCTTGGTAATGTTTAACTGAGATTTGGTATTGAGGGAGGTAGGGAAAGGAAGTTGGGTCTTTGAATGTGAGGAGGATAGGTGTGTATGAGAGGCTAGTGCTGGAGAGGAAGTGTCCCACACCCTGGGATTACCTTCAGAGGGAAGGGAGGGGGAAACCTGGATTCTTTGTAAGGGAGGGTGTTTGCATGAGGAGGAAGATATTGTGTGGGCAGTAAGTCAGAGGGAGAGAGAGAAAGAGAGAGAGAGAGTTTTTGCATAATGTCTCAACTCAGGAGAGGAACAAGAGAAATAACTTGGAGAGGGGAATGTCCCAGAGTACACAGGGTAAGGGGGAAGTGATGCATGGGAAGTGGGATAGGTCATAAATACCTGACACAGAGATCTGCAAGGGAAAAGTCTTACCAGGGTAGGATGGCAGGACTGACCATCTGGCCTCTGTATCAATCACAAATGAGATAGGCCTTCCTGCCAGCTGGACTGTGACCCTGGGCTCTTCCATTGTGATATGGAGAGTGTTGGTGGGGCATTGCCAATCTTCAGTGACCAGGCCCTGACAATCAGGCTCTCATGGGGAGGAAAGGAAGGGGCTGGCCTACCTTGCCGAGGAAAAGAAGGATAGTCAACTTTCCAGTGTCTTGCAAGTCTGCATTGAGGGCAGGGCCCTGGCAGCCAGCATGGGCTGTGGTAGGTTTTTGCCCTGTGGTTGGTGTTGCTGCTCTTGAAGCAGGGTGTTGATGGTGAGCATTGTGGCCCCATTGTCTTAAGAGGAGGAGGCCTCAGGGCCACAGTCAGGAAATGGAACTGCTGCCTGTCTCTGGCCATTCTTTCAGTCTATTCCTAGTCCTCTTTGTTATTGAAAACTTAAAATGCCAGGTCAAGCAGATATCCCTGAGTGGTTTGAGGGTCCTTTTCTAAATGTTTAAGTTATTTTCTGATGCAAGGGGCAAATTGGGACAGGAAATGGCTATTGAGAACTATCATGCCCTCTTGGGGAGTAGGATCGAGGTGAGTGTATTGGATGAGTGCCTCAGTTAGGCATTCCATAAACTCAGCTGGATTTTATTATTTTTTGTTTGTTTGTTTGTTTGTTTGTTTTTGAGATAAAGTCTCACTCTAGCCCAGGCTGACCTGGAATTCACTCTCTAGTCTCAGGGTGGCCTCAAACTCATAGTGATCCTCCTACCTCTGCATCCCAAGTGCTGGGATTAAAGGCATGCACTAACATGCCTGGCCTTCTGCTGGATTTTCCTTAGGCCTCTGGGTAAGAGTCTAGAGTTTGTCAACACTGACAAACTTATGGGATGTCTTTTAGAGGCCTGCCAGGAGGCAAAGTATCATTCTATCATGGACCACCCTTCTGGGGCTGTTAGTGGGAACATGATATTCCCAGTCAGGGACAGCAAGTGACCCACTGGGAAAGTGTTATCAGTTAAGTGAGCCTCATAAGAATGAGCCTGAGCTGCCACCCAGACACATTCTCATTCATCAGGACTGAGAGTGGAGGAAAGAACTACAAAGAGATCATGTCAGGTTAGGTCATAGGCCGTGGTGAGGTAGTGAAATTATTTGGTATAATGAGTTGTATCAGTGTAGAAAGACCCTAGACATCTTTCAATCTGGGATAAATCAAACATAGAAAAAGGAACATGAATGCGAATGATTCCTTCACAGCCTGCAACCTCATGTAAAGGGTATATTCTGTCCCTGTGAGAATGAGTACACTGGGTCAGAGGGAATAGAGGAGAAGAGGAGATGGGAGTTGATGGTGGTGGGGGCATGGAGATGAAGCAGGAGGCAGATGAAGGGAGGGAGGTGGGGTGTGGGCATCAGGCATGGGGTCAGGAGAGGCTGAGGGAGCTGGAGGAGACAGAGGAGCTGTTGGGGCCAGATCATCTACGGCATCCAGGTTAAAAGCAGAGGGTGAAGATAAGTATGGGGGAGAGGTTGAGTTTAGAGCACATTTCTGAGACCTTGACTAGAAGGACCAGGTGAGAAGAGCAGGTAGAACAGAGAGAAGGCTGTGTACATAGAGTTTAAAATGCTTGGATATAAGGTAGTTTGGACCACTTGCCTGTATATTGGCAGAAGTTTTCTAAATTAGTGAGAATTTGGAAATCAAAAGTGCCATGTTCAGGCCATTTGGACCCATTGTCAAGCTTATATTGTGGCCAGATAGAGTTGCAGAGAAAAATTAAACAATGAGGTTTGATGTTGTCCAAGAGTTGTAGAGGTGTTAAGTTCTTAAGGAGATAGGCCAGGGGGGTAATAGAAATTGGTTTGGAGGTTTTATTCCCCATGGAAGTCTGAGTGTATAGTAAAAGGGCTAGTGAGAGATGACAGAGACAGAGCAAGACAAGGGTGAAGAAAGAAACTAGGGCTTAAGCTGGGTTTACACAGGACACCAATATGAATCCTTGGCCCATTAGGGTGAATGGGGCCTACACCTTTTATGTGGACAGAGGCCACACAGGTCTCAACTGTCAGCTTTTTAGCCTGTTAGTGGGCAAGACAGACACCTGTGCTCTCGATGGCGAAAGCAGCTGGCAGTGAAAGAAGAGACCTCAGGAGATAAACAAGGGTGAGAGGAAGGAACCAGGCCTTAAGCTGGGTTTACACACAACACCAATATAAAGCCATGGTCCATTAGGGTGAATGGGGCCTATACCTCCCACATGGGCAGAGGCTATACAGGTTGCAACTGTTGGCTTTTTAGCCTGTTAGTAAGCAAGGAAGGAAACTGTGCTCCCGATGGCGAAAGCCACTGGCAGTGGAAGATGAAACCTTAGGAGGGAGAGGGAGAGGGAGAGGAGGGAAGGAGATGGAGTTGAAAGATTACCAATAAATACAACTAACCTGCTTCTTTGGCTTCTGTACAATTGCTTGCTTTACCTAGACATAAGGAAGGAAAAGCATGTTATACGTGACTTTCTGCAGTACGTGACTTTCTGCAACTAGCCGCCCGGGCCCAGATAAGGAACTAGTTAACTGAAATGCTGACCTTTGCCTTAGAAATCTGTGCTTGTTTGCCCACCTGTGCTTGTTTGCCCAACTCCTGTTTGCTCAACCGTAACCCCCTTACCCAATTTCTGGAAAGCCTCCGCTCAGAGACAATTGAACAATGCCTAACCGCAGGGGCCCTAGCTCCCTGCCTGGGGTCACGATCCCTGAGCCGAGGCGACACCCTGACGACATCTGAAGAATCCCTGAGCTGAAACATGTTTGAGATATTTCCGCATGTTTTATGATCTTTCCTTTTTAAAAACCCCTACCTCCCGGCTGCTCGGGGCTCTTCACCTCTCCTGCGTGAGGACTTCGTGTCGAGCCCCGGTGCACCGGTACAATAAACCTCTTGCGTCTTGCATTGAGAGCTCTCCGTGTGAGTGTCTTCGGGTCTAGTAGACAATCCCACTTGGGGACCCTCCGGGGGCTCCCCACATTTGGAGGTCCCACCGAGACTTTCCGGGATCTCTACAAGACCCCAGACCTCATTCCGGATCCCTCAGAGGTAAGAGGCGCCTCCTGTTACGTCTGTCTGTCTGTATGTTCATTGTGTTTGTCTAACCTCATCCAGTTTTGAGAATTCTCAATTCTGGGTGCCTTGCTCTGGGGTGTGGCAGGTCGGGGCTGACAGGCCTGAGGACCACCACCCAAGCAATCTGGAGGACGCTCTTGATTGCCCGGTGGAGACAGACCTGATTTCTGTCTCCTATCTGAAGAACTCTGACCGAGTTCTTTTCTATCGCAAGGCACCATCCGGGCCTAGCCCCCCGCCCTCTGAATCGCTTTTGTTTTTGTTTAGGCGGCGGGCAGGCCAACTCAGTTTTTTCTTTGTTTTCTGTGTTTTTCTGTTCATTTTGTTCTACTTTCTCTATCCTCCTCCCAAAATGGGACAGACTGTTTCTACCCCTCTGGACTTGACTCTAACACATTGGACTGACGTTAAGACGAGAGCTCATAACTTATCAGTAGAAGTTAAGAAGGGAAAATGGCAAACTTTATGCCAAGGAGAATGGAATTTGCTGAATGTGGGATGGCCTCAGGAGGGAACTTTTGACCTAGAGGTTATCCAAGCTGTCAAGAAAGTTATTTTACAGGAGCCCGGAGGCCATCCTGACCAGCTACCCTACATTTTTACCTGGCAGGATTTGGTGCAGGACCCTCCCTCTTGGCTAAAACCCTGGATTTCCCCCAAACCTGTTAACAAGGACTCCTTGCAGTCCGCCACAGTTCTTGTTGCAGGTTCAGGACAAAGGAAGAAGATCTATCCGGATACACAGACAGACTTACTCCTGTTAGACACCCCACCGCCATACCCGCCATCTCACGCTCCCACTGCTCCGCCTAACCCCTCAGCCGAAGGAGCACGTGGGGGGCCAGCAGCGGGGACCAGAAGCAGACGGGCTCGGACTCCAGATGCCACTATCACCCTGCCCCTTAGGGCTATAGGTCCTCCTCCTCCCCTAGGACCAGGAGATGACCCAGATCAAAGACCCCTGCCACCACTTCAATACTGGCCTTTCTCTTCTGCGGACTTATATAATTGGAAGGCTAATCACCCCCCTTTCTCAGAGGATCCCTCTAAACTAACTGCTCTCATGGAATCTCTAGTTTTCTCTCACCAGCCCACTTGGGATGATTGTCAGCAGTTACTCCAAACCCTCTTCACAACAGAGGAGAGGGAACACATCCTGTTGGAAGCCAGGAAAAACGTTCCTGGGGATGATGGACGTCCCACACAGCTCCAGAACGTGATAGACGACGGTTTTCCCTTAACCCGCCCCGACTGGGACTTCAACAACCCTGAAGGTAGGGAACATCTCCGCGTCTACCGCCAGGCTCTAGTGGCTGGTCTCCGGGGAGCCGCGAGGCATCCCACGAATTTGGCTAAGGTAAGAGAGATTATTCAGGGACCTGATGAACTACCTCTGTTTTCCTGGAGCGCCTCATGGAGGCCTACCGTAGATATACACCATTTGATCCAACTGCAGAGGAACAAAGGGTATCAGTTCTGATGAGTTTTGTCGACCAGTCAGCACCAGATATCAGGAAGAAGTTACAGAGATTAGATGGCTTAAGTAGGTATATGCTGTTGGACTTAGTTAAGGAAGCTGAGAAAGTTTACAATAAGAGAGAAACTGAGAAAGAAAGGGAACAGAGAAGAGTAAAAGAGCAGGAGGAAAGGGACAATAGACGAGATAAGAGACATGAGAGAAATATGACTAAAATTCTGGCCGCCGTAATTCAGGATAGAAAGAACCTAGACAGAGAAAAGCATAGAAATCCTAGACAGAGACAAAACCAGGGCAACAGACGGCAGTTGGAAAAGGACCAATGTGCCTATTGCAAAGAAAAAGGACATTGGATAAAAGACTGCCCCAAAAAGAAACCAAGAGAAATCTTGACATTGGAGGAAGACGATGAATAGGGGGGACGGGGCTCGGAACCCCTCCCCGAGCCCAGGGTAACCCTTAAAGTGGAGGGGGAACCCATTAAATTCCTAGTAGATACGGGGGCTCAGCATTCTGTCCTGTTAAAACCAGGAGGACCATTATCAGGCAAAAAATCGTGGGTTCTCGGAGCCACCGGGAACCAACAATTTTCATGGACTACCCGAAGAACGGTGGACCTAGGCGTGGGCCGGGTATCCCACTCGTTCCTTGTGATTCCTGGTTGCCCAGCCCCCTTACTAGGACGGGACTTATTGACAAAAATAGGGGCCCAAATCACTTTTACTAAAGAAGGCCCCCATGTAACTGATAAGACAGGAAAACTTATTCAAGTCTTAACTATGAAGTTGGAGGATGAACACAGGCTATTTGAGGCACCTCAGACTAACTTAGAAGTTGATAAATGGCTCACTGAGATCCCTGGAGCCTGGGCTGAAACGGCTGGCATGGGGCTGGCCTCCCACCAGCCACCCATAATTATTAATCTGAAGGCTTCTGCTGTGCCCATATCAGTGAGACAGTATCCCATGAGCCAAGAGGCTAAGGAAGGGATAAGACCCCACATATTAAGACTTCTGAAACTGGGAGTGTTGAGAAGATGCCAGTCACCTTGGAACACCCCCCTCTTGCCAGTGCATAAGCCCAACTCTAATGATTTCCGCCCAGTGCAGGACCTAAGAGAAGTTAACAGAAGGGTGGAGGACCTACACCCAACAGTCCCCAACCCTTACAACCTATTGAGCTCACTCCCACCTGAAAGGAATTGGTACACCGTCTTGGATTTAAAAGATGCTTTCTTCTGCCTACCCCTACATGAAAAAAGCCAGCTCGTCTTTGCCTTCGAATGGAAAGATCCGGATATGGGACTCTCCGGACAATTGACTTGGACGAGATTGCCGCAGGGCTTCAAGAATTCACCCACCATCTTCGACGAAGCCCTCCACCGAGACCTAGCGCCCTTCCGAGCCTCCAACCCTCAGGTAACACTCCTCCAGTATGTTGATGATCTTCTCCTTGCAGCTAACAGTCAGGCTGAATGCGAAAAGGGAACAACTGCGCTGTTGGAGGAGCTGGCCCGTTTGGGGTACCGAGCCTCAGCTAAGAAAGCTCAGATCTGCAAAAGGCAAGTCACATATCTGGGATACTCTTTGAAAGGAGGACGGAGGTGGCTGACGGAGGCCCGTAAACAGGCCATGGAGCAGATTCCAGTCCCAACAAATGCCAGACAAGTACGGGAATTTCTAGGGTCCGCTGGGTTTTGCAGACTTTGGATACCCGGATTTGCCTCCCTGGCTGCTCCTCTGACTAAGACAAATACAGCTTTTAAATGGGAAAAAGAACACCAGCAGGCTTTTGACAGCATTAAGCTTGCCCTGCTAACAGCACCTGCGCTCTCACTCCCGGATATCACCAAGCCCTTTTACCTGTACGTGCATGAACAGAAGGGCATTGCTAAAGGAGTGCTTACCCAAAGAACGGGACCCTGGAGGAAACCAGTAGCCTACTTATCTAAGAAATTAGACCCTGTAGCCGCAGGATGGCCCCCTTGCCTAAAGATCATTGCAGCTGTAGCGCTACTTCTAAAGGATGCAGACAAATTGACTTTGGGACAGACTGTTACTATCATTGCTTCACATGCTCTGGAGAGCGTTATCCGCCAACCTCCAGACCGCTGGCTCTCCAATGCCAGGGTCACTCACTACCAGAGTCTCCTCCTTAATTCAGACCGGGTCAGATTTGCTCCCCCCACTCAGTTGAACCCCGCTACCCTCTGGCCGGACACGGATCCCACTGTGCTACATAACTGTGGGGAAATCCTGGCCGAGGCCACCGGAGTCAGACCCGACCTCATGGACCAGCCCCTACCAGATGCTCAGATGACCTGGTTTACGGACGGCAGCAGCTACCTCCTTGAAGGTAAGAGGATGGCGGGAGCAGCTATTGTAGATGGGAGCAAAGTGATCTGGACTAACAAATTGCCAGAGGGAACATCTGCCCAAAAAGCTGAACTTATTGCCTTAACCCAAGCTTTAAATATGGCAGAAGGAAAAAAGGCTACAATATATACAGATAGCCGGTATGCCTTTGCCACCGCGCACATACATGGTGCCATCTACCGGCAGAGAGGATTACTGACCTCTGCAGGCAAAGAAATCAAAAATAAACAAGAGATTTTAGATTTGCTTGATGCTCTGCACCGACCGGCCAAGCTGGCTATAGTCCACTGCCCAGGGCACCAGAAGGGAGATTCCTTTGTAGCTCGGGGAAACAGGATGGCAGATGAGGAAGCCAAAAAGGCAGCTCAGGGAGCTTCCCTGTTCCCTTTGATTGAAAAAGAAACTGTCCTCGCTGAGCCACTGCCCTCAGAGTATACAGAGCAGGACCTTAAAGATATGGCGAGAATACAGAAGCATTTTAACACCAAATCACAGAAATGGAAAACTGAAACCGGGAAACAGATCCTACCCAGACAGCAAGCAAAGAACCTCCTGTTACACATACATAAGTTGACTCATTTTGGACCTAAAAAAATAATAGAGACTCTTAAAAAGACTGATTACCACATAATTGGACTTAAGGATATGGCTGAAGAACTCGTAAAACAGTGTGTACCCTGCCAAAAGGTAAATACACAAACAGTCCCAACAGACTTGGGAAAGCGATTTAGAGGGGACCGTCCTGGCTTGTTCTGGGAAACAGATTTCACCGAACTAAAACCAGCCAGATATGGAAATAAATATCTTTTAGTTTTTATAGATACTTTTTCAGGATGGGTAGAGGCCTATCCCACTAAGAAAGAGACTGCGGCTATGGTGACCAAGAAACTCCTAGAAGAAATTGTTCCCAGGTATGGAATGCCACAGGTAATAGGCTCTGACAACGGTCCAGCCTTTGTTGCCCAGGTAAGTCAGGAGGTGGCCAGGATACTGGGGATTAATTGAAAATTACATTGTGCATACAGACCCCAAAGCTCAGGACAGGTAGAAAGAATGAATAGAACACTAAAAGAGACCATTACTAAATTGTCCATGGAGACTGGCTGTACAGACTGGACGATGCTCCTTCCCTGGGCCCTTTTCAGGGTCCGCAATACCCCCTATAGATTTAACCTCACCCCCTTTGAGATACTTTTCGGAGTCCCAACTCCACTCAGCACATTGCTAACCCAGAGAGGACCAGATACAATCTCTAACTCTGATTTGAACTGCAGGCTGCAAGCGCTACACCTCCTTCAGAGTGACTTGTGGCCTAAATTGAAAAAAGCCTATCTGCCTGCTAAGGACCCAGCTCCACACCCGTATCAGCCTGGAGACTCGGTCTACGTGAGACGGCATCGACCCACGAACCTCGAACCTCGCTGGAAGGGACCCTTCACTGTACTCCTGACAACACCAACGGCCGTGAAGGTGGACGGAATCGCCGCCTGGATCCACGCCTCTCACGTTAAACCGGCTCCCTCACCTGACTCTCACTGGCAGCTGACAAAGACTGACAACCCCCTCAAGTTGCGTCTCCGCTGTGTTCCCACTACTGTCTCGAGTCATAATGACTCATCTTAAGGTTTGGTTACAGTTACTACTAATGTCCTTGTTGCTACCCCACTCAATAGCAGCCTCCCCCTACCAGCTCTACAACTACACCTGGCAGATCATTAATCAGGCAGGTGATGTTGCTAGTTCTACCTCACAACTATCCATAACCACTCCATGGCCCACCCTTGAGGTGGACCTCTGTAGGCTAGCCTTAGGAGCCGAATCAGGGTGGGGAACACCCGACTATTATTTGCCCCAGCGAGGACCCATAAACATAGGTTACCAACCACCCGAGGGGTCATCCTCAGACTCTGTTTATGTGCCACCACCTCAACCCAAATGCTCTGACCCTCAGGGAAGAAAAGTCCTACAAGAGACCCCTATATATGTTTGCCCAGGAGGACACCGTCCCAGGCCCCTGGGTAAAAGATGTGGGTTTGCTGATGTTTATTTCTGTGCAAAATGGGGGTGTGAGACCACAGGGGACGGGTATTGGAATCCCTCCTCTACATGGGATTATATAACTGTTAAAAAAAAAACAACACTCAGGCCCTTGTACTACTTGGTGTAACCCGGTGATGATTTCTTTCACTGACCAGGCAAAAACTAAAGACTGGGAAATTAGGGGATTTGAATGGGGACTTCGGATGTACGCATACTCTACAGACCCAGGACTAACTTTCAGAATTAAGCTCAGCAAGACATTTCCGGACTCTCAGAAAATTAGTGTAGGACCTAACTCCTTACTTCATAATCAACCTCTTCCTCCTCAACCTCTTCCTCCTCTCCCACTACCCAAGCCTGCCTCCCCCACTTCGATCTCCACGGCTCCAACTCTCTTCCAACCCACTCTGCCCCCTAACCCCCTTTCTTCAGCAGGTCTAATTTTAACCGTGGTAAATTCCTCTGTCCAGTTCTTTAATATGATTAACCATACTTTAAAGGACTGTTGGATATGCTATTCCTCCAGCCCTCCTTTCTATGAGGGACTGGCCACTACAGGAAATTTAAATTTTGCCAACAGTACTGACAATTTGCGTTGGAGACCCCCTCCAGGCTCTCAAGGGTTGACTATGAGTTTTGTTTCTGGTGCCGGACTATGCCTACTAGGACCTAACATGCTTCCCCCCCGCTCCCTCTCTGAGATCTGTAATCAAACTATCACTATTAACTCCCGCCTCTCCTCCCAATATATCTCTGCACCACTAGATACCTATCTCGCTTGCTCTACAGGACTCACTACTTATGTAGAAAAAGAGGCCTTCCTAGCAGAAAAAGACTATTGTATACTAATAAGCCTATTGCCCAGACTTACTATCAGAGACGCAGATGTTTTCCAGAAGATATGGAATACTGATTCTACTTCACCTCGATTCAAGAGAGAGCCTATCACTACTTTAACCTTAGCATTAGTAGTAGGTCTGGGGGCAGCGGGGGCAGGAACAGGAATAGCTTCTTTAGTCACCTCTAACCAGCATTATGCTACCCTCAGTGCAGCAATAGATAAAGACTTGCAAAAATTACAATCAGGCATGCAGAATCTAAAAGACTCAGTCTCCTCTTTGTCAGAGGTTGTTTTACAAAATAGAAGGGGACTAGATTTACTGTTTCTACAGCAAGGGGGATTATGTGCAGCCTTAAAGGAAAAATGCTGCTTTTATGCAGATAAGACGGGTTTAGTTGAGGATAGTCTGAAGCGGGTACGAGAAAGCTTAGAACAACGTAAGAGAGAGAGACAGCAACAGCAGTCATGGTATGAGTCTTGGTTTTCCAGTTCCCCTTGGGTGACCACCCTGATCTCTACCCTACTCGGACCTCTCTTAATATTACTTTTGCTTCTCACTTTCGGCCCTTGTATTTTTAACAGATTACTCACTTTTATTAGAGAAAAAATTAGTGCTGTGCAGATAATGGTGCTTAGACAACAATACCAGCAGTTGGCCCAGGCAGATAATAAATCCACAATTCCATGATTGGAATTATGACAAAAAAAAGGGGGAAATGAAAGATTACCAATAAATACAACTAACCTGCTTCTTTGGCTTCTGTACAATTGCTTGCTTTACCTAGACATAAGGACAGCCATTTTATGAAGGAAAAGCATGTTATACGTGACTTTCTGCAGTACGTGACTTTCTGCAACTAGCCGCCCGGGCCCAGATAAGGAACTAGTTAACTGAAATGCTGACCTTTGCCTTAGAAATCTGTGCTTGTTTGCCCACCTGTGCTTGTTTGCCCAACCCCTGTTTGCTCAACTGTAACCCCCTTACCCAATTTCTGGAAAGCCTCCGCTCAGAGACAATTGAACAATGCCTAACCGCAGGGGCCCTAGCTCCCTGCCTGGGGTCACGATCCCTGAGCCGAGGCGACACCCTGACGACATCTGAAGAATCCCTGAGCTGAAACATGTTTGAGATATTTCCGCATGTTTTATGATCTTTCCTTTTTAAAAACCCCTACCTCCCGGCTGCTCGGGGCTCTTCACCTCTCCTGCGTGAGGACTTCGTGTCGAGCCCCGGTGCACCGGTACAATAAACCTCTTGCATCTTGCATTGAGAGCTCTCCGTGTGAGTGTCTTCGGGTCTAGTAGACAATCCCACTTGGGGACCCTCCGGGGGCTCCCCACAGAGTGTCCCAAGATGGTGCAACCAAACCAAAAGGCACCCCTTAGGGTATGGTAGACCAGACAGCGAAAGACCTGAGGTGTCGAGAGTGGCTTTCTTAAGACCTAGGGTTGCGGCCTAAAAGTGGCTGAAGAGTGTAGCCTGGAATACTGGCACAACTTCCACAAGGAGGGATTAAACCTGAGAGCAGACCAACCCGAGAGGGACACTTATAGAGAACGGAGGAGGAGACAGAGAAGGGAAGAAAAACAAAGCTGAATTGTGGTAGATGTGAAAGCCATCACCAGGCAGAGATGGTCCAAAGCCTTCAGAGGGTCCAATGGCAGCTCGGTGGTCTAGTCAGGGAAAAAGGAGGTCTGGCCACCCAAGAGGGCAACCAGAAGCCTCCTATCTGAGTCACAAGCACCAGATGTAAGGTTTCGGAGTGACCAAGAACACAGAAACCCCTCTGAGACAAAGATGGAAGCTTTTATTTGGGAAAAGTACAAGCTGCCAGGACTGACTCTCAAGAGCAGAGCACAGCCAACCTGAGATTCCAGATAGTGTGCTTTATAGGGCTCTTCATTTGGGGAAATGTGAGGAAAGGAAAGTTTTTTAAAAAAGGTATCCTTAGGGGAGATCTAAGATATCCAGGGTGTGATACTAGACAAGATAAGGGGGCCAGGAAATTATGATCTGGAGGGGGGGCATTGTTAGGCAAGGAAGGGATAATGGCTGGGTGGAAGTGGATGAACCACTTCCTTTTGTCTGTCACTATCCTGCTGTCTTTGGTGATTCCATTTTGGGGAGCCCATCCTGACCTAACAGCCATCAGCCTCAAGATCATGGGCAATTATTCATTTTTCTAAACAACACAGATATGCTAGGTTTAATTACAACAGTTTTGCTATGGAAAATAAAGGTGGTGTTTCTCACTTATGAGAACATGATGATCTAGTCTGACAGTACTCCCCAGAACTCTGGGGTTTAGAAGCAAGTTCTAGTCTGCTGACATAACTGACAGAAAATTTTGATGTTAATTTCTCCCAAAACATAAGAAATTGGCTATAAGGAATATATTATCTTTGTGTATCTGCCAGTTGTCAGACTTTTGGTTATTCTTAGCATCAAGTTTTGGGATATTAGGCAGTTGAACTTACTAATAGTTTGAGGGTCATAGTTTCAGTCTTAGACCTGCCACTTAGGAGATGCATAGTTATGAATAAGTTATTATTGGACATTTCTGGGCCTTAGTTTACTAATCTGTAAGATACATGGGTTCAATATTTTATTCAGATATATATGTGTTTGTTAGGGGCTGGTGGAAATGTTAGGAATGCAGCAAAAAATAAGATTGGACAGTTTCTAATCACAAATATTATACTATGGTGGAAAAGACAGAACACAGGCTTATACATCAATAAAATAAGTAAGATAATGTAAAACAGTAGGATGCAGATAAAAATGCAGTGGAGACTCCTGTCTCTCTCCTTCTCTCTCTCTCTCTCTCTCTCTCTCTCTCTCTCTTTGTGTGTGTGTGTGTGTGTGTGTGTGTGTGTGTGTGTGTGTGTGTCTGCTTGAGGGCAGAACCTCAGGAACATTAAAGAGAACATCAGTGGGGCTTCATTTATGGAGCAACAGCAACTATCCAGTGGCTACACCTCTGAATAAAATGTCTCTCTCTCCTTCTTCAACTGTTACCTACCAATAACTCCTCAGAGAAAGATTGGAAATTTCTGGTCTCCTCCCCCATGCATGATGAGCCAATAGGTCTTGTGCAGGTAATGATAGTTGCTGTGAGGTTATGGATGAAAAGTCTGGGAGATAGTGTTCCACAGTGTCATTTCCAGCTCATTAGCCCAGTCCCATTCTAGGGAGCTTTGTGCTTAATAAATTGTCTATTTCTATACATCTCTGGTAGAACTCCTTATTCTGGAACGCAAAATCCTGGAAACTTTAGCAGGTGCCACTGGGACTTGGTCCCTCAACTTAGAATACTTTTTGTCCAGGTTTTTAGTCTTATAGATAAATGAGTTTATAGATAGACACAGAAGGCCAGAGAGCAAACGGTTATTTGTGTAGGAGGAAGTGAAAGCATACATACCAGGGAGCAGCAGCATGCTTGATCTTGAAGGAGTTAGCAAATCTCAGGAATTCGCATATTGGAAAAGTTCACTTCTTTCACATTTATTAATTCGTCTCCTGCTCCCTCTCTGCCAGCACACCCCCAACCTTCTGATGTAAACTCCCTTGCCAAATGCTATACTGATACCTCAAGTTTCCAGAGTGCTGCCTGCTGAGATGTGTGTGAAGTGTCCATCTACAACTGACCTCCAATAAAGACTAATTTTCTATTAGCTTCTAGACCTCACCAGAGAACACTGCCAGGGGAAGGTTGGGTGTTTCTTTTATTGTATTTTCTGTTGCTTAGTTGTTTATTTATGGGTGAAGTTGGTCATATTAAAATTATTTGCACATGAGTCGTGTGTTACTGGTCATGTGATTCTTCTGCGAGTAGTGAGGTTGCATGCATTGCACTTGAGATATTTGAGACATGAGCATGCTTGCTCAATTTACAGCATTTATCCACAATACTGGAGTGTCCCTAGTAGAAAGTCATGCATAGCTCCTCTCCTGGGCATTTAGAGGACTGAGTGTGCTCTGGGAGTTGGTAGTTGGTGATGACTCTGAGAATCCAGGACAGCATCCTGCAGAGCTGAACATTCCTGCTTTTGATTGGACAACAACTACAAGGAGCTCTCACCAGGAGCCACACAAGAAGGAGAAAACTTAATGAGGGTTGGCCTTGCCCTGGTCCCTTACTTCCTGCTTGACAGTGCTTTCTCAGCACTCAGTCAGTGCTGCCTGGTCTTGGGAAGTATCTTAGAAACCTTTACTGACACACACATACTAAGCTTCACTGTTGTAACCAAACCCACCTCCAAAGGAACACCCTTCCTTACAAGTACTCTCATGTCACCACTGTGGTGGTAGCCATGCATATGAACAAATAAATTGATACAAGTGCAAAAAAGATGGAATGGTAGACAAAACTGCGAGATCTTTGAAATCTTTCCTACTGGGTCAAGAAAGACAACCCTCAGGGTCAGGTGCTTTTAAATATTTATTTATTTATTTGACAGAGAGACCAGAGAGACAGAGAATGCAAATGGGTGCACCAGGACCTCCTGCCTCTGCAAGCAAACTCCTGACACATGTATCGCTTTGTGTATCTGGCTTTATGTGGGTATTAGAGACTTGAACCCAGGTCTACAGCCTTTGCAATCAAGTGCTTATAACCATTGAGTAGTCTCTCCAACCACGCTGCTTTTACTTAATATTGCTTGATATTTCTTGAGCAATTTTGGGCACCTATTACTAGAAAACCTCATCCTGCATGGGATGCAGCCCCCAATCTTTGACTGTCAAGCTCTCTGGTATTAGTAGCCTGGGACTGGCGATGTGGTTGTGTCTCTCTGCACTGTGGGTCCTGATGTACAACTTTTCTTCTAGACACTTATAGGTTTGTCTTGGTCCTGATCTGGTTCTGTTCTCTCCATCCTCCCGGGCATTTGGGTTGTCTTTGTGATGTGCTCCTCTGGTAATGGCAGAAGCATGACAGGGCAAGCCCAAAAATGCAAGATCATTCCACATCTCCACCCTTGCTCCCATGATCAAGGAGGCCTGGGGTCTTGCTAAGATTAACCAAACTCAGATTTATTCCTGCCTCCAGGTCCTTTTCTCTCAGCATTGACTCCAGGAAACCTGTTACTTCTTTTGCCCCTTTCGGGTACAAATCTTTCCATAATTTTCTTGCATATTTTAGAAACATACAGTGTCTTTTCCAAGTACCTGGAGCCATTTCCTTCTAATGTAAGAGACCCAGACTCTGGTTTCTAAGGGAGGCAGAGAGCCTAACTTCTGCAGACACTTAGCTGTGAGATGAGGAACTACCTGTAGCATGAAAGTGGGAGGAAGACTACCTGGCCACTGAGAAATACCTATTATCAAACAGTTGTCTCACTGCTGGAGCCTACCGGCTGAAAGGGTTTGAGCCTGATGGGGAGTGAGGATTAAAGAAAGACAGGAGAAAGAATGAAAGCAAGGACTCCAGTCCAGGACTGAAGCAAGGACTGAAGCACCATTTATTTCTCAGCAGTCCTTTTTATATCTTCTAGTAAACAGTTTGCCCAAGGACAATCCCATGAGCTTCACACAAGTTTCTATCAAGACAACTCCTTTCTGTTATAGAGTTTTTGCACTTCAATCACTTCTCAGTACAAAAGATTATCCCAAGGTTGGGAAACAAACAAACCCTTTGATCCCAGCAATACAAACATAGATCTTAAGGAAATGGCCAGCTCTTATCAGTAACACTGAATAAACATAATCTAGCTTACATGTAGGTGCTAACATATACATATACAACAAGAACAAACAGAAGATTTGCTTTGAGCTCTCCAAATTTACAAAGTCCTTGCCTATGACTATGAGCTCTCTGAGTACAGCAGAGTCTGAGTCTGAGTACAGCAGGAGAAAGACGAGAGTGGGATGAGAAGTTTCTTACCACCACAGCCTGGAATAAAGCCTCTTATGTGAGAATGTCTTTTCCATGCTTCCCAGGGAAGGATGGAGTTAAGGAACCAGTGGGCCTAAGTAGAATAAGCCATGAGATGAGGGATGCAGGCTAGCTTTGTACTCTTTTTCTATTTCGTCCTTTGATGATGGAGTGAAGTGTTATAATCCATATTAGAGAATTACAGATGCCAAGCTTCTTATGCCAAATGAAAGTCCTTTTTATTAAGCTGGTAACCAAGTGGGGCTAATGCCAGAGAATAACTCTTGACACCTAAGCTCAGGGGTACAGCTTTTATAAAGGCAAAAAGTATGGAAATCATAATGACATCAATGCCAGATATAGGTTAGGGTAACCTTGGAACTGCAGTTATTTTAATTATGCACCTGCACTTATTTTAGTTATACATCTTGAAGTTATCTTAGGTTTATACATCTGGGCCATAGTCAAGGATAATGGAAAGCCCTGAATGTGCTGCCAATGTAGAGGTGGCTGTCTGGAGAAGTTAGTGGCTGAAAAGCACCCAAGCAGGCTCAAAATGGAGTCAGAGCCTAATTAGGCCAAGATGGCATTACTTTAGTTATTTCAAAAGTGTGTGTGGGAAGGTGAGATAGAAATCAAGAAATATTCCTTAATACATTTTATGAAATGTACTGTCCACTTGCACTTAATAAAGCCAAATTTCTGAAAAACAGGTTCATTTATATTTCCGTAAACTAAATTAATTTATAGCATTTCAACTTAGATGAGGCTGTATTGGGTTTCAGATACTTATACTTACTTGTTTCTGTTATGGAAACTAAGAGCTCTAAGTGAGTTTGTGAAGATTTTTAGAAGACTAATGAATGAAAACCAGAACTTTTGTCATGAAGTGTATTATAATTAGAAGACAATAAGCTTTTTTCTCAGCCTGTATTATGGAAAGTGCAGTTTCAAAGAGACTTAGCCATGAAGGCAATTAAAACTCAGAATTCATTTTTTTTCTTTCATTAAATGTCTGATTAGAAATGGTTGAGTCTACATATTACCCCTGTTGTTGAGGTAAAACACAGCTCTCTATCCAAAGGAAATAGTTATTTTGAGCAAATATGAGAGTCAATGGCTTGCAAATACAGATTCAGGTTTTCTCAATGACATATTCCACTAAGGAAGGTTTATAGTCAGAGACACTTTTATAGTCACAGGACAAATGAAAAGTCATAAATCAAGGCATGTACCAAATATACCAAATATGCTGACAGGCTGGGATCCTGGACAAAATGACAAAAAAGGAGAGAGCTGAGTTAGCTGAGTTCGAAAATTCATCACTCTCTGCCTTCTGATTGTTGACTGAATGTGAATAGCTCCTCAAGCTTCTGCCATGTGCTTTTCCCACCATGATGGACTGGAGTTTTGAACTGTAAGAGGAAATAAACTCTTCCTCCATAAGTTGCTTCAGGGCAGGCATTTGGTTACAGCAATGAGATAATGACTAATTTAGTGGGTCACAGCAATTGCAGAAAAACTCTATTAAAGGTCTCAGATGCTGTTTGATGACACTCCTGGGTCTTGGATTGGTGGAAGTTTACAAAGTTAATACATCCCAAAGATTGTTCATGGTAGTCAAAAGGATATTAAGTCATGCACAAAGGTCAGTGATATATGGCTCTCAGGAAGATTAAAGATAGGCCAAGATAATTTGGCTTTGGGTCCACAAGATTCCAGTTCCTCACAATCATAAAGTTATAATCAACCAATCAATCTGCAGAATCCTCAACATAGGTGTGGCCTCTTAAGGAAACTTTGTCACTCCCATCATCATATCTCCTTCCATGACAAATCACCTTACCTCTATCTTAGAGTCCTTGTGATCATACTTATGCAGGATTTTGGGGTTCAGGAGGAATCTCCCAAATTTATGAACCCAAATTTTGAGTCCTTATTCTCTTTAACAAAGAATTGATAAAAATGGACTCAAGGAGGATAAATTGTGAGTCATTGAGTTTATTTAGGGAGAAATCATAAATTGTAGAGTTTATTTAAGGGAAATTAGAGTCTAGGGAAAGGCTGGAGCAGAGTCACAAGCATGTGGAAGATAGGATCTAGGAGCTTATGTAGAGATATTTTGAAGAAACATACGCTCCTATGGAAGACACAACATAGTCCCTGAGATTCACTTAAGAGAAATTGAGGTCTAGGGAAAAATTGGAGCAGAGTCACAAGTATGTTGAAGACAGGATCTAGAGCTTATGTAGAGAAAATTAGAAGAAATACACACTGATGTAGAAGGCACAGAATAGTCTGTGAGATTCATTTAAGAGAAACTGAGGTCTAGAGAAAGGCTGGAGTAGAGTCACAAGCATGTGGGAGATAGAATTTGGAGCTTATGTAGAGAGATTCTGCTGCTATTTTCCACTTGTGGTGGCAAAGATAATGTCAGTCTCTGCTCATGCCATGCTGTCCCCTGCCATCATGGAGCTCCCCCTTGAGACTGTAAGCAAAAATAAAGATCTTTCCTCTCATCAGCTGCTCTTGGTCAGGTGATTTGTCCTAGCAATGAGTAGATAACTAAACAGAGATGGAGACAACACTTTCTCCTGCACATAAGGAGATGCTCTGGTTAGACAGCTGAAGAGTAATTAGAATAACCATTAGAATAATTCAAAGAATAATAAAATTAGAATCATTAGAAGAATAGAAAAGATGGTTTAATTAAGGTGGGAACATAGTGGTAAAAGTTTAGTGATTTTCTATTAAGAATTATTGTCTAGGAATTTTTCTCTGGCAACTTTTCCTGCACTGAGCATGCTAGTTTAATTTAAAAGGCATCTAATTGCACTCAGATCATTGTATATCTCCCTTTACTTGATTATAATAACCCTGCCCAGCTTAAGGGACAATTTTGGAGCAAGGCATTAAACCATCACCTGTTGAGCTTATCAGGGTGTATTAGGAATACAGAATATGGCTTCCAAACAGAGAAGTTACTGCTAATTTATATACATGAATATACAATCATATAGTGAGCAATATACCTGATATGTCATGTCTCACAGCCAGCCAGGCTCATGTGGCTGTATGAAAACTCAGAAGGCCTGACTCAGGGTCCAAGACAAGATGACTGTCATGGATTCTGGTTGCTTAGACCAGGCAACACTCTAGGCTGGGGGTCCTTGGAAAGCATTTATCTTCTTGACTTACAGAGGTCAGTGGGTTCTGCATCTGCTTCAGAAGCTCAGAGCTTGTGAAGGGAATATAAGAACATGCACCTGCTTGAACTATCTCAGGCCAAAAACAACAACAACCAACCAACCAAACAAACAAACAAACAAAAAAACACTGTCAAGTCCTTACCAATGATCTGGTAGGTTGAACAGTGGTTTGTCTTCAAAGTCCTCCAAGCATTACATTGGTAGTTGGAGATGTGACCCACCTGCCAAACCCACCAGATATCAAACATAAAAAAAAACATTAGGCTGAGATTAAGTTACTTAACTTTCTTGTCTTTTGTATTTCTCCACTTTTGAAGGAATGCATGGGGAACACAAACATGCAATGGATATCACAGTTAACTTGTAAATGTAGAAACTGTTCCAAAGAATTACTCCGTGAATCAGAAATAGGGTTTTGACTTAAAAAGAGTGTTACTCAGTGAGAATGCCCTGCAAAGAAATGCCAGGTCAGAATATAAATTAGACACATCATATTTTCTTCCCAATCAATTTAACTTGAAAATAAGATAAGAACCTGGAATGTAGAATTGTAGTTGCCTGCCATGTCCATCTATCCAAAGAAAGTGCTACCAGCTATTGTGAGACTTCAGAACAAAAATGCAATGTGTTTCAGTGAATTTTAGTTGGTGGTGGCTGTCTAGAATACTCTTCAGGGTATAGGAAGGAATCAGTCAGTACTATGAGGGGTGTATATCGTGACTAACTAGCCAAAGGGGTTAGGGCTCAGTAGGCATGAAGATGCATGTCTTGCTGGTCTCTACAGTCCATCTTTACTGATATCAGAATACTGTGAGCTTGCATGCAATGGCCTGTACCATGAGGCTGGTTTTCAAAGCTTGAGGCTAGGCCATGGCAGGGCTGTGGAAAGGCTGCTGGTGTACCCACTTCTTTCTGTCCATGGCTTTCTCTGTGAGTTTGAGCAGTGTGAATAGGTGCAAGTGGATGCCTGAATTTGTGCGTGTTGTGCTTGAGTTCATATATGTAGTGTTCACATATGTACATGTGTGTATTACATGTGTACTTGAACATAAAAAACCTATTCTCAACTCAGGGTTTGAGCCTTTGCTGTAGGACACCCCTTTATATTTACCCTGGTTCTGAGTTCCCAAAAGCATGTCCTTTCACTGCTTAAATTCCTCTTGTTGCCATCATGTTCTCATGTTTTATCTCCCTTTGTGCATACCTCAGCATAGTCAGGAAGAGCTAGTTTCTGTGACAGCAAGTGGCCCATATTTGTTTCTTCCTATAAGTTCTCTAATTGCTGTGGTAGTTTGCATGGCTTCAGGATTGTGGGCAAGAATCAAGTTGCTTCAGGAGGAGGTAGAATACACAAAACTAAAGGTGGAATGAAGTTCTTTACACTTTTTCATTGATAACTTTCTTAAGTATAAGAATATACAATGATCATAATCCCCTCCCATCACCTTTCCTTTTCCCCTTTCCAGGTCCTCCCTCCACTGAATCCCCTCTATTTTGATGACATCACATTTTTCCTCCTATGATACAGGTTTTGTGTGGGCAACATCAGCTACTGTGAAGTCATGAGTGTCAAGGTCACTTTGTGTCTGTCTAGAAGACAATATTATGAGAAAGAATTTTTCCTTTCCTTTGGCTGTTAAGTTCTTTCTGCCACCTCTTCCACAATGGTCCCTGAGCCTTAGAAGGTGTGATAGAAATGTCTCATTTAGTGTTGAACACTCCACTGTCCCTTTCAATCAGCACTTTGATGAGTGTTGTTTCACCCCAAAGGTCACCACCATCTGAAAAGATAAGCTTCTATAGAGAGTGAGAGTAGTATTAACATATGGGCATAAACAAGTATGTAGAGCTCAGTTTGGTGGGTACAATGTATCCATTTAGCCAGACAATAATAGTTCCCCCCCCCCCCGCAAGGGCTTCTAATCTCCTAAACAATAGGGTATTTATTAGGTTTTCAGTACCAGGAAGGAACTCCTTCCCATGGAGTGGGCCTCAAACCCAATCAGAGAGCAGTTGGTCACCCTGTAACAAACATGCCATCATTGTACCATTTGGTATATTTGGCCTGGCTGGGCAGATGTAGAACTTGCAGAGTCAACTATTGGTTAACACCATTGACAGTCATTCTCCCCTAATAATCTGAATAAATCTTTCCAACATCCTGACAGTTAGCCAACAGGGAGGAGGCTTCCAGCTCAGCTCCAGCTTGATTTCAGTGATCTGCAGCCCAGGCTTGTAGAGTCTTCAGCAATAGTGGCTTTTAGTTCTGGTTGCAATCAAGAGCCTTGGAAATGGCCTGTAATGTTTTGAGGGCATCAGAAACCTCCCTGTCTAAAAACTTGTTGGAAGGTATCCAACCCCTGGCACTGAAGTTTTTATCATAGAAATCTATAGCTTCTGGGCACAATATTATCCACCTCTACGGGATACATCTGCTCAAGTTCTCTCTCTCTCTCTCTCTTTTTTTTTTTTTTTTTTTTTTTTGGTGTTTTGAGGTAGGGTCTCACTCTAGCCCAGGCTGACCTGGAATTCACTATGGAGTCTCAGGGTGGCCTAGAACTCATGGTGATCCTCCTACCTCTGCCTCCCGAGTGCTGGGATTAAAGGCGTGAGCTACCATGCCCAGCTTCTTTTTTTTAAACATATATATTATTAGCTAGCAATGAAGTAGGTTTCTATGTGGTGACTCATTCATAAATCTTAAATTTTGATTAACCATCCTCCCACCCCCTCTACTAATCCACCCTTCTCCTTAAAACATTTCCCCCTGGTATTTGCCCCTCTACTTACATATCAAATATACCCTCTCCTTAAGCCCTTCAATTCTGTCCATCATAGTCCCTTTCTAGCTTCCTGGTCTCTACTGGTCTCTATTGATTTTATTCCAACTCACATTCAAATCTAAGCATTTGAAACTAGGCCTGCTTGATTTTTCTGAGTGGGTTGGTTTTTTTTATTGATTAATTAAAGTATTTTTGGTAGGATGGCCATTTTCATGATATTAATTCAATCATGTTGTCCTCAATTTATTTCTTTTAATATTTAATTATTTTATTTATTTATTTATTTATTTATTTATTTATTTATTTATTTTTTGGTTTTTCGAGGTAGGGTCTCACTCTAGCCCAGGCTGACCTGGAATTCACTATGGAGTCTCAGGGTGGCCTCGAACTCACGGCGATCCTCCTACCTTTGCCTCCCGAGTGCTGGGATTAAAGGCGTGCGCCACCATGCCCGGCTAGTTATTATATTTATTGAGGGAAGTACAGAGCCAAGGAAAGGCACCCACATAGCTAGAGATCCCATGTATAGGGCATGGAGAAACCATGGAAAGAAAAGAGAGGAAAGATCCAGGATCTCTTCCCATGTGGGGAGCTGGGCCGGATAAAGAACCTCTGTGGGGATTATGGGCTAGGGGACCCTCCCCTCAGCCCAGCCAAGGGAAAGACTTTTCCACCTTTGGAAGTTGCCCAGTGGTCAGAGAACCTTCCATCCCCTTGCAAAGGTATTTATAACCTTAGAGTGGTAGGTTGTCTTGTGGCTCAGGTGAACCAAAAGGCCAGCTGACTGGTTAGGGCTAGGGACTGTCTCAAGAAAAGGGTAGCCCTGACCCCAAGTTCTGGGGGCTGAATTTGACCAACCACAATGTTTAAATCCTATGAAAGACCTCTCTCCCAGGAGGGTTTCCTAGTTGTTTGTTTGTGGAAAAACCAGGCAAGAGATAAGAAGTTAGATCATCTTTGATTTTTAGAAAGTGCTCACTTTCTTATCTTTTTTACCTTCAGGGGTTCAGTCACCCTAACTGTACTTCCTCTCATCCCACCATCTCGTGAGAAGAGACTCTAACTGTTGTTAGAGGAAAGGGGATGATGATGTCAGATTTTGGACTACTTCCAGTTGAACAGGTGTGTAGAAATATGGCAGTTAGATAGTCTCTCCCAGGGAGGGGAACTATTCTAAAGGATCCTGAAAGTGTACTGATGGAGTGCAGGAAGATAGTCTTGGAAGAAAATGTTGGGAAGAAAGAATAAAAGTAAGGAGTTAATGAGAAGTGAGCACACAGCAAACTGGTCACATGGAGGGTTTTCCTTCTTATGGACTTCATGGCCTTGGGGAGCATTCAAGGGAACCCAGGTAAATGGAGTTGGATTATCTCAGGACCATCTGAGCATGATCTGGCTGAGATTGTCTTCCAGAACTGTTCATTGAATGACACAGTAGTGTCTGACATGTTCTAAATCTGTTTCTGTATGGCATGTAAAACAGAAGAGATATTAGCTAAGTTATATGGAATATATACATAACATTTTACCTAAATTATGGTGAGTATACCATATTTGGTATAATATTTTGTTCTGGGGCATAGCCAGGGCCAAAGGATGGTACCATAGAGTCATTGGGTGCCATTAAGGGCTGTACAAATATATTTTTGGCCTCAGGATTTATTTAATGATGTCCAGGCACAAGTTTGAAAAGACTCACCATTTTTATCAGTATAAGTAAGTCTTTTAAACTAAGTGGCTCTTTGTCAGAGTAAATGTATATATATGTGTGTGTGTGTGTATGCACACATTTAGACTTGAAAACAACTATTTTGACATCTATGGTGATTTTCCCTTATTGTAGAATTAGAACTATTAGGGAGGGGTAATATGCCTTAAGGCCTTGTTTGTTTCCCCTTTTGGAAAGCTCTTGTGTTACTTAATAGGCCATTCATATAATATTTGAGGTATCCTTTTATCTTTGGTTATGCATTTCTCTCTGAGTGTTTAAGAACAAGCAGAAAATGAAAATTTAATCAAGGATTAAGTTTGGACATCATTAATGGCTTTCCAAAGGAGACTTTAGAGACCTGGAAGTAGCCCTATAGCATCTCCAATACTGGTATTATCTGTTAGGATGAGTCAGGCCCATGATTGCCAAGTAGTTTTCCCTTCTTTGGGAAGCCAGGAGGACTGTTTTTTCCTCAGTTGTGGCTCTACTGTTTCAGACTGTACACCAACTCATTTGTTTCTGGGTCTTCATATTTAACCTGATCAGGAAGACAGATGACTTACCAGGGGGCCAGTGTAGAATAGTCCTATCATGTCCAGTGGCCTTATGACATGGGAGCAGGGGGCAAAATATTGACCTTTTTAGCTCCAATAATTCCAATTGGCTTTGGCTTCTACATAGGTTATTAATACACTTAGAAAGAAAGTCATACCAACCTTGATGGGTGTACCTATGTAGCACATTTGATTAGTAAACCCTATCCAGTTAAAGACTGACACAAATGTTTTAAATTATTTTGTAAAATGTCATAGACCATATCTCAAGTATAGAGGGTATGCAGGTGTTATCCTTTAAATATTTCATAGCTATAAACACAAGGCAGAACCTGTTACCAGTCCCGAAAACAATATACATCTAAATCAATTAATTTAACCTAGAAATTGTCAACAACAACAAAAAAAGTAAGACAGTATAAAGTCTTGGCACCTGTGTTTGAAAACATTTTTGATTAGTCAGATACCTGTGTAGGTACCAATTACCCAGGGAATGCTGGAAATACAACCAAAGAGTTTGAAGTTATTTCTCTGAGATGTGGACCACTGCTTGAGCATGAGTCTGTACCCTAAAGCAGTGAACATATTTTAATGTGACCATTATTTAAACAAAATCTTGATTTAATTTATTTGATTACACATCAGAGTAGAACCTGATTATTTTTGAGCCCTTGGCAAATCTGTTTTGAAAGATAAAACAACATTTGACAACCAGTGCTTTTATCTTAATCTTGGATAGCACTTAATCTGAGGTACATTTAACTTTTTGTTAACATAAAGAAATTAAAAAAATATTTTAGAAAGAATGAGAGAGAGAGAAAGAGAGAGAGAGAGAGAGAGAGAGAGAGAGAAAGAGAGAGAGAGAGAGAATTGGTATGCCAGGGTCTTTACCACTGCAATCAAACTCCAGATTCTTGTGCCACCCAGTGGTCTTGTGCAACTCTGTGCTTGCCTCAACTTTGCGTATCTGGCTTTTGTGGGATTTGGAGAGTCAAACATGGGTCCTTAGACTTTGCAAGCAAGCACCTTAACTACTAAGCAATCTCTCCAGCCCACATATAGCAATTTTATATTTTCTCAATGACTTGAAATTGATAAAGCTTAGACAAGCTCTTCCAACATAATTTACTTAACTGGAGGATAAAAGTTACAGTGACTGAAATTAAATTACTTAAACCTAAGTGTTTACACCTAGTGATGACCATTTGAAAGAATTAGCATAAAGAAAACAGGAGCTATCTTTAAAGTCACAATGTCTTTAGGTATGGGTACTTCATCTTTGGAAATTAAACACATATACATGAACCTTTATCTTAAGGGTCAGTTTCTTCAATAGTTAAAACCTGGACAAATAGAAGAAACTAATTGACTTTACTGAGAGTTTTAAAGCCAGGTTTTATATACCTTAAACCATGAACAAATTGACCTCATGAGCCCAGTTTCTCCACTGATTAAAACCTTGACAGCAAGTAAACATATTTTAGATTTTGTCTAATTAGATGTTTTAATGGAGGGACCCTTCCCTGAGCAATCTTCATTACCATTATGATATCCTGGAGATGTCTATCCTTATTTTATCTTTTATTTCCCTTTTAGTTCTTTCTACCTTTAAAAAAAATTCCTTCTTTCCATTTTCTCCTTTCTTCATCTCTCAGCTTCCCAATGATAATAAACAGAAGTTGTAGCTGAGAGCAACTGTTTTAAGCTCTTATCTGGTTCGACTACCAATTTTTGTAATTTCTTATGAATATTAGGTGTTCACTGAGTTAAAAATTTATATCTAAGAATTACTCCTCCAAGGTATCTGGAATTACACCAGTATGTTTTCCAATTGTGTCCTTAAGTCTCTGGAGAAAAGTAATGAGCAATTCCTATTCTCCCTGTATTATCTAAATGAGCTCTGTTCTCTTTTGGGGTATCTTGGAAGCTGGTTCTTCCCATCTAAAACAAAGTTAGGAATGTGAAAGAAGAATCTAGAGCCAGCTTATGCTCCATCTTGTCTCACATCTTTTTTGGAGGGGGCATCCCTGCTGCTGGGTTTGGGAGAAGAAATTAGGCTTTTCTTTTGCTTTTATTTTTTTTTCTGGTTTATTTATTTTTATTTATTTACTGGGGCGGGCTGGGGGAGAGACTGGGCATATTAGGGCTTCCAGCCACTGCAAATGAATTCCAGATGCATGTGCCACCTTGTGCATCTGTCTTACGTGGGACATGGAGTATCAAACCTGGGTCCTTAGGCTTTGTAGGCAAATGCCTTAATGGCTAAGCCATCTCTCCAGCCTAGGCATTTTTTTTTTTTTTTTTTTTGAGGTAGGGACTTGCTCTATCCCAGGCTGACTTGGAATTCACTATGTAGTCTCTCAGAGTGGCCTCTAACTCATAGCAATTCTCCCACCTCTGCCTCCTGAGTACTGGAATCAATGTCATGCTCACAGGCAGAAAATGTGCTTCCCAATTTCTCCCATTATATAATAATCATAATTTTCCTTGTCAAGGTAGTCCCAGCCAGAGGTGCTTGGGGCCCAGGAATGTCCTTAAGTCCCCCCACCCCCAAACCCTAGGTTCATTTCTAATTTTAATCAAAGAACTGAATAAAAAAGACCAAGAAGGATAATTATTAAATTATTATATTTATAGAAGGAAGTACAGAGCCAAGGAAAGGCACCCATATGGCTGGAGATCCCACATGGAGGGCCTAGAAAAACCATAGAAAGAAAGTAGAGAAAAGAAAGTTCTAGAAGTTCTTGCCATGTAGGGAACTGGAAGGGATAAAAAACCCATGTGGAGAATAAGGGTTAGGGGGCCCTCCCCTTGACTCAGCCTGAATGAGCCAGCCTAGATCCAGCCAAGAGAAAACCCCACAGCTAGAAGTTCCCAAGTGGTCAGCTAAATTTATTTCCTCATTGTTTTAATGCTTTTATTGTAGAGGCCTTTGTCAGGGATATTCCAAGATTTTATTGTTAGTACATTTGTCATTGGTATACACAAAAGCCAATAATTGTGTGTGTTAATTTTACATCCTGTCATTTTTTTGAAAGTGTTTATCAGTTCTAGGAGATTCTTGTTGGAGTCATTTTGTTGTCCTAAGGACAGAATCATATCATTTGAAAATAAGAGTAGTTTGATTTTTTCCTTTCTAATTTGCATCTCTTTTTTAAATTATTTTTTAAATTTTTATTTATTTGAGAGCAACAGACTGGCAGAGAGAGAAAGAGGGAGAGGGAGAGAGAAAGAGAGAGAGAGAGAGGGAGAGAGAGAGGGAGGGAGGGAGGGAGAGAATGGGCACATCAGAGCCTCCAGCCACTGCAAATGAACTACAGATGCATGTGCCACCTTGTGCATCTGGCTCACGTGGGTCCTGGGGAATCAAGCCTTGAACCGGGGTCCTTAGGCTTCACAGGCAAGCACTTAACCACTAAGCCACCTCTCCAGTCCCCAATTTGCATCTCTTTTATTTCTTTCTCTTGTCATCTCACTTGAGCTAATTATTCATGTACTATGACACATAGTACTGGGGAATGTGGACATACCTGTCTTGTTCCAGTACTAAGTGCATTTAATATGATATAGGCCTGTGATTTTATCATGAAGTAATGTTGTATTTTGTAGAAGGCCCTTTTCTGTGTCTATCGAGATAATTATGTGATTGCTGTCTTTAGGTGTATTTATATGTTGTAGTACATTTATTGATTTCTGTATGTTGAACCATCCCTAAATTACCAGGATGAAACCTATCAGATTGAGGTGGATATTTCTGATGTGTCTTGGGCTCAATTTGCAAGAATTTTATTGTGAATTTTTACATCTAATTTCATCATGGATATTGGTGTATAATTTTCTTTCTTTTTATTTTGTAGTGTCATTGCTGGTTTAGTATTAGTGTAATACTGGCTACTGGCTTCATAGAAAAAAGTTAAGGATCATTCCCTGTTTTTGAATTTTATGGAATATCTTAAGAAGCGGTGATTTCAGTTGGTCTAAATAGGTTTGATAGAATTCAGCAGTGAGTACTTCTGGGCCTTTTGTTTGGTGAGGAGGTTTTTAATTACTGCTTTAATCTCATTAAATAGTATATCTTTATGCAGATAATTTATCATTTCTGGGTTTAACTTTAGTAGTTCACAAGAATCAAGAAATTCATTTATTTCTTCCAGGTTTTCTAATTGGTGGAATGTAGGTTTTTGAAATATGTCCTTATCATCCTCTCAATTTCATTGGCATCTGTTGTAATATCAATTTTTCATCTCTAATCTTGTTAGTTCTTATTTTTCTCTCTTTTTTTGGTTCATTTGGCTAGATGTTTATCAATCTTATTTTTTCAAAGAACGAGATCTTTGTTTTATTAATTCTAAAATGGTTCTCTTCATCTCTAAATTATTAATTTCTTCACTGAAGTTGGTTATTTTTTTCTGGCTGGTACTTTTGGGTTTGAATTTTTCTTGTTTGTTCAAATACTTCAGGTGTATCATTATTTATTTGAGATCTCTCTATTTTCATAATGTACACATTTAGAATTATGATATTCCCTCTTGTTGCAGAAGTTTCATGTTGCTGGCCAGAAAAGCAGTTTATAGGAGGAGTTTATTCCAAGATTACACATTTCACAGGAATGCCATCAATGGTGGAAGAAGCTGGCTTACTTCCAATGATTAATAGCAGAGACACATCATGAAACAACTAGTACCACCAACAACAGCAAGAATGAACAGTCACAACTCCAAGCTGTCCCTACACACCTTAGGGCTAGATGCAAGATCCTCCCCCAAAGAGACTCCAAGATCCACTCTCATTGACATACCTCTTCCCAAATAGAGCTCCACCCACTGGAGACTCAATATCAAGTCTGAGTCTATGGGGCCATACGTTCAAATGACTATACCTCTCAAGACTGTTTAATTGTGTCCCACAGGTTTTGGTATGTGTATTTTCAATCTAATTCAGTTCTAGGAATCTTTTAAATTTACTTCCTGATTTCTGCAATGATTCATTCATTGTTCAGTATAGTGATGTTCAATCTCCAAGCATTTTGGGTTTATTGCTGTGGTTATATATAATATATATATATATATACATATATATATATATATATATATATATATATATATGAGACACTTATTTCAGTTTTCTTGAATTTCTGGAGACTTGTTTTTTTATCCTAATATGAGGTATATTGTAGAGAATTTTCCATAAACTGCAGAGTTTGGGTGGAACTCTGTCGCTACCCTTCCCATCCAGCAGAATAAGGCAACAGCAATCAGAACCCTTCTCAAAGCAGTTTATTCAGGAATCCTTGACATCTGGGTGTGGGGCCCCGATACCAAGCCCTCCTCCCTATAAATAGCCAGCCTAACCTAATCAGCAGCTGCCACGTGGGCGTAAGCAACAGGGCGCAGCCAACCACCTGATGGTGATCTAATCATACGTAGCGCTGTACATGCGCACTTTGCAGTGTGTACGTGTTTACTCAGAAGGGGAAGCAGGAAGTGATGCTTAGTCATGATACTTGGCAGCCAGCCCAGGCGCCATCTTGTAATGGCCGCCATACCCGCGGAGACTTGGCAGGAAGCCCGGGCGGCCTTGGGGCGGCGACCTTGGCAGGAAGCCTGGGCGGCCATCCACACCCGCTCTCCACAGTTCCCCCTTCTTTACTAAAAATGGCAGAGAGAATGCCTGTCTTAGGTTGTCCCAAGGACCAATACTCCTTACCCGTCATTGGGCGACAAACAGCTCGAGGTTTGTTCCCTGTCTTAGGTTGGTAGTATGGTCAAGGAATCTTACCCGTCACTGGCTACTTCTCTAGCATACCAAGCCACACCTGCAAGGCTTGTACTATGAGCGCTCGATCTCATATATGCTTTGCCCACATGTTGCACATACACCACAGCATGAAGCCACTAATCAGAATCAGGCAAAAGGCCATAGTCCCTATGCCCACCCATTCCTTCAAGTGCGACATTGCTTGTTGAATCCAAATAGACAATCCTGCAGCAAGGAACACATCCACTCTGGTAGAGTTGATGTGGATGATGGACAATCACAGGTCTTTCACGAGCACATCATTCACGGGACCAATTGCCTGTAAGATAACTGGAAAGAACTCAAGACAAATTAGCCAAATTGTTATGTCAAGGTTGGAGGAAGCCAAGTACGAGTGTGGAGGTGAAGGCCACGAGCTTCATCACGGATATTTGCAATTCGTTGAAGTAAGAACAGTAAGAGAGCAGGTAGCAAGCACATAAGGATTACAAAACAAACCCCAAATGTGATGAAATGTCCAATCCAGGCATGAAAAGATCCCCAATCAGGTATTGCTGACTTAAGAGCTGTAAGTAAATCATTAGCTGCCTGAGCAGCATCAAAATTAAGATGAGCATCCTGTATTGCCAAAACTTCTGAATGTAAATTAATTAAATCTAAAGAAATATTATCATGATGCCATATTCCTTCCAAATGCATTTTCACCTTTTCCCAACTAGAATTAAATGTTTTAGGTGTAATACAAATCCATTGAAAATCAGCATGGCATTGTAACCTAGTTTTAACTTTGAATCCTTGTATTTCTTCCCCCAAAAATCCAACAGTGTCAAATAAAGCATCCAACTTTTCCTCTATCTTTCTATCAATGCTTTCTTGTGTGCCCAATATAATTGAAACATTTTTAGCTAAATTATTTACAAAATGCGCAGTATGAACTTCTTGTGTAAGTGCAACAGCAGCTGTAGTAGTAGAAGCTAATAAAGTAATGAAGGCCACAATACCGGCAATGATCAATCCTACAACTCTTTTCTGTCTAGTCAAACTATTTTTAACTTCCTCTATAATTTGCAGTCCCTTCTCTGAATACCAAGGCTTAGTGAGCTTAACAGGTAGCATGGCAAAAACAGGTTGTTTAACTATATCATTGAGCTACTAAAAGAAGTAATACAGTTAGACAATGAGCAATTAGTACATGTGACATTAAATATACCCTCTGCAGCATTAATCCAAGTAACTTTAGTATTCCCAGACATTATAGCGTAGGGTGGTGTTATACAAGCCATAAGTGATATTTTTAACTAGCTGAAAACACAAAACTCCTTCAAGGGGTAAACTCCATGACTCTTGAAGAGCAGCTAAGTCTCCCTCAAACAGCAGGAAAGAAAATTGTAAAGTGCTATTGGCAACAAAAAATCTGGGGTATACTTGTGCAGAATACAAAATTGGCAGTGGTCTAGGGAAAAGTGGAAGGATTTCCCATCTTAATACTTGACTAATTACCATCCATGGGCACATCATCAGCAGTAGCAACAGTGTTTCCTTTTGTAGGATAAGCTCCGTCCATCCGGCTGACCGGGAGCACAGGGAAGCAGCCACAGAGGCCCTGGACCAGATGGTGGAACCTCTAATTTAATTGAATCCACTCTCTCCACTAACTTTTCCAGCTCTTTATCTGAGTCTTTCTCCTCTGAACTTTTCCCTTTCTCAGGACTCCTGGGATTGCTCCTCTTTCAACTGTTTTAAGACTTCCTTTCCTCTTTTAATTTCTGCTGTGCACTTCCCTTTTCGATCAGTCAAACAACAATGAACAAGTTTCCAGATAGACTTTATTCCTGGAAGAGTCAGTCCCTGGTCTTGTGCAAAATCTATATTTTTCCCTAATTTATCCCAACCAGCAATAGTTAAATGTCCAGAAGCTACAAACCAAGGAGCAATCCCATCTACAGCTTCTATGAATCTCTGTATAGTGGCACTCTTCAGCCCTAGTCCTTTCGCTTTCAATAGATCTTTCAATACAGATGCCGCAGTTCTACTAGAAGAAGTATTACCCATTTTAAATGCTTGTCTCTTTACCGAGAACTTGAAACTAAAACTTGTCTCTTTACCGAGAACTTGAAACTAAAACTTGTCTCTTTACCGAGAACTTGAAACTAAAACTTGTCCCAACTTACCTGGGAACTTACCAGCTAGCTGCAGTCTAGCTGCCCTGACTGCTCTGAGTTCTGAGTCCCCGTACAGGCCACCACTTGGCGCTTCCCTTCCCGTCCAGCAGAATAAGGCAACGGCAATCAGAACCCTTCTCAAAGCAGTTTATTCAGGAATCCTTGACATCTGGGTGTGGGGCCCCGATACCAAGCCCTCCTCCCTATAAATAGCCAGCCTAACCTAATCAGCAGCTGCCACGTGGGCGTAAGCAACAGGGCGCAGCCAACCACCTGATGGTGATCTAATCATACATAGCGCTGTACATGCGCACTTTGCAGTGTGTACGTGTTTACTCAGAAGGGGAAGCAGGAAGTGATGCTTAGTCATGATACTTGGCAGCCAGCCCAGGCGCCATCTTGTAATGGCCGCCATACCTGCAGAGACTTGGCAGGAAGCCCGGGCGGCCTTGGGGCAGCGACCTCGGCAGGAAGCCCGGGCGGCCATCCACACCTGCTCTCCACAGAACTGTAGATGTCTGTTAAATCCATTTAATCTATGATACAATTTAGCTCCATTGTTTCTTTGTCTATTGACAATAATAGATTATTAAATTCACCCACTATTACATTGTTTTGGGATTTAGTTCAGATTTAATGTGTAGTAGATTCTGCTTGGGATTATAGTATCCACTTGTTGAATTGTTCTCTTGGTGACTATAATGTGGCCTTCTTTATGTCTTTTTATTACTTTTGGTTTAAAGTCTATTTTGTCAAATATTATAGCCACACTTGCTTGTTACTTCTTCCCATTTGCATGGAATTATCTTTTCCATTCTCTTACTCTAAGGTGTCTTTAGTGGTAAGGTGGGCTTCAAGACTACAAATGGATAGATACAGTTTTCTGATCCAGCCTGATAACCTGTGTCTTTTGATTGGATATTTGAGTCCATTGATATTCAAAGTCATAATTGAAAGGTATGAGTTTATCCCTGTCATGTTGAAGATTTTGTGGAGTTGGGGATTTTCTTGATCTTCATTTGCTTTCAAAACCGTTTTAGTTTTAATTATTGTCTTTGCCCCTCCTGTCGTCTTTTGAGTATGTTTATTTTTCCCATCATTACAAAGTATTCATATCCTTTATTCTATTTAGGCCAGCTTTGTCTTCATGTATTCATATAGCCAGCTTTTATCATGGAATGGTTTTCCTACTCCTTCTATTTTGAGGAAGAATTTTGCTGGGTATCAACAGCTTTGGTTTTCAGCCATGATCTTTCAATATATTAAATACTTTATTCCTTGCCCTTCTGGCTTTTAGACTTTCCATTGAAAAATTGGATGTGGGTACGCAGAGATGGCTCAGTGGTTAAAGCACTTGCCTGAAAAACCGAATGACCTGAGTTTGATTCCCTTGGTACCCATGTAAAAACTGGATGCACAAAGTGGCATATGCGTCTTGATTTCATTTGCAGTGGCTAGGCCCTGGTGTGCCCATTCTCTCTCCCTCCCTCTCTCTGGGCTTGCAAATAAATAAATAAATAAATAAATAAATAAATAAAAAAAAATTTAAAAAAATTGGATGTAATTCAGATGGGCTTACCTTTGCAGTTGATGAGCTATTTCTATCTTATAGCTTTTAGTATTCTTTCTTTGTTTTATGTTTTTAAGTGTTTTGATGAAAGTGCAACTTAGGGAGATTCTTTTCTGCTCTTGTTTTTTTGGCGTTCTTTATGCTTCTTGTAATGACTTGGGGCATTACTTGTCTGATCCTATCATTTTGGTGTTCCATGTTCCCCTGTACCTGTAATGGCCTGTCTTTTGTAAGAATTGTAAAACTGTCTTCTTTAATATTATTTGATATTCTCTATGCCCCTGGCCTATAGTTCTTCCCCTTCTTGTGTGCCCATGATATGAATTTTTGGTCTTTAAAGGTGTCTCATACTTCCCTCATCTTATGTTCACACATTTTTTTAAAACTTGTCATTGATCTTGGCTTTCCAATTTATTTCCTCTGCATTGTCTTCAAGGCTGAAGACTATTTCCACATGATCTATTCTGTTGGTGAGGCTTTCTTCAGAGGCTTTTACTTGAACTATTCATTTTTGGTTCCCAGTAGGTTTTTCTTCAATGTATTTGTCTCTTTATTGTGCTCCATTTTCATTTTTCTCATTTCATTTAGTTGATTTTATGTGCTCTATTGGAGTGCATTCAGGGGATCTTTGAATTCACTCAGCTGTCTATTGAGCTGTTTTTGTTGCTTATCTTCCATTTCACTCAGCTGCTCATTCTTTTGAACTTTGTGGTATATGCTTATCATAATTGCATTTTGGTATTCTTTGAAATTTCTTCTAAGTAGTTTCCATTGGAGGCTTCAACTATGGGACTAGACATACCATGAAGGGGTATTATTTGTTTTGTGTTGGTGTTGGCCCATCTAGAGATAATCCCTTTGCTTTGCCAAGAATGTAGCAACCATAGCTATTGGTGGAGTCTGTGTTGAGCAGCCAGGGTGGCCTTTCTCCAGATGGGCTTAAGTTGTTGAATTATGTACATGCCTGAATTGGGCTTACAGGAGAGTACAGCCAGTACCTATGGGCCTGGTCTCAACTCCAGACAGACATAGGCCAGAAGTCTGCTCAAGGACAGATTGTAGCACTAGAGGATGGCCCACCTTGAACCTAAGGGACTTACTTTACCTAGCTCAGAGAAACCTTTTATAGGAAGTCTTCCTATAAGTCTGGGCTCTATGGACCCCATAATGTCACCAGCATCAAAGGGCCTGGTCCTAAGTCTTGGCAGGCATGGATTAGAGATCTATGCCTGATATTCTGATGTTTTCATTTCTTAAATTAAAGGTTTCCCAGTCATGTTCCTGTGCAGAGGGCATTGGGCATATTTGCTAGGATTGAGACTCACATGTATTTCCCATTCCAGGAACAAAGAGGAGTGGAAGACCTAGCAATGGGTATATTTGCTCATTGCCTGTGAACAGCAATCACAGTATAAAAATTAAAGTTATTTCTAAACAGAAAGTTTCATTTTCTCATGCACACATCTGCCTTATTCTTGCTTATCCAGAGGAGATAATCTCATTATCAATGTATTATAGACAAGAATATGTTTCCATGAAACAAACTTCAGGAGTGTTTAGGTAAATGTAATTATCTAACAGGAAGTTATGGATTCACATCCTCTTAACTGTGGTTGACCTAAGACCATATTGCTGTAGGATAATTGGCTTTTTGATGGAATTTGGGGCAGGTATGTGATTTGGCTTCACTGATTTGAACCAGTGAATGCAAATTAGAATTAAAAAGTTTCAGGGAAATACTTGTTTCCTGAAGGATAGTGCCTCACCTGGAAGAATTATATACTTTGGGATCTTGAGCATCTAAACAATTATTTTCCATTGATTTTCTGCCCATGTGAGAGATAGAAAAATCACCTGGAAATTTGAGGGATGTGAAAATGGCTCAGCTGTTGAAGACACTTGTTCCACAAGCCTGCCAACTGGAGCTCAGATTCCAAGAGCCCACATATAGCCAGATATAAAAGTAACATACACATCTGTAATCTCAACATGAGATGTAAAATCAAGACAAGCCTGTCCTCACAGGGCCATTTAGTTTGGCCTTTCTGGAAGTAGAACAAGACAGACCCTATCTCATACAAAATTGAAAATGAAGACAAACATCCTGGAGGTTATATTTAACTCCAAATGTGCACCATGGCACCGCCCCCATAAGCAAGTGAATCATCATTATCATATGCATATATACATTGAAACCCACATGTACACATACAAATATTTTAAAGAAAAAGCCAGTTTGAAGAAGAATCTTGTCTGACATTTACAGAAATGCCTTTTGTCATAGATTCCTGAGCACTCATTACCTAATCTACTAGATTTTAGTACTTATAAGAATGAAAGTCTTGGTTGGGTTTCTGCTCAAATGCCCCAGAATACTTTATACTGTAGGTGCTCAAGAGATGTGCATCAAGCTACTTTTAGTCAGAGGGATGAATTTTAGATTTTCTCATGGGCATCCTCTCCAACTCCTTTGATTCTGTTTCCATTTGTTTTTGCTCCTATGGTTGAAATGCTCACAGGTGTTTTGATGTTTGGAGGGCATCATTAGGGGTAACCCGAAGGTTGGGACTTTGTCTTCATAGGGAAAGCTATTAATCACTGCCATGTGGAGTCTTCTCAGAAAATCATCTTTATCTTCTTTAGGTATTGCTGTGTCCACTGCAGATATGGCTACCTTCAAGATATTAGGACACCTGATTCTGTTTCCTCCAGAGGCCAAATGAGTGTCTTTTTTTAGATTAATGTTTCCCCAAGGAGCAAGAGGATGTAACACACACACACACACACACACACACACACACACACACACACGGAGAAAGAGAGAGAGAACCCTAAAGTCATTGGTGTGTAACCAAAATATTAAACTCAATTCTTAGAACTACAAAAGATTTTGAAACACTATAGAAGCTAGATAGTCTCCTTGGCAAGACAGACAGGGAGGAAGAACCAGGGTAGAAGCTTTATTCTAATTATATTCTACCCAAGTTGGCAAAGGGGTGACTTCACTCTTTCCTGGCCTGGATGAACTGCTGGAAATATCATCTGCAAATCCCCTTCTCCCTGAAGTAGCCTACTTTTTCTGCTTTATTTCCTTCTTACCCTAAAACAAATAAACTTTATTCTTTCAAGCCCTTTCCTTCCCTTTCATTTCTCACCTGGCAGACAAAATGAACCTGTCACCCATAGACATTATTAACTTTTTGTGGAAATGCACAATATGGTTTCACAGCTTCTGGGAAACTGCAAAAAAAATAATAATGTAGTATTGGGGCATTGTACTAGGGCAAAATTCTGGACAAGGTGCTAGACTAAGGTGTTGTGATAAGGTGCTGGGGTAAGGTGTTGGGTAAGACTCTAGACCAGGGTGCTGGGGCAAGGTGCCAGGGCAAGGTACCAGGTTAAGGTGCTGGGATGAGGCACTGGTATAAGGATATGCAAACTAATCAATGACTTAACAATATTGAGATTCTTTTTTTGAAAACAAGATTGAAATCCTAAAATCAAAGCTAAGTAAATTGGCACATGCCTACAACCTCAACAGTTGAGAGGCTGATGCATAAGTATCATGATTTCAGTCCAGCTTGCATTCACATTGTGTTCTAGTCCATCATGGCTACATACAGAAATACTGTATCAAGAAAAAAACTATGGAAGACTTCCAGCCAAGATGGCAACTGCCTAACTGTGCCACACATCCCTGGGAAAGGAAGGCAAGACATTAAAGGTTCACTGGGTCTTTTAGGGGAGATCAATCTCCAATAGATTGACAGTGGGAGGGCACAGAGGGGAAAAAAACAGGGAATCACTGATGCTTTCGTGTGTGGGTAGCACACCCCTTCCCCCAAGCAGCAGCCACACCAACAGTCCCCACTTCAGGAATCTCCAGCACTTACTGTAGGAAAAGGGTCCAATGCCAACATAGTTCCACTTACCTCAATGGACAGGGGCAATCGCCCTGCTACCCCTGCTCTCAACTGACCTTGGCCAGGCTACGTCTGCTGGCCCATTGGAACTCAGGCTCCTTTAATCAATGTGCCTGCCAAATGCATGCCACTGCCAATCCCTGCTGGGGAAAGCTTAGCTTGCTCCGCCCATCAGCTCACTTAATGCTCCTGATCCCCATCAAGACCAGTTATATTCTTGCTGCCCATACACTGTGATTGGCAGACCACAGTCCAAAAGAAATAACATGAAAAATCACATGCAAATAAATCAAGTAACATCACCCAGTCCTAAGATGAATGTCTCTAATCAAAACATAGAAGAGACCTTAGGATCAGAACACCAAAAAGAAGCTATGAGCAATGCAACCCTGACCAAGCTACTGGTAGAATTTGCAGAAAAGCAACAAAGGACCAACACTGGAGTGGATGCTGCCATCACTAGACTTGACCTGATAGATAAGAAAATGGAAGGAGTTCAAAGACAGTTAAGAGATGTGAAGGAGAGTGAAAGAGGAACTCAAAAACCAGCTGGCTAGGCTCAATGAAGACATAAATAAATGCAAGGGGGAATTTCAAGGAGTATCAGGAAAAACAGAAAATGATGTGAAAAGGGAGCTTGATAGAGGGATAGAAAGTATACATAGAAAAGTAGTAGAAAATACAAACCTAATTGAACAAGTCCAAAACTCTCTAGAAGCTCTCAAGAATTGAGACAGCCTTGTGGAGGATAGAAACTCTGATCTGGAAGACAAGATGAAAGAAAGAGTTCAAGAGTCCAAAAATTTCATTAAGTTCAGTAAGTGAACAGAGCATGAGGGAATTGTGGGATACACTTAAATGTCCTAATATCAGGATCATTGGAATACCATAAGGAGAAGAAATTCAGACCAAAGGCACGGAGAACTTATTTAACAAAATAATTGAAGATAAGTTCACCAGTCTCTTAAAAGGAGGTCCATCAAGATACAAGAAGCCAACAGAACTCCAAACAGATTGGACCAAAGGAGAAACTCTCCAAGACATGTTGTCATTAAGACCCTAAACACTGACACCAAAGAGAAAATCCAAAAAGCAGCTAGGGAAAAACAGCACACCACTTTTAAAGGTAACCCATCAGAATTACTCCAGACTTCTCAATGAAATCCTGAAAGCTGGAAGGGCCTGGAATGAAACACTGCAAAGTCTAAGAACCTATGGCTTCCAAACCAAACTACTCTACCCAGCAAAAGTATCCCTCATAATAGATGGTGAAAGAAAAACTTTCCATGACAAAACTCACCTTTACAACTATATGAACACAAAATCAAAACTACAGAGAGTATTTCAGGAAATTTTTCACAGAGAAGAAACAAATAATCAACCTCAAATGCCTACAAGAAGCATATCACAATAACCAAACTCAGAGAAGGCACAAAAAACTTCAAAGTCCATGAAAACACCAACCCACATATACCATCACAATATGGCAGGGATCAAATCAAATCTCACAGTCATTACCCTAAATGTTAATGGCCTGAATTCACCCATCAAGAGACACAAGCTAACAGGATGGATCAAAAAATTAGAACCCTCAATCTGTTGCCTTCAAGAAACCCACCTCACCACTAAAGACAGGCACCACCTCAGGGTGAAAGGGTGGAAAACAATATTCCACAAACAGAAATAAGAAACAAGCAGGTGTAGCTATATTAATATCAGATAAAATAGACTTCAAACCAAAAATAATCAAAAAAGACAAAGAAGGCCACTTCCTACTTATCAAGGGAATGATCCATGAATAGTCACAAATCTGTATGCAACAAACACAGGGCACAACAGTTCATAAAGCAAAACCTACTTGTCAATAAAACAGAAATAACCACCAACACCATCATAGTTGGGGACTTCAATACACCGTTATCAGTACTAGACAGGTTATCCAAACAGAAATTCAACAGGGAAGTAAGAGAGCTCAACAAAACCATAGATCAGTTAGACCTAGGGGACATCTACAGAACTTTCCATCCCAAATCCACAGGCTACACATTCTTCTCAGCAGCCCATGGAACATTTCTAAAATAGACCATATACTGGGTCACAAAGCCTGCCTCCACATATGTAGGAAGATTAACATAATTCCCTGCATGATATCAGATCATAATGCTATATTGCTAGAAATTAACAACAAAAGACCCACCAAGAATCCCAACTGCACCAAATTAACAAAATTCAAAATGAAAAAGGAGAGATCACAACAGACATAAGTGAAATTGGGAGAACCATCAGAACTTATTTCAAAAACCTCTACTCCACAAAACTGGATAATGTGGAGGAGATGGATAAATTCCTGGATGCATACCAAATATCAAAGCTAAACTCAGAGCAGATTAATCTCCTAAATACACCTATTACACTCATTGAGATTGAAAAAGTAATAAAAAAAAAAACCTCCCTAAAAAGAAGAGTCCAGGACCAGATGGCTTCTCAGCTGAATTCTATCAAACCTTCATGGAAGAACTCAAACCAATCTTCCTCAAACTGTGCCATACAATTGGAGAACAGGGTAAGCTACCCAACTCCTTTTAAGAAGCTAGTATCACCCTAATTCCAAAACCAGGCAGAGATTCCACAAGCAAAGAAAACTACTGGCCTATTTCCCTGATGAACTTAGATACAAAGACCCTGAACAAAATCCTCGCAAACTGAATCCAACAACACATCTAAAGCATTATCCACCTTGACCAAGTGGGATGCATGCCAGGAACACAGGGGTGGTTCAACATATTGAAATCTGCCAATCTAATACACCACATAAACAAGGTTAAACACAAAAATCACATGAACATTTTGATAGATGCAGAAAAGGCCTTTGACCAGATACAACATCACTTCATGATAAAAACGTTTGAGAGAACTTGCATGGTCAGTTCATATCTTAACATAATAAAGGCAGAATACAAAGCTGCTAAGACCCCAGTAATACTTAATGGAGAGAGACTGGAGGAATTCCCATTGAGATCAGGAACAAGACAGGGTTGTCCACTCTCACCTATGCTCTTCAATATAGTACTGGAAGTCCTAGCTCAAGCAATAAGACAGGAGAAAGAAATAAAAGGGATACAATTACAGAAGGGTTGTCCACTCTCACCTATGCTCTTCAATATAGTACTGGAAGTCCTAGCTCAAGCAATAAGACAGGAGAAAGAAATAAAAGGGATACAATTACAGAAGGAAGAAGTTAAGCTAGCTCTATTTGCTGATGACATGATTGTATGTGTAAGAGATCTGAGAGACTCCATCCCAAAACTCCTGAAGGTGATTAACTCCTATAGCAAAGTAGCAGGATACAAAATCAATGCACAATAATCAGTAGCCTTTCTATATGCAAATGACAAAGATACAGAGAAAAAAATAAGGGACATGGTTCCATTTTCAATAGCAACAAAAAAAAATAAAATAAAATACCTTGGGATAATGTTAACCAAGGAAGGGAAAGGTTTATACAATGAAAACATAAAAGCACTCAAGAAAGACATTGAGGAGGAATTGAGAAATGGAAAGACTTCCCATGCTCCTGGATAGGCAGAATTAACATTGTGAAGATGGCAATTCTACCAAAGGCAATATACAGATTTCATGCAATTCCAATTAAAATCCCTGCAGTGTTCTTCACACAGATAGAAAAAAATGATCTCAAATTTCATATGGAAAGGCAGAAGGCCTCACATATCCAAACACATCCTCAGCAAAAGAAATACCTCTGGAGATATCACCATACCTGATCTAAAGCTATATTACAAAGCCCTGGTAATAAAAACAGCATGGTACTGGCATAAAAACAGGAGTATAGACCAATTGAATAGACTTGAGGACCCAGACTTTGGGTCAAGCAACTATAGCTACTTGATATTTGACAAAGGCCCTAACAATGTAGGCTGGGAAAAAGACAGCATCTTCAACAAATGGTGCTGGACAAACTGCATAACCATATGCAGGAAATTGAAACTTGATCCACACAATTCACCATGCACAACACTCAAGTCCAAATGGATCAAAGACCTCAATATAAGACCAGAAACGTGACTACTGCTGGAAGAAAATATAGGAAGTACTTTCCATGATGTAGGAATGGAAAAAGACTTCCCCAGTAGCTCATGATCTTAAACAGTCACACAACCATTGGGATCACATGAAGCTGAAGAGTTTCTTTACAGACAAGCACACAATAAGCAAAGCCAATAGAGTACCCACAGAATGGGAGAAAGTATTTACTGGTTATCCAACTGACAGAGGCCTAATCTCTAGAATCTACCAAGAACCCAAAAATCTAAACAGTAAAAAGTCAAACAACCCACTCACAAAATGGGGCAAAGAGCTGAACAGACAGTTCACAGAGGAAGAAATACAAATGACAAACACACACTTAAGAAAATGTTCATCATCCCTAATCATCAGGGAAATGCAAATTAAAACTATGAGATTCCATCTTACCCCAATAAGGATAGCAAACATCAAAAAATCAAATGAAAACAAATGCTGGCGAGGATGTGGAGAAGTAGTACCACTCACCCAGTGTTCCTGGGAATGTAAGATGGTACAACCCCTTTGGAACGCAATATGGAGACTCCTGAAAAAGCTGACTATAGGGATGCCAACAGACCCAGTTATTCCCTTACTGGAAATCTATCCTAAAACCTTCAAACCACAGGCCATAGAGATTTGTAGTGGCTCAATTTGTAATAGCTAAGAGCTGTAATCAACCCAGATGTCCATCACTAGAAGAATGGATAACTAAGATGTGGTATATCTATGCAATGGAATTCTATACATCAGTAAGAAAAAATGACACAATGAAATTTGAGGAAAACTGGTTGAACCTGGAACAGATCATTCTCAGTGAACTTACCCAATCACAGAAAAAAAAAAAAAAAAGCCACATAGTCTCACTCATCTACAGCATCTAACCCGAATCTACCCAAGATGCCTTACATACCTAGAAAGCATCTCATGGACTAGACAATAGGATGGGTGGGGAGGGAGGGGAGGGCAACAGAGGGGTGGGAAACACAAATCTAGACCCAAACGGCAATGGTACCATAAAATTCTACATCCTGAAAGGCAGACCAAATGGCTGAACCTTCACCAGGCCCTTAGAGGGAACACCTGAGCCACAAGACACTGGAGAGTGTATTATGAAGACTGACCATAATCTTCTACAGCTTCTCTCTCTCCCTCTCCCTCTCTCTCTCTGGCCCCTCTCTCTCTTCTCTCTAACTCTTGTATATTAGTTATCTTTTTCTTCCTTTTCTTTGTGGGCACTGACCTGTAATGCCCAGTATCAGCATGTGCCTATCACCCCCAATGAGCTTTTGATCAGAGAGACCTATAACATTTCCTAAAATAAAGACAGATTTCTGTCAGAGTACTTAATGACCTACCAAAGGTTAGTGGTAAGACCCTACTGCTGAAGACACCTTATGTGGTTGACACGTAAAATGGAATGACATGGCTGGAAGCTGGAAGAGAGTCAGTCCCCAGACAGTCAGTGCGTCTAGTGCCAGAAGGTGCTACATGGGTGACTGGCAGAAAATGCCCAATATCCATCCAAGCAACTCATGGTCTAACCTACTCAGCAGCAAATAACCTGTCATGATGCTCACACAAGTGCAATAGTGGTGCACAGCTATGGTGGGAAACCAACTGCTCTTGATTTGGCTAAATGATCCCCTCAGTGGTATGGTACCCATAGCTGGATCTGGGAAACAAGTCAGAAACATCCAAACATAAGCCCACTCTCCATTAACAAGCTACCACCAATGGTGGGCTACAAGAGGGCCTACACCTATTAAATTCTCTATTAAAAGGTAAGGGTTATCTCATTTGTCTGGTGCTAACTTACTCTCCATTGAAGAATCTGCTTCTCTTTTTCAGATAGATGTAGATCCTAAGGAGAGAGCCACCCCATCATACCTAAAAAGGGCCCTGGCTGAAATTAAGAACAATTGGAGAAACAAGAAAGTGTGCTGTTTTGTTGGTGAACCAGGTACCAGCACAAGGGTGAAGGAGATCAACACAGAGAAACATCAACTCCTGCCAAACCAAAGATCCCGAGACCAAGATGCCCCCAACACCTCATCACTGAAGCAGACCAAAACTGAACCCAACATGGCTCAGGGAAATTTTGTGGAAGAGTGGGTGGAAAGAATGTTAGAGCCACATATTGGGTCATGATATGCAAAGACATTTATCCTACCCACAACTGTGGGCTAACTCCAGAATGCATGACCCATATACCTCAACAAAGAGGGGGCAGGGGGAGGGGTTAGGACATGGATGAGCCTAACAATGGTACCAAATTGACTGTGTTCGCTGAGTTAAAAACTAATTAATATAAAAAAAAGAGAAACAGGCTATGCTAAGATACCTAGCAAGCATCTCAAGGACCAGACAATAAGGTGGGTGATGAGGGAGGGGAGAGTAAGGAAGGGAGAGGGGGACATAAGAATGAACCCAAACAGAAATGGCTTTATAAAATTCTACATCCTATAAGACAGACCAAATGGTTGAACCTTCACGAGACCCTTAGATGGAACACCTGATTCACAAGTCCCTGGAAAGAGTACAGTGAAGACTGACCTTAATCTCCTTCTGTTTCTCTCTCTCTCTCTCCCTCTTCTCTCTCTTCTGTCTATCTCTTTTATATTAGTTATCTTTTTCTTCCTTCTCTTCTTGGGTACTGACCTGCAACTCCCAGTACCAGCATGTGCCTATCATCCACAATGATCAGAGAGACCTACAAGGTTTCCAGAAGAAGAGAGATTTCTGTCAGAGTACTTGATTATCCACCCAAGGTTAGTGATAAGACCCTAATGCTGAAGACACCATATTTTGTTGGCACGTAACATGGAGTGACATGGCTGGAAATTGGAAGAGAGTCAGTCCCCAGACAGCAAGTGTAGTGTAAGAAGGTGCTACATGAGTGACTGGGGGAACATGACCAATATCTGCCTAGGCAACTCATGGTCTAAACTACTCAGCAGCAAACAACCTGATGTGATGCTCACACAAGTACAATAGTGGTGCACAACCATTATGGGAAACAAACTGCTCTTGATTTGGCTCACTGTTCTGCTCAGTGGAATGGAACCCATAGCTAGAGCTGGGAAACAAGTCAGAATCATATCCAAAAATGAGCCTGCTCTCCATTAGCAAGCTCTACCAATCTTGGGCTACCAGAGGACCTACACCTATTAAATTCTCTCTCTCTAAAAAAAAAAAAAAATGGTTATACCATTTATCTGGTGCTAACTTCCTCTCCATCAGAGAATTTGCTTCTCTTTTTCAGATAGACACAGATCCTAAGGAGTGAACTATCCTATCACACATCAAAAAGGCCCCAGCTGAAACTAAGAATAATTGGGGAAACAAGGAAGAGTACTGTTTTCTTGGTGAACCTGGTACCAGCACAATGGTGAAGGAGATAGACACAGAACAATCAACTCCTACCAAACCAGATACCCAGAGACACAGAGCTCCCAAGACCTCATCACTGAAGCAGACCTAAAATGAACCCAACATGGCTCAGGAAAAATTGTGGAGGAAGGGGTGGAAAGAATGTCAGAGCCACACATTGGGTCATGATACATAGAGACATTTCCTTCTACTCATAAATGATGGCTAACCCCACAATGCATGACCCATATTCCCCAACAAGGAGGGGCCCTGCAGAGGGGGGAGGTCAGTGACGAGGCTAACAATGGTACCAACTTGACTGTTTTCAAAGTACAAAACTAATAAGGAAAAAGAAAAGAAAAGAAAAGAGAAGAAAAGAAAAGAAAAGAAAAAAAACAAACAAAGCTGGGCATGGTGGCTCATGCCTTTAATTCAAGCACTCGGGAGGCAGTGGTAGGAGGATTGCCATGAGTTCGAGGGCACTCTGAGACTACAAAGTGAATTCCAGGTCAGCCTGGACTAGAGTGAGACCCTACTTCAAAAAAAGAAAAACAAAAAAAATAAATAAATAAAAGAAGCAACCTGTAACTGCATGTGGTGGTTTAAATGTGACATGTTCCACATAACCTCATGTATTTGTAGTTAAGCCTCACACTTCAATCCTCATCTGGTGGCAATTTGGGAGGTGGAGGCTTTTGGTTGGAGGTGTGTTGTTGGGGGACCGGCCTTGGAGTGTTATAGCCTAGGTTCCTTCTTGCCAGAGTGAGTTCATTCTATTGCTGCTTCCTGCCAGCTGCTATGGTAAGACATGATGCCCAGTCTTTGCTCTCCCATGCTGTCTCCACCATAATGAAACTTCCCATTGCAGCTTTAAGTCTGAAATAAAACCTTTTTTCCATAAGCTGTTTCTGGTCAGTTTTTTTTTCCCCAGAAATGAGAAGTTAACTACAAATAGTAATAATAATATTAACAATAGCCATAAATAATAATGATATTTTTTAAAACAAAAGTGCATGCAGGCATGCATATATGATCTTAGATGTTTAAACAGGTGACAAACCAAAAATGAGCTGTTTGTCAAAAATACTTTTTATAATATTTTTAAAATTCTTTTAAAAATGTGCTATTTATTTATTTATTTGAGAGAGAGAGAGAAAGAGAGTGAGAATGGGCATATAAGGACCTCCAGCCACTGTGAATGAGTTCCAGATGCATCCATCACCATGTACATCTGAACTACATGGGTACTGGGGAATCAAACCTGGGTTCTTAGGCTTCACAGGCAAGTGCCTTAACTGATAAGCCATCCCTCCAGCCTGAAACATATTTCTGATAGAAGACATGTAATGTATACTATATAATATAATTATAAGGAATGCTTAAAATGGAATAATTAGAAAAATGGCTCATTTTTAAAGTAGCCATAATGTAGGTACTATGCCAAAGCAAATGTACAAGTAACTCACAAGTACACAAAAAATATGGTAAATAAAACTTGTCAGTAGATGAACATGAATAAAACTCACAGTGAGATCCCACTGTACACTCATTAAACTAACAATACCACATGTTATGTAGGATTTGGAAGAACTACATCTCATACCTTGCTGGTGGTCCACTGCTCTTTAGAAAATAGTTTGGTAGGGCTGGAGAGATGGCTTAGTGGTTAAGCGCTTGCCTGTGAAGCCTAAGGACCCTAGTTCTAGGCTCGATTCCCCAGGACCCACTTTAGCCAGATGCACAAGGGGGCGCATGCATCTGGAGTTCGTTTACAGAGGCTGGAAGCTCTGGCGCGCCCATTCTCTCTCTCTCTCTCCCTCCCTCCTTCTCACTGTCTCTCTCAAATAAATAAACAAACAAAAATTTAAAGAAAAAGAAAATAGTTTGGTAGTTTCTTATGCAGTTGAATTTAAGATACAACAAGCTCCTTCATAGGCATTTACCAAAACCTATGAGAACATTGTGTTCACACAAACACTTGAACACAGATACTACATATGTGCATAAATTGATAAATATCTGAACAAATTATGATTTGTCCATCACATGGAATATTATTCAATACTAACATTATATAATGCAAAAAGAACATGGCTGAATTTCAAAATAATTGTCTAATTGTAAACTGACACCAATGATTACATACTTTATGAATCCATTTACATGTGCCTTAAGAACTCAAAGAAAGCATGCCAGGGACTATTGGGGTTGGAAGGTGTGTGAGGGACTGCATGTCATGGGCCAGTGGAACGGGAAAATTCAGCCTTTATCATCTTGCCAATTTTCACTAAGATATAAACTCAGCATAGCTGAATTGTATGGTATATCAATTTTAGTTCACATGATTGATTAAGTATCATCAAGAAGATGATAAATTGTAATATGTCTAAAATAATTCACTTTTCCCCCATACATCTCCAGCATGAAGTCTGCCATCCTGGATATTCCACCTCCTGGAGGTGTGCCTGTCTCTACCAGGGCCTCCTTGGGCACTGGTCATGAGCACTGTTCACCACTGTCCTCCTTGGCTGACTCTCAAAGCATTTGGGGTCATGTGACTGATTCTTTCATCTTCATAATTGTATAGGAAATGAGAGGAGGGACCTATATGTTCTCAGGCATTACCTGTTGTAGAGGCAGAAGAGACTACCCCAAGAACACTGATTGTGTAAAAGAAAGACAAAATGTGATTATACCTGCTCATAGCTGGTAGATGCAAAGAGTACCTGGAAGTTTGAGAAGCACTGATAATCATGTCCACCTGGGGTTTGGGGGAAGAAGAAGAAGAAAAGCTCTTCACTGTTCTCTTCTTTGATGCATTTCAACTACGAATCTTGGGAATATGTCATGCATTCCAAAACTGACATTATATTATACAAATCAAAACCCACAGTTCTATCCCTGGACAAATACACACATCAATATCACAAATCTTCACCAATGGTTGGTAGTTGGAGTACACACACACACACACACACACACACACACACACACACACTGAGTGCTTTGCACACAAGAACCTTAACTGCTGAATCATTTCCTCATACCTAACATATTTTTATTGTAAAATTGTTTGTTAGTATATGGGATGTCAGATTGTATTTAATTCATTTTCCATTGATTTCTAATTAATTTGAGTATCTTTTTATACATGCTATGAATGTTTGAATTTCTTCTATGAATTACAGATTCATTAGAGCACATTTTTATTGAGATAATGACTTTTCTTAATGATTTTAGGATGACGTTCCATGGATATCCACTGCAAAGTTTTTTTTGTTCTTTATTGTAGATGCATTTCTGATCTATTTAGTTCTAGTGATGTAGTCATCAGTCTCCTTATGTCATAATACTGTCTCTATTACAGTAGTTCAAAGCAAGTCTCACATCAGGTATAATTAATATACCATGTCCATTTCATTTCTAAGTTTTCTGACCATCCTGCCTTTCTATGTGAAGTTTATATTCAACTTATCACTAGCTATAAGAGATCCTTTGGGATTCTGATTCACTTTGCATTTTAATTTTTGTAATTTTATGTATTTATTTGCTTTTATTGACATATGTTGATTGTGCATAGTGATGGATTTCCAAAAGACAATTTGAGTGTATCATATTCTTTACCTTCATCCTCCATGGCATTTCCTTTCTCCTCTTCCCCATTTCTCTCCTCTCAGTAGTCTCCTTTCTTCCCTCAGTCTCCATCCTGTTTTCATGCTATAACCATACATGTGCACACAGTTTCATGTATCTATATAAAATCTACTGTCCACAAATGAGAGAATACACACTTAATAATATGATCCACTCTCTTGCAAATGATATTGTTTCATTCACCCTTAGGACTGAATAAGACTTTATTGTGCATATCAACACATTTGGAGGTTGCTCTAGTACTTTTCTGTTACTGCTCCACTTCTGTGAACTCCAGGAAACTCCAGGCCTCCTACTTTGAATATTATTTGTAAGAAAGTGTTCTCTCCATCTCTGATTTTATGTAACTTCTATTCTTGTGTCTCTGAATCAGCGATGTGGAACTATGAAGCAAAATGTCTAATGTACTGTTATCATTTGTTATTTGTCATGTGTGATTTTTTTTATTCATGTCACTCATGTAGTTTATATTTGTAAATGTTCATTTTACTGTTTTAATAATCTCGTCATGTCTTCATCTCCTGTGTATATTGTATTTTCTGTTCTTTTAATTTTTTTAAAGTTTGTTTAAACATTTATTTATTTATTCATTTATTTATGAGAGAGAGAGAGAGAGACAGAGACAGAGAATGGGCATGTCAGGATTGCCAGCCACTGCAAACAAACTCCAGACGCATGTGCCCCTTGTGCATTTGGCTTACATGGGTCCTAGAGAATTGAACCAGGGTCCTTTGGTTTTGCAGGCAAACACCTTAACAACTAAGTCATATCTCCAGCCCTCCCTTTAAATTTTTTTATTGGCAATTTCTATACTTACAGACAATAAACCATGAAAATTCCCCCCCCCCCACCACTTTCTCCTTCACCACTTCACAACTCCACTCTTCATCATATCCCCTCCATTTTTCCATTAGTATGTCTCTTATTTTGATGTCATCATCTTTTTCATATTATGAGGGTATTGTGAAGGTATAGCTAGGCACTGTGAGGTCATGGATATTGAGGCCAATTTCTGTCTGGGCAGTTGCATTGTAAGGAGTGGTACCCTTCCTTTGGCTCTTACATTCTTTTCACCACCTCTCCCACAATGGACCCTGAGCCTTGGAGGGTATGAGATGTTTCTGTGCTGGACACTCCACCTCTTCTTCTCAGCACCGTGTTGCCTTTTAAGTCATCCCAGTGGTCACTGCCATCTGAAAAGAGAAGCTTCTCTAACCAAAAGTGAGAGTAGCATTAGTATATGAATAGGAACATTAAGTGTAATACTTTCAGGGCAGTTTGTTGAGAATAATATATGCATTTGCCCAGAAAAGAGCAGGCTTTATACACCAAAGGATCATGACCTCCACTGCCATAGGCTTTTGATTAGGTTTTCAGTACTAGGCATGTATTCCCTTCCATAGGGCGAACCTCCAGTTTAACTAGACAACAGCTGGTTTCTCCCAGAGCAGACATGCTACTACTGGACCTGTAAAGTAATTTGGCCTGTCTGGCAAAACTTGAAGCTTCCAGTGTCAACTGTTTCCACAACTGATGGCTTCTGTCTCCCATAGGGCTGCATGCAGTGCAGCATTTCCAGCTTTCAGTTGGCTGGCCTACAGGGAGGTTTTCAGCAGAGCACCAGCTTGATTTCTCAGTGACCTTACCACCATGGCATGTGAAATCTTCAGCAATAGAGTCTTACCATCTGTTGAAACCAAAGGCCTTGGCAATAGCCTGTAATGTTTTGGGGGCATCAGAGAACTTCCTGGCCAACAATTCACTGGAAGGTATCCCATCCCTGGCACTGAAAATTTTCTAGTAGCAATCAATGGCTTCTGGATATGCTATTATCCAAAAAAGTAGGCTTTCATATGTCTTATTCAGAATATCTTGAATTTTGATTGACCATCCCCCCACCTTTCTCTTATTCAATCTATTTCCCTAGCCTCTCTTACTCAATCTCTTCACCTAGCCTCACTTAGGCCATTCCACTGCCTGTAACCTATAATCTGTTTCTTCTACTTACATATATACAATATCATCCCCTAAAGTCCTTCCCTCTCCTCCATCCCTTATATCCCTTTTATAGCTTACTGGACTCTGCTGCTGATTTTTGGTTCCAGCTCAAACACAAGTCTACATATTTGTAGCTAGGATCCACATATGAGAGAGAACATGCGACGTTTGGCTTTCTGGGCCTGGGTTACCTCACTTACCATAATCCTTTCCAGATCTATTCATTTCCCTGCAAATTTCATAATTTCATTTTTCTTTGCTGCTGAATAGAACCCCGTTGTGTAAATGTACCACATCTGGTCTCATAGTAAGGTCCCTGATATATTTGGACTTGATTCTTGTGTATGGAGAAAGAGAAGGATCCATTTTCATCCTTCTACATATAGACATCCAATTTTCCCAGCACCACTTGTTGAAGAGGCTATCTTTTCTCCATTGAATATTTTTGTCAAAAATCAGATGGCTGTAGCTGCCTGGCTTAACATCTGGATCTCTATTCTGTTCCACTGATCTACATATCTGTCTTTGTGCCAGTACCATGTTGTTTTCGTTACTATGGCTTTGTAAATAGCTTAAAATTGGGTATGGTGATACCACAAGCATTATTTTTGTTGCCCAAAATTGTTTGTGCTTCAAACTGAATTTTAGGAGTTTTTTTTTTTTTTTTTTTTTTGTATTTCTGCTAAGAATGCCATTGGAATTTTAATGGGGATTGCATTGAACGTGTATATTGCTTTTAGTAAGATTGACATTTTCACAATATTGATTCTTCCAATCCAAGAACATGGGATGTCTTTCCATTTCCTGGTGTCTTCTACAATTTCTCGCTTGAGTGTTTTAAAGTTCTCATTGTAGAGATCCTTCACTTCCTTGGTTAGATTTAATCCAAGGTACTTTATTTATTTATTTATTTATTGGATGCAATTGTGAATGGGAGCAATTCTCTGATTTCATCCTCTGTGTGTTTGCTGTTAGTATATGGGAAGGTTATTGATTACTGTGTGTTTATTTTGTATTCTTCTACATGGCTATAAGTGTTTATCAGCTCTAACAGCTTGCTGGTAGCATCTTTAGGACCCTTTATGCAGAGAATCATATCATCTGCAAATAATGATAATTTGATCTCTTCCTTTCCAATTTGTATCCCTTTTATTAGTATCTCTTTATTGCTATAGCTAGGACTTCCAATATTATATTAAAGTGGGGACAGTGGACACACTTGTCTAGTTCCTGAATTTTGTGGAAAAGCTTCAAGTTATTCCCCATTTAGTATTATGTTGGGTGTAGGTTTGTCATAAATAGCTTTCTATTATGTTGAGATATGTTCCTTCTATTCCCACTTTCTGTAGGACTTTTGCCAGGAAGGGATGTTGGATTTTGTCAAATACCTTTTCAGAATCTGTTGAGATGGTCATGTGATTTTTGTCCTTCAGTCCATTTATATAATGTATTACATTTATTGATTTACATATGTTGAACCATCCCTTCATCTCTGGGATAAAGCCTACTTGGTTGAGGTGAATAATCTATCTGATATATTCTTGTATCCTGTTTGCCAGCATTTTGTTGAGAATTTTTGCATCTATGTTCATGAGGGAGATTGGTCTGTAAGTTTCTTTTTCCCTGCCTGTGTCTGGTTTTGGTATTAGGGTAATGCTTACTTTGTGCAAGGAGTTTGGTAGAATTCCTTCCTTTTTTGTTTTATGGAAAAGTTTGTGAAGCAGTGGTATTAATACTTCCATGAAGGTCTGGTAAAATTCACCAGTGATTCCATCTGGGCCTGGACTTCTTTTTAGTTGGGAGACTTTATAACTGCTTGGATTTCTGTACTTGATATAGGTCTATATAAATGGTTTATCTCATCTTGATTTAATATTGGTAGGTCATATGAATCAAGGAAATCATCCATTTCTTGTGATTATCAAACTTAGAGGCACATATATTCTTTTCTTCCTTTTTTTCTTTATTAGTTAGTTTTGTATTCAGCAAATACAGTCAGTTTGGTACCATTATTAGGCTCATCTGTGACCTACCCCCTCCTCTTGGCCCCTCCTTGTTGAGATATATGGGTCACAAATTCTGGAGTTAGCCCACAGTTATGGGTAAGATAAATGTCTCTGCATATCATGACCCAACATGTGGCTCTGACATTCTTTCTGCCCCCTCTTCTGCAAAATTTCCCTGAGCCATGTTGGGTTCATTTTTGGTCTGCTTCAGTGATGAGGTGTTGGGGGCCTCTGAGGCTCTGGCTCTCTGATTCGGTAGGAGTTGATTTTTCTCTGTGTTGATCTCCTTCCCCCTTGTGCTGGTATCTGGTTCATCAGGAAAACAGCACCCTTGCTTGTTTTGCCAATTTTTCTTAGTTTCAGCTGGGGCCCTTTTGAGGTATGATGGGGTGGTTCTCTCCTTAGGATCTACATCTACCTGAAAAAGACAAGCAGATTCTCCAACGGAGAGTAAGTTAGCACCAGGACAAATGAGATGACCCTTATTTTTTTTTTTTATAGAGAATTTAATAGGTGTAGGCCCTCTTGTAGCCCATGATTGATGGTAGCTTGATATTGGCGAGTGGGCTTATGTTTGTATATGGTTCTGACTTGTTTCCCAGCTCCAGCTATGGGTCCCATACCACTGAGGAGATCAGTTAGCCAAATTAAGAGCAGTTGGTTCCCCACTATGGCTGTGTGCCACTATTGCACTTGTGTGGGCATCACAACAAGTTATTTGCTGCTAAGTAGCTTAGATCATGAGTTACTTGGACAGATATTGGTCATTTTCCCCCAGTTGCCCATGTAGCACCTTCTGGCAGCAGACACGCTGACTGTCTGGGGACTGACTCTCTTCCAACTTCCAGCCATGCCATTCTATTTTGCATGTCAACCACATAAGGTGTCTTCAGTAGTAGGGTCTTACCACTAATCTTTGGTGGGTCATCAAGTACTCTGACAGAAATCTGTCTTTCTTTAAGGAAATGTTATAGGTCTCTCTGATCAAAAGCTCATTGTGGATGATAGCCCCATGCTGGTACCGGGAGTTACAGGTCAGTGCCCACTAAGAAAATGAGGAAAAAGTTAACTAATATACAAGTGTTAGAGAGAAGAGAGAGAGAGAGGGAGAGGGAGAAGGAGGGAGGGAAGATGTAGAAGATTAAGGTTAGTCGTGATCCTACCCTCTCCAGTGTCTTGTGATTCAGGTGTTCCCTGTAAGGGCCTGGTGAGGGATCACTCATTTGGTCTGTCTTTTAGTAAGTAGAATTTTATGGTACCATTGCCATTTGGATCTAGATTTGTGTTTCCCACCCTTTGATGCCCTCCCTTCCCTCCCCTTCCATCCTAGTCCTTATGATTTTCTGCATTTCTTTGGTTTCTGTTGTAATGGTGCTTTTTAATGTCTAGTTTATTAATTTTTGTCTCTTCTCTTTTTATTCTGGTCAGATTTGTTAAGGGTTTATAAATCTTGTTTATCCTTTGAAAGAACCAATTCTTTGTTTCATTGGATTGTGTTTTTTGTTTGTTTCTATTTCATTAATTTCATCCCTAATCTCTGTTATTTCTTTCCATCAACTGATTTTTTTTTTCATTTTTGTAGTCAGTGAATGCAGTCAAGTTGGTAACATTGCTAGCCTCCTCCCTGTCCTCCCCCATCCACAGGGACCCTCCTTGTTGTGGTATGTGGGTTCTGCATTGTGGGGTTAGCCTTTAGTTTTGGGTAGAAGGAAATGTCTCTGCATGTCCTGACCCAACGTGTGGCTCTTACATTCTTTCTGCTCCCTCTTCTGCAAATTTCCATGAGTCATGTTGGGTTCATATTAGGTCTGCTTCTGTGTTGAGATCTTGGGTGCCTCTATGTCTCTGGATAACTAGTTTTGTAGGAGTTGATTGTTTCCTGTGTCTATCTCCTTCAGCGTTGTGCTGGTTCCAGGTTTGCCAAGAAAACAGCATTCTTGCATGTTTCCCCAATTATTCTTAGTTTCAGCTGGGGCCCTTTTGAGGTGTGATGGGGTGGTTCTCTCCTTAGGCTCTGAATCTATCTGAAAAAGAGAAGCAGATTCTCCAAAGGAGAGTAAAGTTAGCACCAAGTAAATGTGACAACCATTGTTTTCTTAGAGAGTTTAAAGGAGAGTGGGTCCATTTTTGTATATGGTTCTGACTTGTTTCTCAGCTCCACCTATGGGTTCCCATCCACTGAGCAGATCAATTAGCCAAATTGAGAGCCGTGGTTTCCCATCATAGCTATGTACCACTATTGCACTTATATGAGCATCACATCAGGTTGTTTGCTGCTACGGAGGTTAGACCATGCATTGCTTGGGCAGATATTGGTCATTAACCCCAGTCGCTCATGTAGCACCTTCCAACACTGGACACACTAACTGTCTTGGGTCTGACTCTCTTCCAGATTCCAGCCATGTCGCTCCATGATACATAACAACAGTGTATGGTGTCTTCAGCAGTACGGTCTTACCATTAACCTATGGTGGGTCCTCAAGCACTCTGACATAAACTTGTCTTCTTTTGGGAGACCTTGTGGGTCTCTGTGATCAAAAGCTCATTGTGCGTGATAAGCACCTGCTGGTACCAGGAGTTATAGGTCAGTGCACAAGAAGAGAAGGGAGAACAGGATAAGTGATATGAAAGAGACAGAGAGATGAGAGAGAAGAGGGAGAGAGAGAGAGAGAGAGAGAGATAGAAGCAGAAATAGGAGGTGATAATGGACAGTTTTCTTTGTACCCTCTCCAGGGACTTATGAATCCAGTGTTCCCTCTAAGAGCATGGTGGAGGTTCAACCGTTTGGACTGTCTTTCAGGATGTAGAGTTTTATGATAGCATTGCCTTTTTGGTCCAGTTTTGTGTCCCCCTTCTCCACCCTCTCTATTTTGTGGTCATTGAGATGCTTGGCAGGCATGTCGGCAACTTGGGTACATTCAGGTTAGGAGCTGTAAATGAGTGAGACTATGTGGGTTCCTGGGTCCTTGCTCTGGGGGCTGGCCATGGTCCTCCCAGTGACACCCAGGCAACCAGGTGGGTGAGCATGTGAAAGTAAAGGACTTTTGGGAGGAGTCTTGGTGAACAGCTCTCTCAGTTTATTGTTAGAGAAAATGGATTTATAAGCATCTGAAGGTGGGCGGGGAGGACCCTAAGGGGATTGGATGTACCAAGTTCATTTCTGATGCTAATTAGCATATGTGGACATTCATTTCAGCACATAGGCCATGGTGGGGGGTGTGTGAGGTGATTTAGGGTCTCAGGAGTGTATGAAGCGTGCTGGCTGATAAGGAGTTTCCTAGGCAATTGGCCAAAGGTTACAGGGCTATGGGCAAAGCCTAAGTTCAGGAGTGCCTGGCTTGGAGAAGGAGTGGCCTCCTGTACCCTGGGGGTCCTTAGCCATGCCTGGAAGCTCAGGCCCCTCTTCTGAAGGCTCCAGCCTGTGCCTGGCAGTGCCCAGCAGGACTATGTGGCAATTATCTTTCTGTGACTGGGTGAGTTGACTGATAATAAGCTGTTCCTGGTTCAACCAGTTTTCTTCAAATTTCACTGTGTCATTTTTCCTTACTGCTGTGTTTAATTACATCATGTAGCTATACCATGTCTTAGTTATCCATTCACCTAGTGATGGACATCTTGATGGATTCCACCTGTGGCTATTAAGAATTGAGCAGCTATAAAGATGGTTGGGCAAATCTCTCTGATATGAGGCATGGAGCTTTTAGGGTACATTCCCAGTAAGAGAATAACTGGGTCTGTTGGTAACTCTATAGCCAGTTTTTTTAAGGAATCTCCATATTGCTTTCCAAAGTGGTTGTACCATCTTACATTCCCACCAACAGTGGATGAGGGTTCCTATTTCTTCACATCCTTGCCAGCATTTGCTTGGATTTGGTTTTCTTTGAGTTTGCTATCGTTACTGTGGTAAGGTGGAATCTCATAGTAATTTTAATTTGCATTTCCCTGATGATTAGGGATGATGAGCATTTCCTTAGGTGTATGCTGTCATTTGTATTTCTTCCTTTGTGAACTGCCTGTCCAGTTCCTTGTGCCATTTTGTGAGTGGGTTGTTTGACTTTTTATTGTTCAGGTTTTTGAGTTCTTTGTAGATTCTAGAAATTAGACCTCTGTCAGTTGGATATTCAGGAAATATTTTCTCCCATTCTGAGGGTAATCTATTGGCTCTGATTATTGTATATTTGTGAAGAAACTTTTCAGCTTCATAAGATACCATTGGTTGAGTGGTTGTTTAAGATACTGTGCTACTGGGGTTTTGTTCAGGAAGTCTTTCCCATTTCTAAATCATGGAATGTTTCTCCTAACTTTTCTTCTGGTAGTAGCTGAGTTTCTGGTGTTATATTGAGGTCTTTGATCCATTTGGACTTGATTATTGTGCATGGTGAGATGCGTAGATCAAGTTTCAGTTTCTTGCATATGGTTATCCAGTTTGTCCAGCACCATTTGTTGAAGATGCTGTCTTTTTTCCAGCCTATATTGTTTGGGCCTTTGTCAAATATCAAGTAGGTGTAGTTACTTGACCTGACAGCTGGGTCCAAAATTCTATTCCATTGGTCTATACTCCTGTTTTTATGCCAGTACCATGGTGTATTTATTACTATGGCTTTATAATACAGCTTTAGATCAGGTAGGGTGATGCCTCCATGGGTGCTTCTTTTGCTGAGGATGCTTGGATATACAAGGCCTTCTGCTTTTCCATATGAATTTTGAGATCAATTTTTCTATCTCTGTGAAGAACAATGTTGGGATTTTAATTGGAATTGCATTAAATCTGTAGATTGCCTTTGGAAGGATTGCCATTTTTACAATATTCATTCTGCCTGTCCAGGAGCATGGGAGGTCTTTCCATTTTTTTTACATCCTCCTCAATTTCTTTTTTGAGTGTTTTTATGTTTTTATTGTATAGACCTTTCACTTCCTCGGTTAATGTTATTCCAAGACATTTTTTTTTTTTTTTTTTGCTATTGAAAATGGGACATTGTCACTCATTTCTTTCTCTGTATCTTTGTCATTTGTGTGTAGAAAGGCTACTGATTTTTGTGCATTGATTTTGTAACCTGCTACTTTGCTGAAGGAGTTTATCACCTTTAAGAGTTTCAGAATGGAGGGTCTTGGGTCTTTTACATATAGAATCATGTCATTTGTGAATAGTGCTAACTTAACTTCTTCCTTTCCAAATTGTATTCCCTTTATTTCTTTCTCCTGTTTCATTGCTTGAGCTTGGACTACCAGTACTATATTATAGAGCAGAGATGAGAGTGAACACCCCTGTCTTTTCCTTATCTCAATGGGAATTACTTCAGTCTCTCTCCATTAAGTATTATTTGGGCTTTAAGAGCTTCGTATATTGCCTTTATTGTGTTAAGATATAAACCGACTATGCCAATTCTCACCAATGTTTTGATCATGAAGTGATGTTGTATTTTGTCAAAGGCCTTTTCTGCCTCTATAGAAAAATCTGTGGCTTTTGTGTTTAACTTTGTTTATGTGGTGTGTTACATTGACAGATTTCCATTATGTTGAACCACCCCTGTATTCCTGGCATGAATCCCACTTGATCAAGTTGGATAATGGATTTGATGTGTTGTTGAATTCAGTTTGTCAGGATTTTGTACAAGATTTTGGCATCTAAGTTCATCAGGGAAATAGGCCTGTAGTTTTCTTGTGGCAAGTCTGTCTGGTTTTGGTATTAAGATGATAGTAGATAGTAGCTTCATAGAAGGACTTGGGAAGCTTTTCCTGATCTCAAATTGTGTGGCACAGTTTGAGAAAGATTGGTTTCAGTTCTTCCATGAAGGTTTGAGAGAATTCAGCTGAGAAGCCATCTGTTCCTAGACTCTTCTTTTTGGAGAGGTTTTTTTTTTTTTTTTTTCTTTATCACCTTTTCAGTTTCAATGGGTGTGATAGGTTTGTTTAGGAAATTAATCTGCTCTGAGTTTAGCTTTGGTAGATGGTATGTGTCTAGGAATTTATCCATTTCCTCTATATTTTCCAATTTTGTAGAGTAGAGGTTTTTGAAGTAAGACTTGATTTTTTTTCCCAATTTCATTAATGTCTGTTGTGATTTCTCCTTTGTCATTTCTAATTTTGTTAATTTGAAGGCCCTCTTTTTTTTTTTTTTTTTTTTTTTGCTTGATCAAATTGGTGGAAGTTTGTCAGTCTTATTTTTTCAAAGAACCAACTTTTTGTTTCATCAACTTTCTTTATTGTTTTCTTAGTTTCCAGTTCATTAATTTGTGCTCTGATCTTAATTATTTCTTTCTGTCTGGAGTTTTTGGGTTGGATTCTTCTTGCTTTTCCAGTGCCTTTAGATGGATGGTTAGGTTATTGATTTGGGATTTCTCTGTCTTTCTTATGAAGGCATTTAATGCTATGAATATATGAATGCCATATATCTGAGGCATAGAAAGTAGGCAGATCTTACACTTTAAATATCTAACAGTTATGAATACAGGCAGAACCTGTTATCAGTCTTGAAAACAATATCAATTAATTTACAAACAAACTAGCTTTAGATGCCTCTCTTCATGCATTGATGATGCTAATGGGAATATCCTTTGATATGTTTTTGCCCATGTCTGCTTACATTTTAGGGTTATTTATTGAAATGAATATGCTGTGCATAGGTTAAGCCATATGCTTTCTCTGTAGACAGGCTGTGTGAGCTGACTAAACCATAGGGGATGTTCATCTCATTATGCCCTCTCAGATAGGGCATATTATTTCATTAAAAAAGCCATTTTCAACTGGATAGGTAAAACATGACATTTTAATTCTGGCCTCTTTGATTGCTGAGGGTATTGAAGTATGCTTATTCTCTTGTGAATAAGCCATATGTTAAGCCACCTCAATATTATGTATAATGGCTTCAGAGTTGACAGGGCTGCTTCCCCATTTATCTATTTATTCAACATATAGCTCTTTACTCAAGTTATGAAAAAAAATAAAATGAACAAAATCCCCACATCTGTGTAGTTTACTTCATAATGGAAGATAGAAACAATAAACCCAACCAGTATATAAAGTATGCAGACTGTGAAATAAACTGCTAATGAGGGAGAAAAGGCAAAGGAAAGGGAAGTCACATTTTGACATGAGAAAATGGGTTTTCAGGAAAGGTTTTTTTTTTTTTTTTTTTTTTTTGAGAGCTGTAAAAGAAGAATATGAATAAATGAGCAAAACAACCACCTGGAGAAAGAATGAGCCAGCAGAGGGATGTGCAAGGCTGTGCTCTTCACTATGATGTCATACTTGACAGAGTGGAGGGCTATGCAAGGGTGTGTTCTTCATGATAACATAACACCTGACAGAGTGGAGGCTGTGCAGGCTGTGTTCTTCATTATGACATAATTCCTGACAGAGTACAGGGCTGTGCAAGAGTGAGTACTTCACTATGACATAATGTCTCATCAAGTGGAGGGCTATGTAAGGCTGTGTTCTTCACTATGACATAATACTCGACAGAGGGCTGTGCAAGGTTGTGTTCTTTACTATGACACAATACCATACAGAGTTGAAGGCTGTGCAAGGCTGTGTTCTTTGCCATGACATAATACCTGATATCATGGAGGGATGTTCAAGGCTGTGCTCTTCAGTATGATGTCATTCTTGACAGAGTATGACAAAATAGTGAAGTATGGTGCAAGGGCGAGATGTTCACTACAACAATACCTGATTGAATGGAGGGTTGTGCAAGGCTGTGTTATCCACTATAACATAGTATCTGAAAAAGTGGATGGGTGTCCATGGCTATGTTCTTCACTGTGATATAACACCTACATCATGGAGTGCTGTTCAAGGTTGTGTCTTTCACTGAGCTAACATCTGACAGAGGGCTGTGTCTTTCACTGTGACTTAACACCTGACAAAGGGTTGTGTCTTTGACTATGACATAACTCCTAGCAGAGGGTTGTCTCTTTCATTATGACATAACACCTGGCAAATGGCTGTGTCTTTTATTATGACCTAACACCTGGCAGAAGGTTGTGTTTTTACTATGACCTAACACCTGGCAGAGGGCTGTGTCTTTCCCTATGACCTAATACCTTACAGGGCAACCTAGGGGAGTATGGGTTTATTTTGGCTCATCAATTTGGACATGTCAGTCCATTCTGGGATCTAGAGGATGGTGAGTAGAACATGTAGCCAGGATACAAAGAAAGGTGACTATAGGAAGGGGCAATACAAGAGGTAGCACCAAAGTTACACTCCCATTGTGATACTCCTTCTAATTAGATCTATCCTTGTACCTTTTACCATCTCCCAATAATGCCATAATATTATGAATCCATCAAAGGATTAACAACTCATTAGGTGAGAGCCCTCCACATCCAATTTCCAGTGAATATGTCCTCACAGCCTGTGTCATCTGGATCAGTGTCACACATAAACTCATGTGTTCTGAATGCTTGAGTCCCAGCTGGTAGCAATTTGCAAGGTTGGAACCTAGCTGGAGGAAGTGTATTGTTGGTGGTAGGCTTAGGGCTGCTATAGCCAGCTGTCTTTGCTAGACACAGTTCGCTCTCCTGCTGCTGTTTTTACCTGCCATGGCAGAGTGATGTCCAGCATGTGCTCATGCCATATTTCCCCTGCCAGCATGAAGAAATTGATCTGAGGGCCTTTTGTATACCAGACAAGTATTCTATCACCGACCTCTATATCTACCACTGACTATATATCTATAGTCCTCTTTCCATTTTTTAATTTTAAGATAGGGTCTTAAGAACTTGCCTAATCTGGCCTTCAACTCACTCTGAATCCCAGGCTAAACTTGAACTTGTAAATCTTCTGCTTCAGCCTCTCAAGTAGCTTAGACTATAGGCTGGTGCTACCTGACTTAAAAAAAATTATTAATTTAATTTTTTTTTATTGACAACTTCTATAACTGTAGACAATAACCCATGGTAATTCCCTCCCTACATTTCCAACTCCACTCTCCATCTCCCCTCTGCCTCTCAATCAGTCTCTTTTTAATTTTGATGTCATCATCTTTCCCTCCTATCATGATGGTCTTGTGCAGGTATTGTCAGGCACTGAACGGTCATGGATACCCAGGATTTTTTGTGTCTGGAGTAGTGCATTATAAGTAGTCCTACTCTGCCTTTGGTTCTTACATTCTTTCTGCCACTCTTCTGCAATGGATCCTGAGCCTTAGAAGGTGTGATAGAGATATTTCAGTGCTGAGCACTCTATCGCTTCTCAACACCATGGTGCCTTCTGAGTCATCCCAAGGTCACAGCCATCTGAAAAGAGAAGCTTCTGTAACCAAAAGTAAGAGTATTATTAATATATGGGTATGAACATTAAGAGAAGTGCTTACCAGACAGTTTGGTGAACATAATATACACATTCTGCCGGACACCAGCAGACTATCAGTACCAGGGATGTATTCCCTTTCATGGAGCAGGCCTCCAGTCAAATTAGAGACTGGTTGGTTTCCCCCATAATAGATATGCCACTATTGTACCCATTGGCTCATTTGGCCTGGCTGGCCAAATTTAAGGCTTGCAGTATTCATTGGAGACCATTGGGGATTTTTCTCTTTCCCATTGAACTGCATGAAATGTAGCTTTTTCCAGCTTTCTGTCAGGTAGTCTACGTGGAGGAGGTTTTAAGTTCAGCTCCAGCAGGACTTCTCAGTGACCTTGCAGCCCAAGTATATGGAGTCTTCAGCAACAGGGTCTTACCTCTTACCATCTATCCCTGGTGGGAAACCAAGAGTCTTGGCAATGGCCTGTAATGATTTGGGGGCATCAGTGACCTCCCTGGCTAACAACTCACTGGAAGGTATTCCATTCCTGGCACTAAAATTTTTCTAGTAACAATCTATGGCTTCTGGGTGTGCCATTGTTCAAAATATCCTCTTAGATTTTGATTAGCCTTCCCTCCACCTTTCCTTTACTCAGTCTCTTTCCCTGACCTCAGTTAGGCTTTTCCACCCCCATTAATCTGTTATTTTACTTACATATATACAATACCATCCTATTAAGTCCCCCTCCCTCCCTTTCTATTCCCTTTATATCTCCTTTCCAGCTTACTGGCCTCTGCTACTTAGTTTTATTCCAACTCCCATAGAAGTCCAATTATTTGTAGCTAGGATTCATATATGAGAGAGAACACATGACATTTGGATTTCTGGGCCTGGTGGTAACTTCCAAGATTTTTTTTTTTTTTTTTTTTTTTTTTGGTTTTTCGATGTAGGGTCTCACTCTGGTCCAGGCTGACCTGGAATTAACTATGTAGTCTCTGGGTGGCCTCAAACTCACAGTAATCCTCCTACCTCTGCCTCCCGAGTGCTGGGATTAAAGGTGTGCACCACCATGCCCGGCTAACTCCAAGATTTTTGATGTGTAAAACAGAAAGGGATATAGTTAATTGCTACCAGAACTCTCACAGCAGACCTGACTTGGGTAGAGTGATGGGTAGAGGAGGGGTAAGCCAGCAAAATCTTACAAGTCAAGTCATACACACAGTCTTTTGCTCTTAATTAAGTTTTATTATAATAAAGCTATGTGCGTTACATCATACACTGTCAATGTCTGATCGAAGCTACAACAGAAAAGCTATGTAAGTACAACAGAGTTCATGGTCAGTCAAGCATAAAATATTTGGTATTGGTCCCTTTCATGCCCTGCTCTACAGTATTGAACTATAATTATTTATTTTCTAAGTCATTTAAAATAAAACTATGTTATTTATAAAATTCAAATGTATACTACATATAAAAACTTAAAGAGTTAAACATGGCATTACAGACTATTTTCCAGACAAAATTTATAAAAATTCAAATTCAAAACTTGTTTATCCATATGGTCCCATATGAAAGATGTGTCCCAAGCTGAGATAAAGGATACCTTTGTCTCAAGGTCATATGGTTTCTCTTTGTCTCTGTGTCCCTCAAGTTTGTCTATGAGAAATAACCCTTCAATTTTCTTTTCTTTGCAAGCACAATGCCTGCCACTTTGCATTATATACTAATGCTGCTCATTTAGACCTCCTTCTGACTAAATAAACTGGAATAATTTTCTTCCTGTGTGAAATGAGGAAACATAATGAGTACAGTATTAGATAATGGCGCTATGCCTATAGCTGGCTCTGATCTACTGGCAAAAATGCAGAAGCAGAGATCACCTAGCTTGTGTCTTTCTCCTGGACAAATGCAGTTCAAGACATCTCTGAGGGTTTGTTTGTCATTGGGAATGACTTCATTTTTTTTCTCAGCAGATTCAAAAAGGGGTACTTGTGCTCTGAGGCTCTGTGTCAGTAAGAATGAAAAGTCTCATCTTCATAATCAACCACAGCAGGTGATATAAACACCCAAACGCATGTGTGAATATGTGGCCACATATGTGGTTGCATGATGGAGGTTATGGTGTGAACAGTGGGGCATGAACATGTGTGAATATGTGGTTATATATGTGGTTGTATGAATGGATACACATGTAATTTTGTGGTCACATATGTGGTTGTGTGTCTGAGGCCAATGTACTCCAGGTATCACTGGGGCCATGATGTGAACAGTGGGGCATGAGCATGTATGAATGTGGTCAAATGCACGATGGAGGCGTTGTGTAAACAGTGGGGCATAAACAGGACTGCTGTGGCCAGTGAATCTCTGCTAGTGGGTGAGTAAAATTGTGCCCACTGAGGTTAGATAACTCTAGTGGGGTGGAGCCTGGAGGAATAAAACTATGATGAATGTAGGTAACCTAGGTAGAGGGATATATTATAGGTATGTGATGAGCTCACACATTGCTTAGACACAGGAAATCACACAGAAAATAAAAAGGTTTCTCTATCAACATTTCTGACTAGGTCAAGAATGGGATCTCACTTGGAGCTTACTATAGTTTTAATATCTGCTAGTATTTTATACTGTTCCTTTTTTGGGGGGGTTGAGGTAGGGTCTCACCCTAGCCCAGGCCGACCTGGAATTCACTATGGAGTCTCAGGGTGGCCTTGAACTCACGGCAATCCTCCTACCTCTACCTCCCGAGTGCTGGGATTAAAGGCATGCACCACCATACCCAGCTTTCTACTGTTCCTTTTTAAGAGAGAAGTATTGGCCCCTTAGTCAGAAAGAATGAGGACTGTCCCTGCCTCTTTATGGCCATGATTTTAGGTGTGTAACACACAGTAGAAAAGAATGAAGAGAGTCATTACTTACTGGAGGTGCATTACTTACTAGCACCTCCTAGGGAGATGAGGGCAGGCTCACAAACAAGCCCATGAATGAGAAGGAGGGAGAGAGGGAGAGAGGGAGGGAGGGAGGGAGGGAGAGAGAGAGAGAGAGAGAGAGAGAGAGAGAGAGAGAATAATGATGACTGAATTGGGTTGTATGCCAGGTCACATGAGGTTTAAACTTCACGCTCCTTCAAGGGAAGGAGCATGTTAGATTTCTGGTCTGCTTGCTCACCCTCATGTGGGTAAGACAGCTGGAAGGAGGACATTCAAAAACAAAGTCAGGCTCTTTCTACACTTGTACTAGTTTCCATGTGAAAATAAGTATTCATAGTGGGAAACCTCTAACTGACCTCTCTTCTCACAAATATTTGTGTTTTCAAATCCTGTCTGCATATCATACTCCTTTCCTGGCTGTATAAGCAGGCTGTTAAGTTCACTGATCACTCTCTTGGGCACCCCTTGATGATGCAACATTCGACCTTCTTCTCCTGGGTAGTTATGTCTCTACCTGCTCGTGGTTTGTATGAGTAGCATGAGGTAAGCTGGCAAGATGAGCAGGAGCAGCAACACCAGAGGCAGTCAGCCCACTGCAGTGTTAACAGCACTAGTACTAGCAGTGAGAGGACTTCCAGAGAGTGCTAGGGGCAGAAGTGTGAGGAAAGTGAGATGATAGAAACTGTAAAGGATGGTAGAAGAATAGAAAAGGCAGTGGAAAGTGGGAAGCTAAGATTGCAAAAGGCAAGAAGAGCATGAAGACATGATGGTGAGGGACTGTGAAATTTGGTTGCTGTAACCATTCCTGAGAGGTGCCAAGGCTTGAAGAGCAATGTTCCTGACACTGGAGGCTCAAGACCTGCTATAGAGCAGTCAGCCTCTAACTTGAGCACCTAGAGCATAAGCCTCTGGCTTCTAAGTGTTGGAGCCATAAGTATCTAGATTGCAGAGCTTGGAGCTATAAGATTCTGACAGCCCAATGCATCAGCCTTTGACACTCAAGTGCCCAGTACACCTCACAGTACTCATATTTCCACCTGACATCCGAGTAGAGCAAAAGGCCCCTTGCCCATTAACAATGGCGTGTTGCTTACCTCCCTGGGGTGCTGAGCATCTTTTGGCACAAAGGTGAGGTGAATGGTATGTTTGGAAATGGAGCTACAGTTACTTTCAGGGGAGGGAGGAGAGTGGCAGGTGTTGTCAGATGTAATTAGAAGAGAAAATCATTAGACTCTATTATACAAACATGTGTGGTGGCCCCAGGGCTCTGCTATGTGCAGGTAGGAGTGTTGGTTTTGTCTGCCATCCTAAATAGCAAGTCCATTTTATTTTTATTTTTTTTATAGTTTTATTTCTTTATTTCAAATTTCTATTAACAAATTCCATGATAATAAAAAATACCCCATAATAATACCCTGCTTCCTCCCACTTTCCCCATTGAAAATCCATTCTCCATCACATCCGTTCCCCATTTCAATCAGTCTTTCTTTTAATTTTGATGTCATGGTCTTTTCCTGCTCTTATGATGGTCTTGTGCAGATAGTGTCAGGCACTGTGAGGCCATGGATATCCAGGCTATTTTGTGCCTCGAGGGAGCACAGTGTATGGAGTCCTGCCCTTTCTTTGGTTCTTACATTTTTTCTGCCACCTCTTCTGCATTAGAACCTCAGCCTTGGAAGTTGTGAAAGAGATATTGCATTACTGAGCAATGTGGTCCACCATTTCCAGCACCATGATACCTTCTCAGTTGTCCCAAGGTCACTGCCATTTGAAAAGAGATTCTCTGCCAAAAGTGAGAGTAGCATTAATATAAGGGTATGAACATTAACAGAAGTGATTACTGGGCAGTTTGATAAGCATAATATATACATTTAGCCAGACAACAGCAGAGGTTACACCCCTAGGGCTCATGACTACCCCCGTTTTAAGTTTTCAGTATCAGGGATAGATTGCCTCCCATGGATTGGGCCTCCAGTCCAATTAGAGGGCAGTTGGTTTCCACCACAGAAGATGTGCCACTATTGCACCCATTGGCTCATTTGGCCTGGCTGGCCAAATATAAGGCTTTCAGTGTCCACTCTTGAGTATCTTCATTGGTGATTTCTCTTTCTCCCATTGAACTGGATGCAGAATGGCTTATTCCAGCTTTCTGTCAGCTGGTCTACGTGGAGGAGGTTATCAGCTCAGTTCCAGCATGATTTCTCAGTGAAGCCCAAGTATGTGGAGTCTTCAGCAATAGGCTCCTACCATCTATTCCCGGTGGGAAGCCAAGGGCCTCGGCAATGGCCTATGATGTTTTGGGGGTACAGGGACCTCCCTGGCCAACAACTCACTGGAAGGTATCCCTTCCCTGGCACTGAAAATTTTCTAGCAACAATCTATGTCTCCTGAGTGTTCCATTGTCCAAAACCAGAGGATTCCATATGCTTTATTTCTATCCGCTGAGATTTTGATTAGTCCTTCCTCCACCTTTCCTTTATTTTGGGCCTTTTCACTCCCATTAATCTATTCTTCTACTTACATATATACCATACCATCCTATTAAGTACACTCTCCCTTCCTTTCTCTTCCCTTTATATCTCTAGTCTAGCTTACTGGCCTCTGCTGCTGAGTTTTTTCCTTGTCACACAGAAGCCCAACCACCTGTAGCTAAGATCCACATATGAGAGAGAACATGTGACACTTTGCTTTCTGGGCCTGGGTTACCTCACTTAGTATAATCCTTTCCAGATCCATCCATTTTCCTGAAAATTTTATAACTTAATTTCACTTTTTCTTTTTTTTTTATTAGTCAGTTCTGTATTCAGCAAATACAGTCAGTTTGGTACCATTATTAGGCTCATCCGTGACCTACGCCCTCCCCTTGGCCCCTCCTTGTTGAGGTATATGGGTCATGCATTGTGGAGTTAGCCCACAGTTATGGGTAAGTTAAATGTCTCTGCATATCATGACCCAACATGTGACTCTGACATTCTTTCCGCCCCCTCTTCCGCAAAATTTCCCTGAGCCATGTTGGGTTCATTTTTGGTCTGCTTCAGTGATGAGGTGTTGGGGGCCTCTGAGGCTCTGGCTCTCTGATTTGGTGGGAGTTGATTTGTCTCTGTGCTGATCTCCTTCCCCCTTGTGCTGGGGTCCGGTTCATAAGGAAAACAGCCCCCTTGCTTGTTTCTCCAATTTTTCTTAGTTTCAGCTGGGGCCCTTTTGAGGTATGATGGGGTGGCTCTCTCCTTAGGATCTACATCTATCTGAAAAAGAGAAGCAGATTCTCCAACGGAGAGTAGGTTAGCACCAGGACAAATGAGATAACCCTAACTTTTTTTTTTTTATAGAGAATTTAATAGGTGTAGGCCCTCTTGTAGCCCTCAATTGATGGTAGCTTGATATTGGAGAGTGGGCTTATGTTTGGATATGGTTCTGACTTGTTTTCCAGCTCCAGCTATGGATCCCATACCAGTGAGGGGATCAGTTAGCCTAATTGAGAACAGTTGGTTCCCCACCACGGCTGTGTGCCACCACTGCACTTGTGTGGGCATCACAACAAGTTATTTGCTGCTAAGTAGGTTAGACCATGCGTTGCTTCGATAGATATTGGTCAATTTTCCCCAGTCGCCCATGTAGCACCTTCTGGCACTAGACGCGCTGACTGTCTGGGGACTGACTCTCTTCCAACTTCCAGCCATGCCATTCTAATTTGCATGTCAATCACATAAGGTATCTTCAGCATTAGGGTCTTACCACTAACCTTTGGTGGGTCATCAAGTACTCTGACAGAAATCTGTCTGTCTTTTAGGAAACCTTGTAGGTCTCTCTGATCAAAAGCTCATTGTGGATGATAACCCCATGCTGGTTCTGGGAGTTACAGGTCAGTGCCCACTAAGAAAATGAGGAAAAAGATAACTAATATACAAGAGTTAGAGATAAGAGAGAGAGAGACAGGGAGAGGGAAAGTAAGGGAGGGAAGGTGTAGGAGATTAAGGTTAGTCTTAATCTTACCCTCTCCAGTGTCTTGTGGTTCAGGTGTTCCCTGTAAGGGCCTGGTGAAGGATCAGCCATTTGGTCTGTCTTTTCGTAAGTAGAAGATTATGGTACCATTGCCGTTTGGGTCCAGATTTGTGTTTCCCACCCCTTTGATGCCCTCCCATTCCTCCCCTCCCATCCTAGTGTCCAATCTAGGAGATGCTTGCTGGGTATGTAAGGTATCTTTGGTAGATTCAGGTTAGGTGCTGTAGATGAGTGAGACTATGTGGTGATTTTTTTTCTGTGATTGGGTAAGTTCACTGAGAATGATCTGTTCCAGGTTCAACCATTTTTCCTCAAATTTCATTGTGTCATTTTTTCTTACTGCTGTATAGAATTCCATTGTGTAGATATACCACATATTAGTTATCCATTCTTCTAGTGATGGACATCTGGGTTGATTCCAGCTCTTAGCTATTACAAAATGAGCCACTATAAACATGGTTGAGCAAATCTCTTTAGTCTGTGGTTTGAAGGTTTTAGGGTAGATGCCCAGTAAGGGAATAACTGGGTCTGTTGGTATCTCTATATTCAGCTTTCTCAGAAGTCTCCATATTGCTTTCCAAAGTGGTTGTACCATTCTACCTTCCCACCAACAGTGGATGAGTGTTCCTACTTCTCCACATCCTCACCAGCATTTATTTTTATTTGATTTTTTGATGCTTGCTATACTTATTGGGGTAAGGTGGAATCTCATAGTTGTTTTAATTTGCATTTCTCTGATGATTAGGGATGCTGAACATTTTCTTAAGTGTATGTTTGCCATTTCTATTTCTTCCTCTGTGAACTGCCTGTTCAGCTCTTTGCCCCATTTTGTGAGTGGGGTGTTTGACTTCTTACTGTTTATATTTTTGAGTTCTTTGTAGATTCTAGAGATTAGTCCTCTATCAGTTGGATAACCCACAAATATTTTCTCTCATTCTGTGGGTAATCTATTGGCTTTGCTTATTTTATGCTTGTCTGTAAAGGAACTCTTCAGCTTCATGTGGTCCCATTGGTTGAGTGACGGTTTAAGTTCATGAGCTACTGGGGTTTTGTTCAGGAAGTCTTTTTCCATTCCTATATCATGGAATGTACTTCCTAAAATTTCTTCCAGTAGTATTCGAGTTTCTGGTCTTATATTGAGATCTTTGATCCATTTGGACTTGAGTGTAGTGCATGGTGAAATGTGTGGGTCAAGTTTCAGTTTCCTGCATATGGTTATCCAGTTTGTCCAGCACCATTTGTTGAAGATGCTGTCTTTTTTCCAGCCTATATTGTTTGGGCCTTTATCAAATATCAAGTAGCTCTAGTTGCTTGACCCAAAGCCCGGGTCCTCATGTCTATTCCATTGATCTATAGTCCTTTTTTTATGCCAGTACCATGCTGTTTTTATTACTATGGCTTTGTAATATAGCTTTAGATCAGGTATGGTGATGCCTCCAGAGGTATTTCTTTTGATGAGGATAAGTTTGGAAATGTGAGGCCTTCTGCCTTTCCATATGAAATTTGAGATCATTTTTTCTATCTCTGTGAAGAACACTGTGGGGATTTTAATTGGTATTGCATTCAATCTGTAAATTGCCTTTGGTAGGATTGTCATCTTCACAATGTTAATTCTGCCTATCCAGGAACATGGGAGGTCTTTCCATTTTCTCAAGTCCGCCTCAATTTCTTTTTTGAGTGTTTTTATGTTTTCATTGTATAGATCTTTCACTTCCTTTGTTAACGTTATTCCAAGGTATTTTATTTTTTTTGTTGCAATTGAAAATGGGACTATGTCCCTTATTTCTTTTTCTGTATCTTTGTCCTTTGCATAAAGGAAAGCTACTGATTTTTGTGCATTGATTTTGTATCCTGCTACTTTGCTATAGGAGTTAATCACCTTCAGGAGTTTTGGATGGAGTCTCTCGGATCTCTTACATATATAATCATGTCATCAGTGAATAACGCTAACTTAACTTCCTCCTTTCCAAATTGTATCCCTTTTATTTCCTTCTCCTGTCTCATTGCTTGAGCTAGGACTTCCAGGACTATATTGAAAAGCAGAGGTGAGAGTGGACAACCCTGTCTTGTTCCTGATCTTAATGGGAATTCCTCCAGTCTCTCTCCATTAAGTATTATTTGGGCCTTTGGAGCTTCATATATTGCCTTTATTAGGTTAAGATATGAACCAACCATGCCAACTCTCTCCAATGTTTTGAACATCAAGTGATGTTGAATCTTGTCAAAGGCCTTTTCTGCATCTATCGAAATGATCATGTGGTTTTTATGTTTAACCTTGTTTATGTGGTGTATTACATTGACAGATTTCCGTATGTTGAACCACCCCTGTGTTCCTGGAATGAATCCCACTTGGTCAAGGTGGATAATGGTTTTGATGTGTTGTTGGATTCGGTTTGCACGGATTTTGTTTAGGATGTTTGCATCTAAATTCATCAGGGAAATAGGCCGGTAGTTTTCTTTTCTTGTGGCATCTCTGCCTGGTTTTGGAATTAGGGTGATGCTAGCTTCATAAAAGGAGTTGGGTAGCTTTCCCTGTTCACCAATTGTGTGGCACAGTTTGAGGAAGATTGGTTTGAGTTCTTCCATGAAGGTTTGATAGAATTCAGCTGAGAAGCCATCTGGTCCTGGGCTCTTCTTTTTTAGGAGGTTTTTTATTACTTTTTCAACTCCATGAGTGTGATGGGTTGATTGAGGTGATTAATCTGCTCTGTGTTTAGCTTTGGTAGATGGTATGCGTCCAAGAATTTATCCATCTCCTCCACATTATCCAGTTTTGTGGAGTAGAGGTTTTTGAAATAAATACTGATGATTCTCCCAATTTCACTTATGTCTGTTGTGATCTCTCCTTTTTCATTTTGAATTTTGTTAATTTGAAGCTTCACCACTTTTTGCTTGATCAGATTGGCCAGGGGTTTGTCAATCTGGTTTATTTTTTCAAAGAACCAGCTCTTTGTTTTGTCAATTGTCTTAATTGTTTCCTTGGTTTCCAATTCATTGATTTCTGCTCTGATTTTAATTATTTCTTTCCTTCTGGAGCTCTTTGGGTTGGATTTTTCTTGTTTTTCCAGTGCCTGTAGGTGGATGGTTAGGTTATTGATTTGGACCTTTCTGTCTTTTTTACGAAGGCATTGAGTGCTATGAAGTTTCCCCTGAGGACCGCCTTCATTGTGTCCCATAAGTTTTGGTACGATGTGTTCTTATTGTCGTTCAATTCCAGAAATTTTGCAATTTCATTTTTTATTTCATCCACTATCCATTTATTGTTTGAAAGTGTGCTGTTCAGTTTCCAGGTGCCTTTGGGATTCTTGGTGGGTCTTTTGTTGTTGATTTCTAGCAATATAGCATTGTGATCTGATATCATACAGGGAATTATGTCGATCTTCCTAAATATGTGGAGGTAGTCTTTGTGACCCAATATATGGTCTATTTTAGAGAATGTTCCATGGACTGCTGAGAAGAATGTGTAATCTGTGGATTTGGGATGGAAGGTTCTGTAGATGTCCGTTAGGTCTAAGTGATCTATGGTTTTGTTGAGCTCTCTCACTTCCCTGTTGAGTTTCTGTTTGGATGATCTGTCTATTACTGATAATGGTGTATTGAAGTCCCCAGCTATGATGGTGCTTGTGGTTATTTCTGTTTTATTGTCAAGTAGGTTTTGTTTTATGAACTGTGGTGCCCCTGTGTTTGGTGCATACAGATTTATGATTGTAATATCCTCTTGATGGATCGTTCCCTTGATAAGTAGGAAGTGGCCTTCTTTGTCTTTTTTGATTATATTTGGTTTGAAGTCTATTTTATCCGATATTAATATAGCTACACCTGCTTGTTTCTTATTCCCGTTTGCTTGGAGTACTGTTTTCCACCCTTTCACCCTGAGGAGATGTCTGTCTTGAATGGTGAGGTGGGTTTCTTGAAGGCAACAGATTGAGGGGTCTAATTTTTTGATCCATCCTGTTAGCTTGTGTCTCTTGATGGGTGAAGTAAGGCCATTAATATTTCGGGTAATGACTGTGAGATTTGATTTGATCCCTGCCATATTGTGATGGTAAATGTGGGTTGGAGTTTTCATGGATATTGAAGTTTTTTGTGCCTACTCTGAGTTTGGTTGTTGTGATCTGCTTCTTGTAGGCAGTTGTGTTTGATTGTTTTTTTCTTCTCTGTGGAGAATTTCCTGAAATACTCTCTGTAGGTTTGGTTTTGTGTTCATATAATTGTAAAGCTGAGTTTTGTCATGGAATGTTTTTCTTTCACCATCTATTATGAGGGATACTTTTGCTGGGTAGAGTAGTTTGGGTTGGAAGCCATAGGTTCTTAGACTTTGCAGTGTTTCATTCCAGGCCCTTCTAGCTTTCAGGGTTTCCATTGAGAAGTCTGAAGTAATTCTGATGGGGTTACCTTTGAAGGTGGTGTGCTGTTTTTCCCTTGCTGCTTTTAGGATTTTCTCTTTGGTGTCAATGTTTAGAGTCTTAATCATAATATGTCTTGGAGAGTTTCTCCTTTGGTCCAGTCTGTTTGGAGTTCTATTGGCTTCTTGTATCTTGATGGGCCTTTCTTTTAAGAGACTGGGGAAGTTTTCTTCAATTATTTTGTTAAATAAGTTCTCCATGCCTTTGTTCTGGATTTCTTCTCCTTCTGGTATTCCAATGATCCTGATATTGGGACGTTTAAGTGTATCCCACAATTCCCTCATGTTCTGTTCACAGGAGCTTTTGAACTTACTGAAATTTTTGAACTCTCTAACTGTTTCTTCCATCTTGTCTTCCAGATCAGAGTTTCTATCCTCCACTTGCCTGACTCTATTCTTGAGAGCTTCTAGTGAGTTTTGGACTTGTTCAATTAAGTTTGCATTTTCTATTATTTTTCTATGTATAATTTCCATCCCTCTGTCAAGCTCCCTTTTCACATCATTTTCTGATTTTCTTGATGATTCTTGGAGTTCATCCTTGCATTTCTTTATGTCTTCATTTAGCATGGCCAGCTGATTTTTCAGGTCTTCTTTTTTTTCACTATCCCTCAAATCACTTAACTCTCTTTGAAATCCTTCCATTTTCTTATCTAATCCTTCCAATTTCTTATCTATTAGTTCTAGTTTAGTGATGGCAGCATCCACACGATTGTCGGCCTTTGTTGCTTTCCTGCAAGTTCTACCGATAGGTTGGTTAGAGTTGCATTGCTCATAGCTTGAATTTGGTGTTCTGGTCCTATTGGTTCTTCTATGTTTTGGTTAGATGTATTCATTGTGGGATTGGGTGATCTAGTTGGATTTTCTTGCATTTGATTTTTCATGTTATTTCTTTTGCGCTGTGTTCTGCCCATGACAGCGTATGGGCAGATAAGTGGGCGTGTCAGCCTGGGCTCAAGACAATGGGAATCTTATGCAGCCTGGGAGCGTTGCCAAGAAGCCTGGGCTTTGGCTGTCACTTGCCAAAGCTGCCTATCTACTGCCTGGCAGGATCACCGAAGTTGCCTGAGTTCTCAAGCGGTAATGTGCCAAAGCTGCCTGCGTTCGAACTAGGAGTGGCACTGAGGCACCAAGCACTGAAGCTGCCCAGACTTTGGCTGGGAACGCTGGGAACCGGAAGCAGTCTGCGCTCCCCCACCACAGGACAATGGCGGCCCGCCGGTGCGGCAGGCAGGTAGGGGGTGGCACCTGAGCTGATGCAAGTGAGAGATACAGTCTGAGCTTGTGGGGCAGCTGCTGTGGCACACTCAGTAGGTTGGGCGAGTGGACAAGGGTGCGGAGCAGTCTAAGCTTCCGCGCACAGGGAATGATCGGCGCGCGGTGGCAGCCGTGTGGGCTCTGGAGCAGCAGCAGCAGCAGGGGAGGAGCTTTGAACCCGGCGGTTATTTGGGGCGAGGGGTGCCTACCCGCCCACAAGGGGATCAGCGATTCCCTGTTCCCCCACCTCTGTGCCCTCCCAGATTTCTCTCCCCTAAAAGCCACTATGTACCCTTAATATCTTGCCTTTCTTTCCCTGGGATTTGCAGCGCAGCTAGGCGGTCGCCATCTTGGCCTGTGCAAGTCCATTTTAAATTAAGCTGTTAGTGAATGTGGCCCACGTTTTGTTAAGGTCTTTTCCCAGTTTACCTAAAGGTTAGATCTAAGGTGGAGAAATGAGGTCATCACCAACTGTGAGGAGCATTGCAGAGCATAGTCTTCAGTTCAAATCGCAGCCCTGCAGGCTTTCTGGGTTTCAGCTTCTTAGCCACACATGAGGCCCAGTGCTCTGAGTCAGAGCACCTGTGAGGGTCACGCAGGCATTGGTGAAGGGTTCTGGGTCAGGAAAGAGGGTGTTACTTATAATTGCAGAAACCAGTGTACTGTTTTCATTTTTATAACAAATTCAAATTGCAAAATAATCTGAAATCATTTTCCTATTTGCTATTTTACAAGTGCATTAAGAGATTTGATCCTAAACTACAATGCTGATATTGGAAGGTTTAATATAAAAAATAGAGACATAATTTTTATTGCCTTCTGTTTCTCACAATTTCAGCATTTGCAATGACAATCCATGGGTTTGGGGAAATGGCACATCTTTGATAGTGCTTCACTTTCAAGCATAAGAACCTGTGTTCAATCTCCAGAACCTATGTAAAAAGCTAGGTGTGGTGCCATGTGTTGTTAATTTCAGCTCTGGGAGATGGACATGAGCAGAGCTATGGGTTTCACTGATGATCCAGTTTAGCCTGTTTGGCAAGCCCTCAGACAACAAGAGATTGTGGCGGAAAGATAACAGTGGATAGTGCTTGAGAGAAACAATGCCTGAAGTTGACCTCTAGCCCCCCTGCCCCCACACACCTGCATGCATATGCACCTGCATGCCCATGAACATGCACACAGACCTTATTTTCAAACACTTTGAAAACACGTGTGCTGTCAGATTTTTCCATAAGATCATAGAAACATCTTTATCTGATAGAGTATTTTTTGTTTTGTTTTGTTTTCAAAATCTCTAAAATGGACAAGACTTTCTGAGCTGAGTTCAACTTCTGGTGTGTGTGAGGGCTATGATAATGACATGTCCAGAGTCAAGGCCCTTTGTAGACATTTCAGACTTATTCCCTGTGATAAAGTGATATGATTGAATTTCCATGTACACCTGCATTTCATACCACCCAATCTACTTAATAAGAATCATCATACCTTTGCATTTATTGTTTGTATCTTTAGAATACTGAACATTAAGTAGTTATAAATGTACATGCACAGGTAGTTTTATGTGAGAAAGTTTTTTTCATACCTCTTGTTCAAATATTAAGAAGTAATTCCATTACCTAACAATATATTTGAAGGTTTGCTCCTTTTAAAACAATTTTTGTGTGTATGTGTACAGTGTGTGTGCATGTATGTTTGCATGCATGCATGTGGGAGCATGCAGGTATGCAGATGCATATGCACATGTGATGCCTGTTTGTGTGTGTGTGAGGTGGTACAGGTGCATGTGTGTTTGTGCCCATGCGTGCAGAAGCCACAGGTTGACATCAAATACCTTTCTCAATTGGTTTCCACTTTACTCGGGGGTGGGGGGGACAGGTTCTCTCACTGAACCTAGAGCTCACTTATTTGGGCTGAGATATATATGATGAAGGGTTCCCACCATTACACTATCACACAGTGTATTCCCACTGCCCCCCCCCCCACACCCTCATAGCTGCTGATCTCTTTACTGTCTCCTGGTTTTACCTTTTACACAGGCTATACAATTGGACTTATCCATTTGTAGCATTTTCAGACTGGCTTCTTTCACTAAAAAATATCCATGCGTGTTGCCTTCAGGATTTGAGACATGGCTTACTGTCTCATTTTCCCTTAGCATTGGATATTTCAATGTCTGGGAACATCACACTTTTTCTATTCACCTCCTGAAAGATATCTTTGCTATTTCCAAGGGTTGGCAATTGTGAACAAAGCTGCTATAAATATTTCTGTGCAGGTTTTCATGTGGACATAAATTTTCAACTCCTCTGGGCATATTCCAAGAACCACACTTGCTGGGTATTATGGTAAAACTGTGTTTAGTGTTGTAAAAAAACCACAATAGCTGTCTATAGCCACTGAAAACAAACTCCATATGCATCTGGCTTGATGTGGGTACTGGGGAATCAAACCCAGTATCATTAGACTTTGCAGGCAAGCGCCTAAACTACTGAGCCATCTCATCTCTTCAGCACTTGTTTTCTTATTCTTGTGTTAACAGTTCTTTGCACGTTTTGGCATATATATATATATATATATATATATATATATATATATATATATATGTAAAATTTTTTGCAAGTATGTTATGCCATCTCTTTTTTAAATATTTTTTATTTTTATTTATTTATTTGAAAGTGACAGACAGAGCGAGAAAGAGGCAGAGAGAGAGAGAGAGAGAATGGGCATGCCAGGGCCTCTGGCCACTGAAACAAACTCCAGATGCATGCGCCCCCTTGTGCATCTGGCTAACATGGGTCCTGGGGAAGCGAACCTTGAACTGGGGTCCTTAGGCTTCACAGGCAAGCGCTTAACTGATAAGCCAGCTCTCCAGCCCCCATCTCTTTGTCTTATGCTCTTCATGGGTCTTTTGCATAGCAGACTTTTTATTTCAATGTCTTCTAGCTTTCCCACTATTGAAGATGATGTGAGTTTTGGAGTTTTTGTAGGTGGAAATTGTCCTTCATGGCTTGCTGAAAGTGTCCATGATGCTCTGCCATGGACCAGCTGAGAAACTGTGAATGAAAATAAACCCTCCCTACTGTAAGCTGGTTTCTCATATGTTTTGTTACTGGGAACACATGTCTCAGTGACAGACCACAGCTGGTTCAAGTCTCAGCTGGACCATCACAGAGCATACTTGTCATATCATGAAGGCACTTGGCTATTTAGTTTGTTCACAGCAGGAATCTCCCAACTTACAAAGGGATGCAGACCTGTCTCTCTTTCCTCATCCTGTCTTTCTTACTATCATATCTGTGCCTATCTTTCTACCTGGCATTCTTAGTTGCACTGTCTTTCTGTAGCTGCCTCATAAGCCCCCTTACCTTTCTCTTCTGGCCTGTCATTAAGTGTGTCTGCTCTGTTGTCTGCCTCAGTTTGCTCTTCTGTCACTCTCCTGCCCATCTTTTTTTGGATTCATTAAACCTTGCACATCTTTTTTGTTGTTGTTGTGGGGTGTGTGTGTGTGTAATGTATGTGTGTGTATGCATTCATGTGTGTGTATGCATGCATGTGTGGGAGCTCACAAGCACGCACTATCTTTCAGTGTATGGGGGCGAGATAGCCTCATTTGAGTAATGAGAACATGCTATTTTTTGTTGTTTTTTCAGTAAACTACCTCAAGATAAATAAGTGGGTCTTCCTACAGTAAGCCAGATGGCTGTTGCCTGTGGCTTGTCATTCAGAGTGGGGAGGAAGTGAGGGTGAATGTTAAATTTCCTGTTACTGTAGGAAACACCCATAAATGTCACACTGTGTGTGGCTCCATTCTGGTGAGAAGGCCTGAGGTTGGCCATGACCATTTTCAACCAATTTTGCTCCTTAGTGTAAACACCACAGGGATGTGAAGTCTGCCCTATTTAATCTCCCCAATGTATATGTTCTCTGTGGTGGTTTGAATAGAATAGATGGCCCCCAATATATTCAGTTGTTTGTTTGTACTTTGCATCTGCAGCCACCTGGCTGGAGTCAGTCAGTGCCATTGTGTGGATCTTAAGGTGTGCTGGGTTTCAGTTTCAATCTAAAGATATGCAAAGTGTGCCTAGCTGGAGTTCCTGAAGTGTGCTGTGGCTTTTGACCTTTTGGCTTGTGCTTCTCTCTCTCTGCTTGGTCCTGTGAAGGCAGGCCAGCTTCTTCTGCCATTATGGAACTTCCCCTGGATCTGTTAGCTTCAATAAATATCCCTTCCTCCATAACTGTGCCTGGTCTGGAAGTTCATCTCAGTGAACCTGAAGCTGTCTGCTACATTCTCAGACTGGCATGGAATGATCATTTGACATACACTCTGCTCTCTCAGACGATAGGACCAAGTGAAATCATGGGCTGTGTGGGCCTTGCTAGTTAGAAGAGGCTCAGCTCGAGGAGGATATATCAGATGCACAAAACATTCACATGCACCTGATATCATGGAACTGGAAAACACTTACTTGCATTCACCACTAGCTGTGGGAATTTGCATTATATGGGGGTTCACTGACCAGGCCAAGGAAAGGAACTTTAACATGTGCATGTTCCTATGAGAGTATGTTGGTGGGACGAAGTCAACTAGATTCCAGTAGACCCTGGTTTCCCACATGATCAAGACATTACTGATGTCTTGGAGTCTTTCTTTATTGAAAATGTCTATGCACACACACATACACACACACACACACACACACAGACACACAGACACACAGACACACACAAGCATGCATATACACACAGACACACATATGCACACATGCTTACACACACAGACACATATACGCCAAAAAAAAGCATAAGTGAAAAATAGTGGGTATACTGCAATGTTTTAAGGAAAAATAAACATGCAAAGAAACAATAAAACTACATACCTGTTTATGTTGACCTATAGGGATCATGATGACATCTTACTGTCATGTCTCAATGTACATTTGCATTATTTGACATCCACATTGTTTTTAACAATAAAATTAATTTTATTTCATAATTTCTTTAAAATTTATTATTATTATCATCATCATCATTATTATTATTATTTTGGTTTTTCAAGGTAGGGTTTCACTCTAGCCCAGGCTGGCCTGGAACTCACTATGGAGTCTCAGGGTGCCTCAAACTCACAGTGATCATCCTACTTCTACCTCTCGAGTGCTGGGATTAAAGGTGTTCACCCCCACACCGGGCTTTATTAGTTATTTTTGTGTGTATAAGCATGTGTTATAGTTAGATTCGCACTGCTGGCAGAAAACACCAGACCAAGAGCAGCTTGTGGGGAAAAGGGGGTTTATTTTGGCTTACAGACTAGAAGAGAAGCCCCATGATGGCAAAGAAAAACGATGGCATGAGCAGAGGGTAGATATCATCCCCTGGCCAACATCAGGTGGACAACAGCCACAGGAGGCTTGCCAAACACTGGCAAGAGGAAGCTGGCTATAACACCCATAGCCCACCCCCAACAATACACTGCCTCTAGGAGGCTTTAATTCTCAAATTGCCATCAGCTAAGGACCTAGCATTCAGAACACCTAAGTTTATGTGGGACACTTGAATCAAACCACCACAGCATGTTGTGTGTGTGAATGAGCTCATGTCACAGCTCATGTGTCAGTTGTCAGAGGACAACTTTCAGATCTGTCCTCACCATTCTAACCACATTCAAGGCAAGCTTTCTGTAGATCCCACTGTGCTGCTGAGAGTTTCTGAGAGGTTCTCCTGTCTCTGCTTCCCATCTCATTATCACCATACTGGGCTCATAGAAGCCTGCCATGACTTCTGGCTTTTTATAGAGCCAGAGGATCAAACTTACGCACTTTATCCAAGTGCTTTATCTACTGAGCCATCTTCCCAGCCCCAGTTCATAATGTCTTAATTCAAACTCTATAGTCTTAAATTTCTCTAAATTAATCAGTATTGACAGGATTTATCTTAACTTTTGAGCCTCCAGGGGAGGTTTCCTTGCAAAAGAGATCTGTGAGTCTTCATAAAAAGGGGGTGGTATTTGCACTTCTTTAGACCTGCTGCCTTGTCCATCAGGATTTTTTCTCTCTTTAATATATGAAATATTCAGTATAAGAGCAGCAAAGGGAATTTACTATTATAGTCTGTTCAGATTACTGAAATAATAAAATTAAAAAAGTATCTCCTAAAACAAAAGAACGTATTGCCCGTGGTTCTGAAGGCTGGAGGCACGCATGGAGACCCAGTGGATTCTGGATTTGCTGAAGGCTGCTTCTCATTCACTAATGGCCATTTCTTCATAGGCTCTCATGGCAAAAGGTATTCTCCAATCTCTCTCCCTCCCTCTCTTTTACTTTTACAAAATATGAAGTAATTTTAAAATTTTATCTATTTGCTTGTGTGTGCACTAGGGTCTGTTGCTGCAACAAATGAACTACAGACATCTGTGCCACATATGGCTTTATGTGTGTGCTGGAGAATCAAACTCGGGCCATCAGGCTTTGCAAGCAAGTACTCTTTTTTTAAACTTAAAAAAGTATTTTTATTTATTTATTTGAGAGAAAGAAAGAGGAAGAGAGTGTAAGAGAGAGAATAAATGCATGCCAGGCCTCCAGCCACTATAATCAAACTCTAGATGCATGCGTCACCTTTTGCATATGGCTTATGTGCGTCCTGGGCAATTGAACCTGTGTCCTTAGGCTTCACAGGCAGGTGCCTTAACTGCTACGCCATCTCTCCAGCCCTAAACTATTTTTATTGACAACTTCCATAATTATTGACAATAAACCATGATAATTCCCTCCCCTCCTCAACTTTCCTTCTTCCTTTTCACAAATCCACTCTTTGTCATATCCCCTCCCCCCTCAATTAGTCTCTCTTTTATTTTGATGTCATCAACTTTTCCTCCTAGTATAAGAGGCTTGAGTAGGTAGTACTAGGCACTGCGAGGTCATGAATACCGAGGCTATTTTGTGTCTGGAAGAGTGCATTGTAAGGAGTCCTACCCTTCCTTTGGCTCTTACATTCTTTTTGCCACTTCTTCCACAATGGACCTTGAGCCTTGGAAAGTGTGACAGACATGTTTCAGTGCTGAACTCCTCTGTCACTTCTTCTCAGCAATATGGTGCCTTTTGGGTCATCCCAGTGGACACCACCATCTGAAAACAGAAGCTTCTCTAACCAAAAGTGATAGTAGCATTAATATATGGATATGAATGTTAATAAAAGTGACAAGCACTCAATTTTAATCACTGAGCCATCTCCGCAGCACCCATGTACTTTTCCATTGAGAATTATCATACATAAACAAAATGTCTTTTGATCATTATTCCCTTCCATTACCTTCGTTTGTCCTCCCTGCCCTGCATGAACCCTTTCTTCTTTCCAACTAGTACCTCTGCTAATTTGGTATCTTTTTGCCCTCCTCCATCATACGTACTGAAATGTTGGTGGGCTCATTGTTTTTGCAGGTCTTCTGGGGATAATAACAGCTGCTATGAGGTCATGAATGAAAAAGTTAATTCATGTCCTAAAGTTAGTGTTCCAGAGCACTCCTCAACATCTGCTGGGTCCTACATTCTTTCTGATCCCTCTTCCACACGTTCATTGTGGGCTTGGTGGGAAGTGGGGTGATGTAGAGGTTTCATTTATTGCTTAACACTCAACAGCCACTTATTTTCAGCTTTTTGATGAATTTTGAGTTTCCTTAATACCCACCACCATCTGCAAAAAGAAGATTCCCTATTCAAAGGTGAGAGCAACACTAATTTATGAACATAAACATGATAATAAATGCTTAGAGGGCAATTTGATGAATACAACGTATCCATTTAGCAAAAATCAGCAGCAGCTTCTCCTCTAGGGCTTATGGCCTTCTCAGTCATAGGCTTTTGACTAGGTTTTCAGGATAAGACATGGGTTCGCTCCTGTGGCTGGGCCTTAGATCCAATCAAGAGAACAATGGGTTACCTTCATAATTGTCATGCTGTTATTGTCCCAGTGGGGACATCTTGCTTGGTTGGTCATCTGTGTAGCATTTAAGGTGCATCCTGTTTATGTTTTTCTCCCCTAGCAGCCTGGATAACACTTTATAACACTATGACAACTTGCCTGCAGGGTGGAAGAAATAAAATCTCAGTTCAGAGCCAAAAGCTTCCTTAAAGAGGGCTACCTCAAGCTCCTTTTTCCCCTGGTAATAAACTCCTCTACTTTCACTCATACTGGTGTTGGAGTGATCTTTCCAGAGAATTTCTACAGCAGAGGCTTCCAGCTCAGCTCCAGTTTGGTTATTTAGTGTCCTGCAATGAACACATGTGGTGACTTCAGCCGTAGGGTCTTAGCATCTGGTTATGGTGGGCAACCATGAGTTTTGGCAATAGCTTGCAATTTTTGAGGGATGTCTGGGGCATCCCTGACCAATCACTCAATGGGAGTGATGCAAATTTTTTTGTGCAACAACCTTTGGCTTCATAATGGAATATTTCCTATCTCCATGGGGAATTTTTGTCCAAACTCTCTCTTTTTAACCTTAATTATATTTTTAATTAGCTAACAAAGAAGTGCTAACAAATAGAATTGCCAAAGATAAAAGGTAAATATGGTTATTCTTTGGCCTTTTCATAACATCTTTACTCTTTGTTTACCCTCCCCACACCTCTCCTCCATTCCCTTCCCCTGACCACACTTATATATTTCACCCTCAGTATTTCCTCCACCACTCTGCATACATATCTAATATCCCTTCTCCTTCACCCTCTAATGTCTCCAGTGCCTCTTTAAAAGTCATTAATCTTACCATGAGTCTTGTACACAAGCTTGTCCCTGATAAAGGCTTAAGTAAGTATTGTCCAGGAGTGTAGCTTAACTTTTGTTATGATTTCAATCTGAAATGACCCCCCAGGCCCTTCTTTTCAACACTTGTTCCCACGCTGGTGGCACTATTTTGAAGGCTTCATACTTTTAGGTGATGGGGCTACCTGGAGAAAGTAGGTGTAGTGCTTTGATTCAGGTTTCCCCCATACATTTACGTCTTTTGAATACTATGTTCCCAGCTGATGGACATTTGAGAGTTAATGTCTCCTGGATGCAGTGTATTGTTGGGGGCAGGCTTATGGATATTATAGTCAGCTTCCCCTTGACAGTGTTGGGCTTACTCTCCTGTTGCTATTGTCCACCTTATGTTGGCCAGAGGGTGATGTCCACCCCTGGCTCATACCATCATTTTCCCCTGCCATCGTGGAGCTTCCCTTGAAGTCTGTAAGCCAAAATAAATCCTTTTATCCCACAAGCTGCTCTTGGTCAGGTGATTTCTGCTTGCAATGTGAAACTGACTACAACAGTAGACAACTGGGGCTGGGTCCTTGGGAATTCCTGCCCACTTCCTGTTTCACTCTCTCTCTGCTTCTTGGTCTGCCATAATATGAACAAGCTTCTATCACACACACTTGCCTCCCAGATCTGAGCTGCTCCACTGTGTCATTCCTGCCATAAGGGACTGGAACCCTTTGAAACTGTGAGCCAAAACAGATCTTTCCCCCCTGAGGTTTCATGTCAGGTGTTGTGGTCACAGTGATGCCAAAGCAGCTGACACAACATGGACACCCTATGCATATGAAAGACAACACAAGATCCTATTGTTCATTAACTTGTGAGCTTCTTAGGGTAGATGGGTGTCGGGAACCATGAAAACCTCCCCCTCCTCAGCTCTCCGCCACTAACCTTTGGCTGACTTCCTGCCTGCCTTTCCTGCAAGATTGAAACAAGCAGCTGCCTGAAGGCTTGCCAAACAGGATATGTGCAAACCAAATTTAACTGTCACAAGACAGGCTTGAGTAAAGCAAGCGCTGCCGTCTTGCCCCCACCTTCACTCTGATCAAACAAGTAGTCATGGCCATGATATAGAACAGACTTAAGAAAACATTGGATACAGGAAATTCCTATGGGTTTAACAGTTACTCAGGAAGAATTTTGTGTGTGCATACTCTTGGGAACTGATCTGTGAAAACAACTTATCTTGCATACCATCGAAATGTGTACGTGCAGAACATGTCAGTGGTCCCTGACCGCTTCCCTTGTGCAATGTGATACCACAAAAGACTGTCTTGGCAACTACTGATTGGACGCCCCTCTCTCACTCCTCCTTCTCTTCCCCTCACCCTTTCTTCCTGCCTCCAACTGCATAAAAGGCTTCGCCCCCAGAAATAAAGCGCCTCAGACCTCATCCCTTGTCTGGAGTCATCCCTTCCCTACTAACTTTTTGCTTCCACAGGTACTCAGGAGAACTACACCCACCACGTTGTGCGGCAACCTCAGGGACAGCTTCGACTGCTGGCCAGTTGGAGCTAGGAGCCCCTAACGGGGTTCCCCCTTTTTTGGGAGCCGCAGATGGGGGGCCTCTACTTGCTGACATGGAGTCAGCATGTCCCCTGGAGTGAAGTCAACTATCAGTGCCCAAGCACACATGGGCAGTTGTCCTTAAATCCTTATTTCTAAGCCGGGCATGGTGGCGCATGCCTTTAATCCCAGCACTCGGGAGGCAGAGGTAGGAGGATCGCCATGAGTTCAAGGCCACCCTGAGATGACAGAGTTAATTCCAGGTCAGCCTGGACCAGAGTGAGACCCTATCTCGAAAAAAAAAAAAAAAATCCTTATTTCTATCATCAGTCTTCTCTGGTTAAAAATGGAGCTAACCTGGGTTAGAGATGGTATCATTTTCTGTCTTCAAGATGAAAACTCCTTGCTGTAATATAATGTGAAGGATTGAAGGATAGTTGAAAAGGAAACACAATTTCTCACTCTGTAATTGCATGTTATAATGTCCTGTCTGGTATCACTTAGAATCACACATTTTGGCAAATGCTGTTACAATGTTGTGAACAGAACTGATATTTTCATGATACTGAGCTCACAAAAATATTTCAGCCAGAGAAGAAAGTTTCGGGGGTTTGGACTATTATAACCAATGAAACAAAATTTATTAACTATGCACCTCTCTGTCTCTCTCTCTCTCTCTTTTTCTCTCTCTCTCTCACACACACATTTGTAGATTTTTATGCCATTTTAATATCAAAATTAAGTTAACAAATGTTTGTCAAGACTTCTAATATCTCTGCTTATTTTCAGAAACAAACATAATGCCACAGCAATCAACAAGCGTCTATGAACAAAGCCAAGGCAGAATTACAAGGATGATGAAACAGTAAATATTAATGATGACATCTATCACCACTGTGGGGTTTTGTGGTGAGTCACTTTGCAATATAGCTGTTCCTGCTCTTATTTAGCAAGGCATCTTTTCATTTTCAGCATTTATTCAATGCTGATGATGTATGCCCTATTTGTCAAAATGTTTATAATACTTTTTGTTTAAAATTTTTAAAGCAAACTTGACTATATTGCAAAATGAGATTGCATCAAAGCATGGAAGAAAATAAGTAGAACCATGAAAATAAATAGAACAACACTAGATCCTTACGCTTGGACCTGTTGTCTTCCTAGTGAGGCGAGTGAGAAAGACAGGGACAGTAGCCAGAGCTTCTGCTTTGTGTCATTGCAGATGTTCAATAAGCTTCAGTCAGAAGCTGCATGTGACTGTGCTACTAAATGTCATTCAGGCTGCAGTTGAGTCCTGAGGACTGTGCAACCTTAGACCCATGTTCCTCTATTCTTTTTCTGACCTCAGGGTGCTGGGAAAGGGGTAGCTTCAGCTTCATTGGGTTCATCATGACTGGAGAGTCTCTTTTGCTGGACAGTGATTTATCTAAGAAGAGGACATGGGTCTATTTATGACTACAGAGAGGTAGAGAGGCCCACTGGAAATTCTAGGTAAAAGCAAATGCAATACAAGAAGAATTTTCATTGTCTTGTCTTCTCTTCTTTCAGACTGTCTAGGACTGTGCTGTGAGGACCAGAGGTGTGACAGCCTTTCTGCTGCCATGAGGTTCATGTTTCCTGTGCTGAGGATGGAGGACTGGAGGGAAGAAAGATTCTGAGTTTCTGGGCTGATACTGAGTTCAATTTCAGATATCTCACTGAATAAATATCAAGTGTTACCATGGCTTAAGGTTCTGACTACTGATATATTACTTTCTTGCTGTTGAACACTCATACAGAAACACAACTCTAACTTTGCCATAACTACTAAGATGATGCCTACTAAATTACACTTATTTTTCTTGTTTTGGACAAACTTCAGCAAATGGATAGGGAACAATGAGAAAAAGAAGCGATCCTATCTTTTCCCCATTTTCACTTTCTTGTTTCCATTCCTTTTTCAAAACTCAGCATGTGTTTCTCAATAACCATGGGAATGCTTACTGTGATGCAAAGAGGGTTGCCCAGAGGTTGGGGATTCTGCAGTGCTTTTGGTCACAGGGGATGCATCAGTAGCTTGCTCTCACATGAGTTTTCACTGCTGCCTGCATAGGGACCTCAGCACGCTTCTGTGGTTATTCAGCCTGTTTATGTGTTAATGGTCATATTTCAAAAACAAATGTCCCACAGATGTGAATTTTATTTCTTGATTTGACTTCAGTGAATGGTAAAGGAATGGTTCCCCACCTCTTTCAAGGTGAAGAGAAGACACAGGGTGTGAGCATATCTGCAAATGTTAGCGTAGTTAGGAAATATCAACCCTCGGCACAGTTTCAAGTTCACTTTGAAAGTACAGCAGCTTCGCTTTAGTGACTTCCATCAGATATGTACATTCATGCTTGGATTTCACTGAGAGCAGTGATAGCACTAGAAACAGAAACCCTTTTCACACAAAGAGAAAATTTATTGCAAATTCAGATTCTTAAAAGCTTTAACTTTCCTGGATCAATGACATAAATAGTGATGACACAAATAGTGTTGTCAAATAGTGATGACAAAAATAGTAATAGGAAAACCACATTAGGGGCTGGAGAGATGGCTCAGGGGTTAAGATACTTGTCTGAGAAGCCTAAGGACCCAGATTCGACTCCCAGAACTCATATAAGCCAGATCCACAAGGTGAGGCATGTGCACACAAGTTGCCATATGCATCTGGAATTTGTTTTCAGTAGCTAAGGCCCTGGCATGCCAATTTTCTCTCTCTTACACACTCTTACTCTCTCTCACAAATTAAAAAAGAACATCCATATTAGAACAAAATATACCATAAATGAGAGTTGTCAAATATAAGAGATAACTCTCATTTTCCATTAATTAAAGGATGCTAGCAACCTTTATCTCCTGTTCTGCTTAGATGTAGATGCTGAAATGGAAAAAAAAAAATGTAGGGGAGGACTTGGAAGATGTTCCTCATAATTCTTCCTTCACTGAATAGGGTAGCATTGAAGATTTGCCTTTTCTTAGCAAGTGGTTTACTTTATGTTGCTAAACGAAAAGAGGACTTATGACTGAGATATTTTTGCGAAGAACTGTAACTCTGGTAAGTATAAGTGCTTCTGACTCAGGCTGAAAGCACTCCTACCTTGCCAGTCACTTATGGCTCCCAGCAGTAAGTGCCAGAGTGGACAAGGGCTGACATGGAGGAGTAGATACAGGTGGGCAAGGTGTCATAGACTCCTTTGAGTTTGTGTATTTTAAGTCTTATGTGTTGTGTGACTATTTACTCTGGACTGAAACATATCCCCTGGAGGGAGAAGGAGCCTGCTAAGCCTCGGGAAACTCAGAAAGTGATAAGATTCACAAGGCCTCTCCTATGTTATAAAAGCAATAAATAATTGCTGGGAAGAAGAGAATATTGGTGAATCTGTCTACAAGTCAGGCAGATAGTTCACAGGATGTAGCTTGCATGAGTCATCCCCCATGCTGGGAGGGCTTTTTATTGATCAGCCACTTGAGTGAACCATGATCCTGGATGTCCCAAGTCCTCCTCTGACCTTTATCTTTCCACCTCACCAGCCACACATAGGGAATCCTGTGAACTCACCTATTCTTTGATCTGTCTTTGGTGCCTCTCTAGGGTGAATAGGTAGGTGTTCATCCATTCACACCTCCACAGGAAAAATCAGTCCATGTGTATGGATAGTGATGGAATGAAACAAGTCAACATTTCCAGTTCACAGAATCCAGGATACTTCCAGAACCTCAGAACTAATTTATAACTGTAATGAAGGCTTCAGTTACAGCCCTTGAGTTGGCAAATGAATGAATACTTGACCCTGAGAGCTATGATTAGGGCATTTGCTGTGAATTACTGAGTTCTGACCATGTACCTCTTGGTATGCACAATAAAAATCAAAGCCAAACTCTCACATTCCTCTCTCCACCATGGAGCAAGTATGAAGTATGATGGTCCCACTTAGGCTTTGGCATGAACATGTAACATCTCATTTGATTAAAATTAGGGTTTTTTCCAAAAAGAACAGAAAAAGGAAACATGAGTCATTGAATTAAATAATATTTCCTATATCTCTGGATGATTGGAAATTGGATTTGCAAATCAATCATAGATAGTATGTTAAAAGGCGTCTGCTCTTACTGGTTTCTCTCTCCATTGCCATGTCTTTATTTAAGCTCCTCATTCCTTCTAAGGTGGTGAGAGTTGTGGAATTTAGGGCTCTTAGTTATTGATGTCTGATTTTTAAGGAAAAGCAATAGTGGATGTGTCTTCAAAAATGAAATTCAAAGTACTCACCTGGAAGGGGACATAGTGGATATTGTGAAGTTTTAGTGGGTTTACAAAAAATAGAATGTCTCTTATGTGTCCTCCTTGTTGGCTGGCTGACCCCATATAAGTATGAACATCACTAAAGTAAAGACAGCCTCATGAGATCATGGAGACTTTTCTTGGGGGGTTCCTTAAGGCTTTGTAGGTTTTGGATCCAAGAAGGACAATTTTAAATAAAGAGAGAGAAAGAGTAAGATAAGGATAGGGCACCAGTTATTTTTCCCCTAGAGAATCTTACCCAGGAAGCTCTAGGGCTCTCATCATGCATTGCATAGGTATTGGCCCAGGCTCAGTGTTGACACCTCAGTTTTCTTTTAGGCCATTGGGTCTCAGGAGGTTAGATCCTTAGTGCTGGGCACTTATGGACACTTGAGCCTCATGCATTGTTCTCAGGGAGCTACAAAAGTATGTTAGTTCCTGTGTGCACCTTGACCATAGAAAGGATGGCTTCCCCTCTCCATCTGCTTTGTGACAAGACAACTACTGCTTGTGAAACAGAACATTCCATGGGGTTCTGCTGATCTGTTCTGTGCATAGAGATACTGGCAGCTGGGGCAGAATGTGAGGAGAGAAAATGGAACTAAAGGTGTTTTATTGCTTTAAGAATAATAAAATATTTGAAAATCATGGTTTTACTACAAAAGTCTAAAGAAGACTTAAGTAATTCCAGCTATTTGAACAACTTAGAAACACTGAATTTAGTAGAAAGTGGTGATAAAAATCACAGGTATATTTATTTACTTAAGATAAAACGTTTAAACTAGATTTGGTGGTACATACTTGTAATCTCTGTACTTGGGAGATACATACAAAATTATTAGGAGTTCAAGATCATCCTCAGATATATAGCAAGTTTGAGGTCAGCCTGTACTACATGAGAATCTGTCTCAACCAACCAACTAGAGGCTGAGGAGATGGCTCACTCAGTAAAGTGCTTGCTAGGCATATGTGACAACCTGAGTTCGGATGCCTAGAACCCATGTAAATGCTAAGCATGGTGACATGCACCTGTAGTCTTAGTGTCAGGGAGGCAGAGATAGGTAGAACCCCAGAGCAAGCTAGCTAGCTAGACTAGCCAAATTGGTAAACTCTGAGTTCAGTGAGAGGTTCTTTCTCAATAAATAAAATGGAATTGAAGAAGACTGATGTCAACCTCTGACCTCCACATACACATGCACACACGTGCACCTACACACATATGAACATGTGTATGCACATACACACACACACACACACGAAACTGAACAATACCAAAAGACTTGCTCAAATGGTGAGTATAAAGGGAACTCCATAAACTTTTATTTATGGGATTTTAATGGTAAATACGTAAACATGATTATGACAGGAAGTATCAAAATTCTTATCCTGCACACCCATGAGGTGGTATACAGCACCAGCCAAAAGGTGTGAAGGTAGGTCATGGTACAATGACAATGGATGAAGGATAAAACTGCTGGTCCTCAGTAAAGCTTCACTAGATCATAGAGTGAAAACTTCCATGGACTCAGAGAAGGTGAATCAACAGGCCAGGCCAAGTCTCACTGACAGAGAATGGGAGATCTCTTCAGCTTGTGATGCCATCCCCTGACCTCTTCCTTGATGGTGGCACAGGGGTGACTTGGGGTGGGCTGTGAAGTGTGAATCCAGAAAAGAGACAGTCTTGATGCTCAGGTAGCAGCTATTCTACAGAGAGTGGCATCTACTGTTCAGTGACTTCTTCAGATATGTAAAAGAAGAAAAGAAATGCATTCCAAACTTTGAATGAAATCAAATCCTGGGAGGGGATTTAAGGGTGAGAGAATGAAGGAAAGGAGGGATTAGGAGAAGGGTTAAAAAAATTAAGATTTATGAATACACCAAATGGAAAACTACTTCTTCACTAGCTAATAATAGGATTTGGGCAGAAGAAGGAGGTGGATAATGTTGTACCCAGAAGCCATAGATTATTACTGGAAAAAGTTCACTGCCAGGGATGAGATACCTTCCACCAAGTTGTTGGCTAGGAAGACCACCCTGATGCCCTGCAAACATTACAGGCTACTGGCAACATTCTTGGTTACCTGCCAGAACTAGATGGTACTAGATAGTAAGACCTTATTGCTGAAGATACCACATGCTTGGGCTGGAGGACACTGAGAAATCAAGCTGGAGCTGAGCTGAAAGCGTCCTCACTGTTGATTAGCTGTCATGGTGCTGGAAAGAGCTATGCAGCCTATTAGGGAAGAAAAGTCATCAATGGCCCTAACCAGCAGTGGACCCTGCAAACTTTACAGCTGGACAGTCAGGCCAAATGTACAAACTGATGCAATGGTAACATGTCTGTTATGGAAAACCAACTGTACTCTGATTGGACTGGAGGCCCATTCCACTGGAGAGAATTCCTGCCTGGTACTGAAACCTGATCAAAAGCCTATGGTTTGGGAGGTTTTAGGAGTTTCCCCCCTACTGTTGTGTGGCTAAATGAATATATTATACCCACCAAACTCTCATCTAAATACTTATGTTCATGCTTATATATCAATGCTACTCTAAATTTTTGATTAGAGTGTAACTTCAGCTGGTAATAACAATTGGGGAGACTCAAAACTCAGCAAAGTGCTGAAAAGAAAAGACCATGGTGCATTTAGCACTAAGTGAGACATCTCTATCACGTCGTTCAAAGCTGAAGGGCTATCATAGAAGTGGTAGTGGAAAGATTGTAAGAGCCAAAAGAAGGGGAGAACTGCTTATGATACTGTTTTTCAGAAACAAAGTGGCCATGGTATTCATATCCTCACAGTGGCTGATGCTACCTACCTACATAAGATTTGCATAATGGAAGGGGATAATTACATCACCAAAATATAAGAGAGATTAGTTGAAAAAAAGTTCAGTGAGGGGGTATTTGAGAGGGGGAAAAGAGAAGGAATTATGATCATGATATGTTGTTTATACTTATGGAAGTTGTAAATAATATAGTGTAGTTAAAGAAATATAGAAAAAGAATTTAGCAAAATATATTATAGTGTACATATTTTTTAAAGTTATACTAGGAAAGTTAGATATTCACATGCAAAAACAAATAGCAAACTCAGATTCTTAATTTATGCATATGGAAAATTATCTCCAAATAGAGTATAGTCAGAAAGAAAAACATAGACCCAATGATTCCAATTGCCGATATATACCCAAGAGATAGAAAAGTACATCCAGACAAAAATTTGTATACAAATTTTCATAGAAATGGAACCAACTGAAATGTCCATCATCTGAGAAATGGATAAATACAATGTTACAAATTCATACAATGGAACATTATTTGACCATAAAAACAAATGAAGTTTTTATACATTCTACAAAATGAGCGAAACCTAAAAACATTACATTGAAAGAAGGTAGACAAGGCCCAGATGAAACCACAGAAGAATTGGGGAGATGAGCAAGAGTGGCTGCTTCCACAGTGAACCTGACAATCAGTGCCAGGGTGAATGAGACAGACACTGAGGATACTCAACACATACCAAAGCAGAGATCCAGAGGCTCCTAAGAGCTCATCACTAGCGTAGACTTAAAACACACCCACCAAGGCTCAGGGAATTTTGTGGAAGAGGGGGCTGAAAGATTGTAAGAGCCACAGCTTGAGATGTCATTCCCAGAGGCATTGTCTCTCTCCAATAACTGACTGCTCCTCCTACAATGCACAACCTACAACCCCATGGGGAATACCAACAACCCCACTGAGGAGGGCCCCCAGTAGAATGTGGGCAGGGAGGAAGGAAAAGATGGTACCATCACATGATGTATCCATACAAAGTATGTTCTTAATAAAAAAGAAAAGAAAAAGGAAAGAAGGCAGACACACAGAAGACCAGGTGTTATATGATTCAATGATGGTGTGATATCTAGAATAGATGGGTTCATAGAGCCTGAACGTTTCCAGACACTGGAGAGAGGGAGACATGGACAGTAACTACAAATGCATATGTGGTATCTTTGCATTTGATTAATTTCCACATATTTTATGGGGAGGTGTTTGGAATAGTGGTGTAGTGATATTGGTCATTTCTATGAATAAGATAAAAACCTGACCTAATTTTGTTTTTAAAGTGAACACTTTGTGTCATATGAATTATATCTCAATAAAGTTAGTGGAGTTTTGGAAAAAAGTCAATAAGTGAGTTATTTAAAGAATGTGCTAATAGTCCCCAAACTGAGCAGTCACCTCACAGTTAGATCTCAAAAGATGGGGAGGAGAGGATTATTGGGCTCATGTGACATGAAAGCAGAGTGGAATACTGTTTGGGAGGAGGAATGGAACCAGCAAGAAGGGGGCCAGAGGATGGAAGAGAGAAATGTTGGAGATGAATAAGAAAAAAATACAATTAGGGCTGGAGAGATGGCTTAGCAGTTAAGGCACTTGCCTGCAAAACCAAAGGACCCAGGTTCAATTCCCCAGGACCTATGTAAGCCAGACGTACAAGGAGGCACATGCGTCTGGAGTTCATTTGCAGCAGCTGGAGGCCCTGGCATGGCTATTCTCTCTCTCTCTCTCTCTTTCCCTCCTTCCCTTCCCCTTTCTGTCAAATAAATAAAAACATAAAAAGGAAAAGATACAGACACACAGATACATGAAAATGAGATAAAGAAACCTATGACTTTATGTGCTAATTAAAAATTAATAGTACAAAATTATATGGGGGCTCAGCAAATAGGGGTGCTTGCCATGCAAGCATGAGGGCCTGGGACAGCCTGAGTTCCATCCTGAGTTCTCACATAATAAAGTATGACATGGCCACATACACCAGTAACCCCAGTCCTATGGGGAGTGGAAACAGAAGGATTGATGGGGTTTGTTAGTCTGACCAAAAACAGCAGTTCAGGATTCAGTGAGTCTTTGTCTCAAGGGAACAAGCAGAAGAGTAATACAGAAGACACCCAGCATTACTCTCTGTCTTCCAAACACGTGCATATACTATACATAAACAAACCACATATACTACACATACATACTACATACACTATACATAAACACACTACATATGCTATATATACACATACATATACTATGCATAAACACACTACATACACCAAGAAAACAAAAAACAAATGTAGTCTGAGCTAAGCATGATAGTACAGGATTGAAATTCCAGTTCTTGGGTGGCTGAGGCAGGATGATTCCAAGTTTGAGGTCTGTCTTGGATACAGGGTGATATATTAAATAAAAGTAAATATAAAATAAAATAGAGAAGAATAAAGAAAAAAATGTTCAGTGTGTCAGCGAGCTAGTAGAGTCTCAACAAAATCTGAAGTGCTGCCTGTCCTGTGGAAAGTCTTCTTTGGAGCTAGAGCTGTGGAATGGCTTTCATAGTGTGTCAGAAGAGGGGGACATGCATATGTGCTCTGTTCACATTCATACCCTGCTCACTCATCTGTGAGCCCCTAAGCCTCTCTAGGTGCCATTATTAGACCAAGGACCTCTACTCATAGAGGGAGGAAGGTGAAGCCAGATGTTGTCAGGCATAGAGTATGGGTGATTGCTTGAATGTGTCTGAAGGAGAGTGATGGAAACTCTCTAGGCTGTGCTGTCTGCATCTGTAGAGCAGGACTAATAACAGTGTTTTACTCATCCCACTTTTGAGAAGCCTCAGTAAGATATTTCACCTAAAGCACTGAACAGCATGGTAAATACTCTGTGAATGATGATCCCAATGTTTGTTTAGAGAATTGAAACCTGCATTTAACAATTGAGGAAATTGAGGCTGAGGGACTGAGGCATCAGGTCGATATCACACAGCTTCACAGTTATGGGATTAGTACTTGGAGAAGATCTGAAGTTATCCAGGACCCTCATGGTAGCTCCTAACAAGGGAACAAGGTACATTCCAGCTGAATGGTTCAAAATGCAAGTGCTGTACAGTTCTCTCTTGAGACCTCAGTGACAGCATGGCCCCATGTCCAAAATCTCCAGCTTCAGTGAGCTGGTGCCTCAGGCCACCTCTAATGCTATGACATTTAGTTCAGGGCTCTTGCTGGGAGCATAGCTTATAATTCAACATTTTCCATTCTGTGTGTCCAGTTACCTGGTATATTTGTTACTGTACTTGTTGCTGTGACAAAATACCTGACAAGAAATAAGAAGCAACTTAAGGGAAGGAAGAGTGCATTTTGGCTTGTAGTCCTAGGGAGTATAATCCATTATGTTGGGGAAGGCTCACTGCATCAGTCCCCTAGTAGGCCTTCTGGGATGAAGTGAGAGGACTAGATGTTTATTTTGTTGTTATTTAAATAAATGAATAACAGCCAAAATCGGATTTAAAAACATCTGATATGCTTTATTGCTCAAAGTAAACAAGTGTATTCTTTCAAAGAGCAAGCTTTACAAGGAAAAGATGTGTTGGCAATATTAAAGTCAAGACTAAACCGTATTTGTGATGGATCACACTTTAAAGTATGGTGATGAAGGCATTTTTGAGAAATCTTTTCTTCTTGTTAGTAGTCCTATAAACTCCTTGGGCAGCAATAATGAAGCTATAAGTCTGGGGCCATTTGTGAATGTGAGTCTGGAGGCCAAGCTCAGTATGACCATCAGGTGGTTGAGTCTGGGTCCTGCCCACTTCTGCTAGTAGAAGCCTGGTGAGGGCTTCTAGGAGCTTCTCTACAGATGGAGATAAGGACAGAGTTAACTTTGTTCTGGGCCATGTGCTCTGCCAAGTGCTTACCTGTAAGACACCCTGCAGTCCTCACATAGCCTTTGCCAGGAGATACTGTCTTTTAAGAGGTAACCAAGGGGCCTAGAGACACAGACATGAGTAACACATATCACTACAGAGGTTTGGTGTGGTGAGGACATGGACTTACATCACCTATGCAGGAGCAACAGTGCAATTCTGAACTAGAAATATACAGGAAACATAGCCCACCATTGGGCTGCAATGGAAGCTGCACAGGGACAGATCTGTTCTTCAGGGAGAAGACCTGGAAGTTATTCCAATTGTGAGGATAACACTGCCTCTAGAGAGCTCCCCTGAAGGGTAGTGTCCTGGAAATAAGCTAGGGATGAAGCACAGAGTGAGGAAGCCTGGCCCTACAGACACATAAAACAAGAAGCATCCCAGGCATTCTGTACCTTCCTCCCAGGCTCCTTTACCAATGGCTTTATTGGTGAAAGCACCAGTCTTGTTAGCACCTACCTCACAGGACTGATGAGCAGGAGTTTTGTTCTGTGCTGTTATTATTCTAACATAAATCACTTTGGAAACATCTGTTAATAAACATAGTCATGTGTGGATAGCCTTGCTCATTTGGGCTTGATCAATTGCATTCATAAATTAGGCATTAATATGGACAGAGAAACAGAGGGAGTATTGAGGCATTGCAGCAGAAACAGTGAACCAGCCATTTCCCTAGCATGCTGCTGGAACCTAGATTTCTTATTTCTATCTAATCCCTTTTTTCTTCCTTTGCATCTTCCTCTCTGTGACTGTTAGAAGTAAAGAGGGCCAATGACCCATTAACAATCCAGGCAAGGTGAGGAAATGGCTCATTAGTAAAATGCTTGCCATGCAAGTCAGAGGACCTAAATTTGGATCCCCAGCACCCACATAAAATGTTCGGTATTGTGACATGAGCCTCTACTCTCAGCCCTGGGGAGGGGGACAGGGAATCCTGGGACTCACTGGCTATCTATTCTAGCTGAATCAGTAAGCTCGAACTTCAGCAGATGACCATGCCTCCAAGAATAAGATGGAGAGCAAGTGAGGAAGACCCACCAGCATTAGCTTGTGGCCTCCACATACATAGGCACATACATGCACGTGCACCCATGCACACATGTGCATGGACACATACACCGGCATGCATACTTCACACACAGAAACATGACAACAAAAGGAGAAAGAGAATGAAAGAGGAGGTAGAGAGAGAGAGAGAGAGAGAGAGAGAGAGAGAGAGACAGAGAGTTATTCCCCCATTTTTCACTGTTACCAATCTCGCTCTATCTGATGGGAAGCAGGGTTCTGCTTACACTGCACTGAACACGCTCTTCTCTGAGCTGCATAGGTCAGGAATCACACTGGAGCTATGCTCTTCCTTAAGACCATGCTGGGAGGGAACAGCAAACCCCATGGAATCACATACACATATTTCCTTCTTCTTGGCCAGAATCAGTGATGAGACTTCCCTGCCTGGGTAGGAAACCTCAGCAGGTTCTCTATGTAGAAAAAAAAAAAAAAAAAAAAAAAAAAAACAATGAAGAATTTAGACTGCATTGACTGAAGCTCTCCCACCTCTCCATGCACATTCATGTTGTTGCTTATCCTCATCTCATTAATTCTTCTGCCACCACCTTGGAGCCCACCAGACATAAAAACTGGTGTCAACAGGCAAAGATCTTGGCATCCTCACATGCCATGTGTGATTCACTTATTCCCCAGCAGCAGCAGCAGTAGCAGCAGCAGCAGCAGCAGCAGCAGCAGCAGCAGCAGCAGCAGCACTCTAGATGCCCTTCCTCTCCTGCAAACTTCCCTTATCTCCTAGCCCATGAGAATGTACGTCCCAAATCCTGGGTGGGAATTCCTCTTTTAGCTAATCTCTCTGGAAACACATCACACACACACACACACACACACACACACACACACACACACAGAAGTGTGCCTCAATCTTCTAGGTGATTGTAAATTCAGTCTTGCTGACAATAAAGAGTAAACATCACACCTTTCATCTCAGCACTACTGCACCTCTACAAGTCCATCATTCATGGGGGTTGAGCCAGAAACTAAAGTTCTTTGGAGCAACTCTCTCCCAAAGAACTACAAACATTGTGGATGATAGCCCCATGCTGGTTCTGGGAGTTACAGGTCAGTGCCCACTAAGAAAATGAGGAAAAAGATAACTAATATACAAGAGTTAGAGATGAGAGAGAGAGAGAGAGGGAGAGGGGAAGTGAGGGAGGGAAGATGTAGAAGATTAAGTTTAGTCTTGATCTTACCCTCTCCAGTGTCTTGTGGTTCAGGTGTTCCCTGTAAGGGCCTGGTGAAGGATCAGCCATTTGGTCTGTCTTTTAGTAAGTAGAAAATTATGGTACCATTGCCATTTGGGTCTAGATTTGTGTTTCCCACCCCTCGGATGCCCTCCCCTCCCTCCCCTTCCATCCTAGCGTCTAGTCTAGGAGATGCTTGCTGGGTGTGTAAGGTATCTTGGGTAGATTCAGTTTAGGTGCTGTAGATGAGTGAGACTATGTGGCGATTTTTTTTCTGTGATTGGGTAAGTTCACTGAGAATGATCTGTTCCAGGTTCAACCATTTTTCCTCAAATTTCATTGTGTCATTTTTTCTCACTGCTGTATAGAATTTCATTGTGTAGATATACCACATCTTAGTTATCCATTCTTCTAGTGATGGACATCTGGGTTGATTCCAGCACTTAGCTATTACCTAAAAGACAGACAGATTTCTGTCAGAGTACTTGATGACCCACCAAAGGCTAGTGGTAAGACCCTACTGCTGAAGACACCTTATGTGGTTGACATGCAAATTAGAATGGCATGGCTGGAAGTTGGAAAAGAGTCAGTCCCCAGACAGTCAGCGCATCTAGTGCCAGAAGGTGCTACATGGGCGACTGGGGGAAAATGACCAATATCTGTTGAAGCAATGCATGATCTAACCTACTTAGCAGCAAATAACCTGTTGTGATACCCACACAAGTGCAGTGGTGGCACACAGCCATGGTGGGGAACCAACTGCTCTCAATTTGGCTAACTGATCCCAGCAGTGGTATGGGACCCATAGCTGGAGCTGGGAAACTAGTCAGAACCATATCCAAACATAAGCCCACTCTCCAATATCAAGCTACCATCAATTGTGGGCTACAAGAGGGCCTACACCTATTAAATTCTCTATAAAAAAAAAAAAGGGTTATCTCATTTGTCCTGATGCTAACTTACTCTCCATTGGAGAATCTGCTTCTCTTTTTCAGATAGATGTAGATCCTAAGGGGAGAGCCACCCCATCATACCTCAAAAGGGCCCCAGCTGAAACTAAGAAAAATTGGAGAAACAAGCAAGGGGCTGTTTTCCTGATGAACCAGATACCAGCACAAGGGGGAAGGAGATCAGCACAGAGAAAAATCAACTCCTACCAAATCAGAGAGCCAGAGCCTCAGAGGCCCCCAACACCTCATCCCTGAAGCAGACCAAAAATGAACCCAACATGGCTCAGGGAAATTTTGTGGAAGAGGGGTTGGAAAGAATGTCAGAGCCACATGTTGGGTCATGATATACAGAGACATTTAGCTTACCCATAACTGTGGGCTAACTCCACAATGCATGACCCGTATACCTCAACAAGGAGGGCCCAAGGGGAGTGGGTAGGTCAGGGATGAGCCTAATAATGGTACCAAACTGACTGTATTTGCTGAATACAAAACTAACTAATAAAGGAAAAAAAAAAAAAAGAGGAGCCACACAAACATGGCAGATGTGATACTCCAACATTAATAGTCTTATCCATATATATGAAGTAATTTCTTCCATCAATGAAAGCAATATGATACATACTAAAAAAAAAAAAAAAGAACTACAAACAGCAACAGTGGACAGATGTGTCAATGAGAAATAAATTTTATCACATGGAGCCATTGGCATCTGAAATTTGAATACTGCCTTTTAAATCTCCCTATTGATAAAATAGCATAATAGTTCAGAGTTATACTACAGAGCTGGTGTTTATAAAAAGCTGCCTTGGCCGAGTGTGGTGGCACATGCCTTTAATCCAAGCACTAGGGAGGCAGAGGTAGGAGGATTGCCGTGAGTTTGAGGGCACCCTGAGACTACATAGTTAGTTCCAGGTCAGCCTCGACTAGAGTGAGACCCTACCTCAAAAAACCCCCAGTTCTCCCCCCCCCAAAAAATTTCCTTGGGCTGGAGAGATGGCTTAGTGGTTAAGACGTTTACCTGCAAAGCCAAAAGATCCCTGTTCGATTTTCCAGGGGATTCTCATGCATTTGGAGTTCATTTTCAGTGGCTGGAGACCCTGGCGCGCCCATCCTCTCTCTCTCTCTCTCTCTCTCTCTCTCTCTCTCTCAAATAAATAAATAAAATATATTTAAAAATAAATACATAAAGCAGCCTTCTCCACAGCCTTGCTGCCCATCATGTTGTTTATTATCCAGTGTAACAATTTCCGTTTACGTCTGTGTTTTCAGTGTCAGCCCCCAGGCTCCAATCACATATGCCTGGGTCTCTATGCTGACTGCAGCATCAAAACTGAGTCTCTAGAGTAGTCCATGGGTACCAGTCATTCTAGAAAAGAGGAGTTTCTCCTAAGTCAATGTCAAGGAATCCTATTTTCTTCATAATAAATCTGCAGAAAACTGAGAAGAAATTAAATTCTGTTTTGGAAAAAAAAGTTTTTCCACTTCTGTAATTCTGTTATAATTAGTATACAAATGGACACTTTTACATTATGAATTTCTACTTTTACATTTGTGTATGTGATTCATATGGCAACTCTGATTACTTTCCCCAAATTACAGTTGCATTTTAAGTTACTTTAAAAATATTTTATGTTTTTATTTATTTATTTGAGAGGGAGGAAGAGAGAGAGAGAAACGGGTATACCGGGAGGGCTGGTAGCCACTGCAAACAAATTCCAGACACACGTGCCACCTTGTGCATCTGGCTTATGTAGGTACTGGGGAATTGAACCTGGGTCCTTAAGCTTCACAGGCAAGTGCCTTAACTGCTAAGCCATCTCTCCAACCCTTAAATGATATAACTTTTAAAAATATTTAATTTAATTTAATTATATGTTTATTTGAGAGAGAGGGAGAGAGCCAGAGAATGGGCACACAAGTGCTTCCAGCCACTGCAAACAAACTCCAGTTGCATGTGCCACTTTGTACATCTGGCTTTATGTGAGTACTGGGGAATGGAACTTAGGTCTTTAGGCTTTGCAGGCAAGTGCCTTAACTGCTAAGCAATCTGCCCAGACTTTATATTATTTTTAATTTATTATTTCCATCTGTCATCTACTAAAAGGTTTTAATTTGCTTGTCTCATTGTCCAGCCCATTTTCCTAGCATCAACTGTGGCAATGAAGGCAGGTTTAATCCTATTATAAAAATATTGTTCACATGCCTTTAATCCCAGCACTCAGGAGGCAGAGGTAGGAGGATCACTGTGAGTTCAAGGCCACCCTGAGACTACATAGTGAATTCCAGGTCAATCTGGCCTAGAGTGAGACCCTACCTCAAAAAAACACCATATATATATATATATATATATATATATATATATATATAGCTGGATCCTTTACTTAACATCTACATCTACTCTGGTCTTATTTACAAGACCATAATGCATATGATGAATAGGTTACTATTGATGTTACATATGATGAATAAGTACTAAATTGTTATGGAAGTAGAGTTATGTTTGCTTTCTTACATAACATAGACATTGGAGAGCTGCTGGAAGAACTTGGTGTCTCTAGTAGATTGGGGTGCTGTCATTATAATTAGTTTTCTTCTGAACTTGATGGCTTCGTTTAAGATGTGTGGACACTGCATGTAATCTGAACTTGATGGCTTCGTTTAAGATGTGTGGACACTGCATGTAATGGGAAGTGCTCACCTCCCCGAACTCACCTTCCTTTAGCCTGCATTCTGATAAAGGTGGAAATATCCCTTTACACCAATTCAGAACTTGGGCCCTACACCAGGTATGGAAGTGTATGCCTATAATCCTAGCACTTAAGAGGCTGAAGCAAGAGGAATGTAATGAGTTTGAGGCTTACCTAAGTTACATAACTAGTATTAGGTAAGCCTGAGCTACAGAATGAGAGACTGTCTCAGAGAAAGGAGAAAAAAGAATGCAAGAGAGAAAGAGAGAGAAAGGAAAGAAAAAAGGAAGGAAGGAAGGAAGGAAAAGGCAGGAAGAAGAAAAGAAATGGATGAAGGGAGGCAGGGAGGGAGAGAGGGAAAAAGGGATTAAAGGATAGACAGAGGAACAAAGGAGGGAGAAGGAGGAATGTGGGAAAGAAGAAAGGGAGGGAACAAAAGGAAAGAAGAAAAGACAAGATGAGGTAAGAAGAAAAGAAAGCAAAGGATATCCTGGTGGTTTGTCAGTGCAGCTGCTGATCCATACAGGATAGGGAGGATGTTGAGATACAGTACTGTTTTCTTTTTGAATTGAGAGAATTATTGTATGAACACATGACATAAAGGGCATATTCCCACATAGGGTTATATTCTTTTTAAAAAAATATTTATTTATTTATTTGAAAGAGAGAGAGAAAGACAGAGGGAAAAGAGACAATGTGTGCACCAGGGCCTCCAGCCATTGCAAACAAACTCCAGATGCATGCATTACTTAGTGCATCTGGTTATGTGGGAAATGGGGAATCAAACCTAGGTCCTTAGGTTTTTCAGGTAAGTACCTTCCTCAGTGGGGTTACCAGTATTTACTGTGGGATCATGAATTCACCAGTTACTCTCAACATGGGGGGAGGCAATCAGAGTGCAGTTGATTACCCCCATGGCCTATATGCAACTATATGTATAGTGGATACATATTGCCTGGCAGGATGATTTTGTAGCTTGCAGAATCCATTGCTTGTTTGCCATTGGTGACCTTTATACCTCAGCAATTTGTATAGTCCTTTCCACTATGAGAGCAGTTCCAAGACTGCTATCAATGTGTCCTATAAGTTTTGGTATGTTGTGTCTTCATTATCATTCAGTTCTAGGAAACTTTGAAAGCCTTTTTGACTTCTTCAGTAACCCACTCATTATTCAAAAGTTCAGTTTCTACAAGTTGCTGTGTTTTCTCTGGTTCCTTAGTTGATTTCTAGCTTTATTGTTTGTGGTCAGATATAATATAGGGAATTATGTCAGTTTAACTGAATGTGGAAACTTGTTTAATATCTTAATCATTTATTTTAGATTTTGTGGAGTTTGCTGTTTCCTGATCTTCATTTGTCTTCAGATTTGTTCTAGTTTTGATTACTGTTTTTCCCTCCTATAGCCTCGGGAGTATGTTCTTCTCTTCACTGAGAAGTGTCCCATCCAGTATTCTCTGTATACTGGCTTCATGCTAGCATATTTGTAAAGCTGGCTTTTATCATGGAAAGTTTTTCTTTCATCTTCTATTATGGAAGATAATTTTGCTGGCTATAGTTTTTTGGGTTGGCAGCTGTGGGCTTTCAAAATCTGCAATACTCTATTCCAAGCCCTTGTGGATTTTGGAGTTTCCACTGAAAAATTGGATGTAATTATGATGGGCTTATCTTTGTAATTTCTATTCTGAAGCTTTAGGACTCTTTCTTTCTTTGCTTTTCTGTATTTAGTCATAACTATAATGTGACATGGAGAAGTTCTTTCCTGGTCCTGTCTATTTGGTGTTCTATGTGCCTCCTGTATCTAAATAGACCTCTTTTGTAAGATTCAGAATATTTTCTTTTATAATTTTATTGAAGATATGCTCTCTACCCTTGGTCTGTTATTGTTCTCCTTCCTGTATGCCCTTTATTCACATATTTTCTTTTTAAAGTGTCCCACATGTTCCTTATCTTCGCTTTGTATGTGTTTGAACTTGCCATTGATTTTGACCTCCTGATCTATTTCCTCTGTCCTTGAGCTCTGATTGTCTGCCCTCCACATGATCTGTTGATGAGGCTTTTAAATGAGTTATTTTATAATTATTGTCCATTATGTTTTTCTTTAGTAGCTTCATATGAATTCGATTTTCACTTTTTGATTTTACTTTCTGATCGTCTCTTGGAATTCATTCTTGCATTTGTTAATGTTCTCATTGCCTTCATTCCACTGACTATTCCTTTTAGTTGTTTTATTTTTATTTCATTTAATCATTTGTTAATGACCTCATTAAGTTTGTTGAATATGGTTATTGTAATTGCATTTTTGAATTCTGTATCTCTAAGTAGTTTTCATTAGAGGTCTCTAATATGGGACTAAGCATTTTTGGAGGGGGTTTCATGTCTTGGTTTCTTGGATTACTTATTTTGTATTGGAATTTGCTCATCCTGAGATATTCCTTCTGTCTTGCTGAGAATTCAGTAGCAGTAGCTCTGGTGCATCCTGTGTTGAGTGGCCTGGTCAGCCTTGATCCAGGTGGGTATGGATGGTATTCTATCTGCAGGTCTGGGCTGGGCACACTGGAAACTGAACTGGCTCTTCCCTTTTTGTACAGTTTCCATGCAGACCTGAGAATACCTTGAGTGGCCTGGCCTAGCATTGAGGAATACAATCAGCTCTGGAGACACAACTGTGGTGGCAGACAGACTGACAATGAGGTCAACACCAAATGGGCCTGATCTCTAATTGTATTGATAAGGCCTCACCTGTCTCTTTATTCAGAGTGGAGATATCCTTCTAAAGGAAAGAAGAGGAACTGTCAAATAACATGACCAAGAACACACACACACACAAACACACACACACACACACACACATACACACACTAAATATACTTAACAGAACACTTCATTCTCCAGATCTGAGTACTGGAGCCTCAGAGGTTTGGGAGGAGATCTCTTGGTATTGATCAGGGGATCAAAACTATGAATTTTCTATCTAGGTTTGAGTGAATTCCACATGTAGATGGATGAGATGGGGCAATGAGGTCATTGACTACATAGAGGATGAGTTGGGGAGGTGAGGTCAAAGAAGAGATTGACATTAACCACCTCAATCAACCCATCACACTCATGGAGATTGAAAAAGTAATAATAAAAAAAAAAACCTCCCGAAAAAGAAGAGTCCAGGACCAGATGGCTTCTCAGCGAAATCCTAGCAAACCTTCATGGAAGAACTCAAACCGATCTTCCTCAAACTGTGCCACACAATTGGTGAACAGGGAAAGCTACCCAACTCCTTTTATGAAGCTAGCATCACCCTAATTCCAAAACCAGGCAGAGATGCCACAAGAAAAGAAAACTACTGGCCTATTTCCCTGATGAATTTAGATCATTTTTATATTTTATATTTATTTATTAGAGAGAGAGAGAGAGAGAGAGAGAAACAGCATACCAGGGCCTCTAACCACTGCAAATAAATTCCAGACACATATGCTACCTTGTGCATCTGGGTTATGTGGATACTGGGGAATTGAACCTGAATCCTTAGGCTTTGCAGGCAAACACCTTAACCTCTAAGCCATCTCTCCATCCTAGATTAGCATTATTTGCTGGAGTTCTGTAGTCCATGCTGGAGACTGTATCAGAGCAATATTACAAAGAATATGGCTTCTCGCCCATGTTTCTCCCATTCTCCTATAGAGGATTTTATTTTTTCCCTCCAACCTAAACATTATTGCCATCTTGGATCGATGTCTCACAGTTCTGTGTGGGGGATGTTCTTAACAATTTCCCATTGATTAAGTGACTGGATTCTTTGTAAGAAAGAAAAGTTTACTTGGCTCATACACCAGCAGGTTTGGGAGCCTAGCACTGGTACAAGCCCAGCACTGATGAGGACCTCATAGCATATGGCACCACCGTGATGGGAACATGTGCAGGAGGAGTCATGGTGCAACGGGAAGCTAGGAGTCAGGCTGATTCCTCTGTAAGAACCCTCTCATAGTACTAACCAGGGTCTTAGGAGTACTACCTTGATCAATTTTCAGTACAGCATTCCCAGTGGCATAAGTTCTTCTCACAAGTCTTCCAAATTTTAAAGTTACTTCCACCTCTTAGCCTCACTACACTGTAGATCATGCATCCCACATATAGACAGCAGGGTTTTCCTGTATATCATAAGATTATAGTACAGTTCCTGGCTTCTAGTCACTGGATTCCATATCCACATTGGGACAAACAAAAGTTTTGCAGATAGTGGTGACTATGGAGGAGACTCAAAACTCATCAAAGTGCTGAGAATACGTGTTTGTTGAGTGTGCTCAGTATTGAGTGAGAAATCTATCTTATTCCCTCTAAGGCTCAGGGAACATTCACAAAGAGGGGACAAAGAGAATGTGAGAGCCAGAGGGTGGGGATGAGTGCTTTGAAAACTGTCTCTGGATATGAAGTTGCTGGTTGTTTTTTTTTTTTTTATTTAAATTACCTCACAGCAATGATCATTTCCTGAAAAAGACCTGCACAATATTAGGCACATCAACACTTCATAATGCATGAAGGAAAAGGACAAAAAAGACTTCAAAGTAAAAGAGTGGCTATCTGGAAAGAAAAGATTCAGTGGAAGGTGGAGCAAAAATGGCAATTGCAGGGGATTTTAATCAAAATATATTATGTACATGTATGAAAATAAAAATTCATGAAGGCTGACATATTCATATCCATTCTGACATATTCACCAGAAGCTGGGGCTTCTGCTGCCACTAATTTTTCTACTGTCTATTAAGCTGCAATACACAGTGCTTGAGCTTGAGGGCTCCTGGCAGGAATCCAGCTATATTCTCAACTGCAACCACACATGGAACCATGTAAGGAGTTGTTTGGATCTAAGAGCCTGCAGCTCTTCAGAAGAATCATGGGAAAGACAGGTTTAGTCAGGAAGAAAGGGCTCTAATGGACAATGTTAGGAACTCTCAATGTCCTCTTCCATGGCAAGTGAGAGACCTTCACTGTTCAAGGCAGTGAGAGATATCAGCTCAGAACAGAGCTAGAGATGGTGAGGGAAAATAGCATTGAGGAAAATTGGGAACAAGGTTCATGTCACCTTGCTACTTTATATATGGAGCACAATGATTTGATACATGCACACAATGACCGGGAAATGGCTATGACACATATAGCCTGCAATGGCATGCTCTGATCCAGTGATTAATTGGGACTTGTTATCTCTACATTTCATTAGCTACATCCTGGCCATGAGGAGTCCTGTGACCCTACCACATGATGCTTGTGCTCTGAGGTTGCTGGTAGGTTGCTGGCCCCAGAGGAAACCAGCTGGCAGATGGCACACAGACATTCCCAGCAGGAGGTGTAGTTGCATTCTCATGGTTAAAACAATTACTAATGTCTTGTTCATTATTAAATAAAATGCTCTCTAGCACTCAACAAAAGTCAATAATGTCTAGGGAACAAACTGCTCATATTGTCAGAGCAGAAATCCTATTTGGTGTATTGCAGAAGTCTGTGGACATCTGCACAACCCCACTGATACTATAACATTGTATCTGTCATACTTGGTAGGGGTCATGAGTCTACAAAGATTCATATTCACTCTGAGCAGCATGGAAAACCAGAAGAGTTAATATAACCAGTCAGGATGTAGTTTACTACTGATGGCTTAAATGAAGACCCTTTGCTACAGGGATGACTTAGAGAGTTGTAGCAGGGTAATAGGAACTCATGTGGCACACAGAACCCAGCAATTGGGAAACTGTCACCACACTCAGTTTTGCAGGGACAAGGTAAGGGAAGTGTGTCATGTCACTGCAGCCATGGTCAATTATTAAAACTTTGTCCATCCCTAAGTACAAAGGCCACTTCACTTCAGCTGAAGTGAAATCACAATTCACTTCCACTCCAGCCACACGATCCATCTCAGTGAATCATCAGGTTGATCAGGGTGCTACAGTTAGCATTTTGCTGACTCAAAATTAACTTTGTGGCTCAAATAAGAGCTTATTTTGACTCACAGTGCTGAATGTTCCTGGGTCCAGCCGCAGATCCACTGAGATGAAGGGCTGGATGGTCAGCACTGTCTGTGGCCTCCTCACTTTCATGATAGGCACTCAGCCTGCTGTTAGGGACCCCTTATGCATACCCCATGCAGTGACTCATCTGGCAGTCTCGTTAGGCTTCCTTGGATGGGATTCTTGTTCATGGGACAGTATTCCAGGATGGTGAAGGTGGAAACTATATGGTCTTGCAACTCAGGGCCTGCCTGGAAACCAGAGGGTGTTACCCATTGCAAGGTAGAGGAGGCTCAGACTCAAGGATTAAAGAAGAAACTCCTTCTTTGGATGGAAGAATGACGAAGTCACAAAGCCAATGAGTAAGTACCTCAGGATTCAGTTTTACCACCACTCAAATTAGTATCATCTCTGTGGCTGAAGAAGCTGTTCTAGTCATGGGCAACTTCAAGAATCAGATGCTCCACCTGGGCATGTCACATTACTTCTTGTCTATGCGAATGTGTGTGACTTATGCTATATCCTGGATGGGAGGACATGGGATACTTCTTAGTTTATGCCAGAGTATAAATTATTTATTTGTACTGAAGGTAAACTGGAATAAGACAGTCTCTAGCATGAAGTATTTTCTGCAGATATTCTACTTTGTGGACACAAAATTCTTCAAGGGTTCAAGCAACTTCTCAAACAGTAAAACCCTATTTTTTGAAAGAGATCATTTCTAAGAGCATAAGGACATATGACTCCTGGAGATGTGCTACTCTTTGATCAAATGTTACTCACTACACACAGACTGCTTTTGCTGTGGCCTGTTGGGGAAGAAAAGTCATCAACAATTCTAAACAGCAGTGGACCTTGAAATCTTCATGGCTAGACAGCCAGGTGAAATATGCCAATTGGTGCAACGGTGGCATGTCTGTTATAGGGGAAACCAACTGCTCTACAGTATCCTCCTTTTCCATTGATTCAACACAGCAGAGATCATCCAGAAGCATTTCACCCACACCTAGTTTTCCACAGTCCCATGGAAAAACTTACACTGTACTTGGTCACTAATGGGGATGGGGGAGGAAAGCAAATGTTTCCTCGGGAACTTTGACTAAAGAATTACAACTCTAGGATCCTACTGAAAGTTCAAGGAACCACAGTCCCTGGAAATTCATGATAAAGGTGATGATAGCAATGATGCTGTGATACAATGGTGATGTTGTTGGTGATGGTTCCAGTCGTGATGAGAGTGGTGGTGGCAATGCAGATAATGGTGCTGGTGCTGGTGATAGTGATAATGATGGATAATGATGGTATTGGTGGTGACAAGATGATAGTGGTTAAAAATTATGACTGTGATGGTGGTGATGATGGAGATGCTGGTGATAGTGATAATGATGGTTGGCAATATTGGTGATGATGGTGGTATGATGATGAAGGTGATGGTTGTGGTGTTGATAATAGTGGTGGTGGAGGTGATGGTTGATATGGTGGTGATGGACATATCATAATTATTTTCTTTTCTCTGTTTATGAATATGGGGACTTTTTTATATATGGATATAAAGGTTATATTGAGCAGCTGATTTGTGATCAGTATGTAATGAGGAAGAAATATACTAATCTAACACTTAGATTAGGGACCATCTTCTGCTTGCTTCTCTTTCTTTAGAGAAAGAGAGAGAGAATTTGTGTTCCAGGGTCTCAGCCACTGAAATTAAACTCCAGATGCTTTCACCACCTAGTGGGCATGTGTGGTCTTGTTCTTGCCTCACCTTTGTGTGTCTGTCTTATGAGGGATCTGGAGTGTCTGAACAGGGTAGAGACTTATTTCCTGCTACTTAATTCCTGTTATACCAACAAATATTTAGCCCACAGCACAGAATCCTCATTATATTGTTATTCACACCATTAAGCCATTCGGGAACTTTTTTCTAAATGAGACAATTTAATGATAAGCACAGTGTCAATGCCAGTATATTTCCCTGGCTGATATGACTGCTAGCATACCAGAAGAACAGTAAGTCACATTTATTTTAGCAGCTATAGGAGTCAGCTGAAATATGAACATGTGTTTTGTCTTGTATTTTCAGAATCTTAAAAGTGACCTCCTTTACTTATGATAGGGAGGAAACCACAAATCAAAGGCCAGAACATGATCTTCAGGTTGTCACAACTTCCTGTGTGACCTCAGAAATTTTTCAACCTCTCCCTCTTGGCTCCTGAAAGGTTAATGGCTTTCTCTGAAAACTAGAGGGAACTAAAGAGTTAATAACTCTGCCTAAAACTAACAGGCAATAAAGGAGTCACAGAGACATGCAGCCTTGACAAGCTACTCCTGATAGATAAACTTCCCTTAACTCAGAAAATCTTGAGGGAACAGAAACTGTCTGTTGGGTTATCCTTCCTAGACAATTTGGCTAAAAAAATTTACTCTGAGCAAGGACACAAACAACTACAGTTCCTTATCTACTTCCCTTGGGTCTGCAGCTGATGTAGTCTGTTTTTCTTACGATGCTTCTTATAAGTTTTCACCCCAGCCTGGCCCAGTGCTTCAGCCTCTGTCCTGCTGCTCCTTGCTGTTTTCTCTAAATAAACAGTCTGTCTGTAGAGGTCAAATCCGATGTTCTTCTTTTACTTTTCTCTTGCACTTCCCTTACAGCTCCCTTGTGCATATAATGATGTGTTTTATTCCTAATATTCTATGCATTTTTCATATCACATATTTTTTGTTTTGTTTTGTTTTTTCAAGGTAGGCATTCACTCTAGCCCAGGCTGGCCCAGGATTCATTATGTAGTGTCAGACTGACCTCAAACTGACAGCAATCCTCCTACCTCAGCCTCCCAAATGCTGGGATTAAAGAGTGAGCCACCACACTTGACTCCTATCACATTTTTTAACCCTAAAGCTAATATTTAGCCTTCATCCTACTTGAATGTATATTTCGTGCATCAGAATCTTCCATCCTCTTGAAATACTTCTGCCACTTGTCTTTTGGAGTTGCACCCTCCTGTGTTCCCATCTGTCTCTGTCTCTCTGAATCTATAACATCAACATTTTCACTGGCACCCTTGCTTCTCATCTTTATCAACCTTCTGGTTAGTTACATCTAACTCATAATAATAAAAACAAAATCTCTTTACCATGTATATCTCTTTATCTCATTTGTTTTCTTTCCTTCTTTTTCTTTTTTTTTTGTTCCTTGTACTCCAATAATGCTGATTTTATTGCTTTTCTTTTATCTTGCCAAGAAACTTTCCTACCCAGAATGTTCTCTCTCTCTCTCTCACTCTCTCTCACTCTCTCTCTTTCTCTCTCTCTCTCCCCTCTTCCTCTACCTAGAAACTTTTCCTCTCAGAAATTCACAGGGCTCACACCCTCATCTTATTATATATTTTTCTTAATAACGTCTACGTTCTCAGTGAGTCTTGCCTTTACCACTCCTATATTTTCACCCTTCCACATGTAACTCTCTCTTGATGTAGAGTTTACCATAGCATGCATCATGATTGAAACAAGAATATTAGCTATGGATATACTTTTTGACTGTCAGCTCTAAAACATCATTTATGCCTATGCTATCTTTCAACCCTCCATGAGAAGAACATTTTTACCTAATTGGTTTATGCTTTCCCTCCTTAAAGCCTATATCAGGGTATTCCTCATAGAAGATAGCCACACAACATTGGAATTGAGCAAATCTGTGATCATAGTTTGGTTGAATTGAGGGTATTCCTGTCATTTTATTTGTGGACTAATGCTAGAAGCAACTTCAGCTGAGATACCAATAATATTAACACATTAAGTGATAATTTCAGCCCAATAAATGTCTGGATGATGTTAAATTTGTGCAAACACAATGTTTTCACTCAACTTCAGTAGAGCACTGTGCTGGCCCTATCTCTCTGGATGTCACCTCAAACACCTTAAGTTGCAGCAGAGTCACACTGATCAGAGCTAGAGTTTTCTTGGAGACACAATCAGTAAGCCACCTGACACTTGTCCCTACCTTTTCCACTTCAAATAATTTCACACACACACATACACACACACACACACACGTATAATTAAAAACACACATATGAAATTATTTGAAGGGAAATGCAAATACACAGCTATTCACCTTACATAGGTCATAGACAATTACATGAAAGTCCAACTTAGTAAATCAATGACTTTACTGGGCTTAGTTACAGAGCACCATGCAGGGTTACATACAGAAGCATGTATGACTGAAAGGCACCGTATCACTACAAAGTCCATCCAGTCATAGGTAAAGATTTAGGAAAGCTGAATCCTGGGGCTTCCTGTGTGACTGGTAGGCAGCCCTTCTGGTGGCAGAGGAATCTCTCCTCTGCAGCAGTTCTTACACCTTAGATAACCTTGGGGAGGAGCCTTGTGTGTCTGTTGTGGGAATTTCCTGACAGAATGAGACTGAGAGCTATTCGGACAGAGGATAGGAAGATTTATTCACACCAGCAAACTGACACCCAGATCACTCAGCTATGGCATTAGCCCCATGCTTAGGCATTCTTTTTTAAATATCTACAAGCAAACAGTGTTACAGAAGCTTACCATTGCTTGAGCAGGCAGCTATGTAGTAAATTTCTTGTAATTCTTGTTCCTGTTAGTCTAAAAGTATCAGTAACTTGCAGAATTGGCAGGGAACTTATCTCCATTCCTTGATTTTTCCCTATGGGTAACTTGCAGGCAAGGAACTTACCTTTCTATTTCCTGGTCTCTCCCTTTGGGGGCTTGTGAGCAAGTGGGAGTTTATTTCTCTTTATACTGATCTCTCCTCTGTGGGTGGCTCAAGGTCAACCAAGGACTTATCTCTCTTCTTTGTGGGTAACTTGTAGCCTGGGGGGGGGGCACTCTGTAACCCAGTACTGTTCGGTCAGGCTAGGTCCCGAGATGGAGTTTCTGCAGATGACAAAATGGCAATGAGAAGCAGCCTTGTGGGGAGGGGATACAAGAACCAATCTGACTACATTCCTCACAATATAACTGACCCATTATTTTCCCTTGCCCCTAGACCTTATCTCAAGAGCCACCTTACTCCTGTTTTGATGACACACCTTAATTGCCTGACCATAATCTTGTGATTAACAGAAAAATTCCCCTGGAGAAACTCCCTTATCTAACTTCACAAAAAGCCCCCAATTCCCTTACCCCTTCTAGTAGAAAGGCCTCAGAAAACCTAACCTTTGCAAACCCAGGGGACTTTGCTCTTCTCTCATGAGATAGCCTGGCAGCTCATGTCTTTCCTGAATAAAACTTTTCCTTTGCTTCAGAGTGGTCTGTCATGTCTTGGTCATTCTCAAACATCACAGGTACAATTTTATTTTAATATTACTATTTTTGTTAGAAGTCCACTTAAGGAACTTCTTGAGATTTGAGATTTGTTTACTTCCTGAGTTTCATGAGCCTCCTCTTCCCTCTAGGAGGAATTGTTTTAGTTTTGATGAAATGGCTACACAACACTAGCAGAAGGAGAGAGACAAGGGTTTTTCTTTTTTTTCTTTTTCTTCTTTTTATTCACAGCACAGCAAAGGGACGCCATATTGGTCTCCAGTGATCAGGAGTCCAGCAGGGAAGGCACAGAAACAAGTTCCCAGGTGGTGATGTGGGTGCTGGTGTTTCTGCTGCCACTGAAGACTAGGGAGTGGGGGCATTCCCTTTCATGTGAGTTATAAGCAAGGGGAGGAACATTACCTTGCCCTTCTACGTTGCTCACTGAACTCATAAGTCAGAGATTCAGCCTGCATAGAAAACATCCAGGCTTAGGAAGAAGGCACAGGGACACGTAACACCCAGAGAGGATTGCTTTACCAACAGCTACAAGTTCACATGTGAAGAAAACATGGGGAAGGGGGTTGTAAAGCTAGCACCAGAGATAGAGTGGAGAATCAGAAAATTTATCCATGACAACATGGACTCAGGAGAATAACTTCGAAACCCTGAGTACTAAGTTCTGTTAGGTCAGAAGTTTTATAGACAGTGTAGCAGGCAGTCTGAGATCATCTTGAATTCTTTACACTATTGGTGGGTTACAAATTTCTAAGGTTACATGATTTTGGAGCAAACAGAAAATTCCTTAGCAATAAGTCAGTGATAAGGAAGTACAAATGTTTTTGTCTAGTAAGATATCTGACTGACTCAGGATGGTACTCAGGGACACAGTTGTGCTGGCTTATGATAAGAATAGGACAAAGTTGCTTACATTCTTTTCAGCTTAGAATCTGAGGGGTTTATCAAACACTGCTCAGCACAGAAAAGGGAACAGGAGATTTAGTTTGATTGAAATCTTTACCACATCATGCTAGCAGAGTTAGGGTCAGAGCCTGTACCCTAGTACCCCTAACATATCAGCTCAAGCACTTATCCTAAATCAGCCAATTACAAGAGTCAAATTAATAGTGAAAATCAGAAAAAGATTTATTCAATATTACCACACTGGGAAGAGAGAGAAAGAGATGCAGTGACACATCCCAAGACAATCTTTGCAGTCCTGACATGTGATTTTTGTTGAAGTACAGGGCCAGAGTTATTCACACCTAAACTGTCCTAGTAAAGGTATAGGCCAATCTCTCCTGTAAGGTGCTATGACAAGTTGATAACATTGCATGAATGAAATATTTCTGTGTGAGAGATAAGTTTCCCCTTTGACTGGCACCGAGCTTTTTTCTTTTCTTCCTTATTACATGAGATTCCCAGGTAAATTACAGTTTCTTGGGGTTTATTGGTTATACTCTGATGAGCAAGGAAAATGGCACAAGGGTAGCTTTAGAATATCTTTCTTCCATGCTGGTTACAGTCAGGAAGTCATTATTCATGTTTCCTTCTCTGGCTATCCTGTCAAAGAAGGCTGTAGTGCTAACACTGGGCTCTGTTCTCACTGTGGACTTCAAAAACTCCAGTGTTGAAGCCAAGAGTAAGGCTTTGGAACCAGAACACATCCTCATAAATGGTTCTTTTTCATAATGAGTGACACTGCACAGCTCAAGCTGTCTCTTTATGACCCTCAGGACCAAATACAGAGGAACCATATTTACTTTATAGGTGAAGAAACCAGGTAAGTTGAAATTGAAGACTATTTTTAGCATGTCTTGGGTCTTTTGATCTCAAATAATAGCCCATGCTATATAACTTGCTATGATGCATGATTATGGGGCTTGGGATCCACAAATCCCAGAATATCTTTGTAACTCCATGAAATGTGGCTAGAGGAAGGCATCTGTTTTCAAGCATATCTTGAAACTCAGCACATCTATATTGCTATAGCAACTCCTGTAAGTTTGGAATAGGTCCTTCATCTCATAAAACAGATGAAAAACACCATAATTGCACTGCAATCTGGAGTTTCTGGAAAGGAAGCCATTCAGAGAGGAATGGGGCATTGGAGCTTATAGTTTGTCACCAAGTCTTAAAATCAGAGAAAGATAAATAACAGCACCAGTAACAATTGTCTCACCAGTATTTAGAGTGACAGGCTTACTTATAGAGCAAGAGTTAGGGGTTACTTACAGGAGCATGAGTCTGAAGGCTACCAGATGGAAAATCCACTAAGTTTCTTATCATTGACCCATGTGGAAAGCTTTGCTATGGATTTCTACTTACTAATTTTAAATATGCATGGAACATGATGGGCTCTGTTATGGTTTTTACCAATGAATTTGTACTGGAAAAGAAACTGAAAACTGGACTGATGAGCTAAATCACTGTAAGAGTTAATTGCTAAGGAGCTGAGCTTATCTCTGTCAGTACCTAAAGGAATCCCACAAGAGAACTAAGGGGATCCAGTCACTCTGAGGAGATAGGGCAGAGCTTGTCACTCAAACCACTGCGATGCCATTGGCTGTGAGGAGACAAGGCCTGTGCTCTCACTAGAAACCCTGTATGCTATGCAGGAGCTCAGGCTGCTTTGGCATTCCACCAACTGAGAGCTCAGACTGCTTCAACATCCAACCTCAGACTGCTTCAGCTTCCTGCTGTGCATGAGCTCAGGGTGATTCATCCACCCACCAGTTAGCTCAGGACCACTCTGCCCCCATCTGCTTGCCTGTTGGCTAGCTCAGGCCATTTCCCCCAAGAGGCACTACTTCTGCTGCCCATCAAGACCACAATCCTACTCTCCCTTCCCATACACTGATGGGCAGACCACAGTGCAAAAGAAATAACATGAAAAATCAAATGCAAGTAAATCCAATAAGATCACCCAGTCCTACAATGAACATCTATAATCAAAACATAAAAGATACACTAGGATCAGAACACCAAAATGAAGTTATGAGCAATGTAACCCTGACCAAGCTACTGGTAGAACTTGCAGAAAAGCAACAACAAAGGCCAAATAACTGCGTGGATGTGGCCATCACTAGACTAGAACTAATAGATAAGAAATGGAAGGAGTTCAAAGACAATGAAGAGATATGAAGAAGAGTGAAAAAAGAGGTCCTCAAAAGTCAGCTGGTGATGCTAAATGAAGACATAAAGAAATGCAAGGATGAGCTGGGCATGGTGGTGCACGCCTTTAATCCCAGCACTCGGGAGGCAGAGGTAGGAGGATCGCCATGAGTTCGAGGCCACCTTGAGACTCCATAGTGAATTCCAGGTCAGCCTGGGCTAGAGTGAGACCCTACCTCGAAAAACCAAAAAAAAAAAAAAAGAAAAAAAAAAAGAAATGCAAGGATGAATTCCACAAAGCATCACGAAAATCAGAAAATAATGTTGAAAGGGAGCTTGACAGAGGGATGGAAACTATACATAGAAAAGTAGTAGAAAATGCAAGCCTAATTGAACAAGTCCAGAACTCTCTAGAAGCTCTCAAGAATACAGTCAGCCATGTAGAGGATAGAAACTCTGATATGCAAGACAACACAGAAGAAACAGTTCAAGAGTTCAAAAGTTTCAATAAGTTCAAAAAATTTGTTAACAGAACAAGAGAGAATAGGAGGATACCCTTAAATGTACTAATATTCTGGTCATGGGAATACCAGAGGGAGAAGAAATTCAGACCAAAGGCAAGGATAACTTATTTAACAAAATAATTGAAGAAAACATCCCCACTCTCTCAAAATAAAGGCCCATCAAGATACAAGAAGCTAACAGAACTCCAAACCGATTGGATGGACCAAAGGAAAAACTCTCCAAGATATATTGTCAATAAGACTCTAAATATTGACACCAAAGAGAAAATCCTAAAAGCAGCTAGGGAAAAACAGCACATCACTTTTAAAGGTAACCCCATCAGAATTACTTCAGACTTCTTAATGGAAACACTGAAAGCCAAAGGGCCTGGAGTGAAACACTGCAAAGTCTAAGAACCTATGGCTTCCAACCTGAACTACTTCACCCAGCAAAGGTAGCCCTCATAATAGATGGTGAAAGAAAAACTTTCCATGACAAAACTCAGCTTTACAATTATATGAACACAAAACCAAACCTACAGAGAGTATTTCAGGAAATTCTCCATAGGGAAGAATCAAATAACCAAACTCAAATGCCTGCAAGAAGCAGATCACAATAACCAAACTCAGAGAAGACACACAAAACTTAAAAGTCCATGAAAACACCAAACTACATATACCAACACAATATGGCAGGGCTCAAATCAAATCTCACAGTGATTACCCTAAATATTAATGGCCTTAATTCACCCATCAAAAGACAGAAGCTAATAGGATGGATCAGGAAAGTAATCCCTCAATCTGCTGTCTTCAAGAAACCCACCTCACCAGTAAAGACAGACACCTTCTCAGGGTGAAAGGGTGGAAAACAATATTACAAGCAAACAGGAATAAGAAACAAGCATGCATAGCTATATTAATATCATATAAAATAGACTTCAATCCAAAACTAATCAAAAAAGACAAAGAAGGCCACTTCCTACATATCAAGGGAATGATCCATCAAGAGGATATCACAATCATAAATCTGTATGCACCAAACACAGGGGCACCACAGTTCATAAAACAAAACCTACTTGACAATAAAACAGAAATAACCACCAACACCATTATAGTTGGGGACTTCAGTGAACCATTATCAGTAATAGACAGATCATCCAAACAGAAACTCAAGAGGGAAGTAAAAGAGCTCAACAAAACCACAGATCACTTAGACCTAATGGACAGCGACAGAACATTCCATTCCAAATCCATAGACTACACATTCTTCTCAGCAGCCCATGGAAAATTCTCCAAAATAGATTAAATAGTGGGTCACAAAGCCTGCCTCTATATATTTAGGAACATTGACATAATTCCCTGCATGAAGTCAGATCACAGTGCTATATTGCTAGAAATTAACAACAAAAGACCCACCAAGAATTAGAATCCCAACGGCACCTGGAAACTGACCAGCACACTTTTAAACAATAAGTGGATAGTGGGCGAACTCAAAAATGAAATTTCAAAGTTTTTAGAAATGAATAAGGATGAGAACACATCATACCAAAACCTATGGGACACAATGTAGGTGGTCCTAAGGGGAAAATTCATAGCACTAAATGCTTTCATAACAAAGACAAGAGATCTCAAATCAAGAAGCTAACCATCTACCTAAAGGCACTTGAAAGGCAAGAATAATCCAACCCAAAAACCTCCAGAAGGAAAGAAATAATTAAGATCAGAGGGGAAATTAATGAATTGGAAAATAAGAAAACAATTAAGAAAATTGACAAAACAAAGAGCTGGTTCTTTAAAAAATAAACAAGATTGAAAACCCCTGGCCAATTTGATCAAGCAAAAAAAAGAGATGCTTCAAATGCTTCAAGTTAACAAAATTCAAAATGAAAAAGGAGAGATCACAGCAGACATAAGTGAAATTGGTAGAATCATCAGGAATCATTTCCAAAACCTCTACTCCACAAAACTGGATGATATGGAGGAAATGGATAAATTCCTGGACACATGCCATCTGTCAAAGCTAAACTCAGAGCAGATTAATCTCCTAAATAAACCTATCACACTCACTGAGGTTGAAAAAGTAATAAAAAACCTCCCCCAAAAGAAGAGTCCAGGACCAGATGGCTTCTCAGCTGAATTCTATCAAACTTTCATGGAAGAACTCAAACCAATGTTTCTCAAACTGTGCCAGACAATTGGAGAACAAGGAAAGCTCCCCAACTCCTTCTATGAAGCCACTATCACACTAATTCCAAAACCAGGCAAAGATGCCACAAGAAAAGAACACTACCAGCCTATTTACCTGATGAACTTAGATGCAAAGATCTTGAACAAGATCCTCACAAACCGAATCCAACAACACATGAAAAGCATTATCCAACTTGATCAAGTGAGATTCATCCCAGGAACGCAGGGGTGGTTCAACATTCAGAAATTTGTCAGTGTAATACACCACATCAACAAGGTCAAACACAAAAGCCACATGATCATTTCAATAGATGTAGAAAGGCCTTTGACAAAACACAACATCACTTCATGATCAAAACATTGGAGAGAATTGGCATGGTTGGTTCATATCTTAACATAATAAAGGCAATAAACAAAGCTCCTAAGGCCCAAATAATACTTAATGGAGAGAGACTGGAGGAATTCCCATTGAGATCAGAAACAAGACAGGGGTGTCCACTCTCACCTCTGGTATTCTGCTAGTACTGGAAATCCTAGCTCAAGCAATAAGACAGGAGAAAGAAATAAAAGGTATACAATTTGGAAAGGAAGAAGTTAAGTTAGCTCTATTCGCTGATGACATGATTGTATATGTAAGAGACCCAATGGACACCATCCCAAATCTCTTGAAGGTGATTAACTCCTAAAGCAAAGTAGCAGGATACAAAATCAATGCACAAAAATCAGTAGCCTTTCTATATGCAAATGACCAAGATACAGAGAAAGAAATAAGGGACATGGTCCCATTTTCAATAGCAACAACAACAACAAAAATACCCTAGCTGAAACTAAGAATAATTGGTGAAACAAGCAAGGGTTCTGTTTTCTTGGTGAACCGGGTAGCAACACAAGGGTGATGGAGATCGACACAGAGAACAATCAACTCCTACCAAATCAGATATCCAGAGACACAGAGGCTCCCAACACCTCACCACTGAAGCAGATCCAGAATGAACCCAACATGGCTCAGGGAAATTTTGTGGAAGTGGGGACGGAAAAAGTGTCAGAGCTACACATTGGTTACAATATGCAGAGACATTTCTCCTACCCATAACTGTGTGCTAACTCCACAGTGCATGACCCTTATACTTCAACAAGGAGGGGCCAGAGGGAGGGGGTAGGACATGGATGAACCTAACAATGGTACCAACTTGACTGTATTCACTGAGCACAAAACTAATTAATTAAAAAAAGAGGGAAGGATAGCTTAAACTAAAGTAGAGTAAAACAGAGCTCATTATTAGGTTGACCCAATTACATTATTCATAGGTATGTCAATTCATATGTATGTTGATATATATATTTCCCTCCCCTCTCCTGCTTTCCCCTTCATAACTCTGCTCTCCATCATATCCCCTCTCCCTCTACATTAGTTTCTCTTTTAATTTGATGTCATCATCTTTTTCTCCTATTATGAGGGTCTACTGTAGGTATCGCTATGTGCTGTGAGGTTATAGATATCGAGGCCAATTTCTGTACAGACAGTTGTATGTAAGGAATGGTTACCCTTCCTTTGGCTCTTACATTCTTTCTGCTACCTCTTCCTCAATGGACCATGAGCCTTGGAAGTTGTGAGATGTTTCAGTGCTGAATACTCCTCCATCCCTCCTTCTCAGCAGTATGTTACTTTTGGGTCATCCCAGTGGTCATCGCCATCTGAAAAGAGAAGCTTCTCTAACCAGAAGTGAGAGTAGCATTAATATATAAATGTGGACATTAAGTGTAGTGTTTTCATGGCAATTTGGTGAGAATAATATTGATATTTATACAGACAAGAGTAGGCTTTATACCCCTAAGGTTCATGACCTCCCCTGCCATAGGCATTTGATTAGGTTTTCAGTACCAGGCAAGTATTCCCTCCCATAGAGTGGGCCTTCACTCCAATTAGAGAGCAGTTGGATTCCCCCAGAGCAGACATGCCACTATTGCACTAGGTCAGTCATCTGGCCTTGGTGGCAAAATTTGAAGCTTCCAGTGTCCACTCTTTTCACCACTGATGACTTCTTTCTCACATAGGCTGCATACAGTGCAGCTTTTTTCCAGCTTTCAGTTGGCTGGGCTACAGGGAGAAGGTTTTCTGCTCAGCACCAGCTTTATTTCTCAGTGACTTTGCTGTTCACACATGTGAAGTGTTCACCAATAGGATCTCACCATGTCTTTCTCATGGGAATCCAAGTGTCTTGGCAATAGCCTCTAATGCTTTGTAGGCAACAGGGACCTCCTTGGCTAACAACTAACTAAAAGGTATCCCATCCCTGGCACCGAAAAGTCTCTAGTAACAATCTATGGCTTCTGGATGTGCCATTATTCAAGAAAGTAGATTTTCATATATCTTATTCAGAGTATCTTGAATTTTGGTTTGCCCTCCCCCATATGTATGCTTAAAAAATTGTTTTTAATAATATAGGCTGCACAAGCTGTCATGGCTTGCTTCTGTAAAACAGCTGCCTGCTTGCTTGCTCACCCTCCACCCCCCCTCAGCTATGAACACTATAAAATAAGAGTAAAATCTCAGCTTAACACTTAAGTTACTTTGGGGAGCAATCCCAACTTCAGTCCCCAGGAAATAAACTCTACTTTTACTCATGCTGGCATTGGATTAATCATTTCAGAAAAGTTCTGCAACATTTCTGGAGGTCCCAGTGAGATCCTCCTTTGCCAGCACCCCTGTTGGTCAAGACAGGCTGATGTTCCTGGGCTTCCCAGCCTGCCAAACATCCCTGAAACTGGAAAGCACATGCCACTGACATGATTGTGGGGTCCCCTTTCAGGTGGCCCAAGGAGTCTGTGAGTCCCGGGACTGGAGTTCCTGAGTGGGAGGAGACCAGACACTGAGCCAAATGTCCAGACCAGGTAAGAACTCCCTGGGGAAATTGGGAATTGAAAATTGGAATTGAGACTAGTTAGGTTGTGGTTTGGAAAATCCTCAATGTGAGGTCTGAAATTATACTCAAAGTAATTTATTCTATATTATACTGAAGGGCAATTTCAACTGCTTTTGGGGTTTAGAATTATACTTGATGTAATATCGAGGTTTGGAAGAACTGGAGTGGACTGATCACCCACAGGAGATTATTGCATCAGCAGCTCTGACCTGATACTAGAGTTATGCTGGTCTCCTTTAATACCCAAAGTAATTTTGAGGTTTGGAAGTATACTCGAAGTAATTTCAAAGTTTGCTTTTGGTCTCAGGAGTTGTAAATAGAATAGGAATTTATAATGGGAGTGCATAGCTTCTGAATGAATGAATGGGCTGTCTGGAGTCTGTATGAACAGTGCACTTGAAATGAATGTGTGTATGAGTATGTATGTGGCTCACAGCCCTCCAACACAGTAGGAAATTCATTGTGGGGGAAGTCTTTAACCAAGCCCATTGCCCTAGACTGCATGGCCAACTTTTAATGTTGAGTGGCCCTTGGAGGGAACACTGAAAGTAACTAAGATCATTGACAGGGAGCATGCAAGATTCTCCTATTCTTAAAAAGTTTTAAGCTGGCAAGATCAGAGAGCTGTACTGTAGTCCTGAGAAAAGTTCAAAACTCTCCCTAGGGGAAAAAGAAACACAGCTCAGCTAGAGTCAGACCAGAAGCTTCAAGGCCAGCAATTGCTCCCTCCCTCCACCCATGCACACAGAGTTGCAACCTAACACAGTCTCCAATAATTAGGTACAGTGGGACAGGGCTTGAAAATGGCTAAACCCAAGGCCACACAAAGGGGAGTGGAGGGAGACGTTGCTGTCTGGGCTACTGTGGAATTTCACCACTCCAGGGTCTGAAATTAAGGAAGGGGTTAAATGATGGAAGGGCATAAACCAAGCTGGAAGTCTCTCTGCAAAGTTTTCAAAGGCTTCTAAGCTTAGTGGAGATGAGATTCTTGGGCCAGATCTGAGGGGCTTCACGTGCTAAAATTGCTTCTGACTCTATCTAATTCCAGGTGTTCCAGCCTTGGTTTTCCATGGTTTTTGGCTCTGAAAAAACTGCTGTAAAATCCCCAAGTTACAGTGAAAGCCACTGTGGTGGTTTGATTCAGGTGTCCCCCATAAACGTAGGTGTTCTGAATGCTAGGTTACCTGCTGATGGAGATTTGGGAATTAATGCCTCCTAGAAAGAGGAGTTGGGAGTGGGCTTATGGTATTATAGCCAGTTTCCCCTTGCCAGTGTTTGGCACACTCTCCTGTTGCTATTGTCCACCTTATGCTGGCCAGGGGGTGATGTCCAACCTCTGCTCATGCCATCATTTTCCCCTTCCATCATGGAGCTTCCCCTCAAGCCTGTAAGCCAAAATAAATCTCTTTTTCCCAGAAGCTATTCTTGGTTGGGTGATTTCTACCAGCAATGTGAACCAGACTGCAATGGCCACTAAAGCCCTAAATACAACCACATACCTGCCAGGAAAGGAGCAACTTGCAAAGAAGGGTTATGCTGACCTGCTCTTTTCCCTAGGGGCAAGAAGCTGATCAGGAATAGTTAAGTTCTGAGCCAGTCCCAAGCAGTTGATAAAACCTGGAGAAATTTATCTCATATGCTGTGGTTGGGGCAAGGACAAAAGTGGAAGACTACACATGAGCAGGCACCTGGAATATGTCACTTAGTGCTTTCCCCTGAAGGGCTTGATATGCAGGGGGCCAGGTAGCCCTGAAATAAGAGGGGGAGCCTAACACACGAGTCTCATTGGTGAACAGGATGTCAAGACACAGACCTCCCTGGGGTTTATGCTGCCCCCAGGAGAATCCCTGATGGCTTTTCTTTCTTTGCTTACCTTCCTTGCAGAGCCAGGGGACTAAACATGCAGGGAATCTCAGAACCCTGGCCCTAGCATGATGTTGTGTGAGCCCCAAGTTGCTGTGAACAGATGGGGATTTCTTATAAGAAATTTGAACTGCTTTTAAATTTTCTTTATCTCTCTATGCTTCTATGGAACTACTAACAGACAACAACCTCAAGATTTAAAGTTATTTAAATTTAGAAGTACTCAATAAAAAGTTTGTCACAAAAATTCTAAAATTTCTAATGATCAAGTCTGTTTTCATATTTTTCAAAAAGGTATTTCATGGGTCGGGCATAGTGGCACACGCCTTTCATCCCAGCACTGGGGAGGCAGAGGTAGGAGGATCGCCATGAGTTCGAGGCTACCCTGAGACTACAGACTGAATTCCAGGTCAGCCTGGACCAGAGTGAGACCCTACCTCGAAAAACCAAAAAAAAAAAGGGGGGGGGGTTCAGGAAAGTTATAAGAAAAGAGTTTCCAAAATCAACAAATGATAAAATCTATACGTATATTTTGGGGAAATAATTTAAGTAAAATCTGGTCTACTCCTCTTCCGGCCAAGAATGGCGACTGCCTAGCTGTGCTGCAAATTCTGGGGAAAGAAAGGCAAGATATTAAGGGTACATAGTGGCTTTTAGGGGAGAGAAATCTGGGAGGGCACAGAGGCGGGGGAACAGGGAATCGCCGATCCCCTTGCGGGTGGGTAGGCACCCCTCACCCCAAATAACCACTGTGTTCATAGCACCTCTGCTGCCGCCGCTGCTGCTCTGGAGCCCGCATGGCTGCCACCGTGCCCTGATTGTTCCCTGCATGCAGAAGCTTAGACTGCTCTGCACTCTCATTCACTCGCCCACTTATTGAGTGTGCCCAGTCCCACAGCAGCTGCCACGCAAGCTCAGACTGCCTCTCTTGCTTGTGCCAGCTCAGGTGCCATCCCCTACCTGCCTGCCACACCGGCCATCCGCCATTGTCCTGTGGCAGGGGAGTGCAGACTGCTTCCTGTTCCCAGCTTTCCCAGCCAGAGTTTGGGTTGCTTCAGTGCTTGGTGCCTCAGGGCCACTCCTAGCTTAAACGCAGGCAGCTTTGCACATTACCGCTTGAGAAGTTAGGCAACTTTGGTGCCCCTGCCAGGCATTAGATGGGCGGCTTTGGCAAGTGAGATTATTCCCTGCTTGTGGAAGCTTAGACTGCTCCACACTCTCGTTCACTCGCCCACTTACTGAGTGTGCCCAGTCCCACAACAGGTGACATGCAAGCTCAGACTGTGTCTCTCGCTTGTGCCAGCTCAGATGCCATCCCCTACCTTTCTGCCGCACCGGCCGGCCACCATTGTCCTGTGGCGGGGGAGGGCAGACTGCTTCTGGTTCCCAGCATTCCCAGCCAGAGTTTGGGCTGCTTCAGTACTTGCTGCCTCAGTACCACTCCTAGCTCAAATGCAGGCGGCTTTGGCACATTACCGCTTGAGAACTCAAGCAACTTCGGATCCCTGCCAGGCAATAGATAGGTGGATTTGTCAAGTGAGAGCAAAAGCCCAGGCTGCTTGGCAACTGCCCCAGGCTGCATAAGATTCCCATTGGTTTTGAACCCAGGCTGATACGCCCACCTACCTGCCCATACACTGTCATGGGCAGAACACAGCGCAAAAGAAATAACATGAAAAATCAAATGCAAGAAAATCCAGTCATATCACCCATTCCCACAATGAATACATCTAACCAAAACATAGAAGAACCAATAGGACCAGAACACCAAATAGAAGCTATGAGCAATGCAACCCTGACAAACCTACTTGTAGAACTTGTAGGAGAGCAACAAAGGGTCGACAATTGTGTGGATGCTGCCATCACTAAACTAGAACTATTAGATAAGAAATTGGAAGGATTTCAAAGAGAGTTAAGAGATTTGAGGGAGAGTGAAAAAAAAAAAAAAAGACCTTAAAAATCAGCTGGCCATGCAAAATGAAGGCATAAAGAAATGCAAGGATGAACTCCAAGAATCATCAAGAAAATCAAAAAATGATGTGAAAAGGGAGCTTGACAGAGGGATGGAAATTATACATAGAAAAGTAATAGAAAATGCAAACTTAATTGAACAAGTGAAAAACTCGCTAGAAGCTCTCAAGAATAGTGTCAGCCAAGTGGAGGATAGAAACTCTGATCTGGAAGACAAGATAGAAGAAACAGTTAGAGAGTTCAAAAATTTCAGTAAGTTCAAAAGCTCCTGTGAACAGAACATGAGGGAATTGTGGGAAACACTTAAACGTCCCAATATCAGGATCATTGGAATACCAGAAGGAGAAGAAATTCAGACCAAAGGCATGGAGAACTTATTTAACAAAATAATTGAAGAAAACTTCCCCAGTCCCTTAAAAGAAAGGCCCATCAAGATACAAGAAGCCAATAGAACTCCAAACAGACTGGACCAAAGGAGAAACTCTCCAAGATATATTATGATTAAGACTCTAAACATTGACACCAAAGAGAAAATCCTAAAAGCAGCTAGGAAAAAACAGCACACCACCTTCAAAGGTAGCCCCATCAGAATTACTTCAGACTTCTCAATGGAAACCCTGAAAGCTAGAAGGGCCTGGAATGAAACACTACAAAGTCTAATAACCTATGGCTTCCAACCCAAACTACTCTACCCAGCAAAAGTATCCCTCATAACAGATGGTGAAAGAAAAACATTCCATGACAAAACTCAGCTTTACAACTATATGAACACAAAACCAAACCTACAGAGAGTATTTCAGGAAATTCTCCACAGAGAAATAAAAAATAATCAAACACATTTGCCTACAAGAGGCAGATCACAACAACAAAACTCAGAGTAGGGACAAAAAACTTCAACGTCCATGAAAATACCAACCCACATTTACCATCACAATATGGCAGGGATCAAATCAAATCTCACAGTCATTACCCTAAATATTAATGGCCTTAATTCACCCATCAAGAGACACAAGCTAACAGGATGGATCAAAAAATTAGACCCCTCAATCTGTTGCCTTCAAGAAACCCACCTCACCATTAAAGACAGACATCTCCTCAGGGTGAAAGGGTGGAAAACAGTATTCCAAGCAAATGGGAATAAGAAACAAGGAGGTGTAGCTATATTAATATCGGATAAAATAGACTTCAAACCAAAAACAATCAAAAAAGACAAAGAAGGCCACTTCCTACTTATCAAGGGAATGATCCATCAAGAGGATATTACAATCATAAATCTGTATGCACCAAACACAGGGGCACCACAGTTCATAAAACAAAACCTACTTGACAATAAAACAGAAATAACCACAAACACCATCATAGCTGGGGACTTCAGTGAACCATTATCGGTAATAGACAGATCATCCAAACAGAAACTCAACAGGGAAGTAAGAGAGCTCAACCAAACCATAGATCACTTAGACCTAACGGACATCTACAGAACCTTCCGTCCCAAATCCACTGATTACACATTCTTCTCAGCAGCCCATGGAACATTCTTTAAAATAGACCATATACTGGGTCACAAAGACTGCCTCCACAAGCAACTATAGCTACTTGATATTCGATAAAGGCCCAAACAATATAGGCTGGAAAAAAGACAGCACCTTCAACAAATGGTGCTGGACAAACTGGATAACCATATGCAAGAAACTGAAACTTGATCCACACATTTCACCATGTACTACACTGAAGTCCAAATGGGTCAAAGATCTCAATATAAAACAAGAAACTCATATACTACTGGAAGAAAATTTAGGAAGTACTTTCCATGATATAGGATACAGATTTCTGTCAGAGTACTTGATGACCCACCAAAGGCTAGTGGTAATTCCCTACTGCTGAAGACACCTTATGTGCTTGACATGCAAACTAGAATGGCATGGCTGGAAGTTGGAAGAGAGTCAGTCCCCAGACAGTCAGCACATCTAGTGCCAGAAGGTGCTACATGGGCGACTGGGGGAAAATGACCAGTATCTGTCGAAGCAACGCATGGTCTAACCTACTTAGCAGCACATAACTTGTTGTGATGCCCACACAAGTGCAGTGGTGGCACACAGCCATGGTGGGGAACCAACTGCTCTCAATTCGGTTAACTGATCCCCTCACGGGTATGAGACCCATAGCTGGAGCTGGGAAACAAGTCAGAACCACATCTAAACATAAACCCACTCTCCAATATCAAGCTGCCGTCAATTGTGGGCTACAAGAGCGCCTACACCTATTAAATTCTGTATTAAAAAAAAGGGGGTTATCTCATTTGTCCTGATGCTAACTTACTCTCCATTGGAGAATCTGCTTCTCTTTTTCAGATAGATGTAGATCCTAAGGAGAGAGCCACCCCATCATACCTAAAAAGGCCCCCGGCTGAAACTAAGAAAAATTGGAGAAACAAGCAAGGGCGCTGTTTTCCTGATGAACCGGATACCAGCACAAGGGGAAAGGAGATCAGCACAGAGAAAAATCAACTCCTACCAAATCAGAGAGCCAGAGCCTCAGAGCTCATCACTGAAGCAGACCCAACATGGCTCAGGGAAATTTTGCAGAAGAGGGGTTGGAAAGAATGTCAGAGCCACATGTTGGGTCATGATATGCAGAGACATTTAGCTTACCCATAACTGTGGGCTAACTCCACAATGCATGACCCGTATACCTCAACATGGAGGGGCCAAGGGGAGGGGGTAGGTCATGGATGAGCCTAATAATGGTCCAAACTGACTGTACAAAAAAATAAAATAAAATAAAAAAATAAAAATGAAAAAAAAAACGAAAAGAAAAGGACAAGTAAGACAGTAAAAAAAAAAAATCTGGTCTACTCTTTTATAAAAATTTATTTCAAAAAGGTTTCTGAGAACAACAACAACAAAAACAATAAACCCTTAAATGGTCATATTAAAAGTCTGATGGTAAGGACAATGGAAGCTGTTTTAATAGTGAGATGAACTGACTAAGGAAGATAAACTGGAGAGAATCTTTAAATGTTGGATATTAAATGTGTGATAAAAAAAAGATTGTTACAGAGTGGTTACATAAATTTTAAGGTAAGAGTATGTGGATGAAGGTATGAGTAAATTATGTGGATGAAGGTATAAGTAATTTTAAATAAAAGGCTAAAGACAAAGTTGATTAAGTTTTAATATTCTTTACATTATTACAGACTTATTGAGATGACTATTAGCCTATGGTTTACATCAGAGTAACAAAGGAATGGGCCTGGCTAGTAGCAGGATGCTATGGTTTTCAGGTTGTGAACTGAAAACTGATGATGATAATCTGGTCATGATCATGGTTGTGAAAGACTGACTTTACAGTGATCAACCAAGTTAGCTATGTTCCTCTATTTTTCAACCTTGTAACTAAACCTTAAGGTTAAAATTGGCTCATTAGTATTTAATTCTCTCATAAGGTTATTATATCTATAACCCTATAATTTAAAGATGACTCCTGTCTTGTTTATGCTGCTTTTGCTGGGTGATCATCACTGAGGTAATAATCTAACTCTTAAAAAAAATGACATAGTCATTGTGACTTTGTTCTTAGGAAAACTGAGGAAGCTCCCCATGTATTAGGGAAACCTACTGTATTAGTCAGTGTTCTCTAGAGGAAGAGAACCGATAGAATGAATTGTATTAAAAGGGAATTTATTGGATTAGTTTATGGCAGTCCAACAATAGCAGATTGCAGCCTGAGAGTCAAGGAATCTGGTAGCTGCTTAGTCCATGAGACTGGATGCCTCAGTAGTCCCAATCCAACACTGAAGGCCTGGAGGCTTCCTGCAGAGATAATGCTCTTCAGTCCAAGGTGGTCTTCAGTCCACACTGGAAAGTGGCAAGCAGCAAGCTGCAATGGGAGCAAAGTGGGAGGGGAGGATACTTTCCTTCCCAGAGCTTCTTTAGATAAGGTGTCCCGCCTCCTGAGAGGGGCTGCTCACTCAGGGGGAAGGGCTCACCCTGGGGGAAGGATTTCTCCTTTAGTTAATACTTCCTGGAAGCAACCTCAGAGACCCACTTATGAGGAATGCCTGTGGATTCCTAAACAGATCAAGTTGACACAAACTTAACCATCACAAGTCCACCCCTTGTCAACTTGACACCAAACCATATCTCCTTACATCATACTTAATTTCAAAATGAAGACAGTAACAAGGTCATAATTCAGCCTAACATGATATAACTAACCCTTGTACAGCTGGAAACATACCATCTTCCCCCACCCCCCACAACATACAAAGCAAGGTTCCATGAAGAATGCTCAGTCTCTAATATAATAAGACAAATATAAACTAACAGTGGTTAACTAGAGATAATCTTAATCAGTATTAATTACTTAATAGAGAAATAGTGGGAAAACAGGAGCATCTTAATATTGGTATAGATATGTACAAACACTCTTATCAAGGTGCCCTGGCCAGTGGGAAGTTAAACAAGGACCCGAGGGGAAATTAACCTGGATGAGAGACAAGACAGACACAAAGAAGGAGACCAAGTTTAGAGTCTGATCAAGGTCTCCAATTTTATTTTTTACACAGTGGTTATATAGGAGTAGGAAGGGGGGAGTAAGCTGGCAGACGTGATTTAGGGCCATGGGATTGTTAGGGAACTTAGAGGAAATGTAACCAGGTGCTTATCTAATCTTGCCTCAATGGCCTGACCACAAACTGGCCTCTTGTAAAAGATAAGGTTCTGCAAACAGTCTGCTGACCGACATTCCAGAAGTACCTAACTGCAAGCTGGATGGACCAGCTTTCTGATAAATGAGACAACTTAAGAACAGGCCCAGGCAAAATGGAGAGGCTTTTGCTTTATGGCTCCCGACATCTCCTCCCTTCTTTTATACAAAAGAGGGGGAGGCCCGTTATTCAGCGGTGGGCTTTAACCAACTGTGGGAGTATTGAACTGACTCCTCCCATGGGCTATCATTTTCTCGTCCCACAATCTTGGCCCTTGGTACTTTTTGGGGAAGGGAGGCAGGGCCTATGTGATCATAATAGGTGTGGTACCATGCAAGTCAGGTTTTTCTCCCAGGGAATTCAGAAGCAGTCAGAAAGGGACCTTCCCTTGCAGTGCTCATGTTGCTGCCCATATCGTACTCACTTTATTGTGACCCGATATGCATAGGTCTGAATCCTATGCAGCTCCTAAAGGAGGGGAGTCAACTGGCACATTGAAACCCTGATCAATCAGGTCCAATTGATGATAGTGGATTTGGATCACACAGGATGTAAGGGAGTCAACCTGTTGTCTGATGAAGCAGACGAGTTTGTGGATCAAAAGTGGTCCCAGTATGAATATGAGAATGAGGCTAATTAGGGGTCTGGGTAGGGGCAGGAGAAGGGTGAACATGGAGGACTTCCACCAATCATTGTCAGCTGTTGAAAATTTTAACTTTTGGAGATCTAGGCTGACCTTATGTAATTGTTTTTACTTGGGTTTCTACTAGACCTGACTCATTAATGTAATAGCAACATTCTTCTCCCAAAAAGAGGCAAGTGCCTCCCTTTACTGCGGTAAGCAGATCTAGTGCTCGCCGATTTTGTAAGGCTACTTGGGCAATTGATGTTACCTGTCTTTGTAAGGAGGAGAGGGACTCCACAGAAGCTTCTATGGCTAATTGGAATTGTTGGGATAATTGTGCTGTAGAGGTCAGGGAGTAGCCTAGGACTCCTCCGGCAAGGCCGGCAGCCACTGTGGAGGCTGCCAGGGAGATTCCCGCCACAAGGGGGAGGAAGACAGCTCTATTTTGACGATAGGCAAGATGGAAAGCTGGCTCCAAAAGTTCGGCAGGAGACTGAAGTGTCAATTGTGGCACTAAGGTTACTGGAAAGCAAAGTTGGTCAGAGGGGGATTTGGAGATATTTTTGTAGAGGGTTCCATTACACCAAAAAAAGAACCCTGGAGGGGCATACAGTTAAGGGAGAGAGTCTTATTGCAAAGGGGAGAATTGCCTCCATAGCAAAAGGGGAATTTGTCATGAAAAAAGTCAGAAAATAATGGAACTTCTGGGATGGGGTTAATGGTATACCCTGGGGTCGAGGAAAGATTAGGAGGGCAGAATAAGGAATAGCCATAAGAGGGAGGCACCCGAGGATGGCGCACAGGAAACAAGCAGAGAGGTTACCAATTTTTGTTATTTTAGCAGCCATTAGGCCTTTTCTGAGCAGGGTTAGCCAGGAAAAGGGGTGGGAGGCAGAGGATAACCACGAGGAGAGTTCTTTTTCAGCTTCTAGTATGTTGGAGTGTACCATGGACTGAGTATGGACAAGGCTATGCCAAATATAGATCTTGCTGGAAGGCCATGTTTCATCTCTGGTCATATACATGGCCCCTTGGACCATGGAGGTCCAACGCGAGTCCCAGGGATCCCAGATGATGAGGGAATACCAACTGTCAGTGAGCCAGAATTTATGGCCAGACCATCCGGAGCCCAGGATTTGACCCTTGGCAGGGACAGAGGTGCTCCAAATGGTACACCAGTGCTGAGGGCACCAGACGCTTTTCTCAACCCAAGAGGTTTTGCATTTATTGTGCTTTTGAGCATAGAGGCAGCATAGGACAGGAGCGACCTTATTTGGGTGGTTTTTAAAGTCTGTAAAATTAAATAAGATAGGCTTGGTGCAGCCTGTGGGTGGACAGTCGGCAGTAGCCAAAACGTGTCCAATGTGTCGTGTCTGATCATAACAGGTCCAGTTTTCCATGAGATAAAATCGCCAGGCAAATGGAGATGTGGAGAGCCAAGTGGCTGGGAGATGTAGCAGTAGCAGCAGGCACCAGGTGAAGGTCTTCATTGTGTTATATATGTCTAGGAAGAAGCGTTTGCAGGATTAAAGTGAGCGCAACACATAGACACATGAGCACAGCACAGACACAGAGGGCCCAATAGAGAGCTATGTGCCCTTGATGGCCAGACAAGCCTGTATCCTCCAGGGACAGCTCAACGATGGCAAACACAGTGTGAATGGGAGTTGACCTCTGCAGTAGGTTAGCTGCGTTCTCCAGGGCAGAGTTGTCTTGAGGTCCTTCCAGCTTTGCCCTGTCAGGGAAAAAAGGAGATTTTCTCAGGGAAGTGTTTCTTCCCTGGATATGTGAGATGTCATTGGAGGATCATCAGCTTGTTTTACAAGTCTCTCCGGCAGCCATCTTGCAGCATTTTCTTTGTGTCAAACAAGCGTACTGATCCTCGGCCCCAAATGAGTACTGGGTCTGGGCCATTCCATTTCAAGGTTAAAGGATCTTTCCACATGGCTTTGGCAAAGGTATTTTTTGTATTTGTGTGCCAAAAGCGATTGGCAGCTGACTTTCCTTGAGCGTCAAGGGTCAAAAAGTTTAGGGCAAACAAGACATGGTGAAGGATATTTCTTGGAGAGTCTTTTATGGGATATAAATCCCCCATTTTTCTTTTTTTGAGGGTACGTTTAATAGTTTGATGGGCTCGCTCAACAATTCCTTGACCCTGGGGATTGTATGGTATGCCTGTAATATGTTTAATTTGTAGTTGATGACAAAAATTTTGGAATTTTTTTCCAGTATATCCAGGACCATTATCAGTTTTAATAATTTGGGGCTTTCCCATGACACCAAGGCAATTGAGTACATGAGCAATGACATTTTTTGAAGCTTCTCCTGCATTGAGGCTGGCAAAGATGAATCCACTAAAGGTATCCACAGTAACATTGAGGTACTTAAGATTACCAAATGAGGGAAAGTGTGTTACATCCATTTGCCAGATCTCATTGGGAATCAGACCCCTAGGGTTTATGCCCAAGTGGGGGATGGGTAGGAGGGTGACACAGTTTGTGCATTGTTTGACTATCTGGCAGGCTTGTTCCCTAGTGATTTTAAAAAGAAGATGCAAGGTTTGAGAGTTAAGGTGATGTACAGAGTGAGCTGCTTTGGCCTGGGCCACAGGATCAAGCTCAACAAGGAAGGCAAATTGGGTGGCTTTATTAGTCATGGCATTGCCTGTGGCTAGAGGCCTAGAGAGTCCAGAATGAGCACGAATATGGCCTATATAAAAAGGGTGTTGCCTAGAATGTATGCATTGCTGAATGGAGAAAAACAAGGGGTGGCGTCTGTAGTGGGTTTTATGTATGGCACGGTTTCTAAAAGGGGGATGGTTTGAGCAATATAAGCACTACCAGTATACAGATTAAAGGAAGTATTTGTAAGTTGTTGACAAACCTGTAAAGCAGCAAAAAGCTCCACCAGTTGAGCAGAGTGGAATGGGGATTGTAGGGAAGTGGCTTGATTGTCTACAGTCAAGGCTGCCACTCACTGTAGAGGATCCAGCAGTGAAAACTAGGGGGACATGGGAAGGGGTCAGGGAGAGGTCAAAACAAATGGTTGAATTCTCAGAAAGTGGAGAAGCTTGTTAGCAGGGTAATGATTATCAAGGGATCCCTGAAATGAGGTGCAAGATATTGCCCAGTCGTCATCATTCTGTATTAACCACTGGATTTGGGTAGTGGAATAGGGTAGAACGATTTTATCAGGGTCCTTACCAAATATTTTTCTGCTTTGGTCACGTCCAAATTTTATTAATTCTGCCACCCACGAGGTGTAAAGGGTAAGGACTTTGGGTGGCGAGGCGAGTAAATGGACCCAGAAGAGGGGACCCTCCTGCCAAGACACCGCGATGGGTGTAAAGTCAGTGGCACAAATGACCAGGAGAAGAGGCTCCTCATAAGAGATGAAGGTGACCCTTTGACTGAGAATTGTGGCCTCCACTATCTTCAGAGCCTCTAGGGCGGGGGCCGTTAACGAGTGGCTGGAGGCAGGGTCTGGGTCTTCTTTGAGGATGTCAAACAAGGGTTTAAGCTCTCCAGTAGTTAGCTTGAGATAAGGCCTGAGCCAATTGATATCTCCTATGAGTTTTTGAAAATCATTTAAAGTTTTTAGATGATCAGTTCTAAGTTGAATCTTTTGTGAAAGAATTTTGTTATGAAAAAGTTCAAAGCCTAAGAATAAGCAAGGGGATTTTAATTGAATTTTATCAGGAGCTATCTGAAGACCAGCTCTGGTAAGGGCCCTAGAAAGCTCTTGAGAGCAAGTAAGGAGTTCAGTCGGATCAGGTCCAGCCAAGAGAATGTCATCCATATAATGAATGATATACAAGGAAGGCCATTTATGTCTAAATGGATCTATAACTTGGGCCACAAATTTTTGACACAGCGTAAGGCTGTTGGCCATCCCTTGGGGCAAGACTTTCCATTGGAATCTCGGCATAGGGCCTCTAAAATTTACCACAGGTAAACTAAATGCAAAATGCTGATGATCTTTAGGGTGTAAGGGAATTGTAAAAAAAGCAATCCTTTAGGTCAATAATGATTTTACAATATCCTGCAGGAATTGCCACTGGAGTGGGGAAGCCTGGTTGTAGGGCTCCCATAGGTACCATGGCCTTATTAATTTATCTAAGGTCCTGGAGCAATCTCCATTTTCCAGACTTTTCCTTTATAACAAAGATAGGAGTATTCCAAGGAGAGGTGGTAGGTTCAATATGGCCTGCAGCAAGTTGTTCCTGCACTAACATCGTGGCTGCAGCTAATTTTTCAGAAGTTAAGGGCCATTGATCAACCCACACAGGTTTTGTTGTTTTCCAGGATATCTTATCTGCATGGGGTACAGGCATGTCAACGGCCATTAGGATAAATTTTCATAGCCTATTCCAGCACGATCAGTCTTTATAGTAACTGCGATTGGCTCCTTTGTTCCTTGAGAATGTCTGTCTAACCCTTGTCCTGGGTGGAAGCCTTGATTAAGCATTTGGTGAGCTACCAACTCATTAGGGCTGAACATAATGAGTTTCATTTGAGAGAGGATGTCTGGGCCCCAGGGATTAATGGGCAGGCCTGTGACCACATAAGGTTGAATGGTGCCTTGATTGCCCTCCTCATCCTCCCATTGAATAACTTCAGAACTTTGTAAGGGGTTAGAGGCCTGTCCAATTCCTTTGAGATGGGTCATGGAAGCAGTGAGAGGCCAAGATGCAGGCCAGTCTTTACTGGAAATAATTGTGGCATCTGCACCAGTGTCTATAAGACCTTCAAAGGATTTTCCTTTTAACTTTAATTTAAGAAGGGTTCTTGTTTGAGTGACCTCTTGTGCCCAATAAATATCTAATGACCCAAACCCATGGGGGCCTCCCTTTTGTTTCTGGCAAGGCACCTTATCATCAAGGGGCAATAGTATTAACTGAGCAATCTGTTGGCCAGGAAGAATGATAATAGGCCCCTGAAGGGCAGTAGCCATGAGTTTAATTTCCCCAGTATAGTCATTATCAATGACTCCTGGAGAAATGGTGAGGCCCTGAATGGTTGAACTGGCATAGCCCAAGATAAGGCCAAAAGTGTCCTGAGGTAGGGGGCCAAAGACTCCCATAGAGAGCATTTGTGTTCCCAACTCTGGTGTTAAGATTGATTGGGAGGTGGAACAGAGGTCCAATCCTGCACTACTGGCGGTTGCCCGGGAGAGGGCAGTGATATTACATTTTGGGCCGATTGAGGCATGAACCTGACAACCCCAGGGTTCTGTCTGGTATGGGTCTTGGGGCCCTGGGGTGGGCCCCTTAAGAATTTTCCCTGCCTCTGGGGGTAGAGGTTTACCCTGTATATCAGTTTTAGGGTGACATTCAGAGGCCCAATGCTTGCCCCTCTTGCATCATGGGCACAGAGAGGATGGGAGCAGCCACTCAGCCTTAGGGGCCATGCATTCTCTGGAAAAATGACCTGGTTGTTTGCAATTAAAACAAGTTCTGAGCTTGTCCCCCTGGGTAAAATCTTTAAGGGCTGCTCCTATGGCTAATCCAATGCTGTGGGATGTAGGTTCTGTATCAGCACAGAGTTTGATAAAGTCAGAAATATTTTTGCCACGGCGATGGGGGCATATAGCCGCTTGGCAGGCTGAGTTGGCATTCTCAAAGGCAAGATGTCTAACAAATTCATTGTCTGTTTCCTCCTTTTCCATGAGGCATTCAGTGGCCTCTGTAAAGCAGCCGATAAAATCACTATAAGGCTCTTGTGACCCCTGTCGGATTTTAGCAAGAGAGGTGACAGCTGATCCTTTAGAGGGAAGGCTCTTCCGGGCTTTGAGAGTTGCTTGTTGAAGTTGTGTAAGTAATCCTGGAGGAAATTTGGCTTGTTGTCCATTTGTGTCATAGGGGTGGTTGCCCAGAAGTTTATCTAGCGTCCAGGATTTGGAAGAACCACCAGCGGCCAAATTACGGCGGGCAGCATCCTGGCACCTCTCAGTGTAATCAGCTTCCCATAGAACAAAATCGCCCCTAGTTAAAGTAGCTTTAGCTAACATAACCCAATCATTAACAGTAAGTAAGTCCTCACTTAGAGATTCTAACAGTGAGATAGTGAAAGGAGCAACAGGACCATATGAAGAAACAGCATTTTTTAATTCTTTTATATGTTTAAATTTAAGGCGGCAATATCGCTGGGCTTTAATGAGTAAAGTCTCATTTCCTTCCTCATCCTCAGTGCTTTCTGACCCAGCAGGTTCCTCTGTTTCAGATTCTCCCTCCCCCTCTTCTGGGCTTTCTGGATCCTGTGGCTCAGCCTCATTAGATTTTCTTTCAATAGGTTTAACTTGGGAGCGAATTACAGGAAAGGCATGGAGAGTTTTACTTTTGGTTTTAGTTTTCTGAATGGGGCGAGTGAAGGTGGAGCATATTTCTAAATCAATATTGTGTAATTGCTTGAGCAGTTGTGACCTTTCCTTCTGGGCTTTGAGGAGGATCTTAAGGGACCATGCCTCCCAGGAAAGTTTAATAGGGGCTTGTCTAGTTATTTCTTCTAGATCAGAGGGAGCGTCAAGCGCCGGGGCACAAAAAGAAGGTGTTATAGGGTGGTGGCCATGTACCCAAAGGTGCCTTGGGGGGGCAATCAGGGGTGTGATATTTGGCAGCCTTGTCCTCTAATTTAGCCTCTTTTTCAGGGGAAAAGGAGTCATCATCAGGATCGAATTGGACAGATACATCGAACAGACAGAACTGGATAGATAGTGGGAGAGGGTTACTAGGCGGGGGTGGGTTACTAGGTGGCAGATCATCAGCATTTTGTAGCATAGGAATGGTAATAGAGGGACAATTAGAACCTGGGGAGGAGGGGCAGGTTGGTGGCCTGCAGCACAGCGCAAAGCGAGAGCCGGGGCGGGGATTCTCTGGGACTTCATTCTTATGGAGGGAGGTCTGACTGCCAGTGAATTTATTTTTAAGGAATTTCTCACTATGTGTAATTACTTTTGAAACATCAGGTTTATAGTGGCAGACCTGGAATACATCATTTATGAGATTCCAGTAAGAAAATGCCTGCACCAGAACCTTTTCAGGACCAAAAGAGTGGTAGTAATCATTTAAGCAGTCACCAACACAGCGCCGCCACTTTTCATCTATAGTACCTTCCCTGGGAAACCAGTGACAGACATCTTCTAAAAAGACATTCCAGAAGTACCTAACCAGCTTTCTGATAAATGAGACAACTTAAGAACAGGCCCAGGCAAAATGGACAGGCTTTTGCTTTATGGCTCCCAACATCAAGGTAAGACAGAAACACTCATGGCAATTACAGTCCATGTTTTTGTAATTGGTCACCTGGCCTTAGCTGGTATTTGTAACTGCCTTCTTCTACTACCCATACTGTATTTCCTCCACCTTCAGCAAGCACCTCAGCAGGTCTTGGTTCTTTATCTGGAGGGGTTACCCATACCTTCATTCCTGAAGGAACTGGGCCACTTATCACACTACCTCTATTGGTTGTTGTAGTCATCCATTGATTTTGATAACAGGGCATGGTAACACTAATAGACACCCTAAAGGATCCCCTGCACTCCAAACATACGCTTCCTTACCTCCATTGTGGAGGAGCGGTCCAATTTCCCCCTGGTAGTCTGGATCAGTCACCCCTGGTAACACTGTAAATCCTTTTTCAGCCTGTTCACTGAAGGGCATTAGGATCCCAAAGTGGCTAGGGGGAAGTCTTAGTTTCCAGTTCAAAGGAGTGTTCTTGTGCCTCCTGGCAAAAGCACATCCCCCTCTGGAACCAAGACCACTAGGCCAACAGAGTGTAAGGTTACAGGAACAGGAAGCAAAAATTTGGCTAATGGGTCACTTGGGGTGATGGTAAGTGGTATCATTCCCATTTCCTCCTCTTGATTCCTGGATCTGTGAATCAGGGCTATAGGAAAAACAGCACCATACACAGGACACTGATTCAGAGCATATACAGCCTGCTGGAGGACACTCCCAGCCCTCCAAGGTATTGTCACCTAGTTGGCACAGTAGCTCTTTCTTAAAGGCTATTCCACCATTCTTTCAAGATAGCTCCTTCAGGGTGGTGGGGCACATCATAAGACCAGTAAATTGCATGATAATGAGCCCACTACCATGCTTCCTTAGCTGTGAAGTGAGTTCCTTGGTCAGAAGCAAGGCTGTGTGGAATACCATGACAGTGGATAAGGCATTCTAAAAGCCCATAAATGGCAGTTTTGGCAGAAGCCTTATGTGCAGGAAAAGCAAGTGCATAGCCAGAATAAGTGTCTATTTCAGTAAGGACAAAACACTGCCCTTTCCATGATGAAAGAGGTCCAATGTAGTCAACTTGCCATAAAGTTACTTGCTGGTCACTCCAAGGAATGCTATCATATAGGGTGCTCATAGTTGGTCTCTGCTGCTGGCAGATTTGGCAGTTAGCAGCAGCCATAGCCAGGTCATCCTTAGTTAGTGGAAGTCCATGTTGTTGTGTCCATGCATAACCTGCATCTGTGCCACCATGGACACTTTGTTCATGGGCCTATTGGGCAATGACAGGAGTGGCTGGGGAAGAGGTTGACCATTATCCACAGAACAGGTCACTTATCTACTTGATTATTAAAGTCATTCTCTGATGAAGTAGCCTTCTGATGAGCATTAACATGGGACACAATATCTTTATATCCTTTGCCCATTCAGAGAGCTCTATTCACATACACCTTCCCCAAATGCCCTCTCACCAATTTTCCAATTGTTGTCCTTCCAATTCCTGGACCATCTGGCCAAACCATTGGCCACAGCCCATGAATCAGCATATAACCACACATCGGGCCATTTTTCCTTCCAAGAAAAATGCACAGCTATGTGTATTGCCCATAATTCTGCCCATTGTGAAGACTTTCCTTCACCATAGTCCTTCAGAGCTGCCCCAGTAAGGGGCTGTAATGCTGCAGCTGTCCACTTCTGGGATGTGCCCCCATAATGTGCTGAACCCTCTGTAAACCATGCCCTAGTCTTCTCCTCTTCAGCCAGTTGATCATAGGGCACACCCCATGATGCCAAAGGTGTATGCTTGAGGACAGAAGGCATTGTAACAGGAGCAGCAAGCATAAGCATTTGGACAACTTCCTCATGTAACTTACTTGTACCTTCAGGGCCTGCTTGAGCCTGATCACAGACATACCACTTCCACTTGATGATGGATTACTGCTGTGCACATTCAACTTTATGGCCTGGTGGGTTAGATAACACCCAGCTCATAATGGGCAGCTCATGTGACATAGTAACTTGATGGCCCATTGTCAAGTGTTCAGTTTCTACTAATGCACAATAGCAAGCCAAGAGCTGTCTCTCAAAGTGAGAATAATTGTCTGCAGATGACCACAAGACCTTGCTCCAGAATCCCAAGGGCCTCCATGTGATTCACCTATGGGAACCTGCCAAAGGCTCCAAACATTACCCCTATCCACTACTGACACCTCAAATACTGCTGGATCTGCTGAATCATATAGCCCAAGTGGCAGAGCAGTCTGCATGGCAGCCTTGACCTGTTGAAGAGCTTTCTCTTGTTCTGGGCCCCACTGAAACCTAGTAGCTTTCCAAGTCACTTGGTATATGGGATGGAGTAACATACCCAAGTGAGGAATGTGCTGTCTCCAAATTCAAAATAGGCCCACTAGATGTTATGCTTCTTTCTTAGTGGTAGGAGGGACCAGGTGTATGGTTTCTATGTTTCAGATATAGCTTACACTGTAACCTGACAACTAAACATAAATGCTAACCAGAATGATTTTAAACTTTTATGTCATTCTATGACCATATTTGCTTTGCTAACCGTTTCTATTTTGTACTTCTTTAACTAGATCTGTTTTCATAATCAGATATACATAGTCTCTCTGAGTGAATAATAACCATATGTAGAAGCCAAAGTCAATTGTAAACATTGGAGTTAAAGGGATAACCAATATTTTGGTTCCTGCTCCCTGGTTGGAAGGCCACAGGAGATGATGGGATAGTTGCTAGCTTCTAGCCTCTGTTAAGTTACCAATATTCTTGATCAGGGAGAATATGGAGATCCAGAGATGGATTCCAACTCAGTGCATTTGCAACAGAAGAGTCACATTGGAGGAAAATAGGTCATCTAGGCTCCAAAGAGAGGGAGGACCACTTGGTTCAGCAAGGCCTTGACTTATCTTAGCAGATGACAATGCTGAGAGTCATAGAAGTCCTCATAGGTCCCTGAAGTCTCTCCTACAGAGCCATTATTGACCTCAAAAATAAAGTACATAGTTAATTTTGGCAGCCTGCATGGTCTTAATCACTCAGTAAGAAAACATAATTATAAAACATTACAATAAAAACAATGATTCAGACTAGTAGGTTCCCCTGTCTGATGTTGGCTTACAGTACTAAACTCTTACATTAATTCATGCTTTCTGCCTCTGCCTCTGTCTGGCCCTGATTAGTTAGCAGCTCTTGCCTTTAAATAAATACTCCAAAACTTGTCCTCATAGATTATTATTATTATTTTTTTTTGGTTTTTCGAGGTAGGGTCTCACTGTAGCCCAGGCTGATCTGGAACTCACTATGGAGTCTCAGGGTGGCCTCGAACTCAAGGCGATCCTCCTACCTCTGCCTCCCGATCCTCATAGATTATGTTTACCTGATACTTACTGATTTATATTAGGCCAACATCTCCTTGTTATATATAATTAAAGGAGGTATATCACTAAGAACAGATCTCAGACCCAGTCCTGAGATATAAAAACAATATAGAGTTCTAGCTGTTTGTACTTGCTGATGCAGATGGTGCTGGTTGTTCAAAGGTTTCTTTTTTCTCAGATTTATAGAGGTAAACCTGATTCTCCTGCCATTGATTGTGTTCCCTTAAAATTTATAACACAAGGGTACCTACATACCCTCAGGAAATTTGGCCCATTAGCCAATGGACATAGGTTTATTACATTACAGTTAAGAGGATAGTGTCCTCAGCCAATTGTAACAACTATCAGGTCACCAGGGACCAAGAGGGTCCTCTTCAGGTCAAGCTCCAGAGGACACCTGCCCCTGCTACAGCTCTGGTCTAGTCACTCAGGAAGCTGATTAGTCTATGCATGGCAGAAGTGTGAGGAATTCAATGTGAGATATCAGAAAAAAGGGATATGATGTCCACCAGTCCTACTGGTGTTTTCTGTGACTGGTTGGGAAAGTTACATGTTAGATTGTAAGGGATTGTGACTGGGAAGAGAAGGGAAATATAGTGGAAAAGAAGCTGAAAGTTGCACTCATGCACTAAGTCACTGTAAGAGTTAACTGCTGAGGAGCTGAACTTATCTCTGTCAGCAGCTGAAGGAATCCCAAAGAGAAAACTGTCTAAGTGGTTCCAGAGGGATGATAAGAGGGAAGAACAGTTTAGAGTAAAACAGAGCTCGTGGTTACGGTGACCTGACTACATGATTCATATGCATGTTTAAAAAAAATTCCTTTGAATCATATAGGCTGCACAAGCTAACGGTCATGCCCTGCTTCCATAAATCAGTTGCTTGCTTTCTTGCTCACCCCTCCTTTCAGCTATGAACACTACAAAATGAAATTAAAATCTCAGTTTAACACTGAAGTTACTTTGGGGAGTAATCCCAACTTCAGTCCCTGGAAAATAAACTCCTCTACTTTCACTCATGCTGTTCTTTGAGTAATTTTTTCAGAAAAGTTTCACAGCATATGTTGTGAAACTTTGTTCGTACTCTCCACCTTGTCTCACATTACACTCCTGGAACTCAGACTCCTCATGATGTGTCCTTTCTTCCTACTTAAAAGTCCCCCTCATCTGTTTTCATGTCATGTTTATTCTGTTACCTTCTGTTTTTCATTTGACAGACAATTTTACTTAAATAATGTAAATGAATTTCTTTTTGTATGCAGATCCTGAAATCCGAACAAAGGAGGCTGTGTCCTAGGTAATGCCTCTTGATACTGCAAGTAACTCCTCATTATGACAGGAAACACATACCTGGAATGCATAGGAGTGTCAGCTGATCACCTGAGCATCTGGAAGTACCATCTTCTACCACTGACACTGTGTGTAGTTGCAAACACTATAGCATTTAAATTTTGGCTCATTTCATTTTTCTCTGCACTCTGCATTCTCAATCTTTTCTGGGGTAATTGTTAAGGGAATCTCTCATTGATGCATCTGTTAGGAAGAACTGAGACCACTGAAGATGCCCTACCAGACACAGAGACACAGAGGCCTTCGCTTGACAAATACCAGTGGGTTCAGTCCAGCCTGGGTGTTGAGAACAAATGCAGAGTTCTCATCTGGAAAGTAGTCATTCATATCTGTAGTATGCTAAAGTGATGTGGGGTTTTTTGCATGGCCATTTGATCAGGCACACAGAAAACATTACTTATCTATCTGTCATGTGTGATTTTTTTTCTAGATTTGGTGGTTGAGTGATTGTTTTTCTTATGACAAATAGTTATACACCAGCAAGAAGTCATCAGCACTATCATCCAAGTGTACTTCTTTGTAGTTTGGCTATGTTGGCTGTTAGGCTTGGAGCTGCTCAAACCATCTCCACTTTAGCAGCCGTGTGTGTGTGTGTGTGTGTGTGTGTGTGTGTGTGTGTGTGTGTTTCTCCCACTCTCTCCAGTGATAACAAGCACATGCTTTGACAACAACCCACAATCCACAATCTTCTCCCTTCTCCCTGCTGCCAGGGAACCAGATGCAACTTGACTGTAAGCAAGTACCATTATGGGCTATATATTTGCCTGACTTCTCGGATGCAGGAGCCCCTTCTCCTTGGAAACCTTTAAAACAGGGAGCCCTACATTGTCCAGCCAGACTTAAGGCTTTCCTTAAGATCCTGTGAAGCTGCTTGTGGTGCTGATATAAATAACCCTTATTAATAGATTTTTTTTTTTTGGTCTTAAGGAATAATCAGTATTTATCTAGACAAGATCAGGCTTTATACTCCTAAGGCTCATGACCACCCCTGCCATAGGCTTTTGATTAGGTAGTGTATTACATTTTTCGATTTTTGTATGTTGGACCATTCCTGCATCTCTGTGATAAAACCTACTTGGTTGGGGTGAATAATATTTCTGATATATTCTTGTATTCTGTTTGCCAATTTTTGATGATACTTTTTGCATCTATGTTCATGAGGGAGATTGGTCTGTAATTTTGTGGTTTTTATTCTGTCTTTGTCTGGTTTTTACATGAGGGTGATGTTGGCTTCCTAGAAGTAATTCAGTAGAATTTCTTCCTTTTCTGTCTTATGGAAAAGTTTGAGAAGCAGTGATGTTAGTTCCTCCATGATAGTCTGGTAAAACTCACAGTGAAACTATCTGGGTCTGGACATTTTTTAGTTGGGAGACTTTTTATGACGGCTTGGATCTCTGTACTTGTTATATGTCTATTTAAATGGTTCAACTCATCTTTATTCAATTTTGGTAGATCATGTGAATCAAGAAAATAAATGATTTCTTTCTGATTTTCAAACTTAAAGGTGTATATATTCTGAAAGTATGGCCTTATGATTTTCTGCATTTCTTTGGTGTCCATTGTAAAGGTGGCTTTTTCATCTCTAATTTTATTAGTTTTTATCTCTTTTCATTCTGGTAATATTTGCTAAGGGTTTAACAATCTTGTTTATCCTTTCAAAGAACCAACTTTTTGTTTCATTGATTCTTTGGATTGTTGTTTTGGTTTCTATTTCATTAATATCTGCCCTGACCTTTATTATTTCTTCACATCAACTGATTTTTGGTTTGCCTTGTTCATCTTTTTCCAAGGCCTTAAGGTGAAGCAGTATACTGTTTACTTGTGAACTCTCTGATTTCTTAGTATAGGCACCTAGAGCCATACATTTCCTGCTTAGGACCGCCTTCATTGTGTTCCAAGATTTTGGTATGTTGTATTCTCATCATCATTTGACTCTTGATTTCATTTTTGATTTCTTCAGTGACCCATTTATCATTCAGTAGTGTATTATTTAGTCTCCACTAATTTCTGTATTCTCTGTAGTTTTTGTTGTTTTTGATTTGTAGTTTTATTCCATTGTGGTCAGATAGAGTACAAGGGATTATTTCAATTTTCCTGTATTTGTTAAGATTTGCTTTGTGTCCTAATATATTGTCTATTTTAGAGGATATTCCAAGTGCTGCTGAGAAAATGTATATTCTGCAGCATTTGGATGGAATATTTTATAGATATCTATTAGGTCCATTTGTTCCATGGTGTCATTTATTCTAGATGTTTCTCTGTTTGTTTTTTGCTGGTATGACCTGATAATTGATGATAAGTCACCCACTACAAATGTGTTTGGTGCTATTTGTGACCTTAAGTCTAATAGTGTTTGTTTGATGAAATTGGGAGCCCCCATGTTAGGTGCATATACTTTTAGGATTGTAATGTCCTAATGTTAGAGTGTTCCTTTAATCAGTATAATGTGATATTCTTTATCTTTCCTCACTAATGTTGATTTGAAGTCTATCCTGTCAGATACTAGGACAATGACCTCTGCTTGTTTCCTGGGCCCATTTGCTTCAAATACCATTTTCCGTCTTCTCACCTTAAGACAGTATACATCTTTTATTGAGAGATGAGTTTCCTGGAGGCAACAAATAGCCAGATCTTGACTTTTAATTTAGTCTTCAAGCTTGTGTGTTTTGGTTGGGGCATTGAAGCCATTTATATTAAGAGTTATTATAGAAAGGTATGTGTTTATTCTCACTGTTCTTGTTTTCTAGTGCTTCCTGTTTCCCTTTACTCTTTTGTTTTAATTGTTATTTGAGCATGGTTTATTTTTTTTCTATTTCCTCAGGTGTGCTTTGTTTTCTCTTCACTGTGAAGGATTCCTTCAAGCATTTTATGTAGAGCTGGCTTAGTTGTTCCTTTAGCTTTGTTGTTGTTGGTGGTGTTGTGAAATATCCTTATTTCACCTTCAATTTGGATATATAGCTTTGCAGGTAAAGTATTCTTGGTTGACAGTTGTTATCTTTCAGTATTTGGATACATCATTGCAAGTCCTTCTGGCTTTTAAGTTTGTTGAGTACTCTGCTGTAATCCTGATGGGCTTGCCTTTATAGGTGACTTGTTTTTCTCTCTAACTGATTTCAATATATTTTCTTTGGTTTGCATGTTTAGTAGTTTAATTATAACATGATGAGGAGAGGTTCTTTCTAGGTTGTGTCTGCTTGGTGTTTTAAAAGTTTCTTGTATCTGCATTGGAAATTCTTTCCCAATTTGGGGAAAATTATGTTATTATTATCTTATTTTGTTGAAAACACCTACTAAGCCTGTACTCTGAAATTCTTCTCCTACTGTACCCTGAATTCTTAGGTTTCATCTATTCATAGTGTCCCAGATATCTTGAAATTCCTTTTCATACCTTCCTATTATCTTCTCTTTCTCTTTGTTGGACTGTATTAAATCTGCCACCTGGTCTTCTAGTTTAGATATTCAGTTCTCTCTTTTATCCATTCTACTGGTGAAACTTTCCACAGAGTTTTTTTTTTTTGTTTGTTTGTTTTTTTTTTATTTGACTGACTGTGTTTTTTAAGTACTAGAATTTCTGCCTGCTTTTTTTTTCTTTCAATTTTTCTATTTCCTCCCTCATGTCTTATAGTGACCTCCTTTTTTCATTAAGCTTATTTCCTATGTTCTCTTGGAATTCCTTCAGGAGTTTGTTTTCTTCATTAATTCATTTGTTTTCTCCTTTGATTTCTTTGAGTATAGGTAAAATCATTTTTTTTTAAATCTTTGGCAGGCATTTCATCTAAAACAGTCTCATTGAGAGCCATTTCTCATAGTTTTATAATTTTTGGTTGGAGTTGTATTGCCTTGATATTTTGTGTTTCTTATACTATAATGTTGCAATTTTTGCAACCTGAGTTGATTTGATGCGTGGGTTTTTAAATAATCTGTTGTGCTTTTAGATTTGGAAATTCAAATTTATGTACTTCCAGAGAAGGTGTTTAAGGTGCCAACTGTAGCTCTTGTACTCTAATCCAATTGCAGAAGTAATCCTAAGTGTTGAGTTTGTCTGCTGTTCAAATATTCTAGTAGGCTGGGTGAAGCAATTTACTGGCAAATTCTAAAATTCAACTAGGCAATATACACATTTAATAAAAACCAGCACAGTGTGGGGATTGAAACAAACAGATAACCTTATAAAGCCAAAATCCATAAGGGTGTGTATTGTTCTACACCCTTAATCAGATCAGCTGGGAGTTTGAGATTTCTGTTCTGAAATGGATTCCAGGTCAGCTTGGGTCTGAATCATATCCTGCCCCAATAATGACAGAAGTAAAAGAATCTGAAAGCATCAAAGCAACAATAGTCAACCCCCAAATGCAGCTTAATTTAGAATGGTAAAGCTAACCAAAAATATGTAACCCATAACCTGCCTGACATGGAAAAAGATTATCACTTCCCATGAATGACCAACGGGCCTGCTAGAGGGGCCAGCCAGCTGCCCCAAGTGTTCCAGGTACTTTTCCAGTAGGACTCATTTGATTTCCTCTGGCCTTTATTTTCTCTAGCAATTGTTTTGCCTTTTTCCCACCAACCATGCCAGATTGGTTTGCATAGAAACGGTATTTTTCCCTTAGGTAAACACAAATCTCTCCTTTTTCTGCTGTAATCAAGTCCAAGCCTCTGCAGTTTTGTGGAATCTGTTTGGTTCTGTGGAGTTTCAATTCTCTGTTAGACTAGACTAAAATCTTCCCTGATCTGATTATACAACTATCTATGCTGCACCTGTTGGAGCCCAATTGTCCCAGTGGCTGTGGTATCATCTATGGCCTCTTCTAGGAGAATGGGGAGCAAAACCAAAACTTTAGGACAAAGAAAAGGAGGCTTAAGCCTAGAACATAGAAGCTCCATAAAGGAAGATGGTAGAGCTCTTGCCCAGAGAGGCAAGAGGAGGTTTGAAAAGCCTACCTCAAGACTCAGATCTGCTTTTATATATGAGTAATGGCTACATGAGGTTACTATAGACAAAGACCAGATTTTACAGCTTTGCCAGTAATATTAGGTAAGGATCAAAGGTTCTGTCCTCTAGGAAAGGTATAAGCTTAATCTAGAAATCTTTCCTGGAGGGTATAACATCAAGATATCTGCAAGCTAAGTGACATTTCATGCTTTTAGTGAAGAACTAAAAATCATAAGTTTTGGAGTTCTGTTACCCTGACTGCTGAGGCAAATTCTATCTCCTATCATATCCCCCTTCTGAAGAGGTAGCCCTAACTGCTATTAGGAGATTAGGATGAGGGATCATTCTGAGTTCTTCAAGATGAATGGGGCCATTGGGTGCAGCAGTTGGGGTATGAATCCAGTGGGTATATCTATAGGACCCCAACAGTTTACTGATAGTCATATAGCATGGGAAGAAACCTATTATTCCAAGATAAAGACACTGGTGGTGGTGGTGGGGATAGAAAATCAGGGAGAAGCAAGAATCAGGTAAATTGGGGTTTAGAGAGGTCCTCAGGGTTCCCATTCATATACCATTTCAGGCATAGAAGGGTGGTCCAGGGGACCCAGGTAGATGGAGTTGGATTATCACAGGACCATCTGAGTGTGGTCTAACTGTAGATGAGAGGATACAAAATTAAATTACAGTTAAATACACAATGTCCCCAAATTGGCAGAATTATTACCAAAAGTCATAAGAATGATTATTTTTCACCATGAAGATCTAAAAACTTATCAAATGGTGTGGCCTATACCTGTTCTTGTAAATCAGATGAGGCATTAGCAGAATTATCAAGAATACATATACACAGCATTTAACTTTGATAATGTCATGGAGTCATAGTGAGCACATCTATCTAAAGTTACAGTTTGGGCTGTGATGATTAAATTCTTTAAGATACACCTTACTTTCTTGCTATATTTTTCTATTGAGTGCTTAAGACCAAGTCAGTAGCTGTTGCAGTCAGATTTGCATTGCTGGCAGAAAACACCCAACCAAGAGCAGCTTTGGGGAGGAAAGGGTTTATTTTGGCTTACAGACTCAAGAGGAAACTCTGTGATGGCAGGGGAAAATGATGGCATGAGCAGAGGGTGGACATCACTCCTGGCCAGCATCAGATGGACAACAGCAACAGAAGAGTGTGCCAAACACTGTCAAGAGGAAGCTGGTTATAACAACCATAAGCCCACCCCCAACAGTACACTGCATCCAGGAGGCTTCAGTTGTCAAATTGCCACCAGCTGAGGACCCAAGCATTCAGAACACATAAGCTTATGGGGGACACCTGAATCAAACTACCATAGTAGCCAAAGTTAAATTTTATATTCTAATTTTGAATGTCACTTGTGTCTAGCTCTATGGATCTCAGCATTTGTGCTATCTGTTTGGAAAAACTAGGGCCATGCAGACCATGTGGTTTCCTTCCCTTGAAAGTATTAAGGGTTTTACCCTCTGTTCTGACACTTCTTTTGCAGACTGTATTTTGATTGGAATCCATTCTCTGGGTCTCTATGTCTTCTCTGATCAAGAAGATAGGTGCTTTACCAAGAGTTTAGGATCCCGTAGAGAAGAAGTGTCCCATCATCTCCTGATGCTTTTTGACATGGAGAGGCTGAGACCCCAATATTGGGCACCAGTTAACCCTGAAGTCCACATTGGTTTTTGCTGCTACTTCTTGTTGTTAAGAACCCAGAAAAAAATGGGAATAATAGCATATGTCTGTACCTTCTGTCTTCAACAAAACAAATGAGGGATTTAAGGAAAACCCCAGCAAAATACACTCTTCTTCTGGAAAGTGAAGGAGTATAGGTTATTCTTAGACATAGCTGAGAAGCTGGAGAGACGAAGATCCTCAGAAAGGAGGAAAATGGCCAGAGTCCCACTGAGGCATTCATGGCTCATGATCCATGCTCTGCACACCCACCCAGGGATGTCCTGCCAGGTGTGCCAGGTGGCGACAGCAGCAGAGATCAAGCAACAGATTTTTCAACTTCATCAGCCTTCTTTTTTTTTTTCTCCATTTTTATTAATATTTTCCATGATAACAAAAAAAAATCCCATGGTATTACCCTCCCCCCTTTCCCTTTTGAAATTCCATTCTCCATCATATCCCCTCCCCATCTCAATCTTTCTACTTACATATATACAATACCAACCTAATAAAAGCCCTCCTCCCTTTCTTTCTCTTCCCTTTCTATCTCCTTTTTTAACTTACTGGCCTCTGCTACTGAGTTTTTTCCTTCTCACACAGAAGCCCAATCATCTCTAGCTAAGATCCACATATGAGGGAGAACATGTGGCGCTTGGCTTTCTGGGCCTGGGTTACCTCACTTAGTATAATTCTTTCCAGATCCATCCACTTTTCTGCAAATTTCATAACTTCATTTCTCTTTACTGCTGAGTAAAACTCCATTGTATAAATGTGCCACATCTTCATTATCCACTCATCAGTTGAGGGACATCTAGGCTGGTTCCATTTCCCAGCTATTATAAATTGAGCAGCAATAAACATGGTTGAGCAAGTATCTCTAAGGTAATGAGATGAGTCCTTAGGATATATGCCTAGGAGAGCTATAGCTGGGTCATATGGTAGATCAATCTTTAGCTGTTTTAGGAACCTCCACACTGATTTCCACAATGGCTGGACCAGATTGCATTCCCACCAACAATGTAGAAGGGTTCCTCTTTTTCCACATCCCCGCCAACATTTATGATCATTTGTTTTCATGATGGTAGCCAATCTGACAGGAATGAGATGGAATCTCAATGTAGTCTTAATCTGCATTTCCCTGATGACTAGGGATGTAGAACATTTTTTTAGATGCGTATATGCCATTCGTATTTCTTCCTTTGAGAATTCTCTATTTAGCTCCATTTCCCATTTTTTGATTGGTTTGGTTGATTCCTTATTATTTAACTTCTTGAGTTCTTTGTATATCTTAGATATTAATCCTCTATCAGATGTATAGCTGGTGAAGATTTTTTCCCATTCTGTAGGTTGCCTCTTTGCTTTCTTCACCATGTCCTTTACAGTACAGAATCTTTGTATTTTCATGAGGTCCCAGTGGTTAATCTGTGGTTTTATTGCCTGAGCAATTGGGTTTGTATTCAGAAAGTCTTTGCCAAGACCAATATGTTGAAGGGTTTCCCCTACTTTTTCCTCTAGCAGTTTCAGAGTTTCAGGTTTGATGTTAAGGTCCTTAATCCATTTGGACTTAATTCTTGTGCACGGAGAAAGAGAAGAATCTATTTTCATCCTTCTACAGATATATATCCAGTTTTCCCAACACCATTTGCTGAAGAGGCTGTCTTTTCTCCAATGAGTATTTTTGGCATTTTTATCAAATATCAGGTGGCTATAACTACATGGGGTTACATTTGGGTCCTCTATTCTGTTCCATTGATCTACGAGTCTGCTTTTGTGCCAGTACCATGCTGTTTTTGTTACTATGGCTCTGTAGTATAGGTTAAAATCAGGTATGGTGATACCACCAGCCTTATTTTTGTTGCTCAGTATTATTTTAGATATTCGAGGTTTTTTGTGATTCCAAATGAATTTTTGGATTGTTTTTTCTATTTCCGTGAAGAATGCCTTTGGAATTTTGATGGGGATTGTGTTAAATGTGTAGATTGCTTTTGGTAAGATTGCCATTTTCACAATATTGATTCTTCCAATCCAGGAACAAGGGATGTTTTTCCACTTCCTAGTGTCCTCTGCAATTTCTCGCTTGAGTGTTTTAAAGTTCTCATTGTATAGATTCTTTACTTCCTTAGTAAGGTTTATTCCAAGGTACTTTATTTTTTTTGATGCAATTGTGAATGGGAGTGATTCTCTGATCTCATCCTCTGTGTGTTTGTTGTTAGCATATATGAAGGCTACTGATTTCTGTGTATTTATTTTGTATCCTGCTACATGACTGTAGGTTTTTATCAGCTCTAACAGTTTGCTAGTAGAGTCTTTAGGGTCCTTTATATATAGAATCATGTCATCTGCAAATAATGATAACTTGACCTCTTCCTTTCCGATTTGTATCCCTTTTATGCATGTCTCTTGCCTTATTGCTATGGCTAAGACTTCCAGAACTATATTAAATAAAAGTGGGGACAGTGGACACCCTTGTCTTGTTCCTGATTTTAGTGGAAAAGCATCCAGTTTTTCCCCATTTAGTAATATGTTGGCTGTAGGCTTATCATAAATAGCCTTTATTATATTGAGATATGTTCCTTCTATTCCCAGTCTCTGTAGGACTTTTATCATGAAGGGATGTTGGATTTTGTCGAATGCTTTCTCTGCGTCTAATGAGATGATCATGTGATTTTTGTCCTTCAACCCATTTATATAATAATTATATAACATTTATAGATTTGCGTATGTTGAACCATCCCTGCATCTCTGGGATGAAGCCTACTTGGTCAGGGTGAATGATCTTTCTAATGTATTCTTGTATTCTGTTTGCCAATATTTTGTTGAGAATTTTTGCATCTATGTTCATGAGGGAGATTGGTCTGTAATTTTCCTTTTTTGTTCTATCTTTGCCTGGTTTTGGTATCAGAGTGATGCTGGCTTCATAGAAGGAGTTTGGTAGAATTCCTTCTTTTTCTATTTCATGGAAAAGCTTAAGAAGCAATGGTGTTAGCTCTTCCCTGAAGGTCTGGTAAAATTCAGCAGTGAATCCATCTGGGCCTGGGCTTTTTTTAGTTGGGAGATTTTTGATAACTGTTAGGATCTCCATGCTTGTTATAGGTCTATTTAAGTGATTAATCTCATCTTGATTTAATTTAGGTAGGTCATATAAATCAAGGAAATCATCCATTTCTTTCAGATTTTCATACTTTGTGGAGTATATGTTTTTATAATATGTCCCTATGATTTTTTGAATTTCTCTGGCATCTGTCGTGATGTTACCTTTTTCATCTCTAATTTTATTAATTTGTGTCTCTTCTCTCTTTCTTTTGGTCAGATTTGCTAAGGGTTTATCAATCTTGTTTATCCTTTCAAAGAACCAGGTCTTTGTTTCATTAATTCTTTGTATTGTTTTTTTGGTTTCTATTTCATTAATTTCTGCCCTAATCTTTATTATTTCTTCCCGTCTACTGATTTTTGGTTTGCCTTGTTCTTCTTTTTCCAAGGCTTTAAGGGGAAGCATTAGGTCATTTATTTGCGACCTTTCTAATTTCTTAATATAGGCACTTAAAGCTATAAATTTACCTCTTAGAACTGCCTTCATTGTGTCCCAGAGATTTTGGTATGTTGTGTTCTCATTATTGTTTGACTCTATAAATTTTTTGATTTCCTTCTTGATTTCTTCATTGACCCATTCATCATTTAGTAATGTATTGTTTAGTTTCCATGATTTTGTGTATGCTCTATATCCTTTCTTGCTATTGATTTGTAGTTTGATTCCATTGTGGTCAGATAGAATGCAAGGAATTATTTCAATTTTCCTGAATTTGTTAAGATTTGCTTTGTGTCCTAATATATGGTCTATTTTAGAGAATGATCCATGTGCTGCTGAAAAGAATGTATATTCTGCAGCATTTGGATGAAATGTCCTGTATATGTCTGTTAGGTCCATTCCTTCTATGACCTCGTTTAGTCCAGATGCCTCTCTGTTTATTTTTTCCCGGGATGACCTGTCAATTGATGAGAGTGGGGTGTTAAAGTCACCAACTACCACTGTGTTTGGTGTTATCTGTGACCTTAGTTCTAACAGTGTTTGTTTGATGAATTTGGGAGCCCCCATGTTAGGTGCATATATGTTTAGGATTGTAATGTCCTCCTGTTGGAGTGTGCCCTTAATCAATGTAAAGTGACCTTCCTTATCTTTCTTGACTAATGTTGGAGTGAAGTCTGCCTTGTCAGCTATTAGGATAGCAACCCCTGCTTGCTTTCTGGGTCCATTTGCTTGAAACACCGTTTTCCAACCTTTCACCCTAAGATAATGTCCATCCTTTGTAGAAAGGTGAGTTTCTTGGAGACAACAAATTGTAGGGTCCTGCTTTTTAACCCAGTCTGCAAATCTATGTCTTTTGGTTGGAGCATTGAGGCCATTGATATTAAGAGATATTATTGAAAGATGTGTATTTATGCTTGCCATTTTTTTTTTTTTTTGTGGTTCTGGTTCTACCTTTGCTCTCTTATATTAACTAGTATTTGAGTGTTGTTTGCTGTTTTCCAGGTTCCTTATATGTGTGTTTTTCTTTCTCTTCGGCATGGAGGATTCTTTCAAGTATTTTGTGTAGAGCTGGTTTTGTCTTCAAATACTCCTTTAGCCTGCTTTTGTCATGGAATGTCCTTATTTCTCCATCTATTTGAATGGATAGTTTTGCAGGATAAAGTAGTCTTGGTTGACAGTTGTTATCTTTCAGAGTTTGGAATACTTCACTCCAAGCCCTTCTGGCTTTGAAAGTTTGTGTTGAGTAATCTGCTGTGATCCTGATGGGCTTGCCTTTGTAGGTAACTTGATTTTTCTCTCTAACTGCTTTCAATATTTTTTCTTTGGATTGTGTGTTTGGTAGTTTGATTATAATATGGCGAGGAGAGGTTCTTTCCAGGTTTTGTCTGGCTGGTGTTCTAAATGCTTCCTGTATCTGCATTGGCACCTCTTTCCCAATTTGGGGGAAGTTTTCTTCTATGATTTTGTTGAAGATGCCTACTATACCTTTGGATTGAAATTCTTCTCCTTCTACTATACCCTGAATTCTTATATTTGATCTTTTCATAGTGTCCCGAATATCTTGAAATTCCCATTCATACTTTTCTATTAGTTTGTCTTTCTCTTTGTTGGATTGTATTAGATCTGCCACCTGGTCTTCTAGCTTAGATATTCTGTCCTCTCCTTCATCCATTCTACTGGTGAGATTTTCTACAGAGTTTTTTATTTCATTAACTGTGTTCTTCATTGCTAGTAATTCTGACTGGTTTTTCTTCATGATTTCTATTTCCTTATTTATGTCTTGTATTGATTTCTTTATTTCATTAAATTGGTGTCCTGTATCTTCTCTGATTCCTTTGATTTCTTCTTTGAGTTCATTGAACATATTTACAATCATTCTTTTGAAATCTTTCTCAGGCATTTTCTCTAACTCGTTTTCACTAGAGGTCATTTCTGAAGCATTGATGCTTTTTGGTGGATTTATATTGCCTTGGTTTTTGGTGTTTCTTGTGTTATAATGTATATATTTTTGCATCTTGGATTAAGTTACTGCTTAGATTTTCCAGTTAGCTGGGTATCCTTTGCTGTATCTATTGATCTGATATTGTATATCTTCTATGTAGGAGATTAAGATGTTAGGTGTGGCTCTTACCACTCTCAGAGTATCTAGACACGTGGTCCTAGGGGTTAAGTTTGCCTGCTATGGGGGTATTCAAATAGGTTGAGTGGAATAAAATACAGGTATATTCTAAAATTTAACTAAACCCTATACACATTCAGTCAAGAACAGCACCGAGCATTTATGCAAGATTAGGTATTATAAAAACCAGATCCTCTATCAACAAAGAAGTTAAGATTTCTGGTCTGTTGAGGGATCCAAGTCAGCTTGTGACCAGGTGAGACCCTTCCCTGGTTCAATCCCAGTTACCTCTTTGGATGCTTTTGGTCTCAGTCAAGTTGCTGGCTGGGATGTTGGGCCGCTGTTCTGCTTTCTGGAACTGGGTACTGGCTTTTCCTGTGGGGCAAACCAAGCCTGGCAACTGTGGCCCTGCAGATTGGCGCCCCTGATGCTGGATCCCCGCTGCTGCCGCTGGAGCTGCCGCTGCTGGGACCACTGCTGCTGGATCCGCCACTGGAGATGCCGCTGCTGGGTCTGCCCCCGCTGATCCGCTGGAGCTGCCGCTGCTGGGTCCTCCGCCTCTGATCCGCTGGTGCTGCCGCTGCGGGATCCGCCTCTGCCACTGAAGCCGCTGGAGCCTCCGCTGCTGGATTCGCTGCCCTGAAGCCGCTGTGGCCGGTACCGGAGCAGCTGATGGTGTTTTTGGGGCTGGAGTCACGGCTTCCACCGCCGCTTCCGGCTTCCACCGCCGCTTCCGCTGCCGGGGTCTGAGCTGCCGCTGTTGGATCCTGAGTCGCCACTGCCGGAGCCCGTGATGCAGCTGCCGGTGCCCGTGCTGCCACTGCCGCTGTCAGAGTCTGAATCGCCGCTACCGGGTCCCAAGGTGCCGCTGCCGGAGCCCAAGTCGCCGCTACCGGGTCCCGAGCTGCTGCTGCCGGAGCTGCTTCGGCCTGCCCGTGTGGGCTCTGGATATCTCCTACTTCTCTGCTGCTGTTTTAATCTCTTATACACCTCCCTTGTGTATTTTGCTGGGTTTTCTTTGGCTTTTTCTCCCCTAGGCTGCTTAGGCGTGGTTCCTATGCCGCCATCTTGACCGGAAGTCTCATCAGCCTTCTTGAAAAGTTAAGAAATCTGAAGGAAAGACAACTGAGATCAACTAAAGAGCTATTGAAAGTGTGAGCAACTCTAGAAGGCAGAACTCTCCCATCCCCCACCATCAGAACTGCAAACCTCTGGCATTCAGCCCCAAGTGGTAGCTCAGCCAGAAGAGTTAATCAGAACTCCAGATGCACAACACAACGCAAGGGGACTGAGGTGGGCACTTAGCATTGGTGAGATTGAAAGCCACCACAAAAAGTAATGAGACTGACTAACAACAACAACAGAAAGGTACATAGGCCTGCCTGCTTTGGAAGAGCTAATCTCTACTTCCTTGTCAAAGCAGGTTATGGGTTATTTATTCTTGGTTGGCTTTACCATTTTCAAATAACCTGTATTTGGTGGTTGAATTTTATTGCCTTTAGTGCTTTCAAACATATGTAAGGCCTTTGATTTTGCTTCTGTCACTATTGAGGGCAGGGTCTGATCCAGATCCAGGTTGATGTGGAACCCAATTCAGAGTAGAAATCTCTGCCTTCCAGCTGACAAGATTAAGGGTGTAGAACAACACACAGCCTTAGGGATTTTGGCTTCCTAAGACTATGTGTTTTAATCCCCACAATTGCAATTGCACACTTTGTCCTGGTTTTCAGTGATTGTGTATGTTACTTGGTTTAAGTTTAGAATTTTCCAGTAAATTATTCCACCCAGTCCACTACAATACTTGTTTAGCAAGCAAACTCAACACCTATGATTAATTCTGTGGCTTGATTGGGGGACAAGAGATACACCTGGCACCTTGAACTCATATCCTAAGAGTATGTAGAAGTGGATTGCCACATCTGGGAACACTGCAGATAAGTAGAAAAACCCAAGTATCAAATCAATTCAGGATGCAAAAGTTGCTGCAATATAATACAAGAAACTCAAAGAATCAAGACAGTACAGTCCACCAAAACTATAACTCCATCTGAAATGATCACCAATGAGACTTTTAGCCTGACAAAGATTTCAAGAAAATAATAGTATCTATGCTCAAAGAAATCTGAAAAGAAATGAAGGGAATCAAAGTAGGAAACAAAGAAATTAAAGAAGAAACAAAGTTCTGAAAGAGAGCACAGGAAACCAGATTAATGAAATAAAGAGGTCATTACAGGACATGAGTAAGGAAATAGAAACATTGAAGAAAAACAGGTTGAAATCTTAGATGTGAAGAATACAGTCAGTGAAATAAAAAAATCTGTGGAAAGTCTCACCAATAGAATGGATGAAGGAGAGAACAGAATATCTAAACTAGAAGACCAGGTGGCAGATCTAATACAGTCCAACAAAGAGGAAGACAAGGTAAGAACCAAGTATGAATGGGAATCTCAAGATATCCAGGACACTATGAAAAGATCAAACATAAGAATTCAGGGTATAACAGAAGGAGAAGATTTTCAATCCAGAGTCTTAGTAGGGGTTTCCAACAAAGTCATAGAAGATAATTTTCCCCAAATTGGGAAAGAAATGCCAATGCAGATATAAGAAGCTCTTAGAACACCAAACAGACAAAACCTGGAAAGAACCTCTCAACACCATGTTATAATTAAGCTACTAAACACAGAAACCAAAGAAAATATATTGAAAGCAGTTAGAGAGAAAAAGAAAATCACCTACAAAGGCAAGCCCATCAGAATAACTGCAGATTATTCAACACAAACTTTAAAAGCTAGAAGGACTTGGAATGATGTATTCCAAGTTCTGAAAGATAACAACTGTCAAACAAGATTACTTTATTTGGCAAAGCTATCTATCCAAATTGATGTAGAAATAAGGACATTCCATAACAAAAACGGGCTAAAGGAATTTATGACAACTAAACCAGTGCCATAGAAAATACTTGAAGGAATTCTTCATGCTGAAGAGAAAACAAAACATACACAGGAGGAAATAGGAAATAATAAACAACACTCAAATAACAGTTAAAACAAATGAGTAAAGGAGAACAGGAAACACTACAAAATAAGAAGAATGGTGAGAATAAATGCATACCTTTCAATAACAACTCTTAACATCAATGGCCTCAATGTACCAACAAAAAGACAAAGACTTGCAGACTAGATAAAAAGGCAGAATACTGCCATTTGTTGCCTCTAAAAAACTCATCTCTCAATAAAAGATAAACACTGCCTTAGGGTGAAAGGATGAAAGATCTTATTTCAAAAAATGGACCTAGGAAACAAGCAGGCATTACTATCCTAATATCTGACAGGATAGACTTCAAACCAACATTAGTGAGGAAAGATAAAGAAGGTCATTTTTTACTGATTAAAGGAACATTCCAACAGGAGGACTTTACAATCCTAAACATATATGCACCTAACATGGGGGCTCCCAGTTTCATCAAACAAACACTATTAGACTTAAGGTCACAGATAACATCAAACACAATTGTAGTGGGAGACTTCAGCATCCCACTTTCATCACTTGACAGGTCATCCCAGCAAAAAATAAACAGAGAAAGATCTGAATTAAATGATTCAGGTCCAACAGATCTGAACAGATTTTTACACAACATTTCATCCAAATGCTGGAACATTCTCTAAAATAGACCATATATTAGGATACAAAGCAAATCTCCACAAATACAGGAAAACTGAAATAATCCCTTGTACTCTACCTGACCACAATGGGATTAAACTGCAAATCAGCAGCAAGAAAAGCTACAGAGCATACAGAAATTCATGGAGACTAAACAGTATACTATTGAATGAGCAATTGGTCATTGAAAGAATCAAAAAAAGGAAATCAATAAATTCACAGAATCAAATGATGTTGATAATACAACATATCAAAACCTTGGGACACCATGAAGGCAGTCATGAGAGGGAAATTTATAGCTCTAAGTGCGTACATAAAGGAGTTAGAGAGTTCAAAAATAAACAATTTAGTGCTTCACCTTAAAGCCTTGAAAAAAAGAACAAGGCAAATGAAAAATCAGTAGATGGGAAGAAATAATAAAGATTAGGGCAGGAATTAATGAAATGGAAAACAAAACAACAACAATAACAAAAACACAAAGTATCATTTAAACAAAGTGTTGGTTCTTTGAAAGGAGAAACAAGATTGATAAACCCTTAGCAAATTTGCCCAGAACAGAGAAAAGACAAAAACTAATAAAATTAGAGATGAAAAAGGCATCATTACAATAGATACCAAAGAAATTCAGACAATTATAAGGATATTCTTTAAGACCATATATGCCTCTAAGTTTGAAAATCTGAAAGAAATGGATGATTTCCTTGATTCATATGACCTACCAAAACTAAATCAAGATGAGATAAACCATTTAAATAGATCTATAACAAGTACAGAGATCCAAGCAGGTATAAAAAGTCTCCCAACTGAGCTGGAGAGATGGCTTAGTAGTTAAGTGCTTGCCTGTGAAACCTAAGGACCCCTGCTTGAGTCTTGATTCCCTGGGACCCACATTAGCCAGATGCACAAGGGGGCACACCAATCTGGTGTTCATTTGCAATGGCTGGAGACCCTGGCATGCCCATTCTCTCTCTCTCTCTCTCTCTCTCTCTCTCTCTCTCTCTGCCTTTCTTGCTCTATCTGTCACTCTCAAATAAATAAATAAAAACTGAACAAAAAAAAATTTTTTAAAGTCTCCCAACTAAAAAAAGCCCAGGCCCAGATGGATTCACTGGTGAATTTTACCAGACATTCATGGAACAACTAACACCACTGCTTCTCAAACTTTTCCATAAAATAGAAAAGGAAGGAATTCTACCGAACTATTTTTATAAAGCCAGCATCACCCTCATACCAAAATGAGACAAAGACAGAACAAAAAAAGAAAATTACAGACCAATCTCCCCTATGAACATAGATACAAAAATTCTGAACAAAATATTGACAAACAGAATAAAAGAATATATGAAAAAGATAATTCATCTGACTTTATCCAAGGATACAAGGATGGCTCAACATATGCAAATCAGTAAATGTAATACATCATATAAATGGTCTGAAGGACCAAAATCACATGATCATCTCAATAGATGCAGAAAAGGCATTTGACAAAAATCCAACATCCTTCCATGGTAAAAGTATTGCAGACACTGGAAATAAAAGGAACATATCCAAACATAATAAAAGCTATTTATGACAAACCTACAGCTAACATAATACTAAATGGTGAAAAACACAAAGCTTTTCCCCTAAATTCAGGAACAAAACAAGGGTGTCAATGTCTCCAATCTCACTAAATATAGTACTGGAACACTTAGTTATAGCAATAAGGCAAGAGACGCTCATAAAAGGGATACAGATTGGAAAGGAAGAGATCAAACTATCATTATTTGCCAATGATCTATGTATTAAAAACTCTACCAGCAAACTGTTAGAGCTGATAAACACTTTTAGCAAAGTAGCACGATAGAAAATAAATACATGGAAATCAGTAGCTTTCCTATAAACTAACAACTAACATGAAGAGGATGAAATCAGGGAATCTCTCCCATTCATAATTGCCTGAAAAAAAATCACCTTGGAGTATACTTAGCCAAGGATGTGAAGGAGCTCTACAATGAGAACTTCAAAACACTCAAGCAAGAAATTACAGAAGACACAAGGAAAGACATCTCATGTTCCAATGGCATTCTTTACAGGAATAGAAAAAATGATCCTAAAACTGGAGCACAAAAAACCTTGAATAAGCTGGGTGTGGTGGCGCACACCTTTAATCCCAGCACACGGGAGGCAGAGGTAGGAGGATTGCCATGAGTTCGAGGCCACCCTGAAATTCCATAGTGAATTCCAGGTCAGCCTGGGCTAGAGTGAGACCATACCTCGAAAAACCAAAAAAAAAAAAAAAAAAAAAAACTTGAATAGCCAACACAATTTTGAGCAACAAAAATAAGACTGGTGGTTTCACCATATCCAATTTTAAGCTTTATTAAAAAGCCATAATAACAAAACAGCATGGTATTGGCATAAAGAAAGACATGTAGATCAATGGAACAGGATAGAGGATCCAGATGTTAATCCAGGTAGCTACAGCCATCTGATTTTTAACAAAAATGCCAAAAATATTTATTGGAGAAAAGACAACCTCTTCAACAAGTGGGGCTGGGAAAACTGGAAATCTATACATAGAAAGATGAAAATAGATCCTTGTCTTTGTCCATGCATGAGAATCAAATCCAATTGGATCAGGGACCTTACTATCAGACCTGAAACTCTGAAATCCCTAGAGGAAAAGGTAGGGAAAACCCTTCAACATATTGGCATAGGTAATGACTTTCTGAATATAACCCCTATTGTTCAGAAAATACAGCCACTAATCAACTCTTGGAATCTCATGAAATTACAAAGCTTTTGTACAGCCAAGGACAGTGTGAATAGAGCAAAGAGACAAGCTACAGAATGGGAGAAAATCTTTTCCAGCTACACATCTGACAGAGGATTAATATCCAGAAAATACAACAAACTCAAAAAAACTGAACAATAAGAAATCAAACACCCAATTAAAAAATGGGCTATGGAACTAAATAGAGAGTTCTAATCAGAAGAAATACAGATGGCATATAAACATCTAAAAAAGTGTTGTACAACCTTAGCCATCAGGGAAATGCAAATTAAAACTACTTTGAGATCCCATCTTTCTTCCATCAGAATGGCTACCATCAAGAAAACATGATGATGACTTCCTTCCAAGATGGTGACCACCTAACTGTGCTGCACATACCCAGGAAAGAAAGGCAAGGCATTAAGGGTTCACTGGGTCTTTTAGGGGAGAGAAATCTCTAGTAGATTTCCAGTGGGAGGGAAAAGAGGGGGAAAAAAGGGAATCACTGATTCCCTTGCTCACTGGTAGCCCACCAGCCCCCCACAAGCAGCCACCATACCCACAGTCTCAGCTTCAGGATACTCCCGTACTTACTGTAGGAAAGAGGACACAGGCCAACATAGTTCCACTTTCCTCACTGCACAGGGGTGATCGCCCTCATACCCCTGCCCGAGCGTGACCTTGGGTAGGCTCTGCCCACTGGCCCATTGGAGCTCAGGCTCCATTTGCCTGCCACACTCACACCACTGATCCCCACTTGTGCAAGCTTAGCCTGCTCTGTCTGCCCATTTGCCCACTTACTGCTCCGGCTGCCGCCCATTCACACATGAACTCTGGCCCATTCCACCTGCTGATGCAAGCTCAGGCTCACTCTGCCTGTCCAACTGCACGATCTCAGGTGCCACCCCTTCCTGTTTGCCATGCTGGCTTCAAATCATTGTCCTGTTGTGGGCAAGCTCAGACTGCTTCTGGGTACCAGTGTTCCACCATGCCTGAGTTAAGGCTGTTTCAGTGCTTGTTGCTTCAGCATCCCTCCTAGCATGAGCACAGGCAGCTTTGGTGAGCACAGGCAATTTTGGCACCCCTGCCAAGTAGGAGCCCATTCTGCTTTGGCATTGTGCTAAGTGAGAGCTCAGACTGCTTGACATCCGCCTCAGACTGCTTCAGCTCTCATTGTGCTTGAACTCAGGCTGATCCACCCACCTATGTGTGAGCTCAAGAACACTCAGCCCATGTGCTTGCCTGCCAGCTAGCCCAGGCCAGCTCCTCCAAGAGGCACCACTTCCCCTGCCATTCTAGACCACAGTCCTACTCTCTCTGCCCATACACTGTGATGGGCAGACACCAGTGCAAAAGAAATGACATGTAAAAGCAAATGCAAGAAAATCCTGTTACATCACTCAATCCTACAATGAACATCTATAATCAAAACATAGAAGAGTCATTAGTATCAGAACACCAAAATGAAGCTATGAGCAATGCAACCCTGACCAAGCTACTGGTAGAATTTGCAGAAAAGCAACAAAGGACTGATAATTGTGTGGATGTTTCCATCACTAGACTAGACCTAATAGATAAGAAAATGGAAGGAATTCAAAGATAGTTAAAAGATATGAAGGAGTGTGAAAAAAAAAGAGGACCTCAAAAATCAGCTGGTGATGCTAAATGAAGACATAAAGAAATGCAAGGATGAATTCCAAGAAACATCAAGAAAATCAGAAAATGATGTGAAAAGGGAGCTTAAAAAAGGGATGGAAAATATACATAAAAAAGTAGTAGAAAATGCAAACCTAATTGAACAAGTCCAGAACTCTCTAGAAACTCTCCAGAATAGTGTCAGCCATGTGAAGGATGGAAACTCTGATCTGGAAGACAAGATGGAAGAAACAGCTTGAGAGGTTAAAAGTTTCAATAAGTTAAAAATTTCTGTCAACAGAACATGAGGTAATTGTGGGATACCCTTAAACATCCTAATATCAGGATCATTGGAATACCAGAATGTGAAGATATTCAGACCAAAGACATGGAGAATTTATTTAACAAAATAATCAAAGAAAACTTCCCAACTCTCTCAAAAGAAATGCCCATCAAGACAAAAGAAGTTAACAGAACTCCAAACAGATTGGACCAAAGGAAACACTCTCCAAGACATATTGTCATTAAGACTCTAAACATTGACATCAAAGAGAAAATCCTAAAAGCAGCTAGGGAAAAACAGCACACCACTTACTTTTTTTTAAATACCATATTCTTATTTATTTATTTGAGAGAGAGAGAGAGATACAGAAATAGGTAGATATATAGAGAGAATGGGCACACCAGGGCTTCCAGCCACTGCAAATGAACTCCAGACACATGTGCCCCCTTGTGCATCTGGCTAACATGGGTCCTGGGGATTCGAGCCTTGAACCAGGGTCCTTAGGCTTCACAGGCAAGCGCTTAGCCGCTAAACCATCTCTCCAGCCCCAGCACACCACTTTTAAAGGTAACCCCATCAGAATTGCTTCAGACTTCTCAATGGGAACCCAGAAAGCCAGAAGGGCCTGGAATGAAACACTGCAAATCTAAGAACCTATGGCTTCCAACCCCAAATATTCTACCCAGCAAAGTATCTCTCATAATAAATGGTGAAAGAAAAACTTTTCATGACAAAACTCAGCTTTACAATTATATCTGCACAAAACCAAACCTACAGAGAGTATTTCAGGAAATTCTCCACATAGAAGAATCAAATAATCAAACTCAAATACCTATAAGAAGCATGTGACAATAACCAAACTCAGAGAAGGCATAAAAAAATTCAAAGTCAATGAAAACACCAAACCACATATACCAAAACAATAAGGCAGGGATCAAATCAAACCTCACAGTCATTACCCTAAATATTAATGGCCTTAATTCACCCATCAAGAGACACAAGCTAACAGGATGGATCATAAAATTAGACCTCTCAATCTGCTGTCTTCCATCTTAGCACTAAAGACAGACACCTCCTCAGGGGTGAAATGGTGGAAAACAACATTCCAAACAAATGGGAATAAGAAACAAGGAGGTGTAGCTATATTAATATCATGTAAAATAGACTTCAAACCAAAAGTAATCAAAACAGACAAAGAAGGCCACTTCCAACTTATCAAGGAATGATCCATCAAGAGGATATTACAATCAAAAATCTGCATGCACCAAACAGGGGCACCACAGTTCATAAAGCAGAACCTACTTGACAATAAAACAGAATTAATCACTGTGCTTGGCTAGAGGTATTGGACTGAGAGATTTAAGATTTTAAGCTGGAAAACCTCATGCAAGTTAAAATTATAGGCACTGAGACTGGTTTTAGGTTACTGAATCTGCTATTGTCAAACACATTAGCAATCTTAAAGGAAGATGATCCAATTGCTTTACCATGGAAAGGATGCCTGAGGAAAAACTATCATAGAAATGCAAACACTTTTGGAATGAGTTGACTGGAGAAGGAACCTGCTTTTCAAGGTTATGATTTATTTTGTCTGGGAATTAAGAATATGGCTGTATCCTACGCACCTGGTATTGGTTTCAGAAGCATGAAAAATGTGAGGAGTGGTCGTGAATTGCATATGCTTCCAGGAGCTTCCACTGAGATGCATCATGAGGTAGGGCCTGCTGCCCTGATAGGCTGAAAGAGCCTTTGGAAAATGTGAGGAGTGGTCATGAATTGCACATGGTTCCAGAAGCTGCTGCTGGGATGCAGCATGAGGCACAGCATGATGTCCTGATAGGCTGAAAGAGCCATTGGAAGATGGACCGTGGTTTACATGAAGACCTCAAGACTTTTTGGATATACAGGACTGTGCAAGTGCTACCATAGAGTGCACTGTTGGCCTGAGATGGAAGTGTTCCCTGCTACTCTGCCAAGCTGGAGGGGTAGAATTGGAAAATATGGATACTGTCAGTCTTTGGTTGTATTTGACTTGAACTGCAGAAGTTTGATGTTTGTATGTTTGTTTGATGGTGGTTGAGTTTGCATTGCTTTATTATCTCCTTGCTATGCCTTATACCGGTTGAAAATGTTTACTCTGTGCCTTTATATGTTAGAAATGTTTAACTTGTTTGATTTTACAGGTTTGGATATCTTAAATTGGTCAAGACTGGGGGACCTTTGAAATTGAACTGAGTACAATTAACAATGTGTGATGGATATAAATCTATTGGGAGCCAGGGGAAGAATGTGGTGGTTTGAATAGATGGCCCCCAAAATATTCAGTTTTTTATTGTTTGTAGTTTGCATCTGAAGCCACCTGGCTGGAGGCAGTGTCACTGGGTGGATCTTAGGGTGTGGTGGTGGGTTTCAGATTTCAATGTAAAGATATGCGAAGTGTGCCTAGCTGGAGTTCCTGAAGTGTGCTGTGGCTTTTGGCTTTTAGGCTTGTACTTCTCTCTCTCTTCTTGGGCCTGTGAAGGCAGGCCAGCTTCTTCTGCCATTATGGAACTTCTCCTGGATCTGTAAGCTTCAATAAATATCCCTTCCTCCATAACTGTGCCTGGTCTGGAAGTTCATCTCAGTGAACCTGAAGCTGTGTGCTACAGCCACCAACACCATCATATTTGGGGACTTGAATACACCATTATCAGTAATAGACAGATCATCCATACAGAAACCCAAAAGGGAAGTAAGAGAGCTCAACCAAACCATAGATCACTTAGACCTAACTGACATCTACAGAACATTCCATGCCAAATCCACAGACTACACATTCTTCTCAGCAGCCCATGGAACAGTGTCTAAAATAGATCATATAGTGTGTCACAATGCCTGCCTCCATATATTTAGGAAGATGAAATAATTCCCTGTATGATATCAGATCACAATGCTACATTGCTAGAAATTAAAAATAAAAGACCCACCAAGAATCCCAACAGCACCTGGAAACTGAACAGCACACTTTTAAACAATAAATGGATAGTGGACAAAATAAAAAAATGAAATTGCAAAATTTCTAGAAATGAATGACGATGAGAACACATCATACCAAAACCTATGGGACACAATGAAGGCGGTCCTCAGGGGAAAATTCATAGCACTAAATGCCTTCATAACAAAGGCAGAGAGATCCTAAATCAATAACCTAACCATCCACCTAAAGGCATTAGAAAAGCAAGAAAAATCCAACCCAAAAGCTCCAGAAGGAAAGAAATAATAAAGATCAGAGCAGAAATTAATGAATTGGAAACTAAGAAAACAATTAAGAAAATTGACAAAACAAAGAGCTGGTTCAGTGAAAAAATAAAGAAGATTGACAAACCCCTGGCCCATTTGATTAAGCAAAAATAGAGATGCTTCAAACTAACAAAATGAAAAAGGAGAGATCACAACAGACATAAGTGAAATTGGGAGAATCATCAGGACTTATTTCAAAAACCTCTACTCCACAAAACTGGATAATGTAAAGTACATGGATAAATTCCTGGACACATACCATCTATCAAAGCTAAACTCTCAGCAGATTAATCTCCTAAACAAAATTATCACACTCATTGAGAATGAAAAAGTAGTAATAAGCCTCCCCCAAAGTAGAGTCCAGGACCAGATGGCTTCTCAGCTGAATTTTATCAAACCTTCATGGAAGAACTGAAACCAATCTTCCTCAAACTGTGCCAGACAATTGGAGAACAGGGAAAGCTACCCAACTCCTTCTATGAAGCTAGTATCACCCTAATTCCAAAACCAGGCAGAGATGCACAAGAAAAGAAAACTACTGGCCTCTTTCACTGATGAACTTAGATGCAAAGATCCTGTACAAAATCCTCACAAACTGAATCCATCAACAAATCAAAATCATTAGATATCTTGATCAAGTGGGATTCATCTCTGGAACACAGGGGTGGTTCAACATATGGAAATCTGTCAATGTAATACACCACATAAATAAGGTTAAGCACAAAAACCACATGATTTTTTCGATAGATGCAGAAAAGGCCTTTGAACAAACATAACATCACTTCATAATCAAAACATTGGAGAGAATTAGCATGGTCGGTTCATATGTTAACATAATAAAGGCAATATACAAAGCTCCTAAGGCCCAAGTAATACTTAATGGAGAGAGACTGGAGGAATTCCAATTGAGATCAAGAACAAGACAGGGTTGTCCACACTCACCTCTGCTCTTCAATACAGTACTGGAAGTCCTAGCTCAAACAATAGGACATGAGAAAGAAATAAAAGGGATAAAATTTGGAAAGGAAGAAGTTAAGTTATCTCTATTTGGTGGTGACATCATATGCGTAAGAGACCTGAGGGACTTCATCCCAAAACTCCTGAAGGTGATTAACTCCTATAGCAGATTCGCAGGATATAAAATCAATGCACAAAAATCAGTAGCCTTTCTATATGCAAGTGACAAATATACAAATATACAGAAAATGGTTCAATTTTCAATAGCAACAAATAAAATAAAATAAAATAAAATAAAATAAAATAAAATATCTTGGAATAATGTTAACCAAGGAAGTGAAAGATCTATACAATGAAAACATAAAAGCACTGAAAACAGAAAATGAGGAGTACTTGAGAAAATGGAAAGACCTCATATGTCTTGGATAGGCAGAATTAACATTGTGAAGGTGGCAATCCTACTAAAAGCAATATACAGATTTAATGTAATTCCAATTAAAATGCCAACATTGTTCTTCACAGCGATAGAAAACAAATGATCTCAAATTTCATATGGAAAGGCTGAAGGGCTCGGGTATACAAGCATATCGTCAGCAAAAGAAATACCTCTGGAGGCATCACCATACCTGATCTAAAGCTATATTACAAAGCCACAGTTATAAAGACAACATGGTACTGGCATAAAAACAGGAGCATAGACCAATGGAATACAATTGGGGACCTGAACTTTGGGTCAAGCAACTATAGCTACTTGATATTTGACAAAGGCCCTAACAATACACACTGGAAAACAGACAGTATCTTCAACAAATGGTGCTGAACAAACTGGATAACCATATGCAGGAAATTGAAATTTGATCCACACATCTCATCATGCACTACATCAAGTCCAAATGGATTAAAGACCTCAATATAAGACCAGAAACTCAGCTACTACTGGAAGCAAATATAGGAAGTACTTTCCATGATATAGGAATGGGAAAAGACTTCCTGAACAAAACTCCAGTAGTTCACGATCTTAAACAGTCACTAAACCAATGGGATCACATGAAGCTGAAGTTTCTTTACAGACAAGCATACAGTAAACAAAGCCAATAGATTACCCACAGAATGGGAGAAAATATTTGCTGAATATCCAACTGTCAGAGGCCTAATCTCTAGAAACTACAAGGAACTCAAAAACCTAAACAATAAAAAGTCAAACAACCCACTCACAAAATGGGGCAAAGAGTTGGCAAGGGAGTTCACAGAGGAAGAAACACAAATGCCAAACACACACTTAAAATAATGTTCATCATCCCTAATTATCAGGGAAATGCAAAATAAAACTAGTATGAGATTCCACATTATCCCAGTAAGGATAGCAAACATCAAAAAATCAAATGAAAATAAATGCTGGCAAGGATGTGGAGAATTAGGAACCCTCATCCACTGTTGGTGGAAATGTAAGATGGTACAACCACTTGGGAAAGCAATAAGTAGACTCCTGAAAAAGCTGACTATAGAGTTACCAACAGACCCATTTATTCCTTTACTGGGCATGAACCATAAAACCTTTAAATCACAGTCCAGAGAGCTTTCCTCAACCATGTTTATAGCAGTTCAATTTGTAATAGCTAAGAGCTGGAATCAACCCAGATGTCCAATCACTTGAGGAATGGATAACTAAGGTGTGGTATATCTACACAATGGAATTCTACAGAGCAGTAAGAAAAAATGACACAATTAAATTTGAGGAAATATGGTTGAACCTGGAACAGATTATTCTCAGTGAATTTATCCAATCACAGAATGATAATCGCCACATAATCTCACTCATCTACCTAACCTGAATCTACCCAAGATGCCAACATATCCAGCAAGCATCTCGAGAACTAGACAGTAGGATGGGTGATCAGGGAGGGGAGTGTAATAGAGGGCGTGGAGACACAAATCTAGACTGAAACGGCAATGGTAACATAAAATTCTACATCCTAAAAGGCAGGCCAAATGGTTCAACCTTCACCAGGTTGTTGAGGGAACACCTGAGCCACAAGACACTGGAGAAGGTATGATGAAGACTGACCTTAATCTTCTACAGCTCCTCTCTCTCTCTCTTCTCTCTAACTCTTGTATATTAGTTATCTTTTTCTTCCTTTTCATAGTGGGCACTGACCTGTAACTCCCAGTACCAGCATGTGGCTACCATCCACAATGAGCTTTTGATCAGAGAGACCTACAAGGTTTCCTAAAAGAAAGACAGATTTCTGCCAGAGTACTTGATGACCCACCAAAGGTTAGTGGTAAGACCCTACTGCTGAAGTCACCATATGTGGTTGACATGTAAAATGGAACAACATGGCTGGAATCTGGAAGAGCATCAGTCCCCAGACAGCGTGTCTAGTGCCAGAACGTGCTACATGGGCACCTGGAGGAAAATGACAAATATCTGTGCAAGCAACTCATTGTCTAACATACTCAGCAGCAAATAACCTGTCATGATGCTCACACAAGTGCAATGGCACACAGCCAAGGTGGGAAATGAACTTCTCTTAATGTGGCTAACTTATCCCCTCAGTGGAACGGGACCCATATCTGGAGCTGGGAAACAAGTCAGAACCATATCCAAACATGAGCCCATTCTCCATTATCAAGCTACCAACAATCGTGGGCTGCAAGAGGGCCTAAACCTATTAATTTGTCTATTAAAAAATAAGGGTTATTCCATTTGTCTGGTGCTAACTTTACTCTCCGTTGGAGAATCTGCTTCTCTATTTCAGATACATGCAAATCCTAAGGAGAGAACCACCCCATCATACCTCAAAAGGGCCCCAGCTGAAACTAAAGAATAATTGGTGAAACAAGCAAGGGTGCTGTTTTCTTTGTGAACCTGGTACCAGCACAAGGGTGAAGGAGATTGACACAGAGAACAATCAACTCCTACCAAATCAGGTATCCAGAGACACAGAGGCTACCAAGATCTCATCACTGAAGCAGACCCAAAATGAACCCAACATGGCTCAGGGAAATTTTGTGGAAGTGGGGATGGAAAAAATGTCAGAGCCACACATTGGTTACAATATGCAGAGACATTTCTCCTACCCATAACTGTGTGCTAACTCCACAATGCATGACCCTTATACTTCAACAAGGAGGGGCCAAAGGGAGGGAGTAGGACATGGATGAGCCTAACAATGGTACCAACTTTACTGTATTCACAGAGTACAAAACTAATGAATAAATAATTTTTAAAAAGATAACAAATGACAATAAATGTTGATAAGGATGAGGTAAAACAGTAACCCTTCTATACTCTTGGTGGGAATGTAATCTGGTAGCCATTGTAGAAATCAGTGTGCATGTTCTTGCAACAGCTAAAAATCAATTTGTCATATGATCCAGCTATAGCACTCCTAGGCATATATCATAATGAGTCTTCTCACTACCTAAGAGATACTTGCAAAACCATGTTTATTGCTGCTCTAGTCACAATAGCTAGGAAATGGAACCAGCCTATATGTCCATCCACAGATAAATGGATAATAAAGATGTGGTACATTTACATAATGGAGTTTTATTCAGCAGTAAAGAAAACATGAAATTATGAAATTTGCAGGGAAATGGATGGAACTGGAAAGGAATTATACTAAATGAGGTAACCCAGGCCCAGAAAGCCAAACATCGCATGTTCTCTCTCATATGTGGATCCTTGACAGAAATGTATAGACTTGTGTATAATCTGGACCCAAAAATCAGTAGCAGAGGCCCATAAGCTAGAAAAAGTCTGTAAGGGAGAAAGGATTGGGAAGGTCTTAAGGGGATGATATTATATATATGTAAGTAGAAGAACAGATTACAGGGAGGGGAAAGCCTAAGCGAGGTCAGGGGAAGAGATTGTATAAAAGAAATGTGTGTGGGGGGCTGAAGGTGTCAATCAAAATTCAAGATATTCTGAATATGAAATATGTAAATCTGCTTTCTTGAATAATGGCACATCCAGAAGCCATAGATTTTTACTAGCAAATTTTCAATGCTAAGGATGGGACACCTTCCAGTGAGGCCAGGGAGGTCCCTGTTGCCTCCACAACCTTATGTGCTATTGCCAAGGCACTTGGTTTCCCATGAGAAAGAGATGGCAAGACCCTATTTCTGAAGACTTCACATGCCTGAGCAGCATAGTAACTCAGAAATCAAGCTAGTGCTGAGCAGAAAACCTCCTCCCTGTAGCCCAGCCAGTGGAAAGCTAGAAAAGGCTGCACTGTATGCAGCCTTATGGGAGACAGAAGTCACCAGCGGATACTGGAAGCCAGATAGGCCAAATCACTGAATGAGTGCAATAGTGGCATATCTGCTCTAGGGGAAACGTACTGCTCTGTAATTGGACTGAAGGCCCATTCTATGGGAGGGAATACATGCCTGGTACTGAAAACCTAATAAAATGCCTATGGCAAGAGAGGTCATGAGCCTTAGGGGTATAAAGCCTGCTCTTGTCTGGATAAATGCATATATTACTCTCACCAAATTGTCCTGAGAGCACTACACTTAATGTTCATATTTACATATTAATGCACTCTCACTTTTGGTTAGAGAAGCTTCTCTTTTCAGATGTGATGACCACTGGGATGACCCAAAAGCCAACATACTGCTGAGAAGGAGGGATGGAGGAGTATTCAGCACTGAAACATCTCAAAACTTCCAAGGCTCATGGTCCGTTGAGGAAGAGGTGGCAGAAAGAATGTAAGAGCCAAAGGAAAGGTACCACTCTTTACATACATCTATTCAGACAGAATTTGGCCTCGATATCTAAGACCTCACAATGCCTAGCAATACCTACAGAAGACCCTCATAACAGGAGAAAAAGATGATGACATCAAATTGAAAGAGAGACTAATGTGTAGAAGGAGGGCATATGGCAGAGAGCAGAGTTATGAAGGGGAAAGTGGGGAGGGGAGGGAAATACCATGGTTTGTTGTCTGTAAGTATAGAAGTTGTCAATAAAAAATATATATTAAAAAAAAAACGAAGCTGGATGTGGAGGATTGCCATGAGTTCAAGGTCACCATGACACTAGTTAGTTAATTCCAGGTCAGCCTGGCCCAGAGTGAGGCCTTACCTCAAAAAACCAAAAAGAAAAAATCCTTAACATTATTTTGTAACATTTACCTTATGTTTTCTGATAACATGTTAAGTCATATCAGAAAGATCAAAAACATATATATTATTTAACATTTGTTAGTACAGTCAAACATGTTAACAGTCCTAGAGATAATTTTCATTATAAAATATAAATATTAGGGATGGAGAGATGTCATAGTATTTGGAGCACATGCTCATGAAGCCTAAGGACTCAGGTTTGGTTCCCAGTACTCATATAAACCAGATATATAAGGTGGCACATATGTCTGGCGTTCTTTTGTAGTGGCTGGAGGTCCTGGAATATCCATTCTCACTATATCTATCTGTCTCTTTTTCAAATAAATACATAAATAAAAAATTAAAAATATTAACATTACCTCTGAATTTAGTTTCAGTGCCCTGGTGAGAGTCCCCTGTTTTGTTTCTATACACTATGAGAGGGTATACTTTTAATATTAAAGGAATTTCTAGAACAACCTGTTATCTGAGGGGCAGTTAGTTATTAATTACCCAGAAATATTCCCTGAGATTAACAGGTCTAAAACATCTTGGGTGTACACACAGGTTGCTTCTCACAGTTAATTAGAAAGGTTTTTGTTATCAGTCCTGGGAGGTAGGCTTGCCTCAAACTTTGGATTTTTGTTTCTGTTTCTTGCACAAGTCTTTACTGACATGTTCTACCCCATCTGACAGAATCTTGTGAGTTGCAATAATAAGCATTAAGCACATGTAAATTCTGACCTTTCAGTTGAGTCTGTAAGGCAATCTAAAATCAGAGTGTGTTTTAGAATTTCTTTTGTACTTAAAAATATCTGACTACTATTGTAGCAAGTATAACAAAACACTTTTGGATTTAAAGTTGAAAATATAGAAGGCTGTCTTTAGTAACTTAGCTTTACCTTTAAGTACATCTATGTGCTTGTATGCATTTTTAGTGACTTTAGTGTTTTTATCTAAATTGGACTACATACAAACTTAATCCTGATAGAGAAATCTATAGTAATTAGTCTAATATACCCTGTTTAGGGTTACTTCAATTAACATAAATAAATTTTATGTTTCATTATTCTTGTTATCATAACTTTAAATAGCATAACACAATTAATATAATTTTATTACAGTGAGGTAGAGGCAATCATTAGCAAGTATCTCTAACCATTGAGCAACCAACCAGTCCCTAGGTGACTTGCTTTCAGCCTTTACCTGAAAGACTTTAGGACTCAATTTGTTTTCTAAGCCTGTGTGGTGAGCTTTCTGCCCAATTATGATCTTGTTTCAATACCTGTCTCCTGTAATGGCAGGAGAGAAGGATATTTTTATATTTTATTTTATTTGAGAGAGAGTCAGAAAAAGAGAGAAAGAGAATGGGCATGCCAGGGCCTTCAGCCACTGAAAATGAACTGTAGATGCATGTGCCACCTTCTGCATCTTACTTACATGGGCCTTGGGGAATTAAACCTGGGTCCTTTGGCTTTGCAGGCAAGCACTTGAACTGCTAAACCATTTCTCCAGCCCAAGAAGGATATTTTTAAGAAGGAGGACTGGGGCCCTTAGCAGGTTTTGGGTTCTGGATAAAGGAGGACAAGAAAACAGAGATGTCCCTTTCTGATTGAGAGGTGGCTCTACCTATAAGATGCTTTTGGTAGCTTGCCTTGATGTGGGGGAGCTAGGAGAATTGTATCTATACTGCATCCCCTGCATAAGTCTGGTGTTTCTCTACATGAGCAGAGAGGGTCCTAGCATTCTTATAGGTTGAACCTTTGAGATTTTCCTAGAGCTCTTCTTCATTTTTTTTTATCTCAGATTTATAATTTCTTATCTAGACTATATTCTCTAATTTAGATCTGCTTAGTAAGTCATGGTTGCAGGGTCCCAGCTTGTGTGTATGGCAGTGGCATGGGGTCTTTCTATCACCATCCTGCTGCTGTTTGCCATCTAGTATGGAACACAGCTTTACTGCATCTATGCACCCCACAACATAGAATTTTATACATTACTAAGGTATAGTATGTGTTGTGTGCATAGGAGGGGTGAAGAATGTGAATCTCTCCCTCAGGCTTGGCCGGCCACCTTGAAACAACTTAAGAGGTCTTATCTTAGGACCACAAGTAAAACTTCTGTGCTCCATCACCTCCTATTATGGGACATGAGTGTCCATTTAAGTGAAATGACCTCATAAGAACTGCAGGTTGAGTCCCACTCTGATTCCATGGCCATGACTGGCCATGGAATCATTGCTTTCAATGTCACATTCATGCACAATCATTCTGAGTTTAAAATACATGTTCCTTATTCATACCACTAAATTCCTGGCCTACCTAGACAGGGACCATTATCACCTCAGAATCCCTTCAGGGTTTAATTGCAGTCCCTTCTTCCTGGCTGATCAGAGGCCAGTGCCACCTCTGAATCCCAATAAGGTGTTTATATGCAACATCTTACAAGGGTTTGGCTCACCCTGGCTTCTGTCTGTCTACACTGGTGGCTTTATCTAATGAGGACATCCACTGTAGTTCCTTGTCTCACTTTGCCTGGTGAAAGCTCTGGTCTGGGGCCTTGCAGTCCTCTTTTGGCATCCTGGAAGGAGACCCCTTAACCCTTTAGGGGTGCTCCCTTCTCTGCTCCAAGGGCTGCAGGCAAGCTGCAAGGCCTGGGAGCAGGAGCCCCTATTGCCAGTTGAGGTACAGTGGCAAAATCTTGCTGGGGCCTCCAGAAATATTAAAGGGATTTCTGGGTGTCAAAAGACCAGCATCTGAGTCACATGAAGGAGAGGAAGTTTACTTATGCTGGCAGACTAATGCCTGGATCAATCCATAATGGCATCAGCACCAAGCTTAGGTTTGTAAGGGAATTTATACAAAAGTGTATACATGGCAGTTGAGCAAGGCTGTTACAAAAGATTACAAGAAGGTAACAGTTTGGAAAACAAAGAATACAATAGGGTATATGTGGTAGTTAATAGTTAAACTTTTAATAAACTGCAAAGGGGAGAAGGAAGACTCCTTGTTTACCCTTTCTCATTCTTTTCTCATCTCATCTTGGGGGCTTTCCACTGTTCAAGCTTTTTGGCATATTTCTACCACCACCACAGTTTCACATGTTCTCCCCAAAACTGCATTTGCACCTTCTCCCAGGTTGGTGGGCTAAGAGTGCACATCTTTCCTGTGTGCCATCAAACCAATCAAGATCTCTCGTGTGCACCTAAGCCTCTCTATGAAATATATCCCAACCAAATGCCTCTTAATTTATATTTACAAGGTTATAAAGATTACCAGTTCTGGTGGCAATCTACTCAGAACCCTTGGCAGCTACTCAGTCTCTCACTGTTGTTCAACCATATTTGCCAGGTCCCAAGTTTCCAACCGATTCCAAATATTCTTTAGTCTTCATCTGCCTTTTTCTTAGAGCTTGCTGGGATTATAGATACCTGCCACAACTTCAGGCTTTACATGAGTTCTGGGAATCTGAACTCAGATACTCATGCTTGAGTGACAAGTGCTTTGGCCATAAGTCATTCCTCAGTCCAGCATTCTTATTTTTAATAGAGGCCTAATTCTGAGATCACTCATTAAGATATCCACACATACGGAAACTTATCTGTGGCTACATATACCTCTGTTTGTTTGATTGTTAATTATCTATGTATTTGGCCATCTTAGGTCATGCCTTCCTATTACTTTAATTACAAATAACAAGGCAAAAGGGTAAGAGATACCAACACAACATTTAAAAAATTGTTTATTTCAGAGAGAGAAAGAGAATATGCACACCAGGGCCTCTAGCCACTGCAAACTCCACATGCATGCACATGTGCATCTGGCCCACATGGATACAGGGAAATCAAACCCAGGTCCTTAGGCTTCTCAGGCAAGCAACTTCACTACTAAGCCATGTCTCCAGCTGCAACATAGCATTTTAAAGTTTTACATTGATTTTGCCTTAAAAATCAACCTAGATTCAACCTCTAGTTTTACCGTCTAGGTTTTTGATTTCTCAAAAAAAGTATTATTTCCTGACATGTTTACCAATTCTTTTTTCATAAATATGTTATTTATTTATATGAGAAAGACATATGAGAAAGAGGAAGAGAGACTACAGGTGCACCAGGAACTCCTACCACTGCAAATAAACTCCAGAAGCAAGGACAGGGTACAGAGGAATAGAACCTGGGACACCAGACTTTCTATGCAAGCACCTTTAACTGTTGAGCCATCTCTCCAGTCCTCACAAATTCTCTTTAAAAATGGCTCATAATAATTTATTTTATGTTAAAAATACATCTTTTTTGCTTATGTTTTGCTCTTTATTTAAGCTACTGACTAAAAAGAGAAGAGATAAATATAAGAGTGTTACTGGCATCTATTTTATACAAGGACAATGGCTACTGTCACCCTGTAAAGGCACAAAGGCTACAAAAAGAGAAGCAATAAACAGACACAAATTACTTTCTTGATTTAAAAAAAATATTATACTTATTTATTTGTTTGTTTATTTGAGAGAGAGAGAAGAGGCAGAGAGAGAATATTTAAATGTACCTAATTTCCCTTATTCAACACTTAAAAGATTAAGAGCCATATGCTTGTCATGAAAATTTATCTCATTTCCTCTCAGAAGAATATTTTTCTGTAGCTGATTTGTTGAATGGACACCCAACATCCACTTCCCACTGGTCCAACGACTAGTGAGTGATATAGATTGCTTACCCCCATATTTAGCTATAGATCCTGACTGGATCTTGCCATTACCATTATCACTATTCTATACTGAATCCATTCCACTTAAGGATATTTAGTTGTGGGCCATCTAGCCTGGCTGACAAGTAAAAACTAAGAACGAGTCTTATGGAAAGTCGAAGAGGAAGTTTTAGTTTATATGCATTCTAAAAATCTCAAATCAAGATGGCCTCCTTTGTGTCATTTTTAAGAATTGTCTTGGAGAAAGGTGATACTGACCGGTAGTTGTCTTTCAATTATAAGATAAAAATATTGTATAAAAATACAAAATAGCCCTTCCTACCAGCCTTTGCCACCACTATCAGTTGGAAATTTGGAGCTGATCTCATTCCCAAGCCCTGGGCATCAAGTAACACTGGGTGACCAGGGCCCTGGTGAGCCTCCCCATCCTCTGTGTGCCCTACTTGCTGGGATTAGGTATCAGACACACTAAGCAGGATCTCTATACCTGCCCTGACCCCTCACTCCAACCTCTGCTACTGGGGCCATCATGACCTCAGAGCTGATCTCACACCAAAGCCTTTGCAAGGACCCAGGAGAGCTTCTCCCTTCCTCCTGCACGTACAGCCCCTCATTTCCTGGTCTGTCCTGCCTGCCTGCATCTCCCTGAGTAGGGACTCCCTAGTTGATCACACTCCACAGATTGGGCACTGAGTACACCAGGCCTCCCAGGGTATATCAAAGACCTGATAAGAGGCTGCATACACAAGGAAGGAGCCTGCTCAGATTCAAATGTACCTAGCTCAAACCCAGAGATGGACTATCATTCCACACAAATCTCCATCAAGGCTGACCATGCCACTCAACATAGGCTCCACAAGAGCTGCTATTGTTTCATACTTAGTAAGACAAAAGGACCACCTAGAGATAGGAAAACCTCAAAGCAAAATAAGACACCAAGGCAAGGTATCCCCACAAAGAATACCTAGCATAGTGGAAGCCTTCAATTAAATTTAGAGGAAATTCAGATATAAATTCCCAAAGTGAAATTAGTATATGCATATTAATACAAACATCTAGATAAAATGGAAGATAGTGGGAAAAAACTGGGGAAAGAACTCAAAGTATGGCTGATTAAATGGAAGAAAATTGGTGAAAGAAATGAACTCAATGATCAGTGGAATAAACTCAGTGAGGACATGATCAAATACAAAAATAAGTTCCAAGTGACAATAGGAAAGTCAAACCAAGAAATGAAAGTGGAATTCAATAAAAAGATGGAGATGCTGAACAAAAACTAAATGGAGGGCTGGAGAGATGGTAAAGGCACTTGCTTCAAAAGCCTAAGGACCAGGTTCAATTCCCCAGTACTTACATAATCCAGATGCACAAGGTGGCACATGTGTCTGGAGTTCATTTGCAGTGGCTAAAGGTCCTGATATGCCTATTCTCTTTCTATCTTCCTCTCTCATAAGCAAAAAGAAAAAAAAAAAACCAAAAATGAAATATTTCTATTAAATGGCTCCCAAGAAAGCCTCACAAACAGAATAGAGCAGATGGAGGACAGACTATTAAACTTTGAGGAAAAGACAGAGAAAATAGGCCAGGAGTTGAAAATCCATGACAAGTTAGGTGAACATGAAGAAAACATATTCTTTTGTTTCTTACGTTATATAAATATATATGTATGTATATATATATATATATATATATATATACATATATATATATATATATATATATATATATAGAGAGAGAGAGAGAGAGAGAGACAGAGACAGAGACAGAGACAGAGAGACACACACACACACAGAGAGAGAGAGAGAGAGAATTGGTGCACCAGAGACTCAACCACTACAATCAAACTCCAGATGTTTGTACCATCCAGTTGGCATGTGTGACCTTATGCTTGCCTCACCTTTGTGCATCTGGATTACATGGGATCTGGAGGGAGATTGAACATGGGTTCTTAGGATTCACAGGCAAGCACCAAATGCCTTAACCCCTAAGCCATCTCTCCAGCCCAAAAATATTTTTAAAAATAAAATTATTGAAGAAAAACTTCCCAATCTTAAAGAAGAAAGACCTATTCAGGTAGAGAAAGTTCATAGAAAACAAAATAGACAGGACCAGAAAAAAATTCTCCAAATCATAACATAGTAATAACACTAAATGCAGAAAACAAAGAAAGAGTATTACAAACTGCAAGATAAAAATATTCAACCAATACAAGATTTAAAAAGGGCAAACATCAAACTATGTAGCTCCAAGTCCAACAACTCTAGTCAGTGACAATTCTCCAACTCCAATAATTCTAACCAGTGACAAATCTCTAGAGTTCCAATTTGTTTCCTCCAGCTGGGCTATTCACAGCTCCAGAAAGCTTCATCTGGTGCCAGTACCTCTCCTTGGCAGCCATCCTATAGTCCTGGCATCTCCAGTGGCTCTCTACTGCAATCCATGGCTTATTCACATGGCTCCATTGAGCCTCCATGCAGGTAATCCAGTCAGCCTGCTTCATGCTGCCCGTGGCCATTTCCAAAATACAAAACTATGTTGCAAATTAAATTACCCTAATTTCCTGCATTTCCTCCACAGTACCAGGTAGGCTACCAACTTGTTAATACATGTGGGAATAAAGCAGACTGTAAAGAACAGAACACTCTTTTAGTGTTCAGGAACCTTCAAAGAGTCTGCATTCTTCCTGCTGTCCCAATGCAGATGAGCTGGCTCAATCGCAAAGATTTTAATCTCTCATACAATTGCAGCAGAAGGGGCAGAATTTTCAGTCCAAAGATTTCATTTCTGAGCCATATCCCTCTGTCCACACCAGTCCATTTCTATGCAATACAATCCTGCACAAGTTCTCAGGACAAAGGCATAACAGCAAGCCTCTCACCCAAACTGCTTCTAGCCCAGTCCAAGCAAAGCTCTTTCTCACCCCAATAAGCCAAAACTCACAGTGCACAGTTCTTACTGCATTCAGGTATTTCAACTGACCAGAATGGTCCATCAAGCTACACATAGAGCACTGCAAGGCATCTCTTAGGATAAGGTTTCAAATCCTTCCATATTCCTCTTGAAAATCATCTCCAAAAGACCAAAAGCCAGTGAGGTTTCTAGCTGCAATAACCCCACTTCTCAGTATCAATTTTATTGTTGCAGTCGGGTTCACACTGCTGGCAGTAAACACTCAACCAAGAGCAGCTTGTTGAAGGACAGATTTACTTGGGATTATAGAGTCAAGGGAAAGCTCCATGATGGCAGGTGAAAATGACAGTATGAGCAGAGGGTGGTCAACATCAGGTGGAAGGCAGCAACAGGAGAGTGTGCCAAACACTGGCAAGGGGAAACTGAGTATAATAACCATTAGTACACCCTCAACAATACACTGTCTCTAGAAGTCTCCAATTCCCGAATTACCACCATCTGGGGCCTAGTATTCAGAACACAAATTTATGGGGGATACCTGAATCAAATCACCACAGGCTGGAGCAGAAAAGTGAATCCATCCATCTACTATCTACAAGAATCACACCTTACCATTAAAGATAGACACCATCTTAGTTTGAAAGGATGGAAAAAGATATTCCAAGCAAATGGAAATTGAAAGCAAGCAGCTGAGGCTATACTGATACTTGACAAAATGACTTTAAGCCAAAATTACTAAAAATAGATAAATAAGGCCACTTTATTCTCATGAAGGAAGCAATTAAACAAGAGGACATTATAATTATAAATGTATATGCACCAAACACAGGTGCATCAAATTTTATAAAGCAAAGTCTATTAGATATTGAATCAGAAATAAATCCCGACACAATAATAGCAGGAGACTTTGTGATCCCACTATCATCAATATACATATCATCTAAACAGAATATAAACAGAGAAATAATGGAGTTAAATAGTACCATAATGAAATGGAGTTAACAGATATCTATAGAACATTCCACTCTAACTGTACAGAATACACATTCTTCTTGGCAGCATATGGAACTTTCTCTAAAATTGATTATACATTATGATATTATGCAAGTCTCCACATATTCATGAAAATTGACATAACTGCTTGTATTATATCTGACTACAGTAAAATAAAGCTAGAAATCAAAAATAAAGGAAACAACAGAAACACACCAGTTACTGGACACCAAACAATTGTCTATTAAACAATGTATGGGCCACTGAAGGAATGAAAAAGGAAACAAAAAATATTCTAGAACTGAATGACAATAAAAACACAACACACGCCGGGCGTGGTAGTGCACGCCTTTAATCCCAGCACTTGGGAAGCAAAGGTAGGAGGATCGCCTTGAGTTCGAGGCCACCCTGAGACTCCACAGTGAATTCCAGGTCAGCCTGAGCTTGAGTGAGACCCTACCTCGAAAAACTAAAAAAAAAAAAAAAAAAAAAAAAAAAACAAAAAAAAACACACACCCGAACTTATGACATACAATATCGGTAGTTCTGAGAAGGAAGTTTTTAGCATTCTTCCTCGGAAAACACCAAATGGCAGATGACGCCAGTGCAGCGGGAGTGCCCAGAGGACCCAGGGCCGGTCCTGGGAGGCCACTGCAGCTTCCGCGGAGGTTTCAGCAGCGATCTCCGGGGCCATGGTCGTGGGCGTGGCCGTGGTCGGGCCCAGGCCATGGGGCTCCTGGAGGCAAAGCCAAGACAAAGAGTGGATCCCAACCACCAAGCTGGGACGTCTGGTCAAGGATGTCCTTGGAGTAGATCTATCTGTTCTCCCTGCCCATTAAGGAGTCTGAGATTATTGACTTCTTGGCAAGTCCCTTAAGGATGAGGTTTGACAATCATGCCAGTGCAGGAGCAACATGTTGGTCTGGGTGTCAAGTGCTCTAACCACTGCCATCCAAGGGGCCATCATCTTGGCCAAGTTCTGCATTGTGCCTGTCGGGAGAGGCTACTGGGGAACAAGATCTGCAAGGCCCACACAGTTCCCTGTAAAGTGACAGGCCGCTGTGGCTCTGTGCTGGTACCCCCTTATCCCTGCTCCCAGGGGCACCAGCATTGTCTCTGTCCCTGTGCCCAAAAAGCTGCTGCTGATGGCTGGTACTGATGGCTGGTACACTTCAGCCAGGGGCTGCACTGTCACCCTGGGCAACTTTGCTAAGGCCACTTTTGACACCATCTCTAAGACCTACAACTATCTGACCCCTGACCTCTGGAAAGAGACTGTGTTCACCAAATCTCCCTACCAGGAATTCACTGACTGTCTTGTGAAAACCCACACCAGAATCTCAGTAAAGAGCACCCAGTTTCCAGCTGTGGCTACCACATAGGGAAAAATACAGAAAAATAAATAAAAGTGGATTAAGCTTGAAAGAAAACACAACACACCCAAACTTATGAGACACATTAATGGTAGTTCTAAGAGGGAAGTTTTTAGCATTAAATATCTACATCACAAAAATAGACATAACTCAAATAGATAACTTAACTATCCATCACAAGTCTTTGGAAAAACAAGAACAGTCTAAACCCAAAAGTAACACATAGAAAAATAATCAAGATGATAACAGAAATCAAGAAATGGAAATAAAAAGAAAATAGTTGCAAACATTTCATGAAATGAAGAGGTGCTTCTTCCAAAAAATGAACAAAATTGATAAACCCCTGGCCAATTTGATCAAAGGGAAAAGAGGAAAAATTCAATTAACAAGACTTAAGATGAAAAAGAAGATATTACAACAGATACAAGTGAAATTATGAGAATCATTAAGGCTATCTTTCAAAAACCTGTATTCAACAAAATTGGAAAATCTGGAAGAAATGGGGATGAATTCCTTGACTCATAGTACTTAGCAAAACCAATCCCAGAAGAGGAAATTTATCTGGAAAGAACTGTAACATCTAATGAAATTGGGAAATTAATTAAAAGCCTCCCAACACAAAAGTCCAGGTTCAGATGGATTAACTCCTATATTCTACCACACCTTCATTGACAAACTAAAACCACTTTTCCTCAAGTTATTTCACACTATTGGAAAGTATGAAATGCTCCCTGACTACTTTTATAAAGCCAAAATTACATACCCCCCCCCTGAAAAAAACAGACAGAGATGCAACAAGAAAAAATTATGGACCAATATCCCCAATGAACACAAATATTCTCAATAAAATTTTTATAAATGGAATACTCATCTACAGCACCTAAACTGAATCTACCCAAGATACCTTACATACCCAGCAAGCACCTCCTATACTAGCCACTAGGATGGAAGGAGAGGGATGGGAGGGCATCGAAGGGGTGGGAAACACAAATCAAGACCCAAATGGCAATGGTACCGTAATTTTCTACTTACTAAAAGACAGACCAAATGGCTGATCCTTCACCAGGCCCTTAGAGAGAACACCTGAACCACAAGACACTGGAGAGGGTATGATCAAGACTAACCTTAATCTTGTACATCTTCCCTCCCTCACTTCCCCTCTCCCTCTCTCTCTCTCTTTTATCTCTAACTCTTGTATATTAGTTATCTTTTTCCTCATTTTCTTAGTGGGCACTGACATGTAACTCCCAGAACCAGCATGGGGCTATCATCCACAATGAGCTTTTGATCAGAGAGACCTACAAGGTTTCCTAAAAGACAGACAGATTTCTGTCAGAGTACTTGATGACCCACCAAAGGCTAGTGATAAGACCCTACTGCTGAAGACAACTTATGTGATTGACATGCAAATTAGAATGGCATGGCTGGAAGTTGGAAGAGAGTCAGTCCCCAGACAGTCAGCGCATCTAGTGCCAGAAGGTGCTACATGGGCGACTGGGGGAAAATGACCAATATCTGTCGAAGCAACGCATGGTCTAACCTACTTAGCAGCAAATAACTTGTTGTGATGCCCACACAAGTGCAGTGGTGGCACACAGCTATGGTGGGGAACCAACTGGTCTCAATTTGGCTAACTGATCCCCTCACTGGTATGAGACCCATAGCTGGAGCTGGGAAACAAGTCAGAACCATATCCAAACATAAACCCACTCTCCAATATCAAGCTGCCATCAATTGTGGGCTACAAGAGGGCCTACACCTATTAAATTCTCTATTAAAAAAAAAAGGGTTATCTCATTTGTCCTGATGCTAACTTACTCTCCATTGGAGAATCTGCTTCTCTTTTTCAGATAGATGTAGATTCTAAGGAGAGAGCCACCCCATCATACCTCAAAAGGGTCCCGGCTGAAACTGAGAAAAATTGGAGAAACAAGCAAGGGGGCTGTTTTCCTGATGAACCAGATACCAGCACAAGGGGGAAGGAGATCAGCACAGAGAAAAATCAACTCCTACCAAATCAGAGAGCCAGAGCCTCAGAGCCCCCCAACACCTCATCACTGAAGCAGACCCAACATGGCTCAGGGAAATTTTGCGGAAGAGGGGGCGGAAAGAATGTCAGAGCCACATGTTGGGTCATGATATGCAGAGACATTTAGCTTACCTATAACTGTGGGCTAACTCCACAATGCATGACCTGTATACCTCAACAAGGAGGGGCTAAGGGGAGGGGTAGGTCATGGATGAGCCTAATAATGGTACCAAACAGACTGTAAAAAAATAAATAAATAAAACATAAAAATTAAAAAAAAATACATCAAAAGTATTATACACCTTGATCAAGTAGATTTCATCCCAGGGACATAGGGATGGTTCAACCTATAGAAATTGATAATTGTAATACATCACATAAACCAATTTAAAGACAGGAATCACATGATCATTTCAATAGATTCAGAAAATGCCTTTGACAAAATTCAATATCCATTTATGATTAAAATGTTGGAGAGACTTGGGATGGAGTGATCATATCATAATATAATGTAGGCTATATATAATAGATGGAAAGATCATACCTTGGTATATTGGGAACAACTTGAAGCATTCCAATTAAGGTCTGGAACAAGACACGGGTACCCATTCTCACTACTATTTTTCAACATAGTGCTTGAAGTCTTGGCTCAAGTGACAAGGCAAGAAAAAGACAAAAAAAGCCATGAATTGGAAAGGAAGAAGTTGAAGAAATCCTATTTACATATGACATGATTCTATACCAAGGTGACCTGAAAGATTCCAACAGAAAACTCCTAGAGGAAATAAAATCGTTCAGCAAAGTGGCAGGATATAAAATAAACTACATAAATCAGTAGCCTTTGTATAGTCCAACTACAAACATTATGGAGAAAGAAATCAGGGAATCTGTCCTATTTACAATTGCCACAAAAAATAAATATATTATAATATCCCTAACTAAGGAATGAATCATAAAATATACTGTAGAAAGAAATTGAGGGCCGGGCGTGGTGGCGCACGCCTTTAATCCCAGCACCTGGGAGGCAGAGGTAAGAGGATCGCCATGAGTTCAAGGCCACCCTGAGACTACATAGTGAATTCCAGGTCAGCCTGGACTAGAGTGAGACCTTACCTCGAAAAACTAAAAAAAAAAAAAAAAAAAAAAAAAAGAAATTGAGGAAGATTAAAAGACCATAAAAATGGCCATCCTACCAGACTGAATTCAATTCCAAGAAAAATTTTAGAAATATTCTTAACAGAGCTAGAAAAAACAACCTCAAAATTTACCTGGAAGTATGCAAGGTCTTTGACAGAGAATAATATCCTCATCAAAAGGAATAATACTGGTGGTATCAACATATCCAACAGCAAGATATAATACAATGCCATAGTAATGAAGCCAGCATGGTACTGGCACAAAACAGACACATAAATACATGAAACAGAATAGAGGATTCAGGTTTAAATTCTACTAAATACAGACACCTCTTTAAAAAATATTTAATTAATTAATTAATTAATTTATTTATTTATTTATTTATTGAAGAGGGAGAGAGAGAGCCAAGCAGATAGAGTGGGACCTGCACTATTGCAAATGAACTCCAGATACATGTGTTATCTTGTCCACGTGGCTTACATGGGGCCTGGGGAATCAAACCTGGTTCCTTAGGCTTCACAGGCAAATGCCTCAACCACTAATCCATCTCTCCAGCCCCAGAAACCTCATTTTTGATGAAGAGTCCAATAACTCTGGAGAAGAGACAGAATCTTTAACAAATGGTGTTGCAGAAACTGGATAACAAAATGTAGAAGAATGATTCAAGACCCTTTTCTCTCACACTACACTAAAAGCCCCCAGACAGTGAAGGCTATTGGTATAGCCCATGGTTACCCACAAGAGCAAAATGTTAAGACCCTGTTACTAAAGACACCATAGACTGCAATTACAGGATGTGGTGGTTTGATTCAGATATAGTCTATAAACTTGGGTGTTCTGAATGCTAGGTTCCCCCACTGATGCAATTGGAAATTAAAGCCTCCTAGAGGCATTGTATTGTTTGGGGTGGGTTTATGGGTATTATAGCCAGCTTCTGCTTGCCAGTGCTTGGCACACTTTCCTCTTGCTGTTGTCTGCCTGATGTTGGCAAGTAGGTTGTGTCCACCCTCTTCTCATGCTGTCATTTTCCCCTGTCATCAGGGAGCTTGCCCTCAAGTCTGTAAGTCAAAAATAAGCCTTTTGCTTTGCTCACAGGCGGCTCTTGGTTGGGTGGTTTCTGCCAGCAATGTGAACCTGACTGCAATGTCAAACTTGGTACCAGAGGAGTGGGATTGCTGCTAGACACCTGACTGTGTGTCTTTGGCCTTTTGGAGATGATTTTCAAGAGGAATGTGGAAGGGTTTGAAACATTTGTCTAAGAGGCGCCTTACAGTGCTGTAAGTAGAGCTTGATAGATGATTCTGGTCAGAGTTGATGAAATAAATAAATAACTAAAATAAATAAATAAAATAAAATAAGAAAGACCTGAATCCAGTGAGAATGATGGAATGCCAGGTTTGGCTTGTGAAGGTGAGAAAAAGCTTTGCCTGGACTGGGCTAGAAGCAGTTTGTCTGAGAAGCTTGCTGTTATGCCTGTGTCCTGAGAATTTGTGCAGGGTTGCATTGCATAGAAATGGACTGGTATGAGCAGAGGTATACGGCATAGAAAAATGAAATCTTTGGGATGAAACTGCTGCCCATTCAGTTGTGGAGATTTCAGCCATTGAGATAGGTCTAGCTGAAGGAATATCCTGTTCTTCAAAGTTTCCTTTATTCCATCCTGCATTAACAAGTTGGCACCCTACTTAATATTATGGAGTATAAGAAATGCAGGATCATCAAGTACTCTGACAGAAATCTGTCTGTCTTTTAGGAAACCTTGTAGGTCTCTCTGATCAAAAGCTCATTGTGGATGATAGCCCCATGCTGGATCTGGGAGTTACAGGTCAGTGCCCACTAAGAAAATGAGGAAAAAGATAACTAATATACAAGAGTTAGAGATAAGAGAGAGAGAGACAGGGAGAGGAGAAGTGAGGGAGGGAAGATGTAGGAGATTAAGGTTAGTCTTCATCTTACCCTCTCCAGTGTCTTGTGGTTCAAGTGTTCCCTGTAAGGGCCTGGTGAAGGATCAGCCATTTGGTCTGTCTTTTAGTAAGTAGAAGATTATGGTACCATTGCCGTTTGGGTCTAGATTTGTGTTTCCCACCCCTTTGATGCCCTCCCATCCCTCCCCTTCCATCCTAGTGTCTAGTCTAGGAGATGCTTGCTGGGTATGTAAGGTATCTTGGGTAGATTCAGTTTAGGTGCTGTAGATGAGTGAGACTATGTTGCGATTTTTTTTCTGTGATTGGGTAAGTTCACTGAGAATGATCTGTTCCAGGTTCAACCATTTTTCCTCAAATTTCATTGTGTCATTTTTTCTTACTGCTGTATAGAATTCCATTGTGTAGATATACCACATCTTAGTTATCCATTCTTCTAGTGATGGACATCTGGGTTGATTCCAGCTCTTAGCTATTACAAATTGAGCCACTATAAATATGGTTGAGCAAATCTCTTTAGTCTGTGGTTTGAAGGTTTTAGGATAGATGCCCAGTAAGGGAATAACTGGGTCTGTTGGTATCTCTATACTCAGCTTTTTCAGAAGTCTCCATATTGCTTTCCAAAGTGGTTGTACCATCCTACATTCCCACCAACAGTGGGTGAGTGTTCCTACTTCTCCACATCCTTGCCAGCATTTATTTTTATTTGATTTTTTGATGTTTACTATCCTTATTGGGGTAATGTGGAATCTCAAAGGCTAGTGGTAAGACCCTACTGCTGAAGATACCTTATGTGATTGACATGCAAATTAGAATGGCATGGCTGGAAGTTGGAAGAGAGTCAGTCCCCAGACAGTCAGCGCGTCTAGTGCCAGAAGGTGCTACATGGGCGACTGGGGAAAATTGACCAATATCTGTCGAAGCAATGCATCGTCTAACCTACTTAGCAGCAAATAATTTGTTGTGATGCCCACACAAGTGCAGTGGTGGCACACAGCCATGATGGGGAACCAACTGCTCTCAATTTGGCTAACTGATCCCCTCACTGGTATGGGACCATAGCTGGAGCTGGGAAACAAGTCAGAACGAGATCCAAACGTAAGCCCACTCTCCAATATCAAGCTACCATCAATTGTGGGCTACAAGAGGGCCTACACCTATTAAATTCTCTATTAAAAAAAAAGTAAGGGTTATCTCATTTGTTCTGGTGCTAACTTACTCTCCGTTGGAGAATCTGCTTCTCTTTTTCAGATAGATGTAGATCCTAAGGAGAGAGCCGCCCCATCATACCTCAAAAGGGCCCCAGCTGAAACTAAGAAAAACTGGAGAAACAAGCAAGGGGGCTGTTTTCCTGATGAACCGGATACCAGCACAAGGGGGAAGGAGATCAGCACAGAGAAAAATCAACTCCTACCAAATCAGAGAGCCAGAGCCTCAGAGGCCCCCAACACCTCATCACTGAAGCAGACCAAAAATGAACCCAACATGGCTCAGGGAAATTTTGCGGAAGAGGAGGCGGAAAGAATGTCAGAGTCACATGTTGGGTCATGATATGCAGAGACACTTAGCTTACCCATAACTGTGGGCTAACTCCACAATGCATAACCAGTATACCTCAACAAGGAGGGGCCAAGGGGAGGGGGTAGGTCATGGATGAGCCTAATAATGGTACCAAACTGACTGTATTTGCTGAATACAGAACTGACTAATAAAGAAAAAAAAAAGAAATGCAGGAAAAAGACAGTCATTGAATTTGCAACACCATCTTGTGTTTTGGAAGTGGCCATGGGCAGTGTGAAGCAGGATTCCCTGCATGGAGATCTTATGGAGTGGTGAGGATGGACTGTGAGTGGAGAACCATTGGACATGCCAGGACCATGATATTGTTGCAAAGAAGAGCTGCCAGCCCTGGATAAAGTTTTCCAGGACTGTGAGTAGCCTAGCTGGAGGGGTGGAATTGGAACTCCAGAGTTGTCAGTGGTTAGAATTATCAGACTTGGAGTTTTGTCACTGACTAGAGTGCATGCACCTGAGCAATAGTGGCACACAGGCTATAGACTCAATCACTGCTCTCCATTTGGATGTATGGTTTTCTCTGTGGGAGGAAACCCATGCCTGGTTTTGAGAACAAAGTCATATATAGAATTTTACCTATAGGAAGCTCATAAATTCCACTGTTCTTTGGATAAGAAGAGAGGGTATTCTCATCTACAAAAGTCTTTGAAATGAGTATGCTTATTCCCTTTGATACATGCTGTTATCAATGTTTGCTGGAGAATCTGCTTATTACAGACGGCAGCAAATAATGGGGTCAATCAAGATCCATCAATGTTATTGCTTGGCAGGAAACAACTCATCTCTGTCACATCTGCCAGGGTCCAGGAAACACTACAGAATTAAAGATAATGCAGTCTTCTTCCTTGCTGAAAATTCTTCAGTGGTTATCTGTATAGCCACTAAAATACCAAACAGAAATTCTCATAATATGAGGGAACACAGAGAAAACATGTTTTTCCTGTCACCAAACACATCCATTACCAGCAGTATTGTATCACTGTCTCCTGCCTAGGTTGTAGTCATTCAAAACATACAGCATTTATTAATTTCTGTGCTTACCGGCCACCTCAGTTTCTTTCCTTGACCCACAGAGATTCCAGCAAATAATTTGTAAAATTTCTCAGAATCTAACTACAGGAAACATAAACCATACAACCAGGACATCTTATGCAGTTGGACATTCTTGAGGTTGATATTGATGAAGGGAAAAGGACAACAGAATGGGTATTCATATTGTGATGTATTTCATAGGCATCTATTGTGTACTTTTTGACACCAGATATAAATTAATGAATAAGAACTTTACTGTGCACTCTTTGACACCTGATGTAAATTAGGTAACCAGGCAACAATCCAGATTATTGCTCTAAAAACCTCCCAAAATGGACATTTTGACAGCTTTCTGTTGCTCAGAAACCCATTATGTTTTAGTGAAATATAGATGTTGCCCAGGTGGAGTAGATTACTTCTAAGTCTCATTCACTAATATGGTGGGCAGTTGAAAGATACTATATTGTTGGTTCAAAAAGGTAGAATATAGAGTACAGAAAAAGACATGGAGGCAGGTGGACTACTTCAAAAAGGAAGGGGACCAGTGGGAGGGTGTGGGTCCCTGGATTCCTTGGGCTGCAGTTCCCCAAAGACATCCAGACAACCATGGAGAGTGAGCACAATGAAAGAATCATTTTTGGGAGACAGTCTCTGTGAACAGCTCAGTTTAATCAATAGGGAAATGGGTTTATAAACAGTTGAGAGCGAGAAGAGGATCTTAAGGGGATTGGATGTACAAGGTTGCTTGCTGATGTCTAATCAGCATATAGGGACATACATTCCAGCATGTAAACAATGTCAGGGAGAAGGTATAGGGTACAGGGGGATGGACTGTGCAAAGGTTGCTGGCTGATACCATATAAAGTGTTTCCTAGGCAACTGGCCAAAGGTCACAGGGCAAAGCCTAAGTTCAGGTGTGCCGGGCTTAAAAAGGATGTGGCCTCCTGTAGCCTGGGAGTCCTTAGCCTTGCCTTGCAGCTCAGACCCACGCCACTTTGGATGCTTGCAAAGCCAGCGTGCAGTTTTGCCACTGCCCTAGCAAAGAAACTTGAAAGGAAATGAAGAGGGTCTTAAGGGATGGTTAATCAGCATATGGGGACATACATTCCAGCATGAAAGTAATGCCAGGGATAAGGTATAAGGTACAGGGGAAATGGGCTGTGCAAAGGTTGCTGGTTGATACCACATAAGGAGTTTTCTAGGCAACTGGCCAAAGATCACAGAGCCAAGTCTAAATTCAGGTGTGCCAGGCTTGAGGAGGTAGTGGACTCTGGAACCCTGGGGGTCTTAGCCTTGCCTGGCAGCTCAGGCCCATCTACTGAAGACTCCAGCCTGTGCCTGGCAGAGCCTGACAGGAGGGAGAAGAGGGGACAAGAAAAGGTAGTAGGGTTTTTATGGACAAAGTACATAATATATAGGTGAAAGTCTCAGCAATTGTGATGGTTACTTTTAATTGTCAATTTGACAAGACCTAAGTAATCCAGGGGACAAACTTCTGGGCATGTCTGTGAGGGAGTTCTACATTGGGTTTCTAGCCCAAAATAGCAATATTAAAATAAACTGGATATATATCCCCCCAACAGGTCAGGAATTATCCACAAAGAACAGAGACAAATCCCTGGTTGCTATTGAGCCATCCACACCCACAGGGAGAGACCAAGGAATAGATAGGTTAGTTTCTTGCCCACAAGTTACCCACAGGGAGAAACCAGGGAATGGAGATAGGTTCTCTACCTGCTCTGTGAGTTACTGATAGTTTTGGGTTAACTAGAACAAGAATTACAGGAAATTTAAACTATGTAGCTGCCTGTTCATGGCCCATGTGCCTCTGTAACCTTGCTTGCTTGTATCAGCTATCGAACAAAGATATGTAAAGTTCCATATGCATAAGCCTGTGCTGACACCATTACAGAGAGATCTAGGTGTCAGTCTGCTAGCATGAAGAAATCTTCCTCTCCTCTGTCTGAAAGGCTTTGAGTCTCAACCTGTCAGGAAATTCCTGCAACATTTCCTGGAAGCCCCAGCAAGATCAGACTGCCAGACCACCTTGTTGGGTAGAGTAGGTCACTTCTTACAGGCTCTGCAGCCCACTAAAGTCCTTGGGACCAAGAAGTGCATGTGATTCCAGGGTCTCCTACCAGACGGCTGGGAGGAGGACTACTGAACTCTTGTACCAGGGCATCTGAGCAGCAGACTGTGATGAAGAATTGGGAGTGGCCAGCTGATCAGATAGGAAACCTGGGACAGGCAGTACAGGAAGGAGCTTCTGAGGACTGATCCCTGCAAGAGAAATCCCAAGCCTTCAGTCAGTTCCAAGGTGATGGCCCTCTTTCCATTTGGACTAAAATTGTTCTTGTCTCAGTATCTAGCCAGATCAGGATTATTAGTGGGATTAAATGGGGAATTATTTAAACTCTAAGTGACTGAGTATGTATGTGAGAGTGTATGTGGATGGCTCCATGGCTGTGAAGCTACAGAGTCCAACTGGGTCTTAACCTGCATTTCTTCTGGCATCATTTCACCTAAATAGGCACTCGTCTCCCCATAACAGGGATCTCTGACAACACACAGGGTTTACACACATGGCATTATATTAGTAAGACCACTTAAGTGGCTGGCCAGGTCAGCATCTGTCTGAGGGAGAGTCTCTGGACCCTCCATCCCTTCTTGTGCACACACAAAACACACCCTAGTCATGTAAAAAATGGGTTGCTCTCAGTTGAAGTGCCTGATGGTGCTGTTGACTATATTAGAAAATTTTAACACAGGATATTCTGGAGATTATAATATCCAGTTGAAACCATCAAAGTTATAGAACTTCTATTAAATTGACTGGCTGTCCTTTGATGTGGAATGGTCACAAGAAGGCGCCCTGTATCTGGCTGCCATCTGCAGAGTGAGAAGCTTGCACTGATAACCCAGGCCATCCTGATCAGTTTCTGTACATCAATTGCTGGTGCACACTAGCTTTTTGCCCACCTGATTGCTCCATTTCCACATACAAAGAAAGTCAGCCACTATGCTGGCCACCTGAACAACAAAACCAAAAGAGAAACCCCCAATTCAACAGGACCCTGAATAATACACTGAGCCTCCCCCATATCTCTAAACCCATGAACCTGTTGCCCCTGCAACTGATCTGAAATCAGAGGCACCACCACCCATCCCACCATTTATCCATCCCTGCCATGAAAACAAAACCAAGATCTCCCACCACCATTAGCACCTCCTCCAGCTGAGAAATGGGGAATATCCCCAAACTCAGACCATCTGACAACCAGGGGGAACCAGTACCCCTCTATCAGTTAGGACAAATTCCAGGCCAATCCCATCTCCAGGGCAGACCGAACTTATGGGACAAATCTGATATAGCATACCTACCAGCCCTTCACCATCACTCATTCCCTGAACCAGCATCACCATACCCCACCATATTCAGAACAGCCCCAAGCCATGATATGTCTTCTAACTACTATCACGCATAGCCACCAGCCAACTTGGAATGATTGCCACCAGCTGCTGCCCACCCTCTTCACCTCTGACGAAAGGCTATCTATCATTCTGCTTGAGCCTGGATGATTACCCAACCCCACCCCTGCCAGATACTATGAATCTTTAATGATTTGCAGGCACTGCCCTTCTAAATGAATGCCTAAAGTGGGACTCTAACACCCAAGAAGGAATGGAATCCCTCATCCAGATGAGGAAAGAAATCTTAGAAGGAACCTGAGCTGGCTCACAGGAAGCCACCAATGTGACCAAAGTGAGTGAGGTAACTCAGAAGCCAGAAGAGTCACCCAGTAAATTCTATGGGAGACTTTGATGCATGGTGATACTTCACTCCATTTGATCTTTAAGCACAGCAGCAAAGGCTGTGGTAAGCACAGCCTTTGTCCAACAGTCAGCTTCAGTTGTGCACTGAAAATTACAAAAGCCAGAAGAATTTGAAGGACTGAATATCAATCAACTCACTGATATTGCAGCCAAGGTGGTGGCTAACTGAAAGAAAAGAGCACACAAAGAAAAATACCTGGATTAAAAATGCAAAAATTATGGTAATGGCCCTCAGAGACAGGAGGGCCACTGAAAGATTGAGGCTGCCACCTGCCAGTAAGAGAAATAGTCACCTCCCATTAGAAAGAGACCAATATGCATGCCGTAAGGAAAAGATTCATTAGAAGAATGAGTGCCCTAAGAAAAGGGAGGATCAAAGAGCACAAGGTTATGAAAGGACAATATAGACTATGATTGCAGTCTCCATACAGGCTGGCCCATCCAAGCCTGAAGACCCAGGATAGGAGACTGAACATGACTGAAGGTGACTGGGCTCAATCACAATTGGCCCCCAAGATCCCACGGTCAAAATAAAGTTGGGGGGGGGCAAGCTATGGACTTTATTTTAGATACTAGTGTAGTGATTACTATGGTGCCATCCCCCACCAGCGGACACACCAAGGACTCTATCATAATTACTGAGGCTACAGGGTCTACCAAAAAGTATGGATTTTTTTTGAGCCAAGAGATTGCTCAGTAGGAGGCCACCAAGTATGCCATTGGTTCCTGTATGTGCCTAAAGCTCTGGGCCCCATTTTAAGAAGAGGCTTCCTATCTAAGCTAGGCACCACCATAATAATGATGGACTGGGGCCTCACCATCAACTCTGGTGCCCTGCCAGTGCTGACTTTGAAAGTCTGCCTCAGAAACGAGTGGCAATTGCACACTGAGGCCCTGCTGGAAACATTCAAAACTCACACCAACTTAGATGGTATTTGGAGTGCTACCTCAAAGTATGGGATACACATAAGGAGATCAGCCTTGCTAAAGGCCATACACTTGTGGTGGTATCCCTTAAGACTGGGGCCACCCCATAAGACAGAGGCAATACCCAATCTCCTTAGGAGCCCAGAATAGGATATCCCCCACCCCCACATCAAGATGCTTAAAGAAGAAGGATTTCTCTGAGAGATTCAATCTCCATGGAACAACCCATTTCTCTCAGTAAAGAAGCTGGGGTCCAATGATTATTGGCCCATTCAGGATCTCTGCTGAGTCAATGACGCCACTGAGATTCTACACCCTGTGGTCCCCAATCCATACACCCTGCTGAGTTTGATACCTTCCATGGTGACAGTTTTTACTTGTCTGGTCTTAAAAGGATGCCTTCTTCTGCTTGCAGTTAGCAGAAGCAAGTCAACCCTTGTTTCCCTTTGAGTGGGAATATCTGGAGATGGGGATGAAAAGCCAACTGACACGGACATGACTATCCCAAGGGTTCAAAACTTCCCTGCCATCTTTGTAAAAATGCTAACAAAAGACCTAGAAAACTGCTGACCAGCAAATTTCTCTATAGTGCAATATGTAGATGACTTGTTTCTGGCTGTCTCCTCTAGAGAGGCCTATGAAAAGTGCACTGATAAACTGCTATGATGTTTACAGGTGACAGGATACAGGGTCTCATAGAAAAAGGCCCAAATCTGCCAGGTCACTTACTTAGAATATCACCTCAGCCAGGGGAACAGAAAATTGGGAGAGGGATGAAAATAAGTGATTATCCATTACCCCCACCCCAACACTAAGAAGAAAACCCTGGAAGTTCCTGGGGGCAGCTGGGTTTTGCTGATTTTGGATCCCAGAGTTCTGTGGCATAGCAGGGCCCATCCACCATACTCTCTGTGGATCTGCAACAGACCCCTTACAATGGACACAAGAAGAAGATGTAGCTTTCAACCAACTTAAATAAAGATTGAGTAAAGCACACACATTATCCCTCTCAAACATCACCCAGTTTTTCATCCTGTATGTAAGGGAGTTGGGCTAGGGGTGCTGACCTGGCCAGTGTCATATTTGTCCAAATGGCTAGGCCCCATGGCAGCCGAATGGCTGCTCTGCCTCCAGGCATTGGTGACCACTGCATTGCTGGTGTAGGAAGTAGATCAAGTGACTCTAGGACAGACCATTATAGTTAAGAGTTGCCCACCATATCACTCCCTTACTCAGTGGGACAGCTAATTGTTAGATGACTGGAGAGCAAATGGCCCCATATCAGGCTATGCTGGGAGGGAATTCCCAGATGCAGATCAAGGCATTTTAAACACTGGAACCCCATCATTCCTGTGAGTAAGTGATAAAAGAAGTTTTCTCTTCCTGGCCTGATTTGAAAGATAAACTACTCCCTAAATCAGATGTAGAATGCTTCACTGGTGAGAGCCAAGTTAACAATGACAGGAATACTGCACCAGACATGCAGTGCTTACTGCCAATGAGCTCTTGGAGAAGGGACACTTCCCAATGATTGGTCAGCCCAAAAGGCCAAATTACAAGAGTTCATGAGAGCCCACCTCCTTGCGTAAGGGAAGTGAGCTATGATCTATACCAATTCTAAGTATGCTTTTGCCATGCTCCATATCCATAGGGCCATTTATAAATAGAGAGGACTATTAACATTAGTAGGAAAAGAGATTAAAAACAATGACCAGGGGCTGGAGAGATGGCTTAGTGGTTGAGAGCTTGCCTATGAAGCCTAAGGAACCCGGTTCGAGGCTCAACTCCCCAGGACCCACGTTAGCCAGATGCACAAGAGGGCGCACACGTCTGGAGTTAGTTTGCAGTGGCTGGAGGCCCTGGCGTGCCCATTCTCTCTGTGTGTCTCTCTCTCTGCCTCTTTCTCGCTCTGTCACTCTCAAATAAATAAATAAATAAAATAAACAAAAAATAAAAAAAAAAACAATGACCAAATCATTCAGCTTCTGGAAGAAATCTGGACCCTCAAGGCCATAGCAGTAGTTCACTACCAATCTCACACTTGAAACTGAGATAAAGTGAGCCAAGGAAACCAGCTAGTGGACCAGACAGCCAAATAGGCAGCCATCATTGAGGAAGTGAACCATAGCCCTCCTCCTTTGAGACTCTAAAAAATATGCTTTGCCCTCCCAGACCTCCCTGGCCAGCCCAAACACCACCCCAAGGAGAGGCAGGAAGCATTGAGGGAAGGAGCAACTGAAAATTCAGAGAGGTAGCTTATCATCCAAGATGACAGTAGTCTCAGAATGTGTGGCACTTCGCTTAGTCAAGCAGGCCCATGATGTGACCTACCTGGGGAAAACAGTACTGCAGGCCCTACTGCAGAGGTACATGGTGATCCTGAGGCTGACAATGGCAGCTTAACAAGCTTTCAGAACATGTCTGCAATTTGCACAGCACAATTCCAAAGGAAGGCCCCAAGCCTCGTCGCTGCCCCAGAAGCAGGAATCCTATTTAAACATTTGTAAGTGGGTTTCATGGAGATACAGCCTAATAAGGGCTACACATACTCGCTGGTCAGTCTTCACTTTCTCAGGATTGATAGAAACCTTCCCAAGTTGTACATAGCCCAGGAAGTGTCCCACACCCTAGCCAGAGAAATCATTCAATGCTTTGGGGTCCCAATGAGCACTGGATCAGATAATGGTCCTGCCTTTGTCAGCAGAATTTTCCAGTAGATGTCAAAAGTGATAGGACTAATTTGCAATCTGTACACATGGTACCACTGCCAGTCTTTAGGCTGAGCTGAAAGAATGAACAAATCTCTGAAATTTTCCATGCCTAAACATTGCCAAGAGATAGGCCTGACTTGGCCAGGAACGTTGCTGCTTGTGTTGTTCAGAATGCTCTGCACACCCTGTAAATGCAGGTTGTCCCCTTTTGAAATCTTCTTTTGATGTCCTCCCCTGCTGCTCTCAAGGGACTCGGGTGACCTCTGGGAATATGGACAGATCCACCTCCAGTGATTTCTAACAGACTTGGTCAACACTGCAATGGAGATAACCTGATGCTTCAATCTCCCCTCCCTCTATAGCTCAAGGTCCCCTTCACCCCTGGAATCAGAAAAGTTAGGTCTAGATCAAGGTCCCTGTGAGGAGAAGATTAGACTCAGTTAGGAGTAGTAAGACAAAATGTCAGACAACTCTTGGAAAGAGTTAAGATATGGGAGAGAACTAGAATGTCTTATTGGCAGAGTACCTGGAGTTCCTGGGGCCCTTGGCTGGTACCCCTAGCCAGGCCCTTGGATATGGTCCTTTTGGTTCTACTATTTGGCACCTGCCTGATTAATATCCTGACTTGGTTCATGAGGACTCAGATTGAGGCAGTAAGATTATAAGTCATCTCTGCCAGTATCAGAGAATCCCATTAGAAGAGTCATAAGGAATTATGAAGATGAAGAGGAGGCTAGCAGAATAGCAATATTAAAAGAAACTTGTACCAGGTTATAGAACCCCCCAAACAGGCCAGAAGTTACCCACAAAAAGAAAAGAGATAAGTCCATGGTTGCCTTTGAGCCACCCATTGGGAGAGACCAGAGAACAGAGAGATAAGTTTCTTGCCTGCAAGATTTCCACAGGGAGAAACCATGGAATAGAGATAAGTTCTCCACCTTCTCTGAAAGTTACTGATAGTTTTGGAGCTAACTGGAACAAAAATTACAAGAAATTAAACAATGCAGCTGCCCACTCATGCCACATATGCTTCAGTAATCTTGCTTGTGTTTGTTCTAGAAAAAGATATAAAAAGCTGCACATGCCTAAGCACAGGACTGACATCATTACAGAGAGATCTTGGTGTCAGTCCACTATTGTGAATAAATCTTTGTCTCTTCTGTACGAATGCTTCTGAGTCTAAATCTGTCAGGAAATTACTGAAAGAGGTTAAATGAAGTGGACAGGCCCATCCTAACTGGACTGGGTTCTGGACCAAGTAAAAAGGAGAAAGTGAGCTAAGCATCAACCAGCATTCATTACTGACTGCTTCAGGACTGCAGACACAATATGACCAGTTGTCTCCTGCTCTTACTGCCATGAAAGAATGGTCCCAGAAGAAGTCCTTCTTTCCCTAAGTTGCGTTTTGAGGCCTCTTGTCATAGCAATGAGAAAATAAGTAATGCAGCATGAACCTCATTACTTTATACAATGACTATGTACTAATAGGATGTTTGAAAACAAATAATATTTCAATTGACTATCTAAGAAGAATGGAGAAAAATATGACATCTTCATAAAGAGAGAAGGTGGGGGAGAGAGAGAAACTAAAATATCTAGAACAGAGAAACATAAAGACAGACAATCAGGCTCATGATTGACAAGAAAGAGGATGGATGAGCAAGCTGGATAATAACTCCTAAAGAACTTGAGTGTTGCTATCTAATGACAATAACCTTACTGACTCAGTACATTGGGGGTGGTGGGAGGAAGGGTCTGGGGTGGTGAAGGAAGCATATGAGAATGTGAAGGAAGGGAAGGTGTTGGTAAAGGAAGGGAATGGGCTGATGGAAGGAAGGGCCTAGGATGATGAAGGAAGGGGCTGGCATGGGACTAATATGGTGGAATGAAGGGCCAGGGATGGTGGAAGGAAGGGACAGTGGTGGTGGGAGGGACAAAAATGGACCTGTCTAGTGCTGGGAAGCACTACATGACCTACTTGGGGAAAGTGGCCAACAACTGTGTGAGCAAGCAGAAGTCTAAGCTACTCAGAAGCAAACACCCTGACTGGGATGTACACACAAGGGCAATAGTGGCACACAGCCTTGGTGGGTAACCAACAGCTTTCTGATTGGCTAAGAGATCTGCTCAGTGGAAAGGAATCCATATCTGGAACTGGGATCCATATCAGAAACCTATGGAGACAAAGATCATGCTCTCCAATGTCAAGCTCCCACTAATCTTGCTCAAAAAGAGAAACTATATCCATCAAATCCTCCCTAAATTAATAACACTTATCCCCTTTAACCTGTGCTGACTTCACTCTCCATTGAAGAATCTGTTTTTCCATTTCATAAGGTAGTGAGACCAGAGTAGATAAACCACCCTATGCACTTAGCCAAGCCCCAGCTGAAACCATGCAGGAATTGCGGAGCTGAGCAAGAATGCAGCTTCTATGGTGAGCCTGACAATTAGCACCAGGGCTAAGAAGACAGATGCTGAGGATACTCAACACATAACAAAGCATAGATCCAGAGGCTCCTAAGAGCTCATCACTGAAGTAGACTTCAAAGACACCCACCATGGATCAGGAAATTTTGCTGAAGAGGGGACAGAAAGGTTGAAAGAGTCACAGGTTGGAACATCATGCCCAGAGTCACTTTGCCCCCCCAACAACTGACTGCTGCACCTAAAATGCATAACCATAACCCCATGAGGAACACCAACAACCCCACTGAGGAGGATCCCCAACAGAATGGAGACAGGGATGAAGGAAAGGATGGTACCAACCCATGATATATCCATACTAAGTATGTCTATAGTAAAAAAAAAAAAAAAAAAAAAAAGAATTAAAGAAGGAGGGGCTAGAGAAATTGCTCAGTGGTTAAATGAACTTTCCGGTAAAGCCTGTCATCCCTGGTTCCATTTCCTAGTACCCACGTAAAGCCAGATGCACAAAGTGATGCATATGCTTGGAGTGCCTCTGCAGTTCCAGGAAGCCTGGTATACCCATTCCCCCCCCTCAAATAATACATACATACATACATACATACATACATACATACATACATAAATATTTTTTGAAGCAGGAGATGGAATTCAATCTCTTTCTACCTTGGATTTTTAAATATTTTTAAAACTGGGACCAGATATATTCTATTTAAATTTCTTAGAGATAATTTAAGATTTACTGAAGAGGTACAAAACTATTTAGGATTTTCATTGAATCAACATGTAGCTCTCCCTGAAGTTACCAATTATTTTGGTAAAATTGCTACAACGTTGTGAACTAAACTACAGATTTTCATTAGCATCTTATTTAAGGTACCACTGTTGTTGTTCTGCTTTTGCAGAACTAGGAATGAAACCTAGGTCCTTACATATGTTAGGCAAGTGCTCTACCATATCACTACAACCTCAGCCCTCTTCCCCCTTTTTATTTTGAGACTGGGTCTCACTAAATTGGCTAAGTTAGCCTTGAACTTATTCCTGAAGCCCACCCAGTCCTTGAGGTTGTCCTTACCCTCCAGTGTAGTTGGGATTACTGGCCTGCTCCACCAGAATCCACATTTTACTTAGTCATTGTGTGGTGTTTTATTCTTCCCCAATATATGACTGTTCTTGACTCCTTTGTGTTTCCTGCCCTCCAAAGTTTAGCATGCTATTCAATTTAAATATATATATATATATATATATATATATATATATATATATATATATATATATTGACAGATTATGCTTTACTGGAAGAACATCATAGAAATGACAGACCCATCTCAGAATATTTCACTGGGGGTACATAGTACATTTAACCACTGAGCTCAGGTCCCTTTATCTTCATTGATAACTAATGAACAAAACCTTAACCAACGGGTTCAGATATTCCCAGAAAACTGACTATATTTTCACTGTGCTCATTTCTGTGACCAAATACCTGACCAAAAGTAACTTAAAGAAGAAAAGGATTTATTCTGGTTCACAGGCATGGAAAGGAGACAGGCCAGTTTATCAGTTTGGGGCCAGAGACAGGAAATAGAGAATAGGAAGTGGAGTATAAAATCTCATGGTATGACTAGTGGACAATGAAGATGTAGCACATTTACACAATGGAGTTCTATCAGTGGTAAAGAAAAATGAAGTTATGAAATTTGCAGGGAAATGGATGGATCTGGGAAGGATTATACTAAGTGAGGTAACTCAGGCCTAGAAAGCCGAACATTGCATGTTCTCTCTCATATGTGGATCCTAGCTACAAATAATTGGACTTCTGTGTGAGATGGAAGAAAACTCAGTAGCAGAGGCCAGTAGGCTAGAAAGGGGATATAAAGAGAATAGAAAGGGGTGGGGGAGACTTAGTAGGATGGCATTGTACATATGTAAGTAGAAGAACAGATTAATGGGGGTGAAAAGGCCTAAGTGAGGTCAGGGGAAGAGACTGAATAAAGGAAAGGTGGAGGGAGGGCTAATCAACATCTAAGAAGATATAAATAAGTCACATAGAAACCTACTTTTTTGGACAATGGAACAATCAGGATCCATAGATTGTTACTAGAAAACTTTCAGTGCCAGAGATGGGATACCTTCCAATGAGTTGCTGGCCAGGGAGGTCCCTGAAGCCCCAAAACATTACAGGTTATTGCTGAGGCATTTTGTGTCCCACCAGGAATAGATGGTAAGACCCTACTGCTGAAGACTCCACATACTTGGGCTGAAAAGTCACTGAGAAACCCTGATGGAGCTGAGCTGAAAACCTCCTCCATGTAGTACAGCTGACAGAAAGCTGGAAGAAGCCATTCTGCATGCAGTTCGATGGGAGAGAGAGAAATCACCAGTGAAGATACTCTGGTTTTTGGCCAGAGAACCAGGACTACATTAAGATTAACATCTAGACTATAATAGAATATCCAAGGAGACATCAAGGTCATGCAAAGATCAATTGTGAACCTTTTATGCTTGGATGAACTGAATTACAGTTGTTCCTTCTGTAAAACATTTACTTTGGATGAGTTTTTAGAGGGTCATTTGTTCAGGTAATAAATTTATAACCATGACTACATGGCTTGTTGAGTTTTGCCAAGAGAGTGTGTTCTTTGCTCAACTCTGCCAAATTTTCACTAAAATTGTGTTGTTCTGGCTGAAGTATATGTTTTACAATGTTTACTGATGAGTATTAAACAGCAAAATAAAATTAAAGTTGTGTGAAAGATTAAAGCTCATTTGTATTGTGAGATATCTCTTTACTGCTTTCACTATAAAGTTCAAATTTGATACCAAAGTACAAAACAAACTTAAATTGAAGGAAAAGCGTTGCAATTCAGACAAAGCTACTGTGGCCTTGAGAGCATTGTCAGTCTTGCCCATTCATAGTTGGAATAGCTGTGTTAAAAAACAGCATACACTGTTATTCCAAGGAGAGATTCTGATCAACATGTTTGGATGTCTCCCTGGCAAGCTCCTAGCAGCTGTCACCTTCCTCCCCACTCCCAAACCAAGAATCAGAGCAGAAGGTCAGGATCCATATAACTTAGAGATGCTGCTGCAACTATTCATTCTAGAAACATTAGTATCAGTACATCTTTTAAGCAACTCTCAAACTTTGAAGACCTTTTTTTTTTTTTTTTTTTTTGGTTTCTAAAAACTGGTAAGTGATAAGTACTGGATACAAATAAGTGACACTGAAGGGATGAAAAAAAAGAAAAAAATTAAAAATTTCAAAAAGGGACACAGAGCAGGCCTTTGAGTACGTGACTCTGGCTTAGTGAAATAACAGGAAACGAGCTGACTATTGCCACTCCCACCTAGGAGCCCGCACAAATACCGACCTCTGGGACCATGGGAAAAAGATCGTGGTGTGTTACAAATTGATTGGTCCACAGTGTGCGGGCTTGAACCATTTAAAATAATTGGTCTAGAAATCATAGAGTGTCATGAAGGGATTGGTCAACATTGCGCAGGCTCCTGATGTTACAAAATGATTGGTTCACAATGCATGGGCTTTGTAGTAACCCTATAAAAGCTTCCCTGATTCTGCACACAGGGCCTTCATCCCTCTACCCCTGTGTGGTGTATGACTGTGGGCCCCAGCGTGCTGGAATAAAAATCCTCTTCCTGTTTGCATCAAGACCATTTCTCGTGAGTGATTTCGGGTGCCGTCTTTCCCGAGACTGAGCCCGGGGAGTCCTCTGGAGCGGGAGTTTCATTTGGTTCCCTGACCGGGAATTGAGACCACCCCTCACGCCTGAGAACCGACTTGGAGGTAAGGGGATCCCCTCTGAAATGTGTGTGTGAATATGAATGTGTCGGCCGGTGTCTTAGTTCTGTGTACTAAGTTGTTCTGAGTGTTTTTTGTTTTAAGAAACGCACGCTTTTGGTTTGGTTTGCAGCTGTCCTCCTGGGCTGTAAGGAACGGAGGACTGTGATCAGCACAGGTGCTAAGAGGATCACAGGCTGCCACCCTGGGGGACGCCCCGGAAGCTCAGGAGAGCCAGAGGCTAGGGAGACAAGCTCCCATCTGTACGGTGTGTTCGGTATTATAGAGCCGTCCCCTAAGGGCGTAGGCTCATCTGGCCATCACGGATCTGTATCCCTGGTGGCCTCCTACTATCAGTCTGAGGACCGAGTTCTGTTGTTGAAGCGGAAACCTCCCCCTGTGTAGCCGGTCGAGTCTTTCGCCTGCCTGTGGGAAACGCAGACGGGTCGCAAGTGTTTGGATCTGTTAGTTTCTGTTCTGTGCATCTTTGTCTTGTGTGTCTGTGTCCTCATTTTTGTCATGGGACAGGTGGTGATGACTCCCCTTAGTTTGACTCTTGACCATTGGACTGAAGTTAAATCTCGGGCTCATAATTTGTCACTTGAGGTTAAGAAGGGACCCTGGAAGACTTTCTGTGTTTCTGAATGGCCGACATTCAGGGTTGGTTGGCCATCAGAGGGAACCTTCAACTCTGAGACTATTCTGGCTGTTAAAGCAATCATTTTTCAGTCTGGACCCGGCTCACATCCTGACCAAGAGCCCTACATTCTTACATGGAGAGATTTGATAGATAACCCTCCACCGTGGGTTAAACCATGGTTATACAAACCTAGAGAGCTGGACTCCCGAGTTCTGACTCTAGAAAACAAAAGAGAGCCAGACTCCCAAGTTCTGACTCTAGAAAACAAAAGAGAGCAGGACTCCTGAGTGCTGACTCTAGGAAACAAAAGAGAGCCGGACTCCCGAGTTCTGGCCTTAAAAAATGAAAGAAAATGTTCACTTGAGAAGGACAAACCTTCTCCTTGTATCTACCCCAAGATCAAGGAGCCGCCAGCTTGGCCGGAACCCCAACCCGCTCTCCCTCCCCCTTATCCGGCACGACGTATCATTGGAGGACCCTCTGCCCCTCTTGAAGCTCCGGCGACAGGAGGACCGGCAGCTGGGACTTGGAGCTGGAGAGGGGCCACTCTGGAGCGCGCAGATGGGATCGTGACATTACCACTGCGCACCTTCAGCCCTCTCGTGCCAAATGGTCAATTGCAGCCCCTCCAGTATTGGCCCTTTTCCTCTGCATACCTTTATAATTGGAAAACTAACCACCCCCCTTTTACAGAGGATCCCCAATGCCTCACGGGGTTAATGGAGTCTCTTATGTTCTCTCATCAACCTGCTTGGGATGATTGCCAACAACTGCTGCAAACACTCTTCACAACTGAGGAGCGAGAGAGAATTTTGTTATAGGCTAGAAAAAATGTTCCTGGGACCGACAGGAGACCCACACAGTTGCAGAATGAGATCGACATGGGGTTCCCTTTGACTCGCCCCGGTTGGGATTACAACACGGCTGAAGGTAGGGAGAGCTTAAGAATCTATCACCAGGCTCTGGTGGCGGGTCTCTGAGGGGCCTCAAGAAGGCCCACAAATTTGGCCAAGGTAAGAGAGGTAATGCAGGGACCTACTGAGCCCCCTTCAGTTTTTCTTGAAAGACTCATGGAGGCCTTCAGGCGGTATACTCCCTTTAATCCTACCTCGGAGGCCCAGAAGGCCTCAGTGGCCCTGGCCTTCATAGGACAGTCAGCTCCGGACATCAAAAAAAAAAAAAAAAAAAAAAAAACTTCAGAGATTAGAGGGATTACAGGAGGCTGAATTACATGATTTGGTGAAAGAGGCAGAGAAAGTGTATTACAAAAGGGAGACGGAAGAAGAAAAGGAACAAAGAATAGAGAAGGAAAGAGAAGAAAGAGAGGAAAGACATGATAAAAGGCAGGAAAAGAAGTTGACTAAAATCTTGGCCACTGTAGTTGAAGGAAAATACAGTAGAGAGAGAGAAAAGGACTTTAGGAAATTCAGGACAGGCCCTAGACAGACAGTGAACCTGGGCAACAGGACCCCACTTGACAGGGATCAATGTGCTTATTGTAAGGAGAAGGGACATTGGGCAAGGGAATGTCCCAAGAAACAAAACAAAGGACCAAAAGTCCTAGCCCTAGGAGAAGACGAAGACTAGGGGAGACGGGGTTCGGACACCCTCCCCGAGCCCAGGATAACTTTAAAGGTGGAGGGGCGACCAGTCGAGTTCCTGGTCGATACCGGAGCGGAGCATTCTGTGCTGCTACAGCCATTAGGAAAATTAAAAGACAAAAAATCCTGGGTAATGGGTGCTACCAGGCAACGGCAATATTCATGGACTACCCAAAGAACCATTGACTTGGGAATGGGACGGGTAGCCCACTCATTTCTAGTTATCCCTGAGTGCCCAGCACCCCTCCTAGGCAGAGACCTATTGACTAAAATGGGAGTTCAAATTTCTTTTAAACAAAGACATCCGGAGGTATCAATAAATGACAAACCCATCACGGTGCTAACTCTTCAATTAGATGATGAATATCGGCTATATTCCCCCTTGGTGGAGTCCAATCAAGACATACAATCCTGGGTGGAGCAGTTTCTTCAAGCATGGGCAGAAACTGCAGGAATGGGCCTAGCAAAACAAGTTCCCCCACAAGTTATTCAACTGAAATCTAATGCTACTCCAATATCGGTTAAACAGTACCCCATGAGTAAAGAGGCCCAGGAAGGGATCCGACCTCACATTCACAGATTAACCCAGCAGGGCATCCTGGTCCCTGTTCATTCCTCCTGGAATACTCCCTTGCTGCCAGTTAGAAAGCCTGGGACCAATGATTTCCGACCAGTACAAGACCTGAGGGAAGTCAATAAAAGGGTGCAGGACATACATCCAACTGTCCCAAACCCTTATAATCTCCTGAGTGCTCTCCTGCCAGGGCGAAGTTGGTATACAGTATTGGACTTAAAAGATGCTTTTTTCTGCCTGAGATTACACCCCACCAGTCAACCCTTGTTTGCCCTTGAATGGAGAGACCCAGGTACAGGTAGAACTGGATAGCTCACCTGGACCCAACTGCCCCAAGGGTTCAAAAACTCCCCGACCATCTTTGACGAGGCCCTACATAAAGATCTGGCCAACTTCAGGGCACAAAACCCCCAGGTGACCCTCCTCCAATATGTAGATGACCTGCTCCTAGCAGGAGCCACCAAACGGGACTGCTTAGAAGGCACGAGAGCACTGCTACTGGAATTGTCTGACCTAGGCTACCGAGCTTCAGCTAAGAAGGCTCAGATCTGCAAGAGAGAGGTAACGTGCCTGGGATATAGTTTACAGGATGGGCAACGATGGCTGACGGAGGCACGAAAGAGAACTGTAGTTCAGATACCAATCCCAACCACGGCTAGACAAGTACGAGAGTTTCTGGGGACAGCGGGGTTTTGCAGACTGTGGATCCCGGGGTTCGCAACCTTAGCAGCCCCACTCTATCCATTGACTAAAGAAAGAGGGAAATTCGCCTGGGCTTCTGAACATCAGAAAGCATTTGATGCCATCAAAAAGGCCCTGCTGAGCGCACCTGCTCTGGCACTCCCGGATGTAACTAAACCTTTTACCCTTTATGTGGACGAGCGTAAGGGGGTAGCCTGGGGAGTACTAATCCAATCCCTAGGGCCATGGAAAAGACCTGTTGCCTACCTGTCAAAAAAACTTGATCCAGTTGCCAGTGGATGGCCTGTCTGTCTGAAGGCTATTGCGGCTGTGGCCGTGTTGGTCAAGGACGCTGACAAGTTAACATTGGGGCAAAAAATAACTATAATAGCCCCCCATGCACTGGAGAGTATCGTCCGCAGCCCCCAGACCGATGGATGACCAATGCCCGCATGACCCACTACCAAAACCTGCTTCTCACCGAGAGAGTCACGTTCGCTCCACCAGCCACCCTCCACCCCGCCACTCTTCTGCCTGAAGAGACTGATGAACCAGTGACTCATGATTGTCACCAACTATTGGTTGAGGAGACCGGGGTCCGCAAGGACCTTACAGACGTCCTGCTGGCCGGAGAAGTGCTGACCTGGTTCACTGATGGGAGTAGCTATATAGTAGAAGGTAAGAGGATGGCCGGGGCGGCGGTGGTGGACGGGACCAACACGATCTGGGCCAGCAATCTGCCGGAAGGAACTTCAGCACAAAGGGCTGAGCTCATAGCCCTCACGCAAGCCTTGCAGCTGGCCAAAGGAAAATCCATAAACATTTACACGGACAGCAGGTATGCTTTTGCGACTGCTCATGTGCATGGGACCGTCTATAAACAGAGGGGACTGCTTACTTCAGCAGGAAAGGAAGTTAAAAACAAAGAAGAAATTCTAAGTTTGTTAGAAGCCTTGCATTTGCCAAAAAGACTAGCTATTATACATTGCTTTGAGCACCAGAAGGCCAAAGATTTCATCTCAAAAGGGAACCAGATGGCTGACCAGGTAGCCAAGCAGGCAGCCCAGGGTGTTAGCCTTCTGCCTGTAATAAAAAAGTCCAAAACCCTAGAACCTGGACGGCAGTACACCTTGGAAGACTGGCAAGAGATAAAAAAGATAGACCGATTCTCTAGGGCCCCAGAGGGAACTTGCTATACCTCAGATGGGAAAGAGATCCTACCCCAAAAGGAGGGACTAGAATATGTCCAACAGATACATCGTCTAACCCACCTAGGAGCTAAACATCTGCAGAAACTGATTAGAACATCCCCTTATTATGTTCTGAGATTGCCGGGGGTAGCTGACTCAGTGGTCAAATATTGTGTACCTTGCCAGCTGGTTAATGCGAATCCTTCAAAAATGCCTCCTGGGAAGAGACTGAGGGGAAGCCACCCAGGCGTTCACTGGGAAGTGGACTTCACTGAGGTAAAGCCAGCCAAGTATGGTAACAAATATTTATTAGTTTTTATAGACACCTTTTCAGGATGGGTAGAGGCTTATCCTACCAAAAAGGAGACCTCAACCATGGTGGCTAAGAAAATACTGGAAGAAATTTGCCCAAGATTTGTAATACCTAAGGTAATAGGGTCAGACAATGGTCCAGCTTTTGTTGCCCAGGTAAGTCAGGGACTGGCCAAGACATTGGGGATTGATTGGAAATTACATTGTGCATACAGACCCCAAATCTCAGGACAGGTAGAGAGAATGAACAGAACCATTAAAGAGACCCTCACAAAATTGACCACAGAGACAGGCATTAATGATTGGATAGCTCTCCTACCCTTTGTGCTCTTCCGGGTTAGGAACATCCCCGGACAGTTTGGGCTGACCCCCTATGAATTGCTCTACAGGGGGCCCCCTCCACTGGTAGAAATTGCCTCTGTACATAGTGCTGATGTGCTTCTTTCCCAGCCTTTGTTCTCTAGGCTCAAGGCACTCGAGTGGGTGAGACAACAAGCGTGGAAGCAGCTACGGGAGGCCTACTCAGGAGAAGGAGACTTGCAAGTTCCACATCGCTTCCAAGTCGGGGATTCGGTCTACATTAGACACCACTGTGCAAGAAACCTTGAGACCCAGTGGAAGGGCCCCTACATCGTGCTGCTGACCATGCCGACTGCCTTAAAGGTTGAAAGGATCCCCACTTGGATACATGCCTCCCATGTCAATCTTGCTCCGCCGCCGGACCCAGAATGGAAAATCGAAAAGACTAACAGCCCCCTTACACTTAAGCTTCGTCGTGTGGACTCTGCTTCTTCAGCTAAGTGAATCTACTAATCCCCACACCCCCCAGAAACTGACCTGGCAGGTGATCTCCCAGATTGGAGATGTAATATGGAGCATCTCTACAGACACCCCACCTTGGACTTGGTGGCCACCACTGTATCCAGATCTCTGTCAGCTGGCAGCAGGCTTAGAAACTTGGGATATACCCTAGGTAGACCCCAAAGAGAACACCCTGATATGCCTATCTGGGAGCTGCCCCTGCCCGTCAGGGGGAATATGGGGAGGAAAATTAGGCTGCGGTCACCCACAACTAAGAGCTGAGCTCTGAAAGCTGGACATTTATGTTTGTCCCAGAAATGGGAGGGATCGAAGTACAGCTGTTAAATGTGGGGGGATAGAACATTACTTTTGTAAAAGCTGGGGATGTGAAACAATTGGAACCACCTACTGGAAGCCTCAATCCAGTTGGGATGCTATTATCCTTAATCGGGCATCCCCCTCTGACAAAGAGACCCCAGGCCTCCAAAAATCACATTGCTCTGGGTCCGAGTCCTCAGGGCTCTGCCTACGGCCTCTTAGTCCTGGTGGCCGCCACTTTAGACCCGGAGTCTGGATGGGGCAAGGGCCCTGCCTAAGTTTTACATGCAACCCTCTAAACATCACTTTTACTGGACCTGGGAAAAAGGCTAAAGACTGGATTAAGGGGAGACAATGGGGGTTATGATTCTACATGTCTGGTGTAGACGCAGGCCTCCTTATGACTATAAGACTAAAAATACAAAGTCCTTCACCATTGCCCCTAGGGCCTAATCCAGTACTGGCTGAGCGAGGCCCCTCAGGCCCACTATCTCTACTTCCTCAAAAACCAATGCCTAGCCGCACCACTAGTAGTTTGATCCCAGGAGCTTCAACCATCACTACTGGAGAAACGCCCCATCACCCCCCAGTGCAGACAATGCAAAGGTTATTCAACCTAGTACAGGGAGCTTTTCAGGCCCTCAATGCCACTAACCCAGAAGCCACCTCCTCCTGCTGGGTCTGTTTGTCATCAGGCCCCCCTTGTTATGAAGGCTTGGCCCTGACAGGAACTTTCCATGTTTCTGACCATCCTGAGGAGCAATGCTCCTGGGGGTCCCAAAATAAGCTAACTCTGACGGAGGTGTCCGGGAAGGGGCTCTGCATAGGTAAGGTATCCATGACCCATCTACATCTTTGCAACTCTTCTGTAACTCTTAACCAAACTGAGTCAAATAAGTACCTGGTGTCAGGGAAAAATCAATGATGGGCATGCAATACTGGACTAACCCCTTGTGTCTCTACTACAGCCTTTGATCAGTCTAAGCATTTCGGTGTCATGATCCAGCTAGTTCCCCGGGTTTACTATCACCCTGAGGAGGTGATCATCAATGAGTATGACTATCGGCCTACTCGCTCTAAAAGAGAGCCTGTAACCATGACCTTAGCCGTTATGCTTGGATTGGGGATGGCCACGGGTATAGGAACAGGGACCACAGCCCTGGTCACAGGACCACAACAGTTAGAAAAAGGACTTGGCGAACTACGTGTTGCTATGACTAAAGATCTCCAAGCTCTAAAAAAGTCTCTTAGCAATTTAGAGGAATCTCTGACTTCTCTATCTGAGGTGGTCCTACAGAACCGGAGGGGATTAGATCTACTGTTCCTAAAGGAAGATGGATTATGTGCGACCTTAAAGGAAAAATGCTGCTTTTATGTAGATCACTTGGGAGCTATTAGAGATTCCATGAGCAAGCTCAGAGAGAGGCTAGAAAGACGTCAAAGGGAAAGGGAGACTAACCATGGGTGGTTCGAAGGATGGTTTAACAGGTCCCCTTGGATGACCACCCTACTTTCTGGCCTGATGGGACCCTTAATGATTTTACTTCTATTGCTTACAGTAGGGCCCTGCATAACTAACAGGTTTATAGCTTTTGTTAGGGAACGGGTGAGTGCAGTCCAACTCATGGTGCTTAGACAACAGTACAGGGGTCTTCCGAACCGGGAGGAGACTGGCTACTAGCCCCCTCAGTTCTAGGATTAGAACTATCAACAAGAGAAAAAGTGGGGAATGAAAGGATGAAAAAAAGAAAAATAAATAAAAATTTAAAAAAGGGACACAGAGCAGGCCTTTGACTACATGACTCTGGCCTAGTGAAATAATAGGAAATGAGCTGACTATTGCCACTCCCACCTAGAAGCCCGCACAAATACCGACCTCTGGGACCATGGGAAAAAGATTGTGGTGTGTTACAAATTGATTGGTCCACAGTGCGTGGGCTTGAACAATTTAAAATAATTGGTCTAAAAATCATAGAGTGTCATGAAGGGACTGGTCAACATTGCACAGGCTTTTGATGTTACAAAATGATTGGTTCACAATGCATGGGCTTTGTTGTAACCCTATAAAAGCTTCCCTGATTCTGCACGTGGGGCCTTCAGCCCTCTACCCCTGTGTAGTGTACGACTGTGGGCCCCAGCGTGCTGGAATAAAAATCCTCTTGCTGTTTGCATCAAGACCATTTCTCGTGAGTGATTTGGGGTGCCATCTTTCCCGGGGACTAACCCCCCGGGGAGTCCTCTGGAGCGGGAGTTTCTTTTGGGTTCCCTGACCGGGAATTAAAGACCACCCCTCACGCCCTGAAACCGATTTTGGAGGAAAGGGGAATCCCCTTTTTAAATGTGTGTTTTAATTTTAAAATTTTGTCGGCCGGTTTTCTTAGTTCTGTGTACTAATTTGGGTTCTGAGTGTTTTTTTGTTTTAAGCTCACGCACTGCTTTTGTTTTTGGTTTGCAGCGTCCGCCTGGGCTGTCGGGAAACCGGAGGACTTTTGATCAGCCAGGGCTAAGAGGATCACAGGCTGCCACCCTGGGGGACGCCCCGGAAGCTCAGGAGAGCAGAGCTAGATCAACTCCCATCTTAGTACGGTGTGTTCGGTATTATAGAGCCGTCCCCTAAGGGCGTAGGCTCCTGCCTATCGACGGATTCTGTATCCCTGGTGGCCATCCTACTATCGTCTGACATGGACCGAGTTCTGTTTTTGAAGGGGAAACCTCCCCCTGTGGAGCCGTCGATCTTTCGCCTGCCTGGGGTCAACGCAGACGGGTCGCTATTGTTTGATCTGTTATTTTTCTGTTCTGTGCATCTGTTGTCTTGTGTGATCGGAGATCCTCATTTTTCTGTCATGGGACAGTGTTGATGATTACTCCCCTTAAGGTTTGACTTTCTTGTCCATTGGACGTAGTTATAATCTCGGGCTCATAATTTTTTCCATTTTTGAGGTTAAAAAGGGCCCCCTGGAAGATTTTTCTTTTTTGTTTTCTGAATTGGCCGAGACATATCAGTTTGGTTGGCACATCAGGGGGAAACCCTTTCCCAACTCTGAGACTATTCTGGCTGTTAAAGCAATCATTTTTCAGTCTGGACCCGGCTCCCCAATCCTGACCAAAAGCCCTACATTTTTTACATGGAGAGATTTGATAGATAACCCTCCACCGGGGGTTTAAACCATGGTTATAAAAACCCTAAGAGCTGGACTCCCGAGTTTTTTTGATTTCTAAAAAACAAAAAGAGCCAGACCCCCCAAGTTCTGACTCTAGAAAACAAAAGAGAGCAGGACCCTGAGTGTGACCTGGGGAAAACAAAAAAGACCCGGGACTCCCGATTTTCTGGCCTTAAAAATAAAAAGAAAATCTGTTCTCTTGAGAAGTGACAAAACCTTTCGCTCTTGTCTTATCTAACCCCAAGATCTAAGAGCCGCCACTTGGCGGGAACCCCAACCCCCACTCTCCCTCCCCCTTACCGCACTCGTATCATGAGACCCTCTGCCCCTCTTGAAGCTCCGGCGACAGGAGGCCCCGCAGCTGGGATTTTGGAGCTGGAGAGGGGCCATTTTCCTGGAGCGCGCAGATGGGATCCGTGATATTTAAATCCCTACTGCGCATCCTTCAAGTCCCCCGTCCCTTCTTGCATGTGCCGAAATGGACTCAATTAGCAGCCCTCTCCAGTATTGGCCCTTTTCCTCTGCTTACCTTTATATTTTGGAAAACTAACCCCCCCCCCTTTTACAAGGACCCCAAATGCCTCACGGGGTTTTTTGGAGTCTCTTATGTTTCTTTCATCACCGTTTTTGGATGATTGCCAACAACGCTGCAAACCCTCTTCACAACTGGGGACGAGGGGAAAAATTTTGTTATAGGCTAAAAAAATTTTCCCGGGGACCGAAGGAGCCCCCACACAGTTGCAAAATGAAAAATCGACATGGGGTTCCCTTTGACTCGCCTCCGGTTGGATCTACAACACGCTTGAAGGTTAGGGAGAGCTTAAGAATCTATCACCAGGCTCTGTGGGGGGTCCCCTGAGGGGGCCCCAAGAAGGCCCACAAATTTGGCCAAGGTAAAGAGGGAATCAGGGACCTACCCGAGCCCCCTTCAGTTTTTCTTGAAAAACTCATGGAGGCCCTTCAGGGGGTATACTCCCTTTATTCCTAAACCCGGAGGCCCAGAAGGGCCCCAGTGGCCCCGGCCTTTTATAGGGCATTTAGCTCCGGACATCAAAAAAAAAAAAAAAAAAAAAAAAACTTTTAGAGAATAGAGGATCTACATTGCATGGTCTGAATTACAAATGACTTTTGATGAAAGAGGCAGAGAAAGTGGATTTCAAAAGGGAGAAAAGGAAGAAAAAAAAGGAACAAAAAAATAGAGAAGGAAAGAAAGAAAGAGAGGAAAAAACATGGGTAAAAAAGGGAGGAAAAGAAGTTACTAAAATCTTGGGCCCCTGTAGTTGAAGGAAAATACAGTAGAGGGGAGAGAAAAGGACTTTAAAGGGAAAATTTAGGACAGGCCCAGAAAAGACAGTGGGGAACCTGGGGAACAGGACCCCCTTGACAGGGATCAATGTGCTTATGTAAGGAGAAGGGACATTTTGGGGAAGGGAATGTCCCAAGATAACAAACAAAGACGCACATAGTTCCTAGCCCTAGGAGAAGACAAGATAGGGGGGGACCGGGGTTTTGGACCCCCTCCCCGAGCCCAGGATAACTTTTAAAAAGGGGGAGGGGGGGGACCAGTCGAGTTCCTGGGCATTTCCGGAGCGGGGCATTCTGTGCTGCTACAAACCATTAGGAAAATTAAAAGACAAAAAATCCTGGGTAATGGGTGCTACCCGGGAACGGCAATATTTTATGGACTACCCAAAGAACCATTGACTTGGGCTATGGGAATCGGTAGTCCCACACATTTCTATTTCCCTAGTTGCCGCACCCCCTCCTAGGCAGAGAAACCCATTGAAATAAAATGGGAGTTCAAATTTCTTTTAAACAAAGACATCCGGAGGGGAAACAAAAATGACAAACCCCCCACGGTGCCAACTCTTCAATTTAGATGATGAATATTGGGTATATTCCCCCCTTTGGGGGAGTCCAATCAAGACATACAACTCCTGGTGGAGCAGTTTCTTCAAGCATGGCATAAACTGCAGGATATGGGTCCCTATAGCAAAACAAGTTCCCCCACAAAATTATTCAACTGAAATCTAATGCTACTCCAATATCGATTTTAAAACAGATACTCCCAATGAGTAAAGAAGGCCCATGGAAGAGATCCGGACCTCAATTCCAGATAACCCAGCAGGCATCCGAGTCCCTGTTCTTTCCTACCTGGAATACTTCCTTTCCCATTGCTGCCAGTTAGAAAGCCTGGGACAACTCGAGTTTCCGACCATACAACAAAACCGAGGAAGTCCAATAAAAGGGTGCAGGACATACATCCATCGTCCTCTCTCAACCCTTATTATCTCCTGAGTGCCACCTTTTCCAGTCGATTAACGAGTTTTCTCTAGCGTACATATTATCAGTATTGACTAAAAGATGTCTTTTTCTTCTGCCTGAGATATCTACCCCACCAGTCAAGCCCTTGTTAGCCCTTGAATGTAGAGGACCTTAGGTACAGGTAGAACTGGATAGCTCCCCCTGGACCCAACTCCCCCAAAGGGGTTTAAAAAAACCCCCCAAAACCATTTTTTGACGGGCCCTACTTTAAAGACCCGGGCCAACTTCAGGGCACAAAACCCCCAGGTGACCCTCCTCCAATATGTAGTTTAAACCTTTCCCCCAAGCGGGACCCCCAAACGGGACTGCTTAGAAGGCACGAGAGCACTGCTACGGGTTTTTGGGTCTGACCTGGGCAAACCGAGCTTCAGCTAAAAAGGGCTCAGATCTGCAAGAGAGGGGTAACGTGCCGGGTTTAAGTTTACAGGATGGCCAATAGCGATGGCTGAACGGAGGCACGAAAGAGAATCTTGTATTCAGAATACCAATTCCCACCCATCTGGTTTCTTCTTATCTATACAATACGAAGTTTCTGGTATGGGGACAGCGGGTTTTGCAGACTGTGGATCCCTGGGGTTCGACAACCTTTAAGCACCCCACTCTATCCATTGACTAAGAAAGGGGGAAAATTTTCGCCTGGCTTCTGAACATCAAAAGCTTTTGATGCCATAAAAAAAAGGCCCTGCTGAGCGCACCTGCTCTGGCACCCCCCGGAAATGTAACTAACCTTTTCCCCCTTTATGTGGACAAGCGTTAAGGGGGGTAGCCGGGGATTTACTAATCCAATCCGGGGCCTTTTGGAAAAGACCTGTTGCTACCTGTCAAAAAAATTTTGATCCAGTTGCCAGTGGATGGCCTGTCTGTCTGAAAGGCTATTGCGGCTGTGGCCGTTTTGGTAAAAGGACGCTGACAAGTTAACATTGGGGCAAAAAATAACTAAAATTTACCCCCCATGCACTGGAGGGGTATCGCCGCACCCCCCAAAAACCGATGGATGACCAATGCCCGCATGACCCACTCCCAAAAACCCTCCCTTCTCACCGAGAAAAGTCAGGGTTCGCTTCCACCAGCCACCCCCACCCCCCACCTTCGCCTGAAGAGACTGTTTAACCATGACTCATGATTGTCACCAACTTTTTGGTTGAGGAGCCCGGGGTCCGAAAGGACCTTACAGACGTCCTGCGGCCAGAAGTGTTTGCCGGGTTTCACTGATGGAGAAAGCTAAATAGTAAAAGGGAAAGGGAGGAGGGCCCGGGGCGGCGGTGGTGGACGGGCCCCAAAAACGTCTGGGCCAGAATCTGCCGGAAAGGGGAACTTCACCCAAAAAGGGGCTGAGCTCATAGCCCCACGCAAGCCTTGCAGCTGGCCAAAGGAAAATCCTTTAAAAATTTACAAAGGACCCGCAGGGATGCTTTTTCGACTGCTTTATGTGCATGGGACCGTCTATAAACAGAGGGGACTGCTTTCTTCAGCAGGAAAGGAAGTTAAAAACAAAGAAAAAATTCTTAAATTTGGGTTTGAAGCCTTGCATTTGCCAAAAAGACTTTTCTATTTACATTGCTTTGAGCACCAGAAGGCCAAAAAAATTTCATCTCAAAAAGGGGAAACCCGATGCTGACCAGGTAGCCAAGCAGGCAGCCCAGGGGTTTTGCCTTCTGCCTGTAAAAAAAAAGTCCAAAACCCTAGAACCTGGACGCAGTATAACCTTTGTAAGACTGCATCGTCAGATTAAAAAATGAATCTAGACTCAATATCTCGTAGGGACCCAAGAGGGATCCTTGCCTTCTACCTCAGATGGGAAAGAGATCCTACCCCCAAAAGGAGGGAAATAAAAATGTCCAACAGATCTCTTTTAACCCACCTGGGCTAAACATCTGCAGAAACTGATTAGAACGAGCCCCTTATTATGTTCTGAGATTTTCCGGGGGGAGCTTTACCCCAGTGGTCAAATATTGTTGTACCTTGCTCACACTGTTAATGCGAATCTCTCCCAAAAATGCCTCCTGGGAAGGGGACAGGGGAAGCCACCCAGGCGTTCACTGGGAAGTTTTGGGCCCTTTACTGAGGTTAAAACCAGCCAAGTATAGGTAACAAATATTTTTTTAGTTTTTATAGACACCTTTTTAGGATGGGGGAAAGGCTTATCCCCACCAAAAAGGGACCTCAACCATGGTGGCTTTAAAAAAATACTGGAAGAAATTTGCCCAAGATTTGTAATACCTAAGGTAATTTGGGTCAACAATGGTCCAGCTTTTGTTGCCCCGGTAATCCCCGGGATGGCCAAGACATTTTTGGGGGTTGATTGGAAATTTCATTGTGCATAACAGACCCCAAACTCCGGACAGGGAGAGAGAATTAAAAGAACCATTAAAGAGACCCTCAAAAAAATTGACCACAGAGACAGCATTAAATGATTGGATAAGCTCTCCTATCCCATTGTGCTCTTCCGTTAGGACATCCCCGGAACAGTTTGGGCTGACCCCTTTTGAATTTATGCTCTAACAGGGGGCCCCTCGCCACTGGTAGAAATTGCCTCTGTACATAGTGCTGATGTGCTTCTTTCCCCCCCTTTGTTCTCTAGGGCTCAAGGCTCTCGAGTGGTGATGACTTAGCGTGGAAGAACGCAGCTATGGGAGGAGCCTACTCAGAGAAGGAGACTTTGCACGTTTCCACCTCGCTTTCCAAGCTCGTGATTCGTGATCTCTACATTAGACACCACTGTGCAAGAAACCTTGAACCCAGTTTTAAGGGCCCCTACATCTTGCGGCGACCTTGCCGACTGCCTTAAAGTTGAAAGGATCCCCACTTGTGATACATGCTCTCCCAGTCCAGATCTTGCTCCGCCGACGACCCATGAATGGAAAATCGAAAAGAACTCTTAACACCCCCTTACACTTAAGCGTCGTCAAGGTGGACTCTGCTTCTTCACTATAGTGACCTATTCTAATTCCCACACTCCCCCAGAACAACTGATCCTGGGCAGGTGTCTGCCCAGAGTGGAGATTAATATGGAGCATCTCTACAGACACCCCACCTTGGATTTGGGTTTGGCCCCCCCTGTTTTCCAGTTTCTCTGTCAGCTGCAGCAGGCTAAAACTTGGATAAATCCCGAGAGACCCCAAAGATAACCACGCCTGATATGCCTATCTGGGAGCTGCCTCCTCCCGTCGGGGGGAAAATATGGGGAGGACAATTAGGCTGATGGCGGTCACCCTACAACTAAGAGCTGAGCTCTGAAAGCGGGACTTTTTTATTTTTTGTCCCAGAAATGGGAGGATCGAAGTACAGCTTTTAAAAAATGGGGGGGGATAGAACATTACTTTTGAAAAAAGCTGGGGTGTGAAAAAATTTTGGAAACCCACCTACTGGAGCCTCAATCCATTTTGGGGATGCTTTTAATCCTTAATGGGGCCCTTTCCCCCTCTGACAAAGAGCCCCCGGGGCCTCCAAAAATCACATTGCTCTGGGTCCGAGTCCTCAGGGCTCTCCCCTAGGGCCCTCTACCCCTGGGGGGCCGCCACTTTGGGACCCGGAGCCCTGGAGGGGGAAAGGGCCCCCCTGCCTAAGTTTTACATGCAAACCCTCAAAACATCATTTTTTACTGGCCCTTTGGGAAAAAAGGCAAAAAGACTGGATTAAGGGGAGACAATGGGGGTTTGATTCACATGTCTGGGTAGACGCAGGCCTCCTTATGACTAAAAAGACTAAAAATACAAAGTCCTTAAAACCTTTGCTAGGGCCTAATCCAGTACGGCTGAGCGAAAGGGCCCCTCAGGGCCCCCTACCCCTACTTCCTCAAAAACCAATGCCTAGCCGCAAACCCCTAGTAGTTTTATCCCCGGAGCTTCAAAACCCTCACTACTGGAGAAACGCCCCACACCCCCCCCGTGCAAAACAATGCAAAAAGGTTTTTTCAACCTAAAAAAGGGAGCTTTTTAGGCCCCTCAATGCCACTTAAACCCCGAAACCACCTTTCCCCCTGCTGGGTTTTGTTTGTTTATCAGGCCCCCTTGTTATGAAGGGGTTTGGCCCTGACGGGAACTTTCCATTTTCGAAACCCTCCTGAGGAGCAAGCTCCTTGGGGGGCCCAAAAAAAGCCCAACTCGACGGAGGTGTCCGGGAAGGGCTCTGCCCTAGGGAAAGGGATCCATTACCCATCTCCCTCTTTGCAAAATCCCTTTTGTAACTTTTTAACCAAACTGAGTCAAATAAGTAACCCTTTGGTGACAGGGTAAACTATTCCTATGATGGGCATGCAATACTGGACTAACCCCTTGTTTTTTCTCTACTACAGCCTTTTAACAGTCTAAGCATTTCGGTTGGGCATGATCCAGCTAGTTCCCCGGGTTTTTCTATCAAACCCTAAGGGGGGTGATCATCAATGAGTTTTGACTAAACGGCCTACTCGCTTTTAAAAGAGAGCCTGTAACCATGACCTTAGCCGTTATGCTTGGGTTGGGGATGGCCACGGGTATAGGAACAGGGACCACTATCCTGGTCACAGGACCACAACGTTAGAAAAAGGACTTTTGGGGAACTACGTTTGGGTTTTTTTTTTTTTTGCTAGGACTTAAATGGATCACCAAGCTTCTAAAAAGTCTCTTAGCAATTTAGAGGAATCTCTGACCCTTTTCTATCTGGGTGGGTTCCCCACAGAACCGGAGGGGATTAATCTACTGTTCCTAAAGGAAGTGGATTATGTGCGACCTTTTAAAAGGGAAAAAAGCTGCTTTTTTTGTAATCACTTGGGGGCTATTAGAGATTCCATGAGCAAGCCAGAGAGAGGCTAAAAGACGTCAAAGGGAAAGGGAGACTAACCCTGGGGGGTTCGAAGGATGGTTTAACAGGGCCCCCCTTTGGGTGACCACCCCCACTTTCTGGCCTTTATGGGACCCCTTTAAAGATTTTATTTCTATTGCTTTACAGTAGGGGCCCGCTAACTAACAGGTTTTTTAGCTTTTGTTAGGGAACGGGTGAGTGCAGTCGCAACTCATTAGGTGCTTAGACGAACAGTTACAGGGTCTCCGAACCGGAGGAGACTGGCTTAATTATCCCCTCAGTATTCTGAATACTAGAACTATCCAACAAGAGAAAAAGTGGGGAATGAAAGGATGAAAAAAAAGAAAAAAATTAAAAATTTCAAAAAGGGACACAGAGCAGGCCTTTGAGTACGTGACTCTGGCTTAGTGAAATAACAGGAAACGAGCTGACTATTGCCACTCCCACCTAGGAGCCCGCACAAATACCGACCTCTGGGACCATGGGAAAAAGATCGTGGTGTGTTACAAATTGATTGGTCCACAGTGTGCGGGCTTGAACCATTTAAAATAATTGGTCTAGAAATCATAGAGTGTCATGAAGGGATTGGTCAACATTGCGCAGGCTCCTGATGTTACAAAATGATTGGTTCACAATGCATGGGCTTTGTAGTAACCCTATAAAAGCTTCCCTGATTCTGCACACAGGGCCTTCATCCCTCTACCCCTGTGTGGTGTATGACTGTGGGCCCCAGCATGCTGGAATAAAAATCCTCTTCCTGTTTGCATCAAGACCATTTCTCGTGAGTGATTTCGGGTGCCGTCTTTCCCGAGACTGAGCCCGGGGAGTCCTCTGGAGCGGGAGTTTCATTTGGTTCCCTGACCGGGAATTGAGACCACCCCTCACGCCTGAGAACCGACTTGGAGGTAAGGGGATCCCCTCTGAAATGTGTGTGTGAATATGAATGTGTCGGCCGGTGTCTTAGTTCTGTGTACTAAGTTGTTCTGAGTGTTTTTTGTTTTAAGAAACGCACGCTTTTGGTTTGGTTTGCAGCTGTCCTCCTGGGCTGTAAGGAACGGAGGACTGTGATCAGCACAGGTGCTAAGAGGATCACAGGCTGCCACCCTGGGGGACGCCCCGGAAGCTCAGGAGAGCCAGAGGCTAGGGAGACAAGCTCCCATCTGTACGGTGTGTTCGGTATTATAGAGCCGTCCCCTAAGGGCGTAGGCTCATCTGGCCATCACGGATCTGTATCCCTGGTGGCCTCCTACTATCAGTCTGAGGACCGAGTTCTGTTGTTGAAGCGGAAACCTCCCCCTGTGTAGCCGGTCGAGTCTTTCGCCTGCCTGTGGGAAACGCAGACGGGTCGCAAGTGTTTGGATCTGTTAGTTTCTGTTCTGTGCATCTTTGTCTTGTGTGTCTGTGTCCTCATTTTTGTCATGGGACAGGTGGTGATGACTCCCCTTAGTTTGACTCTTGACCATTGGACTGAAGTTAAATCTCGGGCTCATAATTTGTCACTTGAGGTTAAGAAGGGACCCTGGAAGACTTTCTGTGTTTCTGAATGGCCGACATTCAGGGTTGGTTGGCCATCAGAGGGAACCTTCAACTCTGAGACTATTCTGGCTGTTAAAGCAATCATTTTTCAGTCTGGACCCGGCTCACATCCTGACCAAGAGCCCTACATTCTTACATGGAGAGATTTGATAGATAACCCTCCACCGTGGGTTAAACCATGGTTATACAAACCTAGAGAGCTGGACTCCCGAGTTCTGACTCTAGAAAACAAAAGAGAGCCAGACTCCCAAGTTCTGACTCTAGAAAACAAAAGAGAGCAGGACTCCTGAGTGCTGACTCTAGGAAACAAAAGAGAGCCGGACTCCCGAGTTCTGGCCTTAAAAAATGAAAGAAAATGTTCACTTGAGAAGGACAAACCTTCTCCTTGTATCTACCCCAAGATCAAGGAGCCGCCAGCTTGGCGGGAACCCCAACCCGCTCTCCCTCCCCCTTATCCGGCACGACGTATCATTGGAGGACCCTCTGCCCCTCTTGAAGCTCCGGCGACAGGAGGACCGGCAGCTGGGACTCGGAGCTGGAGAGGGGCCACTCTGGAGCGCGCAGATGGGATCGTGACATTACCACTGCGCACCTTCAGCCCTCTCGTGCCAAATGGTCAATTGCAGCCCCTCCAGTATTGGCCCTTTTCCTCTGCATACCTTTATAATTGGAAAACTAACCACCCCCCTTTTACAGAGGATCCCCAACGCCTCACGGGGTTAATGGAGTCTCTTATGTTCTCTCATCAACCTGCTTGGGATGATTGCCAACAACTGCTGCAAACACTCTTCACAACTGAGGAGCGAGAGAGAATTTTGTTATAGGCTAGAAAAAATGTTCCTGGGACCGACAGGAGACCCACACAGTTGCAGAATGAGATCGACATGGGGTTCCCTTTGACTCGCCCCGGTTGGGATTACAACACGGCTGAAGGTAGGGAGAGCTTAAGAATCTATCACCAGGCTCTGGTGGCGGGTCTCTGAGGGGCCTCAAGAAGGCCCACAAATTTGGCCAAGGTAAGAGAGGTAATGCAGGGACCTACTGAGCCCCCTTCAGTTTTTCTTGAAAGACTCATGGAGGCCTTCAGGCGGTATACTCCCTTTAATCCTACCTCGGAGGCCCAGAAGGCCTCAGTGGCCCTGGCCTTCATAGGACAGTCAGCTCCGGACATCAAAAAAAAAAAAAAAAAAAAAAAAACTTCAGAGATTAGAGGGATTACAGGAGGCTGAATTACATGATTTGGTGAAAGAGGCAGAGAAAGTGTATTACAAAAGGGAGACGGAAGAAGAAAAGGAACAAAGAATAGAGAAGGAAAGAGAAGAAAGAGAGGAAAGACATGATAAAAGGCAGGAAAAGAAGTTGACTAAAATCTTGGCCACTGTAGTTGAAGGAAAATACAGTAGAGAGAGAGAAAAGGACTTTAGGAAATTCAGGACAGGCCCTAGACAGACAGTGAACCTGGGCAACAGGACCCCACTTGACAGGGATCAATGTGCTTATTGTAAGGAGAAGGGACATTGGGCAAGGGAATGTCCCAAGAAACAAAACAAAGGACCAAAAGTCCTAGCCCTAGGAGAAGACGAAGACTAGGGGAGACGGGGTTCGGACCCCCTCCCCGAGCCCAGGATAACTTTAAAGGTGGAGGGGCGACCAGTCGAGTTCCTGGTCGATACCGGAGCGGAGCATTCTGTGCTGCTACAGCCATTAGGAAAATTAAAAGACAAAAAATCCTGGGTAATGGGTGCTACCAGGCAACGGCAATATTCATGGACTACCCAAAGAACCATTGACTTGGGAATGGGACGGGTAGCCCACTCATTTCTAGTTATCCCTGAGTGCCCAGCACCCCTCCTAGGCAGAGACCTATTGACTAAAATGGGAGTTCAAATTTCTTTTAAACAAAGACATCCGGAGGTATCAATAAATGACAAACCCATCACGGTGCTAACTCTTCAATTAGATGATGAATATCGGCTATATTCCCCCTTGGTGGAGTCCAATCAAGACATACAATCCTGGGTGGAGCAGTTTCTTCAAGCATGGGCAGAAACTGCAGGAATGGGCCTAGCAAAACAAGTTCCCCCACAAGTTATTCAACTGAAATCTAATGCTACTCCAATATCGGTTAAACAGTACCCCATGAGTAAAGAGGCCCAGGAAGGGATCCGACCTCACATTCACAGATTAACCCAGCAGGGCATCCTGGTCCCTGTTCATTCCTCCTGGAATACTCCCTTGCTGCCAGTTAGAAAGCCTGGGACCAATGATTTCCGACCAGTACAAGACCTGAGGGAAGTCAATAAAAGGGTGCAGGACATACATCCAACTGTCCCAAACCCTTATAATCTCCTGAGTGCTCTCCTGCCAGGGCGAAGTTGGTATACAGTATTGGACTTAAAAGATGCTTTTTTCTGCCTGAGATTACACCCCACCAGTCAACCCTTGTTTGCCCTTGAATGGAGAGACCCAGGTACAGGTAGAACTGGATAGCTCACCTGGACCCAACTGCCCCAAGGGTTCAAAAACTCCCCGACCATCTTTGACGAGGCCCTACATAAAGATCTGGCCAACTTCAGGGCACAAAACCCCCAGGTGACCCTCCTCCAATATGTAGATGACCTGCTCCTAGCAGGAGCCACCAAACGGGACTGCTTAGAAGGCACGAGAGCACTGCTACTGGAATTGTCTGACCTAGGCTACCGAGCTTCAGCTAAGAAGGCTCAGATCTGCAAGAGAGAGGTAACGTGCCTGGGATATAGTTTACAGGATGGGCAACGATGGCTGACGGAGGCACGAAAGAGAACTGTAGTTCAGATACCAATCCCAACCACGGCTAGACAAGTACGAGAGTTTCTGGGGACAGCGGGGTTTTGCAGACTGTGGATCCTGGGGTTCGCAACCTTAGCAGCCCCACTCTATCCATTGACTAAAGAAAGAGGGAAATTCGCCTGGGCTTCTGAACATCAGAAAGCATTTGATGCCATCAAAAAGGCCCTGCTGAGCGCACCTGCTCTGGCACTCCCGGATGTAACTAAACCTTTTACCCTTTATGTGGACAAGCGTAAGGGGGTAGCCTGGGGAGTACTAATCCAATCCCTAGGGCCATGGAAAAGACCTGTTGCCTACCTGTCAAAAAAACTTGATCCAGTTGCCAGTGGATGGCCTGTCTGTCTGAAGGCTATTGCGGCTGTGGCCGTGTTGGTCAAGGACGCTGACAAGTTAACATTGGGGCAAAAAATAACTATAATAGCCCCCCATGCACTGGAGAGTATCGTCCGCAGCCCCCAGACCGATGGATGACCAATGCCCGCATGACCCACTACCAAAACCTGCTTCTCACCGAGAGAGTCACGTTCGCTCCACCAGCCACCCTCCACCCCGCCACTCTTCTGCCTGAAGAGACTGATGAACCAGTGACTCATGATTGTCACCAACTATTGGTTGAGGAGACCGGGGTCCGCAAGGACCTTACAGACGTCCTGCTGGCCGGAGAAGTGCTGACCTGGTTCACTGATGGGAGTAGCTATATAGTAGAAGGTAAGAGGATGGCCGGGGCGGCGGTGGTGGACGGGACCAACACGATCTGGGCCAGCAATCTGCCGGAAGGAACTTCAGCACAAAGGGCTGAGCTCATAGCCCTCACGCAAGCCTTGCAGCTGGCCAAAGGAAAATCCATAAACATTTACACGGACAGCAGGTATGCTTTTGCGACTGCTCATGTGCATGGGACCGTCTATAAACAGAGGGGACTGCTTACTTCAGCAGGAAAGGAAGTTAAAAACAAAGAAGAAATTCTAAGTTTGTTAGAAGCCTTGCATTTGCCAAAAAGACTAGCTATTATACATTGCTTTGAGCACCAGAAGGCCAAAGATTTCATCTCAAAAGGGAACCAGATGGCTGACCAGGTAGCCAAGCAGGCAGCCCAGGGTGTTAGCCTTCTGCCTGTAATAAAAAAGTCCAAAACCCTAGAACCTGGACGGCAGTACACCTTGGAAGACTGGCAAGAGATAAAAAAGATAGACCAATTCTCTAGGGCCCCAGAGGGAACTTGCTATACCTCAGATGGGAAAGAGATCCTACCCCAAAAGGAGGGACTAGAATATGTCCAACAGATACATCGTCTAACCCACCTAGGAGCTAAACATCTGCAGAAACTGATTAGAACATCCCCTTATTATGTTCTGAGATTGCCGGGGGTAGCTGACTCAGTGGTCAAATATTGTGTACCTTGCCAGCTGGTTAATGCGAATCCTTCAAAAATGCCTCCTGGGAAGAGACTGAGGGGAAGCCACCCAGGCGTTCACTGGGAAGTGGACTTCACTGAGGTAAAGCCAGCCAAGTATGGTAACAAATATTTATTAGTTTTTATAGACACCTTTTCAGGATGGGTAGAGGCTTATCCTACCAAAAAGGAGACCTCAACCATGGTGGCTAAGAAAATACTGGAAGAAATTTGCCCAAGATTTGTAATACCTAAGGTAATAGGGTCAGACAATGGTCCAGCTTTTGTTGCCCAGGTAAGTCAGGGACTGGCCAAGACATTGGGGATTGATTGGAAATTACATTGTGCATACAGACCCCAAATCTCAGGACAGGTAGAGAGAATGAACAGAACCATTAAAGAGACCCTCACAAAATTGACCACAGAGACAGGCATTAATGATTGGATAGCTCTCCTACCCTTTGTGCTCTTCCGGGTTAGGAACATCCCCGGACAGTTTGGGCTGACCCCCTATGAATTGCTCTACAGGGGGCCCCCTCCACTGGTAGAAATTGCCTCTGTACATAGTGCTGATGTGCTTCTTTCCCAGCCTTTGTTCTCTAGGCTCAAGGCACTCGAGTGGGTGAGACAACAAGCGTGGAAGCAGCTATGGGAGGCCTACTCAGGAGAAGGAGACTTGCAAGTTCCACATCGCTTCCAAGTCGGGGATTCGGTCTACATTAGACACCACTGTGCAAGAAACCTTGAGACCCAGTGGAAGGGCCCCTACATCGTGCTGCTGACCATGCCGACTGCCTTAAAGGTTGAAAGGATCCCCACTTGGATACATGCCTCCCATGTCAATCTTGCTCCGCCGCCGGACCCAGAATGGAAAATCGAAAAGACTAACAGCCCCCTTACACTTAAGCTTCGTCATGTGGACTCTGCTTCTTCAGCTAAGTGACTCTACTAATCCCCACACCCCCCAGAAACTGACCTGGCAGGTGATCTCCCAGATTGGAGATGTAATATGGAGCATCTCTACAGACACCCCACCTTGGACTTGGTGGCCACCACTGTATCCAGATCTCTGTCAGCTGGCAGCAGGCTTAGAAACTTGGGATATACCCTAGGTAGACCCCAAAGAGAACACCCTGATATGCCTATCTGGGAGCTGCCCCTGCCCGTCAGGGGGAATATGGGGAGGAAAATTAGGCTGCGGTCACCCACAACTAAGAGCTGAGCTCTGAAAGCTGGACATTTATGTTTGTCCCAGAAATGGGAGGGATCGAAGTACAGCTGTTAAATGTGGGGGGATAGAACATTACTTTTGTAAAAGCTGGGGATGTGAAACAATTGGAACCACCTACTGGAAGCCTCAATCCAGTTGGGATGCTATTATCCTTAATCGGGCATCCCCCTCTGACAAAGAGACCCCAGGCCTCCAAAAATCACATTGCTCTGGGTCCGAGTCCTCAGGGCTCTGCCTACGGCCTCTTAGTCCTGGTGGCCGCCACTTTAGACCCGGAGTCTGGATGGGGCAAGGGCCCTGCCTAAGTTTTACATGCAACCCTCTAAACATCACTTTTACTGGACCTGGGAAAAAGGCTAAAGACTGGATTAAGGGGAGACAATGGGGGTTACGATTCTACATGTCTGGTGTAGACGCAGGCCTCCTTATGACTATAAGACTAAAAATACAAAGTCCTTCACCATTGCCCCTAGGGCCTAATCCAGTACTGGCTGAGCGAGGCCCCTCAGGCCCACTACCTCTACTTCCTCAAAAACCAATGCCTAGCCGCACCACTAGTAGTTTGATCCCAGGAGCTTCAACCATCACTACTGGAGAAACGCCCCATCACCCCCCAGTGCAGACAATGCAAAGGTTATTCAACCTAGTACAGGGAGCTTTTCAGGCCCTCAATGCCACTAACCCAGAAGCCACCTCCTCCTGCTGGGTCTGTTTGTCATCAGGCCCCCCTTGTTATGAAGGCTTGGCCCTGACAGGAACTTTCCATGTTTCTGACCATCCTGAGGAGCAATGCTCCTGGGGGTCCCAAAATAAGCTAACTCTGACGGAGGTGTCCGGGAAGGGGCTCTGCATAGGTAAGGTATCCATGACCCATCTACATCTTTGCAACTCTTCTGTAACTCTTAACCAAACTGAGTCAAATAAGTACCTGGTGTCAGGGAAAAATCAATGATGGGCATGCAATACTGGACTAACCCCTTGTGTCTCTACTACAGCCTTTGATCAGTCTAAGCATTTCGGTGTCATGATCCAGCTAGTTCCCCGGGTTTACTATCACCCTGAGGAGGTGATCATCAATGAGTATGACTATCGGCCTACTCGCTCTAAAAGAGAGCCTGTAACCATGACCTTAGCCGTTATGCTTGGATTGGGGATGGCCACGGGTATAGGAACAGGGACCACAGCCCTGGTCACAGGACCACAACAGTTAGAAAAAGGACTTGGCGAACTACGTGTTGCTATGACTAAAGATCTCCAAGCTCTAAAAAAGTCTCTTAGCAATTTAGAGGAATCTCTGACTTCTCTATCTGAGGTGGTCCTACAGAACCGGAGGGGATTAGATCTACTGTTCCTAAAGGAAGATGGATTATGTGCGACCTTAAAGGAAAAATGCTGCTTTTATGTAGATCACTTGGGAGCTATTAGAGATTCCATGAGCAAGCTCAGAGAGAGGCTAGAAAGACGTCAAAGGGAAAGGGAGACTAACCATGGGTGGTTCGAAGGATGGTTTAACAGGTCCCCTTGGATGACCACCCTACTTTCTGGCCTGATGGGACCCTTAATGATTTTACTTCTATTGCTTACAGTAGGGCCCTGCATAACTAACAGGTTTATAGCTTTTGTTAGGGAACGGGTGAGTGCAGTCCAACTCATGGTGCTTAGACAACAGTACAGGGGTCTTCCGAACCGGGAGGAGACTGGCTACTAGCCCCCTCAGTTCTAGGATTAGAACTATCAACAAGAGAAAAAGTGGGGAATGAAAGGATGAAAAAAAGAAAAATAAATAAAAATTTAAAAAAGGGACACAGAGCAGGCCTTTGACTACATGACTCTGGCCTAGTGAAATAATAGGAAATGAGCTGACTATTGCCACTCCCACCTAGAAGCCCGCACAAATACCGACCTCTGGGACCATGGGAAAAAGATTGTGGTGTGTTACAAATTGATTGGTCCACAGTGCGTGGGCTTGAACAATTTAAAATAATTGGTCTAAAAATCATAGAGTGTCATGAAGGGACTGGTCAACATTGCACAGGCTTTTGATGTTACAAAATGATTGGTTCACAATGCATGGGCTTTGTTGTAACCCTATAAAAGCTTCCCTGATTCTGCACGTGGGGCCTTCAGCCCTCTACCCCTGTGTAGTGTACGACTGTGGGCCCCAGCGTGCTGGAATAAAAATCCTCTTGCTGTTTGCATCAAGACCATTTCTCGTGAGTGATTTGGGGTGCCATCTTTCCCGAGACTAAGCCTGGGGAGTCCTCCGGAGCGGGACTTTCAACACAATTAAGCTAGAAATTTCATCCAGAAGGAAAGATCAATGCTGCTGAAATAACCTTGTGAGGGCTCAGGAGAAGGCCAAAGATCAGCTTTAAGTGCTACTCACATGGGACTGCATTTGACTCCTTCATTTTTATACCAAGAATGTTGATATAGTCTCTTACTCTGAGCACTAGCTAGCCTGGAGCTTCAGCAATCCTCCTGTCTCAGTCTCCCAAGTTCTGAGATTACAACTGGCAGAATCAACCTCTATTTGCACAGCCAAATGTAGACCTAGACTATACATACTCTTCTGAGGCAAGAGGATTGTTAAAGCTCCAGGCTAGCTTGGGCTGCAGAGTAAGATGCTATGTTGTGGGGAACCATAGGGCACTAGGAAACCAAAAGTGCCTCTATCTTCAATAATGACTCCATTTTGTGATAAGTTGTCTGTTCTGGAAAGTCACAAGGTCTGCAGTTGTTTGTTAACCCATGCACGGAGAAAGAACAATGTAACCCATAAAGAATGAGGGGGCCGTTATCTTGTGGCTTTAGGGCTGGGGCCTTATCCTGTGGAACATCTTGTGCCTTTGGGACCGGGACCATATCCTATTGAAACAGAACTGTAGTAATACCTAAACTGCTGACAAACTTCCCTGTTCTGCTGTATAAAAGGCACCCTGAGAAAAATAAAAATTGCAGCTTGATCAGACTCCTGTCTTGCTGTTGGTTCCTTGTGTCTCTTGTCCCTTTCATTTCAGGTTTTCTGGGGTCCATGCTCCTGTTGAAGCCCCACTGGCCGGGGCACTATGTCAACAAATAACAACAAAATCCATGTATAAATGTCCTTGTACCACTTAGAGGGTAAACTGGGAGACACTATAGGATGAGATACAGTCTGAAATGAAATCAAGAGAGTAAAAAGGAGAAGCTCTGGGGGCAGAAAATCCTGGATATAAGGTAAATTGTGACTTTTCAGAGAATTGATTCATAGATGCCCCATGCTTGGAAAGCTGCTTCTTCTAAAGATGAGCATGTTGCAGGTAGAAAACATTTTCAATATTTGCAAATTCTCTGCAGTCATTAATTTTGGTAGTGCAGTCACCCAACAGAGGTGATAATTAAACCATCTGTGTGTTTATATTGCTCATCCTCAGAGCTGCTTACTACACATTTGCCTCCTCCCAGCATATTAAGGGCAGAATAATCCCAATAATAATCCCTAAATGTATGGCAGCTTTTATTTTTATTTTTGTTTCTTTTTGAGGTCTCTTTAATGCAGGGCAGGAGGGACACTGTATCAGGCTCAGGGTTGTATGTTCAAATCCTCTCTTCTCCATATGCAGTGCTGGGTGGGAAACTCAGTTTCCTCTCTTGTGTTAGCTGATGATCATACTCAGTGCATGCCACTGTTGTGGGGAACTCACTGCAATGAGGAGAACATGAGCTGTGTACTGTCAAATACAACTCACAGAACCCATGCATGACACTCAGTACAAAGTCCTGGATTTGATCCTCAGAAGAACTGGACATGATGAGGCACTCCTGTAGAACTATAATAGCAAGTTCAAGGCCAGCCTGGATACAGGAGACCCTGGCTCAAAATAAACAAATAAATAATATATCCATCCATCCATACATATGTGCATACATATTCAATCCACATTTCTTTTTTTTCCTAAAAGAACAGTGGTGGTTTGAATCAGATGCCCCCATATACTCACATGTTCTGAATGCTTGGTCCCTAGCAGATGGCAACTTGGGAGGTGAAGCTTTGCTGAGATTGTGCCACTTGTGGCAGACTTTGCAGTTTACTAGCTCCTAGCTTGCCAGTGTTAGCACTCTTAATTCTCCTGCTGCTGTTTCCCACCTGCTATTAACAAGGTGATAATGTACAGCCTCTATTCTGCCATCTTCCCCTGCCATCATGAAGCTTCACCTGGAGACGTCAAGCGAAATAACAACTTTTCCTCCCGTCAGCTGCTTTGGCTCAGGTATCCTGTCTTGGCAATGTGAAGGTAATTACAAGAAGGAATACATTTCAAAGTACATTGAGTAAGCAATCTATAAAGCACAAACAATAAATGACAAGGTGAAAGATTAACTTCAGTCATGATGGGTATAATACTTACATTGAATCAACAACTAGGCCTCTACTTTTATTTTTATTTTTTTTTATTTTTTTAATTTATTTATTTGAGAGCGACAGACAGAGAAAGAGGCAGAGAGAGAGAGAGAGAGAGAGGGAGAGAGAGAGAATGGGCACGCCAGGGCCTCCAGCCACTGCAAATGAACTCCAGATGCATGTGCCCCCTTGTGCATCTGGCTAACGTGGGTCCTGGGGAATCGAGCCTTGAACCAGGGTCCTTAGGCTTCACAGGCAAGCGCTTAACCACTAAGCCATCTCTCCAGCCCGAGGCCTCTACTTATGTAAACTCGATCACCAATAGTTATACAAACTGTAGGATACCATCTTTTCTGTTGAAATGTGCAAATTTTAAAAAGGAAAATGCATTTCTACCTGGCATAGTAGTGTACAACTATAATCTGAGCACTTGGGAGTCTGAGTCAGGAGGCTAGTGTGTTTGAGGTTAGCTTGGGCTACATAGTAAGACCCTGTCTCAAAAGAATGTGTCCTCACAATAGAGCATGTCTTTTTGTTTGTTTGGTATTAATGAAATAGTGATACATGTAAATATATATGCAGGTATTTCCCATTCCCCAAATAAAATGTTTGAAGCAACATAAAAGTCTCAAAGTGGAGGATGAAGTATCTGATGGACATATCATCCAGCACAATAAAGTGTGGGATATCTGAAGTGGATCCATTACCACAAACAATGATATTTTCAATCAATTGCCTTGTTATCTAACTCTGACTCTCATTGTCTCTTCCTTTCTCCTTCTCTCGTCACTCCCCCCCCCCCACCTTCTGTAACTTGGCTATTTCTCTAGTTCTTCTCATATCTGCTACTTCCTGCTCATCATCAAACTGGTCCTTGGACTGGTCACAGCCACGTGTCCAAGCCTAACCTATGGAAGCTGGAAAATCATCTATTTCTGAAGACATTTTCCCTATTTAAAAAATGCCTGTCTTTTGCCTTTTAAAGGTACCACAGGTAGGCCAGGAGTGGGTCATCAGCTTATCACTGTATCTTTTACCACAACACTATCATTTTCTTCTCTGTATCGGTTTCTTTTTTTTTTTTTTTTTTTTTGCTGTATTTTGAGAATCTGAGGAATTGTCTTTATATGTCATGTTTTTAATCTAATCATATTTACAAACAGTTTAAAAGATTTTTCAATAAGAATTTGGGGCTAAATATCTTTTCATTCTTAGTTTTAAATACTGGATTTGAAATCCATGGGTGGATTGCCCATAGTCCATTATTTCTATGTAAGTTTTAAATCATGTTTCCATTGTTATTCTCCTAACTTAATGAAAGCACATTTTGGATGCATTTATTTATATTCACAGAAAATCCTTTCAGCACTCAGCAGTGTCTACATTTCATTCTTGAGGACATAGTACAGTCCCAATTTCCCTCACCTCACTGGAGCCACTATTCATTCTTACCAATTGAATGCACACAGATACTCTGTGAGCTGTAGCAGCGGAGAGGAGACCTGTCTTCTCCCCATCACTTGATTGGCACAGACTGGCTCTAAGACCTGGAAAGATCCACAAAATAAGACCCTTGGGTCTCTGAGTGACACCAGGGCTGGTGGAGGGGCCAGACCCAGAAGAGAACAAGAGCCTGGGCCCTGAGCAACTCTGTGGGACAGATCTAGGGCAGATCCATAAGGCAAGAGCTTGTGTTCCTGATAGACCCTGTGGAACATCAAGAACTGCTCCCCTGTCTCAGAGGGTGATATCCTGAGAAACTGGCCTTCACTGTATGATGTCTCATGACAATAGATCCCACATATGTTAGTTCTGCCAAGAGAGTTTGTTGCCAAAATTGGAATTTCTCTTCACTATCTTTCAGTAATAGTGTTTAACTTTGGTTTGTAATAGTGTATAGCTTTGGCTATTTTTGAGAAGTAGGGATAGACCCATTGCATGATAAAACATGAAAAATTCTGAATTATTTCCAATTCACCCACTGCTCAGATGTCACTTTGACAGAATGTTGATCTATACAACCTTTGACTCTGATGCTTCACCTATGCACATGTCATCTTTCATGGCAAAAGTGACCTTGAACCCACAGAAAAAGCTACTTATTACTTGACCATAAAATAAAGAGATGGACCTGGATTGTCTAAATGGGCCACTGTAAATTATCATGAATAACATGCCTGTCCTGGAACACTTTACTCTAAAGTTTGGTTTTAATTTCTTACTACTTTTCATCCTCCACATTCTTAAATGGACCATAGGATCAGCACAACTATTAATTAATAAATGGGTCATCAATTAGGCACAACTATTAATTAGTAAGTCTTCTCTAATGTTTTGAAACTACTTACAGTCTCAGGAGCTAGGAAGGACTGAGTTAGGCAGTCTTGATGCATATATATATATATATATATATATATATATATATATATATATATATATATATAGCAACTTCTATACTTACAGACAACAAATCATGGTATTTCCTTTCCCTCCCCCACTTTCCCCTTCATAACTCTGCTGTCTGTCATATACCCACCCTCTCTCCATTAGTCTCTCTTTTAATTTGATGTCATCATCTTTTTCTCTTATTATGAGGGTCTTGTGTAGGCATTGTTAGGCACTGTGAGGTCTTGGATATCGAGGCCAATTTCTGTTTGGACAGTTGTATGTAAGGAGTAGTACCCTTCCTTTGGCTCTTACATTCTTTCTGCCACCTCTTCCACAGTGGACCCTGAGCTTTGGAGGGTGTGAAATGTTTCAATGCTGGACACTCCTCCATCCCTTCTTCTCAGCACAATGTTGCCTTTTGGGTCATCCCAGTGCTCATCACCATCTGAAAAGAGAAGCTTCTCTATCCAGAAGTGAGAGTAGCATTAATATATAGTATGAACATTAAGTGTAGTGATTTCAGGGCTATTTGGTGAGAGTAATAAATGCATTTATCCAGACAAGAGCAGGCTTTGTACCCCTAAGGCTCATGACCTCCCCTGCCATAGGTTTCTGATTAAGTTTTCAGTACCAGGCATGTATTTCCTCTCATAGAGTGGGCCTTCAGTCCAATTAGAGAGCAGTTGGTTTCCCCTAGAGAAGATGTGCCACTATTGCACTTGTACACTCATTTGGCCTATCTGGCCAAACTTGAGGCTTCCAATGTCCACTGTTTTCACCACTGATGACTTCTGTCTCCCATAAGGCTGCATACAGTGCATATTTTTCCAGCTTTCAGTTGGCTAGGCTACAGGAGAAGGTTTTCTGCTCAGCACCAGCTTGATTTCTCAATGACTTTCCCACTCAGGTATGTGAAGACTTCAGCAATAGGGTCTCACAATCTCTTTCTCATGGCAAGCCAAGGGCCTTGGCAATAGGCTATAATGTTTTGGAGGCAAAAAGGATCTCCATGGCCAACAACTCACTGGAAGGTATCCCAACCCTGTCACTGACAATTTTCTCGTAACAATTTGTGGCTTCTGGATGTGCCATTATTCAAGAAAGTAGGTTTTCCAATGTCTTATTCAGAATATCTTGAATTATGATTGACCCTCCCCCTGGTATTTTTTTTAATACAATCTCTTCCTCTGACCTCACTTGGGCCTTTCTCCTTCATGTAATCCGTTCTTCTACTTACATATATAGAATACCATCCCCTTAAGACCTTCCCTCTACTCCCTCACTTATAGCCTTTTTGTTAGCTTATTGGACTCTCCTACTGATTTTTGGTTCCAGCTCACACAAAGGCTATACATTTTTAGCTAGGATCCACATATGAGAGAGAACATGTGACATTTGGCTTTCTGGGCCTGGGTTACTTCACTTACTATACTCCTTTCCAGCACCATCCATTTCCCTGAAAATTTTATAATTTCATTTTTCTTTAGTGCTGAACAAAATTCCATTGTGAAAATGTACCACATATTTATTATCCATTCATCTGTGGATGGACATCTAGGCTGGTCCCATTTCATAGCTATTGCGAATAGATCAGCAGTATGGTTGTGCAAGGATCTTTAAGGTTGTTAGAAGAGTCATTATGATATATGCCTAGAAGTGCTACAGCTGGATCATATGGTAAATTGAATTTTAGCTGCCTTGATCTTTTTTATTTCTTCCTGTCTACTGATTTTTGGTTTGCCTTGTTCTTCTTTTTCCAAGGCTTTAAGGTGAAGCATTAAATTGTTTATTTGTGAATTCTCTAATTTCTTAATGTGGACACTTAAAGATATACGTTTCCCTCTTAGGATTGCCTTCATTGTGTCCCAAAGGTTTTGGTATGTTGTGTTATCATCATCATTTGAGTTTATGAATTTATTGATTTCTTTTTTTATTCCTTCAATGACAAATTGCTCATTCAATAGTGTACTGTTTAATCTCCATGAATTTCTGTATGCTCTGTAGCTTTTCTTGTTGCTGATTTGCAGTTTAATCCCATTGTGGTCAGAGTACAAGGGATTACTTCAATTTTCCTGTATTTCTGGAGATTTGCTTTGTGTCCTAACATATGATGTATTTTAGAGAATGTTCCATGTGCTGCTAACAAAAATGTATATTCTGTAGCATTTGGATGAAATGTTCTGTAGATATCTGTTATGTCTATTTGTTACATGACATCATTTAACTCAGATGTCTCTCTGTCTGTTTATTTTTTGCTGGGATGACCTGTCAGTTGATGAGAGTGGGGTATTGAAGTCACCCACTACAATTGTGTTTGATGTTATCTGTGACCTTAAGTCTAATAGTGTTTGTTCAATGAAACTGGGAGCCCCCATGTTAGGTGCACATATGTTTAGGATTGTAATGTCATCCTGTTGGAGTGTTTCTTTAATCAGTGTAAAATATCCTTCTTTATCTTTCATCACTAATGTTGGTTTGAAGTCTATCCTGTCAGATATTAGTTTAGTGACCTCTACTTGTTTCCTATGCTCATTTGCTTGAAATGCCATTTTCCATCCTTTCACCCTAAGACAGTGTCTATCTTTTATTGAGAGATGAGTTTCCTGAAGGCAACAAATGGCAGGATCTTGCCTTTTAATCCAGTCTGCAAGCCTGTGTCTTTTGGGTGGTACATTGAGGCCATTGACATTAAGAGTTATTACTGAAAGGTATGCATTTATTGTCCCCATTCTTCTTAATTTGTAGCATTTTCTGTTTTCCCTTTACTGGTTTGTTTTAACTGTTATGTGAGTGTGGTTTATTTTTTCCTATTTCCTCCTGTGTGTGTTTTGCTTTCTCTTCAGCATGAAGAATTCCCTCAACTATTTTCTGTAGAGCTAGTTTAGTTGACATAAATTCCTTTAACCTGTTTTTGTTGTGGAATGCTCTTATTTTCTCCATCAATTTGGATCGATAGCTTTGCAGAATAAAGTAATCTTGGTTGACAGCTGTTATCTTTCAGAAAGTTGAATACATCATTCCAAGCCCTTCTGGCTTTTAAAGTTTGTGTTGAGTAATCTGCAGTTATTCTGATTGGTTTGCCTTTGTAGGTGACTGTTTTATCTCTCTAACTGCTTTCAGTACAGTTTCTTTGGTTTGTGTGTTTAGTAGTTTAATTATGACATTAAACTCATCACTTCCTGCTATTTAAAGCCAGAGGTTAGCTTCACCCATATTTTTAGGAGGAACTGGAGCTGAGTTGTATGTGAGTTTGAAAAATATATTATGACAATATATTTATAAAATCATGCCTTAATAGATATTGTGCTTAAAGCATTCCCTTTGAAATCTTACTGCAGAAAGGCTATGGGCTGATGTTCTGTGTATGCCAGCACACTACACCACTGCACTGGTCACTGTGTCCAGTGTGGAATGCAGTGACCAATGCTGAAGCTGTTGGTCTCAGTCCACTTGTCCTATTCTTAAGTGATAAAAATGGATAAGAGGCCCGTACAATTTCTTCTTTTTATTAATTGATTTATTTTGGTGTGTGTGTGTGTATGTGTTTTCATGTGCATGTTTTCATTGGTATGCCCATGTGATGGTGGTTATGTGGCCACCAGAGGACAATTTCTGTTGATCCTTGCCTTCTATCTTATTTGAGGCAGGGTCTCTCTTCTGTGTTACTGTTGTAAATGTGTATCTGGATTGCAAGTTTTTCACACATTCTCCTGTCTTGGCCTCCTTTCCACTCTGGGCACACTGGGATTACAAATGCTAATGCTGCAGCATCTGGGTTTACATAGGTTCTGGGGATCTTAAGTATGTCCTCATATGAGGCAAATGCATTGTTCTTTGAGCCTTTTGCTCTGTGCCCAGATTTTTCTTAGTTTTATTGACAAATAACAATTACATATATCTTTGGAGAATAATTAATGTATGTAATGTGAGAAATTCAAATATATATTATACAATAAGCATTACATGATGCATATATATCATGTATACATCATATGTATAATATATATATATATATATATATATACATATATATATATATATATATATATATATATGTATATGCATACACATGTGTGTATACTGTATATAAAATACCATTACTACCAGAGTTGTGGGCCAGTGTCTGGGAGGGCCCAGATTTTGGAAGGATGGGCAGGAGATCCCAACCAATCATGTTCAGCCATCCACTACAAGAAAACCAAATAGAAATAAGGTATGATAAGAATTAGGAAAACAACTATACTTGGTGTAGAAATGGTAGGAACATGAGGGGACTAGAATTCATAGCTCTGTCTTTGGAAGTGCTGGTATGATATTCCTTCCCAAGTGACATAGGGAAGGAGAGGGGGCAGTAAAAAGCATCCATAGTTAATCAGTCTTGACAAAACTGTGGCCCTCTTGAGCATCATCACAGGACTGATAAGGAGGCCTTGTCCAGGATAAGAATGGTATTGTTTCCTGAGCGTAATCTAGATTCCTGTCACAAGATGTTTATTGATCAGACCTGATCATCTTGGAAGCCAAGGTGATTTCTGAAGCCAATGAGAGTGGTGCAACACAGAGGCAGACATGCCAAGTTTTGTCCTGCTTTCACTTACTCATCTGCTAATTTCAGCCCAAATATCTTCACAGTGCTTACAAGTTGGTTATATCCCCATCACCCATGCTCACTTTGGGGAGAATCTTGGAGGATGTATATAGTAAACAACTTCAGGTTCACTGAGATGAACTTCCGGAACAGATGCAGTTATGGAAGGAAGGGATTTATTGAAGCTTATAGATCCAGGGGAAGTTCCATAATGGCAGAAGAAGCTGGACCTGCTTTCACAGGTCCAAGCAGAGAGAGAATACACAAACCCAAAAGTCAAAAGTCACACAGCACACTTCAGGAACTACAGGTAGAACTAGGCACTTTGCATATTTTTAAGTTGGCATTTCAAATCCACCATCAAACCTTAAGATCCAATCTGCCCAATGACATCTCCTCCAGTCAAGTGTCTTTAGAACCAGACTAAAAACTAATAAAACACTGAATATATTGGGACCCATCTATTCAAACTACTACATTCTGACCCCGGCCCCCTATAGATTAAAAACCATCACACATTGTAAATTATATTCAGTCCAATTTCAAAGAGCCCCATAGTCTTGACCAATTTAAGATAGTTCCAAAGTCCCAAGTCTCATGTGAGATTTAAGACTATCTCTTGGCTGTGAGTCCTGTAAAATCAAACAAGTTAAATACTTCCAACATACAAAGGCACAGAGTAAACTTTTTTCAGCTGGTATAAAGCATAGCAAGGAGTGACTAAAACAATGTAAACTCAACCACCATCAAACAAACATCAAACTTCCGCAGATCAAGTCCAATACAACCAGAGACTGACAGTCGCCAGATTTTCCAATTCCACCCCTCCAGCTGGGCATAGTAGCCAGGGAATACTTCAATTCCAGGCCAACAGTGCACTCCATGGTAGCCCTTTTGGTATATCCAAAACATCTTTGGGTCTCCATGCAAACCATGGTCCATCTTCCAAAGGCTCTTCCAGCCTACTCATGAGGGTCATCATGTCCTGACTATGTGCCACACCTCAGCAGTGGCTCCTAAAACCATGTGCACTTCATGACCACTCCACATAGTTTTCCTGCTTCCAAAACTAATACCAGGTATGCAGGATGCAGCCATATTCTTAATTCAGGGAAGAAATAAACCATGACTTTGAAAAGTAGGTTCATTCACCAGTCAAATCTTTCAAAGAGTTTACATTTCTATCAGTCTTTCCTCAGACATCCTCTCCATTATTTTAATGTAAAGCAGTTACATTAAATCTTCCTTAAGACTGATAATGTGTTTGACAATAGCAGCTTCAGTAACCTAAAACCAGTCTCAGTGCCTGTAATTTTAACTTGCTTGAAGTTTTCTAACTTAAAATCTTAAATCTCTCAGTCCAATATCTTTAGTCATGCACATCAGTCCATTACAAATTTAACCTGGATCAAACTCTCTGGGTCTGGTAAGCAGAACTTAGCCAGCCATTATGCAAGTAGTCCAACTCCAATAAGGTTTTCTGCAGTCTTTCCTTACCCTTAGAAACTTCATAATCTGAGCCTCCAAATACAATTATCACTGCATTTAGCATTCTCAAACTCTCATCAGAATAGTCCATAAAACTTAGCTTAGTGCTCTAGAAGGCACCTTCAGTTGTAAGTATGAAGCCCATGCCCATTCCTCCAAAACAAAAATTCCAAATGACCTAAATCCACATGGTCAGATTCATCTACCCCACTCTTGTACCAATTTCTGTAGTATATAGTTTCAGGTTCGCTGAGATGAACTTCCAGACCAGACATAGTTATGGAAGGACAGGGATTTATTGAAGCTTACAAACCCAGGAGAAGTTCCATAATGGCAGAAGAAGGTGGCCTTGCTTTCACAGGTCCAAGCAAAGAGAGAGAAGCCACAGTCTCAAAAGCAACACAGCACACTTCAGCAACTCCAGGTGGAACTGGACACTTTGCATATCTTTAGATTGGAAGTTCAAACCCATCACATCACCACACCTTAAGATCTTCCCAATGATACCTCCTCCATCCAGGTGGCTACAGATCCAAAGTACATACTAATAAAACATTGACTATATTTTGGGCCATCTATTCAAACTACCACAATGTGACATGTTGGTCACAGGGCACAAATTTCCAGTTAGACAAGAGAAATATTTTAAAAAATATTTTGTTTACTTATTTGTGTGTGTGTGTGAGAGAGAGATGGGGGGGGGGAAAGAGAGATAGAGAGAGAGAAAAAATGGATATACCAGGACTAACTGCCACTGCCACTGCCAATGAATTCCAGATACATGTGCCACCTTGTGTGCCCCAGCCAGCGGGGCTTCAAAGGGAGCATGGACCCCAGAAAACCTGAAATGAAAGGGACAAGAGACACAAGGAACCGACAGCAAGACAGGAGTCTGATCAAGCTGCCAATTTTTATTTTTCTCAGGGTGCCTTTTATACAGTAGAACAGAGGAGTTTGTCAGCAGTTTAGGTATTGCTACAGTTCTGTTTCAATAGGATAAGGTCCCGGCCCCAAGGCCACAAGATGTTCCACAGCTGCAGGATAAGGCCCCAGCCCCAAAGCCACAAGATAACGACTCCCTCATTCTTTATGGGTTACATTTGCTCTTTCTCCGTGCAAGGGTTAACAAACAACTGAAGACCTTGTGACTTTCCAGAACAGACAACTTATCACAAAATGGAGTCATTATTCAGGATGGAGGCACTTTTGGTTTCCTAGTGCCCTATGGTTCCCCATACTTGTGCATCTGGCTTATATGGGTACTTGGGAATTGAACTCTGCTCTAAGGCTACAAAGGCAAACACCTTAACAGATGAGGCATCTCTCCAGCACAAAAGAAATATTTTCTAGATACTGATGCCTAGAATTGATTTAAAAAAAAAATATATTTCCTTCCTCTTTTGCCCCGGCCAGCGGGGCTTCAACGGGAGCACGGACCCCAGAAAACCTGAAATGAAGGGAACAAGAGACACAAGGAACTGACAGCAAGACAGGAGTCTGATCAAGCTGCCAAATTTTATTTTTCTCAGGGTGCCTTTTATCCAGCAGAACAGAGGAGTTTGTCAGCAGTTTAGGTATTGTTACAGTTCTATTTCACCAGCCCCCAAAACACATAAGATGTTCCACAGGATAAGGCCCCCAGCCCCAAAGCCAAGAGATAACGACTTTATGGGTTACATTGTTCTTTCTCTGTGTATGGGTTAATAAACAACTGCAGACCTTTGCCCCGGCCCCAGCCCCAAGGCCACAAGACAACGACTTAGCAAACAACTGCAGATCTTGTGACTTTCCAGAACAGACAGCTTATTACAAAATGGAGTCATTATTTAAGATGGAGGTACTTTTGCTTTCCTAGTGTCCACTGGTTCCCCACACTCTTTGATTTGCATGTCCGTTGGCACCCTGCTTTCTGCTGTCCCTTCTTCCTGTTCTTTTGCTGGTATCAAATCCCAGACCTCATGTTTTGTTTCATGTAAATATCTGTGTCTGTGAGACTATATGCTCTCTGACTGTAAACTTCCTGAAACAGAAGATTTTGCTCATCAAACATGGAGTTAGTGTTAGGTAGGACAAGAGTCCCAAGATGGAGTTGAATTAAGGGAAGAGAACAACAGCGTCCTGACTGAGACAACTTTAGATGTTGATATTGCCTACCCCTTTACTTCCCTGACTTAACAATGCTCTGCCATAGTTCCCTGCCAATATTATCTTAGAGACAACCTGGCTCCCCTTCTCCTCTGTTTGATCTCTGTCCCTCTGTCTAATTAGCTTTTCAGTGTGGTCCCTTCTGTCCCCTGCAGGCCCCAGTTCTTTGTCTTGTGTATCCTCTTCCCAAAAGGAAAAGCTCTATAAAAACCCAAGCTATCCAGAGTCATACCAGCTGTTCTCTCTCCTCCTGTGAGACTGCCTGAAAGCTCAGACCCCAATAAATAGATTTTGTCCCTGTCTCAAGGTGGTCCTGCATGGTCTTTGGTTGTGCATGAACCTTACAGTTAGTATAGTACTAGGATGCTTTAGGTTGACCCAAAAGTGTTTGCTGAATTAAAAACAAACAAACAGACTTCTGGTCAAGATGGCAGCATAGGAACCATGCCAAAGCAGCCTAGGGGAGAAAAAGCCAAAGAAAAGCCAGGAAAATACACACCTTTACTAAAAAGGGAGGTGTATAAGAGATTAAAAAGGCAGCAGAAAAGTAGGAGAGATCCAGAGCATCCAGAGCCCACACAGGCAGGCTGAAGCAGCTCCGGCAGTGGTGGCTCCGGCTCTGGCAGTGGAAGCAGCAGTGGAAGCTGCGACTCCAGCTCTGACAGCAACATCAGCGGCTCTGGCACCGGCAACAGCAGCTTCAGTGGCTGCGGATCCAGCAGCCGCAGCTTCAGCAGCAGCAGCGGCAGCTCCAGCAGCGGGGAGCCAATTTGCAGGGACACAGCTCAGTTTGCCCCACAAGAAAAGCCAGTGCCTAGCTCCAAGAAACAGAACAGCGGCCCAGCGGCCCAGCCAGTAACTTCACTGAGACCAAAATCATACAAAAAGGTAACCGGAATTGAACCAAGGAAGGGTCTCACTTGGTCACAAGCTGATTTGGATCCCTCAACAGACCAGAAATCTTAACCTCCTTGTTGATAGAGGATCTGGTTGTTATAATACCTGCTCTTGCATAAATACTCGGTGCTGTTTTGTATTGAATGTATACAGTGTTTAGTTAAATTTTAGAATCTACCTGTATTTTATTCAACTCAGCCTATTTGAATACTCCCATAGCAGGCAAACTCAACCCCTAGGAACACTTGCCTAGATACTCTGTGAGTGTTAAGAGCCACACCTAGCATCTTAATCTCCTACATTGAAGATATACAACAACAGATCAATTGATACATCTAAGAATACCCAGCTAACTAGAAAATCCAAGAATTAACTTAATCCAAGATGCAAAAATATACACATCATAACACAAGAAACACCAAAAATCAAGACAATATAAATCGACTAAAAAGTATTAATGCATCAGAAATGACCTCCAGGGAGAATGAGTTAGAGGAAATGCCTGAGAAAGATTTCAAAAGAATGATTGTAAATATGTTCAAAGAAGTCAAAGGAGAAATCAAAGGAATCAAAGAGGAAACCAAAGGAATAAAAGAGGAAATCAAAGGAATCAAAGAAGACACAGGACACCAATTTAACAAAATAAAGAAGTCAATACAAGACATAAATAAGAAAATAGAAATAATAAAGAAAAACCAGTCAGAATTACTGGCAATGAAGAACACAGTTAATGAAATAAAAAACTCTGTAGAAAATCTCACCAGTAGAATGGATGAAGGAGAGGACAGAATATCTAAGCTAGAAGACCAGGTGGCAGATCTAATACAGTCCAACAAAGAGAAAGACAAACTAATAGAAAAGTATGAATGGAAATTTCAAGATATTCGGGACACTATGAAAAGATCAAACATAAGAATTCAGGGCATAGTAGAAGGAGAAGAATTTCACTCCAAAGGCATAGTAGGCATCTTCAACTAAATCATGGCAGAAAACTTCCCCCAAATTGGGAAAGGGACACCAATGCAGATACAGGAATCCTTTAGAACACCAGCCAGACAAAACCTGGAAAGAACCTCTCCTTGCCATATTATAATCAAACTAACAAACACACAATCCAAAGAAAAAATGTTGAAAGCAGTTAGAGAGAAAAATCAAGTTACCTACAAAGGCAAGCCCATCAGGATTACAGCCGATTACTCAACACAAACTTTAAAAGCCAGAAGGGTTTGGACTGATGTATTCCAAGTTCTGAAAGATAACAACTGTCAACCAAGGTTACTTTATCCTGCAAAGCTATCCATTCAAATAGATGGAGAAATAAGGACATTCCATGACAAAAGCAGGCTAAAGGAGTATTTGAAGACAAAACCAGGTCTACAGAAAACACATGAAAGAATCCTCCATGATGAAGAGAAGGAAAAGCACACATATAAGGAACCTGGAAAAAAACAAGCAATACTCAAATACTAGTTAACACAAGAGACCAAAGGTAGAACCGCAACCACAGGAAAAAAAAAATGGCAAACATAAGTACACACCTTTCAACAATATCTCTTAATATCAATGGACTCAATGCCCCAACCAAAAGACATAGATTTGCAGACTGGGTTAAAAAGCAGGATCCTACAATTTGTTGTCTCCAAGGAACCCACCTTTCTGCAAAGGATGGACATTATCTTTGGAAATCCGTGTTTCAAGCAAATGGGCCTAGGAAACAAGCAGAGGTTGCTATCCTAATATCTGACAAGGTAGACTTCAGTCCAATGTTAGTCAAGAAAGATAAGGAAGGTCACTTTATATTGATTAAGGGCACACTCCAACAAGAGGACCTTACATTCCTAAACATATATCCACCTAACATGGGGGCTCCCAAACTCATCAAACAAACACTATTAGAACTAAGGTCATGCCATAGCCACGGCAAACTCGCCTGTGTAACAGAAGAAATGATGTTTCATAGGATGGGTGCCGAGGACAGAGGGCCAGTACTCCACGGAGGGATGCCCCCGGTGACCCCTTGGCAGTCGGCAACTGTGATGGTTCCGCCTGTCGTAGATAAGCCTCGAAGGCCCAGTTGCTTGCGTCTTTGGACATGTGTTTGTCTTATATTCTTGTTTTTCTTCCTTATAGCCCTTTCACAAGAAACCCCACAAACTAATCATAAGCCTATTTCTGTGACTGATGGGAACACTGAGAACAATCTGACTACTGGGGCAGCTCCACCATTGATTCGGGCCGTTGAAGAAGTACACAATATAAGTAGAGATAAAAATCTATCTTTAGGGCAATTCCTGGATGCAGTAAATAGAAGCAGTTATTCATTTATGAAAATGATACTAGTCCTTTGAAGGTTAAAATAGAGAGACTAAGAGAAAACAGATATAGTGGGTGTAAAACAGCAGAGTTGGAATTATAAAAATTGGCTATTCCCACGAGAAAGCTCCCTGGAGGGTACATACAGTACTATATTCATTAGCAATGGTGGACAGCACCGCGTTGGTCATCCAAATCTGGAAAAAATCAGGCCTGCTTTACAGTACTGGTGGAATCATGGCTGGAAATATTTCCAGCCCTCTTGAAGAATTAATAAACAAATTACTCAGTGGGGAAGAATCATTAAGCCCCTAACTAAGAAGAAAAACAAACTACTTAGTGAAGAAATATCTCTTACTCAGTAACTAAAGAGTTAAGAAATGGAATTGCATACAGCTGTGTCAAGTTCCTAGGAACGCTGTGAGCAGTGGCGTGCACTGCGAACCATGGTGTGAGACGTAATTCTTAGAACTAGCAGTATATTTCCTACCTCATAACCCTTGATAGCTCTGAATGTCTGAGAACACTTATTGTGGTCAATGGTGCGAGACGTGCTTGAGAAATGGGTATTTCCTCCTTGTTAGCTCTGAATGTATAATATAGAATGGAAAGTAGTTAAGATTGTTTTAGAATAATAGTCTGAGATCACTTGTTAATATGCCAATTTTCCTTGTTCAATCTGTATAAAACCTTCATGAAACCTTCAGTAAATTGCAGCAGCATATTCAACTTAGAGTGTGTCTGTCTGTCATTTCCTCGCCGAATCCTGAGTCCTCCTTGAACCTTCGCCCTTGTTCTCCCTCGGTCCTGATCTCCCCGAGAGTCAGTCCGCGGCAAGGTCACAGATAACTTCCTCCAAATTGGGAAAGAGGCACCAATGCAGACACAGGAATCCTTTAGAACACCAGCCAGACAAAACCTGGAAAGAACCTCTCCTCGCCATAGCAAACACACAATCCAAAGAAAAAATATTGAAAGCAGTCAGAGAGAAAAATCAAGTCAGCTACAAAGGCAAGCCTATCAGGATTACAGCAGATTACTCAACACAAACTTTAAAAGCCAGAAGGGCATGGAGTGATGTATTCCAAGTCCTGAAAGATTAACAACTGTCAACCAAGGTTACTTTATCCTGCAAAACTATCCATTCAAATAGATGGAGAAATAAGGACATTCCACAACAAAAGCAAGCTAAAGGAGTATTTGCAGACAAAACCAGGTCTACAGAAAATACTTGAAAGAATCCTCCATGCTGAAGAAAAAGAAAAGCACACATATAAGGAACTGGGACAAAACAAACAATACTCAAATACTAATTAACACAAGAGAGCAAAGGTGAAACCAGAAGAATTACAAAAAATGGCAGAAATGAATACAAACCTTTCAATATTATCTCTTAATATCAATGGCCTCAATGCTCCAACCAAAAGGCATAGGTTCACATACTGGGTTAAAAAACAGGATCCTTCAATTTGTTGCCTCTAAGAAACCCACGTTTCTACAAAGGATGGACACTATCTTAGGGTGAAAGGTTGGAAAACGGTGTTTCAAGAAAATTGACCTAGAAAACAAGCAGGGGTTGCTATCCTAATATCTGACAAGGTAGACTTCAGTCCAACATTAGTTAAGAAAGATAAGGAAGGTTACTTTATATTGATTAAAAGCACCCTCCAACACGAGGACATTACAATCCTAAACATATATGCACCTAATATGGAGGCCCCCAAATTCATCAAACAAATGCTATTAGAACTAAGATCATAGATAACACGAAACACAGTGGTAGTGGGTGACTTCAACACCCCACTCTCATCAATTGACAGGTCATCCCGGGAGAAAATAAACAGAGGGGCATCTGGAATAAATGCGGTCATAGAAGGAATGGACCTAACAGGACATTTCATCAAAATGCTGCAGAGTATACATTCTTTTCAGCAGCACATTGAACATTCTCTAAAATAGACTATATGTTAGGACACAAAGAAAATCTTAACAAATACAGAAAAATTGAAATAATTCCTCGAATTCTATCTGACAACAATGGAATCAAACTACAAATCAATAGCAAGAAAGGCTACAGAGCATACACAAAATCATGGAAATTAAACAACACACTACTAAATGATGAATGTGTTAATGAAGAAATCAAGAAGGAAATCAAAAAATTTATAGAGTCCAATGATAATGAGAACACAACATACCAAAATCTCTGGGACACAATGAAGGCAGTTCTAAGAGGTAAATTTATAGCTTTAAGTGCCTATATTAAGAAATTAGAAGTTCGCAAGTAAGCGACCTAATGCTTCACCTTAAAGCCTTGGAAAAAGAAGAACAAGGCAAACCAAAAATCAGTAGAAGGGAAGAAATAATAAAGATTAGGGCAGAAATTAATGAAATAGAAACAAACAAACAACAACAACAACAACAACAAAAAAAACAATCCAAAGAATTAATGAAACAAAGAGTTGGTTCTTTGAAAGGATAAACAAGATTGATAAAGCCTTAGCAAATCTGACCAAAAAAAGAGAGAAGAGACACAAATTAATAAAATTAGACATGAAAAAGGTAACATCACAACAGATGCCAGAGACATTTAAAAAATCATAGGGACATAGTATAAAAGCATATACTCCACAAAGTATGAAAATCTGGAAGAAATGGTTGATTTCCTTGATCTATATGACCTACCTAAATTAAATCAAGATGAGATTAATCACTTAAATAGACCTATAACAAGCATGGAGATCCAAACAGTTATCAAAATCTCCCAACTAAAAAAATCCCAGGCCCAGATGGATTCACTGCTGAATTTTACCAGACGTTCAAGGAAGAGCTAGCACCATTGCTTCTTAAGCTTTTCCATGAAATAGAAAAAGAAGTGCCCCGGCCAGCGGGGAGTTGAACAAGGACCCGAGGGGAAGTTAACCTGAATGGGAGAAGGCAAACAGACACAAGAAGGAGACCAAGTCTAGAGTCTGATCAAGGTCTCTAAATCACAATCAAGAGTTACAGGGGCACAGAAGCGGTATGGTTTAGGCCTGTGAAGATAATGTATAGGATCTCCTATGGGGGCTGTAGGAGGTAGCTAGTCAGGGTTATGATATCTGGTGGCCTCATCCTCTAGCTCTGATTTCTCATCTGGGGAAAGAGAAGTATTAATGGGGGAAGTAACTGTAGATTTGGAGAGAATAGGATAAATAGATTTAGGGGCAGGTGGGTCATCCTCGGGCATAGGAACAATGATGCGCAGGGGGATTATTTGTCCCACTGAGCGCCTTTGGCTCAGAGTGGCCACCGCCACTGTGATGTCTGCCTGGCAGGAGGGGCGGTTTGGGGGAGGGAGCGGTAGCCGCCTCAGCAGCAGTAGCCGCTGCGCGGGGCTCCTGATGGCAGGGAGTTAGTTCATGAATGGGAGGGGTCTGGCTAGGTTTAAGATTATTTTTAGGAAAGGATTCCACCACTTGCCCCGGCCAGCAGGGAGTTGAACAAGGACCCAAGGGGAAGTTAACCTGAATGAGAGAAGGCAAACAGACACAAGAAGGAGACCAAGTCTACAGTCTGATCAAGGTCTCTAATTTTATTTTTTACACAGTGGTTATATAGGGGAATAAAAGGGGGGAGTAAGCTGCCTGACGTGATTTAGGGCTTTAATTGTTAGGAAACTAAGAGGAGATGTAACTGGGTGTTTATCTAATCTTGCCTTAACGCTTGACATCCTGATCATAAACTGGCCTTTGCAAAAGATAAGATTCTATGAACAGTCTGCAGACCACATTCCTAACTGCAAGCTGGATGGACCAGCTTTCTGGTGAATGAGTCAACTTAAGAACAGGCCCAGGCAAAATGGAGAGGCTTTTTCTTTATGGCTCCCGACAAGAAGGAATTCTACCAAACTCCTTCTATGAAGTCAGCATCACCCTGATACCAAAACCAGGCAAAGATAGAACAAAAAAAAGAAAACTACAGACCAATCTCCCTCATGAACATAGATGCAAAAATTCTCAACAAAATATTGGCAAACAGAATACAAGAATATATCAGAAAGATCATTCACCCTGACCAAGGGGACTTTATCCCAGAGATGCAGGGATGGTTCAATATGCGCAACTCTATAAATGTACTACATTACATAAATGGGTTGAAGGACAAAAATCACATGATCATCTCATTAGACGCAGAGAAAGCATTCAACAAAATCCAACATCCCTTCATGATAAAAGTCCTGCAGAGACTGGGAATAGAAGGAACATATCTCAATATAATAAAGGCTATTTATGACAAGCCTACAGCCAACATATTACTAAATGAGAAAAAACTGGAAGCTTTTCCACTAAAATCAGGAACAAGACAAGGGTGTCCACTGTCTCCACTTTTATTTAATATAGTTCTGGAAGTCTTAGCCATAGCAATAAGGCAAGAGACATGCATAAAAAGGATACAAATTGGAAAGGAAGAGGTCAAGTTATCATTATTTGCAGATGACATGATTCTATATATAAAGGACCCTAAAGACTCTACCAGCAAACTGTTAGAGCTGATAAAAACCTACAGCCATGTATCAGGATACAAAATAAATACACAGAAATCAGTAGCCTTCATGTATGCTAACAACAAACACACAGAGGTTGAAATCAGAGAATCACTCCCATTCACAATTGCATCAAAAAATAAATAAATAAATAAAGTACCTTGGAATAAACCTAACCAAGGAAGTAAAGAATCTCTACAATGAGAACTTTAAAACACTCAAGCAAGAAATTGCAGAAGACACTAGGAAGTGGAAAAACATCCCTTGTTCCTGGATTGGAAGAATCAGTATTGTGAAAATGGCAATCTTACCAAAAGCAATCTACATATTTAATGCAATCCCTATCAAAATTCCAAAGGCATTCTTCATGGAAATAGAAGAAACAATCCAAAAATTCATTTAGAATCACAAAAACCTCAAATATCTAAAATAATACTGAGCAACAAATATAAGGCTGGTGGCATCACCATACCTGATTTTAACCTATACGACAGAGCCATAGTAAAAAATAGCATGGTTCTGGCACAAAAGCAGACATGTAGAACAATGGAACAGAATAGAGGACCCAGATTATAAGTCCAGGTAGCTATAGCCACCTGATATTCAATAAAAATGCCAAAAATACTCAATGGAGAAAAGACAGCCTCTTCAGCAAATGGTGTTGGGAAAACTGGATATAGATGTGTAGAAGGATGAAAATAGATTCTTCTCTCTCTCCATGCACAAGAATTAAGTCCAAGTGGATTAAAGACCTTAACATCAGACCTGAAACTCTGAAGCTGATAGAGGAAAAAGTAGGGGAAACCCTTCAACATATTGGTCTTGGCAAATACTTTCTGAATACAACCCCAATTGCTCAGGCAATAAAACCACAGATTAATCACTGCGACCTCATGAAATTACAAAAATTTTGCACTGCAAAGGACATGGTGAATAAAGCAAAGAGGCAACCTACAGAATGGGAAAAAATCTTCACCAGCTATATATCTGATAGAGGATTAATATCTAGGATATACAAAGAACTCATAAAGTTAAATAATAAGGAATCAAACAAGTGAATCAAAAAATGGGCTATGGAGCTAAATAGAGAATCCTCAAATGAAGAAATAGGAATGGCATATAAGCATCTAAAAAAATGTTCTATGTCACTAGTCATCAGGGAAATGCAGATTAAAACTACATTGAGATTCCATCTCACTCCTGTCAGATTGGCTGCCATCATGAAAACAAATGATCATAAATGTTGGTGGGGATATGGAAAAAGAGGAACCCTTCTACATTGTTGGTGGGAATGCAATCTGGTCCAGCCATTGTGGAAAACAGTGTGGAGGTTCCTAAAACAGCTAAAGATTGATCTATCATATGACCCATCTATAGCACTCTTAGGCATATACCCTAAGGACTCATCTCATTTCCTTAGAAGTACGTGCTCAACCGTGTTTATTGCCGCTCAATTCACAATAGCTTGGAAATGGAACCAGCCTAGATGTCCCTGAACTGATGAGTGGATAATGAAGATATGGCACATTTATACAATGGAGTTCTACTCAGCGGTAAAGAAAAATGAAGTTATGAAATTTGCAGAAAAATGGATGGATCTGGAAAGGATTATACTAAGTGAGGTAACCCAGGCCCACAAAGCCGACTGCCACATGTTCTCCCTCATATGTGGATCCTAGCTACAGATGATTGGGCTTCTGTGTGAGAAGGAAAAACTCAGTAGCAGAGGCCAGTAAGTTAAAAAGGAGATATAAAGGGAAGAGAAAGGAAGGAACAAGGGTACTTATTAGGTTATGTAAGTAGAATGATTGAGATGGGGAGGTTATATGATGGAGAATGGAATTTCAAATGGGAAAGTTGGGGGGGAGGGTATTACCATGGGATATTTTTTATAATCATGGAAAATGTTAATAAAAATCGAGAAAAAAAATAAAGAAAATAAAGGAAATTCTGTTGGTTTATAAAAACAAAAACAAAAACAAAAAAACAAAAACATAAACTTATCCCAGCTTTGAGATAAAGTATGATTCAGTACTTCCAAGAATCCATAGGAAATTACTTTGCTTGAAATACAAGGTTTAAGGCTTGAAGTCAGTGAAAGTGCATATGGTTTAAGGTGCTTTAAAGTTGTCTCTTCAGTTAAGTTTTCATATTTTATCACCTGGCTCCCCCCACCCCACCTCTTTTGGGAAATTCTATTTTTTTTTTCCTACAGGAATTACACAACTGCTTTCTTTTCACATTAGGAAGAAACCCTTATAGAACCATCTTCACAAACCTTCCATCTTGTGAGGTCCCATTTCATATATTTTTACAGCACTTGACATTAGTAACCATTACTACACTTAAACCTTTTGTATAATATAATCACAGTGTAATGTCAGAGTGTATAATTTGCATCTGGTCACAATTCAGATTTATTCAAATAAATATCCCCCTTTTATTTTTCTTCATGAAAACTGACTAAAATTGTTAAAACTCATAAAAACACAACAAATTGGGTTGGAACCTCATTGTTCACTGTTTTAGAATGCCCATTTCCAGCACAAATGTGCTCTGGTAAAAACAAGGCCCCAGAGACAATGGCAAGGTTGCAGGTTTGAAAACAGCATTATATCCACGCAATGTTGCCTGACATATTCAACTGAAAGCCTGAGTTGTGAAAAAAAAAAAAAAAAAAAAAAAAAAAAAAAAAAAAAAAAGCAGTTCTTAGCAGTTACTTTCTCATGGTTTGGACAAATCTCCAAGCAGAAACAACTTATGGGAGGAAAGGCTTTAGTTTTCACCTATAGCTTCAAGGAGAAGCTTCATCACTGTGGAGAAAAGCATGGTAGCCAGCTCACAAGTTACACATCTGCAGCAGAGAGAACAAGAGCAAGCTGGCTCTCAGTATCTAGTAGGCAAGACTCAAGCCCCCCCCCCCCCCCCCAGTGACACACCATCTCCATCAGGGCTCCACCCTGCAAAGACTCCACTAGCTGGGGACATAGTAATAAGGTTAATCACAACCACCAGAGGCTTGGGGGGATATATACATCCAAACCAATATACAGGGGCTGTTTTGTTCCATTCAGGTTCAGGTTTTGCAGTAAAGAATACAGATGTGAATTTTTTTTCTCTTTAAAAAGTTATAGACATTTATCCAAACCAGCAGACTTTGTAATGTGATAATCCAGGCTCCCAGTTACTCACTTTTAAGCAGTATCTATACATGTTCCTTTGTCTTGAGGTCAGATAATAGTTATATATATATACACACACATATACATACTACATATAATTAATGGAAACATACAGATTATAGATGAAAATCTCAACAGAGCCCCAAGAGCTTCATTCTCAAATGATTGCTTGCTTACTTTATGAAATGTACCACAGTACACTGTGATAACTGTTCTTTAGAGTCTTGTGTCACTGGAGTTCTGTCTCTCTGCCTTTTATGCCACAGTGAGTCCTCCAGTCAAAGATGGAATAAAGGAACCTTCAGGACCCTGGTTCCACTGTGAGCTTTTCCTTGAGGTTTTAGCTCTTAAATCTATGCTAGAATTTCTCCTGTTTTATAAGTCTCACATTGGAATTGTTTCAGTGAATTATTCCATAAAACAAAAAAAGCAAGGTGAGGCAGATTTTATTTAAAAAAATGAAGTTGGATGGATAGAAGCTATTCAATTAAGATAGTTTCATTGTAACTATTAACATACAAATGGACCAAATTAACTGGTGTCTTAGATGCTTTCATGCATGTGAACCCTATGCTTTGTGCCATCTGTTATATTTCTCTACATTTCTTTATATCAAGCTTAGAGAAAAATAGAAGTCACTTCCTTGTAGGAGCTCATACAAGAATGAAATGAAACACTTGCTTAAGCAGGTGGGGATGGTAGGTAAACAGGAGGCTCTGCTGCCCTGAATAGCATTACCCTGGGCCTGCATTGTTGATCAAACTCCTTAAGGGCAGATAAGCAGGACATTCTGAGACACTTGGTCACAGGTCCCCGCAGGTGCTTCCTGTAACTGACCAACAGACCTGTTAACAAGTTTATGTTGTTTATTCTTCCCTATAGTCTTCTAAGAATGGAATGTCCCTGCTGTAACGCACCTAATTCCCCTTTATGTTTAAAACTGCTTTTGTGGCTGTAACTAACATGTGAGTTGTGATTTAACACCCATCCTGTTTTTGCAATAAACATTTTTTTAGTTTTTTTCCAGTAAAAGCTGACACTTCCAAGAAGTTCAGGGCTGCTCTTGTAGGACCATAACAGATCCCTCCAGTACTCTGTCTGCCCGCAGACCACCAGAGCCTAGAGTCGATGCAAATAGCAAGAGGATTTATTTAGCCAGCACGCCAGGGTCCGAGCATTTCAATGAGATGACGGACCCCGACCGATGGTTACAGAGCATTTTTAAAGCAAAAAACCGCACAGCAGGGAGGGGTTCACAGAAACCCCACAGCAGGGAGGGGTTCGTAGACAAAAAACCACACAGCAGGGAGGGGTTTATAGATGAACATTTCAGTTGGTTACATATAGGTGACCTTCAACAGGATTAGTCAGAGCCTCCTGGGCAGTTATCTTAGGCAACAAATGGAGTGGGGTCAGGACCCTGTGGTTAGCTAGCTCCTGGAACATTTTATCTTCTCGGAGAGCCCCGGGTTACTCAGAGGCCACGTTCCCGGAGGGGGCAGACATCCATCTTATATTCTCGGAAGGTTCCAGGTTACTCAGAGGCCACGTTCCCAGAGGGGGAAGACATCCATCTTATGTCTGAGTTAGAGTTAGGCAAAATGGCAGTGCTATTGTTAAGCAAGCTGATTTACAGAAGCAAGAAGTTAAACATTAATTGTTCATATCGTTCACTCTCAGAGATCCTGCCCTCTGATGTGCAACCCCGGTGTGCATCAGTTCACATCTAGCACTTTGTGAGTCAGTGGTCTTACTTGTGTAATACTGGACCCCACTACACATTTTTTCCTCTCTGTTCACCCCTCTCTTCTATTCTCCAAAGTCACCTTTCCTGTCCTAATAATTCATCATCAATTTATGTAACTACTACTACATATTATACACTTGCCTGCAAAGCCTGAGGACCCATGTTTGACTCTTCAGATCCCATATAAGCCAGATGCACAAAGGTGAGGCACGTGCAAGGTTGCACATGCCCACTATGTGGCACAAGCATCCGATGTTCAATTTCAGTGGCTAAGGCCCTGGTGCATCAATTCTCTCTCTCTTTCTAAAAAATAAAATAAAAATAATGCTTATAGGCTGGAGAGATGGCTTAGCAGTTAAGCGCTTGCCTGTGAAGCCTAAGGACCCCGGTTCGAGATTGATTCCCCAGGACCCACATTAGCCAGATGCACAACTGGGCGCATGCGTCTGCAGTTCGTTTGCAGTGGCTGGAGGCCCTGGCTCGCCCATTCTCTCTATATATCTGCCTCTTTCTCTCTGTTTGTCATTCTCAAGTAAACAAATAAAAAATAATTTAAAATATATTTTAAAAATACAGAAAAGAAATCGTCAATTTTCTGAAACTCCACCACATTCCTAGACTCTTACCTCATTATCTTTTCATTCAATATTGGTGGGCTGCAGAGAGGGCTTGGCAGTTAAGAAGCTTGCCTGTGAAGCCCAAGGACCCATGTTTGACTCTACAGATCCTAAATAAGCCAGATGTACAATGTGATGCACAAAGTCACACATGCACACAAAGTGGCACATGTGTCTGGAATTTGATTGCAATGGCTGGAGGCCCTGGCATCACAATTCTCTCTCTGTCCCTCTCTCTCAAAAAAAAAAAAAAAAGATTCTGATGGTTAATGATGGACTAGGTTGTGTGGTGAAGGCCAGCTGATATCAAGCAAATGAAGATGTAAACAGGAGCAAATCAGAGAGTAATAATGAACACACTGTTTTGCCAAGACGCCTGACCAGGACCAAGACCCCCAGTCACCCAGGGACCAAGAAGACCGCCACAGAATCCAAGACACTCAAATGTAAAAGCAACAGGTTTCTTTTAATGTCAAGCTTAAGCAGGGACTCTATCCACACAGACCGACTCAGTGGGAGTGTGAGAGAGCCCCGACCTTCTAAAAGTAGGGGTTTATAAAGGAAAAAGACCGGGAAGGGGACAAAGAGGTTACATCACATTGCATCTTTTAAAATGATTGGTTCCAAGAAGGCGCATGTGGGAACATTTCTAGTTGCTCATCTCTGGTCAGCAGACTGCTGGCAAAACCTATCTTTTGCAGGAGGCCGGAGGCCCCCACAGCTAAGTATTTCTGGAATGTCCTGTTGAGCAAGCCAGCATGAGTTACAGAAGCAAAGGTCAGCGCGTTCCTCAGCAAGTTCCTTATCTGAGCCGAGCCTGGGCTCCTCCTTTGTTCACAATGATTTGTCCTACAATGGCAGTGCCATTGTTTAATTATTTACAGGTTATTTCTTTTTGCTCTCTCACACACTACATACACACAAGATACATGCAGGCACACACTAGCATGAATGTGCATACATGCATACGCATGTGTGAATTCATGTGTGAATATTCAGGCATATGAGACGTGTACATTACAAACAGCATACATGACACACACAAGCATATATGCATGCACAATATGTATGCATATATATGACATGTAGGACATTTATGCACATGCCACACATGGCACAAGGTTGTCAGAGACCACTGCCCTACCTAAAACTGTGCTGACAGCAGCTTGACTGTGCATAGCACCTCAAGTCAAGAATGTTGATTATGGAGACGGACATGATGGCGCACACCTTTAATCCCAGCACTGGGGAAGCAGGGAGGTAGGAGGATCACCATGATTTCAAGGCAACCCTAAGAAAGCGAGACCCTACTTCAAACAGCCAAAAAAAATTTTTAAAAAAGAATGTTTATGCCCTCCCCTTGCTCCCCTTCCATCCTAGTGTCTAGTCTAGGAGATGCATGCTGGGTATGTAAGGTATCTTGGGTAGATTCAGGTTAGGTGCTGTAGATGAGTGAGACTATGTGGTGATTTTTTTTCTGTGATTGGGTAAGTTCTCTGAGAATGATCTGTTCCAGGTTTAACCATTTTTGCTCAAATTTCATTGTGTCATTTTTTTCTTACTGCTGTATAGAATTTCATTGTGTAGATATACCACATCTTAGTTATCCATTCTTCTAGTGATGGACATCTGGGTTGATTCCACCTCTTAGCTATTACAAAATGAGCCTCTATAAACATGGTTGAGCAAATCTCTTTGGCCTGTGTTTTGAAGGTTTTAGGGTAGATGCCCACTAAAGGAATAACTGGGTCTGTTTGTATCTCTATATTCAGTTTTTTTCAGAAGTCTCCATATTGCTTTCCAAAGTGGTTGTACCATCCTACATTCCCACCAACAGTGGATGAGTGTTCCTACTTCTCCACATCCTCACCAGCATTTATTTTTATATGATTTTTTGATGTTTGCTATCCTTATTGGGGTAAGGTTGGATCTCATAGTTGCTTTAATTTTCATTTCTCTGATGATTAGGGATGATGAACATTTTCTTAAGTGTATGTTTGCCATTTCTTTTTCTTCCTCTGTGAACTGCCTGTTCAGCTCTTTGCCCCATTTTGTGAGTGGGGTGTTTGACTTCTTACTGTTTATATTTTGAGTTCTTTGTAGATTCTAGAGATTAGGCATCTATCAGTTGGATAACCCACAAATACTTTCCCCTATTCTGTGGGTAATCTATTTGTCTTGCTTATTGTATGCTTCTCTGTAAAGAAACTCTTCAGCTTCATGTGATCCCATTGGTTGAGTGACAGTTGAAATTCATGAACTACTGGGGTTTTGTTCAGGAACTCTTTGTCCATTCCTATATCATGGAAAGTACTTCCTAAATTTCCTTCCAGTAGCATTCGAGTTTCTTGTCTTATATTGAGATCTTTGATCCATTTGGACTTGAGTGTAGTGCATGGTAAAATGTGTGGATCAAGTTTCAGTTTCCTGCATATGGTTATCCAGTTTGTCCACCACCATTTGTTGAAGATGCTGTCTTTTTTCCAGCCTATATTGTTTGGGCCTTTATCGAATATCAAGTAGCTATAGTTGCTTGACCCAAAGTCTGGGTCCTCAAGTCTATTCCATTGGTCTATACTCCTGTTTTTATGCCAGTACCATGCTGTTTTTATTACTATGGCTTTGTAATATAGCTTTAGATCAGGTATGGTGATGCCTCCAGAGGTATTTCTTTTGCTGAGGATATGTTTGGTAATGCGAGGCCTTCTGCCTTTCCATGTGAAATTTGAGATCATTTTTTCTATCTCTGTGAAGAACACTGTAGGGATTTTAATTGGAATTGCGTTAAATCTGTATATTGTGTTTGGTAGGATTGTCATCTTCACAATGTTAATTCTGCCTATCCAGGAACATGGGAGGTCTTTCCATTTTCTCAAGTCGGCCTCAATTTCTTTTTTGAGTGTTTTTATGTTTTCATTGTATAGATCTTTCACTTCCTTGGTTAACATTATTCCAAGGTATTTTTTTTGTTGTTGTGGTTGCTATTGAAAACGGGACTATATCCCTTATTTGTTTCTCTGTATCTTTGTCATTTTGCATAAAGGAAGGCTACTGATTTTTGTGCATTGATTTTGTATACTGCTACTTTGCTATAGGAGTTCATCACCTTCAGGAGTTTTGGGATGGAGTCTCTCAGGTCTCTTATATATATAATCATGTCATCAGAGAATAAAGCTAACTTTACTTCTTCCTTTCCAATTTGTATCCCTTTTATTTCCTTCTCCTGTCTTATTGCTTGAGCTAGGACTTCCAGTACTATATTGAAAAGCAGAGGTGAGAGTGGACAACCCTGTCTTGTTCCTGATCTTAATGGGAATTCCTCCAGTCTCTCTCCATTAAGTATTATTTGGGCCTTCAGGGCTTCGTATATTGCCTTTATTAGGTTGAGACATGAACAAACCATGCCAATTCTCTCCAATGTTTTGAACATGAAGTGATGTTGAATCTTGTCAATGGCCTTTTCTGCGTCTATCGATATGATCATGTGGTTTTTATGTTTAACCTTGTTTATGTGGTATATTACATTGACAGATTTCCGTATGTTGAACCACCCCTGTGTTCCTGGAATGAATCCCACTTGGTCAAGGTGGATAATGCTTTTGATGTGTTGTTGGATTCGGTTTGCAAGGATTTTGTTTAGGATCTTTGCATCTAAATTCATCAGGGAAATTGGCTGGTAGTTTTCTTTTCTTGTGGCATCTCTGCCTGGTTTTGGAATTAGGGTGATGCTAGCTTCATAAAAGGAGTTGGGTAGCTTTCCCTGTTCACCAATTGTGTGGCACAGTTTGAGGAAGATTGGTTTGAGTTCTTCCATGAAGGTTTGATAGAATTCAGATGAGAAGCCATCTGGTCCTGGACTTTTCTTTTTTGGGAGGTTTTTTATTGCGTTTTCAATCTCTATGAGTGTGATGGGTTGATTGAGATGATTAATCTGCTCTGTGTTTAGTTTTGGTAGGTGGTATGCATCCAAGAATTTATCCATCTCCTCCACATTATCCAGTTTTGTGGAGTAGAGGTTTTTGAAATAAGTACTGATGATCCTCCCAATTTCACTTATGTCTGTTGTGATCTCTCCTTTTTCATTTTGAATTTTGTTAATTTGAAGCTTCTCCTTTTTTTGCTTGATCAGATTGGCCAGGGGTTTGTCAATCCTGTTTATTTTTTCAAAGAACCAGCTCTTTGTTTTGTCAATTGTCTTAATTGTTTCCTTGGTTTCCAATTCATTGATTTCTGCTCTGATTTTAATTATTTCTTTCCTTCTGGAGCTCTTTGGGTTGGATTTTTCTTGTTTTTCCAGTGCCTTTAGGTGGATGGTAAGGTCATTGATTTGGGACCTTTCTGTCTTTTTTATGAAGGCATTGAGTGCTATGAATTTTCCCCTGAAGACTGCCTTCATTGTGTCCCATAAGTTTTGGTGCGATGTGTTCTGATTGTCGTTCGATTCCAGAAATTTTGCAATTTCATTCTTTACTTCATCCACTATCCATTTATTGTTTAAAAGTGTGCTGTTCAGTTTCCAGGTGCCATTGGGATTCTTGGTGGGTCTTTTGTTGTTGATTTCTAGCAATATAGCATTGTGATCTGATATCATGCAGGGAATTATGTCAATCTTCCTAAATATGTGGAGGCAGTCTTTGTGACCCAGTATATGGTCTATTTTAGAGAATGTTCCATGGGCTGCTGAGAAGAATGTGTGATCTGTGGATTTGGGATGGAAGGTTCTGTAGATGTCTGTTAGGTCTGAGTGATCGATGGTTTGGTTGAGCTCTCTTACTTCCCTGTTGAGTTTCTGTTTGGATGATCTGTCTATTACTGATAATGGTATATTGAAGTCCCCAGCTATGCTGGTGCTTGTGGTTATTTCTGTTTTATTGTCAAGTAGGGTTTGTTTTATGAACTGTGGTGCCCCTGTGTTTGGTGCATACAGATTTATGATTGTAATATCCTCTTGATGGATCATTCCCTTGATAAGTAGGAAGTGGCCTTCCTTGTCTTCTTTGATTGTTTTTGGTTTGAAGTCTATTTTGTCTGATGTTAATATAGCTACACCTGCTTGTTTGTTATTCCCATTTGCTTGGAATACCCTTTCACCCTGAGGAGATGTCTGTCTTTAATGGTGAGGTGGGTGTCTTGAAGGCAACAGATTGAGGGGTCTAATTTTTTGATCCATCCTGTTAGCTTGTGTCTCTTGATGGGTGAATTAAGGCCATTAATATTTAGGGTAATGACTGTGAGATTTGATTTGATCCCTGCCATATTGTGATGGTAAATGTGGGTTGGTGATTTCATGGACGTTGGAGTTTTTTTGTGCCTACTCTGAGTTTGGTTGTTGTGATCTGCTTCTTGTAGGCAATTGTGTTTGCTTATTTTTTGTTTCTCTGTGGAGAATTTCCTGAAATACTGTCTGTAGGTTTGGTTTTGTGTTCATATAATTGTAAAGCTGAATTTTGTCGTGGAATGTTTTTCTTTCACCATCTATGGTAAGGGATACTTTTGCTGTGTAGAGTAATTTGGTTGGAAGCCATAGGTTCTTAGACTTTGCAGTGTTTCATTCCTGGCCCTTCTAGCTTTCAGGGTTTCCATTGAGAAGTCTGAAGTAATTCTGATGGGGTTACCTTTGAAGGTGTTGTGCTGTTTTTTCCCCAGCTGCTTTTTGGATTTTCTCTTTGGTGTCAATGTTTAGAGTCTTAATGATAATATGTCTTGGAGAGTTTCTCCTTTGGTCCAGTCTCTTTGGAGTTCTATTCGCTTCTTATATCTTGATAGGCCTTTCTTTTAAGAGACTGGGGAAGTTTTCTTCCATTATTTTGTTAAATAAGTTCTCCATGCCTTTGGTCTGAATTTCTTCTCCTTCTGGTATTCCAATGATCCGGATATTGGGACGTTTAAGTGTATCCCACAATTCCCTCATGTACTGTTCACAGGAACTTTTGAACTTACTGAAATTTTTGAACTCTCTAACTGTTTCTTCCATCTTGTCTCCCAAATCAGAGATCCTATCCTCCACTTGACTGATTCTATTCTTGAGAGCTTCTAGCGAGTTTTGCACTCGTTCAATTAAGTTTGCATTTTCTATTACTTTGATATGTATCATTTAATGGGAATTCCTCCAGTCTCTCTCCATTGAGTATTATTTGGGCCTTCGGGGCTTCGTATATTGCCTTTATTAGGTTAAGATATGAACCAACCTTGCCAATTCTCTCCAATGTTTTGAACATGAAGTGATGTTGAATCTTGTCAAAGGCCTTTTCTGCATCTATCAAAATGATCATGTGGTTTTTATGTTTAACCTTGTTTATGTGGTGTACAAATCTAGACACAAATGGCAATGCTACCATAATTTTCTACTTTCTAAAAGACAGACCAAGTGGCTGATCCTTCACCATGCACTTACAGGGTACACTTGAACCACAAGACACTGGAGAGGGTATGATCAAGACTAACCTTAATCTTGTACATTTTTCCCTCCCTCACTTCCCCTCTCCCTCTCTCTCTCTCTCTTATCTCTAACTCTTGTATATTAGTTATCTTTTTCCTCATTTTCTTAGTGGGCACTGACCTGTCTCTCCCAGAACCAGCATGGGGCTATCATCCACAATGAGCTTTTGATCAGAGAGACCTACAAGTTTTCCTAAAAGATAGACAGATTTCTGTCAGAGTACTTGATGACCCACCAAAGGCTAGTGGTAAGACCCTACTGCTGAAGACACCTTATGTGGTTGACATGCAAATTAGAATGGCATGGCTGGAAGTTGGAAGAGAGTCAGTCCCCAGTCAGCGCATCTAGTGCCAGAAGGTGCTACATGGGCGACTGGGGGAAAATGACCAATATCTGTTGAAGCAACGCATGGTCTAACCTACTTAGCAGCAAATAACTTGTTGTGATGCCCACACAAGTGCAGTAGTGGCACACAGCCATGGTGGGGAACCAACTGCTCTCAGTTTGGTTAAATGAACCCCTCAGTAGTATGGGACCCATAGCTGGAGCTGGGAAACTAGTCAGAACCATATCCAAACATAAGCCCACTCTCCAATATCAAGCTACCATCAATTGTGGGCACATGCCTTTAATCGCAGCACTTGGGAGGCGGAGGTAGGAGGATCACCGTGAGTTCAAGGCCACCCTGAGACTACATAGTGAATTCCAGGTCAGCCTGGACTACAGTGAAACTCTACATCAAAAATAAAAATAAAAAATAAAATAAATAAATTACAATGACTTATAACATGAGAATGCCATAACAAAGTCCATTATCTTTTGTGCTAACTTAAAATTAATTGATAAAATGAGAGTAGCTACTTATGTGCAAGAAGTTGAATGTCCGTCCCTATGGCTTGCTGGTTGCACCTGCTCACATGTGTCTAGCCTGTTGTTTGTGGGACCTGAGGCTGGTGGAAGAAACACATTCTTCCTGCACTGACTAGCTCATATCCACTTGGTCTGTTCCCATTAAAGACATCATTGTTGGGCTGGAGAGATGGCTTAGCAGATAAGCGCTTGCCTGTGAAGCCTAAGGACCCCAGTTCGAGGCTCGATTCCCCAGGACCCACGTTAGCCAGATGCACAAGGGGGCGCATGCGTCTGGATTTCATTCGCAATGGCTGGAGGCCCTGGGGCGCCCATTCTCTCTCTCCCTCTCTCTATCTCTCTCTGTGTCACTCTCAAATAAAAATAAATAAAACTAAATCTGAATTATCTTTTAAAAAAAGACATCATTGTCTTTCATGCTCTCAGAAGTTTCCATCCCATGAGTCACTGTGGAGGAGGAGCATTGCATCTGCAGTAGCTGCATCTGAATGAGTCTGGTGATGATTATTTCCTCATAGTTCTCATTCAAGACTCAGCTCTTCACAGCAGCAAAGTGAGCTTGTCTAAGCCTGACTCCACAGGAATGACACAAACATGTCTGTGTTACCCAGGATGAGTGAATATTTTTTATTTTGCAAAATTAGTGGCACCAGCATGCAACAGCTTTCTATGGATGTATTTGGCATAACTGTGAAGTTTATAATGGTGCTCACATGCCCAAACGACAATAATAACCCAGAACTCTGAATGGTTGGAATATAGTCTCTCATAAAATGATCAGACGTCTACAGCCCCTGTATATCACGTTGAAGCCATGTGTGCTTGACTGCTTGTTCTATTATGAGAGAACTTATCCATTTCTGCCCCAAAGTGCAAGTCTTGATATCTTAATCCTTGACATTTTTTTTTTTTTTTTTTTTTGGTTTTTCGAGGTAGGGTCTCACTCTAGCCCAGGCTGACCTGAAATTCACTATGGAGTCTCAGGGTGGCCTCGAACTCATGGCAATCCTCCTACCTCTGCCTCGCGAGTGCTGGGATTAAAGGCGTGCGCCACCATGCCCGGCTAATCCTTGACATTTTTACTTAGTGGATCTTTAAATAAATCTATCTGATCACACATCAAAATTAAATATCAGTTTAAAAATCCCACTATCTTGCAACTAAAAATTTTCTTTTCACTGTCAATGGATTTATATGACTGTATCTTGTTTATTAGAAAGTGTTGTTTGATTTATTATTGTGGCTTTTATAGTGTTTTGTGAGACACACCCAACAGGCTGACCTTTTTTATGAGCGCATACCTGAGAGAGAGAGACAGAGAGAATTGGCACATCAGCAACTCCAGCCACCGTAATCAAACTCCAGATGTGTGTGTCACCTTGTTCACATGTGCAACCTTGAATGCTTACATCACCTTGTGTATCTGGTTTATGTGGGACCTGGAGAATTGAACATGGGTCCTTAGGCTTTGCAGGTAAGTGCCTCAACTGCTAAGCCATCTCTCCAGCCCATATCTTTTATTTTTAATGAAATATGCAGACATTCTTTTAAATCCTATGAGCATAGTAACACATAAATAATAAAATAAAGACTAGGGATTCTTATATTGACTTTTCTTTTTCCTCTGTGTCCAACATCTAGTTTCTGAATTTTATATTTTTCACTTTATTTTGTTTTGAAAGGTTATATGTCTATATCCCCTCTTCCCCATCCCATTCCACTGAAGGCCTTCTTCAGTTGGGTTATTGGTATTCACTATGGGGTCCTGAAGGCCTCAGTCTGTCTCTGTGGATGGAATTATACCTCAGGCTAATCCTACATATCTTGTGGCACTTATGATCTTTCTGACCCCTCTTCTGCAATGTTCCCTGAGCCTTGCTGGGTGTATTATCAATGTGATCTAGTGCTGACCTCTGTGTAGCCTCTGGATTTCTGCTTTCATGAGTTTTGAGTAACCACAGTGCCTGTCATCATCTCCCTGGAACTGGTTTTAGGATTAAGGTTTCTCTACTTTCTACCAGAACACTTCTGTCCAATAGCCGTTATTGAGGTTCAATCTTATAGAATACTATCCAAGAGGAAGGGTTATATGGTACTGATTTACCATACCTGATTTCAAGATATACTACAAAGTCATAGTAATAAAAATAGCAAGGTGCTGACACAAGACAGATGCATAGACAGTGAAATAAAATAAAATATTCAGGTATGTAAATGCAGTTACTTAATCTTAGATAAAGAGGCCAAAAATGCACACTAGATTAAAGATAGTATTTTACATAAATGGTTCTGGAGAAACTGGATAGCCACATGTGGAAGAATGAATATAGTGCCTCTTTTCTCACACGGCACAAAAATTCAACTGTAAATGTATCAATGACTTCAATATAAAACCTGAAAGTCTAAAACTACTAGAAGAAAAAATAGAAGGAACCATTCAAGATATGGGTGGAATAGGGAAAGACTTTCCGAATAAACCTATGGAATCCCAAGGAATAAGACAAACACTCAACTATTAGGATCTCATGAAAATAAAGTGATATTGTATAGCTAAGAAAACCATCAACAGACTCAGTAGACAACCTACAATAGACAATGAGGGAAAATCTTTACCAGCTATACCTCCAACAGAGGTTTAATATGTGGAATATATATATACATGTGTGTGTGTGTGTGTGTGTGTGTATCAAATTTAATATAAAGACCTTATTATATAGGACTCAAAAATAATATACAATCGCCGTGAGTTCGAGGCCACCCTGAGACTACATAGTGAATTCTAGGTCAGCCTGGATCAGAGTGAGACCCTATCTCATAAAACCAAAAAAATTATATATATATATATATATATATATATATATATATGTATATATATATATAATTTAATATATAGAACTCAAAAAAAAATCTAAGCAATAAAAAAATCAGACCAGCCAATAAAAATGGGGCAGAGAATTCAAGAGAGAGTTCTCAAAGATAGAAATGTAAATGGCCAATAAACAGTTAAAGAAATGTTCAACATCTTCTGTCACCAGGAAAATGCAAATTAAAATGAGATTTTATCGCACTATAGTCAGGATGGCAATAATCAAAAAATAAAATGATGCCACATGCTGGTGGTCATATGGGGAAAGAGGAACCCTCATCCATTGCTGGTAGAAGTGAACAATTGCACAATCACTATGAAACTCAGTATGGAGACTCCTGAAAAAGATGAACTAGCTATACCATTCCTGGGCATACACTTTGAAGGCTCCACTCTTTACTAAAGAGATACTTGCTCAGCCATGCTTGTTACTGCTCTATTCACAATAGCTAGGAACTGAAATCAGTCCAGATGTCCATCAGCTGATGAATAGAAGATGAAGATGTGGCACATACACACAATGGAATTCTACTCAGCAGCAAGGCAAACAATAAAATAATAAAATTTGCAAAAGAATGGATGGACTAGGAAATAATCATTCTAAATGAGGTCCCACCAGCTCAGAAAGACAAATTTCACATGTTCTCTGTCATGTGTGGTTTCTAACCTGGGTCAGCTGGAGTTGAATAATTGATAGTAAGCACAAGAAGTATGGGCATAGAGACTAGAATGAAACTAAGAGAAAGAGGAAATAGGGGGGATGAGAGAAGGGGATACTTGATAGTCTAAATGAGTTGTCACTCATATAGGAAGCAGGGTCTCAGAGGGGTTGGGGGAAGACAGGGTAAGGTAACCCTCATGAAAACTCAAGTACTCAAGTTTAGGTTAATAAAGTAGGTAATTTTCACCTGTGTTGCTTTATGGCAAAGGATGAGAAAGGCCATTTTAATGTAGTGACTGATCTGCTCTTAAATGACCTTCTGTCAACACTGTCACATGGCACCTTTTCCACCATTGCCATGTAGAAAGACACTAAGTTGTGCTTAAAATACCTCTGGTCACCACCCAGCACTGTTATGCTCTCTCAGTTTATCACCGAATATTGGTAGAGCAGCAATATCCCAACCCAAGAGATCTGTCAGTACTCTTACAATCAGTAACTCCAACACTATTCTCCTCCTGGAAATAGTCACTGATAGATATTTCTATCAAGAAAAGAACATCACATTTTATGTCACTCTGTCTATTGTTAATAGGCAAGCACAGCATATACAATAAGTTTCCTCCATTGGAGTTGGTACTGTAATACCCTTTTTATATGGATTCCATGCAGAAAATTACAAGACTTCATGAAACTAACCCCACCTGACACTCTTCCTTCTTCAACTATGAAAGCACCACAAATACAGTATTCCTGCTGTAGCCACTGAGAATCTGGAGGATCCAGTCAGGAAGCCACTGTCAATGGCAGTACCAGAGGAACACTTCATTCTAATGACTGCCACATGTGAACTTAGTGAGGCTCCCAGCTTGACAAAACAATGCATGAAAGTTTCCATTAGAGTGATGCCATTAGGTGACATACAGTTAGAAAGTACTGTGTTTCACGGAAAGTGTAGCTTTTTCAAACATCAGATCATTAATATTTAAGGGGTAATTTATTGCATAGTATTGAATTATGCTAAAATGTAAGTCATCTAGAAAAATATTTTCCATATTATCTCATATGATCATTATATTAAAAATCACAAGCGGTCTTTAATGAATATGCTGACATAAGAACATGGGTATGTAACCCTCTAGACATGAATATGTTGATACAGGGTACAGGACGTGGGTTTATAACCCTCCAGAAATGAATACCTTGTCACAAGATAGAGGACATGTGCCATTACCAGCAGAGCTTTGACCTGTTGGGGTGACTGGAGGATTAGAAAGAAAGAAAGACACAAAGAATAAGGTGGAAGTTGGGATTGGGTGGTCTGCAGGCTCTCAGGGAAACACTGCAGCACCGCCTAACCCATGTTGGTTTATTTTATACACACTGAGGAAAACTTTGACAACAACATGTTTCCATATAAAGTTTATTCATAATAAAAAATACAAAAAATGTAGAAAAAGCATGGGAAAGGGAGGCAAGGTCAGATGATTTATGAATGAGGCAGCTGCAAACTGTTTTTCTGCAAATACTATCTTTTGCACAAAGTCGCCCATGTAAAAAAATCCAAGAGGAGGAATTAAAGAGGGCCTGTGTCCCACTGTGGTCTCTGCCGTTCAGCTAGATGTAGACATGACTGTGCCTGTGTCAATGGATTCTACTGGTTGTGACTCTCTAAAGATATGGGGTATAATCCTCTAGAAGTAGACCTTAGGCTGATCTTGTGTGCTGCCAAGTGAGATAATCTCATATCCCCCATGTATACAAATATCCCAAATGCATATATTCCACATTTTCTTGATCTTCATCTTGGTCACTGTTAGAGGTTTTTCTTTTCCTTGGGGACAGTAATAATCTCAGCTATATTTTAAATTTTTGTTTTATTTTTTTGAAATTATATTTATTTATTTATTTGAGACAGAAAGAGAGGGGAAGGAGAGAAAGAGAGACAGAGAGACAGAGAGAAAGAATATGAACACACCAGGGCCTTCAGCCACTGCAAATGAACTCCAGATGCATCCACTACCTTGTGCATCTGGCTTACATGGATCCTAGGGAATCAAACCTGGGTCCTTTGGCATTGCAGTCAATCACCTTAACATCTAAGTAATCTCTCCAGCTCTATATTTTTAAATTTTGGAGAAATCTCCATACAGTTCCCCATAGCAGCAGTGCATTACCAACAACAGTGCATGGAAATTCCCCTTTTCCACAACCTCCCCAGCACCTCTTTTCCTTTGGTAGCCTTCATTCTAACAGATGAGCTGATCTAGTCTGTGCTCTGGGCTTGCATTTTTCTGATGATACTGACAGTGTCACATGAATTCTGAAATGCTGAATTTCATTTTAAATTCATTCTAAACACTTTCCAAATTTTTAGAAAGCTCTGGGCTGGCCTCCTTTTTTAAAGCTGTGGTGTTTAATTTTCAAATATCTGTGTTTCATACAGGTATTTCAAGTAATGATATGTAATTTAATTTTTTCATGGTCAGAGTAAAATAACTCATATTTTGAACCTCTTTTAAATGTCTCTCTGTTTTTCTCAGAATACAGAAAATGGTCTCTACTATGGAATACTTCATTAGCACTTGAGAACTCTGTTCTATAAAATGGCAAGAGTCACCATATGCTGCACTGTTCAGCCTTCTGTCCTCTGACTTTATTCTCTTAGAATCAATCACCAAGAGAAGGTCATAAACCCCTCCTTTTTCATTCTAACTCCAATTTGCACCCAACACTATATTATAGCTAAGTCACCACTGAGTTAGATTCATGCTGTGTAGCAGGAACAAATCCACAAAGCCCTCGTAGATGAAACTCCAGCTAACCTGGCTTAAGTCTCCAGATTCCAGCTGTTCTCCATGATCCCCACTGAAGCTCCAAATCCCTCTTCTATCTTCATTTTCTTCCTAAATGAATGAATGTCAAATTGAATAAAATACTGCCTTATTTATCAATAGATCATGGAAAAGTTTTAGGTAGGGCTTCTAAATGTGACAACTAAGGAGGAGAACATTTTATACTTCTCCAAGCATATAAAATTAGTTAATTTGATTTATACTTATGACTTCTATAATTTTTGCTTTCATGGTTAATTATCTGTAGAAGAAAATTGGTTTCCTATCTCATCAATAAGTTGCAAAAACCTAATTTATTACTAATTACTTATATGAATAATAATTATAAAATTAAATACACCAAGTTTTCTTAACAGATCATACTGGTCTTTAGAAAGATAACTATTTCCCAGAAAAAGGAACAAGGAACAGAATAGGTTTCAGCAAATGAACCTAATGGAACCTAATTTATTTTGATTCTGAAGGTCCTTCTTTGCACAATCTCAACACCGATGCACTAATATTGCATTGCCAATGTTGTCTCCTATAGGGATTCCTGTGTCACTTCCAGTCCTCTCTCCCTAGTGCCCAGCTGAAGCTTCCATCAGCAACACTCTCTGTCTTTTCACTAAATGACTGATAAGCACAATCTCCTTAAATTGTTATAGACACTGCTGCTTATAAAGAGAGCTGGGCTGGACCCTGTTCTCATGTCTCCTTTTCCTGTATATCACATTCCCAAAACATGGCAGCCAATGTGTTTGGATTTTATCAGCAGCCCAGTTCTATGCATAGTACAGTGTTTTCTTGGAACCATCAAAGTCTTCCTAGCGTTACAAACAGCAAAGCCACTGACACCTCTCCTTATAGCTGTCTTTTCTTTCTTGAAGAATATTAACATTCAATCCTCAGATTTAAATCTGAACACAAAAACATTCTATTAATCAAATGTCAGAATCTGTCTCACTATCTAAGAGGCAAAAATACAATCAACTACTCAGGAGGCAGAGGTAGGAGGATGGCCATGAGTTCGAGGCCACCCTGAGAATACAGAGTGAATTCCAGGTCAGCCTAGACTACAGTGAAACCCTACCTCGAAAAACAAAACAAAACAACAACAATAACAAAAAAATCAGCATAAAAGCTCTAGGCCTCCCAACTTCGGGGTACCAAGTGAGTAACACTGATTGCAGGTGTTATATGACATGATATGCTGTGTACAAACTCTTGATGAAGACATCAAACATAGGACTAGACAAAGCTCTTGGTTCAGGATCTATCCTCTGCCCTACATGTTAAGGTGAAGCAAGTATTATGGTAAAACCAGTAATTAAACACTTTTTTTTGAGGTAGGGTCTCACTCTAGCCCAGGCTGACCTGGAACTCACTATGTAGTCTCAGTGTGGCCTTGAACTCATGGTAAACCTCCTACCTCTGCCTCCCAAGTGCTGGTATTAAAGGCATGTCTGGCTCCTAATCACACACTTTTTGTCTTAAATTTTGAAGTCACCATGCAGTCACAATGTCCTTGGCTGAGCTTAGGTTTGCAGCTGCAACATTGTCCCATGGGGCAACACAGGACAGGGTACACAGTGAATTTCTCAACACTGAGAGACTTGACAAACTTCTATTTCCTGAAAACCACTTAGCTTTGAGGAGTTAAAGAAAAATAAGTGTATGGTTTGTCCAGTAAAAACCAAAACTGAATAGTAGAATCTTTCCAGGAAAATGGACAAAAAGAAACACTTAATGGAAGTCAATGCTCTCTCCAGAGAGTTGTAATTATTGACTCTTCTAGCAGGCAATCAAAAAGACCTGAGAGAGACCTGCCACAGACCATCATCTTCTCCCTTTCCCAATATCTGGTACATGTTCAGAGCTCACTGTGTTTTATAAGCCAGAGAAACTCAGTACTCCACAGTTATCCAACTTGCTGCTTGAGAAAGTTTTCTAGAATTCCCCATGTGGTGATTAGTACCTGTTGTAGTCAGGTTTACATTGCTGGTAGAAATTACCCAACCAAGAGGAGCTTGTGGGAAAAAAGAGGTTTATTTTGGTTTACAGGCTCAAGGGGGAAGCTACATGATGGCAGGGAAAAGGATGGCATGAGCAGAGGGTGGACATCACCCTCTGGACAACATGAGGTAGAAAATAGCAACAGAAGAGTGTGCCAAACACTGGCACAACACCCATAGGCCCATCCCCAACAATACACTGCCTCCCAGAGGTATTAATTTCCAAATCTCCATCAGCTGGAAACCTAGCATTCAGAACACCTAAGTTTATGGGGGATACCTGAATCAAACCACCACAGTACCACAAGTCCTTAGTGCAAATAAACCTGGGCTGACACCAATGCTACAAGATTCTTTCCCTGTTGTGTTTTAAAACATGAAATGTTTAATACAGGTTCGTGTTTTGAACATGTTTCCCAGTATGGGGTTATACTTTTGGAAGGTTGTGAAATCTTTAGGAAGTGAAGCCTTCTGTGAAGTAAGGGGTCACTAGGCCAGGCCTAGCCCCTGATTCTCATTGGTCTCTCTGCTGCCTAATCAGTCTCTACCTCACACTTCTTCCCCACAGCAGGAAGGACTAAAACTGAAATCATGAAGCACAGCTAACCTTTTCTTGCCCATGTTGTTTCTCTCAGACATTTGTAGTCATGGTGACACAAAAATTAACTAAAACAACCCTAAAATGACAACTTACCGCTAGCCCAAGGATGATGTTTCCCCACCTATGGAGATAGGGCTGTCTTTTCTGAGGAGCCACAGTGAGACTGGATGAAATGATAAAGGTAAAATTCTTCCCCAAGGCTTAACATAACTTATCATAACTTAACATAAAGTTTCCATTATATTTTTCAATCATTCTCAAATTCTATCATCAACTCACCTTGTTTCTGGTTATGTTTGTTTGTGTTTCTATTTGGTTTTGTATTGAGACAAACTCTCACTAAGTTTTCCAGGATGCCCTTCAACTTCTGTACTATAGAAATCCTGGTCAGCCTCCTGAGTATCTGACTTTACGTGCATAAGACATGAGTCATTCCACCATGATAGGTATTATTTTTTTAAGATCATTTTTTTACTTTCAATTTATTGACAACTCCCATAATTATAGACAATAAACCATGATCATTCCCTCCCCTCCCCAACTTTTCCCTTCAGAAATCCACTCTCCATCCTATCCACTCCCCCTATCATTAAGTCGCTCTTTTATTTTGATGTCATAATTTTTTCCTCCTATTATGAAGGACCTGTGTAGGTAGTATCAGGCATTGCAAGGTCATGGATATCTAGGCCCTTTTGTGTCTGTAAGAAGTCCTATCCTTCCTTTGGTTCTTACATTCTTTCTACCACTTCTTTCACAATGGACTCTGATCCTTGGTGGATGTAATAGAGGTGTTTCAGTGCTGAACACTCCTCTGTCACTTCTTCTCAGTACTATGGTACATTTGGGTCATCCCAAATGTTCTGACATCTGAAAGGAGAAGCTTCTCTAACCCAGAAGTGAGAGTAGCATAAATATATGAGTATGGTCAGGGCTGGAGGGATGGCTTAGAGGTTAAGGTGCATTCCTGTGAAGCCTAAAGACCCCGGTTCAATTCTCTAGGTCCCACGTAAGACAGATGCACATGGTGGTGTATGCATCTGGAGTTCATTTGCAGTGGCTAGAGGCCCAGGCACACCCATTCTCTCTCTCCTTCTCTGTCTTGATCAAATAAAAATAAAATCTCTAAAATTTCTAAAAAATATATATGAGTGTGATCATTAAGAGAAGTTCATACTGGGAAGTTTGGTGAGCATAATATATGCATTTGGCCAGACACCAGCAGTTATGGTATTAATTTTAAAAGCACATAAACTTTAAAAATATGTACAGCAATAAATGTGTAGCTCATAATCTACTTGTCCAAGCTAAATAAAATATACACAGTAAGAAGGAACAGTGTAAACTACAGATTCCCTGTTATCATACCATGTAGATGTAGGCATATCCACCCTGAGTGCAGACTCTCAATCATCATGCCATGTGGACACAAATCCATCCACCCTAAACCCAAATGAACCCCCTGGTGGGGTGTTAATAAGGGGCAGGCTGTGCACATAGAGCAGCATATGAGTTGTCTCTGTATCTTCTACTCGATTTTGGTTGTGAATCTAAAACTGTTCTAGTAAACAAAGTCTGCTAAAATAAAATTAAATGTGTGATGAAATAAATAGTGAGTAAACCTATTTTCTTACTCTGCTGCAACTTTTGTCCATTGACTTTTTTTTCTTTTAAGACAAAGTCTCAGTATAATGCTCAGGCTAGCCTTGAACTCACATCCTTCCAGTTCAGCCTTGTGAGAAGTTGATATCATAGGCCTGGGCCACCATGTGAGCTTTGCTTGTGTTTGGCTTATACTTTACTTTCTGTCACTATTTTAGTGTATATTTCTTCTAACTCATGTCCTCATAAATCTCACTGAGGAAAGTAATAGGATGGTAGGTCAGTTCAATGAAAGGCATCTGAGATTTAAAATTAGAATTAAAGCTTTATTAGAAGAGTTGAAAACACTATGACAAAGTAGCAAGGTCCAAAGTGAAAGAGAAAGAGAAAGAAAAAAAATTGATTTAGAAAATTGAAATAACCAAGTGACATTTTGTGCCAAAGATGAAAGGGCTGTCAAACTGGCTCCAAACTTACAGTTTTCACAGTATTAACAAACAACAAAGCCATCACCTGGCAACCTGCATCAGGATTCCCTATGTTCCTGATATAAAGTGATACTCCTGACATGTGACAACTGTTCTTAATATTCACAATCACTATTTTTTCCTCGAATATCTTATATCAAGAAAAGATTTGGTGCCCTAAATAACAAAGGTCCAAAATGTTAACAGGAAATAAAGATAAATAAATATATTTTTTTCTCTTTCCCTCTTTATATTTTTTCTTTATTTTTTTACTTTAATTGGAAGAAATTTTATTATCAATTATTACAAGTTCCTTCCTGTGAACATATTTCTAGATAACATTGTGGTCCATATATATTTATTGTTTTAATTTTTTTATTAATTAGTTTTATATTCAGCAAATACAGTCAGTTTAGTACCATTATTAGGCTCATCCGTGACCTACCCCCTCCTCTTGGCCCCTCTTGTTGAGGTATATGGGTCATGCATTGTGGAGTTAGCCCACAGTTATGGGTAGGATAAATGTCTCTGCATATCATGACCCAGCATGTGGCTCTGACATTCCTTCTGCCCCCTCTTCCGCAAAATTTCCCTGAGCCATGTTGGGTTCAGTTTTGGTCTGCTTCAGTGATGAGGTGTTGGGGGCCTCTGAGGCTCTGGCTCTCTGATTTGGCAGGAGTTGATTTTTCTCTGTGTTGATCTCCTTCCCCCTTGTGCTGGAATCTGGATCATCAGGAAAACAGCACCCTTGCTTGTTCGCCAGTTGTTCTTAGTTTCAGCCTGGGCCCTTTTGAGGTATGATGGGGCAGCTCTCTCCTTAGGATCTACATCTATCTGAAAGAGAAGCAGATTCTCCAACGGAGAGTAAGTTAGCACCAGGACAAATGAGATAACCCTTACTTTTTTATATAGAGAATTTAATAGGTGTAGTTCCTCTTGTAGCCCATGATTGATGGTAGCTTGATATTGGAGAGTGGGCTTATGTTTGGATATGGTTCTGACTTGTTTCCCAGCTCCAGCTACGGGTCCCGTAGCACTGAGGGGATCAGTTAGCCAAATCAAGACCAGTTGGTTCCCCACCATGGCTGTGTGCCACTATTGCACTTGTGCGGGCATCACAACATGTTATTTGCTGCTACGTAGGTCAGACCATGAGTTGCTTGTACAGATATTGGTCATTTTCCCCCAGTCGCCCATGTAGCACCTTCTGGCACTAGATGTGCTGACTGTCTGGGGACTGACTCTCATCCAACTTCCAGCCATGCCATTCCATTTTACATGCCAACCACATAAGGTGTCTTCAGTAGTGGGGTATTACCACTAACCTTTGGTGGGTCATCAAGTACTCTGACAGAAATCTGTCTGTGTTTTAGGAAACCATGTAGGTCTCTCTGATCAAAAGTTCATTGTGGATGATAGCCCCATGCTGGTACTGGGAGTTACATGTCACTGCCCACTAAGAAAAGGAGGAAAAAGATAACTAAAATACAAGAGTTAGAGAGAAGAGAGAGAGAGAGAGAGAGGGAGGGAGAGGGAAAGGGAGGGAGGGAAGATGTAGAAGATTAACGTTAGTCTTGATCCTAACTTCTCCAGTGTTTTGTGGTTCAGGTACTCCCTGTTAGGGCCTGGTGAAGGTTCAGACATTTGGCCTGCCTTTTAGGAAGTATAATTTTATGGTGCCATTGCCATTTGGGTCTAGATTTGTGTTTCCCACCCCTTCGATGCCCCCCTCCCTCCCCATCCATCCTAGTGTCTAGTCCACGAGATGCTTGCTGGGTATGTAAGGTATCTTGGGTAGATTCAGGTTAGGTGCTGTAGATGAGTGAGACTATGTGGCAGTTTTTTTTCTGTGATTGGGTAAGTTCACGGAGAATGATCTGTTCAAGGTTCAACCATTTTTCTTCAAATTTCATTGTGTCATTTTTTCTTACTGCTATATAGAATTCCATTGTGTAGATACACCACATCTTAGTTATCCATTATTCTAGTGATGGACATCTGGTTGATTCCAGCTCTGGGCTATTATGAATTGAGCCACTACAAACATGGTTGAGCAAATCTCTGTGGCCTATGGTTTGAAGGTTTTAGGGTAGATGCCCAGTAAGAGAATAACTGGGTCTGTTGGTATCTCTATAGTCAGCTTTGTCAGAAGTCTCCATATTGCATTCCAAAGTGATTGTACCATCCTACATTCCCACCAGCAGTTGATGAGTGTTCCTACTTCTCCAAATCCTTACCAGCATTTATTTTCATTTGATTTTTTGACGTTTGCTATCCTTATTGGGGTAAGGTGGAATCTCATAGTTGTTTTAATTTGCATTTCTCTGATGATTAGGGATGATGAACATATTCTTAAGTGTGTGTTTGCCACTTGTATTTCTTCCTCTGTGAACTGCCTGTTCAGCTCTTTGCCATATTTTGTGAGTGGGGTGTTGGACTTCTTACTGTTTAGATATTTGAGTTCTTTGTAGATTTAGAGATTAGGCCTCTATCAGTTGGATAACCCACAAATAATTTCTCCCATTCTGTGGGTAATCTATTGGCTTTGCTTATTGTATGCTTGTCTGTAAAGAAACTCTTTAGCTTCATGTGATCCCATTGGTTGAGTGACTGTTTAAGATCGTGAGCCACTGGGGTTTTGTTCAGGAAGTCTATTTCCATTCCTATATCATGGAAAGTACTTCCCAAATTTTCTTCCAGTAGTTTTTGAGATTCTGGTCTTATATTGAGGTCTTTCATCCATTTGGACTTGAGTGTTGTGCATGGTGAAATGTGTGGATCAAGGTTCAGTTTCCTGCCTATGGTTATCCAGTTTGTCCAGCACCATTTGTTGAAGATGCTGTCTTTTTTCCAGACTATATTGTTTGGGCCTTTGTCAAATATCAAGTAGCTATAGTTGCTTGACCCAAAGTCCGGGTCCTCAAGTCTATTCCATTTATGTATACTCCTGTTTCTATGCCAGTACTATGCTGTTTTTATTACTATGGTTTTGTAATGGTGATGCCTCCAGAAGTATTTCTTTTGCTGAGGATATATTTGGATATGTGAGGCCTTCTGCCCTCTCCAAATGAAGTTTGAGACCATTTTTTTCTATCTCTGTGAAGAACACTGTAGGGATTTCAATTGGAATTGCATTAAATCTGTATATTGCCTTTGGTAGGATTGTCATCTTCACAATGTTAATTCTGCCTATCCAGGTGCATGGGAGGTCTTTCTATGTTCTCAAGTCATCCTCAATTTCTTTTTTGAGTGTTTTTATGTTTTCGTTGTATAGATCTTTCACTTCTTTGGTTAACGTTATTCCAAGGTTTTTGTTGTTGTTGTTGCTATTGAAAATGGGACTGTGTCCCTTATTTTTTTCTCTGTATCTTTGTCATTTGCATATAGAAAGGCTACTGATTTTTTTGCATTGATTTTGTATCCTGCTACTTTGGTATAGGATTTATCACCTTCAGGAGTATTGGGATGAAGTCTCTCGGGTCTCTTGTATATACAATCATGTCATCAGTGAATAGAGATAACTTAACTTCTTCCTGTCCAAATTGTATCCCTTTTATTTCCTTCTCCTGTCTTATTATTTGAGCTAGGACTTCCAGTACTATATTGAAAGGCAGAGTAGAGAGTGCACAACCCTGTTTTGTTCCTGATCTTAATGGGAATTCCTCCAGTCTCTCTCCATTAGGTATTATTTGGGCCTTAGGAGCTTTGTATTTTGTCTTTATTATGTTAAGATATGAACCAACCATGCCTATTCTCTCCAATATTTTGATCATGAAGTGATGTATACTGTCAAAGGCCTTTTCTGCATCTATCAAAATGGTCATGTGCTTTTTATGTTTAATCTTGTTTATGTGGTATATTACATTGACAGTTTTCCATATGTTGAACCACCCCTATGTTCCTGGGATGAATCCCACTTTGTCAAGGTAGATAATGCTTTTGATGTGTTGTTGGATTCGGTTTGCAAGGATTTTGTTCAGGATCTTTGCATCTAAGTTCATTGGTGATATAGGCTGGTAGTTTTCTTTTCTTGTGGCATCTCTGCCTGGTTTTGGAATTATGGTGATACTGGCTTCATGAAAGAAGTTGGGGAGCTTACCCTGTTCTCCAATTGTGTGGCACAGTTTGAGGAACATTGGTTTGACTTCTTCCATGAAGGTTTGCTAGAATTCAGCTGAGAAGCCATCTGGTCCTTGACTCTTCTTTTCAGGGAGGTTTTTTATTACTTTTTCATCCTCCATGAGTGTGATGGGTTCACTGAGGTGATTAATCTGTTCAGCGTTTAGCTTTGATAGATGGTATGCATCCCGGAATTTATCCATCTCCTCCACATTATCCAGTTTTGTGGAGTAGATTTTCTTGAAATAAGTCCTGATCATTCTCCCAATTTCACTTATGTCTGTTGTGATCTCTCCTTTTTCATTTTGAGTTTTGTTAATTTGAATCTTCTCCTTTATTTGCTTGATCAAATTGGCCAGGGGTATGTCAATCTTGTTTATTTTTCACTGAACCAGCTCTTTGTTTTGTCAATTGTCTTAATTGTTTCCTTGGTTTCCCATTCATTAATTTCTGCTGTGATGTTAATTATTTCTTTCCTTCTGGAGCTCTTTGGGTTGGATTTTTCTTGTTTTTCCAGTGCCTTTAGTTGGATGGTTAGGTTATTGATTTGGGATCTTTCTGTCTTTTTTATGAAGGCAGTGAGTGCTATGAATTTTCCCCTGAGGACCGTCTTTATTGTGTCCCATAAGTTTTGGTACGATGTGTTCTCATTGTCATTCAATTCCAGAAATTTTGCAATTTCATTTTTATTTCACCCACTATCCATTTATTGTTTAAAAGTGTGCTGTTCAGTTTCCAGGTGCCATTGGGATTCTTGGTGGGTCTTTTGTTGTTGATTTCTAGCAATATAGCAATATGATCTGATATCATGCAGAGAATTATGTCAATATAAATATGTGGAGGCAGGCTTTGTGACACAGTATATGATCTCCTTTAGAGAATGTTCCATGGACTACTGAGAAGAATGTGTAGTCTGTGGATTTGGGATGGAATTATTTGTCGATGTCTGTTAGGTCTGAGTGATCTATGGTTTCGTTGAGCTCTCTTACTTCCCTGTTGAGTTTCTGTTTGGATGATCTGTCTATTACTGATAATGGTGTATTGAAGTCCCAAGCTATGATGGTGTTGGTGGTTATTTCTGTTTTATTGTCAAGTAGGTTTTGTTTTATGAACTGTGGTGCCCCTGTGTTTGGTGCATACAGATTTATGATTGTAATATCCTCTTGATGGATCATTCCCTTGATAAGTAGGAAGTGGCCTTCTTTGTCTTTTTTGATTATTTTTGGTTTGACGTCTATTCTATCTGATATTAATATAGCTACACCTCCTTGTTTCTTATTCCCTTTTGCTTGGAATATTGTTTTCCACCCTTTCACCCTGAGGAGGTGTCTGTCTTTAGTGGTGAGGTGGGTTTCTTGAAGGCAACAGATTGAGGGGTCTAATTTTTTGAGCCATCCTGTTGGCTTCTGTCTCTCTATGGGTGAATTAAGGGCATTAATATTTAGGGTAATAACTGTGAGACTTGATTTGATCCCTGCCATATTGTGATGGTATATGTGGTTTGTTGTGTTCATGGACTTTGATGTTTTTTGTGCCTACTCTGAGTTTCATTATTTTGATCTGCTTCTTGTAGGCATTTGAGTTTGATTATTTGTTTCTTTTCTGTGGAGAATTTCCTGAAATACTGTCTGTAGGTTTGGTTTTGTGTTCATATAATTGTAAAGCTGAGTTTTGTCATGGAAAGTTTTTCTTTCACCATATATTATGAGGGATACTTTTGCTGGGTAGAGTAGTTTGTGTTGGAAGCCATAGGTTCTTAGAATTTGCAGTGTTTCATTCCAGGCCCTTCTGGCTTTCAGGGTTTCCATTGGGAAGTCTGAAGTAATTCTGATGGGGTTACCTTTGAAATTGGTGTGCTGTTTTACCCTAGCTGCTTTTATGATTTTCTCTTTGGTGTCAATGTTTAGAGTCTTAATGACAATATGTCTTAGAGAGTTTCTCCTTTGGTCCTGTCTGTTTGGAGTTCTGTTGGCTTCTTGTATCTTGATGGGACTTTCTTTTAAGAGACTGGGGAAGTTTTCTTCAATTATTTTCTTAAATAAGTTCTCCATGCCTTTGATGTGAATTTCTTCTCCTTCTGGTATTCCAGTGATCCTGATATTAGGATGTTTAAGTGTATCCCACAATCCCCTCATGTTCTCTTCACAGGAACCTTTGTACTTACTGAAAATTTTGAACTCTAGAACTGTTTCTTCCATCTTGTCTTCCAGATCAGAGTTTCTATACTCCACTTGGCTGACTCTATTCTTGAGAGCTTCTAGAGAGTTTTGGACTTTTTCAATTAAGTTTGCATTTTCTATTATTTTTCTATGTATAATTTCCATACCTCTGTGAAGCTCCCCTTTCTTATCATATTCTGGATTTCTTGATTCTTCTTGGAATTCTTCCTTGCATTTCTTTATGTCTTTATTCAGCATGGCCAGATGATTTTTAATGTCTTTTTTGTCACTCTCCCTCAAATCTCTTAACTCTCTTTGAACTCCTTCCAATTTCTTATCTGTTAGTTCTAGTTTAGTGATGGCAGTATCCACACGATTATCAGTCCTTTGTTGCTTTCCTGCAAGTTCTACCAGTGGGTTGGTCAGGGTTACATTGCTCATAGCTTCATTTTGGTGTTCTGATCCTAGTGACTCTTCTATGTTTTGGTTAGATGTATTCATTGGAGGACTGGATGATCTAACTGGGTTTTCTTGCATTTGATTTTTCATGTTATTTCTTTTGTGCTGTGGTCTGCCCATGACAGTGTATGGGCATGTAGGTGGGTGGATCAGCCTGGGCTCAAGCACAATGGGAATCTGAGGCAGCCTGGGGCAGTTGCCAAGCAGCCTGGGATTTGGCTCTCACTAGCCAAAGCCACCTATCTACTGCCTGGTAGGGGCGCCAACGTTGCCTGAATTCTCAAGCAGTAATGCGCCAAAGCTGCCTGCGTCTAGCTAGGAAGGGCACTGAGCCACCAAGCACTGAAGCAGCCCATACTCTGGCTGGGAACACTGGGACCCGGAAGCATTCTGTGCTCCCTCACCACAGGACAATGGTGGAAGGGTGGTGCAGCATAGAGGTAGGGGATGGCACCTGAGCTGGTGCAAGCAAGAGACACAGTGTGAGCTTGTGTGGCAGTTGATGTGGGACTGGGCTCAGTGAACGTGCAGCGGTAAGAGCAATAAGTGAGCGAGTGGGCGGAGCAGTCTAAGGTTCCACAAGCAGGGACTGATCTGCCCGCAGCTGCGCTGTGGATATGGGGAGGGCTGGGCTACCTGCTCCTGAGGGAATCATGGATTCTGTGTTATTTCTAGGACTCGCTAAAGCGTGGTGGCCTGAGCAGTAGGTGGGTGAGTGTGTGGAGAAGTCTATGGCTTAGCGTTTAAGCGCTTGCCTGTGAAGCCTAAGGACCCTGGTTCGAGGCTCAATTCCCCAGGACCCACGTTAGCCAGATGCACAAGGGGGCACACGCGTCTGGAGTTTGTTTGCAGTGGCTGGAGGCCCTGGCGTGCCCATTTTTTTTCTCTCTCTCTCTCTGCCTCTTTCTCTCTCTGTCTGTCGCTGTCAAATAAATAAATAAAAATAAGCAAAAAAATTAAAAAAAAAAAAAGAGAAGTCTAAGCTTCTGCACGCAGGTATCGATTGGCGCATGGCGGTGGTGGCACCTTTGATACGGTGGCTATTTGGGGGAAGGGGTGGGCTACTGTCCTGCGAGAGGATCCGTGATTCCCTGCCCCCCCCCTGCTCTCCCACTGACAATCTATTGGAAATTTCTCTTCCCTAAAAGACCCAGTGAACCCTTAATGTCTTACCTTTCTTTTCCCGGGATTTGCAGTGCAGCTAGGTGATTGCCATCGTGGTCGGAAGTCCTACATTTTTCCTTTAAGTTGAGATCTTAATATATATTTTACATAAAGTTTATGAAGGGAAATTGTACATGTTGGATGTAATAGGTTCAATAAGAAGGAATTATTTCAGTGGTACTTAGATTTAAGAATAACAACAAGTGTTATGTTAGTAGGAGGTACTAAGAATGGAGACTAACTTGGTGTGGTTCTTCTTAATGATCCTAAGTTAAAGGATTATAAGAGAAATCTAGGATGGAAGTTTACAGAAGGACATTAGAAAGGTGACAGAAAGGCATTGAGCAAATGAGAAAGAAGGTGCTGAAAAAGATGGAAAAATGGTTTTAGTTTCCTTTTTGAGAATGCTACTCATGTTACTCCCTAAGTCACTCCCCAAGTCCCTAAGGTCTCTAAAGAGAAGTGACAAGATGTTGTTGGCTGTGTTGTTTTACATCTCTAAGCCAGCACTTGATATTTTAAATCCTTCAAAACAATAACAACAAACCTTTAGTCCCAAACATTCAAAGACCAGGGGGACCCATATCCCAGGCTCCCACAGAGAGGAGGAGGGAAATGGGTCCCAAGACCCCCCCCCCAGCTTGGAAGCTGGCCTTAGAGGATAAGCATGAATATCCTATGTTGGACCTTCCTTGCTCCAGGAGGCACATAGACTGTGCTATGTGTTTCCTTTTGTTTGGGGACTCTAGTACTCGGGAGGTTGAGGTAGGAGAATCACCATGTGTTTGAGGCCACCCTGGGACTACCGAGTGAATTCCAGGTCAGCATGGTCAAGAGTGAGACCTTACCTTGAGAAAAAAAAATACAGCAACAACAAGAAACACCCAATTTCTTCTCCAAAATCTGGCTGGAGGGGTGCCCCTCTCCAACAAAAATATTTGAGGCAGGATGGGGCATAACCTGCATAGATTCTTCTACTTTCATCCCCATTTCATTTCTGAAGGGACAATTGGCTTCCCAGATACCTCCAAAGTTTCCACTATTCTATCTCCTTGAGAACTGGGCTCATTTAGATCCACTAAGTTTCAGAAAAAGAAAAGTTAAACTTTTTAAATAATTTATTTATTTTTTGTCAATTAATTTTTTACTCAGTGAATACAGTCAAGTTGGTACCATTGTTAAGCTCATCCATGTCCTACCCCCTCCCCCTGGCCCCTCCTTATTGAGGTATATAGGCCATGCATTCTGGAGTTAGCCCACAGTTATGGGTAAGAAAAATGTCACTGTGTAGTTAATCTTTTTTTGCCAAAAGATATGGCAAGAATACCCTCTAGGGAATGGAGAGAAATGACCCATGGGGCAGTTTTAAGTACAGTTCAATATTCAAAATTGCTTGTTTTTGTAGGGAAAAGGGAAAATGGACACTGGTGTCATATATACAATTATTATTTCACTTCTATGACCATCCTATGTGGACCACTGACCACCAGCTGGGCCTGATCACCCCAACTGCTGTTGGTAACCCAACTGTCTCTGACCCTCCAACATTGGAGAGGATTCTTAGAGGTAAAATAAAGCCTTGAAACTATAACTTACTATCAACTATAATACAGGGAGAACAGGAATTGTCCATTGCTTTTCTCCAGAGATGTAGTAAAAATATACCAATGTAACTGCAGATACCTTGGAGGAGAAAATTATTCTTAAACATAAATTTTTAACTAAGTCAACACCTGATATTCATAATAAATTAAAAAATTGGTACCAAACCAGATAATAGCTTAGGTCAGTTGCTTCAGACTACAACTTCTGTTATTATAATTGGGAAGCCAAGAGGAAAAAAAAAAAGGAAAAAGAAAAGAAAAAAAGAGCATAAAATGAAATTAAAAAAAATCACCAGGAGATCATAGTGATAACGAAAGTTGCTCAGAAAAAGACCCCTTCGAAAGACACCCTTTGGGCCTGCTTTCTTTGCCAGCACTATCTGAAGAGAGGCTCTGCCAGGACCCTGTCCTAAATGCTAAGGGAAATATTGGAAAAGCCAATACCCTATGAGGCAAAATGACCTCTGGTCTTTTCCCTCAACAGATTGTTGATGGGTCGCAGGGCTTCCCATACAGGCTCCTGTAATTCCAGTCTATCTTGAGGAGCCCCGGGTAACTGTACAAGTGACACAATGCACCATAAATGTCCTCACTGACTAATATGCTCACTTTTCAGTGCTTGATTTTTGTCCTAGGGATAAGTCTAAGCAGACAGCTTTATGGGCATCTCAGGCCAGGTTCATAAAAGGTTCTTTACAGAACTTTTGGCTTATTCCTAGGGAGACTACCTTTTCCATATTTCCTTCCTTATAGTCCCAGAAACACCAACTCCTTTACCGGGCAGAGATATATTTTCTAAATGTCAGGTAAAAATGATTTTATCTCCAGGGAAAAATCTATGTCTTCCTTTGATAGAGAAAATAAATGTGGATCCATCCATTTGGACAGGTGGTGGAACTATAGGTTGAGCTGTCACTGCTGCTCCTGTCCAAATACATCTTAAGGACCCCACTTACTTTCTTCACAAAAAACAGTATCCACCAAAGCCAGAAACAATTGAGGGACTTAAACCCATATTTGTAGCCTTAAAGAAATGGGCTCCCGAAAGAGTGTTCTAGTCCATATAAGTCTATTCTTGGAGTACAAAAGGGTCCCAATAGATGGAGGCTATTCCAGGACCTCTAATTAATTAATGACACAGTGGTCTCCCTTCATCCTGTGGTACCCAATCCCTATATGTTCTTAACCCAGATTCCATCTGAAACTATTCATTATTCAGTCTGTCAGATATATAGCTGGCAAATATTTTCTCCCATTCTGTAGGTTGTCTCTTTGCTCTATTTATAGTGTCCTTTGCTGTACAAAAGCTTTGTAATTTCATGAGGTCCCAGGGGTTGATTAGTGGTTTTATTTCTTGAGCAACTGGGGTTATATTCAGGGAAAGATGAAAATGGAGCATTCAGGCCACATACTACAACTGTATTTGGTTTTATCTGTGACCTTAGTTTTAGTAGGGTTTGTTTGATGAAATTGGGAGCCCCCATGTTAGGTGCATATATGTTTGGGACTGTAATGTCCTTCTGTTGGAGTGTTCCTTTAATCAACATAAATTGACCTTCCTTATCTTTCCTAACTAATGTTAGTCTGAAGTCTACCCTGTCACACATTAGTATAGCATCACCTGCTTATTTTCTGGGCCCATTTGCTTGAAACACTGTTTTCCAAACTTTCAATCTAAGATAGTGTCCATAATTTGTGAAAAGGTGAGTTTCTTGGAGGCAATGAATTGAAGGATCCTGCTGTTTTTATTTTTGTACTCAGTGAATACAGTCAAGTTGGTACCATTGTTTAGCCACCTCCCTGTCCTCCTCCCTCCATAGGGACCCTCCTTGTTGGAGTATATGGGTCATGCATTCTGGGGTTAGCTATCAATTTTGGATAGGAAGAAATGTGTCTACATATCATGACCCAATATGTGGCTCTGAAATTCTTTCTGCCCACTTTTCTGCAAATTTCCCTGAGCCATGTTGGATTCATTTAGGTCTGCTTCAGTGTTGAGATCTTGGGAGTCTCTTTGTCTCTGGATATCTTGTTTGGTAGGAATTGATTGTTCTCTGTGTTTATCTCCTTCACCATTGGGCTGGTTCCCATTTCACCTTGAAAACAGTATTCTTGCCTGTTTCCCCAATTATTCTTAGTTTCAATTGGGGCCCTTTTGAGGTATGATGGGGTGGTTATCTCCTTAGGATCTGTGTCTATCTGGAAAAGAGAAGCAGATTCTTTGATGGAGAGTAAAGTTAGCACCAGATAAATGTGATAACCATTATTTTTTAGAGAGTTTAATAGCTGTAGGCCCACTTGTAGCCTACGATTTGTGGGAGCTTGATAATGGAGAGCAGGCTCATTTTTGAATATAATTATGACTTGTTTCCTAGCTCTAGCTATGGGTTCCATTCCACTGAGCATATCAGTTAGCCAAATCAAAAGCAGTTCGTTTCCCACAATGGCTGTGCACCACTATTGCACTTGTGTGAGCATCACATCAGGTTGTTTACTGCTAAGTAGGTTAGACCATGAGTTGCTTGGACAGATATTGATCGTTTTTGCCCAGTTACACATTTAGCTCCTCTGGCACTAGACGTGCTAACTGACTCTCTGCAGCTTCTAGCCATGTCACTGCATGTTATGTGCCAACAGCGTATGCTGTCTTCATCAGTAAGGTCTTACCACTAACCTTTGGTGAGTCATCAGTACTCTGACAGAAATCTGCCTTCTTTTGGGAAACCTTGTAGGTCTCCTGATCAAGAGCTCATTGTGGATGATAGCCACATCCTGGTACTGGGAGTTACAAGTCAGCACCCAAGAAGAGAAGGAAGAAAAAGATAAGTAATATAAGAGAGATAGAGCAAAGACAGAGAAAAGGGAAAAAGAGAGAGAAAGAGAGAGACAGAGAAACAGAAACAGGAGAAAATTAAGGTCATTCTTCATTGTACCCTCTCCACAGCCTTGCGATTCAGGTGTTGTCTCTAAGGGCCTGGTGAAACTTGAACCATTTAGTATTTTAGGATGTAGAATTTTATGGTATCATTGCCATTTGGGTCAAGTTTTATGCCCCCCCACCCCTAGCCTTAACACCCCTCCCTCGCCAACCTCCCTATTGTCCAGTCCTCGAGATGCTTGTTAGGTATGTCAGTATCTTGGGTAGATTAAGGTTAGGAGGTGTAGAGGAGTGAGACTATGCAGAATTATCTTTCTGTGATTGGGTGTGTTCACTGAGAATGATCAGTTCCAGGTTTGACCACTTCCCTTCAAATTTCATTGTGCTGTTTTTCCTTACTACTGTGTAGAATTCCATCATGAAGATATACCATATCTTAGTTACCCATTCATCTAATGATGGACATCTGGATGGATTCCAGCTCCTAGCTATTACAAATTGAGCAGTTATAAACTTGTTTGAGAAAATCTCTCTAAACTGAGGCATGGATATTTTAGGATACCTGACCAGTAAGCTAATACCTGGGTCTGTTGGTAACTCTATAGTCAACATTTCTAGGAGTCTTCATATTGTTTTCCAAAGTGGTTGTACCATCTTACATTCCCACCAACAGTGGATGAGGGTTCCTATTTCTCTACATCCTCACCAGCATTTATTTTCATTTGATTTTTTAATGTGTGCTAACCTTCTTGGGGTAAGGTAGGATCTCATATTTATTTTAATTTGTACTACCCTAATGATTAGGATGGGATGATGAGCATTTTCTTAAGTGTGTGTTTTCCATTTATATTTCTTCCTCTAAGAACTGCCTGTTCAGTACTTTGCCTCATTTTGTGAGTGGGTTGTTTGACTTTTTATTGTTTAGGTTTTTGAGTTCTTTGTACATTCTAGAAATTAGGCCTCTGTCCATTGGATATTCAGCAAATATTTTCTCCTATTCTGTGGGTAATCTATCAGCTCTGATTATTGTATGTTTGTTTTTGAAGAAACACTTTAGCTTTATGTGATCCCATTGGTTGAGCGATTGTTTAAGATCTTGTGCTACTGGGGTTTTGTTCAGGAAGTCTTTTTCTATTCCCAAATCATGGAATGTTTCTCCTTACTTTCCTTCCCATAGTATCGGAGTTTCTGGTATTATATTTAGGTCTTTGATCCATTTGGAATTGATTGTTGTGCATGGTAAGATGTGTGGATCACATTTCAATTTCTTGCATATGGTTATCCAGTTTTTCCAGCACCATTTGTTGAAGATGCTGTCATTTTTCCAGCCTATATTGTTAGGGCCTTTGTTGAATATCAAGTAGCTGTATTTACCTGACCCAAAGTCTGGGTCCTCAATTCTATTCCATTGGTCTATACTTCTGTTTGTGTGCCAGTACCATGCTGTTATTTTTTCTTTTTTTCTCCATGCTGTTTTTATTACTGTGGCTTTGTAATATAGCTTTAGATCAGGTATGGTGATGCCTCTAGAGGTGTTTCTTTTGCTAAAGATATGCTTGGGTATCTGAGGCCTTCTGCTTTCCCATATGAATTTTGAGATCAATTTTTCTATCTTCACAAAGAATGATATTGGGATTTTGATTGGTATTACATTAAGTGTGTAAATTGCCTTTGGAAAGATTGCCATTTTCCCAATGTTAATTCTGCCTATCCATAGCATGGAAGGTCTCCATTTTCTGAAGCCCTCCTCAATTTCTTTTTTGGGTGTTTTTATGTTTTCATTGTATAGATTTTTCAGTTCCTTGGTTAATGTTATTCCAAGGTATTTTATTTATTTATTTATTTTGTTGCTTTCAAAATGGGACAATGTCACTTATTTCATCCTCTGTATCTTTGTCATTTTCATATAGAAAAGCTACTGATTTTTGTGCATTGGTTTTGTATCCTGCTACTTTGCTGAACAAGTAAATCACCTTTAAGCATTTTGGGATGGAGTCTCTCAGGTCTCTTATGTATAGAATCATGTCATCTGTGAATAGCACTAACTTAACTTCTTCCTTTCCAAATTATGTCCCTTTTATTTGTTTCTCCTCTCTTGTTGCTTGAGCTAGGACTTCCAGTACTATAATGAAAAGCAGAGGTGAGAGTGGACACCTGTCTTGTTCCTGATATCAATGGGAATTCCTCCAGTCTCTCTCCATTAAGTATTATTTGGGCTTTAGGAGCTTTATATATAGCATCATTGTGTTAACATATAAACCGACCATGCTGATTCTCTACAATGTTTTGATCATGAAGTCTTGTATTTTGTCAACTACCTTTTCTGCATCTATCAAAATGATTATGTGGTTTTTGTGTTTAACCTTGTTTATGTGGTGTATTACATTCACAGATTTCCATATGTTGAAGCACCCCTGGGATCCTGGGATGAATCCCACGTGATCAAGGTTGATAATGGATTTGATTTGTTGTTGGATTTGGTTTGTGGGGATTTTGTTCAGGATCTTTTCATCTAAGTTCATCAAGGAAATAGGCCTGTAGTTTTCTTTTCTTGTGGCATCTGCCTGATTTTGGTATTAGGGTGATTGTAGCTTCATAGAAGAAGTTGGGGAGCTTTCCCTATTCTCAGATTGTGTGGTACAGTTTGAAAAGGTTTGGTTTCAATTCTTCCATGAAGTTTGATAGAATTCAGCTGAGAAGCCATTTGGTCCTGGACTCTTCTTTTGGGGGAGTTTTTTTTATTACCTTTTCAATCTCAATGGGTGTGATAGCTTTGTTTAGGAGATTAATCTGCTCTGAGTTTAGCTTTGGGAGATGGTATGTGTCTAGGAATTTATCCATTTTGTCCATAGTATCCAGTTTTGTGGAGCAGATGTTTTTGAAGTAAGACCTGGTGATTCTCCCATTTTCACTATGTCTGTTGTGATCTCTCATTTTTCATTTCTAACATTGTTAATTTGAGGTGTCTCTTTTTTCACTTGATCAAATTGTCCAGGGGTTTGTCACTCTTATTTATTTTTTCAAATAACCAACTCTTTGTTTAATCAACTTTCTTAATTGTTTTCTTACTTTCCAATTCATTAATTTCTGCTCCGATCTTAATTATTTTTTTTCCATCTGGAGCTTTTTGGGTTGGATTCTTCTTGCTTTTCCAGTGCCTTTAAGTGGATGGTTATGTTATAGATTTGGGATCTCTCTGTCTTTGTTATGAAGGCATTTAGTGCTATGAATTTCCCCCTGACTACTCCTTCATTGTGTCCCATAAATTTTGGTATGATTTTTTTATCATTGTTATTAATTTCTAGAAACTTTGAGATTTCATTTTTTTATTTTGTCCACTACTCATTTATTGTAAAATAGTGTGCTTTTCAGTTTCCCAGAGCCAATAGGATTCTTGGTGGGTCTTTTGTTGTTAATTAATATAGCATTGTGATCTGATGTCATGCAGGGGAATATGTCAATCTTCCTAAGGATATGGAGGCAAGCTTTATGACCTAGTATATGATCTATCTTAGAGAAGGTTCCATAGGCTGCTTAGAAGAAAGCGTAGTCTGTGGATTTGGGTGAAATGTTTGGTAGATGCCAGTTAGGTGTAAACATTCTATGGTTTTGTTGAGCTCTCTCATTTCCCTGTTGAGTTTCTGTTTGGATTATCTATCTATTGCTGATAATGGTGTATTTAAGTCCCCAACTATGATGGTGTTGGTAGTTATTTCTGTTTTATTGTCAAGTAGGTTTTATTTTATAAATTGTAGTGCACCTGTGTTTGGTGCATAAAGATTTATGATTGTGATATCCTCTTGATGGATTGATTACTTGATCGGGCAGAAGACGCCTTCTTTGTCTTTTTGATTATCTTTGGTTTGATGTCTATTTTATCCAATATTGGTATGGGAACGTCTGCTTGTTTCTTATTCCCATTTGCTTGGATTATCATTTTCCACCCTTTCACCCGAGGAGGTGTTTGTCTTTACTTGTGAGGTGGGTTTCTTGAAGGCAACAGATTGAGGGGGTCTAAATTTTTGATCCACCCTCTTAGCTTATGTCTCTTGATGGGTGAATTAAGGCCATTGTTATTTAGGGTAATGACTGTGAGGTTTAATTTGATCCCTGCCGTATTGTGTTGGTATATGTGGTTTGGTGTTTTCATGGACTTTGAAGTTTTTGTGCCTTCTCTGAGTTTGGTTATTGTGATCTGCTTCTTGTAGGCACTTGAGGTTGATTATCTGATTCTTCTGTGTGGAGAATTTCCTGAAATACTCTCTGTCTGTTTGGTTTTATGTACATATAGTTGTAAAGCTGAGTTTTGTCATATAAAGTTTTTCTTTTGCTATCTATTATGAGGGATACTTTGCTGGGAAGAGTAATTTGGCTTGGAAGCCATAGGTTCTTAGACTTTGCAGTGTTCCATTCCTGGCCTTTCTGGCTTTCATGGTTTCCATTGAGAAGTTTGAAGTAATCCTGATGGGGTTACCTTTAAATGTAATGTGTTATTTTTCCATAGCTGATTTTAGGATTTTCTCTTTGATGTCAATGTTTAGAGTCCTAATGACAATATGTCTTGGAGAGTTTCTCCTCTGGTTCTATCTGTATGGAGTTCTGTTAACTTCTTGTATCTTGATGGTCCTTTCTTTGGAAACGGTGGGAAAGTTTTCTTTGATAATTTTTAAAAATAAGTTCCCCATGCGTTTGCTTTGAATTTCTTCCCCTTCTGGTATTCCTATGATCTGAATGTTAGGACTTTTAAGGGTATCCCACAATTCCCTTATGTTCTGTTCACAGAAATCTTTGGACTTATTGAAACTTTTGAACTCTCATACTGTTTCTTCTATTTTGTCTTCCAGCTCTGAGTTTCTATCCTCCCCATGGTTGATTCTATTCTTGAGAGCTTCTAAAGGGTTTTGCACTTGTTCAATTTGGTTTGCATTTTCTACTACTTTTCTGTGTATGGTTTCCATCCCTCTATCAAGTTCCCTTTTCACATCATTTTCTGATATTCTTGCTGCTTCTTGGAATTTAGCCTTGCATTTCTTTATGGCTTCATTTAGTATAGCCAGTTGGTTTTTGAGATCCTCTTTTTTTTTTCTCTCTCTCCTTCATATCCTTTAACTGTCTTTGGACCCCTTCCATTTTATTTTCTATTAGGTCTAGTTTAGTGATGTCAGCATCCACACAATTACTAGTCCTTTGTTGCTTCTCTGCAAGCTCTACCTGTAGCCAGGTCAGGGTTGCATTGCTCATAACTTCATTTTGTGGTTCTGATCCTAATGTATCTTCTATATTGATTAGAGGCATCCATTGTAGGACATGAAATCTTATTGGATTTACTTGCATTTGATTTTTTATGTTATTCATTTTGTGCTGTGGTCTGTCCAACGCAATGTGGGGGCAGGGAGAGGAGAATTGGACTGTGGCACGATTGGCAGGTGAGGTGGTGGTTCCACTTTGTGAGGGCAGGGATGGGAGCAGGTGGAGTGGATCAGAAGTCATGCAGGGGTGGGGTCAAATGGAGAGGGATGGAAGTCACACTGGGGCAGGATGGAGAGGGTGCAAAGTTGCGCAGAGGGGGGGCAAAGCAGGGAGGGTTCAAAATCATGCCAGGATGGGGCAGAGCAGAGAGTGTCTTAACTCTCACAGGCGTGGAGTGGAGAGAGTCTGAAGTCATGCAGGGACGCAGCAGAGCAAGTCCTAAATTGCAGGGGGTGGGGTACGACAGAGAAATTCTGATGTCTTGGGAGGCAAGTTGGAGCAGAGAGGGTCCAAAGTAGCGTGGGTCGAGGTAGAGCTGAGAGGGTCTGAGGTCATGTGGGGGTGGGGCAGAGCGGATCTGATGTCGTGTGGGGGCAGGGCAGAGTGGAGAGTGTATGAGGATGCATGGGTAGGCAGGGCAATCTGGGTGATCTCTGGAGCCCAGTGGAGCAGGTGGAACTACTCTGTCCTGGTTCCCCTTGCCTGTAGTCAGTGTGGGAGTAGCCTGAGGCTGGAACTATGGCTAGGATGGCTGCTTGGGGGCATTGTGGGTCTGGTGGGTTACCCAAGTGCATGGGAATCAGCCAATTCCCTTTTTTGCTCCTCCACACCCTCCCACTGGTGATCTATTAGAGATTGCTCTCCCCTAAAAGACCCAGTGACCCCTTAATGCCTTGCCTCTCCTTCCCCAGGAGTTGTGGTATGGTTAGGCCAATGTAATATTGACTGAAGATCCTGCTTTTTAACACAGTCTCCAATCCTGTGTCTTTTGGTTGGGGCATTGAAGCTGTTGACATTAAGAGTTACTATTGAAAGGTGTTTATTTCTTCTTTCCATTTTTTTTTTTTTTGTTTTTTAGTTCTTCTGGGTTTACTTTTGCTCTCTTGTAGTAATTAGTAATTAAGTATGGTTTATTTTTACCAGGTTCCTGATGTGTGTGCTTTTCATTATCTTCAGAATGGAGGATCCTTTCAAGTACTTTCTCTAGAGCTGGTTTAGACTTCATAGATTCCTTTAGCCCACTTTTGCGTGCTTGATAATAACTTATACATATTCACTTTTTGGTAGAAGAATGTATTTTGTTGTGTTTCTGTTTATTTCCCTCCCTAGGCTGCTTTAGTATGGCTAGTATGCTGCCATCTTACCCTGAAGTCCTATTTTTAATTTTCACTATTCTTTATGACTTGAAACAGATCAATTAACATTTAATTAAGCTTAAGAAAAGCACTCTGCAATATAATATAAGACTTATCATTTCTGTTTTATGAAGAGTCATGAACTTATCTATAATCATAGTACATGCAACCTGGATCTACTTATAAAATTTGCAGTCACTGAGTTCATAGTAAAGAAGCAGTAAATTCTCTTACAATTCATTTCATGCCAGATGCATAGGGAATAAAAGTAAGCATGATTCTCTACAGTTGAGGGTCCAGTCCATATTTGCTTTCATAGCTCTTTGTAGAAAATTTTCTTCTTCCTTGGAGGTGTATGGCCTCCAGTCTTTCTTTTCCTGATTGTAGGTTTAAAAAATACAAGCAGAGGGGAGGGGGATATGAGCTGCTAGAGAATAAGGCTATGATTTACTATTAGAATTTCACCATCTTGTGCTATACTCCCACTCTTCTGTGAATGTGCTTTGACTAATTAATCTCCACAAGCAAAGTCATAGCAAGTGTACAGTTTCAGTGGTTCAGAATCAATTGAGGGCTGGAGAGATAGATTAGTGGTTAAGCACTTGCCTGTGAAGCCTAAGGACCCCAGTTCGGGGCTCGATTCTCCAGGACCCACATTAGCCAGATGCACAAGGGGGCTCATGCATCTGGAGTAAATTTGCAGTGGCTGGAAGCCCTGGCGTGCCCATTCTCTCTCTCTCTCTCTCTCTCTCTCTCTCTCTCTCTCTTTATCTGTCTCTTTCTCTTTCTGTCTGTATCTCTCAAATAAATAAATAAAATAAACAGAATCAATTGAGAGCTGGGGTCAGTCTCTGATGCAGACAGAGCTGTCAGACTTGATTTGCCAAGTGTGGTGGGTGTGGAAGCTCTGAGATGGTAACCCTCCCACGTGGCTGGGTGAGCAGTAAAAACTAAGCCCAGAGAAATACACAGTGTTTGAGATTTCACAAAGTAAGACTAAACCAGAGCATAGGGTATTATACCTTGTTCTTTTATCATTTCTCTTTGACAGATTCTCTTCTCTGCAAAAAAGTAATTGAAGTGAAATGGATGTGAGGGGGTGCCAAAGTATGAGAAGAGAGAGAGTCAGTAGATTAAATAGTAGTAGAAATTTCAAGAAGAAGAAGAAGGAACGATGATAGGTCAAATTATTTTTATTGTCTTCAATTCTCTTACTGTGCTAAGCAGCCATAAGTTTCTCTGGTAGCCACAAGTATCATTTCTTCAATTTAAATTCAGAAAAACTCTGGGTGAAAATCCACTTAGGTAGGGGAAAATTGATGCTGAATTTGATATAATCCAAAAAGTTGAAGTGGCAATATCTACAACATTTAAACCCATACCCACCTAATGACCAGAAACTCCCCCTCCTGAATATAACTTCAAGAGAAATTTGTTCTCCAAAAGGCTTGATTTCTTTTGAAAAGCCACATCTGGAGGCAACAAACACCACCCTCAGATGGAGAACTGATAGTTATGTGGTTGGGTTGAACATAGCCAAGCATTAAAAATAGGGATGGAAATGAACTATTGCTGTGAATGAACAGAACAACATGTATAAATCTCACAAGTAGAGAGAGGGTGGGAAAAGCCACTTGTGAAAGAATCCTTGATTGATTCCCTTTGAATGGCTTCCTGGAAAGAGTTAATACTTTCCATTCTCTACAGGGAGTGACACAGTCTTGGCACAAGTAGAAGAGCATCATGAGATGCCATGAAAACCCTCTGTTCTCAGCAGTTAAGCATTTGAAAGTGATCCCAAATATTCCTCATGCATAAGTTCCTATATTTGGACTGGTGGCTATATAGATATTATACTCCAATTAAAAATAACAAACAAACAGAAATCAGGAACTGAGTTGGTGGCTTAGTGGGAGGCACCACCACACATGGCTCCTCCCATACTCTTTTTTAGGGTTATATCTTTTTGGCTATCTCCAAAGATAAAAGTTCCTATGTTATCAGTTCATTTTGGGTATTATTTTGTATTTGTTTTTCCCCCATCCACTTCTCCTCCTGTCCCACCAAACCCTACCATCCCCATTGTCTGGGCCTTGAGTTCCCTATCAGGTATGTCAGCACCTCCATCAGGTCTGGTTTAGGAATCACAGATAAGTGACACCATGCTGTGTTTGTCTTTCTGTGATTGTGTGAGTTCACTGAGTATGATCTGTTCTAAGTCTGTCCATTTTTCTAAAAATGTCATTGTATCATTTTTTCTTACTGCTGAGTATAAATCCATTATTTAAATGTACCACAACTTTGTTAGCCATTCATCCAATGATGGACATCTGGGTTGATTCCAGTTCTTAGCTATAATGAATTGTGCAGCTATCAACATGGTTGAGAAAATACCTCTGTAGTGAAGCATGGAACTCTCAGGGTAAATGCCCAGTAAGGCAATAATTGGATCTGTTGGTAGCACTATGTTCATCCTTTTCAGGAATCTCCAAATTGATTTCTACAGTGGTTGTGCAAGTTTACCTTCCCATCAATAGTGGATGAGCGTTTCTCTTTCCCCCACACCCTTACCAACATTTGTTGTTGTTAGATATTTTTTAATGATTGCCACCCTTATTGGAATAAGGTGGAATCTCATGGTTGTTTTAATTTGCATTTCCCTAATGTTTAGGGATGTTGAACATTTTATTAAGTGTGTGTCAGCCATTTGTAATTCTTCCACTGAGAACTCCGTATTCAGTTCATTGCCCCACTTTTGAAGTGGGTTATTTGATTTTTTATTGTTTAATTTTTTGAGTACTTTATAGATTCTAGTCAGTAGTATAGCTTAGATGGTGAAGATTTTCTCCCATTCAGTGGGTCATCTAATGGATCTGCTTATTGTGTGCATGTCTGGGCAGACGCTTTTAGCTTCATGAAATCCCATTGGTTGAATAATTGTTTAATTTCCTGGGCTTATGGGATTTTGTTTAGGAAGTCTTTCCCCACTTCCTATATCATGGAGAGTGCTTTCCATTTTTCCTTCAAGTAGGAGATGAGTTTCAGGTATTATTGAGGTATTTAACCCATTTTGACTTGCTTTTTTGTGTATGGAGAGATGGGTAGCTCTATTTTTTTTTTTTTTTCTACATCAGTCGTCCAATTTCTCCAACACCATTTGTTGAAGATGCTCTCTTTTCACCAGTCTACATTGTTGGCTCCTTTGTCAAAGATCAATTAACTGTAGTTATTTGACCTAAGTTTTGAGCCTTAAATTCTGTTCCATTGGTCTTAGATTCTGTTCTTATACCATGCTATTTTTGTTACTATGGTTTTGTTATACAGCTCTATATTGGGTAAAGGTTTTTGTTTTTTTTTTTTTTTTTTTTTTTTTTTTTTCCTGACAACATGTTTGGATATCAGGGGTCTGCTGCCATTCCATATAAATTTTGAGATCATTGTTTCAGTTTCTGTGTAGAAGGCTGCTGGAACTTTTATTAGTGCTGCATGCAATCTTTTGGTAGAATTGCCATTTTCACAATATTAATTCTACCTAGGCAGGAGCATGGGCAATCTTTTCATATTCTCAAGTCCTCCTCGATTTCTTTCTTGAGGTTTTCTCTTTATGTTTTCATTATATAGGTCTTTCACATCCTTGGTTAGGGTTAGTCCAAGGTATTTAATTTTTTTTTTGTTGCTATTGAAAATGGGACAGCCTCGCTGATGTCTTTTTCTGTATATTTGTCCTTTACATATAGAAAAGCTACTGATATTTGTGTGTTGGTTTTGTATCCTGCCACCACTTTGCTGAAGGAATTAATCACCTTTAGAAGTTTTGAGATGGAGACTTTTAGGTCACTTATGTATAGGATCATGTCCTCTGCAAGGAGAGCTAACTTGATTTCTTCCTTTCCAGTTTGAATCCCTTTTATTTCTTTCTTCTGTCATATTGCTTGGCCTAGAACTTGTAGTACTATGTTGAAGAGCAGTGGTGAGAGTGGCCACTCCTGTCTTGTTCCAAATCTCAGTGGGAACTACTTGAGTCTTTCCCAGTTAAGTATTATTTTCTCTTTGCATCTCTGCCTGGTTTTGGTATTAGGGTGATGCTAGCTTCATAAAAGGACTTGAGGAGGATTCCCTGGTCTCTGATTATGTGAAACAATTTGAGAAAAATTGATTTCAATTCTCCAATGAAAGTTTGGTAGAATTTTGCTGAGAAGCCATCTGGTCCTGGACTTTTCTTTTGGGGGAGGTTTTTGATTATCTTTTCAATCTCCATGGACATGATAAGTTTGTTTAGGAACATAATCTGCTCTGAGTTTAGTTTGGGTAGGGTGTATGTGTCTAGGAATTTATCCATTTCTTCCAGGTTATCCAATTTTGTGGAGTAGAGATTTTGGAAGTATGCCCTGATGATTCTTCCAATTTTATTGATGTCTGTTGTGGCCTCTCCTTTCTCATTTCTGATTTTGTTAATTTGAAACTCCTCTTTTTCCCCCCTTCATCATGTTGGCTAGGGGTTTATCAATCTTGTTTATTTTTTTAAAGAATCAGCACTTCATTTCATCAATTTATTTATTTTTTTCTTAGTTTGCAATTCATTAATTTCTGTTCTGATTATGATTATTTCTTTCTGTCTGCAACTCTTAGGGTTGGATTGTTATGTGTTTCAGTGCCTTTATGTGGACAGTTAGATTGTTAATTTTGTATCTCTCTGTCTTTGTTATGAAGGCATTTAATGCTATGAATTTTCCCCTTAGGACTACCTTCATTGTGTCACATAAGTTTTGGTAGGTTCTGTTTTCATTATCATTCAACTATAGCAATTTTACAATTTATTTTATGATTTCTTCCACAACCTATTCATTGTTGAAAAGTGTGTTTTTTAGTCTCCAGGAGCTGGAGGAGTTCTTGATGCATATCTTGTTGTTGATTTCTAGCTTTAAAGCATTGTGATATGATATAATGCAGGAAATTACTTTAATTTACTTGAATTTAAGGAAGCACACTTTATGGCCTAATATATGGTCTGTTTTGGAGAAGGTTCCATGGGTTGCTGAGAAGAATGTGTATTCTGTAAATTTGGGGTGGAAAGTTCTGTAGATGTCATTAGATCTAGTTGACCTATGGTGTTGTTGGGCTCTGTTATTTCCCTGTTAAAATTTTTTGGATAATCTGTCTATTGATGATAGTGGAGTATTGAATTCTCCAACTATGATGGTGCTGGTGCTTGTTTCTGTTTTGTGGTCAAGTAGGTCTTGTTTTAGATACTGCGGTGCACCTGTTTTTGGCACATATAGATTTATGATTGTGATTTTCTCATGTTGGATCATTCCCTTGATGAGTAAGAAGTAGCCTTCTTTGTCCTTTTTGATAATTTTTGTTTGAGGTCTAGTTTATCCGATATTAATGTAGCAACACCTCCTTGATTTTTACTTCCATTTGCTTGGAATATCATTTTCCATCCTCTCACCCTGAGGGGGTGTCTATCTTTAGTGGTGAGGTGGGTTTCTTGAAGACAGCAGATAGAATAGTGTACATTTTTGATTCACCTAGACAACTTGTATCTTTTGATGGGTGAGTTAAGACCATTAATATTTAAGGTTATTACTGTGAAGTGTGAATTAATCCCTACCATGATGAGGTGCTTTATGTGGTTTGGTGCTTCCTTATGTTTTGTACTTTTTAAGCCTGGTCTAATTTTGGTTATTGTGATCTTCTTCTTGTTGACTCTTGAGATTGGTTGGTTGATGCTTCTGTGTGGAATATTCCCTGAAGTCTCTGTAGGTTTCGCTTTGTGTTCATATAATCATAGAGTTCACTTTTTTTTCATGGAAAGTTTTCCTTTCACCATTTATTATGAGGGATAGTTTTTCTGGCAGAATAGCTTGGGTTGGAAGAAGTTTGTTAGAGTTTGAAGTGTTCCATTCCAGGCTTTTCTGGCTTTCGGGTTTCCATTGAGAATTCTGAGGCAATTCTGGTGGGAATTGCCTTTGTAAGTAGTGAGTTGTGTCTCTCTTGCTGCTTTTAACACTCTCTCTTTGTTTTCATTGTTAAGAATTTTAACTATGATGTGCCTTGGAGAGTTTCTCTTTGGTCCTGTTTGTTTGGTGTTCTGAGGGCTTCTTGTATCTGGTTGGGCCTCTCTTTTGAGTGATTGGGAAAATTTTCTTAATAATTTTGTTGAATATGTTCTCTATGCCTCTGGCCTGGATTTCCTCTCCTTCTCATATACCCATGATCCAGATGTTTGGTCATTTTATGATATGCCTTCACTCCCTCTTCTGTTCACCAGCTGTGCACACCCTCTGGTGCAGGGTATCTGGGAATGGGGACCCAGAGGCACTTTGATGAGGAATACAGAGCAGGGGCCTTCTTCTGCAGGAAAATAGCAGGGTACAAGAAGCTCCAAGCCAGTGGCAGGGGGGCCTACTGGGACCAGAAAACTTGGAGAAGTCCCAGGGATCAGGGATCTGGCCTAGTCACCCTGCACACACCCTCCCGCCCATGTGGGGTTTTGTTTTGTATTGCTTTGCTTTGGTTTTTATTTTCTTAATGTCTCACCTGGTATTATGTATGTTTGTTCAAAAAGGAAGAGGCATCTTCATTTCTACAAAACCTGCTTTGTGATATTCTTGGGACTGAACACACAGGTGAAAAGTGGAACTAACCATAGACTATGAAGGAACCTTGCAGAGAGTCTTATTCCCCAAAAAGAAGCAGGATAAGTGAAAAGATGTTGGGTCCTTGTAGCTCCTTGGTGACTTTGATGTCCATGTCAATGGGTTGCTGCCATAGACCATCTTGAGGTAAGCATTAATAAGACCACAAAGCCAGTTATCAAATGTATTTCTTTGTGTACTTAAGGTGAATTTTTAAATTCCCTTAGTGGGTTTCCAACTCAGAGATGAAATTGTAAGGAAAGTTGAAGAGAAAGACAATGGACTTGAACTGTGACAGCAGGAGACTGTTTACTGCAGACATGATAAATAGTGAGGGACAGAGACTTCCATATGGACTAGAGGCTCCCTGTGTCTCACCAGAGCTGAAGTGAAGCTTATAAATGTACAGATCAAAAGAGTAGGTGTGGGTGGGAGTCTAGGGGCCTATTGAAGGTATTTTCTGAGAAGTGATTCTGGAGTATGATTTCTGCAATGTACTGTCCCAGAACTTTCAATGCAGTTAGGAGTTGTTTGTGGGTAAAGATATGGATTGATTGTTTCTCTATGATTTATGGATGGCTTAAATCAATGTTTGTTCATGGGTCATGAATTCAAGGAAATCCTGTTTTTCTTTTTGGGGCCAGAGGAGGGTTCTTCAGAAATGGCAGCCCTTAATGGAAATTCACAGGGAAGTTTGTGATTTTTACCCTAATCAGTGAGTTTATCTGACCTTAATTATGAAACAAGGACTGTTTTTCTGTTTTTGATAAAAAGTATTGATAATTTTTTACATGTATATCATATATTTTGATCATAATTCCTTCCCATTATCTTCCTCTCCTCTTCTTACCATTCTCCTCCACTAGCATTCTTCTTGAGACAGGGATTGTGAAGAGTCAGACAACAAAGAGTTGGGGCCCCATTGTCTGTAATGTCTTTCACCTTGGATGAGTGTCTAAGGGTCTCTGTGTATCTGCAAATGAGTCATTCTTTCAGGTGAATCTAATTAGCCATCTGCTTAATAGGGCGCCACCACCACCCATTCCTCCACAGTGATTCAAAGTGTTATCATGTAAATGTCCACCTACTCCTAGACCCCTAATTAAACATCCTAGCATGCCTGCTGATTTTCCAGTATTCTCCTGCATCCTCAAATGCTGCTGCCTCAACAATGGTTTCATAATACTATTGCTGTAGAGAATCAGGAGGAAATAAACTAAGAGAGGGAAATGACACAAGAGACATAGAAGTTGGGCAGAGAGTCATTTTTCAAGCAGTTGGAGATAAAGCAGAGTTGGGGTAGCTGCAAGTGTGTGGAGAACTTGAGGTCACCTCTATCTTTCAAAGGGTCTTGCAAAAATGTATGTGAGAATGTAGATGAAATCTCATATTTTTGGATCCAGTGTATGGATAAGTGTTTTATGTGCCTTGTCAAACAAGAGAAGAAAGCACAATCTTCTAATACCATCCCACACATATATTTTTTATGTATGGCATTGGTGATATGCCCTCCTGCAACAATTCCCTTCTTTGATAGCATTGCCTATCATGGAGACAAAAGATGGTGCTGCTTTAGCCAGTGCATATGATTTATCAGTAAAAGGGCACTGATTTATATGGTGGGAATTTTTTCTCTCCACACAGTTTAAAAAAGATGAATGAATATACAACACGAGTGTAGTCAGTACACATTTGATATAGAATATTATAAAATAAACAAATATATAAATAAATATTATATAAATAAAATATATAAATAAATAAAATAATATAAAATATTAAACATAAATGACCTGAACTATTATTGAGCATTGGTTCTTCTCAGAAGTCTTTTGCGCAGATTCTGGATCCCACTACTGAGCAGCTAAATGACTGATTTATCTTATACTTCAGCTTTCAATAACTATAAAATATCTGGTCAAGATGACGTCTGTCTAACCATGTTGCAACTCCCGGGAAGGATAGGCAAGGAAGCAAGGGGTCATAGTATTTTTAGGGTAGAGCAATCTCTAATAGATCACCAGTGGGAAGGTGCGGAGGGGCAAAAAGGAATCAGCTGATTCCCATGCTCTTGGGTAACCCACCCGTCCTCCAATCACTCCGAGCGGCTGTCCTAACCAAAGTCCCATCTCAGGCTACTGTTGCAGTAACCGCAGGCAAGGAGACCCAGGCCAACAGTTCCACCTGCACACCCCGGCACAGACGATTGCCGTAATCCACTCCCCCCGCCCCGCCCCGTGCAGTCACAGATTCCCCTCCCCAACCGCTCGTGTCTTCAGGTCCCGCTCAGCCCCTCCCCCACTACAGCCCCTCTCTAACCCACAACTGCCTGCAGCGACTTCAGAATTGCTACACACTGCCCCGCCCACCCTTCAATTTCCACCCACTCTGCTTGGCCCTGCCCTTGCCAACAGGACTTCAGATACAAACTGCAGGACTTCAGACATGCTCTGCTCATATCTGCTCGGCCCCCCTCCTGCATCCACCCCTGTGAATTCAGACCTGCTCTGCTCCACCCCACCCCCAGGTGAGTCTTGACACTCACCACTCTGTCCCCAAGGCAACACGTCCCTGCACTCCACCCCAGCCAGCAGCAACTTTGGAATCTGGAATCGATTGCTCCACTCTGCCCCACCAGACAACAACCTCCACCCACCGCACATGGCCCAGACCCCCAGTCTTCCTTCCGTCTGCTCTTCTTGGCCCTGCCCCTGTGAAGTCAGATCCAACCGCTCAGGTACACCCCTCTGCTCTGCTCCACCCCTACCCATTGGACTGCAGACCTGCTGTGCTCCACTCTGCTTAGCCCCCACCACTCACCCACCTCCTGCAAATTCAGACCTCCTTTACTCCACTCAGCCCAGTTCACAAATGAGTCTTGACCCTAGACGCTCTTTCCAGACCCTGCAGGACCCGCCCCCAAATTCCACCTCTGCCCCTGCACCCATCTGTTCCCTCTGGGATGCTGCACCAACTCCCCCTCCTATCTCTACCACAGTCCCATTCTCCCTGCTCCCACACTGTAATGGGCAGACCACAAGGCAAAAGAAATAACATAACAAAGCAAATGCAAGTAAATCCAATAAGATCTCCTGGTCCTATCATGGAAGTCTCTAATCAGAACATAGAAGAGACAATAGGATCAGAAACCCAAAGTGAATTTATGAGCAATGCAACCCTGACCAAGCTATTGGTAGAACTTGCACAAAAGCAACAAAGAACTGACAATCTTGTGGACACTGCTATCCCTATACTAGACCTAATAGATAAGAAAATTGAAGGGTTCCAAACAGAGTTAATGGATATAAAGGAAGGCAAAAAAAGAGAGAGAGAGAGAGAGAGAGAGAGAGAGAACCTAAAAAACCAGCTGGCTATGCTAAATGAACACATAAAGAAATGCAAGAAAGAATTCCAAGAAGCATCAAGAAAAACAGAAAATGATGTGAAAAGGGAACTTGACAGAGGAATGGAAGCCATACATGGAAAAGTAGTAGAAAATGGAAACCTAATTGAACAAGCCCAAAACTCCTTAGAGGCTCTCAAGAGTAGAGTCAGTCATGTGGAGAATAGAAACTCTCATCTGGAAGACAAAACAGAAGAAACAGTTCAAGAGTGTAAATGTTTCAATAAGTTCAAATATCTGTGAACAGAACATGAGAGAAATGTGGGATGCCCTCAAACACACTAACATTCAGATCATGGGAATACCATTAGGGGAAGAAATTCAGACCAAAGGAATGGAGAGCTTACTCAACAAAATAATTGAAGAAAACTTTTCCACTTTCTAAAAAGAAAGGCCAATCAAGATACAAGAAGCTAATAGTACTCCAAATAGATTAGACCAAAGGAGAAACTCTCTAAGACATATTGTCATTAAGACTCTAAACATTGACACCAAAGAGAAAATCCTAAAAGCAGCTAGGGAAAAACAACACATCACATTTAAAGGTAACCCCATCAGAATCACTTCAGATTTCTCAATGGAAACACTGAAAGCCAGAAAGGCCTGGAATGTAACACTGCAAACTCTAAGAACTTATGGCTTCCAATCCAAACTACTCTACCCAGGAAAAGTATCCCTCATAATATATGGTGAAAGAAAAACCTTCCATGACAAAACTCAAGTTTAATTGTAAATATGAACACACAACCAAACCTACAGAAAGTATTTCAGGAAATTCTCCACACAGAAGAAACAAATAATCTCAAATGCCTACAAGAAGTAGATCACAATAACCAAACTCAGAGTAGACACAAAAAACTTCAAAGTCCATGAAAACACCAAACCATATAAACCAACATATGGCAGGGTTCAAATCAAACCTCACAGTTATTACCCTAAATCTCAATGGCCTTAATTCACCCATCAAGAGACACAAACTAACAGGGTGGATCAGAAAATTAGACACTTCAATCTGTTGTTTTCAAGAAACCCACCTCACCACTAAAGACAGACACCCCCTCAGGGTGAAAGGGTGGAAAACGATATTTCAAGCAAATGGCAATAAGAAACAAGCAGGCATAGCCATACTAATATCAGATAAAATAGACTTCAAACCAAAAATATTCAAAAAAGACAAAGAAGGACACTTCTGACTGATCAAAGGAACAATCCAGCTAGAGGATATTACAATCATCAATCTTTATGCACCAAACACAGGGGCACCACATTTCATAAAACAAAACATACTTGATAGAAATAACCACCAACACCATCACAGTTGGTGACGTCAATATAGCATTATCAGCAATAGACATATCATCCAAACAGAAACTCAACAGGGAAGTGAAAGAGCTCAACAAAACCATAGAACATTTAGACCTAATGGACATCTATAGAACATTCCACCCCAAAATCCATGGAATACACATTCTTCTCAGCAATACGTAGAAAATTCTCTAAAATAGATCATATACTGGGTTACACAGCCTAACTCCATATATTTAGAAAGATCGACATAATTCCCTGCATGATATCACATCACAATGCTATATTGCTAGAAATTAACAACAAAACACCCACCAAAAATCCTATCAGCTCCTGGAAACTAAATAGCACACTTTTAAACAATAAATGCGTAGTGGACAAAACAAAAAATGAAAGAGAACTTTCTAGAAACAAATGACAATGAGAAACATAGTACTAAAACTTATGGGATACAATGAAGGTGGTCCTCATAGCACTAAATGCCTTCATAACAAAGACAGAGAAATTCCAAGTCAATAACCTAACTATCCACCTAAAGGTACTAGAAAGGCAAGAAAAATCCAACCCAAAAGCTCCAGACAGAAAGAGATAATCAATATCAGAGCAGAAATTAATGAATTGTAATCTAAGAAAACAATTCAGGAAATAGATGAAACAAAAAGTCAGTGTTTTGAAAAAATAAACAAAATTGACAAACCCTTGGCCAATTTGATCAAGCAAATAAGAGGTGCTTCAAATTAACAAAACTAGAAATGAAAAAGGAGAGATTACAAAAGACATAAGTGAAATTGGGAGTATCATAAGGTCTTACTTCAAAAACCTCTACTCTACAAAATTGGAAAATATACAGGAAATGGATAAATTCCTAGACACATACCATCTACCAAAGCTAAACTCAGAGCAGATTAATCTCCTACACAAACCTATCACACCCATCAAAATTGAAAAGGTGATTTTAAAAGGCCTCTCCGAAAAGAAGAGTTCAGGACCAGATGGTTTCTCAGCTGAATTCTATCAATCCTTCATGGAAGAATTGAAACCAATCTTTTCCAAACTGTGCTACATAATTGGAGATCAAGGAAAGCTCCCCAACTCCATCTATGAAGCTAGTATCACCCTAATACCAAAACCAGGCAGAGATGCCACAGAAAAAGAAAACTACAAGCCTATCTCCCTGAATAGAATCCCCGTGAAGCAAATTCAACAGCACATCAAATCCATTTTCAATCTTGATCCAGTGGGATTCATCCCAGGATCCAAGGGGTGGTTCAACATATGGAAATCTGTCAATGTAACATACCACATAAACAAGGCTTAACACAAAAACCACATGATAATTTCAATAGATGCAGAAAAGGCCTTTGACAAAATACAACATCACTTCATGATCAAAATAATGGACAGAATCGGCATAGTCAAATTAATTCTTACCACAGTAAAGGCTATATACAAAGCCCCTAAAGCCCAACTAATACTTAATGGAGAGAGATTGAAGTAATTCCCATTGAAATCAGGAACAAGACAGGGATGTCCACTCTCACATCTGCTCTTTAATATAGTAGTGGAAGTCCTAGCTCAAGCAATAAGACACAAGAAAGAAATAAAAGAGATCCAATTTGGAAAGGAAGAAGTCAAGTTAGTGCTATTCACACACAACAAGATTCTATATGTAAAAGACTCAAGAGCCTCCATTCCAAAACTCTCAAAGGTGATAAACTCCTTCAGCAAAGTAGCAGGTTACAAAATCAATGCACAAAAATAAGTAGCCTTTCTATATGCAAATGACAAAGATACAGAGAAAGAAATAAGTGACATTATCCCATTTTCAATAGCAACAACAACAACAAAAACCTTGGGATAACATTAACCAAGGAAGTGAAAAATCTATACAATGAAAACATAAATACACTCAAAAAGAAGTTGAGGAGGACTTGAGAAAACGGGAAGACCTTCCATGCTCCTGTATAGGCAGAATTAGCATTGTGAAAATGGCAATCCTTCCAAAGGCAATCTACAGATTTAATGGAATTCCCATCAAAATTCCAAAATCATTATTTGTGAAGATAGAAAAAATGATCTCAAGAGGTCCATCACTAGAAGAATGGATAACCAAGATGTGGTATATCTACACAATGGAATTCTATACAGCAGTAAGAAAAAATGACACAATGAAATTTGAGGAAAAATGGTTGAACCAGGAACAGATCATTCTCAGTGAACTTACCCAATCACAGAAAAAAAAAAATTGCCCCTCACTCATCTACAGCACCTAACCTGAATCTACCCAAGATACCTCATGGAATAGACACTAGGATGGAAGTGGAGGGAGAGGAGGGCATCAAAGGGGTGGGAAACACAAATCTAGACCCAAACAGCAATGGTACCATAAAATCCTACTTCCTAAAAGACAGACCAAATGGCTGATCCTTCACCAGGCCCTTACAGGGAACACCTGAGCCACAAGACACTGGAGAGGGTAGGATCACGACTAACCTTAATCTTCTACATCTTCCCTCCCTCCTTCTCCCTCTCCCTCTCCCTTTCTCTCTCTCTTCTCTCTAACTCTTGTATATTAGTTATCTTTTTCCTCCTTTTCTTAGTGGGCACTGACCTGTAACTCCCAGTATCAGCATGGGGCTATCATCCACAATGAGCTTTTGATCAGAGAGACCTACAAGGTTTCCTAAAAAACAGACAGATTTCTGTCAGAGTACTTGACGACCCACCAAAGGTTAGTGGTAATACCCTACTGCTGAAGACACCTTATGTGGTTGACATGCAAAATAGAATAGCATGGCTAGAAGTTGGAAGAGAGTCAGTCCCCAGACAGTCAGCACATCTACTGCCAGAAGGTGCTACATGGGTGACTGGGGGAAAATGATCAATACCTGTCCAAGCAACTCATGGTCTAACCTACTTAGCAGCAAATAACTTGTTGTGATGCCCACACAAGTGCAATAGTGGCACACAGCCATGGTGGGGAACCAACTGCTCTTAATTTGGCTAACTGATCCCCTCAGTGGTAAGGGACCCATAGCTGGAGCTGGGAAACAAGTCAGAACCATATCCAAACATAAGCCCACTCACCAATATCAAGCTATCATCAATCATGGGCTACAAGAGGGCCTACACCTATTAAATTCTCTATATAAAAAAGTAAGGGTTATCTCATTTGTCCTGGTGCTAACTTACTCTCCGTTGGAGAATCTGCTTCTCTTTTTCAGATAGTTGTAGATCCTAAGGAGAGAGCCACCCCATCATACCTAAAAAGGGCCCCGGCTGAAACTAAGAAAAATTGGTGAAACAAGCAAGGGAGCTGTTTTCCTGATGAACCAGATACCAGCAGAAGGGGGAAGGAAATCAACACAGAGAAACATTAATTCCTACCAAATCAGAGAGCCAGAGCTTCAGAGGCCCCCAACACCTCATCACTGAAGCAGACCAAAAATGAACCCAACATGGCTCAAGGAAATTTTGCAGAAGAGGGGGCGGAAAGAATGTCAGAGCCACATGTTGGGTCATGATATGCAGAGACATTTATCTTACCCATAACTGTGGGCTAACTCCACAATGCATGACCCATATACCTCAACAAGGAGGGGCCAAGGGGAGGGGGTAGGTCATAGATGAGCCTAATAATGGCACCAAACTGACTGTATTTGCTGAATACAAAACTAACTAATGAAGAAAAAAATTTAAAAAAAGAAAAAATGATCTCAAAATTCATATGGAAAAGCAGAAGGCCTCAGATATCCAAGCATATCCTGAGCGAAAGAAACACCTCTGGTGGCACCACCGTACCTGATCTAAAGCTACATTAAAAAGCCATAGTAATAAAAACAGCATGGTACTGGCATAAAAAAAACAGTTATATAGACCAATGGAATCGAATTGAGGACCCAGACTTTGGATCAAGTAACTATAGCTACTTGATATTCAACAAAGGCCCTAACAATATACGCTAGATAAAAGACAGCATCTTCAACAAATGGTGCTGGACAAACTGGATAACCATATGCAAGAAATTTAAACTTGATCTATACTTCTCACCATGCACAACAATCAAGTCCAAATGGATCAAAGACCTCAATGTAAGACCAGAAACTCGGCTACTACTGGAAGAAAATATAGGAGGAACATTCCATGATTTAGGAGTGGAAAAGACTTCCTGAACAAAACCCCAGTAGCACATAATCTTAAATAATCCCTCAACCAATGGGATCTCATGAAGCTGAAAAGTTTCTTCAGAGACAAACATACAATAGAGAGCCAATAGAATACCCACAGAATGGAAGAACATATTTGCTGAATATCCAACATGCAGAGGCCTAATTTCTAGAATCTACAAAGAACTCAAAAAGCTAAACAATAAAAAGTTAAACAAACAACCCAGTCACAAAATGATGCAAGGAACTGGACAGGCAGTTCACAGAGGAAGAAATACAAATGGCAAACATACACCTAAGGAAGTGTTCATCATCCCTAAACATCAGGGAAATGCAAATTAAAACTACTACGAGATTCCAACTTACCCCAGTAAGGATAGCAAACTTCAAAAAATCAAATTCAAACAAATGCTGGCGAGGGTGTGAAGAAATAGGAACCCTCATCCATGGTTGGTGGGAATGTAAGATGGTACAACCACTTTGGAAAGCAATAAAGGGACTCCTAAAAAAAAACTGACTATAGAGTTACCAAAAGACATAGTTATTCCCTTACTGTGCATGTACCCTAAAAGCTCCACACCTCAGCTGAAAGAGGTTTTCTCATCCATGTTTATAGCTCCTCAATTCATAATAGCCAAGAGCTGAAAACAACTCAGATGTCTATCATTAGACAAATGGATAACTAAGATGTGGTATATCTACATGATGGAATTCTACACAGCATTAAGGAAAAACAATACAAGGAAATTTGAAGAAAAATGGTGGAACCTGGAACAGCCTATTCTCACTAGTCACCCAATCACAGAAAGATAATCGCCTTATAGTCTCATTCATCTATAGCTCCTAACCTGAATCTACCCAAGTTGCCAACATACCTCCCAAGCATCTCAAGGACTAGACAATAGAGAGGGTAAGGCAGAAATAACAGCTTTTACTTTTTAATAATATCACTTACTCCTCCATACAATCTCATATTGATCAAATGCATATATAAAATGTAGACTCTACACCTTCTTCAGGGCTTATCTTCTTGTTCTGCTTTGTTTTGGGACAAGTTGAGAATGATCATCCTATATGCCAAAGCCTGACCTCAAACCTGTGATCCCTCTGTTGCAGCCTCCTGTATGCTGTGGTTACAGGTGTGTACCACCACACCAGCTTCCGCTTTCTCTTTCTGCAGTTCCAGTTTCCTGGGTCTGCGGCAGTTTATAAATGTTACTGTTTATCCTTAAGTTTTCAGAGATCCCATCCATGTAAACTTAATTACAGTTATCGTTACAGTCATTCTGTTATTAGTTCTTGGAGCACATCTCTAACTATTCCTAGTTTGTAAGTTATTATATCAGGAGAGACATACTATAAACAAAATTTAGCACTATTCAGACATCACTGGAGTCTTGGAACATATTTCCTCTGGATTAGGGACAATTATTGGGCTGGAGAGATGGCTTGGTAGTTATGGCACTTGCCTGAGAAGCCTAAGGACCCAGGTTTAACTCATCAGATCCACAAAGTGGCACATACATACAAGGTGGCACGTGTGTCTAGAGTTCATTTACAGTGGCTAAGGCAGGCCAATTCTCTCTCTATCATAAATTAAAAAGGGACAATTATTATACGTTGCTAGGTGAAAGAAATAAATGTTCACATCCACAACATTCATAAAGATAAAGCCCATATTTCTTTTTGTAGAAGTCTGGTTGTTGAGTAAAAGATCGGGCTGTCATGTAGAGGGAGTTTACAGAGGTTATCAAGTGGCCCTATTGCCAGTCCTGTGATTTCTTATATTCACCAGAGCAATATGTCAGCAAAGAATGAAGAACAGCCCCTTTCTTCTTTTCCTATGTGGTTCACTTAACAGAGATGAAACATGTCAGAAGAGTATACAGAAAGTGTCTTCTTTCTAGAATCCTGAAGAGAGATGTGGGGCGGTGGACCTGGCTTACCTAATCACCCAACCTGGGCCCAAGCCTTGGTAGTTCCATTGGGATTCACTGTTGATGGCCAAGAGAAACCAGCTGTTGAATCATAGGCCACTGAGATTTCATCAACATTATGTTATGTTATCACCATAGCTGCTTCATAGACAGAATACTCTACCCATGCAATTCAATAAAATAGAGGCAACATTCAGATTAATTAGAAAATGCTGAAGATTACTATAGGTACAGAGAGCTATCACAATGTCTAGTTTAATATAATTTTCTAACATATGTTTTTGTCTTTTAGGTGATTTCTAGCATTTTACTACTTTAAGCAGTCTTTGTTTACAAAAATAAAACACTACCTTTTGTGTTGGTATCTGAGTATATGCATGTCTGTATAATTCTATTTTTTATATTTTCTTTTAAAATTGTTATTAGCAAAAAAAAATGAGCATTTTGTAGCATTTTTCAAACAAAATTTGCTTGCTTCTGTTCTTCCCATTTCACTAGCCCCTGCCCACACCCAGTACAGCCTTCTTTCTGTTTTCATGCTGTATACCCTTTTGTGCCCCACTTTCTCAACCCCTTTCCTCCTCTCTCATGATCTCCTGTGTAGTTTTATAGCCTATCCTATCCTATTCTATATTTCTAAATTAACACACATGTAAAAGTTTGATATACTGGATGGACTTTTCCTATGGTCTCCTAAGTAGCTTCACTGCCTATACCCATCCTGTATTTCTAAATCAAACCCTGTGTTATAGTTTGATACCCTGAGTGGACTCCTTTCTGTTAACTCCAAGTGCAGAGGAAGCTGGTGTGTGCTGTAAAGTCATACCAGGAGATGTGAGGGCAAAGGTCCTGCTTTGGATTGGTCTTTTTCTGAGAATCTATCATTTGCTTTATCAAGAATGAGCCATGTAGGAGTGATTAAATTGGAGACATAGGTAGCTGTGCATGTATAACAGTGACAGACACAGATGCAGGTTATTAATCCACATTTATTCATTTCCTTGCTTCATTAGATGAGAAGACATTAACCCCAGTGGTAATGAGCATGACCATCCCTCATATCCTGGTATTTGTTTTTTTAGTAAAATGAACCAGAGCTCTTGGAAGTGTTTGGCTTTATGGCCAGGATTGAAAATACATAAGATGATACTGGAGCATATTATACATCACAAGGTAAGTGGAACATTCACAAAAGCCTAATAATGGGGTCAGTCAAGGGGATTCAAAGCCAAATGAAAGGAGCTCCCTGTGGTCAAGCCTGGAATCATGTGAGCAAAGAGATAAAAGAGCATTGCATGGTAGCTTCAAGTATACAGTAAATATCCACCTGATACAAATGATGAGTAAACATGCAAGGACAGACGGATTTCTTGCATAAAGAGATACCAGTGTCAGGGGGGTGTTTTGTTTGTTTGTTTGTTTTGGATAAACTCCCTACAAGAACTTTGAGCATGCCTTGGTCATTGACCCTTATGCTTAGAACCTTGCATACTGACTTCTTTCCATGGGAAATGTATATGGGGGGATGTGGCTTTAGAATGTCAAAAGTGCTACTTCAGCCTAGCCCTCAAACTCAGCATCAGCAGTCACACCATTTTGATCATAGTGACTTAATGGGATGTGACAATCATGAGTCTTTGCTCTGTGGGCCCCTAGTTCAGATCACAAGAACATTAGATGCACCCTAGCTGAGGAACAATACTTAGACTGTTTGTATAGCACTTCCTACAACATCACTGTTTTGCACAGCAAGGACAGTCAGAGGAACTGCTGCACCCTCAAGGAGCCCAAAGGTAACTAAATATGGTATATTACCTGGAATAGGGGAACATAAGAAATATTTATTTAGTAAAGGCTAGGAAAATTGAATAAATGATGGACTTCAGTTCAAAATAATGCATTAATACATTTTCATTAACTTTGATAAACACAATTGATATAAGATTTATTAATGCAGGAATTTACTGGTAGAGAAACTATCCACATAAATGTCACTAACAGAAAACTGGGAGTAGATCAGTCCTGTTACTTTTCTGTAAATATAAAGCTGAGCTAAAATACAAGTTTTATTTCAAAACAGAAAGCTGTCTCCAATTTTCAAAACACACACACACACACACAAAAAAAAAAAAAAAAAAAAGTGAGGGAAAACAGACCTCACAACCACTTGTTCTATCTGAGTCTGTTTCTTCCAAAACACTTTTTCATATCACCATGTTTGAAATAATTATCGCAGTATGACTTAAGGTCAAGCATGTCTGGTATTAAACTCTTAATGTGTAGAATTAATTAATATACAGGGTTCTAGACAAGAAAGAATCCATTCAGAAAGGAATTTGTTCCTACCAACGCTGAAATATAAAAGAATGGGCTTTAGAGAAAGAAAAATCTTTTCAGACAGAAACTTGTTCCTATCCAGCAGTTAGGATGAACTCTGAATAATTTTGGAGCTCAGTGATTCATAACAGAGACTGGAAATACCCTACAAATATCCACATACCTCCCCTCTTTTCTTAGCATTCCTTGACATTAAGCTGGGGTCATATGTCTGTTCCTAACCTGTAGACTGTGGATACAAGCGATTTGTGTCCAACCTGGCAGAAGCTCTTGCAGACATTCTCTCTGTTCTTGTTGCATTCAGAAAAAAAGTTGCCTGATCACACTGGACTTAGAGGAGAGATAAAACTTCTGTGTGTCTAGCAAAAATATTCCTAGATTTCTTTGTTGTGGCAACTAGCACTAATGACTCTAATGAAGAACTAGTTTTGCATGTTTGTATTGAATGTGTGGTGTGTAGACACATACACCTGTGCGTATGAAGATGCATGTGCCCCATGTGCATGAGTGACATGGCTAGGGGAGAACATCAGATTCTTCCTTTATTGCTTTCCTGCATTGTTTCCTTGAGAATAGTCTCTCGTTGAACCCAGAGTTGCTGTTTTTTATGGTTGCTGGATTGGTTGATCCCAATAACTTTCCTGCCTCTGCTCCACACAGGATTAGGGTTACAAGCATGCATGGCCACACCCAGCTATTCCCATGGGTGTTGGGATAGATCTCAGCATGAATTAGGCCATCTTAAGCCCTCATGCTTACATGACAACTGCTCTTGCCCACTAAGCCTTTTCTCCAACCTTGTGAAGAACATTTATACTGATGGCTTTCTTTAAGCCAGTTCTGGCCAACACACACAGGCATGGAAAATGTGCAGGCAGAGGTTTCCCAAACACGTTCTCTGAGCCAGAACCCATGATTGATGTGAGAATGAAACAGCCTGCACATTTCTAGCACAGCATTACTCCTGGCTTCAGGTAGGAGCAAGGTTTCCTGGTGCTGGCTGATGAATTATAACGCTGTGGGAAGTGCATATAATATAAATCAGTATAAACTTTTATAGAACCGTAAATAGAGCTAGAACCAAAGCTTTGCATTTTTCATCACTTAAATTAAAAGTAACAGCTCCTAAGCCGGGCGTGGTGGCGCACGCCTTTAATCCCAGCACTCGGGAGGCAGAGGTAGGAGGATCGCCGTGAGTTCGAGGCCACCCTGAGACTCCATAGTGAATTCCAGGTCAGCCTGGGCTAGAGTGAGACCCTACCTCGAAAAACCAAAAATAATAATAATAATAATAATAATAATAATAATAAAAATAAAAATAACAGCTTCTTCTTTGGCCCTTTATGGATAAGCACAATAAAATACCAAGGATTTCAGGACTGTTATTTTCTAATTCTTGTGTTCAAGACATACATTTGGATGCCACACCATGACAGGGTCTGTGCACAACACTGAAACTTCAGGTATAAATAAGACATAATCATCCTCTTCTGGGCATCTGTGTTCTACAGGCAGGAGTCATCCTTACTTATTTAGGTATACTGTGAATTGCATCTCCATAGAGGTCTACATGAGCATCATGGTAAAGAGAAAAGTAGAACACAACACAGCAAGGGTGTTTGGAAATTGCTTCCAGAAAGAGATCGTGACACTATTAAGTCTGAGGAAAGGAACTGCAGGTTGAAGGAATAGTGAGCAAGAGTGCAAATCTGGAAAAAAGTCCAATGTAGAGACATAGTGATAGCTTACATCAATTTCAGTCTATATCATAGACTATTTAACCTTTTATATAGATGAAGTTATTTAAACTCACTTTGTTTGTTACCACTAAACTAAACTATATGAGTCAAAACTAGATGATTTGGATTGTGGCATCAAGAAGAGGGTGAAACTCTGCTGTAGCAATAAGGAGATATGCTGTAGCTTAAGTAGAGGCTGCAATTGGAATTGGGCTTTAAAAAGCACAGGCCTGTGTTTATGTACGTTGAGAAATGAACTACCATTGAACTAGGGTGTGCTATATGATTCTCTTATCAAACATTCTACTTTCATTTTAGAATGGCATGACATATGTTCAAATCTGGCATCATTTTAATAAGTGTTTATGGCCATTTGGTTTGATGTTAAAACTGTATAAAAATTATAATGATTGCTCAGTGGTTAAAGCCACTTGCTTTCAAAAACTGTTGGCCCAAATTCAATTCTCCAGCCACCTAAGTAAAGCTACACAGAAAATGTGACACAAGTGTTTGGCATTTAGTTGAAGTGGCAAGAGGCCTTTGTATTCCCCCATGTGCAAATAAATTAATAAGTAATTTAAAAAGAAGCTCTTTAAAAATATTTTATGGGCTGGGGTGATGGCTGTACTGGAACCTTGGAGGTCAGCAGCAGTCTGACATTCCTTCTAATTGCATCCCAGGACTAGTCCTTCTGGTTGGCTTTGAAAATGTCTACTCCACTGACCTATAGATTGGGTTATTCTACCACAAGAAAACAAGAGCTGTGGTCTCTCTGGTCTCTTTCTGTTTCTCTACTCTGCTCTCTTTATCTCTCTCTCTCTCTCTCTCTCTCTCTCTCTCTCTCTCCCCATATTCTGATTTCCTCTATTCTTCCAAACATCTAGGATCATACTGTTTTACCTCAAACAACAAAAGTCCTAAATTAACAATAAACCTTATTTATCTTCTTATAAGGTCTCCTCAAGAGCACGTGGTGGCTAATTCATTGTTCTGGGAAGGTCCTTTCTTAGCCTTGTTTCAGAAGCAGAAATTCTCTTTTTGTGCAAGAGGGACACAGCAGCCACAGCTTATGCTAGTTCTGTTTTCTGTAAATAAATGTGTACAGGTAGGTGCATGGAATCACCAGGTATTTGAAGACTGATTTCCATCACATTAAAGGAGATGCTTTTCAATCTATTATGAGTCTTCTGAGTCTTCGGTGCACAGAGGATGGCTGTGAAGAGCCCAGAGGAGCTGGTGGTATGAGCTCTGAGGTCTGTTTTCAGGAGGGTTCCCATAAGCACTGCCCTCCTGAGCTCCGCCTGGCTGCCTAGGGAGCCTTCTATACCAAACATGCTTCCACAGCTCCTCTTCCATTGGGAGAAGTCCCATTTTACAATCCTTGCCGAATTGTTTGGAAGCATTTCCTCTCACATCTCAAATTTTGACTGTCTAGGGAGCCTCTTAGTCCTGAAGCAGGTTTGATATACTCAAAGTTTTAGAATATGTTTACAATGTGTATTGGAGCATTGTGGCCACCCCAGAAGAGACAGAATATAGCCACGAGTTTGTAGCCAACCTTGGGCTACAAAATGAATTACAAATCAGCCTGGGCTAGAGTAAGATCCCATCTCAAACAACAAAAACAACAAAACAGAATGAAAGATAGTAACATAACAACAGTAAGAACCAAAAAGACTCACTTGTTTTTCACACTTTAAGAAATTTTTTTTCCAATTTTTCCTTGGGTGGCATGTCCTTCATATCTTATGTTGTTGATTGTCATTGGTCATCATTCCATCCCCTTCTTTCAGATGACACCACTGTTGTGTACTTCGTATGTGTAAATGTTTGGGTTCTCTCATTTACTGCTTATGTACTATGGTCTTCAGGAGGCATGGAGACCCACCAAGGTGACCAATACCATCATGGACATTAGTTGGAGAGTCGTCTGTGTGACCTCTTGCACAACTCTGTGGTCTGCAGGGGGCATGGAGACCCATCAAAGTGACCTATGCCATAGTGGATACCAGGATGAGTAGCGGCCTGCATGAGTTCATGCATAACTGTGAATATATGGGCCTGACAGACATTATTATGCATGGGAGGAGGCTCCTTGTTGTCCTGTAGTCTGGGACCTGGGTGCAACATTCTACTTCAGGACATTGTAGGTAGATAGAGTCCATCTGTGATGTTCCCTCTCCAGCCCCACTCTCATTCATTTCTCTTCAAACCCAAATCTGGACAAAAAAAAAATTATAAAAAAGGAGAGTTCTCTTTTTCCTGCCCTTGTGTGTTCATGCAACTCACCTGGCCAGCACAGTGGGTGTCCCCAGACCCACCTCCTGTAAATAATGAAAGGCTAAGCCACTGGCTACTAAATTTCCCTACTATGCTCCTCTTATCCAGAAAGGTTCGGATTTCTCCCCAGAGTCCCATTTGTGAAGATTAAACTTTTTATAACTTTTCCTACATCTTTGGATCATTTTTTTTCCATCTAACAAATAGAAAGTGGAGGAGATAGGATGGGTGTGATGGCTGTAAGAATGCACCAGAATGACTGCTTAGCCTCTGGAGACGTTGTGTCAAGCAAGCTGAACCCTGCTTCTAGAATGGTATAATGGAAATTGAGAAGTCCTATAACATGTAAGATCCCCAGGCAAGTCCTCATTCTCTGTAAGACAATGACAAAGTAGCATCTATGAGGGTAGTATTCACGAGAGACATGAGAGCACTTTGAGCTTTTCCATATGATGCTGAAAGAGAAATAATTATCCTCCCCTTTAAATAGTCATTTAGGTCCAGCCCACACTGAAAGAGCAAGGAGTTCTGCTCTACCTCCTTGAGAGTAGGATAATTTATAGATATTCCTTGCTGGGTGTTTCCTTGTCTCCTTCCTTCCTTCCTTCTTTTCTGCCTCTTTATCTTGTTTCCACTGTCTTTCATTTTCTTCAGTGCAAACTGAACCACATTTACAGATGCTTCAGCTCTAGTATCTGTGATCCCAGTGAGAAGGGAGGCCAATACAGAAGCTCACCTGCCAATGAGCCTGGAAAACACAGGGTAATAAAGAGAGACCCTGCCTCAAACAAGGTTGAAGGCAAGAACAGACACCTGACCTCCATGTGCATGCTGTGGCCCATGTGACAGGATGTACACACACACACACACACACACACACACACACACACACACCAGAAACCCAAAAAGTTGAATGAAAAGAGAGCAGTAGGTATTATATGATGTTTCTGTGACCAAAGGCTTTTGTGTCATAAAAGCTAAGGAATAGACCATAAAAATAATTTGTCATGTAATATTTTGAAGTTCCTGTTAACTGAATTACACCAAAACAGAACTACAAAGGTAAATGAAATGCTGGGAAAATATTTGCTACACTGATAATAATGAGTGTTCCAATGATATGGAATTTGTAAATTAATCCAGATAGAATCAAGTGCATCAACTAAATAGATAAAGGATATTAATGAGGAAGTCACATGGGCAAAAAAAAAAAGGCAGTAAACACTTAAGAAAAATGTTCAACTTCATTAGTCATAAAAAGAATACTAAATAAGAAATTGAATGGTTGTTTTCATTGTTGTAACCAGTGAGTGACTTGTCATCTCTCGGCCATTGTTGAAATGAGCACATTAGACTTTTGGGATAACACCACATATTAACATCAGCTTTCTGAAGAACACTGCAATGGGAGTTGGGAGGCTTGTGGGTGAAGATACCACCTGACTAACATTTTTCTCCTAGGTATCTTTTTATAGCAAATGATCACAGACATGCCATGAGAGCTGAGGTTTCACAGGATAGTACTGACTCCCATTTGAGAAAGTGTGTAAGCAGCAAGGAGGCTGGACAGTGGGGACATGGATAACTCCATAAAAGGGTGAGTCTTTGTTTAGAAATTTATGTCTCAAGTGCCATTCTCAGAAAAGAATATTCAGAAGACCATGAAGATATCATAAGCTCTTGTATGCACCAACATTTTCTGTGTACCTGACACTGATGGTGTACTCTACACATACTAACTTAAGAAAGCTTTACAGTATAATGACCAACCTATTGGTCTCCTGTGAAGATCGGCTGCTTTTCTGATGGCTGTACTGGAATTCATACTTTCTTTCACCTCAGAATCCAGACTCCCACAAGTTCTAGATATGATTTTGTATCAACATTTTCAGACATAGTTCATTGACTCCAAGCTGCAAGCCAGATGTGGCCCCAAACAAGAACTCCCACAAGTTCTAGATAGGATTTTGTATCAACATTTTCAGACATAGTTCATTGACTCCAAGCTGCAAGCCAGATGTGGCCCCAAACAAGAACACCCTCGTATCAGAAAAATAGACACCGGTTCAACAAAGCTCTACCTTGTGCTTGTTTATGTCACAATGACTCAAAGCAGATATTCTCCTGTGGAAAACTTCAGTGACTCTTGCAGAATCCATAAACCTCTGTTCCTCTTCACATTGCAATCAGTGCTGATCAAAAGCCCTCTAGTAAATCCTAAGTATGACCTTGGACTTCCTTAGCTGCTTCTCCATCAGGGGCTTCTCTGATAACACCCACCATGCCCTAGCCATGAAGCTGTCACAAATGCATGTTTTCACTTTTCCTCTTTAGGAGAAGCATAGCCAGGGGGTCCCTGGGACGAGGCCCTGAGATTACAGCATGCGCAACTGCTACTTCCCCTGTGAGCCAACCTAAACCCTGCCTAAACACCTGGACACTGCTAATGCAGGAAACGAGCCAATGAAAAAGGGACAACACAATGCCAAACAAGGAAAAAACCAACGGGAAGTGGGGAAGGGGTATATAGAGATGTCTGTTTTCCTCAATAAAGGAGTCTGCTTTCAGCTTCTCACCTGACTACCGGAGTCTGTATTGTTGACTCTGCGCCTTCTTACCCCCACCCCCAAGGGCTGTTGCGGGAGGGGGGGGGGGATCCAGCAACAGCTGGTACCCAAGGTGGGGCTCCTTACCTGTGTGGGCATGGGGTTCTGACCTCACTTCTTGGGTCCTGATTTTTCCTCCCTTTCACCAGCTCTACTTTCATTTTCTCTCGCTGGCAACCTCGTGGATACCCTTCCTCTCTCGCCATGCGACGAGGCGCCCCCTACTCGATGTTTTCTCAGTAAGTTGGCCTCTTTTGTGTTCCGTGTTCTTTGCCCCTGGAAGGTGAGCAAGGCGGCCTCTCTTTGTTTTTCTCTCCTTGTTTGTCCATCTGAACGTTAGGGAGGTACATTCTTCATGCTCGGTTCGCCCGGCGTCTCCACATAAGGGCTGACCCCCCAGGAGATGGAACCCTGGAGTGGTCACCCTACTGGCCCTCCTCGACTGGAGATACCATATGGGCATACAGCGTGGCCTATCGAACCACAGAAGTCCCCCACTAAGCACAAGACACTTGGGTTCGACACACTTCTAGTCTCTTCTGCTTTCGCTTTGCCTATGAGATGGGCAACCTGCCATCACACTGCAAAGAGCCCTAAGTCAGGGCACTCAAATCCCTTCTTGTAATTTGGGGAGTTAAGGTTAAGTCTGCAGAGTTGGAGGATTTTTGGAATGAGGCTGTGATACTGGCACCCTGGATCTCTCCTGAGAACATGTGGGACCCAGACTTACGGATGAGGGTTCTCTTCCTTGCCAGGAAGCCCGAAGTTGGCTCGTGGATTGTTCCCCCTGCCTCTTTTGTCCCTAGTCTCCTTGCCATCATAGCAAATTTGAAATCTTCTTCTCCTGAAGAAGTCATAGCCGCCCATAATAAACATTGTCAGGAGCAGGCTAGTGTCAACCCACCACACTATCGGGGCTGCAGTAGATGCACCCCCCTCCTCTGATGATGAGGGGGATGATATGTCTAACTCAGTGCCTCCTGCCAAGCCCCCACGCCTGTCAGCCTGATACCCTGGCTACCATGTCCGGTCTCCCCCCACCCAGTATCCTTGGTGGGAACTTCACGCTGTCACCTCCGCCACAGAGCCACTCACATCTCTCCTGCCCAATGCCCCACCAGGACAGCTTATATCTGCCCTCATGCCACCCCCGCCTTACATACAGGCAGCAAACTGAGGCCTACCTGGTTAATCTGGGACCCAATGCAGCCAACCTGACATGGATACCTACCCCCTTACTGATCCCTCCCTCATTCACAATGCAGCCAATGAGTCCGGCCCTGACTCCCCTTATTTTGAACAAGTCCTCCAACAATGGGCCATGCAGCTTCAAACACATTATGATTGGCACCACCTTCTTAAGGCTGTGCTGGAGCCCACAGTTTTCCTCAGCTGGTGCTCTGCTTATGATGAACAAGTGGAGGCCCAAGCCTGCCTTAATATTCAATATGGTCTCAATATTACTCTGGACATGCTCACAGGACACAGCCAGTACATTGACCCAGTGTCCAAATCCACCATCGGCCTCCACACTTATTTTCAGAAGGTCTCTCACCCAACAATCAGGGGAGTTGTTTACCAACTTCCTCACACAAGTCACGGAGGTGGTAGAATGGAGAGTCGACCTGGGCCCCACCTGGGATATGCTTATCAAACAGCTGACATGGGAGGGCCTCAACACACCCACCTGCAATGCAGTGACAGCCGTCAGAAATGATGAGATCCACAAGTGGGTCCTGGCCACTAGAGACCTTGATCCTAACACAGGCCCAATTGCTGCCTTGACTGCTTCCATAGATGCCTTCCTGTCAGATAGACAGTGGTCTACCTACCTCTCTCTCCCATCCAATCCACCTGACCGATCATGTTGGGGATGCTGTAGGACCAGCCAGCTACGCCGTGACTGTCCAAACGCACACTCCAAGACCAGTTGCCCCAAATGCGATAAAGACTTCCATTTGGCTCAAGAGTGCGTCTCCCAACCTACAGACATCCAACAGCCTACTACTGCTCCTTTAAACTTCAGACAGGGCTCCCCTCAGCCCCATCAGTAAGAGGGGATAAAAATAACCCTAAAATATACTGGACATTGCCTGTTTTTCCACACTCTCCCGTGATGACGGTCTACCTTGATGGCCTGCCTGTCAAGGGATTGATAGACATAGGTGCAGATGTAACCATCCTAACAGATGCAGAAGCCGTCAGATTTCCCCATTGGAAGTTTCGACCAGGCCCCACCTCCCTGTTAGTGGAATTGGTGGTCAGTGGGATACCCGAGCCACTGTCTGACCAGTACACTGGAAGGACCTGGATGGTAATCAAGAATCTTTTTCCCCAATTGGGCCAATGTCCCTCGTAATTTCTGGGGGAGAGACATTTTGGAAGACGTGGGTGTAATCCTGACTACAGATGACCATGCCTTCTTTGATGACATCATAGCTCACGTTAAGATTGGCTTTTCACACTAATCTGATTGATGATACATGAGGCAACAAAAGAGACAATAGATAAACTACATCAAAGTTTTAAATCATGTGTGTTAAAGTCATGTATACTTTATCACAGAAAGTGGAAAAGCCAGGCATCATGGTATACACCTATACTCTCAGCACTCCAGACATTGAGGCAGGAGCATGTTGAGATGTTGAGCTGCAGGTTAGCTTGGACTACACAGCAAGACCCTGCATCCTAACAACCAACTGGCTAACCAAGAATAAACACCATAGAAGTGGAAAGACAGTTCACAGAATAGGAGAAGGCATGTGCTAGTCGCATGTCTAATCAGCATCTGGTACTAGAACTATATAAGTTCCACAAGTACAGAGGGCTCAACACCACAACTCAGTCACAGAGCAGAGGCCTTGAGGAGAAGTTTCCACAAAGACACAAAGGACCAGCAGCAGCTGAGATGCTCCATGTCACTCAGCACAGAAACACACGGAGAGCCACTGGCCCTCATCAAAGTGCAGGCAAGCAGCGGCGAGGATGTGGGGCAGCCGCAGCCTGGGCCCTGTTTGTGGGAACAGAACGCAGCACAGCCCGTGGGAGGCAGCAAGGCCACTCTCCCAAAACCTAAACTGAGATGCCACACAGTTCATCCGTCTCACTTCTGGTAGACACCCAAAAGAATGGAAAGCAGGAGGCTGGAGAGGGGTTAAAGATGCTGAGAGGCTGGCTCAGTGGTTGAAGACACTTGCTTGCAAAACCTGATGACCTGAGTTCTATTCCCCAATATCCACATAAAGCCAGATACACCGAGTGGGGCACGCATCTGGAGTTTGTTTGCACTCGAAGAAGGTCCTGACATGCTCATAATAAATATCTTTAATAAATACATATTTTAATAAAAAGATTGGTCTTTCAGGGCAACCATCTTCATCTGACCAGCCTAATGATCACCCCCAATTTAGAGGCCACTGCCCACCAGGAGCCACATTGTAAACGGGTACCTGACCCTGTACCCCTATCATGGCTCTCAGACATATGGGGGTAGCAGTGGCCCATCATGGAACCAAAATTATCAGCACTCAAGCAGCTGGTTGCTGAGCAAATTCAACTGGGTCACCTAGTACCTTCTACTAGTAGACATAACACCCCCAATTTGTCATCCACAAGAAGTCCGGTCATTATAGGCTATTGCAGGACTTTCAGGCCATTAATGACCAGATGGTAAAGATGGGCACTACCCAACCTGGTTTGTTACACCTAGCGCCACCCCTCCTCCTTATCACATTATTATTTTGGACATTAAGGATTGTTTTTTCCAGATCCCCTTGGCATCCCCTGACAGGTGCTGCTTTGCTTTCACAGTTTGGGAACCAAACATGCAAAAGCCCACTCAGAGGTGTCAATGGACAGTACTACCTCAAGGCATGAAAAATAGCCCTACCATCTGTCAATTCTATGTATCTGAGGCATTATAAAACATCCCTAAGGATGTCCTGCTAGTTCATTATATGGACAACATCCTCATAGCCCATCAAGACCCTCAGCAATTAAAAAAGGTATCCCTGACCCTCCAAGACAATCTGAAAGCTCTCAGCCTGCAAGTGGCCCCCAAAAATATTCAGTCAGTCCCCGCTTATGCATTCCTGGGGTTCTCCATAACCAAACAAATCTGTCCCCTTTCCTTTACACTGAATACCAAAGAAGTTTATCCATTGGCAGAACTTCAACAGCTCTGTGGTACTAGTAATTGGCTTAACCCATTCCTGCCAGTCCCAGATCAGGACATGCACCATATTTTCTCTCTACTCGAGGGCCCTAAGTGCCCCTCTTAGAAGATTTGCTTCTTTGTGGAGGCTATTGTCCTCCAGAGGGTTCCCTTCCTTTTGGCTTCTGCATCCTTGGGCAGACATGACCCCCGTAGGCCCCTTCTGGCCATCATACTTTGAACATCCATGGGTATCATGCGTACCCTGTGGCAGACAGGCCCCCTGGTGTGGATACATCAAGCCCATGCAGACCTCCACAAGATCACATCAAAATTTGAGTTGGCCTTCCACCTTGCCTTTAAAGCCTGCACTCAGCCTCACAAAACCTATGGCTGTGAGCCTGACAAGACAATCCTCCCCTTCTCCCTCTGCTACTCCCAGTCACTCTGGGATGACTCTATTAGTTTCCAGGAGATTGTTGCTGGGTGTCCTGGAGCCCTTGATAACCACCCCCTCAAAATAAAAGGCTAACTTCATTATCTCTCTTCCCCATTAAAATTAAACCACACCATATACCATGGTCCTCACCGATCCCTAAGGAGACCCTGGAGTTTTCATATTCCAATAAACAGAAGTATGAGGTCTGAATCCAGTCCCCGGAGAAGAAGAATTTTACTCATATACTTCCAAACCCAGGTTCACTGCAATTCAGAGAATTACTGGCTCTGCTAAAAGTATTGGTAGAATGCCAAGCAGAACCTGTCAACATCTTCTCAGTCAGTATGCAGTGCAGGCTGTCCATGTGCTTTTATTCTCTCAGCTTAAGAACTGCCTTAACCCCGTACATGTAACCATGAAGTTATTCCAGGAAGTATTAGAACAAAGAGCACATCCCTGGTATGTGTCACACATAAGATCTCACTCTGGGATACCTGGCATCCTAGCCAGGGGGAATGACTTAACAGAAGAAATTATTATGATTGTTGATCTTAACCTCCTTTAACAAGCAAGAACATTACATCAAAGATTTCATTTATCCCCGCAGAGCTTGCATAAGCTCCTTCCAGAGCTAGAAATCTCCAAATGCTAACACTTGATTAGATCTTGTGCCACATGTGCACCCCTAGCCCCCCCTTGGCCTGCTTAATAGGGCCTGGGTGAACCCCAGAGGCCTTCTTCCTAACACAATTTGGCAGATGGATGTCACCCATCATCCCCCTTGTGGCAATCTTCACTACATACCTGTGATAGTGGGTACTTGTTCCTCCTTTACTTATGCTGTTGCTCTCTCAGGGGAAAAGGCCTCATATGCCATCAAGGAATTCAAATCAGCAATGCTGGTCATGGGTGTGCTATGGGTCTTAAAAACAGATAATGGCCCTCCTTATATGTCCCATCACTTCAACGATTTTGTGGCCTCATGGAAGATAAACCACACTTTTGGCATTCCTTACAACCCACAAGGCCGAGCAATTATTACTATACACATTATACAGTTAAAGGATATGAAGGAGAGTGTAAAAAAGAGGACCTCAAAAACCAGCTGGCTCAGCTCAATGAAGACAAAAAGAAATGCAAGGTTGAGTTCCAAGAAGCATCAAGAAAATCAGAAAATGAAATGAAAAGGGAACTTGACAGAGGGAGGGAAACCATACATAGTAAAGCAGTAGAAAATACAAACCCAATTGAACAAGCCCAAAACTCTATAGAAGCTCTCAAGAATACAGTCAGCTTGATGAAGGATAGAAACTCAGATCTGGAAGGCATTACAGAAGAAACAGTTTGGTAGTCCAAAAGTTTCAATAAGTTCAAAAATTTCTGTGAACAGAATATGAGGGAACTGTGGGATATCCTTATACATTCTAACATTCAAGTCATGGGAAGATCAGAAGGGGAATAAATTCAGACCAAAATTGTGGAGAACTTATTCAACAAAATTATCACAGAAAACTTTCCCACTCTCCCAAAAGAAAGGCCCATCAAGTTACAAGAAGATAATAAAAAAACTCCAAACAGAATGGACCAAGGGAGAAATTCAGCAAGACATATTGTCATTGAGACTCTAAACAATGATACCAAAGAGAAAATCCTAAAAGCAGCTAGGGAAAAACAACACATCACATTTAAAGGTAACCCTATCAGAATTACTGCAGACTTCTCAATGGTAACCATGAAAGCCAGGAAGACCTGGAATGGAACACTGCAAAGTCTAAGAACCTATGGCTTCCAACCCAAACTACTCTACCCAGCAAAAGTATCCCTCATAATAGATGGTGAAAGAAAAAGTTTCCATTACAAAACTCAGCTTTACAACTATTTGAACACAAAACCAAACCTACACTCTGTACTTGAGAAAATGCTCCACACAGAAGAATCAAATAATCAGCCTCAAGTACTTACAAGAAGCAGATCACAATAAACAAACTCAGAGAAGTCACAAAAACTTCAAAGTCCATGAAAACATGTGGTTTACATAAGCCAACATGATATAGCAGGGATCAAATCAAACCTCGGTCATTACCCAAACTATTAATGACTTTAATTCACCCATCAAGAGACGCATGCTAACTGGGCAGATCAGAAAATTAGACCCCTCAATCTGTTGCCTTCAAGAAAACCACCTCACCACCAAAGAGAGACACCTACTCAGGGTGAAAGGGTGGAAAATAATATTCCAAGCAAATGGGCATAAGAAAGAAGCAGGTGTAGCCATATTAATATCGGATAAAATTGATTTCAAACCAAAAAATAATCAAAAAAGACAAAGAAGGCCACTTCCTACTTATCAAGGGGATGATCCTTCAAGAGGATATCAAAATCATAAATCTTTATGCACCAAAAACAGGGGCACAACAATTCATAAAACAAAACCTACTTGACAATAAAATAGAAATAACCACCAACACCATCATAGTTGGAGACTTCAATACTCCATTATTAGCAATAGATAGATCATCCAAACAGAAAATCAATAGGGAAGTGAGAGAGCTCAACAAAAGCATAGAACAATTAGACCTAACACGTATCTACAGAACATTCCACCCCAAACCACAGACTACACATCCTTCTCGGCAGCCCATGGAACATTCTCTAAAATACATCATGTACTGGGTCACACAGCCTGCCTCCATAAATTTAGAAAGATCCACATAAATTCCTGCCTGATATCAGATTACAATGCTATATTCCTAGAAATTAACAAGAAAAGATCCATCAAGAATTACATTGGCTCTTAGAAATTGAACAGCACACTTTTAAACAATAAGTGGGTAGTGGATGAAATAAAAACTGGAATTGAAAATTTTCTAGAAATGAATGACAATGAGAACACAACATACCAAAACTTATGGGACACAAGGAAGGTAGTCCACAGGGGAAAATTCATAGCACTAAATGCTTTCATAACAAGGACAGAGAGATCCTAAACCAATAACATAACCACCCACCTAAAAGCACTGGAAAAGCAAGAATCATCCAACCCCAAAAGCTCCAGATGGAAAGAAATAATTAAGATTAGAGAAGAAATTAATGAATTTGAAAGTAAGAAAACAATTAAGAAAGTTGATGAAACAAAAAGCTAGTTCTTTGAAAAAATAATCCAGATTGACAAAAAAAAGAGACACTTCAAATTAACAAAATTTGAAATGAAAAAGGAGAGATCACAACAGACATAAGTGAAATTGGGAGAATCACTAGAACTTATTTCAAAAATCTCTCCTCCACAAAACTGGGTAATATGGAGGAGATGGATGAATTCCTGGACACATACCACCTATCAAAGCTAAAATCAGAGTAGATTAATCTCCTAAACAAACCTGTCAGACACACTGGGGGTTAAAAAGTAATAATAAAAAAAAACTCCCTCCAAATAAGAGTCCAGGATCAGATGGCTTATCAGCTGAATTCCATCAAACCTTCATGGAGGAACTAAAACCAATCTTTCTCCAATTGTGCCATGCAAAGGGAGAACAGGGAAAGCTTTCCAGCTCCTTCTATGAAGCAAGTAGCACCCTAATACCCAAACCAGGCAGAGATGACCCAAAGGGAAAAAAAAAAAAAACTACAGGCCTATTACCCTTATGAACTTATATGCAAAGATCCTGAACAAAATCCTCACAAATAGAATCCAACAACACGTCAAAAGCATTATCCACCTTGATCAAGTGGGCTTCATCCCAGGAATGCAGGAATAGTTCAGCATATGGAAATCTGTCAATGTAATACACCACATAAATAAACTTAAACAGAAAAACCACATGATCATTTCAATAGAGGCAGAAGAGGCCTTTGACAAAATACAGCAAAAGAAACACCTCTGGAGGCATCACCATATTTGATCTAAAGCTATATTACAAAGCCATAGTAATAAAAACAGCATGGTACTGACATAAAAATAGTAGTATAGACCAATGGAACAGAATTGAGGACCCTGACTTTGGGTCAACTAACTGAAGCTACTTGATATTTGACAAAGGCCCTAACAATATGGCCTGGACAAAAGACAGCATCTTCAATAAATGGTGCTGGACAAACTGGATAACCAATGTGTAGGAAATTGAAACGTCATCAACACATCTCACCATCCACAACAGTCAAGCTGGATTGGATCAAATGGATCAAAGACTTCAATATTAGACCAAAAACTCAGCTACTACTGGAAGAAAAATTAGGAGGGACTTTCCATCACATAAGAATGGGAAAAGACTTCCTGAAGAAAACCCCAGTAGCACAGGATCTTTAAAAATCACTCACCAGGTGGGATCATATGAAGCTGAAAAGTTTCTTTACAGACAAACATATAATAAACAGACCCAATAGATTACCCATGGAATGGGAGAAAATATTTGCTGAATATCCAACTGACAGAGTCTTAATTTCTAGAATCTACAAAGAACTCAAAAACCTAAACAATAAAAAAAATCAAACAACCCACTCACAAAATGGGGCAAAGACTGGACAGGCAGTTCACAAAGGAAGAAATACAAATGGAAAACACACAATTAAGAAAATGTTTATCATCCATAATCATCAGGGAAATGCAAATTAAAACAACTGAGATTCCACTTTACCCCACTAAGGATAGCAAACATTAAAAAAATCAAATGAAAATAAATGCTGGTGAGGATGTCTAGAAATGGAACCCTCATCCACTGTTGGTGGGAATGTAAGACAGCACAACCACTTTGGAAAACAATATGGAGACTCCTTAAAAAGTTGACTGTAAAAGAACCAACAGATCCTGTTATTCCCATTTATCCTAAAAGGTCCACAACTCTGTTCAGCAATATTTTCTCAACCATGTTTATAGCTGCTCAATTCGTAATAGCTAAGAGCTGGAATCAACCCAGGTTTCCATCATTAGATGAATGGATAACTAAGATGTGGTATATCTACATGATGGAATTCTACATAGCACTAAGGAAAAACAACACAATGAAATTTGAAGAAAAATGGTCAAACCTGGAACAGATCATTGTTAGTGAACTTACTCAATCACAGGAAGATAATTGCTGCAAAGTCTCACTCATCTACAGCTCCTAACCTGAATTTATCTTAGATGTTGACATACTTACCAAGCATCTTGAAGACTGGACAATAGGGTGGGTATGGAGGGAGGGGAGGGTAAAGGTGGGTGTGGGGGACTAAAAACTGGACCCTAATGGCAATGGTGCCATGAAATTCTATATCCTAAAAGACAGACTAAGTGGTTGCACATTTACCATGCCCTCCGAGGGAACACCTGAATCACAAGGCCCTGGACTGGGTACGATTAAGACTGACCTTAATCTTCTCCTGTTTCTGTTTTGCTCTTTCTCTCGCTCTCTCTCCTTCCCTCTTCTATCTCTTCTCTCCATCTCTTTTATATTACTTATCTTTTTCCTCCTTCTCTTCTTGGGTGCTGACCTGTAATTCCCACAATGAGGTCTTGATCTACAACGTTTCCCACGAGAAGACAGATTTCCGTCAGAGTACTTAATGACCCACCAAAGGTTACTGGTAAGACCCTACTGCTGAAGACACCATATGCTGTTGGTATGAAATATGAAGCAACATGGGAGGAGGCTGGAAGAGAGTCAGTCCCCAGACAGCTCGTCTAGTGCCAGAAGGTGCTACATGAGCGACTGGGGGAAAATAACTAATATCTGTCCAAGCAATTCATGGTCTAAACTATTCAACAGCAAATAAGCTGACGTGATGCTCACACAAGTGCAATAGTGGCCCACAGCCATGGTGGGAAACCAACTGCTCTTGATTTGGCTAACTGATCTGCTCAGTGGAATGGATCCCATTAGCTGGAGCTGGAAATCAAGTCAGAACCATATCTAAAATGAGCCTGCTCCTCATTACCAAGCTCCCACCAATGGTGGGCTACAAGAGGGCCTACACCTATTAAATTCTCTCTAAAAAACAAATGTTTTTCCATTTATCTGGCAGTAACTTCCCTCTCCGTTGGTGAATTTGCTTCTCTTTTTCAGGTGGATGCAGATTCTAAGGAGAGTACCAGCCCATCACACCTCAAGAGGGCCCAGCTGAAACTAAGAATAACTGGGGAAATGAGTAGGAGTGCTGCTTTCTTGGTGAACCTGGTACCAGCACAAGGGTGACAGAGATAGACACAGTGGACACTCAACTCCTATCAAAGCAGATATTCAGAGACTCAGAGAAACACATTTTTGCTATTAAGAGCCTTACTGCATTGCATTCTCTGTAATATTGCATCCAATGTCTGCCAGCCATAGATAAGACAAACTCTCACTTTAAAGACTGGCATGTGGGTGCTGCACTGCAAAACTCTCTGTCCCAGAGACCCTCACAGGGCTGCTGAGCACCACAACCTGGCTGGTGAGGCTCAACATTCCCACAGTTCCTTTGTTCCCTTCATACTGGGGGATGCCCTGACACCCAGGGAGATCAGATGGAAAGCCTGCATGCCACTGCCACCAGGTGGTCTTATCCTTTATGTTGTTAGCATCCCACATCTTGCAATCTGATAATCACCCCCAACTACTCCCTCCTCCTGCCTTTAAAAACTGTTCTTGAAAAGCTCAAGGGGCTTTCAGGTATGCCTTTGACAACCAGCAGCACTCTGGTCTGTGAAGTTATTTTGGAAATTAGAATGTCTCTGCCAACCCTTCCTGTGCACATATGTTAAGCCCTTTCAGCAAGGAGTAATGCAACATCACTATAGCTGTTATTTGGGGGCATTAATAGTTAATCCATGGGCAAGGTGTTATCCGGTGATATCATTTAATCCTCACAGCAAGGAGGCCTAATAACACGCAATGAGAGTATAGATGCTGTACATTTAAATGAGAAGGAAATAAATCCAAAATGCAGGCTAGGGCAACTGGAAATTCTGCACTTCCATCAAAGCTTTGTGAGTGTCAGTGAACTCAGGTCTCCTCACAGCCCTTCCCCTTTGTGTGCTTTAGAGACATTCACCCTTGACAAGACATAACAATACATATGAAAAAAAATCTCTGTATGACATACTTTCTTGAGTTTTAAGAGCTTTTTGGTTGCAATTTTACTATAAGTGGTTTTCTACTTGTGTTCTCAATCTAGAAACCCTGCATGGTGCAATATGCAACTCATGACTCAAGCAGAGGAAATAGAAAGGAGAAAAGTAAACCTGCATCGAGACCTCTTTTGTGCTCATAGGGGAGCTCAGTTGTTATTGTGGAGTTTCCCATGCCAACACTGTCTATGGTGAGTGTGCTTGATTCATATGAAGAAGCCAGTGTGGCAAGGCATAGGGTGTGAAGGGGAAGATAGTGACATGAGACCATGAAAAAGGTTCAAATCCTACCCAGAAGGCGGGTAAGGTATGGCAAGGTATTTAAAATTTATCCTGATCAAAATGAGAAGTCTCTGAATGATTTTCAGTAGAGATGAGACTTGTGTGATTGATTCTTCAAAATAGCAAATAACCTGTCTTGATGCTCACACAAGTGCAATAGTGGCGCACAGCCATGGTGGGAAACCAACTGCTCTTGATTTGGCTAACCGATCCCCTCAATGGTACGGGACCCATAGCTGGATCTGGGAAACAAGTCACAACCATATCCAAACATAAGTCTGCTCTCCATTATCAAGCTACCACCAATCGTGGGCTACAAGAGGGCCTACACCTATTAAATTCTCTATAAAAAAAAAAAAGTAAGGCTTATCTCATTTGTCTGATGCTAACTTACTCTCCGTTGGAGAATCTGTTTCTCTTGTTCAGATAGATGTAGATCCTAAGGACAGAGCCACCCCATCATACCTCAAAAGGGCTCTGGCTGAAACTAAGAACAATTGGCGAAACAAGCAAGGGTGCTGTTTTCTTGGTGAATTGGGTACCAGCACAAGGGTGAAGGAGATCAAGACAGAGAAAAATCAACTCCTACCAAATCAGATATCCAGAGACCCAGAGGCCCCCAACTGAAGCAGACCTAAAATGAACCCAACATGTCTCAGGGAAATTTTGCACAAGAGGGGGCAGAAGGAATGTCAGAGCCACGTGTTGGGTCATGATATGCACAGACATTTATCCTACCCATAACTGTGGGCTAACTCCAGAATGCATGACCCATATACCTCAAAAAGGAGGGGCCAGGGGGAGGGGTAGGACATGGGTGAGCCTAACAATGGTACCAAATGGACTGTATTCTCTGAGTACAAAACTAATTAATAAAATAAAATAAAATAAAAGTTGAAACCCATAGTGGGCTTCTATAAAAAGAAAAAAAAAAAAAACTTCTTAGCTTCATCAAGATGAGTGGTTACTCATCTTGCTTTACCTATAAGTTCCTTCATCTCTGTAGCATTGGTTCTGTTGAAGCACTTCTCAATTCCTATTTTTGGAAAGTCTTTTTTCCATCCTTGATGCATTTTGCCTTTTCTCTTTACAAGCTTCAATGGCATAAAGTGGTTATTTTACTGTCCACTGCTGAATGTGGAATTCTCCATAAACTTTAATTTTGTAATCTGTGAGCAATATATGTTGTTGATGTGAAAAAAAAAAATATCCTCACTCTGGCTATACCACAGGGAATGAATGGAAGCACATAAATACCAGCAAGCAGACAGGGGCACTGAAAACCTGGGGAGACAGTGGAGACCTATTGTCTTAATTTAAGACAATGTGTGTTTCCTTACAAGCTGTTCTTCCTGTTTTCCATCTTCTTCTGCTGGCTATGCTCTGCTGGCATGAATTGGTATGTTAAGTACAAATGCCTATGAGGTGGACATAGAGAGCTACACTGTAGGATTGACGAGCTGGTCTCTAGCAGGAAAGAATGGAAGGATACAATCCAATCTCAGAACATCAAGATGACTAGCAGGCAAATTCCATGGTCTTGTCTTGAAGAAATATTCAGAAGCCAATATCTGTAATGGTGAATCAGTACTTTGTTACTAGACCCTCAAAAGAAACTTGTGAGAAAAGATACAAGAAGCTTCAAAATGCTGTCTGGTTTCTATCTCTCATGTCTAGACAATGAAACCTCCTTCTGAAACAGAGAAGCTGAGATAAGAGTTGGCTTATCCCTCTTCACTCACAAACACAACACAAATATCCAACAGATTCTGGAAATGGGAACAACAGCAATAACCCTAACCCCAGAGGTTCTTTCCTGTAGGAGTAAAGGGTAGGGAGAAAACCTGTTCCCATCATTAGAGTCCTATGGTAGTGAGTGTGGCCCCATAGACTCTAGTGTTTTATTAAAGTTGAGCTTGTAACTTCAGCACCTAGCAGGCAGACCTCTGCTAGAGGGGGTCTTCAGTCTAACCCTACTAGGTGTTTTCAGAGCAGTTGGAGCTCTGATGGTTCATGCTTGCTATCAGTGTTGGCTGGTTGGTGCTCTCTCTGCTTGTATCTATAAAGTGGAACCAGATTCTTCCATTATAGATGGTGTTCCACTGGAATTTGTAAGCTGAAATAAACCCTTTCCTCCCATAAGCTGTCTGGTTAGATGTTTGTCCCAGCAATGTGGAGTTAACTGCAATAAATCCTAATGATCTGGACATTGCTCTATAATTGCTGGAAAATTCCATAGTGCATAGTACTTTTAGGACTTCCTGACCCAAGGCAGGCAGTCTAGGTCAGTTTCCCAATCTCAGAACTTTCCTCTCCTGTGTTCTGTCCTTCATCCCTGCAGCAGAACAGAATTCTTTTCTTCCCCTGGAGCTGAGCCTCTGCGGCTGTCCTCCAGTGAGAAGCCTGCATTTCCTGGTTACCATGATGGCCTCCTGTCAATAGCTTTGTGTCTGCACTCTTCTAGGTATAGTTGTCATCTGCCAAACAGCTTAAAAGCTACCAGCAGAAGTGTCATTCTAACAGTGCCCAAGTAGACTCTGCCTGGGGTCTAAGAAGACATACAGACTCACACTGTGCACAAAGCACATGACTACTTAGGCAATGGCTGGAAAAGTGAAGTTCTAAGCATCAGCAAGCCTTCCCACTCATCCCGAGGAAACACCCATGGCGGGAGGGGACATTCAAATTCTAAATTCAGAAAATGTGGTAGATTGAGTATAAGCCTTGAGTTAAATGAATACTGAGATGAACCCCAAGGAAAATATAACATCATGTTGTTGTTCTGGGATTCTCCCAGAGCAGAGCACATATGTATCAGAGCCTGGGGAGAGGTCAGAAAATAAAGCAAGAATCTGGAATCTGATTTGGACAAAATAATTCACTTAGATTACCCTGAAAGTTGCTTTTGCTTAGTGCCATGCCTGTGTAAGGTAAGGTTTTCTCAGTACTATGCCTGCGCACAGGTAAGGTTTCCTCAGTACTATGCCTGTGCACAGGTAAGATTTCCTCAGTGCTATGACTGTGCACAGTAAGGTTTTCCTCAGTACTGTGATTACACAAGTATGTTTCCTTAGTACTGTAACTGTGCACAGGCAATATATACCTCAGTGCTGTGAGACTGTGCACAGGTAAGGTTTCCTCAGTACTGTGACTGCACAGCTGAAGTTACCTCAATGCTCTGACTGTGCACAGGCAAGGTTGTCTTTATACTGTGTTGTAGCTGTCAGGCAGTCATGAAAATTATTATTTTACATAATCCAGATAATATTCTCTCATATTTCCTCAAATTAAGTAGCCTGGGGAGAGAGAGGGTATTACCATGGGATATTTTTTATAGTCATGGAAAATGTTAATAAAAAATTGAGAAAAAAAAGTTAGGACTAATATTTCCAAAATCAGATTTAAATATTCTCATTTTCTAAACCCTTCATTTTTTAACCTATTGTAGATGTTTAGAATGAAATAGTTTTCCTCTCACACCATCCGGATTTGCCACTTCCTAAGCCCAAACATCTTTCTCCACCTGAAGATTATGCAAAAAAAAAAAAAAAAAGGCAGAAATAAACAAAAATCTGAGCCAGGGCTGCCTTTTCCACCTACAACTCAAGTCAGTATGGTTACAAGGAGCTTCACTTTGCGGGGATAAAACACCTGACAAGAGGAGCAGACATGAAAGGAATCATGTAAATACTTCAGTCTCAAGAGGAGGTTTTGTCTTGTCAGAGAAGAGGCCTCACATCTCACCACAGCAGCTGGCAAGCAGCCTTAGGAGAGTGAGCTGAGCTCTGTCAGGGCGTCTTGGGACTACAACACCCCAAGGCCCAAACAACACCTCTCCTCCTGTAAGGCACCACCTCCCAAACTGCCATCAGCTGAGGATTAAGTATGAGGCTCAATCACAAACACAAAGTTATAGGGGACATTTCACATTCAAACCATTATATTCCAACTTTGTCCCAATAGATTCATGACCACACTGCATTAAGTCTAACTTTAAAAGTCACACGAGTTGAGTAATTCCATTACATAAAAGCTCAGAGTAAGCATTCCTACTGAAAAAAGAAGGCATATAAGGAAAAATTGGGCCAGACAATACAAGATAGAAAACCAGTAGGTCAAACATCAAACCTTGAAGCTCCATGTCTGGTATCTGCCACCCATAATGAAGGCTTTGAGGTCAAATTCTGCCATGCTGCTTTCTATCTGGGTAGATCCCCCTGAGCCAAAGCAAGCAGCTCCACTTGGCTGCCAGCCCACAGCCCACAGTTCACATCTCTCTTTATTTGGAACTTTTATCCACTTCCTATACTGGCCCACCAAGTTCTGCTTAAAGCACTGCCTGGCTTCACTAGTCCAAAGTTCCAGATCCTCCCATATTATTCCTACAGTTCAGTTCAGGGTTTCTAGCCAGAACACACTACTTCTTAGTACCTATTTTCTATAGTAATTACCTTCTCATTGCTGGCACAAAACATAGGACCAGAAACAGCTTATGGAAGGAAAGATTATGGAAGAATTGCCATCCTGAAAGCATACTTCATCTTTGTTAAGAAAGCATGACAGGTAGCAGCAACAGCAAGCTCGGTTATTAAACCTGAAGCCCCACGCCCACTGACACACCTCCTCCAGCAAGGCTTCACCTCCCAAATTGTCACCAGCTAGAGACTGAGTATGAGGTTTAATCACAAACACACGAGGCTATGGGGTACTTTAAATTCAAATTACCACAATTGTAAAGGACCATAATTCCAAAATAATCCTTACACGCTGCTTGAATTTGTTGTTAGAATAACCTGCAGTTGATGACATTGCTTCTTTTATTTCAGTTATCTAGGTCTTCAAAACCAGATAAATTGCAGTTTTAGTTAAAGTTATTGTTATGGGTTAAATTCTGTCCCCCAAAGATATGTGGAAGTCCAAGCTCCTAGTATAGTTGAATATAATCTTATTTGGAAACAGGGTCTTTGTAGAGGACAAGCTAAGATGAAATCACTAGAGTGACAGGTATCTTTATCTCTAGAGGAAAGATGGTATGGAGAGATGCCTGTCTTGTGCTGATAAAGACAGACATTGGAGGGATTCAGGAGACAAGAGGCTCCTGGGGTGACCAGACACTGGGAGAGGCCAAAAAGAACATTTCTCAATAGGGTTTACAGGGAGTGAGTTCTGCCAGCATCTTGAGTCTGCATTTCTAGAGTCCAACCTTCTATTTATTATTGAAGCACTTGTTCTAGCAGTTGTACTGAAGTAATAGAGGCATAAAGCTCCTAAGTGGTGAAAAGGGAAGTAAAACACAGATTCATGTGATCCCAAAGTTTCTCCAAAACATTGCATTTATTTTGATAGTTGAGATTGGGACCTTTAGGACAAATAACAACAGAATCTGTTTCCCAAGGTTTAATATGCAGGTTACAAATAGAACGAAAGATACAAAAAAATAATTTTGAGAAACATAAAAGGTACGTCAGTGCTGTACAGAATTTGTCAAGTCAGTTAACATAACTGATTTTGGCAACTGGGGATCTTCAATACGTGCAAAGGAACATCAGTCTAAATATGGATTTCACTTAAACCATAAAAAACAAACACTGGCTAATTCTGTTACTCATCCATTATCAGCTCTTAAAGGATTAGAAGTTAGTTAACAATGAGGCTACTGTTATACTTAACATGTGATGACAACGGACAACTTGATTCTTTAATAGTATTTGTTAGAAAACAAAATATTGTAATGAGCATATATTTTACATTAATCTACATTGTAGAATACATTTTTATTTTTCCTTGACTATCTCTGTATATAAGCAATATACCATGATCATAATCACCTCCCACCACCTCCATTTATCCCCCTCCACTGAATAGTTTCTTCCACTGGTCTCTCTTCAATTCAATTTTGATGTAATTATTTTTTTCCCTCCTATTATACATGTCTTGAGTAAGTAGCATTTACCACTGTGAGGTCATGAATACCAAGACTGCTTTGAGTATGGAAAGCAGCATTGCAAAGCACTCCTCCCTTCCTTTGGCTCTTAAATTCTTTCTACATCTTCCTAAATGGACCCTGAGCCTTGGAGGGTGTGGTAAGAAATGTCTCACTTGGTAATGAACATTCCACTGTCACTTCTTCTCAGCACTTTGATGAGATTTGAGTCTCCCCAGTGGCCACCACCATCTGAAAAGATAAGCTTCTCGAACCAAAAGTGAGAGAAGCATTAATATATGGGCATAAACATTAGTATTTAGAAGATAGCTTGGTGGGCATAAGATATCCATCTAGCCAGACAACAGTAGTAGTTTCCATTGTAGGGCTTATGACTTTCCCAGCTATAGACTTTTGAGTATGTTTTCAGTACCAGGCAGGAGTTATCTCCCATGGAGTGGACCTCAAATCCCATTAGAGGGCAGTTGGTTTCTTCAATAAGAGACATGCCCCCAAAGCATCATTGGCACATTTGGTCTGGCTAGCTGTAAAACTTGCAGGGTCCACTGCTGGTTAAGACCACTGATGAGATTTCTCCCTTAACAGGCTGTGTTGTGGTTTGAATTAGAATTTCTCCATAAACCCATGTGCTTGGGGGGGGGGGGTGCGTATACATGCATTTAGCGAGACAACAGTCGTAGTTTTCCCCTAGGGCTTATGACCTCCCTAGCCTAAGGCTTTTCATTAGGTTTTCAGTACCAGGCAGGAATTCCCTCCTGTGGAACAGACCTGAAATCAAATCAGAGAGCAATTGGTTTCCCCCATAACAGACATGCCATTGTTGCAGCAGGTAGTACATTTGGCCTGTTTGAGCAGTCATTAAATTTGTAGGGTCCACTGCAATGTTGTTGGCTGATCAATGGTTTGACTTCCTGATCAACTGGGATTCTATTCAGAAGGTCCTTGCCTATATGTAAAAGTGTTTCCCCTACCTTTTCTCTAGTAGTTTCTTAGTTTCAGGTCTTATTTTAAGGTCTTTGATTCATTTGTAGTAGATTCTTGTGCATAGAGAAGGATACGGACCTATTTGCATCTGTCTACATATAGATATCCAGTTTTCTCAGCATCATTTGTTAAACAGAATATCTTTTTCTCCAGTGAATGTTTCTGGCATATTTTTTGGTCAAAAATCAGATGGTTATAGCTGCTTGAGTTTATATCTAAGTACGCTTTTCTGTGCCATTGATCTCCATGTCTGTTGTTGTGCCCAGTACCACGTTGTTTTTGTGACTATGGCTCAGCAATTTATTTTAAAGTAACTATGATGATACTACCACCCTTATTTTTAGTTGCTCAGAATTACTTTGGCTAGTTGGGGTTTTTTTGTTTTTTTGTCCAAATGAACTTTAGATTTTTTTTCTATTTCAGTGAAGAATGCCACTAGAATTTTGATGGGATGTCTTTCCATTTCCTAATGTCTTCTGCAATTTTTCTCATGTTTTGAAGTTTTCATTGTGAAGATCATTCAATTTCTTGGTTTGTTTTATTCCAAGGTGTTTTTTTTTTTTTTTTGAGGTAATTGTGAATTGGTGGTTTCTCAGATTTCATCCTCAACACATTTGTTTGTCATTGGTATGTAGGAAGGCTATTGATTTCTGTGTATTAATTTGGCATCCTAGTACTTTGTTGAAAGCATTTATCAGCTCTATCGGGTTTCTGGTAGAATCTTTAGGATGCTTTATAAATAAAGTCAAATCATCTGCAAATAATGATAATTTAAGTTTTCCCTTTTCTATTTGTATCCCTTTTGTTTGTGTCTCTTGTCTTATTGCAATAGCTAAGACTTCCAGTACTATATTAAATAATAGTGGGGAAAGTGGACACCCTTAGCTTGTTACTGGCTTTAGCAGAAATATTTTGAGTTTTTCCCTATTTAATATAATGTTGGCTATAAGTTTGTCATAAATAACCTTCATTATGTTGAGATATGTTCCTTCTATTGCAAGTGTTTTCAGGACTTCCATTTATCTATTTGTATATGTTGAACCATCCCTGACTCTATGAAATAAAACCCACTTGATCAAAGTGAATAATTTGTTGATGTAGTCCTGTATTCCACTTAGTGTTTTGATGAGAATGTCTACATCTGTATTCATGAGGGAGATTGGTCAGTAACTTTCTCTATTTGCTGTGTTTTGGTATCAGTGTAATACAACTTATTTAAGCATGGCAAAGTAGATTAAACATAAATTAGGTTTGACAAATCAGTATTTTTGTCCTAGTGGGCTAGGTTTTGGATTATTTCCCTTCCTAGGATTCTTTTCTTTAATGCCCTGCCATGGTATGGAAGGTGCAATTAGTACTTCCAGTGAAGATCTGTGTACTTCTATTTTTGGGATATGTATTGCCCCAGCTTAAAACAATCCAGTTACACTTTGGGGTGACTTCTATCTTACCTACTGGTGCCCTCTTTGGTGCATCAGGGCTGGGCTCAGCTGGTTAGGTTAGTCACTCTTCAGATCAGCTGGGCTGGATGCTGTGGGTGGGGGGTGGAGCGGTGGCTCTGATCCCTTGGTGTTCTGATAGCTCCAGTGGTGTCATAGGTTGTGCAAAGCTGTTTGAAGTTGTTCTGGAGCTGCTCAGCTGATCTTTGTTTTGATCTTCAGGTGTTTTGTTTTTTTTTTTTTAATTAGTTTTGTACTCACTGTATACACTTAAGTTGGTACCATTGTTAGCCTCCTTCCTGTCCTCCCCCCTACACAGGGATACTCCTCCTTGGGGAATATGGGCACATTGTGGGGTTAGCCAACAATTATGGGTGGGAGGCAACGTCTCTGTGCACCATGACCCAACATGTGGCTCCTGCATTCTTTCCTCCCCCTCTTCCACAAATTTCCCTCAGCCATGTTGGGCTCATTTTAGGTCTGCTTCAGTGATGAGATCTTGGGAGCCTCTGTGTCTCTGGACATCTGGTTTGGTAGGAGTTGAGTGTTCTCTTTGTCTATTTCCTTCACCCTGGTGCTGGTACCAGGTTCACCAAGAATGCAGCACTCTTACTCATTTCCCCAATTACTCTTAGTTTCATCTGGGGCCCTTTTGAGGTATGATGGGCCGGTTCTCTCCTTAGAATCTGTGACCATCTGAAAAAGAGAAGCAAATTCTCCAACGGAGAGTGAAGGGACAGAAAAATGGGGTAACCTTTGTTTTTTAGAGAGATTTTAATGGGCGTAGGCCCTTGTATAGCCCATAATAGGTGGGAGCTTGGTAATGGATAGTGGGCTCATTTTGGGTATGGTTCTGACTTGATTCACAGCTCCAGCTTTGGGATCCATTCCACTGAGCAAATCAGTTAGCCAAATCAACAGCATGGTTTCCCACCATGGCTGTGCACTACAGACTTGGGTGAGCATCACATCAGGTTATTTTCTGTGGAGCAGTTTAGACCACAAGTTGCTGGGACAGTTATTGGTCAGTTCCCCCTTGTGGCTCATGTAGCAGCTTCTGGCATTAGATGAGCTAACTGTTTGAGGACTGGTACTCTTCCAGCTTCCAGCCATGTCACTTCATGTTTCGTACCAACAGCACATGGTGTCTTCAGCAGTAGGGTCTTACCACTAACCTTTGGTCAGTCATCAAGTACTAGAGTACATAAATCTGTCTTCTTTTGGGAAACCTTGTAGGTCTCTCTGATCAAGAGCTCATTGTGGATGATAGCCACATGCTGGTACTGGCAGTTAGAGGTCAGAGCCCAAGAAAAGAAGGAAGAAAAATATAAGTAATATAAAAGAGATAGAGAGGGGAGGGAGAAGAGGGAGGGGGAGAGAGTGAGAGAAACAGAAACAGGAGAAGATTAAGGTCATTCTTTATCATACCCTCTACAGGGACTTGTGATTCATGTGTTCCCTCTAAGGGCCTGGTGAAGGTTCAACCATTTTGTCTGTCTTTTAGGATGTAGACTTTTATGGTACCATTACCGTTTGGGTCCAGTTTTGTGTCCCCCACCCACCCTTACTTTCCCTTCTCTCCCCACCCTCCCTATTGCCCTGTCCTCAAGATGCTTGATAGGTATGTTAGCATCTCAGGTAGATTCAGGTTATGAGTAAGACTATGCAGTGATTATCTTTCTGTGATTGGGTGAGTTCACTAAGAATGATCTGTTCCAGTTTTAACCATTTTTTCTTCAAATTTCTTGTGTAGTTTTTCCTTACTGCTGTGTAGAATTCCATTATGTAGATATACCACATCTTAGTCATCCATTTGTCAAATCATGGACATCTGGGTTGATTCCATATCTTAGTTATTTTGAATTGAGCAGTTATTCATATGGTTGAGCAAATCTCTCTGAACTGAGGTGTGGAGCTTTGAGGATAAATGTGCAGTAAGGGAATAACTGGGTCTCTTGCTAACTCTATAGTCAACTTTTTTTTAGGTGTCACCATATTGTTTTCCAATGTGGTTGTACCATTTTACATTCCCACCAACAGTGGATGAGGGTTCCTATTTCTTCACATCCTCACCATTTTTTAATGTGGAATCTCATAGTTGTTTTAATTTGTATTTCCCTGATGATTGGGGATGATGAACATTTTCTTATGTGTGTTTTCCATTTATATTTCTATATTTCTTCCTCTGAGGACTGCCTGTCCAGCTCTTTGCCCCGTTTTGTGAGTGGGTTGTTTGACTTTCTGTTGTTTAGGTTTTTAAGTTCTTTGTAGATTCTATAAATTAGGCCTCTGTCAGTTGGATAACCAGCAAATATTTTCTCATTCTCTTGGTAGTCTATTATGTCTGCTTATTGTATGTTTGTCTGTGAAAAATCATTTCAGCTTCTTGTGATTCCATTAGGTAAGTGATTGTTTAAGATTTTTTTGCTACTGGGGTTTTGTTCAGAAAGTCTTTTCCCATTCCTATATCACGGAAAGTTGCTCCTATTTTTTTCTTCCAGTAGTAACTGAGTTTTCGGTCTTGTATTGAGATCTTTGATCTATTTAGACTTGATTGTTGTGGATGGCGAGATGTGTGGATCAAGTTTCAATTTCCTGTATATGGTTATCCAGTTTGTCTATCACCATTTGTTGAAGATGCTGTCTGTTTTCCAGCCTATATTGTTAGGGCTTTTATCAAGTATCAGGTAGCTGCAGTTAGTTGACCCAAAATCTAGGTGCTCAATTCTGTTCCATTTGGTCCATACTTCTGTTTTTATGCCAGTGCTATGATGTTTTTATTACTATGGCTATGTAATATAGCTTTAGATCAGGTATGGTGATGAGTCCTGAGCCGTTTCTTTTGCTGAGAATATGCTTGGATATCTGAGGCCTTCTACTTTTTCATATGAATTTTGAGATCATTTTTAATATATTTTCTTTATTTGAGAGAGAGAGAAAAGGAGAGAGAGATAGAAAGGGTGCACCAGAGTATCCAACTACTACAAACGAACTACACATGCATGTGCCTCCTCATGCATCTGGCTTATGTGGGTCCTGAAGAATTGAACTGGGATCCTTTGGCTTTGCAGGCAAATGCCTTAACAGCTAAGCCATCTCTGCAGCTGGAGACAATTTTTTTCTATCTGTTTGAAGAACAATGTTGGGATTTTGATTGGTATTGCATTAAATATGTATATTGCCTTTGGTAGGATTGCCATTTTCACAATGTTAATTCTGCCTATCCAGGAGCATGGGAGGTCTTTCCATTTTCTCAAGTCCTCCTCAATTTCTTTTTTGAGTGCTTTTATGTTTTCATTGTATAGATCTTTCACTTCCTAGGTTAATGTCATTCCAAGTTATTTTATTTTATTTTTGTTGCTTGACCCAAAGTCTGGGTCTGCAATTCTCTTCCATTGGTCTGCACTCCTCTTTCTAGGCCAGTACCATGTTATTTTTCTTACTATGGCTTTATAATATAGCTTCAGATAAGGTATGGTGATTCTTCCAGAGGTGTTTCTTTTGCTGAGGATCTGCTGGATATCTGAGGCCTAGTGCCATTCCATAAGAATTTTGATATCTTTTTTTTTCTACCTCTGTGAAGAAAACTGTTGGGATTTTTATTAATATTGCATTAAATCTGTATATTGCCTTTGGTAAGATTGCCATTTTCCCAATGTTAGTTATGCCTATCCAGGAGCATGGGAGATCTTTCCATTTTCTCAAGTCCTCCTCAGTTTCTTTCTTGAGTTTTTTTTTTTTTTTTTTATGTTTTCATCGTATAGGTCTTTATATCTTTGGTTAATGTTATTCCAAGGTATTTTATTTTTGTTGTTGTTGTTATTGAAAATGGGACAATGTTACTTGTTTCTCTATTTTTATCTTTTGCATATAGAAATGCTACTGATTTTTGTGCATTGATTTTTGTATCCTGCTACTTTGCTGAAAGAGTTAATCAACTTCAAGAGTTTTGAGACAGAGGTTCTTGGTTCTTTTATGAACAGAATCATGTCATCTGCAAATAGGGCTTACTTAACTTCTTCCTTTCCAATTTGTCTTTCATTTCTTTCTCTTGTCTTATTGCTTGAGCTGGGATTTCCAGTACTATGTTGAAGAGCAGAGGTGAGAGTAGACACCCCTGTCTTGTTCCTGATCTCAGTGGAAATTTCTTCAGTCTTTCTCCATTAAGCATTATTTGTGCTTTAGGAGTTTTATATATAGCCTTTATTATGTTGAGATATAAACCGACCATGGCAATTCTCTCCAATGTTTTGATCATGAAGTCATGTTGTATTTGTCAAAGGCCTTTGTTGCATCTATTGAAATTATTATGTGGTTTTTGTGCTTAAGCTTATTTATGTTGTGTATTACATTGACAGTTTTCCATATGTTGAACCACCCCTGAGTTCCTGGGATGAACCTACTTTATCAGGGTGGATAATGATTTTGATGTGTTGTTGAATTCCAAAAAAGGGTTTATCAATCCTGTTTATGTTTTCAAAGAACAGCTCTTTGTTTCACCAATTTTTGTAATTGTTTTTGTAGTTTCCAATTCATTAATTTCTGCTCTGATCTTAATTATTTCTTTCCGTCTGGAACTTTTTGGGTGGGATTCTTCTTGCTGTTCAAGTGCCTTTAGGTGGATGGTTAGGTTATTGATTTGGGATCTCTCTGTCTTTATTATGAAGGCATTTAGTGCTATGAATTTTCCCCTGAGGCCCGCCTTCATTGTATCCCATAAGTTATGGTATGATATGTTCTCATTGTCATTTATTTCTAGAAACTTTGCAATTTCATCTTTTATTTTGTCCACTACCCATTTAAAATGTGTGCTGCTCTGGGCTGGAGAGATGGCAGTTAAGTGCTTCCCTGTGAAGCCTAAGGACCACAGTTCAAGGCTTGATTCCCCAGGACCCACGTTAGCCAAATGCACAAGGGGGGGCGCACATGCATCTGGAGTTTGTTTGCAGTGGCTGGATTCCCTGGCACACCCATCCTCTCTCTCTCCCTATCTGTCTCTTTCTCTGAATGTCTGTTGCTCTCAAATAAATCAATAAAAATAAACAAAAAATTTTAAGTGTTCTGTTCCATTTCCAGGAGCCTATGGGATTCTTGGTGAATCTTTTGCTGTTAATTTCTAGCAATACAGCATTGTTATCTGATATCATGCAGGAAATTATGTTGATCCTTCTAAATATATGGAGGCAGGCTTTATAACCCAGCATATGACCTATTTTAGAGAAGGTAACATGGGCTGCTGAGAAGAATGGATATTCTGTGGATTTTGAGTAGAATGTTCTGTAAATGTCCTTTAGGTCTAATTAATCTATGGTTTTGTTAATCTCTCTTACTTCCCTGTTAATTTTCTGTTTGGATAATCAAACTGCTGATGACAGTGGAGTATTGAAGTCCCCAACTATGATGGTGTTGGTGGTTATTTTTGTTTAGTTGTCAAGTAGGTTTTATATTATGTATTGTAGTGCACCTGTATTTAGTGCATAAAGATTGATGGTTGTGATATCCTCTTGTTGGATCATTCCATTGTTAAGTAGGAAGTGGCCTTCTTTGTCTTTTTTGATTACTTTTGGTTTGAAGTCTATATTATCTGATATTAGTATAGCTATGCCTGCTTGTTTCTTATTTCTGTTTGCTTGCAATATCATTTTCCAGCCTTTCATTCTGAGGAGGTGTCCATCTTTAGTAGTGAGGTGGGTGTCATGAAAACAACAGATTGAAGGGCCTAATTTTCTGATCCACCTTGTTTGCTTATGTCTCTTGATAGGTGAATTAAGGCAATTAATATTTAAGGGAACGATTGTGAGGTTTGATTTAATCCCTGCCATATTGTGGTGGTTTATGTGGTTTGGTGTTTTCTTGGACTTCGTTTTTTTTTTTTTTTTTTTTTTGTTTTGTTTTTTTTTTTTTTTTTTGTGTGTGTGTGTGTGTGTGTGTGTGTGTGTGTGTGCCTTTTCTGAGTTCGGTTATTGTGATCTGCTTCTTATAGGTACTTTAGGTTGATTATTGGATTATTCTGTATGGAGAATTCCCCAAAGTACTCTCTGAAGGTTTGGCTTTATGCTCATATAGTTGTAAAGCTGAATTTTATCATGGAAAGTTTTTCTTTTGCCATTTATTATGAGGAATACTTTTGCTGCATGGAGTAGTTTGGGTTGGAAGCCATAGGCTCTTAGACTTTGCAGTGTTCCATTCCTGGCCCTTCTGGCTTTCAGGGTTTCCATTGAGAAGCCTGAAGTAATTCTGATGGAGTTGCCTTTATATGTAATGTGTTGTTTCTCCCTAGCTGCTTTTAGGATGCTCTCTTTGCTATCAACGTTTAGAGTCTTAATGATAATATGCCTTGGAAAATGTCTCATTTGGTCCAGTCTGTTAGCTTTTTGTAACTTGATGGGACTTTCTTTTGAGAAAATGGGAAAGTTTTCTTCGATAATTTGTTGAATAAGTTCTCCATGCCTTTGGCCTGAATTTCTTCCCCTTCTGATATTCCCATGATCTGAATGTTGGGATGTTTACAGGTATCCCACAATTCCCTCATGGTCTGTTCATAAAAAATTTTGAATTTATTGAAACTTTTGGATTCATGTACTGTTTCTTCTGTTTTGTTTTCCAGTTTTGAGTTTCCATCCTCCCCATGGCTGACTATTCTTGAGAGCTTCTATAAAGTTTTGGCCTGTTCAATTTGGTTTGTATTTCCTTCTCTCTTTTTATGTATAGTTTCCATGCCTCTGTTGAATTCCCTTTTTGTGTCATTTTCTGATTTTCTTAATGCGTCTTGGAATTCATCCTTGCATTTCTTTATGTCTTCATTGAGCTTAGCCAGCTGGTTTTTGAGGTACTCTTTTTGCTGTCCTTCAGATCATTTAACTGTGTCTTGGAAGCTTCCTGGTTCTTATATATTAGGTCTAATCTGGAGAGGACATAATTCATATAATTATCAGCCCTTTGTTGATTTTCTGCAAGTTCCTCTTTTTGCTTGGTCAGGGATGCATAGCTTGTATCTTCATTTTGGGGTTTTTATCTTAATGTCTTCTCTGTTTTGATTAGAGACAACCATTGTGGGACTGGGAGATGTTTTTGGATTTACTTTCATTTGATTTTTCATTTTTTTCCTTTTGTGCTGTGGTCTGCCCATCACAGTATAGGAGTCTTATTTAATTTAGGAGGAAGGTATAATCTACTCTTGATGGCTCTCCGGGGACTATTCCCTTTTATGTTTGTGTCCACTAAGCTTCTGATGGCAATTGGGCCTGCCTGCACAGCAGGAATGAGCCCATGAGGCTCTGGTGGGGGCCTGGGGACCTGATGTAGTGGCTTGTTGTTCCATGATTTGGGGTATGGGACTGTGTGGTCAAGTGGCCCAAGGAGACAGGGGTAGGAGGGAATGGAACAAATCAGACTGGTGCTGTGGGTAGGTTGTGGAGGGGGAAATAGGAATGCATGGTGGTTCTGTGATGTTGAATGGTGAAGGAATGGGAAATAGGATCCACTGGGACCCTGTAGCAGGGGGTGGATGGGACCGCCAGGTCCTGTGTCAACGCAGGGCAGGAATATGGGACTGTTGTGGGTCAGGTGACATGTGGGGAGTGTGGAGGTCCCCTGTGGTGGGAGAGCCTAGGGAGGGAGGAACCCTAGTCTGGTGGCCTGGGTCCATGTGCAGAAGGGCAATGGCATGTGGAGGTGATGGCAAGGGTGCACTAACCTGTTAACCTGGTTCCAAGTAGGGAGGTGGGTGATGGCAACAAGTGGGATGGAATTCGTGTGTGGAGGTCACCTGGGGGAAGGCTAGCCTGCTAGCCTGGGTTGGTGCACTGGGGTGGGGAGTGGCAACAAGAGGGACAGTGTTCCTGTGTGGAGGTCCCCTTGGGGAATGCTAGCCTACTGGCCTGGGTCCAGACATAGAGGTGGGGGTGGCAGAGTTCTCCTATGGAGCTCTGTGGTGGTTGCAATGCCTGGGGAGTAGCCTGCTGGTCTAGGTGGGGTGGGGGAAGCAGTGAGTGGGATGGCATTTGTGAACATGGAGGTCCCCTTGTGGGAACTAGCCTGCTGGCATGCATCCACACACAGTGGTGGGGTGTGGCAGTGAATGGGATGGTGTTAATGAGCATGGAGACCCCTTGGGGGAATGCTAGCCTGATGACCTGTGTCATAGTACTGGAAGTCCCAGCTCAAGAAATAAGACAAGAGAATGAAATAAAAGGTGGGGACCACAGCCTCCAGGCTTGGCTTGAGCTGCAGGAAAAGCCAGGTGAGAGGATTTTCCACTCACACTGGAGCTCTCTGCAAACTCAAGAAATGTGAAGGGAGAATGGCAATGAACAATGGAGGAACAGATCACAAGGTAGAATAACATGTGGACCAGAGAGAAAACTAGAGCCAGCATAGGCAGCCCTCACTCCTCCACCGCCAGTGCCCAGGTCTGGTGAACAGAGGAGCAATCCAGCGACCTGGCCAGCCTACTTGAACCCACAGTGCACCAAAGAGGGACCCAAGCAGGAGCACAGCATAACTGAGACCAAAATCATCCCAAAAGGTAACTGAGATTACACCAGGTCAGTACCTGCCTAATAAACCTGGTATATAGGCCTGAAACAGAAGTGCTAATTGCACCTTCTATATCAGGATAAATTAAGGGTTAATTCTGATGGATGGTCAGATTTTCCATTCTTAAATAAGCTACATTTGTTGATTCTTGATTTATAGTGGCTTTGTTTCCTCTTCTGTTACACATTAGGGAAGGATCTCACCTGGTCACAAGCTGAATTGGAACCCTCAACAGACCAGAAATCCTAACCTCCTTATTGTCAGGATTAAGGGAGTGGGTTGGGCACCACACAGCCTAAGGGACAGACAGAGGATCTGGTTGTTATAATACCTACTCTTGGATAAATACTCTGTGCTGTTTTTCATTGATAGTGTACATTGTTTAGTTAAATTTTAGAAACTATCTGTATTTTGTTCCACTGAGACTACTTGAATACTCTCATAGCAGGCAAACCGAACACCTAGTGTCACTTTTGTAGATACTCTGAGAGTCTTGAGAGCCACACCTAGCTCCTTAAGGTCCTACCCTGAAGATATATAACATCAGATTGATTGATACATCTAATAATGTGCAGCTAACTAGAAAATCCAAACATTAAATAATCAAGGATGCAAAAAATATACATTATAACACAATCAACACAAAAAATCAAGACAATGTAAATCCACCAAAAAGTATTAATGCATCAGAAATGAACTTCAGTGAGAATGAGTTAGAGGAAATGCCTCAGTAAGATTTCAAAAGAATGATTATAAATATGTTCCAAGATGTCAAGAAGAAATCAAAGGAAGCAAAGAAGACACATGACACCAATTTATTGAAATAAAGAGGTCAATATTAGACATAAATAAGGAAATAGAAATAATAAAGAAAAACTAGTTAGAATTAATAGCAATAAAGAACACAGTTAATGAAATAAAAAACTCTGTAGAAAATCTCACAAGTAGAATAGATGAAGGAGAGGACAGAATGTCTAAGCTAGAAGACCAGGTGCCAGATCTAATACAGTCCAACAAAGAGAAAGACAATCTAATAGAAAAGTATGAATGAGAATTTCAAGATATTTGGGACACTACGAAAAGATCAAACATAAGAATTCAGGGCATAGTAGAAGTAGAAGAACTTCACTCCAAAGGCATAGTAGGTGTCTTCAACAAAATCATAAATGAAAACTTCCCCCAAATTTGGAAAGAGGTGCCAATGCAGATACAGGAATCCTTTAGAACAGCAGCCAGACAAAACCTGGAAAGAACCTCTACTCACCATATTATAATCAAACTACCAAACACACAAACCAAAGAAAAAATATTGAAAGCTGTTAGAGAGAAAAATCAAGTTACCAACAAAGGCAAGCCTATCAGGACTACAGCAGATTACTCAATACAAACTTTGAAAGTCAGAAGGGCTTGGAGTGATGTATTCCAAGTTCTGAAAGAGAACAACTGTCAACCAAGGTTACTTTATCCTGCAAAACTATCCATTCAAATAGACGGAGAAATAAGGACATTCCACAACAAAAGCAGGCTAAAGGAATATTTGAGACAAAGCCAGCTCTACGGAAAATACTTGAAAGAATCCTCCATGCTGAAGAAAAAGAAAAGCATATATAAGGAACCAGGAAAAAAAATAAAACAATACTCAAATACTAGTTAACACAAGAGAGCAAAGGTAAAACTGGAAGAACTACAAAAAAACGGCAAAAATAAATACTCACCTTTCAATAATATCTGTTAATACCAATGACCTCAATGCCACAACCGAAAGACATAGTTTGCAGACTGGGTTAAAGAGCAGGATCCTTCAATTTGTTGCCTCCAAGAAACCCACCTTTCTACAAAAGATGGACACTATCTTAGGGTGAAAGGTTGGAAAAAGTTGTTTCAAGCAAATGGACCTAGAAAACAAGTAGGGCTGGCTATCCAAATATCAGACAAGGTACACTTCAGTCCACCATTAGTTAAGAAAGATAAGGAAGGACACTTTATATTGATGAAAGGCACACTCCAACAGGAGGACATTACAATCCTAAACATATATGCCCCTAATATGGGGCACCCCAAATTCATCAAACAAACGCTATTACAACTAAGGTCACAAATAACACCAAACACAGTGGTAGTGGCTGACTTCAACACCCCATTCTCATCAATTGACAGGTCATCAAGGGAAAAAATAAACAGAGAGGCATCTGGACTAAATGAGGTCATAGAAGGAATGGACATAACAGATAAATACAGGATATTTTATCCACATGTTGCAGAATACACATTCTTTTCAGCAGCACATGGAACATTCTCTAAAATAGACCATATATTAGAACACAAAGCAAATTTAACAAATACAGGAAAACTGAAAAAATTCCTTGCATTCTATGTGACCACAATGGAATCAAACTACAAATCAATAGCAAGAAAAGCTATAGAGCATACACAAACTCATGGAAACTAAACAATACACTACTAAATGATGAATGGGTCAATGATGAAATCAAGAAGGAAATCAAAAAGTTCATAGAGTCAAATGATAATGAGAACACAATATACCAAAATCTCTGGGACACGATGAAGGCAGTCCTAAGAGGTAAATTTATAGCATTAAGTGCCTATATTAAAAAATTAAACTGACCTTAATCTTCTACATATTCCCTCCCTCCATCTCCCTCTCCCTCTCTCTATCTCTCTTCTCTCTAACTCTTGTACATTAGTTGCCTTTTTCCTCATTTTCTTAGTGGGCACTGACATGTAACTCCCAGTACCAGCATGGGACTGTCATCTACAATGAGCTTTGCATCAGAGAGACATACAAGGTTTCCTAAAAGACAGACAGATTTCTGTCAGAGTACTTGATGACCCACCAAAGGTTAGTGGTAAGACCCTACTGCTGAAGACACCTTATGTGGTTCACATGCAAAATGGAATGGCATGGCTGGAAGTTGGAAGACAGTCAGTCCCAAGACAGTCAGCACATCTAGTGGCAGAAGGTGCTACATGGGAGAGTGGGGTAAAATGACCAATAACTGTCCAAGCAACTCATGGTCTGACCTACTTAGCAGCAAATAATTTGTTGTGATGCCCACACAAGTGCAATAGTGGCACACAGCCATGGTGGGGAACCAACTGCTCTCAATTTGTCTAACTGATCCCCTCACTGGTATGGGACCCATAGCTTGAGCTGGGAAACAAGTCAGAACCATATCCAAACATAAGCCCACTCTGCAATATCAAGCTACCATCAATCATGGGCTACAAGAGGGCCTACACCTATTAAATGCTCTATAAATAAAGTAAGGGTTATCTCATTTATCCTGGTGCTAACTTACTCTCCATTGGAGAATCTATTTCTCTTTTTCAGATAGATTTAGATCCTAAGGAGAGAGCCACCCCATCATACCTCAAAAGGGCCCTGGCTGAAACTAAGAAAAATTGGTGAAATAAGCAAGGGAGCTGTTTTTCTGATGAACCAGATATCAGCAGAAGGGGGAAGGAGATCAACACAGAGAAAAATCAATTCCTACCAAATCAGACAGCCAGAGCCTCAGAGCCCCCCAACACCTCATCACTGAAGCAGACCAAAAATGAACCCAACATGGCTCAGGGAAATTTTGTGGAAGAGGGGTCGGAAAGAATGTCAGAGCCACATGTTGTGTCATGATATGCACAGACATTTATCTTACCCACAACTGTGGGCTGCCTCTACAATGCATGACCCATATACCTCAACAAGGAGGGGCCAAGGGGAGGGGGTAGGTCACGGATGAGCCTAATAATGGTACCAACTTGAATGTATTTGCTGAATACAAAACTAACTAATAAAGAAAAAAAGAAAAAAAATTAAAAGATCACATGTAAACGACCTAATGCTTCACCTTAAAGCCTTGGAAAAAGAAGAACAAGGCAAACCAAAAATCAGTAGAGGGGAAGAAATAATAAAGATTAGGGCAGAAATTAATGAAATAGAAAACAAAAAGCAATCCAAAGAATCAATGAAACAAAGAGTTCGTTCTTTGAAAGGATAAACAAGATTGATAAACCCTTAGCAAATCTGACCAAAAGAAAGAGAGAAGAAACACAAATTAATAAAATTAGAGATGAAAAACTTAACATTACAACAGATGCCAGAGAAATTCAAAAAATCATAGGGACATATTATAAAAAGCATAAACTCCACAAAGTATGAAAATCTGAAAGAAATGGATGGCTCCTGAGTGTTCCATTGTCCAAAAATGGAGGATTCCATATGATTTATTTATATCCTCTTAGATTTTGATTAGCCCTCCCTTCACCTTTCTCTTACTCAGTCTCTTCCCCTCACCTCAGTTTGAGCCTACTCACCCCCGTTAAACTATTCTTCTACTTACATAAATATATGCCCCAGCCAGCAGAGCTTCAACGGGAGCACGGACCCCAGAAAACCTGAAATGAAAGGGACAAGACACACAAGGAACCGACAGCAAGACAGGAGTCTGATCAAGCTGCAATTTTTATTTTTCTCAGGGTGCCTTTTATACAGCAGAACAGGGAAGTTTGTCAGCAGTTTAGGTATTGCTACAGTTCTGTTTCAATAGGATAAGGTGTTAGCCCCAAAGCCACAAGATAATGACTTTCTCATTCTTTATGGGTTACATTGTTCTTTCTCTGTGCATGGGTTAACAAACAACTGTAGACATTGTGACTTTCCAGAACAGACAACTTATCACAAAATGGAGTCATTATTCAGGATGGAGGCACTTTTGGTTTCCTAGTGCCCAATAGTTCCCCACATCTCCTACCTTTCTATTAGTTTTAGAAGGTGTTTTCTGTGGTGGCCAATTTTTGTAAACTTTGTTAGGACTCCCAGGGTCCCGTGATTTCAAGGTGGGCCTGTAATCAACTGGGGGAGCATTGACCTGACTCCTCCCGTAGGGTTCTTACCCCACCTTGGTTGCTCTTGGTACCTTTTGGGGAGGGGAGGCAGAGCCAACACAGAAAGTACAGTACCAACCTCCATGCAAGTCAGGTTTGACTCTCAGGGAATTCAGAAGTGGTCAAAAGGGAACTTCCCTTGTGGTGCTATGCCTCGCACCCATGTTGGTGCCCATATTGTACTCACACATTTGTGAGTCAATATGCACAGGTCTGACTCCTATGCAGTCCCTGTCTGAGGGGAGTCACTCAGATCATTTTAAGCTTATACAAGTGCCAATAAGGGAGGAGATATGGGGTAAACCCACAAACTAGGGCGAAGGTTCGGCACTAGGCCAGGGGCAACATATAGGGAGAAAGACTGTAAGTAGGACCTCTGGTAAGAATTATAACATCCCCATTCACCATAAGAGTGGTGAAATCAACTTCAGGAGCAGTATGTTGTGTAAAAATGGTGCCAAGTCCCCAAGCGTTCGGGCTGCCAAGGGCCATTTTGCAGTGGTCTGCAGTTAGGGTCGGCCAAGGGATGGTCTGAGAAACCACAGAGTGGGCCCACATCACATCACCGACTTCACTGAGCATGGTCCAGGTGAAATTCATGGGTCAATGATCAGCGGTGATCAATCCAGATGCCAGGAGCAAGAGGCCATCGAAGGCAAGGGCAGCCATAGTCCTGAAAAGGAAAGGACAAACCCTCAGGGGGCCGGGGAGCCTTCCCTGGGAGACGGTGAAATTTTAAGGGGTGTCCACTGACTAACTAGACGTTCTGGGAGCCAACAAGGCCCATCATTTTGTTGATCATGAACGCAAGCACAGCCGCGTACCCAAATGAGGACGGGATCAGGGCCGTGCCACTGAGAACTGAGGGGATCATGCCACCTAATGGGGGCATGAGTGGAGGCCGTGGTGGGATGCCAAAGGCGGTCAGCAGCTGATTTGCTAGAACTGTCAAGGCTTAAGAAATTAAGAACCAAAAAAGCATGAGCCAAAATGTTTCATGGGGTACTTTTTATACCATAAAATGGGGGAAATTTAAATTTACTAAGTGTAGCCTTAAGGGTTTGATTAGCCCTTTCCACAATGCCCTGTCCATGAGGGTCATAGGGAATGCCAGTGACATGTTTTATCTGAAGCATAGAGCAAAAGTTCTTGAAGGTATGGCTAGTGTATCCAGGACCATTGTCTGTTTTAATGATTTTTGGAGGTCCCAATGTAGAGACACATTGAAGAAGGTGAGAGATGACATTTTTTGAAGCTTCACCAGCGTGGAGAGAGGCGAAAATAAAACTACTAAAGGTATCAATTTTAACATGAACATATTTAAGCTTGCCAAAATCTGAGAAGTGAGTTACATCCATTTGCCATATCTCATTGGGAAGAAGACAGTGTGGGTTGACTCCCAAATGGGGAACTGGTAAGGAGACGGAACAAGGGAGACAGGACTTAACTATTTCCCTAGGTTGAGCACGGGTGATCTTGAAGGCAAGGCGGAGGGTTGGAGAATTTAAATGACGTATATTGTGAGCCTGCTGTGCCGAGGAGAGAGGGTGAGTTAGGGCTACGAGAGCAAAGCGAGTAGCAGCATCTGCATCAGCATTGCCCTGAGTCAGAGGGCCTGGCAGAGAGGTATGGGCACGTAAGTGGCCTATATAGAAGGGCTGAGTCTGAGCACAAATGAGATCCTGAAGGGAGCGGAACATTGCAGAGGCATTAGTGGAAGATTTGATATAGGTCGTTGCCTCCAGTAGGGGGACTGACTTAGCAACATAAGCACTGTCAGTAAAGAGGTTGAAGGGCTGTGAAGGGAATTGTTTAAAAACTTTGAGAACAGCGCAAAGCTCCACTAATTGGGCAGAGGAGTATGGGGTATGGAGAGATGTTGGTTATCCATTTATCACGTATGCAGCTGTACCATTAGCTGATCCGTCAGAGAATATAGAGGGAGCATCCTTAATAGGGTCATAAGAAGTATTAAGGGGAAAAACAAAAGAGTGAATGTTGGCAAACTGAATAAGGGGGTCAGAAGGATAGTGATTGTCAATAATGCCCATAAAGGCAGAAAGTGCTATAGACCAATCATCATCAGTCTGGAGAAGTCAGTTGAGTTGGTCAGCACTGTAAGGGAGGAGGATTGTATTTGGATCTTTGCCAAAATGTTGGAGGGAGAGCTGGTGAGCCTTTATGATGAGTTGAGCATCCAAAAGGGGATAAGTGGCTATGACTTTAGTAGGAGAAGAAGAGAGGTGGTCGCAAAGCAGGGGAGAGCCACGATTGTAGGGAGGGTGCCTTTGCCAAAATGCACCAGTAGGTGTATGGGTGTAAGGCAAACAATGAAAACCAGGGTAAGCACATAATCTATCTGTTGGGCAGTATGGAGGTTAATGGCCTTGTTTATTTCTCTCAAGGCAGCAAGGGCCCGAGGGGTAAGTTGTCTAGGGGAGGTAGGGCTGGGGTCTCCATTTAAGATGTCATTGAGGGGTAGAAGAGCAGCAGCAGGAACCTTTAAATAGGGACTAGGCCACTGAATGTCCCCAAGCAATTTCTGGAAGTCATTGAGAGTAGAGAGATGAGAGGTGCTAAGTTGAATTCTGGGGGTTAGTACCTGTTGATTTTTGAGCTCATAGACCAAATAAAGGTAGGGGTCAGCGGTTTGAACCTTGTCAGGGGAAACGTGAAGCCCATATGATTGAAAATTGCACAGTAGGCGCTGGAGGCAGGAGGAAAGCAGGTTCTGGTCACAGACAGCTAAAAGAATTTCATCTATGTAATGAAGAATGTAGACAGAGGGAAAAGTCTCCCTGAGGGAGTCAATGGCCATGGCCACAAACTTTTGACAGAGGGTGGAGCTGTTAGCCATACCTTGGGGTAAAACCTTCCATTGAAAGTGAGGCATAGGGCCATGAAAATTTACTTGCAGGACGCTGAAGGCAAAGCAGGGCCTATCCCCAAGGTGTAGACGGATGGGACAAAAGCATTCCTTTAGATCAATAGCTATTTTTTTGTCCTTTCCTTTTTTTCTTTAATAGTTTTGTATTCAGCAAATGCAGTCAGTTTGGTACCATTATTAGGCCCATCCGTGACCTACCCCCTCCCCTTGGCCCCTCCTTGTTGAGGTATAAGGGTCATGCATTGTGGAGTTAGCCCACAGTTATGGGTAAGATAAATGTCTCTGCATATCATGACCCAAAGCTCTCAAGAATAGAGTCAACCAAGTGGAGGATAGAAACTCGGATCTGGAAGACAAGATGGAAGAAACAGTTCTAGAGTTCAAAAATTTCAGTAAGCTCAAAAGTTCCTGTGAACAGAACATGAGGGAATCGTGGAATACACTTAAAGGTCCTAATATCAGGATCATTGGAATACCAGAAGGAGAAGAAATTCAGACCAAAGGCATGGAGAACTTATTTAAGAAAATAATTGAAAAAAACTTCCCCAGTCTCTTAAAAGAAAGGGCCATCAAGATACAAGAAGCCAAAAGAACTCCAAACGGACGGGACCAAAGGAGAAAATCTCCAAGATATATTGTCATTAAGACTTTAAACATTGACACCAAAGAGAAAATCTTAAAAGCAGCTAGGGAAAAACAACATATCACTTTAAAAAGTAACCCCATCAGAATTACTTCAGACTTCTCAATGGAAACCCTGAAAGCTAGAAGGGCCTGGAATGAAACACTGCAAAGTCTAAGAACCTATGGCTTCCAACCCAAACTACTCCACCCAGCAAAAGTATCCCTCATAATAGATGGTGAAAGAAAAACATTCCACGAAAAACTCAGCGCTACAATTATATGAACACAAAACCCAACCTACAGAGAGTATTTCAGGAAATTCTCCACAGAGAAGAAAAAAATAATCAAACTCAAATGCCTACAAGAAACAGATCACAACAACCAAACTCAGAGTAGGCACAAAAAACTTCAAAGTCCATGAAAACACCGACCCACATTTACCATCACAATATGGCAGGTATCAAATCAAATCTCATAGTCATTACCCTAAATATTAATGGCCTGAATTCACTCATAAAGAGACACAAGCTAACAGGATGGATCAAAAAATTAGACCCCTCAATCTCTTTCTTCAAGAAACCCACCTCACCACTAAAGACAGACACTTCCTCGGGGTGAAAGGGTAGAAAAAAATATTCCAAGCAAAAGGGAATAAGAAACAAGCAGGCATAGCGATATTAATATCAGATAAAATAGACTTCAAACCAACAATATTCACAAAAGACAAAGAAGGCCACTTCCTATTTATCAAGGGAATGATCCATCAAGAGGATACTACAATCATAAATCTGTATGCACCAAACACAGGGGCACCACAGTTCATAAAACAAACCCTACTTGACAATAAAACAGAAATAACCACCAACACCATCATAGCTGGGGACTTAAATACACCATTATCAGTAATAGACAGATCATCCTATCAGAAACTCAACAGGAAAGTAAGAGAGCTCAACAAAACCATAGACCACCTAGATCTAACGGACATCTACAGAACTTTCCATCCCAAATCCGCAGACTACACATTCTTCTCAGCAGCCCATGGAACATTCTCTAAAATAGACCATATACTGGGTCACAAAGACTGCCTCCACATATTTAGGAAGATTGACATAATTCCCTGCATGATATCAGATCACAATGCTATATTGCTAAAAATCAACAACAAAAGACCCACCAAGAATCCCAACGGCACCTGGAAACTGAACAGCACACTTTTAAACAATAAATGGATAGTGGATGAAATAAAAAATGAAATTTCGAAATTTCTGGAATTGAATGACAATGAGAACATATCGTACCAAAACTTATGGGACACAATGAAGGCAGTCCTCAGGGGAAAGTTCATAGCACTCAATGCCTTCATAAAAAAGACAGAAAGATCCCAAATTAATAACATAACCATCCACCTAAAGGCACTGGAAAAACAAGAAAAATCCAACCCAAAGAGCTCCAGAAGGAAAGAAATAATTAAAATCAGAGCAGAAATCAATGAATTGGAAACGAAGGAAACAATTAAGGCAATTGACAAAACAAAGAGCTGGTTCTTTGAAAAAATAAACCAGATTGACAAACCCATGGCCAATCTGATCAAGCAAAAAAAGGAGAAGATTCAAATTAACAAAATTCGAAATGAAAAAGGAGAGATCAAAACAGACATAAGTGAAATTGGGAGAATCATCGGGGCTTATTTCAAAAAACTCTACTCCACAAAACTGGATAATGTGGAGGAGATGGATAAATTCCTCTATGCATACCATCTACCAAAGCTAAACACAGAGCATATTAATCACTTCAATCAACCCATCACACTCATGGAGATTGAAAAAGTAATAAAAAACCTCACAAAAAGAAAAGTCCAGGACCAGATGGCTTCTCAGCTGAATTCTATCAAACCTTCATGGAAAAACTCAAACCAATCTTCCTGAAACTGTGCCACACAATTGGTGAACAGGGAAAGCTACCCAACTCCTTTTATGAAGCTAGCATCACCCTAATTCCAAAACCAGGCAGAGATGCCACAAGAAAAGAAAACTACCGGCCTATTTCCCTGATGAATTTAGAATGAAAGATCCTAAACAAAATCCTCACAAACCGATTCCAACAACACATCAAAAGCATTATCCACCTTGACCAAGTGGGGCTCATCCCAGGAACACAGGTGTGGTTCAACATACGGAAATCTGTCAATGTAATACACCACATAAACAAGGTTAAGCATGAAAACCACATGATCATTTCAATAGATGCAGAAAAGGCCTTTGACAAGATTCAACATCACTTCATGTTCAAAACATTGGAGAGAGTTGGCATGGTTGGTTCCTATCTTAACCTAATAAAGGCAATATACGAAGCTCCGAAGGCCCAAATAATACTTAATGGAGAGAGACTGGAGGAATTCCCATTAAGATCAAGAACAAGACAGGGTTGTCCACTCTCACCTCTGCTTTTCAATATAGTACTGGAGTCCTAGCCCAAGCAATAAGACAGGAGAAGGAAATAAAAGGGATACAATTTGGAAAGGAAGAAGTTAAGTTAGCTTTATTTGCTGATGACATGATTATATATGTATGAGACCCAAGAGACTCCATCCCAAAACTCCTGGAGGTGATTAACTCCTCTAGCAAAGTAGCAGGATATAAAATCAATGCACAAAAATCAGTAGCCTTCCTTTATGCAAATGACAAAGATACAGAGAAAGAAATAAAGGACATAGTCCCATTTTCAATAGCATCAATAACTATTTTGAAGGAACCATAGGGAATGGCCACTGGGGAAGGAAGTCCTGGTTGGAGTGCCCCCATGGGGACCATGGCTTTATTAACAGCTCTCAGGTTCTGTAGCAAGCACCATTGGCCAGATTTTCCCGAATGACCACAATAGGGGAGTTCCAGGGGGAGGTAGAAGGCTCGATGTGGCCAGCGGCAAGTTGTTCCTGCACTAACAATATTGCGCCTCTGTTTTCTCATGTGAAAGCGACCATTGGTCAACCGATATAGGGCTTTGGGTTTTCCAAGTAATTTTATCAGCATGGGATGTAGGAATGGCAACGGCCGCTAGGGAAAAGAAGACTCAGGGTCATACCCAAGGCCAGAGCGATCGAGGTTTTGGGGAGGAGAAATGGACTCTGTTATGCCTTGTAAATTTTTTCCAAGTCCTTTCCCAGGAATAAAACCATGACTAAGCATTTGGGAAGTGACAACACTATTGGGGCTACAGAGAACCACATTCATTTGTGAAAGAATGTCTCTTCCCCACAAATTGACAGGCAAGCCTGGAAGAACAAAGGGGGTGACTTGTCCCAAGTTACCCTCCTCGTCAGTCCAAGTAAGGACGTGAGAGCTTTGCTGAGGGTTATTGGATTGTCCAATGCCCTGTAAATGGGTATGAGAGACAGTCAGGGGCCAGGACTTAGGCCAATGTTTGAGGGAGATTATGGTGGCATCAGCACCAGTATCCACAATTCCATCAAAGGGCTTGCCATCAAGAAGCAACCTTAAAGTAGGGTGATCCAGCGTAACAGAGTGCACCCAATAAGTGTCAGAAGAGCCAGGTTGATTGTTATCACGACTTGGGGACATATAATTATTGTTAAGGAAAGTGAGGGGCAACAGGACAAGTTGGGCCACTCTATCCCCAGGCAAAATTAGATGGGTTCCTCTCTGGGAGGTGACTAAAACTTGGATATTGCTGGAAAAATCGTTATCTATAACTCCAGGGATGAGCCCTGCCTAGGAGAAGGCCAAACATGTTGGGGGGCATAGGGCCGGACACATATGTTGCAATTACTTGAGGGCAAGTCTCAGGTGCTAATACTCTGTGGGAGGTGGCACAGAGGTCCAGTCCTGCGCTGCCTGCTGTGGCGTGCCAGAGGGTGGACACTGATTCTCCGGTGGGTTGGAGGGAGAGACAAACCTGACCATCCCAAGATTTGTCCGTGGAGTAGGGGCCTGGAGCTAGCCCTGTTGGAAGTTTCCCGGGATAGGAAGAGGTTTTCCCTGAGAGGCCGACAGAGGACGGCCATAAATGTCAGTCCTAGAGCGACATTCAGAGGCCCAATGTTTGCCTTTCTGGCAACGAGGACAGGGTGTAGCAGGGGGAGGGCGAAGAGAAGCAGAAAGCTGTTTAGGAGCGGTGCATTCACGAGAGAAGTGTCCAGGTTGTTTACAATTATAACATGTTTTCGTACCCTGAGTGAGACCAGCAGAATGGAGAGCAGCTCCAATTCCTAAACCCATGGCGTGGGAGGAGCCCATGCCTGCACATATCTTGATATAATGAGATATGGTCTCCCGCTTGTGAGAGCAGAGAATAGACTGACAAGCAGGATTAGCATTCTCAAAGGCCAGGTGTTTGATAAAGGGGCTGTTGGTTTCCCCAACACCAAAAAGGTGCTCAGCAGTTTCATTAAGTTTACTAATAAAGTCACTGTAAGGCTCTTCTGGACCCTGTCTAATATTAGCCAGGGAGGTGGTGGCGGCCCCTTTAGGGGGGAGGCACTGCCAGGTGGTGAGGCCTGCCTGTTGTATTTGGGCTAAAAGTCCAGGGGGGTAGCATGCTTGCCGTTCATTGGAATCATAGGGATGTTCCCCCAACAATTTCGTTTTGTCCAATTTTTAGAAACAGCATTTTGTAAATTACAGCGAGCAAAGTCAGAGCAGTTTTCATTAAATTCAGTGTGCCATAGAACAAAATCTCCACCAGAGAGAGCCGCTAAAGAAAGGCGATACCAGTCATTAGGCGTAAGCCATTTGTCACTATAACTTTCCAGAAGAGTAAGAGTAAAGGGAGCCATGGGCCCATAATTGTAGACGGCTGCCTTCAGATGCTCAAGAAACTTTAAATTTGGACTTTTATGTTTAGGTTGGGGAACAGGCTCCGGAGCAGGTTCATCCTCAGAATCAGAGGAGGCAGCATTCCCATCAGCTGGAGCAGCCAAAGGAGCAGGCTCCTCATCAGACTCCATATCGGATGCAGGGAGGGGAGCAGAGTGGTGGACAATAGGGAGGAGGTGATACTAGAGGAGCTTTACTGGCAGGGCCTACATCAAGCAACGGGGGAAGGGGGGATCCAGCTTCAAGATCCATTAGTGAGGAATAACAGTGACAGGAAGGCTTTTCAGAGGCAGGAAATTTAGGTCTCTCTTGAGTTTCATCTTCAACAATGACAGAGGCGCAAGCAGAAGGGGGCCTAGAAGAGCATTTAAGAGCAGCCTCTCCCTTATTGACAAGGACCTGTACAGCCATAGAATGAGTGTGGACCTTAAGAACATCATTTATAAGATTCCAATAAAAGTAGGCAGAAACAGGGACCTTCTCGGGGTCAAAGGCATCATAATAATCACGTAAGCAATCTCCAACACTTAACCAGGTTTTTTCATTTATAGTCCCTTCCTTTGGGAACCAAGGACATGGAGGACCCTAACAGATCCCTCCAGTACTCCGTCCTCCCAGAGACCGCCAGAGCCTAGAGTCGATGCAAGTAGCAAGAGGATTTATTTACCTGGCACGCCGGGGTCCGAACATTTCAATGAGATGGCAGACCCCGACTGATGGTTACAGAGCATTTTTTTTTTTTTATTAGTCATTTCTGTATTCAGCAAATACAGTCTGTTTGGTACCATTATTAAGCTCATCCGTGACCTACCCCCTCCCCTTGGCCCCTCCTTGTTGAGGTATACGGGTCATGCAATGTGGAGTTAGCCCACAGTTATGGTTAAGCTAAATGTCTCTGCATATCATGACCCAACATGTGACTCTGACATTCTTTCCGCCCCCTCTTCCGCAAAATTTCCCTGAGCCATGTTGGGTTCATTTTTGGTCTGCTTCAGTGATGAGGTGTTGGGGGCCTCTGAGGCTCTGGCTCTCTGATTTGGTAGGAGTTGATTTTTCTCTGTGCTGATCTCCTTCCCCCTTGTGCTGGTGTCCGGTTCATCAGGAAAACAGCCCCCTTGCTTGTTTCTCCAATTTTTCTTAGTTTCAGCTGGGGCCCTTTTGAGGTATGATGGGGTGGCTCTCTCCTTAGGATCTACATCTATCTGAAAAAGAGAAGCAGATTCTCCAACGAAGAGTAAGTTAGCACCAGGAAAAATGAGATAACCCTTACTTTTTTTTTAATAGAGAATTTAATAGGTGTAGGCCCTCTTGTAGCCCACAATTGATGGTAGCTTGATATTGGAGAGTGGGCTTATGTTTGGATATGGTTCTGACTTGTTTCCCAGCTCCAGCTATGGCTCCCATACCAGTGAGGGGATCAGTTAGCCAAACTGAGAGCAGTTGGTTCACAACCATGGCTATGTGCCACCACTGCACTTGTGTGGGCATCGCAACAAGTTATTTGCTGCTAAGTAGGTTAGACCATGCGTTGCTTCGATAGATATTGGTCAGTTTCCCCGAGTCACCCATGTAGCACCTTCTGGCACTAGACACGCTGACTGTCTGGGGACTGACTCTCATCCAACTTCCAGCCATGCCATTCTAATTTGCATGTCAATCACATAAGGTATCTTCAGCAGTAGGGTCTTACCACTAACCTTTGGTGGGTCATCAAGTACTCTGACAGAAATCTGTCTGTCTTTTAGGAAACCTTGTAGGTCTCTCTGATCAAAAGCTCATTGGGGATGATAGCCCCATGCTGGATCTTGGAGTTACAGGTCAGTGCCCACTAAGAAAATGAGGAAAAAGATAACTAATACAAGATGGAAGGAACAGTTAGAGAGTTCAAAAATTTCAGTAATTTTAAAAGCTCCTGTGATCAGAACATGAGGGAATTGTGGGATACAGTTAAACGTCCCAATATCAGGATCATTGGAATACCAGAAGGAGAAGAAATCCAGACCAAAGGCATGGAGAACTTATTTAACAAAATAATTGAAGAAAACTTCCCCAATCTCTTAAAAGAAAGGCCCATCAAGATACAAGAAGCCAATAGAACTCCAAACAGACTGGACCAAAGGAGAAACTCTCCAAGACATATGATCATTAAGACTCTAAACATTGACACCAAAGAGAAAATCCTAAAAGCAGCTAGGGAAAAACAGCACACCACCTTCAGAGGTAACCCCATCAGAATTACTTCAGACTTCTCAATGGAAACCCTGAAAGCTAGAAGGGCCTGGAATGAAACACTGCAAAGTCTAAGAACCTATGGCTTCCAACCCAAACTACTCTACCCAGCAAAAGTATCCCTCATAATAGATGGTGAAAGAAAAAGTTTCCATGACAAAACTCAGCTTTACAATTATATGAATACAAAACCAAACCTACAGAGAGTATTTCAGGAAATTCTCCACAGAGAAGAAAAAAATAATCAAACACAATTGCCTACAAGAAGCAGATCACAACAACCAAACTCAGAGTAGGCACAAAAAACTTCAATGTCCATGAAAACTCCAACCCACATTTACCATCACAATATGGCAGGGATCAAATAAAATCTCACAGTCATTACCCTAAATATTAATGGCCTTAATTCACCCATCAAGAGACACAAGCTAACAGGATGGATCAAAAAATTAGACCCCTCAATCTGTTGCCTTCAAGAAACCCACCTCACCATTAAAGACAGACATCTCCTCAGGGTGAAAGGGTGGAAAACAGTATTCCAAGCAAACGGGAATAAGAAACAAGCAGGTGTAGCTATATTAATATCGGATAAAATAGACTTCAAACCAAATATAATCAAAAAAGACAAAGAAGGCCACTTCCTACTTATCAAGGGAACGATCCATCAAGAGGATATTACAATCATAAATCTGTATGCACCAAACACAGGGGCACCACAGTTCATAAAACAAAACCTACTTGACAATAAAACAGAAATAACCACAAACACCATCATAGCTGGGGACTTCAATACACCATTATCAGTAATAGACAGATCATCCAAACAGAAACTCAACAGGGAAGTAAGAGAGCTCAACAAAACCATAGATCACTTAGACCTAACGGACATCTACAGAACCTTCCATCCCAAATCCACAGATTACACATTCTTCTCAGCAGTCCACGGAACATTCTCTAAAATAGACCATATATTGGGTCACAAAGACTGCCTCCACATATTTAGGAAGATTGACATAATTCCCTGCATGATATCAGATCACAATGCTATATTGCTAGAAATCAACAACAAAAGACCCACCAAGAACCCCAAAGGCACCTGGAAACTGAACAGCACACTTTTAAACAATAAATGGATAGTGGATGAAATAAAAAATGAAATTGCAAAATTTCTGGAATTGAACGACAATGAGAACACATCGTACCAAAACTTATGGGACACAATGAAGGCGGTCCTCAGGGGAAAATTCATAGCACTCAATGCCTTCGTAAAAAAGACACAAAGGTCCCAAATCAATAACCTAACCATCCACCTAAAGGCACTGGGAAAACAAGAAAAATCCAACCCAAAGAGCTCCAGAAGGAAAGAAATAATTAAAATCAGAGCAGAAATCAATGAATTGGAAACCAAGGAAACAATTAAGACAATTGACAAAACAAAGAGCTGGTTCTTTGAAAAAATAAACCAGATTGACAAACCCCTGGCCAATCTGATCAAGCAAAAAAAGGTGAAGCTTCAAATTAACAAAATTCAAAATGAAAAAGGAGAGATCACAACAGAGCATTTTTAAAGCAAAATCCACACAGCAGGGAGGGGTTCATAGAAATCCCACAGCAAGGAGGGGTTCGTAGACAAAAAAAACCACACAGCAGGGAGGGGTTTATAGATAAATTTCAGTTGGTTACATGTAGGTGACCTTCAACAGGATTAGTCAGAGCCACCTGGGCAGTTATCTTAGGCAACAGATGGAGTGGGGTCGGGACCCTGCGGTTAGCTAGCTCCTGGAACATTTTATCTTCTCGGAGAATCCCGGGTTACTCAGAGGCGACATTCCTGGAGGGGGAAGACATCCATTTTATATTCTCAGAGGGTCCCAGGTTACTCAGAGGCCACGTTCCCAGAAGGGGAAGACATCCATCTTATGTCTGAGTTAGAGTTAGGCAAAATGGCAGTGCTATTGTTAAGCAAGCTGATTTACAGAAGCAAGAAGGTAAACATTAATTTTTCAGGTCTTCCTCCCTTTTTCTTGTGAGAATTTTAATCTTAAAATTATGGATTTTATTATTTTATCTCAGGAGTAGTTCATATTGATGCCTTAACATGAGAACCTGTACTGTACTAATTTGTTCTCTAATGAAAGTTAAGAGTTTATTCAGCAGGCATGGTCCAAATGTGAGTAAAATCAGGATCCCGAAAATATGCCCTAGTACGGGTAGGAGGTATGGTAACCATCCATTCCATGTGCCCCAGAAAGGTTTATCAAACAACTCCCTTCGTGTTTTTTCGAGTTCTTCCTGGTGTTTTTTAATCCTATCACGGACAATGCCTGATTTATTGGCATAGAAACAGCAACGTTCCTGTAAAGTTAAACAGATTCCTCCTTTGTCTGCGGTTAAGAGGTCTAATCCTTGTCTGTTTTGCAAAACTACCTTGGCCAGAGAGTCTACCTGATCCTGTAAGTCCTTGATGGATTCATATACTAATTGTACATCATCTGCAAGCTGTTGAGATAGCTTAGTATAGGAGTGTAGTGCCACACCTACTCCAGCAGTGGCGAGGCCACCAGATATTCCTAATCCTATAATAAGAGGTTTGAATTCAATTGCCCTGTGATGGCGAGGAACAAAAGTGTCAAAACTGGGAAGGGGCACGGCCTGATCCTCAGGGATGATGTCTACATCAGGTAGAAGAATAGCTGGGACACAGAGTCCTGTCCAATTTGGGGAAAGTGCTGAGTAAGCCATGTTGTTTCCACAAACAAGGCCTTTGCCTTTATCAAGGTACAAGGGGCCCGTAATATTAATTATAATATCACAGAGAGTAAAGGAGAGAAACCCTACATCTATGTCAAAGGAATTATTTTGTGCTGTTTGGAGGAAGCAAGTGGAAAGGTTGAATCCTGTAGGTTGAATTTTGAAAGGGGTTACTAAAGTGTAATTAGGTGAGGTGCAGTATGAGTAGTTAAAAGTCGGAATAGCTAAAGGCCAAGAGGTTCCTAGCGCTAAACATAGCCAACAGTCCTCCGCCTAATGGGGGTTGGACGCATTAAGTGCAAGGTGGGTAGCAGAGATAATATCAGCGGTCTGGGGGTCTAATTCTAATCCCTTAGGTTTAGGGCGAAGGAGAGGGTGGTAAGTTACCTTGGGGATCATGGAGTCAATTATAGCCTGGATTTGTTCCTGCACTATTATTTCACGAACTTGATCAGTGGGTCCCCCATCCGATATATGTATTGGGGCTATTTTTGGCCAGCAAGTGTACTTTCCTGGCTCAGCGTTGCAGCTTGCCTGGGCGTACTTTGGGTTTCCAAGAATTTCTGGGTTAATGGACCAATCACCCCCCAAACGTTCCTTCATATCTACAGTAGGGGATAGCAATAGAATACTGTTTTTCTCCTGATAAGCACTCCTGGAAAGCGTTATAGCACATGGCATTCATCTGATCTACATATTGACATTCAGATGGACATTTACTACCGGATGGGGGCAATGGTTTTGGTTTACTGTAACAAACCCAGGACTGGGGAGCGTAGGCCCCTGCAGGGGAGGACGTTAGTTTGAGGCAAGCCTTTCTGTTTCCAGAATCAGCCTCCTGGGTACATGTCCCAAGAGGGAAAAGGGACTGAGAAATTCCTCCTCTACATTCACATGGGGGCCCGAATAGTAGCTTTCTAAGCTGTTGGGGGTTAGGAGACTGCAATCCCCCTCTTATAAAATGTGGTACTTGGAGGATTATGAGAACCAGAGCCAGACAGTTATGAAGCATTATCAGCATTGTCACGTTTTAGTATTAGCTTTAGAGGGTTATCAGTCCGTTGTATCTGCCACTGGTCACTTGAGGGCGCAGGCTTTATGTGGGACGCATGGATCCAGGCCGCTATGCAGTCTACCTTTATAGCATTTGGGGTGGTTAGTAGGACAGGGTAAGGTCCTTTCCACCGTGGCTCCAAGGTTTGAGAGCAATGGCGTCTCACATAGACGGCGTCTCCCACTTGGAAAGGGTGTGCAGTTTCCAGAGTACCTGGTTGGTAAGCTTCAGCAGCTTGTTTCCAGACGTCTCTCTGGACTGCTTGGAGTCCCTTTAATCTAGCATATAAATCATTAGAATAATGAATAGGATCATTTATCTTTCTCAGGTCTGTTATAGGGGGAGGGGCCCCAAAGAGGATTTCATAAGGAGTGAGGCCAAATTGTCCAGGGGTATTGCACACCCGGTACAAGGCCAAGGGAAGGAGCACCATCCAATCCGTCCCGCCAGTCTCCAAGGACAATTTGGTTAAGGTCTCTTTTAAAGTTCTATTCATTCTTTCTACCTGCCCTGAGCTTTGGGGTCTGTATGCACAATGTAATTTCCAATCAGTCCCCAAATATCTGGCCACATCCTGACTTACCTTGGCTATGAAGGCTGGCCCATTATCAGACCCAATTAGTTTTGGAGCCCCGAACCTTGGGAAGATTTCTTCTAAAATCTTTTTCGCCACCACCATTGCAGTTTCTTTTTGTTGTTGTTGTTGTTGGAAAGGCTTCAACCCATCCTGAAAAGGTGTCTATAAAAACTAGCAAATATTTGTTACCATATCTTCCTGGGCAAATCTCAGTAAAGTCCACTTCCCAATATGTGCCTGGTCGGTCCCCCCGTATTCTTTTTCCAGGATCAGTTTTGTTTTTCAAGCATTAACTTGTTGGCAAGGCAAACAGTCTTTGACCACTTTATCTGGCAATCTGTTGAGCCCCAGTATAGAGTATCCTGCAGTTTTCATTAAAGATATTAATTTCTTTGTTCCTAGGTGCGTCCATTTATGCATTTGTTCTAAAATGACCCTGGCTTCTTCTGGGATTATTAATTTATTTTGAATGTTCCTTTGGGGACCCTCTGATACTGGGAGCACAGTCACTTGGTTTTCTATGGCGGCCCTGTGGGCCACGTAATCTGCCATATTATTTCCTTTTATTATGGGAGTGTCCCCCTTTTGGTGACCGGGGCAGTGTATTATTCTCACCTTCTTAGGTAAATGTAGGGCCATCAGTAGGGTTAAAATTTCTGCCTTATTTTTGATTTCTTTCCCGGATGAAGTGAGAAGGCCCCTCTGCTGGTATATAGCTCCATGTATATGTACAGTGGAGAAAGCATATCTGCTGTCAGTATAGATATTTATCTTTTTATTTTCACCCAGCTTGAGTGCCTCTGTTAGTGCCATTAATTCAGCCTTCTGAGCTGACGTTCCCTGCAGGAGAGCTTCAGCCCATAAGACTTTTGACCTGTCTACCACAGCAGCGCTGACCCTCCACTTACCTTCATCCTACTGCCATCTGTGTACCAAGTATGGTCTGTATCCGGGAGGGGCTGGTCAGTCAGGTCGGTCAGGTCGGTCCTGCTCCCATGAGCTTCTGCCAAGATTTGATGGCAGTCATGGATGATGACAGAGGATTCAAGATCTGGGTCAGGCAGGAGGGTTGCGGGATTGAGGCCAGTGGCTGGGGTAAATTTAATCCGATCTGAATTCAATAAAAGTGTCTGATAGTGAGTCATCCAGGCATTTGTGAGCCATCAATCTGGAGGTTGTCAGATCACACTTTCTAGTGCATGGGGGCCTGTGACAGATTTTGTCCCAAAGTCAGTTTATCTGCATCTTTGACTAAAGTAGCCACCGCAGCTACTATGCACAAGCAAGCAGGCCATCCGGCCGCAACGGGGTCCAGTTTTTTTGACAAGTATGCTACTGGTCTCCGCCAGGGACCTAGCCATTGGGTGAGCACCCCTTTAGCAATTCCTTTGTTTTCAGCAACGTATAAGTGGAATGGCTTTGTTACATCCGGCAGCCCTAAGGCCGGTGCTGATAGTAGGGCCCGTTTAATTTGATCAAATGCCTGTTGTTCCGCTCCCCCCCCCCAAGTGAAAGGATGGTGATTAGACTTGGTTAATGGACATAGGGGGGCGGCTAGCTTGGCGTAGCCTGGTATCCATAGTCGGCTGAAACCTGCAGTTCCCAAAAATTCCCTAACCTCTTTTGAGTCCGAGGAGGAGGGATTTGGACTACAATCTGTTTCCTGGCTGTCGACAGCCAACGTTTTTCCATCCTTAAGAAGGTACCCCAGGTAACTAACCTGCTGCAGGCAGATTTGAGCCTTTTTGGCTGAGGCTTGGTACCCCAGTGAAGCGAGTTCGGCTAACAGTTTTTCAGTCCCCTCAAGGCATTTTTGTTTGGTAGCCACTGCCAGGAGGAGGTCATCTACATATTGTAACAGGGTTACCTGAGGATGAGCCGTTCTAAAGGGTGCCAGGTCCCGGTGAAGAGCCTCGTCAAAGATGGTGAGGGAATTTTTGAATCCTTGGGGTAGCCTCGTCCAGGTCAGCTGCCCTGATATGCCGGAGGTTGGGTCCTTCCATTCAAAAGCAAAGATAGGCTAGCTGCTTCGTACTGAGTCTTAAGCAGAAAAAAAAGCATCTTTGAGATCTAACACAGTATACCAAGTTCTTTCGGGTGGTAAAGTACTCAGAAGATTGTAGGGGTTTGGCACTGTAGGATGTAAGTCCATAACTCTCCGATTTACTTCTCTTAAGTCCTGCACTGGCCTGTAGTCGTTAGTGCCTGGTTTGTGGACAGGCAGGAGGGGGTGTTCCAAGCTGACTGGCATTTTATTAATATTCCTAACTCAAGAAGTCTTAATATGTGGGGTCGGATTCTGTCCCTTGCCTCTTTGCTCATGGGGTACTGACGGATCGCAATAGGGGTGGCTGTGGTTTTTAACTCTATCTGGACGGGAGGTTGGTATTTTACCATTCCCATACCTCCTGTTTCCGCCCAGGCCTCCGGAATCTTTGTTAGCCATTCCTGAATTTCGGCTCCTGGGTTTGGGGAGGGCTTGTAGAGTCTATGCTCATCTTCTAGTTTCATAGTGAGAACCTGGAGTAATTTACCTTCTTGGTTGGTGACTTTAGGGCCCTCGGGGTTGAAATGAACTTGTGCCCGACTTTGGAGAGCAGGTCCCTTCCTAATAGAGGGTATGGTCATTCAGGAATGACCAGGAACGAGTGGGATACCCAGCCAACGCCAAGGTCCACTGTTCTTCGGGTAGTCCATGAATACTGTTTGTTTCCTGTGGCCCCTTGTGCCCAAGACTTTTTTTTGGACAGTGTCCCTTCCGGTTGTAACAGAACTGAATGTTGGGCTCCTGTGTCCACTAGGAAATTGATTGGTTTCCCGTCGACTCGCAGAGTTACCCTGGGCTCAAGGAGGGGGGTTGAACCCTGGCCCCGTCAGTCTTCCTCTAAGGTCAAAAGTTTTTCTCTTGTGGGGCCTCCCTTTTTCTTAGGACAGTCCTTGGCCCAGTGGCCTCTTTCCTTGCAATAGGCACATTGGTCTGGGCTCAGGGGTCGCCTTCTGCATGGAACCCTGTCTCCCTGTCCTATGGGATTCCTATATTCTCTTTGTTCTCTTCCCTGACTACTGTGGCCAGGATTTTGGTTAGATTTCTTTCTTGTCTCTTTTCTCTCCTAAGATCCCTCGCCTCTTGTTCCTTTTGTCTACGTTCTTCTTTCTCCTCTTCTGTCTCTCTTTTATTAAAGACCTTATCTGCCTCTTTAATCAGATCCTGCAATGAATATCCCTGTAGACCATCCAACCTCTGTAACTTTTTTCTTATATCTGGGGCGGACTGGTCAATGAAGGCCATTGCCACCGTGGCCCTATGTTCCTCACAGGTGGTATATCTTTTAAAAGCTTCCATAATCCATTCTAAAAAGACTGTGGGTGACTCAGTGGTCCCCTGTACAGTTTCTCTTACCTTGGCCAAATTAGTAGGGCATCTTGTTGCCCCACGGAGACCTGCCACAAGAGCCCGGCGGTAGATGGTTAGGTGCTCCCTACCTTCTGGCAAGTTAAAGTCCCAGTTGGGTCTGGTCAATGGGAAACCAGCATCAATTTCATTGGGCAGTTGAGTAGGCTGCCCATCATTGCCAGGAACATTTTTTCTAGCCTCAAGGAGTACTCGTTGTTGCTCCTCAGTGGTGAGGAGAGTTTGTAGGAGCTGTTGGCAGTCGTTCCAGGTGGGCTGATGTGTAAAAATAAGAGATTCAATAAATGCAGTGAGGGCCTGTGGGTTCTCAGAGAAGGTACGGTTCTGGGCCTTCCAGTTATAAAGGTCTGCAGAAGAGAAAGGCCAATCTTGTAAAGGGCGGTTTCCTTGGTTATCAGGGGAGCCAAATTCCCTCAGGGGTAAAGCTATGGAGTCAGGGGTTATTGCCCTCCGACTTTGGGTCCCGGTTGGGGGAGCCATTAGTTTCTGCCCCGGCTGGGAGGAGGACAGGGGCCATGGAGGGTACAGCTCTGGGTGGAGGGGCAGGGGCCAAGGCTGGTGGATAAGGGGGGGAGGTGAATCAGCAAGGAGGAGATCAGCTTGGAGGTCTGGGAAAAGTAGTGCCTTTGTTGTGGTCGAGGTAGAGGCTGCTGTCTTCTTTTCATCCGATTGGACAGTCAGGATTCTGGTGGGCACTGGATCTGTAGGAGAAAGAAAAGGATGGACCCACGGAAGGGGAAACAAGACCAGATCTTCCCATGTTACAATATAAGGTATCTGGTCTGGATGTCCATGGGGTCCAGGGGTAAAAACTTTGGCTTTGATCTGTCTAATCTTTTCTAAAGAGAAAGTCCCTTCGGCGGGGCAGTCTACCTGAAAAGTTGGCCACTCAGAAGAACAGAAAGTTTGCCATTTGCCCTTTTTGACTTTCACAGATAAGTAAGAGTATGGAGTTTTGACCTCAGACCAGTGGTCTAAGGTGAGTGAGAGAGGAGTCATAGCCGTTTGTCCAATGGTGTTTCGTCACCCCAAGAAGACAGTCAGGAAGATAACAAAAAGAATCCAAACAACAAAAAGGCAGGATAGACAGAAGCGGCCACTGTGAGAGCGCCACAAGACTGAAACTGAATCAGATGGCAGTCTCCGAGGACCTGCCAGTTCCCAGTGGAGAGACACTTCGGTGTCAGCTCCCAGAAGGGTCTCTTGGGCGTCCCCAAGAACCCTGGGATATTGGACCATTAACACGTCTGCCTAGTCCAATATCCAGTAAACAGTGACTTAAATTCAGAATGCACCTCGCATCATAAAATGAAACTAAAATACAGATGAGCAGACAAACTTACAGAAAGCTTGAGCATACCTCTCATCATAGGCGATGATGGGTCTGGGGCACACAGAAATCCCGGACGAGCCCCCAATGTGGGACACTAACAGATCCCTCCGTTACTCTGTCTTCCCGCAGACCACCAGAGCCGAGAGTCGATGCAAATAGCAAGAGGATTTATTTAGCCGGCATGCCGGAGTCCGAGCATTTCAATGAGATGATGGACCCCGACTGATGGTTACAGAGCATTTTTAACGCAAAAAACCACACAGCAGGGAGGGGTTCATAGAAACCCCACAGCAAGGAGGGGCTCGTAGACAAAAAAACCACACAGCAGGGAGGGGTTTATACATAAACATTTCAGTTGGATACATGTAGGTGACCTTCAACAGGATTAGTCAGAGCCACCTGGGCAGTTATCTTAGGCAACAGATGGAGTGGGGTCGGGACCCTGTGGTTAGCTAGCTCCTGGAACATTTTATCTTCTCGGAGAGTCCTGGGTTACTCAGAGGTCACGTTCCTGGAGGGGGCAGACATCCATCTTATATTCTCGGAGGGTCTCAGGTTACTCAGAGGCCACGTTCCCAGAGGGGGAAGACATCCATCTTATGTCTGAGTTAGAGTTAGGCAAAATGGCAGTGCTATTGTTAAGCAAGCTGATTTACAGAAGCAAGAAGTTAAACATTAATTTTTCAGATCATTCAGACAGAGATCACCAATACAATCTAAGAATATTTTTAAGTCTTTTCTTTTAACCCTAGTTCCTCGTACATTGAGAGCTTGTTTTAGCCCAGTCACAAAACAGTCTTCTTTTGAAAATGCTTGTCCCATGGTAAAGAAAAAATCTTACCTCACCGTCCGAGTGTTCGAGCTGATCTGTCTCACGGGTGGGCAATTCCGTGGCGATCACCAGCGGGCCAGTGTCTAACTCCGTCTTCGGGTCGTGGCGGCCTCTGTGTGGGATCCCAATGGGCAGGTAGCAGACGGTGTTTCAGGCGATCCTAGGTTTGAGCCCCACGTTTGGGGGCCAGTTGCCTCGGCCAGCGGGGCTTCAACGGGAGCACGAACCCCCGAAAACCTGAAATGAAAGGGACAAGACACACAGGGAACCGACAGCAAGACAGGAGTCTGATCAAGCTGCAATTTTTATTTTTCTCAGGGTGCCTTTTATACAGCAGAACAGGGAAGTTTGTCAGCAGTTTAGGTATTGCTACAGTTCTGTTTCAATAGGATAAGGTCCCAGCCCCAAAGGCACAAGATGTTCCACAGGATAAGGCCCCAGCCCCAAAGCCACAAGATAACGACTTTCTCATTCTTTATGGGTTACATTGTTCTTTCTCTGTGCATGGGTTAACAAACAACTGCAGACGTTGTGACTTTCCAGAACAGACAACTTATCACAAAATGGAGTCATTATTCAGGATGGAGGCACTTTTGGTTTCCTAGCACCCAGTGGTTCCCCACAAATATAATACAATCCTATTAGGTATCCCCTTCCCTTCCTTTCTCCTCCCTTTATATCTCTTTTTCAGCTTACTGGCCTCTGCTACTGAGTTATTTTTCCTTCTCACACAGAAGCCCAGTCATCTGTAGATAGGATCCACATTTGAGAGAGAAGATGCAGCGCTTGGCTTTCTGGGCCTGGGCTACCTCACTTAGTATAATCCTTTCCAGATCCATCCATTTCTCTGCAAATTTCATAACTTCATTTTTCTTTACCACTGAGTAGAACTCCATTATATAAATGTGCCATATCTTCATTATCCACTCATCAGTTCAGGGACATCTAGGCTGGTTCCATTTCCCAGCTATTATGAATTGAGCAGCAATAAACATGGTTGAGCACGTATTTCTAAGGAAATGGGATGAGTTCTTAGGATATATGCCTAGGAGTGCTATAGCTAGGTCATATGGTAGATCAATTTTCAGTTGTCTTAGGAACCTCCACACTGATTTCCACAATGGCTGGACCAGATTGCATTCCCACCAACAGTGTAGAAGGGTTCCTCATTTTCCACATTCTTGCCAGCATTTATGATCATTTGTTTTCATGATGGTAGCCAATCTGACAGGACTGAGATGGAATCTCAATGTAGTTTTAATCTGCATTTCCCTGATGACTAGGGATGTAGAACATTTTCTTAGATGCTTATATGCCATGCGTATTTCTTCTTTTGAGAACTCTCTATTTAGCTCCATAGCCCATTTTTAATTGGCTTGTTTGATTTCTTTTTATTTAACTTTTTGAGTTCTTTGTATATCCTAGATAATAATTCTCTATCAGATATATAGCTGGCAAAGAGTTTTTTCCCATTCTGTAGGTTGCCTCTTTGCTTTATTCACAGTGTCCTTTGCAGTACAAAATCTTTGTAATTTCATGAGGTCCCAGTGGTTAATCTGTGGTTTTATTGCCTGAGCATATTCATATGCTTATATTAATGCTACTCTCACTTTGGGTAGAGAATCTTCTCTTTTCAGATGGCAGTGACCTTGGGATGACTCAGAAGGTATCATGGTGCTGGAAAGAAGTGACTGGAGTACTGAGTAATATCTTTATCACATCTTCCAAGGTTCAGGGTCTAATGCAGTAGAGGTTGTGGAAAGAATGTAAGAGCCAAAGGAAGTGTAGAACTCCTTACAATGTGCTCCCTCCAGACATAAAATGTCCTTGATATCCATAATCTCACAGTGTCTGACACTACCTACACAAGACCATCATAAGATGAGGAAAAGATCATGACATCAAAATAAAAAAGACACTGATTGAGATAGGGAGTGGATGTGATGGAGAATGGAATTTCAAAGGGGAAAGTGGGGGGAGGGAGGGTACTATCATGGGATGTTTTTTATAATCATGGAAGATGTTAATAAAAATTGAGGAAAAAAAGAAATAAAAGGGATACAAATTGGAAAGGAAGAAGTTAAGTTAGTCCTATTTGCAGATGACATGGTTCTATTCATAAAAGAACCAAGAACCTCTGTCTCAAAACTCTTAAAGTTGATTAACTCTTTCAGCAAAGTAGCAGGATACAAAATCAATGCATACAAATCAGTAGCATTTCTATATGCAAAAGATAAAGATACAGAGGAATCAGTGATAGTGTCCCATTTTCAATAACAACAACAACAAAAATAAAATACCTTGTAATAACATTAACCAAGGATGTAAAGATCTATATAATGAAAACATAAAAAGAAACACCTCTGGGGCTGGAGAGATGGCTTAGCGGTTAAGCACTTGCCTGTGAAGCCTAAGGACCCCGGTTCAAGGCTCAATTCCCCAGGACCCACGTTAGCCAGATGCACAAGGGGGCTCATCTGGAGTTCGTTTGCAGTGGCTGGAAGCCCTGGCATGCCCATTTTCTCTCACTTTCTCTCTCTGCCTCTTTCTCTCTCTCTCTGTTGCGCTCAAATAAATAAATAAACTAAACAAAATCAAACAAACAAACAAAAAAAGAAACACCTCTGGAAGAATCACCATTCCTCATCTGAAGCTATATTATAAAGCCATAGTAAGAAAAACAGCATGGTACTGGCATAAAAACTGGTGTATAGACCAATGGAACAGAATCAAAGACCCAGACTTTGGGTCAAGTAACTATAGCTACTTGATATTCGACACAGGCCCTAACAATATAGGCTGGAAAACAGACAACATCTTCAACAAACGGTGCTAGGCAAACTGGATAACCATATGCAGGAAAATGAATCTTGATCCACACATCTTCCCATGCACAAAAATCAGGTCTAAATGGATCCTAGATCTCAATATAAGACTAGAAACTTGGATACTACTGGAAGAAAAAATAGGAGGAACTTTCTATGACATAGGAATGGGAAAATACTTTCTGAACAACATTCCAGTAACTCAGGAACTTAAACAATCACTCAACTGTTGGGATGTTATGAAGCTGAAAAGTTTCTTCATAGACAAACATACAATAAACATAGCCAATTGAGTACCCACAGAATGGGAGGAAAGTTTTGCTGGCTATACAACTGACAGAGGCCTAATTTCTAGTGTCTACAAAGAACTCAAAAACCTAAACAATAAAAAGTCAAACAACCTACTCATAAAATGTGGCAAAGAACTGTACAGGCAGCTTACAGAGGAAGAAATACAAATGGCAAACACACACTTAAGAAAATGTTCATCACCCCTAATCATCAGGGAAATGCAAATTTAAAAACTGTGAGATTCCACCTTACCCCACTAAGGATAGCAAACATTAAAAAATCAAATGAAAATAAATGTTGGTGAGGATGTGGAGAAAAAGGAACCCTCATCCACTGTTGGTGGGAATGTAAGATGGTACAACTATTATTGAAAGCAATATGGAGACTCCTAAAAGGATGACTATAGAGTTGTCAACACACCTAGTTATTCCCTTACTGGGCATTTACCCTAAAAGCTCCATGCTTCAGTTCAGAGAGAGTTGCTCAACCATGTTTATAGCTGATAAATTCATAATAGCTAAGAGCTGGAATCAACCCAATTGTCTGCCATTACACGAATTGATAACCAAGATGTGGTATACCTACATGATGGAATTCTATACAGCAGTAAGAAAACAGTGACACAATGAAATCTGAATAAAAATGGTCGAACCTGGAACAGATCATTCTCAGTGAACTCACCCAGTCACAGAAAGATAATCATCTCATGATCTCAATCATCTGTGGCTCCTAACCTGAATCTGATGCTGACATACCTAATAAGCATTTTGAGGACTGAACAATAGGGAGGGATAGGTTGGATGGGAAGGTAAGGGTCAGGATAGGGGATACAAAACTGGACCCAAATACCAACAGTACCATAAAATTCTACGTCCTAAAAGGCAGACTAAATGATTGTACCTTCATCGGGTCCTTAGAGGGAACACCTGAATCACAGGACCTTGGAGAGGGTATGATGAAGGCCAACCTTAATCTTCTCCTGATTCTCTCTCTCCCTCTTCTGTCTATCTATTTTATATTACCCATCTTTTTTTTCCTTCTTTTCCTTTGTATTGACCTGTAACTCCCAGTACCAGCATGTGGTTAACATCCACAATAAGCTGCTGATCAGAAATACCTACAAAGTTTCCCAAAAGAAGACATATTTCTGTTAGAGTACTTGATGAACCAGCAAAGTTTAGTGGTAACACCCTACTTCTAAAGACACCATATGCTGTTGGCATGGAATATGGAGCGACCTGGCTGGGATCTGGAAGAGAGTCAGTCTCCAGAGAGTCAGCTCATCCAGTGACAGAAAGTACTACATGAGCAACTAGGTGAAAATGACTAACATCTGTCCATGCAATTTGTGGCTTTACCTACTCAGCTGCAAACAACCTGATGTGAAGCTCACACAAATGCAATAGTGGCACACAGCCATGGTGGGTAACCAACTGCTCTTGATTTGGCTAAACCCATAGCTGGAGCTGAGAAACAAGTGAGAACCATATGAAAAAAAAAAAAAGGTCTGCTCTCCATTATCAAGCTCCCATCATCATGGGCTACAAGAGAGCCTACAACTATTAAATTCTCTCTAAAATAACAATGGTTATCCCATTATCTGGTGCTGACTTCACTCTCCATTGGAGAATTTGTTTCTCTTTTTTAGATGGATGCAGATCCAGAGGAGAGAATCAGCCCATCGCACCTTACAAGGGCCCCAGCTGAAACCAACAGTAATTGGAGAACCGAGCAAAAGTGCTGCTTTCTTGGTGAACCTGGTACCAGCACAAGGGTGAAGAAGATAGACACAGAGAACACTTAACTCCTACCAAACCAGATATCCAGAAACACAGAGGATCCCAGGACTGCATCACTGAAGCATACCTATAAAGAACCCAACATGGCTCACGGAAATTTGTGGAAGAGGGGGCAGAAAGATTGTTAGAGCCACATGTTGGGCAATTATGCACAGAGACATTGCCTGTTACCCATAACTGATCACTAACCCCACAATTCACGACCCACATTCACCAAGGAGAAGGGTCCCTGCAGAGAGGGGAGGATAGGGAGGAGGCTAAAGATGGTACCAACATGACTGTATACACACAGTGTACATAAATAATTTTTAAAAAAGAATAAATGAGATGTTGATTCTTTATAAAGATAAAATTGACAAAGTTTAGCCAAATTATCCAAATGAAAAAGATTCAAAGTAATAAAATTAGAGATGAAAATGGGGCCATTATAACAGACATTAATGAAATTGAAATTAGGGAATATTTCAAAATCTATATGCAAATATATGGAAAAGTCTATAAGAAAGAAATGGAAAATTTCTAAACAAATATGACCTAATGTGGTAGTTTGAATGTGCATGTATAGCTTCAGGTATTTTTTTCTTAAGGTTAAACCTCCTGCTTAAGTCTTCAGCAGCCTGCTTGAGGGAGCATGCTTAGTAGGGGTGGGTCTAATTCCTGCCTGAAGGTATGTAGATCAATTTGAGCTCTGGGTTCCTATTTGTTTGCTTTTTTTGTGTTTGGGGCTGGTGGTGGTTTATCTCTCTGCTTATAATTGTGAAAGGGAGCCAGATTCTTCTATCACTGTTGCAACTTCCCTTGGATCTGTAAGCTTCAAATAAATATCATCCTTCCTTTAAAAGAAATCAGAACTCCGTTTATTTTGAATGTGATTTGCTTTCAAAGATTCTTGTCGTTGAGTGCTCTCTGTTAGTACTTCATGCAACTGTGTCAAGTTACCAGGATTTTGGTGAAACCAAGCAAATGGACAGTCTTACAGTGTGGAGTTGTCTCCATGGAGGTGAATGAGAGGTCCTGTGCCACAAAAAAGTGAACAGCATATATTAAGAACACCCAATGATGTCCTCTGATCCCCACATGCAGGTACACACATAGACATTCACACCTGTACCCACACATGTGCACCTATACACATGTGAACATGAATACACACATGCATGCACATCTCCCACACACGACAAAGAAAAGAAAAACACATAAAATGCTCATGTAGCAGGTACCTAGGTGCTTTGTATATGTAAACATTTAACTCTCACAATGATTTTTATGGAAGCAGTCCTATTTTTACCCTAATTTTAGATCTGAAACAATTCTTCAGTGCTTGCCAAAAGTGGCAAGACCGGAAGCTAACTTCCAAAACTTAGGAATGTCCTGTAATACTCATAAACTTCAATCTCCACCCAAGAATACCTTAGCATTTTATTTCCTTATCTCTTAGAAACTGAAGGCTAGCTACTTTGGAAAGAAATGACAGAAGATGGCAATTACTTCAACCAATGCATTAGCAAATGATCTAGGGATTCCCTCCATGCTTCCAGTACGCTCTTGCCAAGAGAACAGAATGCATGGTTTTCTGTTTAGCTGGTGAGGAGGTTCTCACATGAATGGCAGACAAAATGAATCAAGCAAAATGTTGCTCCCAACTGCAAATGTTTGTGATCAGTTCAGGAAACTAAAGAACCCCATTCCTTCATTCAGCACCTATGTGTGGAAGCCTCAGTCTGTGGCTGGCATGGTGCATAAATAGTTGGCAGTGCACCTCCTCAGAGGGGTCCTCTGGTGGAGGGGAAGTAGACCTTTGCTGCAGAGGGAACATTTGTTCCCCTAGTCAGGGTGTCACAGACTTCTGTTCTGGGCAGTAGCACTCTATCAGAGACTTGAATAAAATGAGGCAGTTAAGGAAGAATAAAATCCAGAATGAGGGAAGACAGACTGTGGATGCTATTAGTGTACTGGGTGTGATCTTGAACAAATAAACTTGTCCCAGACCTGTTTACCATCTGCTTCTAGCTATAGCCACTCACTTGAGTCTGGAAGCCTCCCATGGGATGCCTACCATAGTGACTTTGGGGGAGTAGTGTGATTCATCTCTGAATAGTGCACTCTTATGTTCTCTCCCATAATCACTCATGTTTGAATATTAAAAACACTATGGGACTTACTCTTTTTGTGCCACATACACTTCCTCACACTTAGTGCACTGATTATTGAAAATGGATGAAAACTTCTCTCCTCAACTCTTTTCCATAAACTAATAAGAAAAGCTTCTGGTATTTTCTTTAATAGAAAGTTGTTGATTCTAGAAAAACTCAGACTCTTGTGTTTCCATGTTTTAGTGAATTAGACAAAATCACCATCAACAAATGGACCCCTGGCCTCTGATTTGCTCATGTGGTTGCCATGGAAACCCATGGACATTCAATAGATATGTGGACTGTGTCATGCAGACATGAGCATGCCATCTACCCTTTGCAGGGGAAACCTTCCTTGAGCATCTGCTGCAAGACAGACTCAAGGTCAATCTAGGAGAAGAACCTAGAGTTTTTGTTTGCTTGTTATAGTTGTTTTATTTTTACAACAAACTTCAAAGAAAACAGTGAATGAGGAGCTTGGATGTTGTAATATCATCCAGGAACTACAGTTTTCATAACTAGGGATGTTACAAAATACAGTTCTTTCTGGCAAGACTGGAATGTGTTTTTGGAAATTCATATAAAGTCAGAGAGTTTGAAAACTCAATAAGAACATTTTTGTGTAATGTATCATTTTGGTAAATTTTCCATCCAACAATTCTCTGTTGATTTTCTATATTTTATCTTTTTTCTATGTTTCTATACAAGGAACATTAAAAACATAATAACAGCAAATAACCCAAGGAAATTTAGCAAATAGCATAAGTGGACTCTTCTCCAAAGAAGAAATTCAAATGTTTTATGAAAAATATTCAATATAATTAGTTGTCAGAGAAAAAGCAAGTAAAAACCAAAATGAGATATCTGATAAGCCTAGTTTGAAAGTCTCCTATTAAAAATTCAAATTTTAACATGGAAATAAGAATGTGAAGAGATGAAAAGACTCCTACTCTCTGATGGTGGAAATGCAAATTTATTTTTTCCAGAAAATAAAAGAACCAATTAAGGCAATTTCTCAAGAAAAAAAAAAACCTAAAAGTAGCTCTACCATATGTGCCAACTATCCCTCCTGTCAGTATATATGCAAATAAAATAATAACACCATATCAAAGCTATATCTGCATTATTCATGGTAAGTAAGATATAGACTAGTCTAGATACCAGCCAGTGGGTGAATAGATAAACAAATTGTGGTGTGTCTGCACAATAGTTACTATTCAGCTGAGGATGGAAAAATTGCTTTATGGTTTTACTACCTTAAAATTCACAAGAAATTAGTTCTTTAAAGGCACATTGCAGGACATGAAATGATTATATAGGTCAAAATGATATGAAGATAGTCAGATGAATGAGAACATTTTCTCTTTCTTCTTTAATGTGTATATGATCATGATAACAAAGGTCTCTGCCCATAAGTTACTTTGGAAAGGCTCAGAGATCCACACATTGTTTTAAATTAGAAAAACAACAACAGCAAAAAATATATATCAGAAAGTTATCCAGGTCTCTATGTTCTGGACAGGACCTTTCAAAGAAGAGTTCATTGACGTGAAACCCAAACTCTCTCTTGTGAGGCATTTTCTTACTATAATTTCAGTGTGGTAGGGATGCATGCCTGGAGTCACAGCTAGACAGACACCAGGCTCAGGAAAGCTCCCAAGGTTGGGAGACAAAAATTTGAGTTCAGACATCATAGAGAAGGGTAATAGCAGAGGAAAGCCCAGACTGAACCTGTTTGCCTGTAAGACACTAAACTTTACCATGACAAGATGTTAAGAAGACAAACATAAACTTGCTTCTAAGAGGCCAAGATACAGAGCTTAGATTGAAAACCTGCAGAAATTAGTATTGAATCCTAGGAAAATGAAAAATATTAGATTGTTATATATGTGAACTTTCCTGACTTTGAGACTTCTCTTCTGGAATGAGTCAGGAACTTTCTCTTCTTGAGTAGTATGTACGTATGGAAGCATTAGCTGAGGTGGCTGAGGCAACTGGAACAGGCTGGATGACCTGAATCCTACCCTTTGCAAATGGTGCCTTATTGCAGAACACAGGACAGAATTTTTGAATGTCAAGTAATGTGTCTGACCAAGGAACATTTGCCTTACAGAGTTAAGTAATTAAATCTCACAGTGGCACAGCATCTGGCTTGAACACTGGCCACCAGCATGCACTTTTAAAAAACTGCCACAGTGACTAGAATGCCTGTGCAGCCTCATGCACACTGTCCTGAAGCACATCCTTAAGCTGATATATTTCATCAAAATAATATGCACCTCGTCCAGCAGAGATGAGTCATTATTTAATTGGGCTTGAAATTATGTGGTCTATAAAGCTCAGTAGAGGTCCATTCCTCAATCACTCTGTCCACAGCCCATACCTCACTGGGAATGGATATCAGTTATTGAAATGTGGTGGACAATCTGTCATAGGATATGTTATCTAGCCCCTCTTTTTCTCTTTTTCTCACAGGTGCAATTAAAAATGTAAATTGTGAAACTTCTAGGTGTGACAATGAGCAGAGAAGTGATATATGCATGTCACATAAATGAATGATGAATGAAGCAGTAGAATAGAAGACCCTGGAGAGTTTGTGCATCCTCTCCATTACAATGTACAAGTTTCACTTTAAGCTGTGATCTACGGGCTGGGGAGAGACTCTGTGATAAAGTACTTTCTGTGCCAGGAAGAAGACAGGTGCTGGGTTCCCTACTATACACATACATGGAGGCAGATGTGGCAGCAGCCCTGAAACCTCCGTGTCTCACGGGAACAGACAGGGGATCCTTGGACAACCTGGCTTGCTAGATTAGCAGAATTGGTGAGCGTTGGGTTTGAAAGATCCAACCCCAACTCAGTACAAAAAGGTGGACAATGAGCAAGGAAGACACCGAATGTCAGCCTCTGTCCCTACGTGCATGTAATGTGTACCTACACACACATGCCCTCATGCATACAAACACATACACACACATTTTCTGGAAAAATAAACATTCCATGAAAACAAATTCATACTCACAGAATATTAGTGTTACAATTCACCCAGAGTCTGTCTGACAAGCAATTTTCTTTCTAACCTCATAGTTGGCAATGGCTGAAGTAGAAATTGCATTTGAAAATGTGGGATATTCATGGAATTCATGCCCTTCATAGACTGTCAAGAACCTTGCCACAGTCTACCTGTGTCACTTTACAATGGCACTGCTTTCCATCAAATTGTGCATATTTTAAACATATTAATTTACATAGCATATACATTACTTTCTTATATTTCATTGTTGACCTATCAAAATCATTTCAATAATGTTGCAATGATTTTTGTATCATTCTTTTTCCTTACATGTGTATATGTATGTGATGTGGGCATGCATCCTTTTGTGCATGGGTATATGTGTGTGTAGGTGTGCATGCATGTATAAGTGGAAACCAGGTCACTCTCCACCTTATTATTTATTTTTCTTTTTGAGATAGGGTCTTTCTCTAGCCCAGGCTGACTTGGAATTCACTATGTAGTCTCAGCATGGCTTGGAACTCACTGGGATCCTCCTATTTCTGCCTCCTGAATGCTGGGATTAAAGACATGTGCCACCACACCGAGCACTCCACCTTAATTTTTTAGGCATTGTCTTCACTGAACCTCAAGCTCACCTATTGACTTGACTAGACTAGCTAGCCAGTAAGCCCTAGTGATCCATCTGTCTCTACTTCCCCAGTGTTGATATTCATGGTATACAACACCATACTCAGCATATCTTGTATATACTTTCCAAGGACTGATTAACCAGGAGGAGAGTGCAGATCATTAAAATTCAGGTTTAAAAAACTTGCTATGGGCTAGAGAGATAGTTTAGAGATTATGGTGCTTGCCTGCAAAGCCAAGGACCCAGCTTCAAATCCCTAGGACCCATATAAGCCAGATGCACAAGGTAGCTCATGCACTTGGAGTTTGTTTGCAGTGGCTGGAGACCCAACATGCCCATTCTCTCTTTATCTGCCTCCTCTCTCTCCCTCTCTCTATTAATCTCTCAAATAAATAAATAAAAATAAAGTATTAAAAACTGATATTAAACAGTTCAAAGAGTTACCCAGGAATAGGAAAGGAAGGCTAGAGAGAGGACAAAAAAGCTGGACCCTTTTATGGTAGATCCATAAGGGAGAAAAGCTGCCCAGAGATTAGAGGGGAAATGGCAGGGAGGGCATCAGGAAGTGAGGAAGATCATACACAAAGGAACTGAGCTGTTACAGGCTCTAAGGGTTCTTGGAGCCATGAAACTATAGTTATGATGGAAATACTTCTTATATTTTTCAAGTCAAACTAAAGTAACTTTCAAATCATTATTAAATATAATAAACTAGACAATGAATTCTTTCTTAAAAATCCAAATAAAATTAGGTTTAATTCCCAAACAAAATAGTAGAAATGTCTTGTTCCTCCCACACACTCTCCTCCCTCCCCTCTCTCTCTCTCGCACACACATGCTTCTTTGATCACTTAGTGTGGTGGATTGAATTAGATGTACCCCATAAAACTATGTGTTTTGAATACTTGGTTCCCAATTGATGGCCATTTGGGAGGCAAAACCTTGCTGGAGGAAGTATGTTGTTGGGGCTGGGTTTAGAGTACTATAGCCAGCTCCCCTTGCTAGAGATAAGCTCACTCTCCTGCTTCTGTTTTCCACCTGCTATGAAAAGGAGGTGATGTCAAGACTGTGCTTGTGCCACGTTTTTCCATGCCATTATGAAGTTTCCCCAAGAGACTGTAAGCCAAAATAAATCCCTTCCTTCCCTCAGCCACTTTTTGTTGGGTGTTTTGTTCCAGTAATGAGAAGGTAAGTGCAACAAAAATTGATCATTTCTGCTGGAAACCTGAGTATGTGGTGTTTGGCCTTTTGGAACTGATTTGTGAGAGGAATGTGGAAGGATTTGAAACCTTCTTTTAAGGGACAACTTGAAGTGTTCTAAGTGGAGCTTTCTTGGACCATTCCAGTCGGAGTCTGAGAGACCTAAATGCAGAAAGAACTAGGGACTGTGCAGGCATTGAGGAGCTGGCAATAACACCCCTAAGCCTGCCCTCAACAATACACCTTCTCCAGCAAGGCTCCACCTCCCAAATTACCTTTAGCTGGGCAATCGAGCATTTAAAGCACATGATTTTATGAGGACATCTGACTCAAACCACCATAATGAGAAATCAGGAACTGCTAGATAAAAGAGTAATGAATGATCTGCACTCTGTATTTCTAGTTCTGGAAAATTCAGCATGCCTACTGAAGACAACTAGAAATAATATTAGCAAAAATAAAACAAGAAAAAATATCCAGAAAAATTAAAAAGACTCCAAGTCTTTCTTAAATGTAAGAGACCTCAGGCATTATTCATAAGTAACTCCAGCCAGTATCTTGGGATTGCAGAGCCCAGGGTTAAATCACAGTTTCTCGGCCTTCTATTTAGAAGAAACCTCTAGATGTGAGTGCTAGACTATGAGGCTGGGGAGACCTTTGTCAATCCCATAAGAGAAGGAATTGAGATTGGAGTTGAAGGCCTACTTGATTGATATGTGTACCCCACCTTCACCAGGATCCTCAAATCCTCCATCATAGACCTTAGGGTGAGCCAGGCTAGACTGTCTCATTACTTCTCTGCTTCCATTTTTCAAAATGAAGATGACCTTGGCCTGGTGCCTTCCTGTTAAAATGTTAGCAGCAGTATTTTTTTTTATACTCTTCAATTTCATGAGTTTCCATTAATTGTTTAGAGTGCTTTTTCAAAGTCATTAACTAAGATCTTATAATACTTTCAATTAATCCACTCACAAAGCTCTTTGTATAATAACCAGCATGTGGTGTTAATGGGTATATTCAGTATTCTCCTCTTCAGATAGTCTGCATCCAGGCTAGACAAGAATAATTTTTACACGACCCAAGTAGATTATGCAAACCTCTTTCTAAGTCATAGGAATAATGAAAGATTTAAAAGCCATTTTTATATCTTAAGCCTTCTCAAGGTTTAAGAAAAAAATAACTTTGTTTTGCTGTGACACATTCTAAAAAGCTAACTGCAGTCTTCATGCACAGAGGTGGTAAGGGACTCAATGAATTCTGAACAGGGAAATAAAATTAGCTCTTGATTGTCATTTCAGAATTTTCTTATATGAAGGTACAGTGTAGTTTTTATTTAATTCTATGCTCACTATTGTTTCTCCAAAAGCAGGCCTTGGACATTGAAGATTATCTTAGTGGCATTCAGAACTGATAAAATTTTTGATGTTGCCAGACAGAGTGAGATATTGTAGGATAAGGAGAGGTTTGCAACTTTGCAGAAGGCCAAGGGAATGATGGGTATAAAACTGTCGTACAGACATGAGGAACTAGGAGTCCAGGTCTGAAAGAAAGCTTCATTATATGAATTAAATTCCTGTTCCTCTTACCTATGAGGACGTCCAGACATGCCTACAATTCAGTGTCTTCATCCATACTGCAAGTATAATACGTCCACTTCAGTGAGTCACTGATGCAATTGTATGAGATTGGTACATTCTCAATGCCTTCCACATAGGCCTGTCTGATCAGCCAAGAGGCCAAACTAATTAATGTTAGGGAACTAGTTAAATACTATTAGGCCTGAAATTCACTGAGGCTGCAGATTCCTTTATGATCAACATTTTTTAAAAGGACTGATATGTAGGACTCTAGGTATTGGTTATAAAAATCAGAACTATGTCCTATCTCTGAGTCTGGGAGGAGATATGACACCATTAGCTTCCCAGAATGTTACCTAAATCTGCACCTAAGTACCCTAAACCTTACTAGATGACTTTATGCAGGAGTTTTCTGATAAAGACCAAGGTATGCCATCATCCCCTCCCATAAAAGTCAGCCTGAATGGGCCTGTCAATTACCTGGACATAGAAACACTACTCAGAAACGCTGTCTGTTCTAGAGACTTTAGACATCATATAAATCTGCCCTGACTGCAGATCAGGGGTCTCTTTGGCCATTATCTACTCTCACCCTTGAGAGTATGTCACTTTTGGGTCTGAGGAGATGGCTCAGCAAGATACAGTACTTGTTGCAGAAGCATGAGGTAGAGGCACTAAGACTGCTGGAGTTTGACTCCCCAGCACCCATGTGAATAGCTGGGTTTGACCATTCATGCCTGTAATTCCAGTTCTGTGGGCAGTAGATACCAGAGAATTGCTGAGGCTTAGTGTTCAGAGACCATCTGTCACAAAGAAATACACAAAGGACTCACTAGAGGAGGATACCTAATGTTCTCCACTGGACTGTGCATGCACTTTCACAAGACACACAGAACTGCATTGTACACGTGTACACACCACACTACAGACAAACACCATACCACACCACATATACGAAACATATATATGAAAAATAATGTTTTAAATTCTCTGCAATAAACTCTCTTGTCTTCTACAGAATGCTGTGTAGAAGCTGGGTTCTCATGATGATCACCATGACAGGCACTATTGGGAGTCTTGAGTGAAATTACAGTGACATCAAAACCATTAAAGACATCATCAGGGTAACATGGTGGATGTTCTTCCATGCCACTAGTGCATCCACTTGGTGAGAAAGATAAACCTCAGCCTTGAAACATGAATTCAAGAGTGAAAGCCAGGACAGGGGATGTGATTGCTACCCTTCCTATGAACTTCCCTTTCAACACAAGGTGCTCTGCTGTGATAGTCTTGCTACCATTAAGGTAACTAATAAATGGAGACCCAGATCCAGGCTAGATGACCGCAGTGCAGTTAAGTGATACATTTCCTCTACAATCTCATCTTCCTGAACAAATCCTAGGAAACACCTTCAGCAATATGACAAAATTAAAATCAAGTTTACCTTACAAATACGTTGATTTTAAAAAATTTTTTTTTATTTTTATTTATTTGACAGTGACAGAGAGAGAAAGAGATGGACAGAGAGAAAGAGAGAGAGAGAGAGAGAATGGGCACGCCAGGGCCTCCAGCCACTGCAAACGAATTCCAGATGCATGCACCCCCTTGTGCATCTGGCTAAGGTGGGTCCTGGAGAATCAAGCCTTGAACCCAGGTCCTTAGGCTTCGCAGGCAAGTGCTTAACTGCTGAGCCATCTCCCCAGCCCAACATTGATTTATTTTTCTACAGTAAAAGTACTCAGTTAACAATAATTAATTTGTGGGCTAGGGAGGTGGTTCAGTGAGTAAAATACTTTCACACAAACATGAGGACCTGATTCAGATCCAGATATCTGACATTCACATAAATGTTGAGAGTGGCAGTGCACACCTGTAAATCTAGCACTAGGAAGATGGAGACAGGAGGATTCCTTGGGCTTACAAGCCAGCTAGCCTAGGTGAATTGGTAAGCTCCATTTCAGTGAAATGCCTTGTCTCAAAAAATAAGGTGGAGGGCTAGAGAGAGGAATCGGAGGCCTGAGGACCTGAGGGAACATGACAGCACCAGAGTTTGAACTTCTAGGTCCCATAGAAACATCTGAGTATGGCCATACATGTTTGTAACACAAGACCTGCAGAGGAGCAGAGACCTGATACTCATAGGAGCCCCACAGGCTCTGGAATCAGTAAAGAGACTCCAGCTCAAAACAAAAACAGATGGAAGAATGATGGAGCAACACACCTGACCTGACACTCTGGCCACTGTAAGTGCCTCCACCACAGATAAGCATATAAGGCACCTCCCCAACACACACACAAATAATAATAGTAATAATAATGGATGTTTAACTCTGGCCTCCACAGGTCAATGTGTACCTACACACATGCACAACACATACAAAAGAAACATAAATAAATATATAATTAAGGTCATTCATATTTTCTACTAGTTTGACCAAATAGTAGCATATTCAAAATAGGAATGTCACACCTTCACTGTGGAGGGATTGAATAAAATCAAGGGTGGTGTCCTTTCATTCTCAGTGGCAAATAAACTTCATCTATATGTGAAAAGAATAGCATTCCTTTTTGTTGCTATTGTTTTATTTTCAAGGAACAACAACATTTTATTAATGTGATGCTAGGGATGGAAGCCATGGCCTTGTGAACAATAAGCAGGTGTTGTCTCACCTAGTTCCACCTTCAGCCCTAAGCAACCACAGAGTTTAAACTTCAAATATCAAGTATCATGTCTGTTTTATAAACTGACATCTACTTACCACTTTGGGTCTGAGTAGCTGTTCAAGTCTGCAGTGACATATTGCATCAGCTCTAAAACCTTCACTGCAGCCCATGCTGGCTAATGTCTGTGACCCCAGGGACACTTGATTGTGGTGCAGCAATGGAATTGAATCTCTTTTCTTAGCAGGCTGTCATTCATCCTGACAGCCTGGATGACTCATCAGTGAGAACCTTAAGGTCTACATCATTGATTCTGTGAGCAGACAAGCACATGTGTCTCTTGATACATTTGGAAGTAGGATTTTTGTGCTCAGAATAATGACCATACTGGGTTATCATTAAGATGTGGTATGAAACTGACTAAAAGGACCTTGGAGGATTGACAAAAGTGGTGTGAAATAGTGACATATCGAGTCAAATTTATTCCCAGTGATTCTGAGATGCTGCTTTCAATGTTGAGATACTGATATTCTTTGTCTTTTGGAAGTTTTTTTGGTTGTTTTGGGGAGACAGGGATTCACTATATAGCCCAGACTGATCTCATACTCTTTTCTTTCAATTTTTATTGACAGTTTTTATACACTTATATAATATATTTTGATCATAACCCCCTTCCATTACCTTCTCTTTATCTTCTTCCTTATCTCTCTTCCACTGAACCCCTTCTTCTTTCCAACTGGTTCCTCTTCTCTCTCTCTTTGTGTGTGTGTGTGTGTGTGTGTGTGTGTGTGAAAGGGGGGGGGAGAGAAGGAGAGGTCCACTGTGTTTCTTTATGGTTGCCTTTATGAACATAGGTTAGGATTATTTACTAGAACATGTACAATCTGTCAGTGGCTACACAATTGCAGAAAATTTCTCTCATTTCCTTAAAAACTATTAGCTGCCAATGACTCCTGTAATTGTGGGACTTTTTAAGTTTGGCAATTTATTGTCATTTTTTTAAAAAAACTAAATGCAGGTCTCATAAGGCCTCCTGCCTGACAGCCACACTTGGATACCTCAGTAGGCAAAGGGACAGAATTCTACTGGGCTTTCTGACTCAGGGATTCTGATCATCTCTTTCAAGTTTACATACTCTGAGCTAGATCACCAAGCAGGATGGTTTCTCTATTCCTGAAGACTAGAAGGAGATATATGAACACTTAGCATTTTAGAAATTATAATTATTCTCAGTAAATATTCTAAACACAGTCCGTGCAACAACTAAGTCAGGGATCCAGGGTTTTTTTTAGCTCTCTTCTCTTTCAACCCAAATATATTGATTTTTGATGATGTTATTTGTAACTGTTAGTCACAAACATGTACACTGCAGAACCTTATGAGATATGTGGAGATTCAAGTGGCAAAGGAAACCTTTCTCCATGAGGCATCTTCCTCTTAATATCTGAAGATAATTTTAGATGCTCTATCCAGAATAGTTTCATATGGATATTTCTTCTATAAGAAAGTCTGCACAATTCAGTGTCTGACAAATCAGGATTCATCTGTGGCTGCAGGTAGTCCATCACCCTGACATCCTCAGGCAATATTTGCTACCTGAAGTTGGACTAGTCTTCTGGAGCCATTGGAGGGGCTTCAGGTCCAGGAGACTGGTTTTATTATTCCTAATGCACTGTTATCATGTCTAAGGTCAGCATTGTGGGATCTCAATTTCTCTTCTATAGAGAGACAATGAGTTGGATGCAGTCTCTGTTCATCCTTCAGGATACCAGTCTCAGAACTGAGACCTAGATCTATGTTGATTCTTCAGGCTAACAGTCTCAGACATGATGAGAAGACTAGCCTTCCAGCTCCTCTCTCTCTGGACACAACCCTCTGTGTGTGTATGTGTGTGTGTGTGTGTGTGTGTCTGTTCACCTGTCTCACTTTCTTGTTCTTACTCTGTGCTGCCAGAACACATGAGAGTCTGGCCTCTGAGAGAGAATTGATTTCTTTTTTAATGTTTTTATTATTATTGACAAGATGTTTCATATGGATACATCATATGTTGGGACCCTATTTTCCCTTATCCCTGCCCATTCCAGTGGGGACGCTCCTAAGTGGGGTTGCATGTATTCCCCATGGGTTTGTAGTTTATGAATTGTGGGAGCAGTAGTCAGTTATTTTGGGGGGAAGGGAATGCCTCTGAGCATGATGTCTCAACCTGTGCCTCTTACAGTCTTTCCACCTTCTCTTCTGCAAAATTTCCTGAGCCATGGTGGGTGAGTTTTATGTCTACTTCAGTGATGAGCTCTTAGGAGCCTTTGGATCTCTGCTTTGGTAGGTATTGAGTATCCTCAGGGTCTGTCACCTACACCCTGGTGCTAATTATCAGGTTCAGCATGGAAGCAGCACTATTTCTCATCTCCCAGTTTCTCTATGGAGCCAGCTGCGGCTTGGCTGAAGTGCAAGGGCTAGTTTATGTCCTCCAGTCTCACTACCTTCTGAATATAAGAACAGATTCTTCAACAGAGAGTGAAGTCAGCATAGTTTAAATGGGATAAGCATTATTTATTTAGGAGAATTTGATGTATGTAACCCCTCTTTTAGCCAAAGACTAGTGAGAGCTTGATACTGGAGAACATAATCTTTGTCTCCATAGGATTCTGATCTGGTTCCCAATTCCAAATATGGGTTCCTTTACACGGAGCAGGTCTCTCTGCCAATCAGAAAACTATTGGTCACCCACTGAGGCTGTATGCCACTATTGCACTGGTGTATACATTATGTCAGGGTGTTTGCTTCTGAGTAGCTTAGACCTCTGATTGCTCAGTCCTTTGTTGGCCATTTTCCCCCAGTAGCTCATGTAGCACTTTCTAGCATTAGATAGGCTGTCTGGGGCCTGGCTTTCTTCTGATTTCCAGCCAAGTATCTCCATGCTCTGTGTCAGCAGCATATGATGTCTTCAGCAATAGGATCTTAGCTTTTGCCTGAGGCAGGTAATCAAGTGCTTTAACAGAAAGCTGTCTTGATTTGGGGACCTGATAGTTCTCTTTGATCAACACCTCAATGTGAGTAGCAACCAATCTCTGGTACTGGGAGTTAGAGGTCAGAGACAGAAAAAAAAAATCATTGTAAATTTAGGCTTCATTCCACCTTCACAAGAGCTCTACTTTTCAGGTGCTTCCCCCTTACTCCTTTTGAGTGTTATATCTTTTAGGTTATCTCCAAGGATAAAGGTATATATGATACCATTTTGGATTTAATTTTGTGTTTGTTTATCCCCTCCTCTTCTTTTCCCCCTCTCCTCTCCTCAAACCCTCCAATCCCTAGTGTCTGGGCCTTGAGTTTCCTCAAGTTCTCTTATAGGAAACTATAATGAATTAAGAAGCCATGGTTGAGCAAATGTCTCTGGGGACTGGAGAAATGGCCTAGTAGTTAAGGCACTTTCCTTCAAAGCCAAAAGACCATGGTTCTATTCTTCAGGACCCATGTAAGCCAGATGCACAGGGTGACACATGCATCAAGTTTCTTTGCAGCAGCTGGAGACCCTGGAGTGCTCATTCTCTGTCTTTTGTCTTGGATTTAATTTTTGCTTATGGACAGATGAGTAGTTCTAGTTTCATTTTTAAGCATATGGTCATCCAATTTGTCCAACACCACCTGTTGAAGGTGCTGTCTTTTCTCCAGTCTACATTACTGGCACCTTTGTCAAAGATCAAGTAGCTATAGATACTTGACCTAATGTCTGAGTCTTCAATTCTATTACATTGGTCTATGTTTCTGTTCTTATGCCAGTACCATGCTGTTTTTGTTACTATGGCTTTGTCATATAGCTTTAGATCGGGTATGGTGATACCTGCATGGGTGTGGTTTTTTTCTGCTGAGGATATGTTTGGATACCAGAAGCCTGTTGCTGTTCCATATGAATTTTGAGGTCACTTTTTAAATCTCTGTGAAGAATGATGTTGGAATTTTCATTGGTATTGCATTAAGTCTATATATTGCTTTTGGTAGAATTGCCATTTTCACAATATTAATTCTACCTATCCAGGGGCAGGGAAGCTCTTTCCATCTTCTCAAATCCTCCTTGATTTCTTTCTTGAGCTTTTTAAAGGTTTTAATTGTATAGGTCTTTCACAACCTTGGTTAATGTTATTTCAAGGTATTTAATTTTTTTTGTTGCTATTGAAATCAGCCACACTGATTTCATTCTCTGTATATTTTTTCCTTTGTATATAGAAAGGCTACTGACTTTTCTACATTGATTTTGTATCCTGCCACTTTACCAAAGCAATTCATCACCTTTAGATATTTTGAGATGGAGACTTTTGGATCACTTATGTACGAAATCATGTCATCTGCAAATGTGGCTAACTTGACTTCTTCCTTTTCAATTTGAATTCCTTTTATTTCTTTCTCCTGTGTTATTCATTGGGCTAATACTTCTATTATTATGTTGAAAAGCAGTAGTGAGAGTGGGCACCCCTGCCTTATTCCTGATCTCAATGGGAACTTCTTGATTCTTTACCCATTAATTATTATTTGGGCTTTGGGTGCTTTATATATAGCCTTTATTGTGTTGAGATATAAATGCTCCATGCCTATTCTTTCCAGTGTTTTGATCATAAAGCAGCGTTATAATTTGTTAAGGGCCCTTTCTGCATCAATTGAGATGATCATGTGGTTCCTATGGTTAAGCTTATTTACATAGTGTATTATGTTGACCAATTTCATCCCTGGGATGAAGCCTACTTGATCAAAATGTATAATGTTTTTGATGTGTTGTTGAATTCAGTTTGTGAAGATTTTGCTCAGGATCATTGCCTCTAAATTCATCAGGGATACAGGCCTATAGTTTTCTCTTTGCATCTCTGTCTGGTTTTGGTATTAGGGTGATGCTAGCTTCATAAAAGGACTTGGGGAGGATTCCCTGGTCTCTCATTATGCGATACATTTTGAGAAAAATTGGTATCAATTCTTCAATGAAGGTGTGATAGAATTCAGCTGAGAAGCCATCTGGTCCTGGACTTTTCTTTTGGGGAAAATTTTTCATTACCTTTTCAACCTCCATGGATGTGATAGGTTTATTTACGTGATTAATCTGCTCTGAGTTTAGTTTTGGTAGGTGGTATGTATATAGGAATTCATTCATTTCTTCCAGATTTATCCAGTTTTGTGGATTAGAGAGTTAGGAAGTATGCCCTGATGATTCTTCCAATTTTATTGATATCTGTTGTAGCCTCTCCTTTTTCATTTCTGATTTTGGTAATTTAAGACCCCTCTCTCTCTCTCTCTCTCTCTCTCCCTTTGCATAATCAAATTGGCCAGGGGTTTATCAATCTTGTTTATTTTTTTTCAATGAACCAGCTGTTCATTTCATCAACTTTTAAAATTGTTTTCTTAACTGCTGATTCATTAATTTCTTCACTGATCTTAATAATTTCTTTCCATCTGGGGCTCTTAGGGTTGGATTCTTCTTGTTTTTCCAGTGCCTTTAGGTGGCCAGTTAGGTTATTAGTTTGGAATCTCTCCGTCTTTTTCATAAAGGCAATTAGCACTATGAATTTTCCCCTAAGGACTGCCTTTATTGTGTCCCATAAGTTTTGGTAGGTTGTGTTTTCAACTTCATTCAATTATAGGATTTTTTTTTTTAATTTCCTTTTTGAGTTTTTCCACATCCTATTCATTGTTTTAAAGTGTGTTGTTTAGTCTCCAGTAGTAGTGGACTGCTTGATGTGTCTCTTGTTGTTGATTTCTAGCTTTAAACATGTGATTTGATATAATGCAGGAAGTTACTTCAATTTTGCTGAATTTTTGGAGGCATGCTTTATGGCCTATATGGTCCATTTTAGGAGACGGTTCCATGTGCTGCTGAGAAGAACATGTATTCTGTAAAGTTAAAGTGGAAAGTTCTATAGATGTCTGTTCAGTGTAGTTGATCTGTAGTGTTGTTGAGTTTTATTATTTCCCTGTTGATTTTTTGCTTGGATGACCTGTCCATTGATGATAGCGAAGTATTGAAGTTTCTGACTATGATAGTGTTGATGTTTAATTCTGTTTTGTTGTCAAATAGATTTAATAGATTTTGTTCCACTATGGTACAACTATGTTTGGCACATATAGTTCTTTTTTTTTTTTTTTTTAAGGTAGGGTCTCACACTAGTTCAGGCTGACCTGGAATTCACTATGTAGTCTCAGGGTGGCCTTGAACTCACGGTGATCCTCCTACCTCTGCTTCCCAAGTGCTGTGATTAAAGGTGTTCACCACCACGCCCAGCTTGCACTTACAGATTTACGATTGTGATGTTCTCATGTTGGATCATTCCCTTGATGTGTATGAAGGAGCCTTCTTTGTCCTTTTTGATTACTTTTGGTATGAAGTCTATTTTATCAGATATTAATATACAACATCTGTTTGTTACTTATTTCCATTTTCTTGGAATATCATTTTCCATGCTTTCACCCTAACGTGGTGTCTATCCTTAGTGGTAATGTGGGTTTCTTGAAGATAGCAGATAGAAGGGAACATTCCCTTTTATCTATCCTGATAACATGTGTGTTTTAATGAATGAGTTAAGACCACAATATTTAATGCTATTACTGTGAGATTTTTAAATTCTTCTTTATTTTTTATTTATTTGAGAGTGGCAGAGAAAGAGGCAGATATGTAGAATCGGTGCTCCAGGGCCTCCAGCCACTGCAAGCAAACTCCAGATGCATGTGCCACCTTGTGCAGCTGGCTTACATGGGTCCTGGGGAATCGAGCCTCAAACTGGAGTCCTTAGGCTTCACAGGCAATTGCTTAACTGCTAAGCCATCTCTCTAGCCCTTATTATGAGGTTTTAATTAATCCCTGCCATGATGAGGTGCTTTATAGAATTTGGTGCTTCTTTGTGTTTTGTGCTTGTTTGAGCCTGGTCTATTTTTGGTTATTGTGATCTTCTTATTGGCTCTTGAGATTGGTTATTTGACTCTTCTGTATGGAGTGTCCCCTCAAGTATTCTCTGTATATTTGGCTTTGTCATCATATAATCATAGAGTTGACTTTTTTCATGGACAGTTTTCTTTTCACAATATATTATGAGGGATATTTTGTTGGGTAGAGTTGCTTGTTTTGAAGCCACAGTTTTTCAGACTTTGAAATGTTCCATTCCAGGCCCTTCTGGCTTTCAGGGTTTCCAGTGAGAAATATGAAGCAATTCTGATGGGATTGCCTTTGGATCTAATGAGTTGTTTCTCTCTTGCTGCTTTTAGCACTCTGTTTATTTTCATTGTTAAGAGTTTTAACTACAATGTGCCTTGTAGAGTTTCTTCTTTGGTCCTGTCTCTTTGGTCTTCCGTGGGCTTCTTGTATCTGGATGGGGTTTCTTTTGAGAGACTGGGAATTTTTTCTTCAATAATTTTGTTGAATATGTTCTCTATGTCTCTGGCCTGGATTTCCTCTCCTTCTGGTAAACCCATGATCTGGATGTTTGGTCACTTCAGGGAACCCCACAGTTCCCTCATATTCTGTTCCCTTAAGTTTTTGAACTTAACAAAGCTTTTGAATTCCTGATCAATTTCTTTTGTCTTGTCTTTCAGGTCAGAGGTTCTGTCTTCCACATGAATATCTCTGTTAATAAGGGGTTCTAGATTTGTTTCAATAAGCTCTATTTGATTTTTGTTTTCTGTTGTGTTATTTTGCATAATGCCCATCTCTTTTTTGAAGTACAATTTCAGTTTGAGTTCTGATTTTCTTGATGCTTCCTGGAATTCATTCTTACATTTGATCAAGGCTTCATTAAGCTTAATCAATCAGTTATCAAGATCTTCCATTTCTTGACTCATCTTCAATTCATTCATATCTCTCTTGAGGGATCTAACATTTTCTTCAATTATGTTAAGCCTACTGTCAAAAGCTGAATGCTCTAAGAGAGGACTCTGTCCAATTTCATTGATACAATTGTTGGTTTTTTGATTGTTTGCCTCCAGTTTGATAATTCTTTTGATCAGGGTCTCGATTGTTGTGTTTTCATTTTGAGATTTAATTTCCATTGATTTGTCTATAATTTTATTGGAGGCTTACATTGTGGGACTAGCCATCCTCAATGGAGATCTCTCAGTTTTCTGATTTTCACAGGCTTTTTTGCATTATGGTCTACCCATCTTGGTGAGAAACTTTAATCTATTGAGGAGGAATCAAGTGTTTGTCCTTGTAGGATCTTCAGAGGGTGCTCTGATTTAAATATTAACTAGATCAGTGTACTGGTATCTTATGAAGTTAGAACCACAGATGTGCAGATTGTGGTGATTGCAGGTACATCAAAGATACCTGGGGAAATAAAACTTCTAGCTTAATCACTCCACTTGTACATACTTGCACATGGGAATCACAGGTTGGTGAACTAGTCATCAGGAACCAGGAGAACAAGAGGCAAGAAGCCTGGTCCTGCAGTGTCCTGTGCACCCTCTTACTCAGAGGAATAGGGATGTCAGTACCCAGGGTCCAGTCAGAATACCAGAGCAAAAGGCCTGCTTCCATAGCCCCTACGTAGGGACCAGGCCTTCCCAACAAGCCACAGGGAGATCTACCAGGACCAAGAAACTAGGAGGATCCAGGGAACTGGAAGAAGCCAGGTGACTGTTATCTGGCCTACTCACTCACCACAAGTGCACTCTAATGCACAGGGTATCTGGGAAGTGGGGATACTGGTGCACTTCAATCAGGAAGGCAGAGCATAAGGCCTGCTTCCACAGCAAGCTCACAGGGTCCAAGCAGCCCCAATCCAGCCTTAGGGGGACTGCTGAGAACAGGAAACTTGGAGGAGCCAGGGAACAGGGCTCTAGCCTACTCACTTTGCACCATGTGCTTCCTCTTGCAAATACCCTCAGGATATCTGGGAGTTGGTGACCTAGAGGCACCTTGATCAGGAAAACAGAGCAAGGGACTTGCTTCTACAGCAAGCTCACAGGGTCCAAGTGCTCCAAGCCAGCCACAAGAGGATCTACGGAAGGACTAGGGAACTGGGAGGAGTCAGGGAACAGGACCACACTGCCCCACATTAATTCTTCAGGCATACCATCTCAGACATGAGGACCCATGTTCATTCTTCAGACTGTCTCAAATCTGAGGACTAGATCCATGTTGATTATCAGACTAACAGTCTCAGATGAGAAGACTAGATCCATGTGCATTCCTCAGACTAACAGTCTCAGGTATGGATACTAGATCCCTGTTCATTCCTCAGGCTAACAGTCTCAGATATGAATACTAGATCCATATTTATTCTTCATGCTGACAGTCTCAGATCTGAAGACCTGATCCGTGTTTATTCTTCAGGAGATGTGAGTCCTGCTTATGGGATAAGCTGGGGAGACTAAGCTGAGTCCTGTCAGAAGTGAGCAGGGCATCACTGCAAATGAAAAGTGAATATGTGGCTAGCCCTAGGGAATGATCTGAAGCTTCAGTGACACTCAAGCAAGTAATCAGTACACAGGTGGGAGAGAGAGAAAGAGAAAAAGAGAGAGAGAGAGAGAGAGAGAGAGCAAGACAGTTATAACTAGTCAAGTCACATGTGGCCTTTTGTACTTTGCTCCTTTCAGTGAGCATCATCCTTCCAAGATTCATCTGTGTGATGCTGTGTCAGAAAATTTCAACTTTCTTACACAAACTGTTTTCTAAACTGAATGTTCTTTGAGGTTTAGGACCATGAAATTCAATGACCCAGGCTGATTTCAAACTGTTGACAGACATCACATGACACTGAAAAGAGTTGGACATTGCTTTATCATCATAAGCACAATGCTCTCACTATACACTCACAGGAGTCAGTAATAATGCTGGGAGTATATACAGGAGTAGAATGTAGGAACAACTCAGGAGTTTTAAGTAGTTATTACTTTGTAAACATTATTCATATAATTGTAAGTTTATACCATCTTACTTTTAGTAATCACTGCCTAAATGACTAGCTGGTAGTATTCCTGAAAAAATAATACATGCCTCTCATGAGTTGGAAGGAGTTGACTCCTCACATATTAGGAAAAATTTGTGTGGGAATGCTGGGCACCTCCTATCAGGGATGAGCATGGAACCTCTGGCCATTTACCTTCCATCACTATTCACTGTGGAACCCACATCTTCCTCATGATGCTTCCTTCACCAAATCTTTACATGAAAGGCTGGTGGAAATCCAATAACCCTTCCACTACACTCAGCTGATGCTCCTCCAACATGTCTTCCCTGTGCCACACAAGCCCCTCAGATGTAGATATCCCAGTTCTGAACCCCATCTGCCCATATTTCTTCTTTAATTGCACAGACCCCTAGTGTGAACTTGGATTCCTTGTCACATCCAGGCTTGCTGAAGGCATATAAATTATTCATTATTCTTCTTAGTATCCTAGGCTCTGACTCAGGCAAGGATTAAATAAGTGCGTGTTGAATAAATACAAGGATGACATAGAGAAAGGGCATGTATTGACTGTGTGAAGGAAATGTTGCATGCCTGCACAAATGAAAAGGTAAATGAGTAAGAACATGGATGGAAGGAGGGAGGGGTAGAGTGAGTGATTGATGGGTTGATAAATAGGCATGAAGACAATAATGAAATACTGGATATGAGTATTAGATAGGATGAATAAATGAAATACTCAATCATATGATTTCTATGACTTTACTTGACTTAAACCCCCTTAGAAGAAATGAGAACAGTCTATAAAACCCTTAACTAAAGAGTTTGTATAGTATTTCAAAATTATTGTTTCATGTTCTTTATTTCTGAGGAATATAATTTTTACAGAATTTTTCTTACCCTTTGCCTTCTTTAAACCTGTGTCATCTTGTCACTTCAGATAAGTCACACCTCTCTTTCAGCAGATCCCCTGCTGGGTACAACACCTTGCTATGCTGCCTTCCACAGTCTATTCCTATTCCCACTTCCAGGGAAGACAATCCATCATTAAGTCATGGTTAGTACCTATTCACACATTTCCACATGCAGTATGTGTCATTGTGGATTTGGAAGTATTGGAAAGTAAGGGCTAGTATGGCCTTTGATTCTGGGTCTCTCCTTGAGGCTCTACCTTCTCTAAAAAGAACCCCATGAAGAAGACCCCCAACCCTGGTCATAGGCTGACTGAAGGCTTGCTCTGATCTAGGTATCAAGAGAAAGTCTTGTGCTTTCTGGATATATGATCTTGAGAAAACCATTATACATCAACTATCACCATGGGCTTCATGTGTCTCGAAGTCTACCATCACTCATCAGTAATGCCTTCATGAAGAGCTGTGCTCACAATGGAAACTAGTAGGAAAGAAGACTATGATTAGTAATGATTATCATAGTCACAGGAAGGGGGAATAATTTTCCAGTACAGAAAAATTGTCCTCTCTGGAAAAGACCTCTGTATAATCTCATATTTATCTCTTTCAACAAGTATTTCTTTGGGACAGGACAATTTTAATGATAAAACCATGATACACTTTAATATTGTTGACAGTTTAATTAATGTTTAAATTTTAATTACTTTATTAAACTACATTGAATATCTTATAGATACTGTATAAGATTAACATGTACACTAGTATACATAGTACATACGTTTATATTATATTATGTTTTCTACATGAACTTACTATATGGCAAACATATTTTCTAAATATAATGGCTCATGAGATCAGCACCAGGAGGAATATTTACCTTCATTTTGCATATGAGGCAAGTGGCTTAGAGAGACAGAGCTTGTATAAACCCCACAATGGATCATGTATGGTGCATGCATAAAGGTCAAGACTGTGGTGCTCCTGTGCGTAATGTCTGGGCTTTGTGGAAGGACAAGATGTATGGATGTTCTATGTATAGTGGCTGGGTTTTCTGGGGGTCTCAGTGCATTGAATCGCCTTTGTACAGGGGCTGATCTTTTCTGGGGGGGGGGGCATGATGCATTGATGCTCCTAGTGTTACCATATTGCATGGTTTAATTATTATGTAGCACCAAGTTATATTAGTGAGAAATTTTTCTGAATATTCATACTAAATTTCCTTATGACTTTAAGTTCATGGCCTTAAATAAAATCACTTTCTGTCCCTGAAGTATATAGCTCACAAATAATATCCTAAAACATGTCGTGATTTAAGTTACATCTTGAGTTTTATTAAAACTCCCCTTGGACTTGGACATAAACCATTATCATGGTTTTTTTTTTTTTTTCCAACAAGTTCAGAGATTAGTTTCTTTTTTTGTGTGTCTTTTTGCCATACTTTAGCTCTCTCTCTGCCTTTTGTCAATCTTTTCTTGCCTTTTAATCTGTCCACTGCACTAAAAAGGACATGAATAATTAAAAAAAAAACATGCAGATCTATTGCATGAAAGCATTTACTCTGCCTACTTATTTCTGTGCAAGTGCACACAGTTTATTTTAAGTATCTACTTCAGGATAGAATTCTCTTGAGTACAGAGCTCTCTGACAGCACATGCCCATACACATACTCGGATGGGGATTGTATTGCTCTTTGAACCAGTACACCATACTTTTATAAGATATCATTAGCCACATTCACCATTTAAAAAAATATTACAATATAAGCATATGTCTGAGTTCTTAAGATTTCATTTCTCACTCATTTCTGAGTGCTTTTATTTTTAAATTTATTGACAATTATAGACAACAAACCATGGTAATTGCCCCACACACTTTTCCGTTTTCCACTCCACTCTCTACAATACCTCTTAGCCTTATCAATCAGTCTCTCTTTTATTTTGATGTCATCGTCTTTTCTTTGTAATTAATTTATTTTTTATTGATTAGTTTTGTACTCAGTGAATACAGTCAAGTTGGTGCCATTATTAGGCTCATCCGTGTCCTACCCCCTCCCCCTGGCCCCTCCTTGTTGAGGTATATGGGTCATGCATTGTGGAGTTAGCCCACAGTTATAGGTAGAAGAAATGACTCTGTATATCATGACACAACGTGTGACTCTGACATTCTGTCTGGCCCCTCTTCCGCAAAATTTCGCTGAGCCGTGTTGGGTTCATTTTTGATCTGCTTCAGTGATGAGGTGTTGGGGGCCTCTGGGTCTCTGGATATCTGATTTGGTAGGAGTTGATTGTTTTCTGTGTTGATCTCCTTCATCCTTGTGCTGGTAACCAGTTCACCAAGTAAATAGCACCCTTGCTTGTTTCACCAATTATTCTTAGTTTCAGGTATGATGGGGTGGTTTTCCCCTTGGGATCTGCATCTATCTGAAAAAGGGAAGCAGATTCTCAAACAGAGAGCAAAGTTAGCACCAGACAAATGGGATAACCTTTCCTTTTTTATAGAGAATTTAATAGGTGTAGGCCCTCTTGTAGCCCACGATTGTTCATATTTTGATAATGGAGAGTGGGTTCATTTTTGGATATAGTTCTGACTTGTATTCCAGATCCAGCTATAGGTCCTGTTCCACTTAGTAGATCAGTTAGCCAAATCAAGAGCAGTTAGTTTGCCACCATGACTGTGTACCACTATTGCACTTGTATGAGCATCATGACAGGTTCTTTGCTGCTAAGTATGTTAGATCATAAGTTGCTTGCACAGACATTGGTCATTTTCCCCTAGTTGCCCATGTAGAGCCTGTCTGGCATTTCACGTGCTGAGTGTCTGGGGACTGACTCTCTTCCAGACTCCAGCCATGTCATTCCATTTTATATGTCCCTTATTTCTTTCTCTGTATCTTTGTCATTTGCATATAGAAAGGCTACTGATTTTTGTGCATTGATTTTGTATCCTGCTACTTTGCTATAGGAGTTAATTACCTTCAGGAATTTTGGGATGGAGTCTCTTGGGTCTCTTGTGTATGCAATCATGTCATGAACGAATAGAGGTAACTTGACTTCATCCTTTCCAAATTGTATCCCTTTTATTTGCTTCTCCTCTCTTATTGCTTGAGCTAGGACTTCCAGTACGATATTGAAGAGCAGAGGTGAGAGTGGAAAACCCTGTTTTGTTCCTGATCTCAATGGGAATTCCTCTAGACTCTCTCTATTAAGTATTATTTGGGCCTTAGGAGCTTTGTATCTTGCCTTTATTATGTTAAGATATGAACCAACCATGCCAATTCTCTCCAATGCTTTGATTATGAAGTGATGCTGTATTTTGTCAAAAGCCTTTTCTGCATCTATCAAAATGATCATGTGGCTTTTGTGCTTAACTTTGCTTATGTGGTGTATTACATTGACAGATTTCCATATTTTGAACCACCCCTCTGTTGTTGGGATGAATCCTACTTGAACAAGGTGGATAATGCTTTTGAAGTGTTGTTGGATTTGGTTTGCAAGGACTTTGTTCAGGATCTTTGCATCTAAGTTCATCAGGGAAATAACACAGTAGTTTTCTTTTCTTGTGGCATCTCTGCCTGGTTTTGGAATTAGGGTGATACTAGCTTCATAGAAGGAGTTGGGTAGCTTTCCCTGTTCTTCAGTTGTGTGGTACAGTTTGAGGAAGATTGGTTTGAGTTCTTCCATGAAGGTTTGATATAATTCAGCTGAGAAGCCATCTAGTAATGGACACTTCTCTTTGGGGAGGTTTCTTTTTATTGCTTTTTCAATATGACTGAGTGTGATAGCTTTGTTTAGGAGATTAATCTGCTCTGAGTTTATCTTTGATAGATGGTATGTGTCCAGAAATTTATCCATCTACTCCACATTGTCCAGTTTTGTGGAGTAGAGGTTTTTGAAATAAGTCCTGATCATTCTCCCAATTTCACTTATGTCTGTTGTGATCTCTCCTTTTTCATTTTGAATTTTGTTAATTTGAAGCTTCTCCTTTTTTTGTTTGATCAAATTGGCCAGGGGTTTGTCAATGTTGTTTACTTTTTCAAAGAACCAGCTCTTTGTTTCGTCAATTGTCTTAATTGTTTTCTTAGTTTCCAATTCATTGATTTCTGTTCTGATTTTAATTATTTCTTTCCTTCTGGAGCTTTTTGGGTTGGATTTTTCTTGCTTTTCCAGTGCCTTTGGGTGGATGGTTAGGTTATTGATTTGGGATCTCTCTGTCTTTTTTATGAAGACATTGAGTGCTATGAATTTTCCCCTGAGGACCACCTTCATTGTGTCCCATAGGTTTTGGTACAATGTGTTCTTATCATCATTCATTTCTAGAAATTTGGAAATTTCATTTTTTATTTTGTCCACTATGCATTTATTGTTTAAAAATGTGCTCTTCAGTTTCCAGGCACTGATGGGATTCTTGGTGGTTCTTTTGTTCCTAATTTCTAGCAATATAGCATTGTGATCTGATATCATACAGGGAATTATTTCATCTTCCTAAATATATGGAGGCAGGCATTGTGACACACTATATGATCTATTTTAGAAACTGTTCCATGGGCTGCTGAGAAGAATGTGTAGTCTGTGGATTTGGGATGGAATTATTTGTCGATGTCTGTTAGGTCTAAGTGATCTATGGTTTTGCTGAGCTCTCTTACTTCCCTGTTGAGATTCTGTTTGGATGATCAGTTTATTACTGATAATGGTGTATGGAAGTCCCAAACTATGATGGTGTTGGTGCTTATTTCTGTTTTGTTGTCAAGTAGGTTTTGGTTTATGAACTTTGGTGCCCCTGTGTTTGGTGCATACAAAGTTATGATTGTAATATCCTCTTAATGAATCGTTCCCTTGATAAGTAGGAAGTGGCCTTCTTTGTCTGTTTTGATTATTTTTGGTTTGAAGTCTATTTTATATGATATTAATATAGCTATGCCTGCTTGTTTCTTATTTCCATTTGCTTGGAATATTGTTTTCCACCATTTCACCCTGAAGGGGTGTCTGTCTTTAGTGGTGAGATGGGTGTCTTGAAGACAGCAGATTTAGGATTCTAATTTTCTGAACCATCCTGTTACCTTGTGTCTCTTGATGGGTGAATTAAGGCCATTGATATTAAGGGTAATGACTGTAAGGTTTGATTTGATCCCTGCCACATTGTGTTGGTATATGTGGTTTGGTGTTTTCATGGACTTTGAAGTTTTTTGTGCCCTCTTTGAGTTTTGTTATTGTGATCTGCTTTCTCTAGGTATTTGAGTTTGATTATTTGATTCTTCTAGTGGAGAATTTCCTGAAATACACTCTGTAGGTTTGGTTTTGTGTTCATAAAATTGCAAAACTGAGTTTTGTCATGGAAAGTTTTTCTTTCACCATCTATTATGAGGGATACTTTTGCTGGGTAGAGTAGTTTGGGTTGGAAGCCATAGGTTCTTAGACTTTGCAGTGTTTCATTCCAGGCCCTTCTGGCTTTCAGGGTTTCCATTGGGAAGTCTGAAGTAATTCTGATGGGGTTACTTTTTAAAGTGATATGTTGTTTTTCCCTAGCTGCTTTTAGGATTTTCTCTTTGGTGTCAACATTTAGAGTCTTAATGACAATATGTCTTGGAGAGTTTCTCCTTTGGTCCAGTCTGTTTGGAGTTGTGCTGGTTTCTTGTATCTTGATGGGCCTTTCTTTTAAGAGACTGGGGAAGTTTTCTTCAATAATTTTGTTAAATAAATTCTCCATGCCTTTGGTCTGAATTTCTTCTCCTTCTGGTATTCCAATGATTCTTATATTAGGACGTATCCCACAATTCCCTCATGTTCTGTTCACAGGAACTTTTCAACTTATTGAAGCTTTTGAACTCTTGAACTGTTTCTTTCATCTTGTATTCCAGTTCAGAGTTTGTATCCTCCACATGGCTGACTCTATTCTTGAGAGCTTCTAGAGAGTTTTGGGCTTGTTCAATTAGGCTTGCATTTTCTACTACTTTTCTATGTATAGTTTCCATCCCTCTGTGAAGCTCCCTTTTCACATCATTTTCCGATTTTCTTGATGCTTCCTGGAATTGCTCCTTGCATTTCTTTATGTCTTCATTTAGCATGCCAGCTGATTTTTGAGGTCCTCTTTTTTTTTTCACTCTCCTTCATATCTCTTAACTCTCTTTGAATTCCTTCCATTTTCTTATCTATTAGGCCTAGTCTAGTGATGGCAGCATCCACATGATTTTTGGTCATTTTTTGCTTTTCTTCAAGTTCTATCAGTAGCTTGTTCAGGATTTCATCGCTCATAGCTTCATTTTGGTGTTCTGATCCTAATGACTCTTCTATGTTTTGATTAGAGGTGTTCATTGTAGGACTGGTGATCTAGCTGGATTTTATTGCATTTGATTTTTCACGTTACTTCATTTGCACTGTGTACTGCCCATCACAGTGTATGGTCAGAGACAGTGGGACTGTGGTCTCAATGGGCAGGGGAAGTGGTGCCTCTTGAGGGAGCTGGCCTGGGTAGCCAGCAGGCAAGAAGATGGGCTGAGTAATGTTGAGCTAACATGGAGGTGGGTGGATCAGTCTGAGCTCAATCACAGTGGGGGATGAAGCAGCCTGAGGTGGATGCTAAGCAGTCTGAGCTCTCACTTAGCAAAATGCCAAAGCATCCTGAGCTCCTGTTTGGCAGGGGTGCCAAAGTTTCTTGAGTTGTCACGAGATGATGCTGCAAAGCTCCCTGCACTCACACTAGAAGGGACGCTGAAGTGCCAAGCACCGAAGCAGCCTAAACTCGAGTGTGGCAGAACACTGGGACCCAGAAGCAGTCTGAGCTCACCTGCAGCAGGATAATGGTGGTCAGCTGGCGTGGCAGACAGGGAGTGGCTGTCACCTGAGCTGGTGCAGGTGGACAGGCAGAGTGAACTTGAGCTAACATGGGCAGGTGGAATGGGCCTGAGCTTGCTTGTGAATGGGTGGCAGCTGGAGCAGTAAGTCTGAAAATGGGCAGAGAGAGCAGGATAAGCTTTCACAAGCAGGGATCAACCGTGTATCCGTGCATGTGGTGGGCCAATGGAGCCTGAGCTCCAGTGGGCCAGTGGGCAGAGCCTGCCCAAGGTCATGCATGGGCTCAGTAGCAGGGTGATTGCCCCTGTGCAGTGAGGCAAGTGGAACTATGTTGGCCTGGGTCCCCTTTCCTCCGGTAAGTGCAGGAGTATCCTTGAAGCTGGGACTATGGGTACTGTGGCTTCTTGGGGGGGGGGGGTTGGGGGACTGGTGTGCTACCTGCAAGTGAGGGAATCAGCAATTCCCTTTATTTCCCCCTCTGTGCCCTCCCACTGGCAATCTATTAGAGATATCTCTCCCCTAAAAGATCCAGTGAACCCTTAATGCCTTGCCTTTCTTTCCTGGGGATGTGCGGTGAAGTTAGGTAGTCACCATCTTGGCCAGAAGTCCTGATGTCACAATCTTTTCATCCTATTATGATGGTCTTGCGTAAGTAGTGTTAGGCACTGCAAGGTAATGGATATGCAGGCCATTTTGTGTCTGGAAGATGGCATTGTAAAGAGTCCTATCCTTCTTTTGGCTCTTACATTCTCTGTCACCTCTTCTGCAATGGACCCTAAATACTTGTGAAAGTCTAATTGCTCTTCTGCTATAGAAACTAAAGCCAAAAGTCCATAGATGTGAGTTCTGGTTTCCCCCAATTGTGCATATCTGTCCTGGCTTCCTTGGGTAACTATAATACTAGCACCTGCTTCAGAAGGATGCTGGGGGGAAGAGATACAAATATGAATCACTCAAAATAGCATTCCCATACAATAGATTGGCACCCTTACATTTCTGTAAGATCATAATCATTGTGCCTACTTATAAACCTGCATGGTTTCTTCAAAAGAAAAGGCAGAGTGTGAATCACTCCAAAAGGCAAGGTCTCTAAACGGTAATAGTGAGCACAGGTATTTCTTATTCAGGTCTGTAACTATGGTGAGGGAAGTGAAACAGCCTCTCTGCCTCTGTGACAATCAGGTATAAAATCCAAGAGAAAATTTTGGAAGTGATTAAGAGTTCATGATGTCAACTTCTGGAAAATGTGCTTTTCCATGAGGAAACACTATGGATAATCAGTCAGTTTGGCTCCATAGTTCTAAATCCTCCAGAAGACAAAGGGGATGGCATCTCTCCAACTTGAAGTCCTCTATGTGGCTTTAACAGCCACATTAACTTCAGTTGTTACTTGTCTATTTGGAAATTGCTTGGTGAAAGTTTGAGAGAAACCTCTATTAAGTGGTTTAATGATTAACATGGATGAAGGGAGCTGACCCTGATCTGCATCAGAGCCCCAAGTATAACAGTGTTCCCTCGATGCTCTTATCCAAGCCCACACATGCAGCCAGCTCAGGAGATTTTCTGAGATCATCAATAGGACAATTTTAGTTTTCTGAAGTTAAACCATAAGATTATACTAATTATAGTTGTACATTTTGGAGGGCATTTCAGATGTTGCATTGCTTAAACATTCTTTTATTTTAGTGTGGTGAGCCAATCATTATTGAAGTCACCTTATTAATTTGGAGAGGCAAGTCTTCAGGCCAGCTAAGTAAACAGCATTGATTAAAAGCATAAACCTAAGACTATGGGAAGAAGTTAAAAAATTATTTCTGGTAACAAAAGATTCAAACAGGCTTTGCTGTACCAAAAATTTGTCTTACCTGAGGTAATGTCTTTCCAACCAACATACTCATGTGGAAATATATTGCTAATAAAAATATCTAATATGTATTTACCCCAAAATATGTAAGTGTATTGGTTACATTTGTTGTTATGAACAAGGACCAAACAACAAGAAATTTAGGAAAGGAAAGGGTTTAATTTGATTTGCAGTTTTGAGAGGAAGTTTCATTGGTGGCATGGCATGGTGGCAGGAATGGGAACAGAGCTGATCACATTGTGTTCACAATCAGGAAGTAAAAGAAAAACATAAAGTGAGGTTCCAAGACCTTTCCTAGTGACCCACCTCCTAAAGGTTGCATAACATTCTCAATCAACCCCACCAGCTGGGGACCAGGTGTTCAAACACATTAGCCTATGGGAACATTTGACATTTAAAGCACAATAGTAAGGTACCACATCATATATGTTTTATGTTATCCTAGAATCAGCAATCAAATAAGACACCATTGTCCACCACTGGCCTCCACACACTTGTACTTACACACATGGTTGTACCACACACAAACATGTATTTATACCATGCACATATAATACACAATAGAAATGTGGGGTGCTCAAAAAAACAAAAAAAAAAACAGTGATTTAGATGTTCCCTCTAAGCTCATTCCTTTTGCTCTTACTATTCTCTTCAATTTCTTAACCTCATTTGGATACTTTTCTCTAACATTTATGTGATACTGAGATTTTCTATGCCCATTCTCAGATTTTCTTTCTTCATTTATATTTTTGTGATAACTTGTTTAAAATCCTGGTGAAAATGTTTTAACATCTGGTTGATCAATATTTGTATATGTTGTTATTTTTGTTCTTAAGCTGTGTTTGCCTTGTTTATTGAAATGTTGCATCCTGGAAATGGTGTTTATTGCATATGGGTCCTACTTATATGTTTTCCCCTGCAAACATTATGTTCACATGGGTTCAGCACATAGGTCCTGGTCTACACATTTTCAGTATATCTTTTTTCAATGTTTTTCTTTTTTACTATTTTTATATTTGTTTATGTGTATGTGTGTGGTCCACATGTGTTTCAATGCATATTCATGAACATGGAAGTTATGTTGGGTATGTTTTCTAAATCACTTTCTACTTTATTCTTTTTTTGAAACAAGGTGTCTCACTGACCCCAGAGCTCATCAATTCAACTCGACAAGCTAGTCAGGATCCTCCTGTCTCTGCTTCTCCAGAGCTGAGAGGTGTGCACCATGATGCCAGGCATTTTATATGGGTGCTGGGGATCTGAACTGAAGTCTGTATGCTTGTGTAACAAGTGATTTATCCATTGAGCCATATCCCAAGCCCCTGGCAATGTAGCTTTAATGACCACTTAATATTCCAGGTTCTTGCAGTACTTGCTATTCTGTTTCACTCTCTGATGCCTTAGAGCATCCATTTGACTCATGCTGAGTGAGACCTTCTTCCCTCCGCATGTGAGTTCTGTAATGGTCTTTGCTAAAGTATAGACAGAGGTATGCATGGAAAGCAGAGGAATATGAGCATACATTATCTTGATTTGGAAATGCAAGTTAATATGGCTGCATACTACTTAGGACAAAAGGATCTTATGTCTACTTGCACGGCTCATTTATAATATTCATAAAATGTGGCACAGCTAGGAAGAGATGGGGCTTCATGGCTGAGCTCCTGACCAAGTCCCTCACTATGCACTGATACCCATGTCCAATTGCCCTGAAACAAACATGAGAAGACCTCAGTCTTTCTATAGTAAGAAAAAAAATAGCTTTCTTTTGAGGGACAATGGTGGACATACTCACAAAGAAAACCCCTGAGAACAATAATATAAAACACATAAGAGAGGTGGAGAGATGGCTCAGCAATAACAGTACTTACCTGCAAAGCTTAACCCTGGTTTTATTCCTAAGTGCCTATGTCAAGCCAGATGCAAAGTACAGCATGCATCTGGAATTCATTTACAGTGGCTTGTAGATCCTGGCACATCAATTCTCTCTCATTTCTCTTTTTCTCTGTCTACTTGCAAATAAATAAATAAAATATTTTTATTTTTTTTCTTTATTAGTTAGTTTTGTATTCAGCAAATACAGTCAGTTTGGTACTATTATTAGGCTCATCCGTGATCTACCCGCTCCCCTTGGCCCCTCCTTGTTGAGATATATGGGTCATGCATTGTGGAGTTAGCCCACAGTTATGGGTAAGCTAAATGTCTCTGCATATCATGACCCAACATGTGGCTCTGACATTCTTTCCACCCCCTCTTCCGCAAAATTTCCCTGAGCCATGTTGGGTTCATCCATTTTTAAAAACAAAGTATATAAGGGGAAAGATTTTTATATACCACATTATCTTTCAAAAATTAGCATCTAGCTGTTAGAATGAACTGCAGCTAAAGGGGAAGTGTGGCAGTGGGGAAGTTGAAGGAAGGCATTTGTTACTGATCCTCAGAAATTGTACACTTTTCCTAATCATTGAAGCTAATTGTCTTATGCTCATAAATGCTTATGCCCTGATTCATTTTCCCAGGTCATAAACTATGTCCTTGTGCTGAGTCAGCTTCAAAAATTCTACCAGATAATCCTGCATCTCAGTGTGACCCCAAAATGTTTACAACAGATGAAAGTTTTATTGGAAACAACCCAGATGCACCTCGTTCATTTTGTGCATTGTTGAGGCAAGTTCTCAGGTAGCTAAGGCTACCTTCAAACTCTGTGTAACTGTAACTGAGGATATCTTTGAGGATATCCTCCTGCTTCTGTCTCATTACAGATATACAGCATCACCTCATGTTCCTCATCTTTTGACCTTCCACAAACTCCTACCAATCTTGCAGACTTTGGTCCTCACATATTACCCTATGATGACCACTCCCTGAGACATGAGCACCCTGCTCATGACTTAGGGTATCTATAGAGTTACCAGAAAAATATACAGAAACACCCAGTTCAAAATGAAAATGAGATACACAGTGAGTGGTTTTATCATGTAGCATGTCTCACATATTTCTTGGGACATACTTATGTTAAAAGTGTTTGTTGTTATCTTATGTTCAGATTAAACTAGGGAGCCTGAGTGTTTATTTGCTTGTGCAGTGTAATTGTTGTCACTGTAACTTAATTTCACAAAATTTCTACAACAGAAATATGCACTTCTCCTCCAGGAGCTGCAGGTCTCTGCCTTAAAGAAAGCTGTAATAAAATTCCAGTGCCATTGCCATCAGTCCCTTGGTTTTGACTGACCCAATCATATAAACAACCTCTAAAGTGACCATCAAAGCAACACAATAAGGAAACTCTAAAAATTGTCATATTTTCTTTCTAATTCTGTTTCTGTAAGTTGGAAAAGAAAAACTATTCATGCATTTTTCCAGAAATATATATAACAACCACTGAAGAGACTGCTTGTACAGAAGAAGGAGGGAAGGCAGAGGTCTGGATTCTAGGGTGGCAGTAAAGAGCAAAGAGTCACACTCAAACCAAGGTTGCTTCTTCACCATGAGGAAACATGTGTAACTGAACCAAGTTTCTGTCCCAGACTCTCAACAAGAAAGAAAATGAAATAAACAAAGTCCTTGACAGGAAGAAAGCATTTAAACATCTGTTGAGGGGCTTAGGAGGGCCAGAAGGTGTCTCTAGACTTCAGCTGTACTGGCACACAGTGTTCTCATGTTCACAGACATAAGAACATGAACATATCAACCAGACCTGCCACAGCCTGACAGATAGCCTGGGGCATGGTGTGAGTTCAGTCCGCGTAGATGTGAGAGGAAATGAAATATCCCCACCCACCCCCCAGCAATGCTGTGAGATTACAGATGAAAATTTGTCATCACAGGACCCAATGCCTGATGTTCACTATAAATTATTCATATTGTAATGGAATGTTGTATCTTTATTTGGATTTTTGAGTTTTGGATTTCAGACTTTAAGGGTACATCAAACATGTCTATTTTCTTCTGTCTTTATTTATTCTCTGGCTCCCAATTAACTCCTGTGTATCCTTAACTATAATTGATTAGTGACTAATGAAAAAGATCAGCCCCAGGAAGTGGTCCCTTGGAGTTCTAAGAGCCAAGTAGAGCAGAAATACCCTGAGAGCTACTACTTTCTTTATAATCAGCACATTTTAGTCTGTTTCTTTTTTTTTTTTCTTAATTTTTATTAACATTTTCCATGATTATAAAAAATATTCCATGGTGCTACCCCCTCACATTCCCCTTTGAAATTCCATTCTCCATCATATGCCCTCCCCATCTCAATCAGTCTCTTTCATTTTGATGTCATGATCTTTTCCTCCTCTTATTATGGTCTTGTGTAGGTAGTGTCAGACACTGTGAGGTTATGGATATCCAGGCCATTTTATGTCTGGAGGGAGCATGTTGTGAGGAGTCCTACCCTTCCTTAGGCTCTTACATTCTTTCCACCACCTCTTCTGCATTAGACCCTAAGCCTCGGAAGGTGTGATCAAGATGTTACTCAGTACTCCAGTCACTTTTTTCCAGCACTATGATACCTTCTGAGTCGTCCCAAGGTCACTGCCATCTGAAAAGAGAAGATTCTCTACCCAAAGTGAGAGTAGCATTAATATAAGGGTATAAATATTAAGAGAAGTGATTACTGGGCAGTTTTATAAGCATAGTATATACATTTATCCAGATATCAGCAGATGTTATACCCCTAGGGCTCATGACTACCCCTGTTTTAAGTTTTCAGTATCAGGGATGTATTCCCCCCCCCCCCCATGGAGTGGGCCTCCAGTCCAATTGGAGGGCAGTTGGTTTCCACCATGACAGACATGCCACTATTGCACCTGTGAGCTCATTTGGCCTGGCTGGCCAATTATAAGGCTTCAGTGTCCACTGATGAGTATCTTCACTGGTGGTATCTCTCCTATTGAACTAAATGTAGAATGGCTTCTTCCAGCTTTCTCTCAGCTGGTCTACATGGAGGAGGTTATCAGCTCAGTTCCAGCAGAATTTCTCAGTGGCCTTGTCACCCAAGTATGTGGAGTCTTCAGCAATAGGGTCTTACCATCTATTCCTGGTGGGAAACTAAGGGCCTCAGCAATGGCCTATAATGTTTTGGGGGCATCAGGGACCTCCCTGGACAACAACTCACTCGAGGTATCCCATCCCTGGCACTGAAAATTTCTCACAATGATCTATGGCTCATGAGTGTTCCATTGTCCAAAACCAGAGGATTCCATATGATTTATTTGCATCCTCTTAGATTTTGATTAGCCCTCCCTCCACCTTTCGTTTACTCAATCTCTTCCCCTGACCTCATTTTGGGCCTTTTCACCCACGTTAATCTATTCTTCTACTTACATATATACAATATCAACCTATTAAGTACCCTCCTCCCTTCCTTTCTCTTCCCTTTATGTGTCTTTTTTAACTTACTGGCCTCTGCTACTGGGTTTTTTCCTTCTCACACAGAAGTCCAATCATCTTTACCTAGGATCCACATATGAGGAAAAACATGCAGTGTTTGGCTTTCTGGGCTTGGGTTACCTCACTTATAATTATCCTTTCCAGATCCACCCATTTCCCTGCAAATTTCATAACTTCATTTTTCTTTACCACTGAGTAGAACTCCATTGCATAAATGTGCCACATCTGCATTACCCACTCATAAGTTGAGGAACATCTAGGCTGGTTCCATTTCCCAGCTATTATGAGTGGCAATAGACATGGTTGAGCATGTACTTCTAAGGAAATGGGATGAATCCTTAGGATATATGCCTAGGAGTGTTATAGCTAGGTCATATGGTAGATCAATTTTTAGCTGTCTTAGAAACCTCCACACTGATTTCCACAATGGCTGGACCAGATTGCATTCCCACCAACAGTGTAGAAGGGTTCCTCTTTTTCCACATCCTTACCAGCATTTATGATCATTTGTTTTCATGATGGTAGCCAATCTGACAGGAGTGAGATGGAATCTCAATGTAGTTTTAATCTGCATTTACCTGATGACTAGGGATGTAGAACATTTTCTTAGACGCTTATATGCCATCCATATTTATTCTTTTGAGAACTCTCTATTTAGCTCCATAGCCCATTTTTAATTGGCTTGTTTGATTTCTTTTTACTTAATTTTTTGATTTCTTTGTATATCCTAGATATTAATCCTATATCAGATATATAGCTGGCAAAGATTTTTTCCCATTCTGTAGGTTACCTCTTTGCTTTATTCACAGTGACCTTTGCAGTACAAAATTTTTGTAATTTCATGAGCTCCCAGTGGTTAATCTCTGATTCTATTGCCTGAGAAATTGGGGTTATATTCAGAAAGTCTTTGCCAAGACCAATATGTTGAAGGGTTTCCCCCACTTTTTCCTCTAGCAATTTCAGAGTTTCAGGTCTGATGTTAAGGTTTTTAGTCCATTTGGACTTAATTCTTGTGCATGGAGAGAGAGAAGAATCTATTTTCATCCTTCTACAGATACATATCTAGTTTTCCCAGCACCATTTGCCGAAGAGGCTGTCTTTTCTACAATGAGTACCTTTGGCATTTTTATCTAATATCAGGTGGCTATAGCCTGGACTTATATCTGGGTCCTCTATTCTGTTCCATTGATCTACATATCTGCTTTTGTGCCAGTACCATGCTGTTTTTGTTACTATGGCTCTGTAGTATAGGTTAAAATCAGGTATGGTGATACCACCAGCCTTATTTTGTTGCTCAGTATTATTTTAGATATTCGAGGTATTTTGTGATTCCAAATGAAGTTTTGTATTGTATTTTCTATTTCTGTGAAGAATGCCTTTGGAATTTTGATGGGGATTGCATTAAATGTGTAGATTGCTTTTGGTAAGATTGCCATTTTCACAATATTGATTCTTCTGATCCAGGAACAATGTTTTTACATTTCCTAGTGTCTTCTGCAATTTCTCGCTTGATTGCTTTATAGTTTTCATTGTAGAGATTCTTTACTTCCTTGGTTAGGTTTATTCCAAGGTAGTTTATTTTCTTTGATGCAATTGTGAATGGAAGTGATTCTCTGATTTCATCCTCTGTGTGTTTGTTCTTAGCATATAGGAAGGCTATTGATTTCTGTGTATTTATTTTGTATCCTGATACATGGATGTTGGTGTTTATCAGCTTGAACAGTTTGCTGGTAGTCTTTAGGGTCCTTTATATATAGAATCATGTCATCTGCAAATGATGATGACTTGATTTCTTCCTTTCCAATTTCTATCCCTTTTATGTGCATCTCTTGCCTTATTGCTATGGCTAAGACTTCCAGTAATATATTAAATAAAATTGGGTCAGTGGACACCCTTGTCTTGTTCCTGATTTTAGTGGAAAAGCTTCCAGTTTTTTCTCATTTAGTAATATGTTGGCTGTAGGCTTGTCATAAATAGCCTTTATTATATTGAGATATGTTCCTTCTATTCCCACTCTCTGTAGGACTTTTATCATGAAGGGATGTTGGATTGTGTCAAACACTTTTTCTGTGTCTAATGAGATGATCATGTGGTTTTTGTCCTTCAATCCATTTATATAATGTATTACATTTATTTATTTGCATATGTTGAACCATCCTGGGATAAAGCCTCCTTGGTCAGGGTGAATGAGCTTTCTGATATATTCTTGTATTCTCTTTGCCAATATTTTGTTGAGAATTTTTGCATCTATGTTCATGAGGGAGATTGGTCTGTAATTTTCTTTTTTTGTTCTATCTTTGCTTCATAGAATGAATTTGGTAGGATTCCTTCTTTTTCTCTTTTATGGAAATCTTAAGAAGCAATGGTGTTAGTTCTTCCCTGAAAGTCTGGTAAAATTCAGCAGTGAATCCATCTGGGCGTGCACTTTTTGTTAGTTGGGAGATTTTTGATAACTGCTTGGATCTCCATGCTTGTCATAGGTCTATTTAAGTGATTAATCTCATGTTGATTTAATTTAGGTAGGTCATATAACTCAAGGAAATCATCCATTTCTTTCAGATTTTCATACTTAGTGGAGTATATGCTTTTATACTATGTCCCTATGCTTTTTTGAATTTCTCTGGCATTTGTTGTGATGTTACCTTTCTCAACTCCAATTTTATTAATTTATGTCTCTCCTCTCTTCCTTTTGGTCAGATTTGCTAAGGGTTTATCAATCCTGTTTATCTTTTCAAAACCAACTCTTTGTTTCATTGATTCTTTGGATTGTTTTTTTTTTTTTTTTTTTTTGGTTTCTATTTCATTAATTTCTGCCCTAATCTTTATTATTTCTTCCCATCTACTGATTTTTGGTTTACCTTGTTCTTCTTTTTCCAAGGGTTTAAGGGGAAGCATTAGGTCATTTACTTGTGACCTTTCTAATTTCTTAATATAGGTACTTAAAGCTATAAATTTACCTCTTAGGACTGCCTTCATTGTGTCCCAGAGATTTTAGTATGTTGTGTTCTCATTATCGTTATACTCTATAAATTTTTTGATTTCCTTCTTGACTTCTTTATTGACCCATTCATCATTTAGTAGTGTTTTGTTTAATTTCCATGATTTTGTGTATGCTCTGTAGTCTTTCTGGTTATTGATTTGTAGTTTGATTCCATTGTGGTCAGATAGAATGCAAGGAATTATTTCAATTTTCCTGTATTTGTTAAGATTTGCTTTGTGTCCTCATATATGGTCTATTTTAGAGAATGTTCCATGTGCTGCTGAAAAGAATGTATACTCTGCAGCATTTGGATGAAATGTCCTGTAGATATCTGTTAGGTCCATTCCTTCTATGACCTAATTTAGTCCAGATGCCTCTCTGTTTATTTTCTCCCAGGATGACCTGTCAATTGATAAGAGTGGAGTGTTGAAGTCACCCATTACCACTGTGTTTGTTGTTATCTATGATCTTAGTTCTAATAGCATTTGTTTGATGAATTTGGGGGCCCCCATGTTAGATGCATATATGTTTAGGATTGTAATGTCCTCCTGTTGGAGGGTGCCTTTAGTCAATATAAAGTGACCTTCCTTATTTTTCTTAACTAATGGTGGACTGAAGTCTACCTTGTCAGATATTAGGATAGCAACCCCTGCTTGTTTTTAGGTCCATTTGCTTGAAACACTGTTTTCCAACCTTTCACCCTAAGATAGTTTCCATCCATTGTAGTAAGGTGGGTTTCCTGGAGGCAACAAATTGAAGGATCCTGATTTTTTACCCAGTCTGCGAACCTATGCCTTTTGGTTGGAGCATTGAGGCCGTTGATATTAAGAGATAATATTGAAAGGTTTGTATTCATGTCTGCCATTTTTTTGTAGTTCTTCCGGTTTTACCTTTGCTCTCTTTTGTTAATTAGTATTTGAGTATTGTTTGTTTTGTCCCAGTTCCTTATATGTGTGTTTTTCCTTCTCTTCGGCGTGGAGGATTCTTTAATGTATTTTCTGTAGAGCTGGTTTTGTCTTCAAATACTCCTTTAGCCTGCTTTTGTCATGGAATGTCCTTATTTCTCCATCTATTTGAATGGATAGTTTTGCAGGATAAAGTAACCTTGGTTGTCAGTTGTTATCTTTCAGGACTTGGAATACATCACTCCATCCCCTTCTGGCTGTTAAAGTTTGTGTTGAGTAATCTGCTGTAATCCTGGTGGGCTTGCCTTTGTAGGTAACTTGATTTTTCTCTCTAACAGTTTCCAATATTTTTTCTTTGGTTTGTGTGTTTGGTAGTTTGATTATAATGTGGTGAGGAGAGGTTCTTTCCAGGTTTTGTGTGGCTGGTGTTCTAAAGGATTCCTGTATCTGCATTGGCACCTCTTTCCCAATTTGGGGGAAGTTTTCTTCTATGATTTTGTTGAAGACGCCTACTATGCCTTTGGAGTGAAATTCTTCTCCTTCTACTATGCCCTGAATTCTTATGTTTGATCTTTTCATAGTGTCCCAAATATCTTGAAATTCCAATTCATACTTTTCTATTAGTTTGTCTTTCTCTTTGTTGGATTGTATTAGCTCTGCCACCTGGTCTTCTAGCTTAGATATTCTGTCCTCTCCTTCATCCATTCTACTGGTGAGATTTTCTTCAGAGTTTTTTATTTCATGAACTGTGTTTTTCACTGCTAGTAATTCTGAATGGTTTTTCTTTATTATTTCTATTTCCTTATTTATGTCTAGTATTGACCTCTTTATTTCATTAAATTGATGTCCTTTGTTTTCTTTCATTCCTTTTATTTCTTCTTTGACTTGTTTAAACATATTTATAGTCATTTTTTGAAATCTTTCTCAGGCATTTCCTCTAACTCATTCTCACTGGATGTCATTTCTGATGCATTAATAGTTTTCAGTGGATTTATATTGTCTTGATTTTTGGTGTTTCTTGTGTTATAATGTATGTATTTTTGCATCCTGGATTATTTAATGATTGGATTTTCTAGTTAGCCAGGTACTTTAGATGTATCAGTCAATCTGATGTTATATAACTTCATGGTAGGAGCTTAAAGCATTAGGTGTGGCTCTCAAGACTCTCAGAGTATCTACAAAAGTGACCCTTGGTGTTGGGTTTGCCTGCTATGAGAGTATTCAAGTAGGCTGAGTGGAACCAAATACAGATAGACTCTGAAATTCAATTAAACAATGTACACTTTCAATGAAAAAACAGCTCAGAATATTTATCCAAGAGTAGGTATTATGACAACCTGATCCTCTAACTGTCCCTTAGGGTGTGTGGTGCCCCACTGACAGCCTTAATCCTGACACCAAGGAGGTTAAGAGTTCTGATCTGTTGAGGGTTCCAAGTCAGCTTGTGGCCAGGTGAGACCCTTCCCTAGTGTAATCCCAGTTAACTCTGCTTCTGCTTGGGTCCCGCTGTCAGTTCAAGTTGGCGTGGCCAGGTCCCTGGACTGCTGCTCTGTTCGCTGGAGCTGGGCACTGGTGGTGGGGGAGGGGAGGCTGCCAATGCTGCTCTAGTTCGCCCACTGTTCCACGTGTTCTTCTACCTTGTGATCTGCTCCTCCATTGTTCACTGCCCTTCTCCCTTCATGTTTCTTGAGTTTGCGGAGAGCTCCGATGTGAGTGGAAAATCCCCTCACCTGGCTTTTGCTGTAGCTCAAGCCGAGCCTGGCAGCTTTCTGGCCACTGCTGCCGCTGCCATCACCACTGCTGCCACCGCCGCAGTCCACAGACTTGCTGGAGCTGCTCCTGCCAGTCTGTTTGGGCTCTGGATGCTCTGGATCTCTCCTACCTCTCCGCTGCCATTTCAATTTGCTATTCACCTCACTTTTTAGCAAAAGTGTGTATTTTGCTGTGTTTTTTTTTTTTTTTTTTTGGCTTTTTCCCCCCTAGGCTGCTTTGGCGTGGTACCTACGCCACCCTCTTAACTGGAAATCTAGTCTGTTTCTTGTGCTCTGACTTTGGATAGAGAAAATATTTGGTTTCCTTTCTCTCTATTAAAAACTCCAAGTTCAAGCCCAGTAATGTTTAGACCCTCACATTATAATTATTTTGGGGGAGACAAAAGGGAATGGTAGGACTTGTGAGAACTTGGACATATCTGTATATCTTAGTTGAGAAGGAGCAGTTGCAATGTAGCTTCACACCAGGGTTGTCTGGCAAGAAGACAGGGATAATATAGTGACTTAAAAATATTTAAATAAGAATATGTGAGTTAAACCAAAGGCATCACCTGAATGTATGACAGACAGCAATCCAGCCCATTACAAAGGAATGATGACCCTGTTCAGTACTATTGTTTCAGATTGTAAAATTTGGGACCCAGAGAAGAAATCAGTGCATACCTTCACGTTCCACCCAACCAAAAGCAGCTGATGGGGAAAAGTTCTTTTTTAATATTTTATTTTATTTTTATTTATTTAACAAAGAAGGAGAGAGAGAGACAGACAGACAAAATGGGCACACCAGGGCCTCCAGCTATTGCAAATGAACTCCAGACCTGTGTGCCTCCTTGTGTATCTAGCTAATATGGGTTTGGGGAATTGAACCTGGGTGCTTTGGTTTTGAAGACAAAATGCCTTAACTGCTAAGTCATCTCTCCAGCCCGGGAAAGTTTTTATTTTGGCTTACAGTCTCAAGGGGATGCTTCATGATGTCAGGGGAAAGTATGGCATGAGCAAAACTTGGATATAACCTCTGCCACAGCAGGTGGGTAACAGCAAGAAGAGAGTGAGCCAAACTCTAGCAAGGGGGAACTGGATATAATAACTCCAAGTCCCCCCCCCCCCCAACAACATACTTCCTCCAGCAAAGGTCCACCTTTGAAACTGCCACTATCTGGGGACCAAGCCTTCAAAACACATGAGTTTATGGGGTGCATCTGATTCAAACCACCACAAGGACCCTCCTTCTGAAGGTCATGCTGGAACCAAGGACCACAGCCTTCCTTCCAGACTCCACATGGAAATAAGTTAGTGGTTGAACTTGGATGGAAAGAGCAGAGACCTTGCATCCCTGAAAGTCATGTCTCCATTATAGAGTGGAGGAAATGTGTTTGCTTGTTTGTTGCTTTTCCTTTACAAGTTAAAAATAATGTTTTCATTTTATGAATAGAAAACAAGGCCCCAGTTGAGGAAGCCCTGGGGGAGGGGTGGTCTCTGGGCACATTCACTGTGTTGTAGGTCCTCTTATGTGCAGTGAGGAATGTGTGACCTCGAACTGCGTCAACTATTATTTACAATCTTGCCCTGCTTTTTCCTTGTAAGGAATTCTACTTCTTATTTATCTGAAAAAAAAATAAGACAATTATAGTTCCTCCAGTAGGACCAGCTACTAAATAAAACATGGAATTCAAACTGACTGACTTAATAGACATCATGTTTATTAAAAAGTCATAACTTGGTTGTATCTTCTTTACAAAAGTGACTTAAATGTTAATGTTTCCATCACAAGTGACTTCAGAAAAAGTAGCCAAACCTACATGGCTTTCAGTCTCTATTAAGAGGCTACCATACTCTACAAAATTACAAAGAGAAATAATGTGAAAAGAAAGGCCACCACAGAAATACGTAAATCACATCTACTTAAAAAGAAGACTTAGACTTCTGGGTAAGATGGCGGCTTAGGAGCCATGCCAAACCAGCCTAGGGAGGGATTTCGGCAAAACCCCAGCAAAATACAGTCTTCTTCTGAAAAGTGAAGGAGTATAAGTTATTTTTAGACACAGCCAGAGAGAACAAGACTCACCAGGAAGGAGGAAAACAGCCAGAGACCCACTGAGATGATCGTGGCCTGCCATCCACGCTTGCTCACCTGGGGCAGTCCCTCCAAAGGCGCCAGGCAGCAGCAGCGGCAGCAGCGGCAGCAGCGGCAGCAGCGGCAGCAGCGGCAGCAGCGGCAGCAGCGGCAGCAGCGGCAGCAGCAGAGACCAAGCAGCAGATTTTTCAACTCCATCAGCCTTCTTGCAAAGTTAAGAAATCTGAATTAAAGACAGCTCAGATCAACTAAAGAGCTACTGAAAGTGCTAGCAATGCCAGAAGTCTGAACTCTCCCATCCCCCACCATCAGAACCATGAACCTCCAGAATTCAGCCGCCACTGGCAGTGCAGCCAGCAGAAGCCACCCCAAAAGGTAAACAGGTGGACTGACAAACAAACAAACAAACAAACAAACAAAAAAACAGGTTCACAATCCTGCAAGAGCTAATCTCTCTTTCCTTGTCAGGGCAGGTTATGCAGCATATATTTTTGGTTGGCTTTACCACTTTCAAATAACCTGTATTTGGAAGTTGAATTTTATTACCTTCGGTGCTTTCATATATATATAGGGCCTTTGTGTTTTGCTTGTCATTATTGGGAGTAGGGTCTGATCCAAATCCTGGTTCAACTGGAACCCAATCTAGAACAGAAATCTCTACCTCCCAGCTGACAAGATTAAGGGTGTAGAATGCACACTCTTAGGGATTTTGGCTTTATGTGTTTGTGTTTGTGTTTGTTTTAATCCCCACAGTTGCATCTTTTGTGCTGGTATTTTATTGATTTTGTATGTTACTTTGTTGAAGTTTAGAATTTGCCTTTAAATTATTCCACCCAGTCTACTAGAATACTTGCTTGGCAAGCAAACTCAACACCTAGGATTACTTCTGTGGCTTGATTGGCAGAGAAGAGCTACACCTGGCACCTTGAACTCATATCTTGAGGGTATATAGAGGTGGATTGCCACATCTGGAAACACTGCAGATAAGTAGAAAACCCAAGCATCAAATCAATTCAGAATGCAAAAGTCACTACAATATAATACAAGAAACTCAAAGAATCAAGACAATACAGTCCCACCAAAAACTATAAATCCATCAGAAATGACCACCAATGAAACTGTTTTAGATGAAATGCCTGACAAAGATTTCAGGAAAATGATGGTATCTATGATCAAAGAAATCAGAGAAGAAATGAAAGGAATCAAAGAAGAAAGCAAAGGAATTAAAGAAGAAAACAAACTTCTGAAAGAGAACACAGGAAATCAGCTTAATGAAATAAAGAGGTCATGACAAAACATGAGTAAGGAAATAGAAATACTGAAGAAAAACCAGGCTGAAATCCTGGCTCTGAAGAATACAATCAATGAAATAAAAAAACTCTGTGGAAAGTCTCACCAGTAGAATGGATGAAGGGGAGAACAGAATATCTAAACTAGAAGACCAGGTGGCAGATCTAATACAGCCCAACAAAGAGAAAGACAAGCTAATAGCAAGGTATGAATGAATGGGAATTTCAAGATCTCTGGAACAATGCAAAAAGATCAAACATAAGAGTTCAGGGTATAACCGAAGGAGAAAAACTTCAATCCAGAGGCTTAGTAGGTATTTTCAACAAAACCATGGAAGAAAAATTTCCTCAAATTGGAAAGAAATGCCATTGCAGATACAAGAAGCTTTTAGAACACCAAACAGACAAATTCTTCAAAGAACCTCTCCTTGCCATATTATAATTAAACTACTAAACACACAAACCTCAGAAAATATATTGAAAGCAGTTAGAGAGAACAAGCAAATCACCTACAAAGGCAAGCCCATCAAAATAACTGCAGAATATGCAACACAAACCTTAAAAGCTAGAAGGGCTTGCAATGACATATTCCAAGTTCTGAAAGATAACAACTGTCAACCAAGATTACTTTATACTGAAAAACTATCTATCCAAATGGATGGATAAATAAGGACATTCCACAACAAAAACAGGCTAAAGGAATTTATGACAACTAAACCACCTTTACAGAAAATACTTGAAGGAATTTTTAATGACGAAGAGAAAGCTAAACACACACAGTAGGAAATAAGAAAAAATAAACCACACTCAAATAACAGTTAAAACAAACGAGTAAAGGGAAAACAGGAAACACTACAAAACAATAAAAATGGCAAGAACAAATGCACACCTTTCAATAATAACTCTTAATATCAATGGCCTCAATGCACAATTCAAAAGACACAGGCTTGCAGACTGGATTAAAAGGCAGGATCCTGCCAGTTGTTGCTTCCAGAAACTCACTTCTCAGTAAAAGATAGACACCACCTTAGGGTGAAAGGATGGAAAAAGATATTTCAAGCAAACGGGCCTAGGAAACAAGCAGGGGTTGCTATCCTAATATCTGACAGGATAGAATTCAAACCAACATTAGTGAAGGAAGATAAAGAAGGTCATTTTATCTTGATTAAAGGAACACTACAGCAGGAGGACATTACAATCCTAAACATATATGCAAGTAACATGGGGGTTCCCAGTTTCATCCAACAAACACCACTAGACTTATGGTCACAGATAACATCAAATGCAATTGTAGTGGGATACTTCAACACCACTCTCTCATCATTTGGCAGGACACCCTGGCAAAAAATAAATAGAGAGAAATCTGAATTAAGTGACATCATGGAACAAATGGACCTAACAGATATCTACAGAACATTCCATCCAAATGATGTAGAATATACATTTTTCTCAGAAGCACATGGAAAATTCTCAAAAATAGACCTTATATTACGACAGAAAGCAAATCTCCACAATTATCGGAAAATTGAAATAATCCCTTGTACTCTATCTGACCACAATGGGATTAAACTGCAAATCAGCAACAAGAAAAGCTATAGAGAAGACAGAAATTCATGGAGACTAAACAGTACACTATTGAATGATCAGTGGGTTGTTGAACAAATCAAAAAGGAAATCAACAAATTCATAGAATCAAATGATGACGATAATACAACATATCAAAACCTTTGGGACACAATGAAGGCAGTCATAAGAGGGAAATTGATAGCTCTAAATACCTATATTAAGAAATTAGAGAGTTCACAAATAAACAATTTAATGCTCCACCTTAAGGCCTTGGAAAAAGAAGAAAAAGGCAAACAAAAAAGTAGTAGATGAGAAGAAATCATAAAGATTAGGGCAGAAATTAATGAAATAGAAACAAACAAACAAACAAACACAATCCAAAGAATCAATGAAATAAAGAGTTGGTTCTTTGAAAGGATAAGTAAGATTGTTAAACCCTTACAAAATTTGATCAGAAGAAAGAAGAGACAAAAATTAATAAAATTAAAGATGAAAAAGGCAACATTACAACAAATACCAAAGAAATTCATACAATTATAAGGACATACTTTAAGAATATATTTTTCAAAGTTTGAAAATCTGAAAGAAATAGGTGATTTCCTTGATACATATGACTGACCAAAATTTAATCAAAATGAAATAAACCATTTAAACAGACCTATAACAAGTATTCTTCCAAGCAGATATAAAAAAATCTCCCACCAAAAACAGCCCAGGTCCAGATGGATTCATTGGTGAATTTTACCAGACCTTCATGGAAGAACTAATACCAATGCTTGTCAAACTTTTCCATAAAATAGAAAAGGAAGGAATTCTACCCAACCCTTTCTATGAAGGTAGAATCACACTCACACCAAAACCAGGCAAAGACAGAAGAAAAAAAGAAAATTATAGACCAATCTCCCTCATGAATATAGATGCAAAAATTCTGAACAAAATATTGGCAAACAGAATACAAGAATATATCATAAAGATTATTCAACCCAACCAAGTTGGCTTTGTCCCAGGGATGCAGGGATGGTTCAATGTATGCAAATCAATAAATGTAATACATGATATAAATGGTCTGAAAGACAAAAATCACATGGTCATCTCAATAGATGCCAAAAAGGCATTTGAGAAAAATCCAACATCTTTTAATGGTAAAAGTATTACAGAAACTGGGACTACAGGGAACATATCTCAACACTATAAAAGCTATTTATGACAAACCTACAGCCAACATAATGCTAAATGGTGAAAAACTCAAAGCTTTTCCACTAACTTCAAGAACAAAACAAGGGTGTCCACTGTCCCCACTTTTATTTAATATAGTACTGGCAGTCTTAGCTATAGCAATAATGCAAGAGAATCTCATAAAAGGGATATAAATTGGAAAGGAAGAGATCAAATTATCTCTATTTGCAGATGATATGATTCTATACATAGAAGATCCTAAAAACTGCCAGCAAATTGTTAGAGCTGATAAACACTTTTATAAATGTAGCAGTGTATAAAATAAATACACAGAAATCAGTAGCTTTCCTATATACTATGTGTGGAGAATGAAATCAGGGAATCTCTCCCATTCACAACTGCCTCAAAATAAATAAATAAATAAATAAATAAATAAATAAATAAATAAATAAATAAAGTACATTTGAATAAACTTAACTAAGGAATTTTAGGAGCTCTACAATGAGAATTTTAAAACACTCAAGCGAAAATTGCAGAAGACAGAAGGAAATGGAAATACATCCCATGTTCTTGGATTGGAAGAATCAATATAGTGAAAATGTCTATCTTCCCAAAAGCGATCTACACATTTAATGCAATCCCCATTAAAGTTCCAATGGCATTTTTCACAGGAATAAAAAAAAAAATCCAAAACTTCATTTGTAAGCACAAAAATCCTTGAATAGCCAAAACAATTTTGAGCAACAAAAATAAGGCTGGTGGTATCAACATACCTGATTTTAAGCTATATTGCAAAGCCATAGTAACAAAAACAGCGTGGTATTGGTACAAAGACAGACATGCAGATCAATGGAACAGAATAGAGGACCCAGATGTTAATCCAGTCAGATACAGCCATCTGATTTTTGACAGAAATATTCATTGAAGAAAAGACAGCCTTTTCAACAAGTGGTGCTGGGAAAACTGGATATCTATGTGTAGAAAGATGAAAATAGATCCTTGTCTTTCCCCAGTTACACAGTTACTTTGCCAGTTACACATCTGACAGAGGCTTAATAACCAGAATATACAAAGAACTCAAAAAACAGAACAATAAGAAATCAAACAACCCAATCAAAAAATGGGCTATGGAAGTAAATAGAGAGTTCCCACCAGAAGAAATATTGGTGTCATATAAACATCTAAAAAGTGCTCTACATCCTTAGCCATTAGGGAAATGAAAATCAAGACTAGCTTGCAATTCCACCTTTCTCCCATCAGAATTGCTACCATCAAGCAAACAAATGAAAATAAATGTTGGTGAAGATACGGTTAAAGGGGACCCCTTCTACCCTCTTGGTGGGAATGTAGCCTGGTAGAGCCACTGTGGAAATCAATGTGGAGGTTCTTGAGATAGCTGAAAATAGACTTACCATATGATCCAGCTGTAGCACTCCTAGGCATATATCCTAATGACTCTTCTCATTACCTTAGAGATACTTGCACAACCATGTTTATTGCTGCTCTAGTCACAATAGCTAGGAAATAGAACCAGCCTAGATGTCCATCCACAGATGAATGGATGATAAAGATGTGGTACATCTACACAATGGAATTCTATTCAGGGTAAAGAAAAATGAAAGTATGAAATTTTCAGGGAAATTGATGGATCTTGAAAGGATTATACTAAGTGACATAACCCAGGCTCAGAAAGCCAAATGTGATATATTCTCTCTTATATGTGAATCCTAGCTACAAGTGTATAGACTTGTGTGTGATCTGGACCCAATAATCAGTAGCAGATGCCCATAAGCTAGAAAAAGGCTATAAGGGAGGGAGGAGGGGGAAGGTCTTAAGAGAATGGTTTTGTAAATATATAAGAATAAGAACAGATTACAGGGAGGGAAAAGGCCTAAGCGAGGTCAGGGGAAGAAATAATATAAAAGAAAGATGGGGGGAGGGTCAATCAAAATCAAGATATTCTGAATATGACATGAAAATTTACTTTTTTGGGGGGTGAGGGGTTTCGAGGTAGGGTCTCACTCTGGCCCAGACTGACCTGGAATTCACTATGGAGTCTCAGAGTGGCCTTGAACTCACAGCGATCCTCCTACCCCCTCCCCCACCTCCTGAGTGCTGGGATTAAAGGCGTGTGCCACCATGCCTAGCTGAAAAATCTACTTTTTTAAATAATTGCATATCCAGAAGCCATTGACTGTTACTAGAAAAATTTCAGTACCTGGGATGGGATACATTCCAGTGAGTCATTGGCCAGGGAGGTCTATGTTGCCTCCAAAACATCACAGGCTATTTCCAAGGCTCTTGGTTCCCTATGAGAAAGAGATGGTAAGACCCTATTGCTGAAGACATCACATGCCTAAGCAGCAAAGTCACTGAGAAATCAAGGTGGTGCTGAGCAGAAAACCTTCTTCCTGTAGCCTAGCAAGGTGAAAGCTGGAAAAAGTTGCACTATATGCAGTGTTATGGGAGACAGAAGTCATCAGCAGTGAAAACAGTGCACACTGGAAACCTCAAGTTTGGCCAGACAGGCCAAATGTCTGAACAAGTGCAATAGTAGCATGTCTGCTCTGGGGGAAACCAACTATTCTCTAATTGGACTGAAGGCCCACTCTGTGGGAAGGAATACATGCCTGGTACTGAAAACTTAATCAAAAGCCTATGGCAAGAGAGGTCATGAGCCTTAGGGGTACAAAGCCTGCTCTTGTCTGGGTATATGCATATATTACTCTCACCAAATATCCCTGAAATCACTGAACTTAATGTTCATACTCATATATTAATGCTGCTCTCACTTCTGGTTAGAGAAGCTTCTCTTTTCTGATGGCGATGACCACTGGGATGGCCCAAAAGGCAACATAGTGTTGAGAAGAAGGGACGGAGGATTGTCCAGCACTGAAATATCTCACACCCTCCAAGGCTCAGGTCCATTGCAGAAGAGGTGGCAGTAAGAATGTAAGAGCCAAAGGAATGGTACCACTCCCTATATACAACTGTCCAGGCAGAATTTGGCCTCGATATCCAAGACCTCACAGTGCCTAGCAATATGCACACAAGACCCTCATAATAGGAGAAAAAGATGATGACATCAAATTAAAAGAGAGATTAATGGACAGAGGGAGGGTATATGATGGAGAACAGGAGAAAGTGGGGGAGGGGAGGGGATGGGAAGGGAGGGGAGGGAAATACCATGTTTTTTTGTCTGAAGGTATAGAAGTTGTCAATAAACATATATATAATAAAAAAGAAATAAAAATAAACTTAAAATTCTTATAAAGAAAAACATACTTAGACAATATTGTTCTTCTAGCTTCAGATGATATAAATGGATCTCCAATAGGTCATCACACTTGTGTATTTTTTTTCACAGATAAGTCTCCATTGTATGGCAAGTCACTGTGATTGCTGGGCTTTGTCCTATTGCTACTCTCAGGGTTTTCTTTGGGTGTGATGTTTTTTTCCTTTGTGATTCCATTACAAAATATTGCTTTTAGGCCACTTCTGAGTTGGAAACCTCAATTACTTCAATGAGCACACACGTAACTACAAATGTATGCTTTCTACTGCTCAAATTTTTTGTTAGTTCTAGGTGTCATCATTCTGAAGAAGTAGGTCATTATTAGAATGGAGAAGACTTTAACTTTGGTGTGGGAAATGGATATGACACCCTTAATTCCTGTGCCATGAAATGTGTTTTAAGGGACCAAACTGACACCATGACAGGCTTCAGTAAGGTGCTGCCCTAACTAGGCCTAAGTTTTAGTTTCCTGGAGAGGTAGGCAAGACTTAACAAAGAGCAGGCTGTTAACCAGCAGTAACACTGACATGTGGCTGGAGAAGATAGCTGCCATTTTGTTTTCTGGGGCCTGAGTCAGCTCCTGGAAACATGTCCAAACATGTCCCTTTCACATTTTTTGCCCCAACCAATCAGAGATGTACAACTGTAACCGCTGCTTGCCTAGTCAATCATATCAGAAGATTACCTAACCCACCTGGAATTCCCTTAGTTGTGTTTAAAAGAAGCCTGCATGCTCCTCTCGAGGTTGCCATTTTGTATGAATGGTTGATCCCCACATGCTGGCTGATTCTGCAGAATAAATGCTCTTTGATTTTACATACTATTTGAGTCTGAGGTCTTTCTTCAGTGGTTCTCAGACCTTACACCATTTATGTAATTTTTAAATTTTTATCATTTATTCATGTGTGTGTTTGTGTGTGTGTTCAGAGGACAGCTTTCCTCTTGGCCCTTCCTTGTCCACCTCATTTGAAACAGGGTTTCTTGCTCTGTTGTTTTTTGCTGTGCTTGCTATGAGACTGAGAAATTCTACTCTTCCCACTTCCCATCTCATTGTCAGCATGCTGAAATTACAAAAGCCTGCTGTGGTGGCTTGAATCAGATGTCAGCATCTCCAACAGAAATCAGTTGGGTTTTAATTTCTAGTCCTCAGATCTCAGAGAATAATTTATGTTGTATTAAGTCACATTGGTTGTGCACTTCTTTACAGTAACTCTTGTAATCTAATACAACTGCCATCACAACATATCTCAGCAAAGAGATACATAGATAAAACTGGAATTCATAGCCCTTAGTCCAAAAGAAGCCTGGGATACTCTCTGTGTAGCTATTCAATGATCTGTAGTGACAAGGGGAGCAGAGTGGTCTTCCTTCTTCCTGCCTGCAGAGTTGACTGTTGCTTTGAACATGACTGTCTTTGTTTTCCCAATCAGAGGTGCCAACTCTCTAAGGACATGTCATTGGTCCTTGATTGGGTCTCCCCAGAAATGGCTTGTCCTCTCAATAAGAAGAAAGAAGCCTAAAAATAAAAAGAAGAAAGAGGATTACTGTTGGGCACTGCCAGACACAGGCTGGAGCCTTCAGGAGAAGGGCCTGAGCTTCCAGGCATGGCTAAGGACCCCCAGGCTACAGGAGTCCAGTCCCTCTCCAAGCCCAGCACACCTGAACTTAGGCTCTTCCCATAGCCCTGTGACCTTTTGCCAGTTGCCTAGGAAAGTCCTTATCAGCCAGCATCCTTCACACAGTCCTGATACCCTATATCACCTGACCCCTGCCATTGCCTATGTGCTAGAGTAAATGCCCCCATATGCTAATTAGGCACCAGAAATGAACTTCGTATGTCCAATCCCCTTAGGGTCCTCCCCAGAACCCTTGGATGCTTATAAACCGATTTCACTGACAATAAACTGAGTGAGCTGTTCACTGAAACTCCTCCTGAAGGTCTTTTACTTTTTTTTTTTTTTTTCCGGTTTTCCGAGGTAGGGTCTCACTCTAGCTCAGACTGACCTGGAATTCACTATGGAGTCTCAGGGTGGCCTCGAACTCACAGTGATCCTCTTACCTCTGCCTCCTGAGTGCTGGGATTAAAGGCGTGCGCCACCACGCCCGGCTTGAAAGTCTTTTACTTTTGCATGCTCACCCACCCCGGTTACCTGGGTGCCTTTGGGTGGACCTCAGCTAGCCTCTGGAGCAAGGACCCAGGAACACACAGCTGGCACCTGAACAGGGACCCTATGAGATTGACAGGGTAGGTGAGTGCTCTCCCGGAGGGACTGGGAGACATCAGCCCATGTGGCCTTGCCTCCACGTTTTTGAGGGCTGGCAGGTTTTTCTTTTCTTTCTTTATTTTCAGTTCATGCCATCACGTGGGGCCAGATACGACGAGCTGGCAACTGAAGTCTCTTGGCTGAGGCCACACTTTGGTATTGACTGAAGGCCAGCCATCCTCTGCCTGGACCCCAATAGCCCATTGAGTGTTGACAAAAACCCTCTATCTATTTCTCTTTCCTCCATCAGACAGAAGCTATTTTTCTTTTTCTTTTTCTTTTTTTACTTTAATATTGTCTCCCAGCAAAATAAATCACAGATTTGTAGATTATGGGCTCTTCTGAGGCAGGCTCCTTTTGGGAAGTCCTCCAGGTCACCCCCTGGATGATTTCTGGGTATCCATGTGGCTCAGACATGTGGACCTGCATGGCTTGTCTGGCTAGGAATTGAGAAGTTCAGGAAGGAATTTTCCCCTCAGTCCCTTTAAGTGGCAAAACTGTAGGCCCGGTTTGCAAGTGCTTCAAAGCAGTTCAAGTCAGAGTCAAGAGGTGGGCTCACACGTGCCCAGACAATGACACCTGGGCTCATGCAGGAGCCATGTCTCTGCCTCCTTCTTCAGTAGCCCTGGCAGTCCTGGGACCCCCTCACCTCCTTTCACCCACCCCCATGGGACCCCTCCTTTCCCAGTGGCTCCCCAGTGGTCCCAGGCATGCCCCCTCCCTTCTGGTAGCTGGACTGTGACCCCAGCAGTTGTCTCAGCCAGTCTTGGGCATTACCTCCACATGTACTGGGCCAGACACCAGGTGAGTGCCAGGGAGCAGGGTGGGGCTGAAGCTATGCAGGGCTGATGTAAGGTGTATACAAGCCCCACCCAGCTGCTGCAGCACTGGTGGTGCCAAGGCACCAAAAAGCAACAAGAAAGAAAAAAAAATTCACATTTAACTAAAGCCTATGGTGAACTGAAGTTTTATATAAACAATGCCATACTTTGTTACATGATATCATAAATATAATTACTGAGTTTATGTTCTAAGTCAACTTCAACTTACATAGAGGATTATTGAAAACAACAGAATTCTCTATGAACTGGTAACTTATAATTTGTCAGGTATTTTAAATAATAATAAAAAAAGATTGTAATGTCCTGTTACTTAAAAGAAGGAGGCAACTGACCTGACTTGTAGGCCAACCTGCCTCAAGATAGCAACAAAATTTGCCTTAGTTACTCTTAATAAAATCATTTCCCAGTGTGTTATTGGTAGTAATGACATAAAATGTCTTTAGACTACTTGCTTTTCAAAGAGTAATAGGATTAATCAATTTGGTGTAGTTTTTCTTAATAGCCTTATAAGAAAGATGGTTAATAATGAGGTGAGATGAATTGATTAAAGGAACTGGAAAGGAATTTTTCAATGTTGGGACATAGAATCTCATTAAAAATGCTTTTTGAGTGGTACTTAGATTAGAATGTTAAAGTATGTGGGTAAAGATGTGCACGTGTAGGAAAGAATTTTCAGACTAAACCTAAACACCATGCCTAAAGTTAGAGATTTTTTAAATGTTTACAAACTCTTAAGGAACAACAACAACAAAAAAAACTAATTTCCAGGCTAAAATATGTTGGCATAGCTTGCTTAAGCTTTATCAAATTTAAGTCATGGGCATAACATAAAATTGTTTTATGTTAATAAAAATTTCTATGGTACATAAAATCAATAGTTGTCAAGATTAAGCCAAAATCATCGGTTGTCAGTGGTGTCTTTTCTATCAAAAATGATTTATCAAGGGTTATATTAAAATTTAGCTAGCTGTTTTGGTTCAACAAAAGACCACATTCTACTCTATTGCCTCATATTTGGCATCTTAAGTCCAGTGCTTATAACAAAATTAACTCTTAAGATATATACCTTACTTTAAGGTACACCTCAGACTCAAGCAATGTTCCTCATCTGAGAAAAATAATATTCAAGCTCTATGGTTCTGTTTTCAATGTTCTCTGGGTAACTGTTACCCACACAGGTATCTGAACTAATCAAAGATGTTTTCAAACACAGGTACTAAGACTTTATACTGTTTTACTTGTCCTTTTCTGACAATTTCTAGGTTAAATTAATTGGTTGGTTTGTAAGTTAATTGTCATCATTTTCAGGACAGGAAACATGTTATGCCTATACTTATAAATGACAGATGTTTAAATTGTAAGATGTGCCTACTTCGTATGCTTCAGATATATGGCTTATGCTGCCATAGTACCTCAAAAACTTAAAAGATTAGACAAAATGATTTTAGAAGCTCTTGTGCCATTCTTTAACTAAATCTACTTCAGTAATCAAATGTGCTCTTTATGTACCTATATCCAGGCTGGTGTAACTTCCTTTCTAAGTGTGTTAATTACCTATGTAGAAGCCAAAGGCAACTGGAATCATGGGAACAAAAAGGCCAATATTTTAGCCTGTGCTCCCAGGTCATGAAGCTACTGGAGATGATGGGACACTTCTATACTGGCCCCTTGGTAAGTCACCTGTCTTCTGGAGCAGGGAGAATACAGAGACCCAAACAAAATTGGTACACAGTCTGAAACAGGAGAGTCACAATTGAGGAACAATCAGTTCTCCTGTTTTCCCAAAGAAGGAAAAACTACTTGGCCATCACAGCCCTGACTCATCCTAACAGATAAAAAACACCAGTAAGATACAGGGCTACTCCTGGGTCCTTAAAGTCTCTTTGGAGAGCCATTAGTGACCTACAAAATTAATCCTTAATTAAATTTTGGCTATCTATATGGTCTTAAACACTCAGAGAGAAATGTATAACCAAAGATAAAAATACCTTAAATATATAAATGTCCCATTAAGTAATACAACAAGAGCTTTCCAAGAGGGGAAACAAAGGAGACCTTAAGACATCTTTTCCCCATAGTTCTAATTGTATAGTAATAAAAAGACTATAGATGTCAAAAGGGTTATTTAAAAATCTAGAATATATAAATAAGTTCTGAGACCAAAAATACATTTGTACAGTCTTTAATGTGAACCAATAGCTCTATATTATAAAGGTTAAATGGCTCTCTGATTTGGTAGGAGTTGATTTTTCTCTATGCTGATCTCCTTCCCCCTTGTGCTGGTGTCCGGTTCATCAGGAAAACAGCCCCCTTGCTTGTTTCTCGAAGTTTTCTTAGTTTCAGCTGGGGCCCTTTTGAGGTATGATGGGGTGGCTCTCTCCTTAGGGTCTACATCTATCTGAAAATGAGAAGCAGATTCTCCAACGGAGAGTAAGTTAGCACCAGGACAAATGAGATAACCCTTACTTTTTTTTTTTTTATAGAGAATCTACCAAATCAGAGAGCCAGAGCCTCAGAGGCCCCCAACACCTCATCACTGAAGCAGACCAAAAATGAACCCAACATGGCTCAGGGAAATTTTGCGGAAGAGGGGGCGGAAAGAATGTCAGAGTCACATGTTGGGTCATGATATGCAGAGACATTTAGCTTACCCATAACTGTGGGCTAACTCCACAATGCATGACCCGTATACCTCAACAAGGAGGGGCCAAGGGGAGGGGGTAGGTCATGGATGAGCCTAATAATGGTACCAAACTGACTGTATTTGATGAATACAGAACTGACTAATAAAAAAAAAAAAGATTCACTACAAAAAAAAATAATATAATTTATAATTTAATAGTTTGATAATGCATTTTCATCATTTTTGTTTATGTAAGAAATTTATACTGATTTCTAGAATAGGACCCTTTCATGGTGTTTAGTCACCAATGGGGGCAAAAATTCTTTTTCACTCTTCAGTTTTCAGTTAATGTATTCCATGAAGTGATGGTGAGAAAAATTCTGGGAATACCATTAAACGATTCCAATTAATAGATTTAAAGCTTAAAGTTTTAGCAGTGAAAATACTTAGTCTATATTACATAGACAATATTGATTGGAAGTGGTGAATAAGGAAATTTAGGAAAGGGTTTCACCACAGACTCACATTGAAGGACAATCCAAGCAAGGTTCCCTAGCCAACCTTCTTTGAGTGGAGTTGCTATGGACAATTTCAGAGACAATTTTCCAGACTATAATAATGATGGTCACCCAAGCACTGTTCCTGATATCTGGAGACACAGGTATAATAACTAATGTAATAGTGATCAGAGCCCAAACTCTGATTTTGTTATTTCACCAGGTACTTCTCACTTAAAATACCTTTGAAATGTTTTGTGAATGTGCTGAATGCATTTCTTTCCCTCAAAAGTTAACATGCAGACCATCAAGATAAATTCCAATGAGTTTGACTATTCAGCAAATATGTTAGCTTTCATTCACTGAAATATTTATGTGGCTATATGGGATGCTAAGGCTTGTCATTTCCAATATTATAAGTATCTATTACAGATACTGGTCTTGATGCTTAGTTTAAAAAGAAAGGAAACTCTTTTGAGAGTACAGTGCACTGGGAATTTCTACCAATATTTCTCTTCTAAGGTAAAATATATGTTACCTGGATATTGTTTGTTGCATTCTACTTCTCTCTGTCTTCTCTCTTTAAATCTGCATGTGCTGCCTCCACATTGAGAACAGAGAATATTAATTCAAATGTAGCATGGGATGTCTGGCTATTGATATTCATTTGTACTGTGTTGTCTGTGAAGGAAAAGTTCAGAGTGAACGTGGTTATTTGCTGTTAAACTGAATGTGGCTTACTTTTGCTTGTCTGAGAAAATGCTGGAGAATAAATTTGAATGAAGGTGTCCATCCTTCTCAAAAAAAATAAATAAATAAATAAATAAAATAAAGGTTAAATGTTGTGTATATGTTTCTGATAACTCTGCTAATATCTCATCTGTTTTACAAGCCATGGGCCATTTAATGAACAGTTCTGGAAGAAAATCTCATCCAGCTCATCCTCAGATGGTCCGGAGATGATCCAAGCCTGTCTACCTGGATTCCCTCATCCACAAAAAGGACTAGTTTGCTCTGTGCTGACTTCTCATTAACTAGTTACTTTTGTTCTTTCTCCCCAATTCTCTCTTCCAATACTATCTTCCTACACTCCAGTGTCCATTAGAATATTTCCCCTCTCTGGCAGAGACTCTCTAACTGCAACAAATCACCACTTTGTGTCCCATTCAACAGAAAGTAGTAAGGATCTGAAATCTTCATCCTTTGCCATCTAATAGCAATTAGAGTGTCTTCCCATGAGAGGGGGAAATAAAGGGAGATAGAATTAGGGTGACTGGACCCCTGAAGGTAAAACAAAAAAGAAAAATTTTCTTATCTCTTGCTCAGTTCCAAAGAACTGTTTTCCCATGTGTTCTCTGAGTCCCTGGCTCTGCACAGGACAGGCCTCATCCTTTTTGATGCAAGTCAAGTTATGTCTCTCTGCCTGTCCAGCTTTATGCCAACCAGAGCTTAATGCCTGCTCAATATTTCCATAATCAGGACCAGTTGTGTCAAGACACCCACTCTCCTTTGGTGTAAAAGGAGTAACCACCCCATATATAAATATTTCCTCTCCTATTTATTTTTCCCAGTCTTTATTGCTCACAGGAGAATATATACAAGAAAAAAATCTACAAACTCCACCTGTGCCAACCACCAGTGCCAACTGAAAGAGATCTTCATCCATCTACTGGTGGGCCTCAGCATGACCTGTCTCAGGGTGCCTCCGGTGACCAATAGCCTCAAATATCTCCAGAGCAATTCAACTTTCTGGCAGGTGTGGTACTTCAAAACTGTCTAACCTTATACTTCATTACTGCTGAACTTGGGGGGGCATATATGGTCTTAGTACAAGAATATTGTTTTCTTTGTTAATGAATCAAATGTTCTTAATCTGCTTGACTGCTACAAGCCTGAGCACCCCATCACCTGGTTTTCTAGCCCTTTAGTTAGTTCTCCTTAGCCCCTTCCTTACTATGGGAACCCTACTGTTTGTAGCCCCATGACTAATCATATTTCTCAGAAAACAAATAACTAATATTGCTAAGGTTACTACTAATCAGGTCCTTGTATACCATGTAAATCTATCTGGACCTATGGTACATTATAAAGGACTCATTTGGGTGATACTACCCCATTATTAAAACAAAGAGGGAGTTGGGTACTGCCAGGCACAGGCTGGAGCCTTCAAGAGAGGAAGATGAGCTTCCAGGCACAGCCAAGGACCCATGGGCTACAAGAGCCCACTCCCTCTCCAAGACCAGCACACTGGAACTTATGCTCTGCCCATGGCCCTGTAACCTTTGGCCAGTTGCCTAGGAAACTCCTTTTCAGACTTCACACAGCCCATACCCCTGAGGACCCAGATCAGCTGACCCACACAACGCCATTGCCTATGTGCTAGAACGAATGTCCCCATATACTAATTAGGCATCAGAAATAAACTTGGTACATGCAATACCCTTAGGGTCCTCCCCCCACCCTCAGATGCTTATAAACCATTTTCCCTGACAATAAACTGAGAGAGCTGTTCACCAAAACTCCTCCCAAAAGTCTTCTACTTTACTTTACTTTTCTTTTCTTTTTTATTATTATTGATTAGTTTTGTACTCAGTGAATACAGTCAAGGTGGTACCATTGTTAGGCTCATCCATGTCCTACCACCTCCCCCTGTCCCCTCCATGTTGAGGTATAAGGGTAATGCATTATGGAGTTAGCCCACAGATATGGCTAGGAGAAATGTCTCTGCATATCATGACCCAATGTGTGGCTCTGACATTCTTTCTGCCCCCTTTTCCACAAAATTTCCCTGAGCCATGTTGGGTTCATTTTTGGTCTGCTTCAGTGATGAGGTGTTGGGGGCCTCTGGGTCTCTGGATATATGATATGGTAGGAGTTGATTGTTCTCTGTGTTTATCTCCTTCACCCTTGTGCTGGTACCTGGTTCACCAAGAGAACAGCACCCTTGCTTGTTTTGCCAGTTGTTGTTAGTTTCAGCTGGGGCCCTTTTGAGGTATGATAGGACAGTTCTCTCCTTAGGATCCGTGTCTATCTGAAAAATAGAAGCAGATTCTCCAATGGAGACTAAGGTTAGCACACTCCTTCTATGAAACTAGTATCACCCTATTCCAAAACCAGGCAGAGATGCCACAAGAAAAGAAAACTACTGTGTTATTTCCCTGATGAACTTAGATGCAAAGATCCTTAACAAAATCCTTGCAAACCAAATCCAACAACACATCAAAAGCATTATCCACCTTGTTCAAGTGGGATTCATCCCAGGAACACAGGGGTGGTTCAACATATGGAAATCTGTCAATGGAATACACCACATAAGCAAGGTTAAGCACAAAAACCACATGATCATCTCCATAGATGAAGAAAAAGCCTTTGACAAAATACAACATTACTTCATGATCAAATCTTGGAAAGAATTGGCATGGTTGTTTCATATCTTAACATGATAAAGACAAAATACAAAGCTCCTAAGGCCCAAATAATACTTAATGGAGAGAGTCTGGAGGAATTCCCACTGAGATCAGGAACAAGACAAGGTTGTTCACTCTCACCTCTGCTCTTCAATATCGTACTGGAAGTTCTAGATCAAGCAATAAGACAGGAGAAGGAAATAAAAGGGATACAATTTGGAAAGGAAGAAATCAAGTTAGCTCTATTCGCTGATGACATAGTTGTATACATAAGAGACCCAAGAGACTCCATCCCAAAACTCCTGAAGGTGATTAACTCCTATAGCAAAGTAGCAGGATACAAAATCAATGCACAAAAATCAGTAGCCAGAAAGAAATAAGGGGCATGCTCCCATTTTCAATAGCAACAGAAAAATAAAATACCTTGGAATCACGTTAACCAAGGAAGTGAAACATCTATACAACAAAAACATAAAAACACTCAAAAGTCTTTTACTTTTGCATGCTCATCCACCCTGGTTGCCTGGGTGCCTTCAGGGTGAACCATGGCTGGCCCTGGAGCAAGAACCCAAGAACACACAGATTACTATGCCTAGACATCATATTTACATCACCAAGATTATCTTTCCAATTCCTACAAAGGAAAATGACTGCTTTTGTATGTCCTATGTCTTCCTTTAGGTTCATGAGGTTCTCTGCACAAAGCTGTGTCTTAGTCAACTTTGAAGTCCAAAGCCACACAACTTTCTATTAAGCATAAGATGTTTAAAGAACATTTAATAATAAGTATGTGGGTTTGGGAGATGTTTCAGTCGATAAAGTGCTCACTGCTCAGGCCAGAGTACCCCAGTATAGCCCCCAGACTTTATATAAGAAGTCAAAAGATGTAACAGATGTTGCAGTTGTGTTCTTATTGCTGGCATAAGGCACTCAAGCAAAAGCAGTTTGTGGTAGGAAAGGGTTTACTTTGGCTTACAGACTTTAGGGGAAGCTCCATAATAGCAGGAGAATTGTCTGCTGTACATAGGTGCAAACATTGGAGGATAAACTGAACACAGTGAAGGGTAATCTGGCTATAACACCCATTAGCCTGCCCCCAACAATACAGAATGGTTATTAACCCTTGCCTAGCTTCTAATAGCTGCTGGTAACACTGGGAATCTGTGATTTGTGAACACATCCCAATAGTCACTGATACATTCTCACATGCATACCCAACTTCTTCTCTCACTTGCAAAGATAGCCATCTTCCCCTCTATCTTGTAAAAATTCTCAACCTCCCCTCTATCTTGTAAGGCTGCCCAACCTCTCCTCTCTCTTCAAAGAATGCCCAACTTCCCCTCTCCCTTGTAAGAATGCCTAGCCTCTCCTCCCTTATTTAAGGATGCACAACCTGCCCCCTCTATTTTAAGGATGTCCAATCTCCACTTTCCCTTTTAAAGTTACCCAACCTCCCTTCTTTGTTATAATGATACCCAACCTACCATCTCCCTTGTAAGTATGCCCAACCTCTCCTCTCCCTTGTAAAGATTGCTGGGAGAACTCTGCAGCTTCAAGTGGGACCCACACAGGAAATGCAGTATTTTCTTACTACCTCAGTACCCTTAACATCATCACACCTCCCATTATTATCTTCCCATAAGACCACATTTACTCTTTCATAGAATGAGGATCTGACATCTCCATGATCCACTATTAAGTCAATTTTTAAGTGGAACAAGACAAATAAATAATTATTGTGAAATTTTTTGTAAGCTATATCTGTATTAGATAAAGCATCCAGCTATAGAATGGAATAAATCTGTCATAAATGTTCATTGTTGAATAATAATGGGAGCTATCAAGGTGCTCACATACTTTTTATATAAATCAAAATTTATGTATCTATGGATGTGTGTGAGAACATACTTATTGTGGGCATACATATTCTTTGTCTGTTGACAAGACCTAGCAATAGTGACCTTTCAATAGTAATGAAAATACCTAGCACCAAGTTCATGGTTTTTAAGAAAAAACCTCTATTAAGATGAAGGCTCCTTGAAGAAATGGCTGATTTCAAGATGGGACAGGAATGTCAATCATACGACCCAGCCATCCTAGTATTTCTAAGCTAAAAAAAGTAATAGAAACATGATAAAGACATTCATGAAGGGGCTGGAGAGATGGTTCAGTGGTTCAAGACAGTTGCTTGCAAAGAGTGATGATTGTAGAAATACCATATATTTAATGTTTCTAGCTTATATTAATTTGGATGGAATATAGTCAATGTATCTATAAGAAATATAAATGTACCTAGGACTTCTAGTGAAGTGAGAGATGTTGCACTTTCCTCTTCTGAAACTGCAGTGGGAGAGATTCCTCTGATAGAAGCTAACAAGAATTCTTTGACTCTGAGGATGTCCCCTTTGGAAAATATATAAGTACTTTATCTCAGGAGATATCTCCCTGTACTTAATCTTATTTGACAGAGAATCCTGTACTCGTGGATATAAATCTCTCCCCTCTCTAAGTGCAGAGAATTCAGACAAAGGGTTGTAAAAGGTATATAAGTCCATCCCAGTCTGAGTTCAGGTCCTGAGTCAGTTTTTAGAATGATCCAGTAGCGGTCTGCATGTGAATAAAGGCTCTCTCTCTCTCTCTCTCTCTCTCTTGCTCTCACTCTCGCTCTCTGAAGTAGATTTTGCCCAATTATTCTCATTGACTCATTAATTCCTATAAAAAAGCTGGTGATTATTAGCTGGTAAACTGAGTCATGAAAGTCTTACATGCAAACTCCTAGCCCTTTGAGCCACTGGCATGGGCAACTGAGTGCTGTGGGTTAAGGAGGCTCCAAGCAATTTTGAAAGCACACTCCCTAATGGTTTCCAGGGTCCAAACTTGGATCAGTATTCTGTCCTTCCATGGCACCTGAGCTCCTGACAAGACTTGGAAGAGAAAATGGACAGAATCACCAGACAAACACCAGAGGTAGGTCCTGGGGAGGGGGGGACGACCAGAAAGCAAACTGAGATAGAGCCTGATCATGTTTGGGGCCATTCCGAGTAGATCCCATGTGTGTACAGGTTGAAATTGTGGCTTACAGGAGGCTCCATGTGTATTTGGAACTGAAAAGATGGCTCCATGTATATTCAGAGATGAAAGGACTGATCCATGTGTATTTGGAGCTGACAGGATGGCTCCCTGTGCACTTGGAGCTGATAGGACTGCTCCATGTGTATTCAGAGCTGAAAAGATTGTTCCATGTGTATTCTGTGCTGAAAGTATTGATTCATATTTATTCAAAGCTGACAGAACTGCTCCATGTGTAGTCAGAGCTGAAAGGGCTGCTCCATGTGTATTCGGAGTTACTCCATGTATCTACCTAGCTGAAAGTGGGCTCCACATGTATTCAGAGTTGAAAGTTAAAGCTTTACAGGGGGCCAATGGGGGGGGAGCATTAAGAGGCATTTAAAGGCTGGAGAGATGGCTTAGTGGTTAAGACATTTGCCTGCAAAGCCAAAGGAACCCAGTTTGACTCTCCAGAACCCACATAATCCAGATTCACAAGGGGGCATATGCATCTGGAGTTGGTTTGCACTGGCTGGGGGACCTGGCACACCCATTCTCTCTCTCTCTCTCTCTCTCTCTCTCTCTCTCTCTCTCTCTTGCTCTCTTTTTCTCTCTTAAATAAATAAATAAACAAAATATATACTTTTTAATAAGAGGCATTTACATAGTTGTAAGGTTCGGGAGTGACCGAGACCACACAGATCACTCTGAGGCAAAAATGAAAGCTTTTATTCAGGAAAAGCCCAAGCTGCCAGGACTGACTGTCAAGAGCAGAGTACAGTCAACTTGAAATTTCAGATAGTGTGCTATACAGGGTTCTTCAGTTTGGGGAAGGTGAGGAAGGGAAACGTTAAAAAAAAAAAAAAAAACAGATTACTTTAGGGGAGATCTAAGATAGCCAGGGTATGACATCAGAAGAATGACCACAAGATAAGGGGCAGGAAATCATGACCTGGGGGTGAGGCATTGTTAGGCAGTGAAGGGATAATGGCTGGGCAGTTTCTTGAGGAATGTGGATAACCTACTTCCTTACGTCTCTTTCACCAAATGGCAACTCCATTTTGGGAGCTTGTCCCAACCTAACATTCTAGTCTTTTGTTAATGATAAGAGACAAAGGTTAATTTCTTCATGGTGACTGTAGGGGCAATGAGTTCATATTGCAGAGACTGGATAATGCAGTCAATGAGTCTTCCTTCAAGGAAGGTGATAAGGAGATAGTTTCTTGGTGGCTAGAGGTGGCAGGGTGGTGAGAATGATAGCACCAGTGTAGCGTGTTGTTACAACTTGGTCCAGAGCAAAGCAGAGACTTTTCTAATACCATCCCTGGTTTCAGTGCAGTCACTGGCAGATATCTGTTATAGAAAAGATGAGGGAGATGGGCTCTGTGCACCCTGTGAGAAGACAGAAGGGAGAATAAAGGAACTTGTTACTCTTGTCAACAGCTATGACATCAAACCCAAGGGATAAAGGTAGGATGAGCATTCAGAGGCTAGGGATAGAGGGCTTTAGGCAAGAGAGGAGGCAGAGGAGCACTTTGGGATCAGGGGAAGAATAGAAACACAAGAGAATTTAAGTTTGAGAGTGCCCATTGGGGTGGCAGTGTACTTAACCCCAGATGAGATAGGGTAAGGGCTAAGGAAGGAGGGAGCCCCAGGAATAGCTCTGATTCTGGCTAAGGCAAGTGTGAGGAGCTGGATCCAGGGTACGTGAAGTTAATCAGGGACAGGCAGAGGCAGAAAGCATGAGTTAATGTTAGAGTTTAGTACTGAAAGTCAACATCAGACAGGGGAGCCTATTAGTCTGACTCATTGTTTATATTGTAGCTATATTTTGTAGTTACATTTTTCTCACTGGGTGATCAAGACAATTTAGGCTGCCAGAATTAACTGTATATCTTGGAGGTCAATAATGGCACTCTAGGAGAGACTTTTAGCAACCTGCTAGGAATTCTATGATTCTCAGCACTGTCATCTGCTAGGATAAGTCAAATTCATGCTGACCAACTGGCCCTCCCACTGTTGGGAAACCTGGAGGACTGATTTTCCTCCAATGTGACTCTCCTGTTGCAGATACACTGACTTGGATTTCATCTCTGGGTCTCCACATCCTCTCTGATCAAGAAGACAGGGAACTTACCAGGAGCTAGAAGTTAGTGCTATCCCATCATCTCCTGTGGCCTTCTGACCCAGGAGCAGAATCCAAATGATTTTGGCTCTGACATGTGGTTATTAATCACTCAGAGAGACTGTACATATCTGATTAGAAAACAGATTAGTTAAAAAGTGTACAGAGCATATCGGGTTAGTGAAGCAGAACTGGCTAGAGAATGACACAATAGTTTAAGATCATTCTGATTAATATTTAAGTTTAGTTGTCAGGTGACAGTGTAAGCTATATTTGGAACATAGAAAGCATACACATTCTATCTTTTAAGTATCTGAGAGTTATAAATATAAGCAGAACATCTTAGTAGTCCTGAAAACAACAATTTATCAATAGCTGTAAGGCAATTGATTTTAATATAGAAATTGTATTCCAGAAAAAGACAGGACAGTATTATAATTTAGCATCTGTGTTTGAAAACAACTTTGGCTAGTCTGTATAGCAAGGTAAGTACCAATTACACCCCAAATTTGAAGTATAACAACAATTTAAGATTATTTTTCTAGGGCAGTTTGCAGTCAGGTTCACATTGCTGGTAGAAATCATCCAGCTAAGAGAAGCTTGTGGGCAAAAGAGGTTTATTTTGGCTTACAGACTTGAGGGGAAGCTCCATGATGGCATGAGCAGAAGGTGGACATCACCCCCTGGCCAACATAAGGTGTACCAAAGCAACAGGACAGTGTGACAAACACTGTCAAGGGGAAACTGCCTATAACACCCATAAGCCTCCCCCCACCACCCCAACAATGCACTGCCCCCAGAAGGCGTAAATTCCCAAATATCCATCAGCTGGAAACTTAGCACTCAGAACACTTAAGTTTATGGACCTGAGTCAAACCACCACAGGCAGGAAACATGTCTTAAGTAGAAATATCTCTATAATTAATAAACGTAAGATGTCAGAAATGAGACAATTAATTAAGTGAAACCTTGACTGAGACTGATTATACATAGCTCAAGAATAAAATTAAACTTGGTCATTGTTGAGATACATTAGAGAATATGACAGACACGAAGTAATTTCTTAAATAAGTACCTTTTACCATTGAACAATTTTAAGGTTTATCTAAAGAAATATTTATTACTATTACATGAAGCTTAGACAAACTATATTAACATTGTTTGTATACAGTGGATATCCCTAAGACATGGGGAGCTTCTTCAGTTTTTCTTATAATGAAATTACAATAAGTCACTTTTTATAAGACTTAGATTATAACCTCAGTGATAATCACCCAGCAAAACCAGCATGAACAAGACAAGAACCATCTTAAAATTACAGAGGTTTAGCCAGGCATGGTGATGCATGCCTATTGATATTCAAGTGTCATGGACTTTGTATAAACCAAATTACAATATTCTGGTATCTGGAAAAGTCTGGTATCAACAAAAAGTAGAGTTTACAGAAGTAAGTCACATGAGGCTAGAGAGGAAGTTATGAACAAAATATCTGATGACAGAATTTAAAATTAAACAAGAAATCTATATTATGTAGTAACATTTTTGGCTTAAATATAAAGATAATGAAAAATTTTATAATTTTTAAAGTTCATCAGAAGTGGAATGTCTTTATGTAATATATGCATATATATTCCTAATGAGGAGATTTAGCATTTTTAAAAGCTAAGTAAGCTGTCCATCCAATCTATAAGTCAGTTTCTGAAATTATTTTAGTTATTTTTAATATACCCAAAGAACAGAGGAACTGGATTAAACTGCCATGATCTAATGAAAAAAGGAGACAAGTTTCATTGTAAAGGGAAGGAATGAGGATGCTAAGGCCACTTGTCACTGAAAACAATCTTTAAAACAATTTCCAAATGATTTTCCAAATCTACTATGTGCATCTGGCTTTGCAAATAAGCACCTTTAGTTGCTGAGCCAAAAAGAAATATTTTAAATCTCTTCTAAATCAATTACTTAAAACTATACTGAATTCCAAGAATACACAAAATTTTATGACACAACCTATAAGTATTTGAACCTTAACCAACTCTGTAATTGTGCCTGTTATACTTTGGTAAACTTGTTCAGTAATGATATTAAAATTAAAGTATTAAGACTGATTGATGGAGCAATTGAGGAATTAAATCTTTATATATATATAGGTACCACATAAGCCAGATACACATGGTGGTGCATGCATCTGGAATTTATTTGCAGTGGCTAGAAGCCCTGGAATGCCCATTCTCTCTCTCTCTCTCTCTCTCTCTCTCTCTCTCTCTCTCTCTCTCTCTCCTTCTCTCTCTGTCTGTAATAAGTAAATAAAAGTAAAATCTTAAAAAAATGACAACTACAGGTGAGAGAAACAAGTTTCTGTGTAAGATGGCAGCATAGGAGACATGCCAAAGCAGCCTAGGGATGGATTTAAGCAAAACCCCAGAAAAATACAGTCTTCTTCTAAAAAGTGAAGGAGTATAGGTTATTCTTAGACACAGCGGGGAAGCCAGAGAGACCAAGATCCACCAGAAAGGAGGAAAATGGCTAGAATCCCACTGAGGTACATGTGGCCCACCAATCTGCATGATCTGTGCACCGGCCCAGCACTGCCCCACCAGGCGCCGTCAAACAGTGGCAGCAGCAGAGGCCAAACAAGGGGATTTTTCTGCTTCATCAGCTTCCTTGCAAAGTTAAGAAATCTGAAGATCAACTAAGGAGCTTCTGAAAGGGGTACAGGTGGAACTGCATGAGCAACTCCAGGAGTCTGAACTCTCCCATTCCCCACAATTAGAGCTGTGAAACTCCAGCATTCAGCCCCTGGTGGCAGTGCAGCCAGCACAGCTGATTAGAATTCCAGCTCCACAGCAAAACATGGAGGGATTGAGGTGGACATTCAGCATTTTTGAGATTGGAAGCCATTCCAAAAGGTAATGAGGGCAGCTGACAAAAAAAGAAAAAAAGAAAAAAAAAAAAAAAAACAGCTACATAGGCCTGCATTAGAAGAGCTAATCTTTCTTTCCTTGTCAGGGCACGTTATGACTAGTAGCAAGGTAGAAATGGGGATTTCAAGATATCCAGGACACTATTAAAAGACTGAACAAACTTTCAGGGTATAATAGGAGAAGAATTTCAATCCAGAGGCTTAGTAGATGTTTTCAACAAAATCATAGAAGAAAAATTTCCATAAATTGGGAAAGAAATGCCAATGCAGATACAAGAAGCTTTTAGAAAATGAAACAGACAAAACTTGGAAAGAACCTCTCCTTGCCATATTATAATTAAACTACTAAGCATGCAAAGAAAAGAAAATATATTGAAAGCAGTTAAAGAGAGAAGCAAGTCAACAACAAAGGTAAGCCCATCAAAATAACTGCAGATAACTCAACACAAACCTTAAAACTCAGAAGGGCTTGGAGTGATGTATTCTAAGTTCTAAAGATAACAACTGTCAACCAAGATTGCTTTATCCAGCAAAGCTATTATCCAAACTGATGGAGAAATAAGAATGTTCCACAATAAAAAGAGGCTAGAGGAATTTGTGACAAGTAAACCAGCTCTACAGAAAATACTTGAAGGAATTCTTCATGCTGAAGAGAAAGCAAAACACACACAGGAGTAAATAAGAAAAATAAACCACACTCAAATAACAGTTAAAACACACAAGTAAGGGGAAAATAGGAAACACTACAAAATAAGGAGAATGCTGAGAATAAATGCATACCATTCAATAATAACTATTAATATCAATGCACCAATAAAAAGACAGAGGATTGCAGACCAGATTAAAAGACAGGATCCTGTCATTTGTGGCTCCAGGAAACTCATCTCTCAATAAAAGACAGACACTGTCTGAGGGTGAAAGGATGGAAACTGGTATTTCACGCAAATGTGCCTAGGATAGAAGCAGGGTTACTATCCTAATATATGATAGGATATACTTCAAACCAACATTAGTGAGGAAAGATAAAGTAGGTCATTTTATACTGATTAAAGGAACATTCCAACAGGAGGACATTACAATCCTAAACATATATGCACTTAACATGGAGGCTCCCAATTTCATCAAACAAACACTATTAGACCTAAGGTCACAGATAACATCAAACACAATTGTAGAGTGTGACTTCAATACCCCACTCTCATCAATTGACAGGCCATCCGGGCAAAAAAATAAAGAGAGAAACATCTGAATTAAATGATGTCATGGAACAAATGGACCTAAGAGATATGTATTAAACATTCCATCCAAATGCTGCAGAATATACATTTTTCACAGCTTCACATGGAACATTCTCTAAAATAGATCACATATTAGGATACAAAGCAAATCTCAACAAAATCAGGAAAATTAAAATAATCCCCTGTACTCTATCTGACCACAATGGGATTAAACAGCAAATCACCAACAAGAAAAGCTACAAAGCATACATAAATACATGGAGACTAAACATTATGCTATTGAATGATCAATGGGTCATTGAAGAAATCTAAAAGAAAATCAATAAATTCATAGAATCAAATGATGGTGATAATACAGCACAACAAAATGTTTGTGACATGATGAAGGCAGTCCTAAGAGGGAAATTTATACCTCTAAGTGCCTATATTAAAATAAACAATTTAATGCTTCACCTTAAGGCCTTGGAAAAAGAAGAACAGGGCAAACCACAAATCAGTAGATGGGAAGAAATAATAAAGATTAGGGCCAAAATTAATGAAATAGAAACCAAAAAAACAATCCAAAGAATCAATGAAACAAAGAGTTGGTTCCTTGAAAAGATGAACAAGATTGATAAACCCATAGCAAATCTGACCAGAAGGAGAGAATAGACAAAATAAATGAAATCGGAGATGAAAAAGGCACCACTAAAACTGATAACAAAGACATTCAGAAAATTATAAGGACATACCACAAAAATATATATGCCTCTAAGTTTGAAAATCTAAAAGAAGTGGATGATTTCCTTCATTCATATGATCTACAAAATTAAATCAAGATGAGATAAAATATTTAAATATATCTATGACAAGTATGGGGATCCAAGCAGTTAAACAAGTCTCCCAACTAAAAAAAGTCCAGTCCCAGATGGATTCACTGGTGAATTTTACTAGACCCTTATGGAAGAACTAACAGCAATGCTTCTCAAACTTTTCCATAAATTAGAAAAGAAAGGAATTCTACTGAACTCCTTCTATGAAGCCAGAATCACCCTCATACAAAAACCAGACAAAGACAGAACAAAAAAAAATTACAGACCAATCTCCCTCATGAACATAGATGCAAAAATTCTGAACAAAATATTGGCAAACAGAATACAAGAATATATCAAAAAGATTATTCACCCCAAACAAGGTGGCTTTATCCCAGGGATGCAGGGATGGTTCAACACATGCACACAGCACCAGGTAGGGTTCAAATTTGTTAATCCAGGGGGGAATAAAGCAGACTTTGAAAAACAGGACACTCCTTGGGCACTCAGGCCCCTTCAAAAGAATTGACATTCTTCCTGTTGCCCCAGCGCAGGTCAGCTAGCCCAGTCTCAAAGGTTGTAATCTCTCAGTTGCAGCTGAATGGTCAGCAGTTCACCCAAAAATTTTTCTTTCTGTGCCATATCCCTCTGCTCACACCAGTTCATTTCTACACAAAGCAACCCTGAACAACTTCTGAGGACATGGGCATAACAACAGGCTTCTCACACAAACTGCTAGCCCAGTCCAAGCAAAGCTCTTTCTCACCCTCATAAGCCAAACCTCACAGTCCATAGTTCTTACTGCATTCAGGTCTTGCAGCTCAGACCAGAATAGTCCATCAAGCTGTACTTACAGGACTGCAAGGCATCTCTTAGGCCAAGGTTTCAAATCCTCCCATATTCCTCCTGAAAATCAGCTCCAAAAGGCCAAAGCCATAGAGTCAGGTGTCTAGCAGCAACTCCACTCTTGGTGCCACTTTACTGTTGCAGTCAGGTTCACATTGCTAGAAGAAATCACCCAAGTAAGAGCAGCTTGTGGGAAAAAGATGTTTACTTTGGCTCACAGGCTCGAGGGGGAAGCTCCACAATGACAGGGGAAAACGATGGCATGGGCAGAGGGTGGACATCACCCCCTGGCCAACATAAGGTGGACCATAGCAACAGGACAGTGTGCCAAATGCTGCCATGGGGAAACTGGCTATAATACCCATAAGCCCTCCACCAACAATACACTCCCTCCAGGAGGAATTAATTCCCAAATATCCATCAGCTGGGAACCTAACATTCAGAACACCTAAGTTTATGGGGGTCACCTGAATCAAACCACCACAGTATGTAAGTAGAAGAACAGATTACAGGCCTAAGTGAGGTCAGGGGAAGAGATTGCATAAAAAAAGGCTTGGGGGGGGGAGGTCAATCAAAATTCAAGATATTCTGAATAAGATATATGAAAACCTACTTTCTTGATAATGGCACATCCAGAGGCCATAATAAATTGTTACTAGAAAATTTTCAGTGCCAGGGATGGGATACCTTCCAGTGAGTTGTTGGCCAGGTCCCTGTTTCCTCCAAAACATTATAGGCTATTGACAAGGCCCTTGGTTCCCCATGAGATAGAGATGGTAAGACCCTATTGCTGAAGACATCACATGCCTGAGTGGCAAAGTCACTGAGAAATCAAGGTGGTACTGAGCAGAAAACCTTCTTCCTGTAGCCCAGCAAACTGAAAGCTGGAAAAAGCTGCACTGTATGCAGCCTTATGGGAGACAGAATCATCAGTGGTGAAAACAGTGGACACTGTAAGCCTCAAGTTTGGCCAGACAGGCCAAATGACTGAATGATTGCAATAGTGGTATGTCTGCTCTGGGGGAAACCAGCTGCTCTCTAATTGGACTGAAGGCCTGCTCTATGGGAGGAAATACATGCCTGGTACTGAAAACCTAATCAAAAGCCTATGGCAGGGGAGATCATGAGCCTTAGAGGTATAAAGCCTGCTCTTGTCTGGATAAATGCATATAATATTCTCACCAAATTGCCCTGAAAGAACTACACTTAATTAATGCTACTCTCACTTCCGGTTAGAGAAGCTTCTCTTTTCTGATGGCGATGATCATTGGGATGACCCAAAAGGCAACATAGTGCTGAGAAGAAGGGACGGAGGAGTGTCCAGCCCTGAAACATCTCACCCCACTATTGCTCATAGTCCATTGTGGAAGAGGTGGCAGAAAGAATTTAAGGGCCAAATAAAGGGTACCACTCCTTACATACAACTGTCTGGACAGAAATTAGCCTTGATATCCATGACCTTGCAGTGCCTAGCAATACCTACATAAGACCCTCATAATAGGAGAAATATAGATGACATCAAATTAAAAGAGAGACTAATGGAGAGAAGGATTGGATATGATGTAGAGCAGAGTTATGAAGGGGAAAGTGGTGAAGGGAAGGAAAATACCATGGTTTATTGACTGTAAGTATAGAACTTGTCAATAATAATATAATATATATTAAAAAGGTTGTTAATTAAGATGATGAAAAGATAACACCTTGATGTTTCTCTCCAAAATCGTATTTGTTAACCAGTTAGATCATGGTATCCAGGTTATAAATTATGCCATGCCTCAAGAAGGTAAGGTTAAGGATTCAGCTAATAATGTTAATATATAAAATTAAGATACTAATAAAAAAGTACTTTACTTACTTGGTACAGGGATAATATTTAAAGATATCAAAGGATGTCAAACTAAAAGTACTAAAGGTTTAGTTATTTTTGTAAAGTTTTCTATAACCACACAATTATGAGCTTTGCATCATTGGGCCTAATGTTGTCTGTTGAAATGAATTTCCCTATTAAATGGGGTTTTGTGTAAGAGGAATGGTATGGAATGAAAACAATATATATGAAGAGGAATTTATGTATTATATCAACATAGCCAGTTTGTTCACTGGGAAAACATACAAGTTTAACATTCATGCAAAACTCTAAATTGGGATTATTGAATGTTTCCCTGGAAAAAGAAAATAATATCTTAAAAGGAAGAAGTCTTATTGTTACAAACAAAAGAACATATAATCAGGAGTTAATTTAAAAAACAAATCTGGGCTGGAGAGATGGCTTAGCGGTTAAGCACTTGCCTGTGAAGCCTAAGGACCCCGGTTCGAGGCTCGATTCCCCAGTACCCACGTTAGCCAGATGCACAAGGGGGCGCACGCATCTGGAGTTTGTTTGCAGTGGCTGGAAGCCCTGGCACGCCCATTCTCTCTCTCTCTCTCTCTCTCTCTCTCTCTCTCTCTCTCTCTCTCCCTCCCTCCTCTCTGTCACTTTCAAAGAAATAAACAAAAGAAATTAAAAAAAAAAAACAAATCTAAAGTTCTGTTTCAAAACAACTTTTATAAACATCAATATATAGCCATAGCTAAGAATAAAATTGGACTTACTAAGACTTGAATTTTAGTTATGGGATGTTTGTTGGCCTTTGAGCGTAACTTGTATTTCCATATCATCCTTTTTAAGAGTTAGAACCCATAATAATTTGGAGAATGAATATTAACTCAATCTCACTTCTCTATGCTGGAAATGCATAATATGGAGTTATAAAATCTTTATGCTTATGGGCTAGGCCTTGGACAACAATAAGAGGAAGCTCAGAAAGTCAGATATAGTTAAAAATAACTTTTACATTAGTATGTGATGGCATTGGGATTTTAGCTTTGCAGCATAAAAGACATAAACCTGTAAGCTAATATGTAATGTGTCCTATTGGCAAAATTTAGATATTGATCTCATCATAAGAAATATTTCAAGAAATAAAGTATGCAGAGCACTGCTTCAAGAAATAACTCTTAAATAAGACTTGATCAAAGGTAAATATATTTAAATGTAGCTTAACCTTTCGAAATATTTATAATTACTCAATTTTAATAGGGTAATATATATTAAAAAGGTTGTTAATTTAGATGATTAAAAGATAACACCTTGATGTTTCTTTCCAAAATACATATTTGTTAGTCATTTAGATCGTGGTATCCAGGTTATAAATTGTGATTGCCATGCCTCAAGAAGGTTAAGGCTTCAGCTCACTAATGTTAATCTGTGCTTGGTTCTGTTTGTAACTCAACTAAATTAGCTAGGCTCGTATGTCAACCTTTTAACTATTAAAAAAAAAAACTGAGCCTGAGCATCAAGGTTTCCTCATTAGTATTTAATCTGCTATTAGAAGATTATTATACATAAATATACTGTAATTATGAGATGTCCCTGTCTTGTTCATGTTGGTTCTGCCAGGTAGTCATTGCTGAATTTATCTTATAATATTTATAAAAATGATTTAGTTATTGTGAACTGCCATAAATTGAGTCATAAATATGCCCAATTGTTAGTGGTGCTTACTTACAAGATTATGTCTGTTGGAATCTCTCTAATATATCTAAAATTCAAACTAGTTTAGCTCATCAATAACCAGCTCTGCTTTATTCTTAAGCTATGAGTAATCAAAGTCTCAGTCAAGGTTTTAGTTAGAGAGTTGTTTCATTATTGGCCTCTTAAGTTCATTGCTTATAGATATATGGAAACTTAAGACATGTTTCCTGCTCTAGGACACAACCTCATGTCCAAATGATTTTTATTGATGATAAAATATTAAACTCTGCTGTTCTGGTCCAGTTTCTTTAATGCATTTCATTTTTTATTTAGTTTTATGCTCAGTGTATACTGTCAAGTTGGTCCTATCATTAGCCTCCTCCCTGTCCTCCCCCCTGCACAGGGACCCTCCTCATTGGGAACTGTAGGTCGTGATTTGGGCTTAGCCATCAGTTATAGGTAGGAGACAATGTCTTTGTGTATCATGACCCAACATGTGGCTCTGACATTCCTTCTGCCCCCTCTTCCACAAATTTCCCTGAGCCATGTTGGGTTCATTTTACATCTGCTTCAGTGATGAGGTGTTGGGGGCCTCTGAGGCTCTGGCTCTCTGATTTGGTAGGAGTTGATTTTTCTCTGTGCTGATCTCCTTCCCCCTTGTGCTGGTATCCGGTTCATCAGGAAAACAGCCCCCTTGCTTGTTTCTCCAATTATTCTTAGTTTAAGTTGGGGCCCTTTTGAGGTGTGATGGGCAGGTTCTCTCCTTAGAATCTACATTCATCTGCAAAAGAGAAGTGAATTCTCCAAGAGAGAGTGAAGTTGGTGCCAGGTAAATGAGGTAACCTTTGTTGTTTACAGAGAGTTTAGTAAGTGTAGGCCCTCTTTTAGCCCACAATTGGGAGTTTGGTAATGGGGTCTGGGCTCATTTTCGATATGGTTCTGACTTGATTCACAGCTCCAGCTTTGGTATCTGTTCCACTGAGCAGATGAGTTAGCCAAATCAAAAGCAGTTGGTTTCCCACCATGCCTGTGTGCTGCTAATGCACTTGTGTGAGCATCATGTCAGGTTATTTGTTGATGAGCAGTTTAGACCATGAGTTACTTGGACAGTAATTAGTCATTTTCCTCCAGTTGCTCATGTAGCACTTTCTGGCACTAGACGTGCTAACTGTCTGGAGAATGACTCTCTTCCAGCTTCCAGCCATGTCACTCCATGATCCCTACCAACAGCATATGGTGTCTTCAGCAGTAGGGTCTTACCAGTATCCTTTGGTGGGTCAACAAGTACTGTGACAGAAATCTGTCTTCTTTTGGGAAACCTTGTAGGTCTCTCTGATCAAGAGCTCATTGAGGATGATAGCCACATGCTGGTACTGGGAGTTTCAGGTCAGAGCCCAAGAAGAGAAGGAAGAAAAAGATAAGTAATATAAAAGAGATAGAGAGAAGAAAGAAAAGAGAGAGAGAGAGAGAGAGAGAGAGAGAGAGAAACATGAGAAGATTAAGGTCAGTCTTCATCATACCCTCTCCAGGGCTTAGTGATTGTGGTGTTCCCTCTAAGGGTCTGGTGAAGGTTCAACCATTTAGTCTGTCTTGTAGGATGTAGAATTTTATGGTATCATTGCTGTTTAGGTCCAGTTTTGTGTCCCCCACTGCCACCCTTACCCTCCCCTCCATCTCCACCCACCCTATTGTCTGGTCCTCAAGATGCTTATTAGGTATGTTAATATCTTGGGTAAATTCAGGTTAGGAGCTATAGATGAGTGAGAATATGGAATTATTATCTTTCTGTGATTGGGTAAGTTCACTGAGAATGATCTGTTCCAGCTTCAACCATTTTCTTCAAATTTCATTGTGTCATTTTTCCTTACTACTGTGTAGAATTCCATCATGTAGATATACCACATCTTAGTTATCCATTCATCTAATGATGGACATCTGGGTTGATTCCAGTTCTTAGCTATTATGAATTGAACAGCTATACACATGGTTGAGCAAACCTCTCTGAACTGAGGCATGGAGCTTTTAGGATAAATGCCCAGTAAGGGAATAACTGGGTCTGTTGGTAACACCATAGTCAACTTTTTAAGGAGTCTCCATATTGCTTTCCAAAGTTGTTGTACCATCTTACATTCCCATCAACAGTGGATGAGGGTTCCTATTTCCCCACATCCTCATCAGCATTTTCTTTTATTTGACTTTTTACTGTTTGCTCTCCTTACTGGGGAAAGGTGGAATCTCATAGTTGTTTTAATTTGCATTTCCCTGATGATTAGGGATGATGAACATTTTCTTAAGTGTGTGTTTGCTATTTGTATTTCTTCCTCTGAGAACTACCTGTCCAGTTCTTTGCCCCATTTTGTGAATGGGTTGTCTGACTTTTTATTATTTAGGTTTCTGAGTTCTTTGTAGACTCTAGAAATTAGGCCTCTGTCAGTTTGATATTCAGCAAATATTTTCTCCCAGTCTGCAGGTAATCTATTGGCTCTACTTATTGTATGTTTGTCTGTAAAGAAACCTGATCCAGTTTTAATAAGGTTGTTTTCAAACAAAGATGCTAAGTTATTATACTGACTTGTATTTTCCTGACATAAAGATTCTAGATCAAAACAACTGATTTAAAGTTGTTGGTTAAACAACTGTTTTCAGGGCTATTGGCATGTGCTGCTCTACTTATAACTGACAAATATTTCTTAGACAAAATATGTATGCTTTCTATGTTGCAGATATGGTTTATTGTCACCTGACAACTAAATTTAAATATTAATCAAAACGATTTAAACTTTTGCATTATTCTCTAACCTGATTTGATTTATTAACCTGATATGGTTTTAAATTCTTTGTTCAGATCTGTTTTGCTAATAAGGGATGTATAGTTTCTTGGAGTGATTAATAACTAAATGTAGGAGCCAGATCCAGCTGGAAACATCAGAGTTAAGAGGATAACCAATAGTTTGGTTCCTATTCCCAGCTGAACAGGCTATAGGAGACGATAGGACATTTCTAACCTCTAGATTCTGGAAAGTTACCTGTATTCTCGGTCAGAGAGGACATGGAAACTCAAATCCAGTAAATGGTCTCAAGTCAGTGTACATGCAGAAGGACAGTCACAACAGATGCTTATAAAGGAAGCCACATGGTCAGCATGGCCTTGACTCATCCTAGCAGATGACACAATAGTGAGAGTCCTGGAGCTCTTCACAGGTCCCTATGATTCTCTCCTCCTGAGCCATAACTAACCTCTAAAATGCAATGTATTGATAGTTATGGCTACCTGTATGGTCTTAAACACCCAGTAAGAGAATACAACTACAAAATGTTAGAATATAAATGAAAATTCAGACTAATAGGTTCCTTTGTCTGATGTTGGCTTATATTACTAAGCTCTTATATTAAATGACACCTTCTTTAGCCTTTGACTGTCTCTGATTAATTAGCCACTGTTTTATTCAAATAAAACAAAAGGGGGGGCTGGAGAGATGGCTTAGCAGTTAAGTGCTTGCCTGTGAAGCCTAAGGACCCTGGTTCAAGGCTCGATTCCCCAGGACCCACATTAGCCAGATACACAAGGGGGCGCACACATCTGGAGTTCGTTTGCAGTGGCTGGAGGCCCTGGCGTGCCCATTCTCTCTCTCTCTGTCTCTCTGTCTGTCTCTTTCTCTCTCTGTCTGACACTTTCAAATAAATAAATAAATAAATAAACCAAAAAAATTTTTAAAAAGGGGAAAAAACTAAGAACATAAAATGCCCAAGGGTTAAATTCACTCAGAAAAGGTACAATGAGTAATAATGCAAATTCTTTAAAAGCAGATAACTTAAGAAGGAAAAAAGAAGTATACATAACCTGATCTACAATGATGGCTCAGGATGGGATGTTTGACCAGGCTGTGATCAGCCCAATTGGAGGGGTATATTAGACAACCAAAAGATTGTCATTACTTGTTATGTTTACCTAGTGGTTACCAATTTGTAATTGGTCCACTCTTTCTGCATTATGCTTTGTTATGATGAAATTGCTTGCCTTGATATCATGTGTTAAAATATGTAGCTTGTTTTGATTTTATAGGATTTATAGTTATCAAGCACTCCTAAATCTCAGATGAGGCTTGAAGCTTTAGAACTATCTTAAAGTCAGTAAAAGATTATGGAGACTTATAATACTAATCTAAATACAGTTTACATTATGAGAAAGTCATGAGCCTATGAAAAAATTAATAGTTTAAATGTGTGGGCCCATAAAATCATACCTAAATCTTGTCTCCAATGGATAGAGCCCCACCAAGGAAAAAGGTGTGTTTGGAACAAAGCTGGATCCCAACCCTAAGGTTTAAAAATACTAGTGATGCTGGTTGTTTGATGGTGTTCCCTTGGAATTTGGAAAACAAAGAGATTCACTTATCCCTAGAAAACTGGACACCTCCCCACCAGCCTGGGATATGATCTAAATAAAAGATTGAAAGAAGTAGCCACCCCAGCTAGTTTGGACTGGGCCCACATAATGTAATGTCACTCTAACTGCTATTAAAGTTACAGGTGCCACTCTGTGGCTCCATCACACAGGTAAAGAAGGCCCACACTGCTGAAGGGAGCTTATCTTGGATGACACAACAATGTCCACACTAGCCACTCTGAATCACACTACGGAGGTGCCAGGAACACTCCAAAGATCTGTAGCTCTGCTCTGAACACACCTGGTAGCTGGCCAGTTTATGTACAGCTGAAGCTTGAGGATCTACAGGCCCACACCAATCACACAACCAGGAGCTGATTGGCCCATGCATCCTAGAAGCTTGAGGAAGTCTATGGAGGATATTTATGGACCATCATCATGATGCCACTCCATCCAATTATGACTGGCATTGGTGCCATTGCTGGTAAATGGCCCTGCGAGGTTAAAACTTGGGGAAAAATAGCTGTAGCCCTCTTCTATTCTTCTACATAATTACAGGAAACACATTTGGAGGGGCCATCTTTTGTTGTACTATATCAAGCTATACAGTACTGGTTGTCTGCTAAATTCATGGATAACCTACACAAAATAGTCATGATATTGATAAACCTACAAAAGCAGCTAAGTTCCCTGGCCAATAGGTCATACAGGACCAGAGAGGCTTGAATCTGCTTACAGCTGAGAAAGGAGGACTATGCTTACTTTCAGTAAGAAATGCTACTTTATACAAACAAATCTGGAGTTATTATAAATAGAGTCCAGAGATTTAAAGAAAGTATGGATAAAGGAGAGAAAATTAATAAATTCCTGGTTATCATGGGACAGCTATTGGTCATGGGCTAACTGGTCTATGTCTCTGATCAGACCACTAAATAAGAACTTTTTAGGATTATTATTTGGGCCTTGCATCTTGGACCTCCAAAGTAGATGTATCATTAGATGCTGTCAGTCCAGTGGCTTATTATAGCCCAATGAAACAAGAAAACTTAGATTTATAAAAGTTTAATTCTTTTATATAAAATTGACAAAACTTCAAAAAGGGGGAAATTATTGAAGGAATAACATATATTTAATGTTTCTAGCTTATATTAGTTGGGATAGAATATAGTCAATGTATCTACAAGAAATGTAAATGTACCCAGGACGCTTTTAGCGAAGTGATAGATGTTGCACTTCCCTCCTCTGAAACTGCAGAAGGGGAGATTCCTCTGATGGTAGCTAACAAGGATTCTATGATTCTGACCTAACCCCTTTGGACAATATAAAACTACCTTATCTTAGGAGACAGTTGCCTGTACTTAATCTTACTTGACAGAGAACCCTACATTCATGGATGTAAATCTCTCTCTAAGTGAGGGAGAATTCAGACAAAGGACTATAAAAGGTATATAAGTCCATCACAATGTGAGTTCAGGACCTCTGTAAGTTTTTGCTCATGAATAAAGGTCTTACTCTCTCTGAAGTAGATTTTGCCTGATTAGTCTCATTCACTCAATAATTCCTATAACCTGATGACCCAGGTTCAATTACCCAGTATCCACATAAATCAGTTGCACAAAGTGGCACACACATCTGGTGTATTTTTAATTTTTTAAAATTTATTTGCACACTCATGTGCATGTGTGTGCATGTGTGCATGTGTGTGTGTGTGCATGTACATGCGTGTGGGGGTACAAAGTAGGACCCTTGTCACTATGAATTAACAGTGGATGGTTGCACCACTTTTTGTGTCCAGCTTTATATGGATAATAGGGAATTGAACCTGGCCTTGTTGGTACACTTTGCAAACAAGCACTTTTGACTACTTAGCCACCTTCCCAACCTCAGTTCCAAAGTACTTTATAAAATATTTTGTTTTCATTATTTATTTATTTATTTATTAGAGGGTCAGAGAAGCTGCACATGCAAGGGCCTCTAGCCACTGCAAACTAACTCCAGATGCATGTGCAACCATGTGAATCTGGCTTATGTGAGATTTGGGGAATCAACCCTGGATCCCTAGGTTTCACAGGCAAGAATCTTAACTCCTAAGCCATGTATACAGCCCTCCAAGGTACTTTAGAAGAAGAAAACAAAAATTGTAACTTGAACACACTTATTTGGGAAATACTGGCATTTCCTCTCCCCAGAGAGTTCATACCATGGTCACTCTAGTTCATTAACTGATATGACAATACTGGCTATGGACTGTAGCTGCCTTCATCACTCATTTGGCCTATACTTACATGTGACAATGATAGAAGGGAATTAAAAGGCAATATTTCCCTTTTCACAAGCTTCCATTATAGATGTAGAAGCAAAAAGCACACAAAACATAAAAAATACATGGTGGGAAAATAAAAGACATTGAGGCTATTAGTGTAGCTAGGAGTTCAGGAAAACATCACATAAAAGTTAATACTTGAACTAAATATAAACTTTAAGAAACATTGTTTGACAAGTGGACAAAGTTTACTTCTAACCCAAAGAACCTACAGAAACACAGGTCTATGGAAGAACAAAGTTCCACCACAAGGGATGCAGAGAGATTTCAGCACCACAGTGAGGGAGGGACAGAGAATAAGGAAAGGGATGGTGGACAGGTGCAGGACTGGTCACATGGACCCTAAGGTGACTACATTTTTCTGATGAAGTTCAAAGGTCATTGGGAGAGTCTGAGCAGATCTGAGAGTTTGATCTGTATCATTACTGGATGCATTCTGAATTCATGGTGCAGAATACACTCCATCACCCTGGTTAGTTCCATGTCTCTCTCTGGGGCTCAATTTCTGCTTCTTTGACATAAAGGGGCTGGAGTAGGTAGACTCTGCTGTCTCTGACCCTATGATACCAAGTGCTCTAACCACCTCTTGTCTAAATGGTCTGTGTTATTCCCCCCATACTCTGCTGAGTCTGTACCTCGCTACTTGATTGGGAATTGAATCTCCCTGCCTTGACCCTTCCTAATCCAGTTGAAAAAACAGGTGCAGGCTGAAGTGGGACACACCACTGGCTGGTATCTTGAATAAAGAGAGGAGGCAGTGGACTGAAGTACAAAGTGAAAAGCTTTCCTACCTGCTCACTCCCTTGTGCTCAGACCATCTGGAGCAGGCCCCTTCAGCATCCACTGCATGTTTAATTGCTTTGTAATTGCTACCATAAAAATAATGCCATAGTAATGCTGGTCAATTATAGAAGATGAACACTTAGGTAATCCTCTTACTACCATTACAACCAGATGTACTGTTCAAAGAAAGGCAGGAGGAAAGCATCCAGTTTCTTGTGTGAAGAATATCAAAAGAGCATATCTCCCCTCCCCCAAGAAAATAACAAGAAATCTTGATTTGCAGGCTCTTCATCAGCTTTGCACCTCTCACAGTGATGCTCTTGTAAACAATTCATGTCCCAAGATCCAGCTCAATATTTAGTCTCTGAATCAGTACATGCTACAGATGGCTCAAAATATTTATTAATACATGCAGATGAATAAATTATACTTGCAAAATTCTGAACACATTGAATAGATAGACTTTATTGCCCTATCAGTATATCCCCAAGACATTGTAAAGAAAGATGGAGAGAAAATAGAGTGACAAGGGATCTAGGGACTCAAGGTAAAACAAAGGAGTTAGTTCCATTGGAATTCAGTCAGAATTACAAATGCTAGACTTAGAGTTCAATAAACCAGCAAAAGGAACTCCAATGAGCACAGACAAAACAACCCTATAGAAAGCCACTCTCTTACACCTATATCAAACAAGAGAATAAAATTGCCCACATTCAACTCAGAAAGGCAGAGGAATGCTCAGGCTTCTACCCTCCCAAAACTCTAATGAGAAGTCACAACACACCTGCTGTGATGGTGTCAGAGGCCAAGGCTGAAACTCTCATACCACCTCTATCCATACATTTTCCCAGCCTCAGCACAGCAAGTGTGGGAAAAGCCAACTTTATTTCCACAATAGTAGTAAGACCTATCCCTAACTGGCTGGTGAACACCTACCACTTCCCAACAGTAATGAGGTCACCATATGATATTGTCAGAAAGGACTTTACTAACTAAAACTAGCTGATACATACAAGTCCTACTCATGTGTCAGTGTGGGTTCAGCAGGAGTTCTAGTTTTGACCTTTACAAAAATGAAGCAGCATTCCCCTCTCCATTCCCAGAGTGGTATCACAATCACCTCTCAAAACACAATATGTAAGTAAGAGCCACATTTTCCTAACCATAACACCAAAAATACAATCTTAAAAGAAAACTATGGGATAAGGAGTTGGCTCAGGTTTATTTTTTATTTATTTTTTATTTTTTGCACACTTTCCATGCAGGCATGAGTATCTGAATTTTGGGCCCCAGGATCCAGACAAAGCTGGATGCTCTACTGGAAGCATCTATAATCCCATAAGCCCTATGGTGGAATAGGAGGTGGCCAAGCTAACCTGGTGAACTCAGTGGTGTATAATGAAAGACCCGGTCCCCAACAATGTGAAAAGTGGTTATTGACACTTGAGGTTGATCTTGACCTCCATATGTACAGATCTGGCATATGTACAACTGCACTCTCTTTCACACACACACAAACCCCACACCTTTGCACACTTCTACACAATTGCATAGTATAGACAGCTTTGCACACTTTTGCACATTTAATTCTACTCTTTTGCATGCATGTACAAATTTGCGCACATGTGCACTTTTACACATTTGAACATAAATACACTTTTTCATGCTTGTAAATACACAAACCCAAACATAAACACACTCACTGACACACACAATAACACACACTCTCACAATCACACTATGTGAGTGAGTGCTAATGAAAGTTTGTGCAAGTGTGTACAAGTTTGTAAATATGCACAAAAGCGCAAAAGTATATGTCTGCAAATATGAGACTGTGAACATGTATCCAAGTGTGCATGTGTGTACAGTGTATGCATATGTCCAAGTGTGCAGATGAGTAAATGTGTGCATACATGTACAGTGTGGAATGTTAAGTGTATACATGTGTCCAAATGTGCTTGTGTGTACAGTGTGCAAAAATGTTTATATGTGCAAATGTGCACAAGTGAGAAAATGTGTACATGTGTGCAAATATATGAAAGAGGAACTTCCAGTCAAGATGGCATTCTTCTAACCACACTTCAATTTCCAGGGCAATATAAGGCAAGATATGTGGGGTTCCAGTGTAAGTAGGTCTTAGCAGACCTCCAGTGGGCTGGTATGGAGGGGCACAGTTAGGACTCTGTTGATTCCCATGCTCTCAGGTAACCTACTAGTCCCCACTACAGCCCTGATGCCTAACCATGGCCCATGTACCTGTCTCCTGGAGATCCACCCACTGTGTCTGTGAGTGACCTATGCACCTTCCCTGTCCCTGCAGCTCCCCATACCAACACTGCATTTGTTGGTGATACATATGCTTCCCTGTCTCCTGGAGGACCCTCACTGTGGCTGTCAGTGTCCTATGTGCATTCCCTGTTTACTGGAGGCCTCCCCCCACACTTTGTCTGGTGGGTACCCATGCACACTGCATCTGTAAGTGGCCCACATGTCTTCCTTGTTGGTGGTTCACACACATATCCTTGTCTCCTGAAAACCCCTGACCCACTGCTTCTGAACACACAGCATCTTTCTGTGATCCGTGCACTTCCCCAGTCTCCCAGAGGTCCTGCCCCACTTCTCTCTCCCACATCTGGCTCCCATAGGCTGCACCTACTGAGCCTGAAACCCACCTATTCTCCTGCCATGCTCCACAGCCTTGCATCCTTCATAGGCTGGACTACAGGCTGCCTCCACTCCCAATGATCACAGAGCCTCAACCCCTCAACCCTGTGTTGCCTACAAGTGCTCTTCTGTGCGCCTCTTGGCTGGTACTCCTGTTTCCCCCACAACAATAAACTCCCTAATGCAGCCTGGGCTGTGGAACCTAGCAACTCCCCCCATCTCTCCAACACACTGCCCCACTCCCAGTGACTACTTGTCATTTCACATCAACCCCAGAAGGGGAATATGGGAAAATCAGGCAATCACCTATCAGCAGAAACCAGTGAGTCCTCCGTAACATGTCCATCTAGGTTCAGTACAAGAGCAAGAGCAAGGACAAGTGCTATGGGAAGTGCACAGGGAAGGCACAGCTGAGACAAGATAAAAGGAATCCCAGACCTCCAATCCCACCTTTGTTATTAAGCACCAGCCCAGAGTAACTGGTGCATTTAGGGCCTTCATAGCCTGTGCATCCCAAAATACAAAGTCATCATTAGTCTATTATATTCAAACATAAAACAGAACACTCATTTAAGACACTACAAAGAAAATCTCTTGCTTACTACCTAATTAAATAAGATTCCCACAGTGATGGGCAGACCACAATGCAAAAGAAACAACATGAAATATCAAACAGAGGCAGCTACAACAAGGTTGCCTAGTCCCACAATAGAAGTCATCAATGAAAACATAGAGTACACAACAGGAGCAGAATCCCAAAATGAAGACACAAGATATGTGACCCTGACCAAGCAAATGGCAGATATGACAGCAAGTCAACAAAAAACCAACAATCACATAAACAACATCCACATAGCTGTCTTCACTAGGCTTGAATTAATAGACAAAAAAACAAACAAACATGAGAGACCTCAAAAGAGAGTTAAGTGAACTGGAGGTGAGACAAAAAAATAAGCCAGTTAAGCTAACATCCTAACATTCAGTTATAGGTATAACCAAGTGGAGAGAAATTCAGACCAAAGTCATGGAGAATTATACAACAGAATTAGAAAAATTCTCCCACCTCCTCAGAAAAGAATCCCATCAAGATACAAGAAGTTAACAGAACTCCAAACAGACTGGGCCCAAGAAGAAATTTTCCAAGTCACATCATTGCTAAAACTCTAAACAACAAAAACAAAAAGAAAGTGCTAAAATCAAAAAGAGATAAATAACACATTACATACCATGGAAATTCCCTCAGAATTACCTCAGTTATCCCACTGGAAATCTTGAAACCCAGAAGGGTGTGGAATGGAGCACTTCAAAGTCTAAGCTCTATGCCTTCCAACCCAAACTACTGCACTAGGTGAAAGTATTCTCATAATAGGTGGTGCAAAAAAAAAAAAAAAAAAAAAAAAAAAAAAAAAAAAAAAAACTTTCCATGATGAAAGCCAAACCTACAATTAAATGAACACAAAAATAAACCTACAGAGAATACATCAGAGAATTATCCGTAAAGAAGAGTTATACTACCAATCTCAAGAGCCTACCAGAAGAAGATCACAATAACCAAAACTAGAACTGACTCAAAAAAGTACAAAGTCCAGGAAAACACCAAACCCCAGAGTGAGACCCTACCTCAGAAAAAAAAAAAAAAAAAAAAAGGAGTAGAACATGGTAGGGATAGAAAGTTAGACCCTTAAATATTAATGATCTTAACTCACCCATCAAAAGACATAAGGTAACAGAAAAATCAGAAAAAATGGACCCTTCGATTTGCTATCTTCAAGAAACTCACCTCACCACTAAAGACAGACACCTCCTCAAGGTGAAAGGATGGAAAATGATATCCCAAGCAAGTTGAAAAAAGAAATGAGCTGGTGTTGCTATTCTATATCAGATAATATATACTTCAGTCCAAAAGTAATCAAAAAGGACAAATAAAGCCCCTTCTTACTCATTAAGGGAATGATCCAACAAGAGGACATCACAATAATAAATCTATGTGCACCAAACACAAGTGCACCACAGTTTATAATACAAAATGTACTTGACAACAAAACATAAATAAACCCCAACACCATCATACTTATGGACTTCAATACTCCACTATCATCAATAAAATGATCATCCTAACAGAAAATCAACAGTGAAATAATAGGGCTCAATAACACCATCTATTAACTAGATCTAATAGATATGTACAGAACATTCCACCTGAATTCTATAGAATACACATTCTTCTCAGCAGCCCATGGAACCTTCTACAAAATAGGTCTTATACTAGGCTATAAAGCATGCCTCCATAAGTTCAGGAAAACTGACATAATTTCCTAAGTCATATCAGATCACAATGCTTTAAACTAGAAATTAACAAGAGAGGCTTCAGAAATTCTACCAGCTCCAGGAGACTGAACACCACACTTTTAAACAATAAATGGGTACTGAATGAAATAAAAAAACATAAAATTTCTAGAATAAAATGAAAATGAGAACACAACTTACCAGAAGTTATGGGACCCAATGAGGGAAGTCCTAAGGGGAAAATTCATAACACTAAATGCATTCATGACAAAGACAGAAAGAATCCAAATTAATAACTTATGATCCACCTAAAAGTTTTAAAAAATAAGAAGAATCCAACCCAAAGAGCTCAGACTGGAAAGAAGTAATCAAGATCAGAGCAGAAATTAATGAATTGGATACCAAGAACACAATTGAGAAGAGTGATAAAATAAAGACCTGCCTTTTTGTAAAAGTAAATAAGATTGAAAAACCCCTGGCCAATTTGATCAAGTGAAAAAAAAAAAATGTTGAAGTTTCAAATTAACAAAATCACAAATGCAAAAGTACAGGTAGCAACAGACATAAAAGTAATTGGAGGAATCATCAAAACTCACTTCCAAAACCTCAACTCCACAAAATAATCAGCAAGATATGGGTGAATTCCTATATACATACCCCAAAACTAAACTCAGAGCAGATTAAGCTCATAAACAAATCCATCACATCCATTGAAAAGCTAATTAAAAGTCTCCCCAAAAGGAAAAGTTCATGACCAGATGGCTTTTCAGATGAATTCTATCAAACCTTTGAATAACTAAAACTAATTTTTCTCAAACTGTTTCACATAATCTGAGAGCAGAGAATCCTCCCCAGGTCTTTTTATGAAGCTAGAATCACCCTAATACCAAAACCAGACAGAAATAGAAGAGAAGAAAACTATAGGCCTATAACCCTGGCGAATTTAGATGCAAAGATCCTGACAAAAATCCTTGTAAACCAAATTCAACAACACATCAAAAGCATTATCCACCTTGATCAAGGAGACTTCATCCCAGGGATGCAAAGATGGTTCAACATATGGAAATCGGTCAACATAATATACCACATAAATAAACTTAACTATAAGAACCACATGATCATCTCAATTGATTGAAAGAAAGCCTTTGACAAAAATAAAGCACCACTTCATGATCAAACCGCTGGAAAGAAAAGGTATGGAGGGTTTATATCTCAACACAATAAAGGCTACACACACACACACACACACACACACACACACACACACACACATATATATATATATATATATATATATATATATATATATATATATATATATATATATCAGCTAAAGTCCAAATAATACTTAGTGGGGAAAGACTCAAGGAGTTCCCACTGAGATCAGGGACAAGATAGGGGTACCCACTCTTACCACTACTCTTCAACATACTACTAGAAGTACTGGCCCAAGCAAGAAGACAGGAGAAAGAAATAAAAGGGATACAAATTGGAAAGGAATAAGTTAACCCTATTTGCAGATGACATGATCCTATATGTAAGTGACCCAAAAGTCTTAATCTCTGTGATAGTTAAGGTGTTGTCAACTTGATATGTTTAGTAATCCACAGAAATTCCTTCTGGGTGGGTCTCCTAGGTTGCTTCCAGGAAGGATTAACTGAAGGAGGAAGTCCTTCCCCAGAGTGAGCCCTTCCCCCAGAGTGGGTGGCCCCTCTCAGAGGGGGACTTTATATAAGGAAGCTCTGGGTGAAAAGAGCTCTTTCCTTCCTTCCTTCCCTCCACTTGGCTGCAGGAGCTGTGTGCTGCCTTCTATCATTGATTGAAGACCAATGTGGACTAAAGACCAGCATCAACTGAAGACCCATGTGGATAAAAACCCAGCAGAACTTCAGGAAGCCTCCAGGATTTCAGTGCCAGATTGGGACTTCTGAGGCATCTGGCCACGTGGACTAAGCAGTCACCGGGTTCCTTGATTCTTGGGCCTGCAACTGCTATTGGACTACCATAAACTAATCTAATAAATTCTCTTTTTAAAATAATTCATTTTAGCAGTTCTGTTCCTTTAGAGAGCCCTGACTAATACAATTTCAAAACTTCTAAAGGTGATTAATTCCTTCAGTAAAGCAGCAGGATACAAAATCAGCACACAAAAATCAGCAGCCTTTCTATATTCAGATGATATACAGAGAAAGAAATCAGTGAGGCTGTTTCATTTTTCAATACCCACATACACAAAAAGCTACCTTGTAGTAATACTAACCAATGATGTGAAAGACCTATAGCTTGAAAACACTCAAGAAAGAAATTGAGGAGGGCTTGAGATGATGGAAAGACCTCCCATGTTCCTAGATAGGTAGAATTAATATTGTGGAAATGGAAATTATACCAAAAGCAATATACAGATTTAATGCAATACCAATAAAAATATCATTCTTCACAGAGACTGAGAAAATGACTTCAAAATTCATATGGAATGGCAGCAGGGCTTGGATATCCAAATAAATCCTCAGCAAAAGAAACACCTCTGGAAGTATCACCATACCTAATCTAAAGCGATATTACAAAGTCATAGTAACAAAAACAGTGTGGTATTGGCATAAAAACAGAAACATACACCAGTGGAACAGAATTGAAAACCTGGTCTTAGGTCAAATAACTACAGCTACTTGATCTTTGTTAAAGGTGCCATTAAAGTAGATTGGACATAAAGACAGCGTCTTCAACAAATGGTATTGGGCAGATAGGATAATCATATGTGTCTGGATTGGGGCTGCTTGGACCCTGCAAACTTTCTGTGGAAACAGGCCCTTTGCTCCACCTTCCAGATTGAAGGGCTTCTGTGTCCCTAATTTTTGGATCCCTTCCTACATGCGGAGAGGAGTGAGTAGGCCAGAGCTCCTGGTTGTTTCCCCACATCCTCCTTCTCCCATCCTGGTACAATGCTGATGCATTGGGGAGGCCTGGTTCCTGTATGAGGGCTGTGGAAGCAGGTCTGTTGCTCTGGTATCCTGATTGGACCCTGGATCCCAAATCCCTGTTCCCCTGAGACAGAGGGTGCACCAGCCAATATACATGCTGGTCTCTTGTCCCTGGATCCCCGACTTCCTGGTTCTCCAAACCCTCATTCCCATGTGCTGAATACTACATGAAAGTGGAGTGAGTAGTCCAGAGCTTCTAGTTCTTCAGGTACCTTTGATGTACCTCCATAATGCAATGTCCATAATTTGTGCATCTGTGGTTATAATCCCATGGCACACCAGTACACCAATCCAGTTCATATTTAAAACAGAACAACCTCTGAAGATCCTACAAGGACAAATCTTGATTCCTCCCCAAGATAGGTATACCACAATGCAAAAGTAGCCAACAAAAGACAGAAAACTGAAAGATCTTCACCAAGGATGCCTAGCCTCACAATGAAAGCCTGCAATCACATCATAAAGAAATCAACAGAAATTCAATCACAGAATGAAAACACAACAACCAATGAGACCCCGAGCAAAAGAAATACTGAACTGGAAGCAGACCATCAAAAAGCCAACAATCATATCAATAAAACTGAGCAGAATTATCTTAGAGTGTTCAGCTTTTAATAGTAATCTTATCTTGATGTAATGAAGTGCTAGAACCCTCAAGTTGAAGGTGAGTCAACAAATGGAATATCTGAATAACCAATTGAATAAACTTCAGGGAGACTTAATCAAATACAAGACTGAATTCCAGGAAGCATCAAGAAAATCAGAACTTGAACTGAAATCATGCCTCACAAAAGAGATGGACCTGGTTCCCTGTGCCAGATGGGATGCAGGAGAGCATGGTGTGAGTGAGCAGATCAAGCCCCTGCTAACCAGCTCAGGGAGATTTGCTCAACTATGTTCATAGTTGCTCAATTCATAATAGCTAAGAGATGGAATCAACCCAGATGTCCATCATTAGACAAATTGATAACCAAGATTTGGTTTATCTACATGATGAAATTCTACACAGCAGTAAGGAAAAATGACACAATGAAATGTGAAGAAAAATGGTCAAACCTGGAACAGATCATTCTCAGTGAACTCACCCAATCATAGAAAAATAATCACCTCATAGTCTCACTCATATAAATCTAACCTGAATCTACCCCAGATGCTGACATACCTAATAAGCATCTTGAGGACCGCACAATAGGGTGAGTGGGGTGGGAGGGGAGGGTAAGGATGCGGTGCGGGACAAAAACCTGGACCCAAATGGCAATGGTACTATAAAATTCTATATCCTAAAAAAAAAAAAAAAAAAAAAGACTAAATGATTGACCCTTCACCACACCCTTAGAGGGAACACCTGAATCACAAGGCCCCAGAGACGGTCCTGTTTCTTTCCTTTTATCTCTCTCTCTTTCTCTCTCTCCATCTTCTCTCTATATCTTTTATATTACCTATCTTTTTCTTCCTTCTTTTCTTTGGCAATGGCCTTAACTCTCAGTACCAGCAAGTGGCTAACATCCACATTGATCAGAGAGACCTAAAAAGCTTCCCAAAAGAAGACAGATTTCTGTCACAGTATTTGATGATCCACCAAAGGTTAGTGGTAAGACTCTACTGCAGAAAACACCATATGTCATTGGTACAAAACATGGAGTGAGCTGGCTAGAATCTGGAAAACAGTCAATCACCAGACAGTTAGCTCTTCTAGTACCAGAAGGTGCTACATGAGCAACTAGGGGAAAATGACCAACACTGGTCCAAGCAACTCATGGTCTAAGCTACTCAGCAGCAAACAACCTGACATGTTGCTCACACAAGTGCAAAGGTGGCACACAGCCATGGTGGGAAACAAACTGCTCTTGATTTGGCTAACCTAACTGCTCAGTGGAATGGAACTTATAGCTGGAGCTGGGAAACAAGTCAGAACCATATCCAAAAAAATGATCCCACTCCCCATTATCAAGCTCCCATCTACTGTGGGCTACAAGACTGTCAACACCTATTAAATAAAATAATAAAATAATAATGGTTATCCCATGTATCTGGTACTGACTTTGCTCTCCTTTGGAGAACTTGCTTCTCTTTTTCAGATGGACACAGATCAAGAGGAGAGAATCAGCCCATCATGCCTCCACAGGGCCCCAGCTGAAACCAAGAGTAATTGGGGAAATAAGAAAGAGTGCTGCTTTCTTGGTGAACCTGGTACCAGCACAGGGTGAAGGAGATAAACATAGAGAACACTCAACTCTTACTAAACCAGATATCCAGAGACACAGAGGCTCCCAAGATGTCATCACTAAAGTAGACCTAAAATGAACTCAACATGGCTCAAGGAAATTTGCATAACAGGGGGAAGAAAGATTGTTAGAACCACATGTTGGGCAATTATGCACAGAGACATTGCCTCTTACCCACAACTGATGGCTAACCCCACAATGTATGACCCATGTTCCCCAAAGAGGAGGGTCCCTGTGGAGGGCGGAGGACAGGGTGGAGGATAACAATGGTACCATCATGACTGTATACACACAGTGTACATAACTAATTAAAAAAGCAAGTGGGTGTTGTATGTTAATATCTAATAAAAACAACTTCAAACCAAAAGTAAGCAAAAAGGACAATGAAACACATTTCTTACTCACCAAGGGAAAGCTCCAACATGAGCACATGATAATCATAAATCTCTATGCATCAAACACAGTTGCACCACAGTTTGTAAAACAAAATCTACTCAACAATAAAACAGAAACAAACACCAACACCATTATAGTGGGAGACTTCAATACTCCACTACCATCAGTAGACAGATCATCAAAACAGAAAATCAATAGGCATGTAATAGAGCTCAACAACATGATAGATCAGCTAGACCCAATGGACATCTATAGAACTTTCCACTCCAACTATACAGAATACACATTGTTCTCAGGACCTCAGGGAACCTTCTTCAAAATTCACCATATATTAGGCCATAAAGTATGCCCCCATAAATACAGGAAAACTGAACTAACTTCCTGAATCATATCACATTACATTGCTTTAAAGCTAGAAATCAACAGATACTCATCAAGAACTTCATCCTCATGGAGATTTAACAACACACTTTTAACTAATGAATGGGTCATGGAAGAAATCAAAAAAGAAATTGTAAAATTCAATAGGTTACCCACTGAATAGGAGAAAATCTTCACGAGCTATATCACTGAAAGAAACATAATATCTACTATCTACAAAGAACTCAAAAAACTGAACAAGAAAAAATCAAACAACCCACTCCAAAAGTGGATCAGAGATCTGAACAGGTAGTTCTCAGAGGAAGAAATACAAATGGCTATCACACACTTAAGAAAATGTTCAGCATCCCTAATCATCAGAGAAATATAATTAAAACAACTATGAGATTCCATGTTACCCCAGTAAGAATAGCAAGTATTAAAAAATCAAATAAAAACAAGTGTTGGAGATGATGTGGAGAAACTGGAACACTCATTCACTGTTGGTGAAAATGTAAGCTGGTACAACCACTATGGAAATCAACATGGAGACTCCTGAAAAGGATGAATATAGAGTTACCAACAGACCCTATTATTACCTTACTGTGAATTTACCCTAAAAGGTACACTCCTCAGTTCAGAGATATTGGCTCACCCATGTTTATAGCTACTCAATTCATAATAGCTAAGAATTGGAATCAACCCTGGTGCCCATGATTGGACGAATGGATAGCCAAGATCTGGTTGATCTACACTATAGAATTCACTCAGAAGTAAGAAAAAAATGAGACAATGCAATTTGTATAGAAATGGTTGAATTTGGAACAGATCATACTAAGAAAACTCAAACAAACACAGAAAGACAATAATCTCATGGTCTCACTTATCTGAAGTTCCAGGTTTCCCTTCATGCTGGCCTGTACTTCCCTGTGCTTAGATGTGTTTAACACCCACAATGAGCAGTTTATCAGAGAGAGCTACAAAGTCTCCAAAAACAAACAAGACAGACTTTTGTCAGAGCACTTGTTTAACCACCAGAGGTTAATAGCAAGACCCTACTTCTAAAGACACCATTCAGTGTCAGCACAGAACATGGAGAGACCTGATTAGAATCCAGAAGAGAAACAGTACCCAGACAGTTATCCCATTTATTACTTGAAGGTACTACATGAGCTACCTGGGGCAAATGGCCAACATCTCTTAGAAACTCGAAGTCTAAGCTACTCAGAAGCAAACAACCTGATGTGATGCTCACACAAGTGCAATAGTGGCACACAGCCATGGTGGGTAACCAACTACTCTTGGATTGGCTAACAGATCTACTTAGAGGAAAGGAAGCCATATCTGGAATTTGGAAACAATTCAGAATCATATCCAGATAATAAATTTACTTTCCAATGTCAAACTCCCACTAATCTTTGGCTATAAGATGGTCTATACCCTTTAATTTTTTTTCTAAATTAATAATGGCTATTCCATATAACTGGTGCTGACTTCACTTTCCCATGGAGAATCTGCTTCTCTTTTTCAGATGGAAGTGGGACCTGGGGAAATAAATGACTCAGTGCACTTCATGCAGACCCCAGCTGAAAACACAGAGGAATTGGGGAAATGAGCAAGAGTTCTGCTTTCTCAGCGAATCTGATATCAGTACAAGGGTGAATGAGATAGACACTGAGGACACTCAACACCTACCATACCACAGATCCAGAGGCATCTAAGAGCCCATCATTGAAGTAGACTTAAAATGTACTCAATATGGCTTAGGGAATTTTGTGGAAGAGGGGGCAGAAAGATTGTAAGAGCCACAAGTTTGGACATTACACACACAGACATTGCCTCTCCCCCATAATTTACTGCTGCCTCCAAAATTCATGACCCACAATCCCCATGGGATTGTCATGCATCCCCAATGTGGCAGGCTTCTTGAGGAAAGGGGCAAGGATGAGGGAAGGGATGGTACCAAGAAATGTTGTTTACTCACTAAGTATGTCCATATCTAATAAAAACAAATTAAAACAAAAACAAAATCAAACACACACACAAAAATGATATAATAAAAAAAGATGGGTTGGAGAGATGGCTTAGATGTTAAGCACTTACCTGTGAAGCCTAAGGACCCTAGTTCAAGGCTCGATTCCCCAGGACCCACATAGCCAGATGCAGAAGATGGCACATGCATCTGGAGTTTGTTTCCAGTGGCTGGAGGGCCTGGCATGCCCATTCTCTTTCTATCTGCCTCTTTCTCTCTCTGTCAGTCTATAACTCTCAAATAAATACATAAAAATAAACAAAAAAAATTTAAAAAGATGGACATGAAGCAAAATAACACAACAGAAAACAAAAATCAAATAGAGCCTACAAAAAACAAAAACCTTTCTAGAACCCCTCACTAGCGGAGTTACTCATGTGGAAAACAGAACCTCTGTCCTGGAAGACAAGACAGAAGAAAGTGATTGGGAGTCCAAAAACTTTTCCAAGTTCAAAGTAGCAAGTGAAAAGAATATGAGGGAACTGTGGAATACACTAAAATGACCAAACATCTGGATCATGTGTATATCAGGAGATGAAATCCAGGTCAAAGGCATAAAAGAACTATTCAACAAAATTACTGAAGAAAAATTTCTAAATCTTTCAAAAGAGAGGCCCATCCAGATACAAGAAGCCCACAGAACACCAAACAGACAGGACAAAAGAAGAAAGTCTCCATGACACATCATAGTTAAAACTCTTAACAATGAAAAGAAAGAAAGAGTGTTAAAAACAGCAAGAAAGAAATAAACTCACTGCATACAAAGGTAATCACATCAGAAATACATACGATTTCTCCATGGAAACCCTGAAAGCCTGAAGGGCCTGGAATGGAACATTTCAAAGTCTAAAATCTATGGCTTCCAACCCAAGATAGTCTACCCAGCAAAATTATCCCTCATAATAGATGGCAAAAAGAAAACTTCCCATGAAAAAAGTCAACTCTATGATCATATGAACACAGAGCCAGACCTACAGAGAATACATTTGAGAATACTCCACACAGAAAAGTCAAACAGCCACTATCAATATCCAAGAAGAAGATCACAATAATCAAAACTAGACCAGGCTCAAAAAAGTACAAAACACAAAAAAGCACCAAAACCCAAAGAACACTTCATCATGGCAGGGATTAAATCGAAAATCACAGTTATAACCTGAAATATTAATGGTCTTAACTCACCTATAAAAAGACAGAACTTATCAGTGTGGATCAAAAAGAATTGTCCCTTCTATCTGATGTCTTGAAGAAATCCACTTCACCACTAAAGACAGACACCTCCTCAGGATGAAAGGATGGAAAATGATATCCCAAGTGAATGGAAATAAGAAAAAAGCAGGTGATGCTGTATTAATATCTGATAAGACAGACTTCAGAACAAAAGTAATCAAAAAGGGCAAAGAAGGTCAGTTTTTATTCATCAAATGAATGATCCAACATGACAACATCACAATTATAACTCTATATGCACCCAAAACAGGTATCTCACAGTTTATTTAAAAAAGACTACTTGCCAACAAAACACAAATAAACAACAACATCACCAAAATCAGAGACTTCAATGCTCTAGTGTCATCAATAGACAGATCATCAAAGCAGAAAATCAGCTGGGAAATAATAGAGATCACCAACAACATAGATCAACTAGACCTAACAGACTGCTACAAAGTTTTCCACCTAAATTCTACAGAATACACATTTTCTCAGCAGTCCCTGGAACCTTCTCCAAAATAGGCCATATATTAGGCCACAAAGCATGCCTCCATAAATTCAAGAAAAGTTAAGTAACTTCCTACATCCTATCAGATCACAATGCTTTAAAGCTAGAAATTAACAACAAGAAACACATCAATAACTCCACCAGCTTCTGGAGACTAATAAAACAGTGTGAATGGGTTATGGAAGAAATCAAAAAAGGAATTGTAAAATTCATAAATTTGAATGATATGAAAATATAACCTACCAAAATTTATGGGACACAATGAAGGCAGTCCTAAAGGGAAAATTCATAGCCCTAAATGCCTTCATGACAAAGACAGAGAGTTCCCAAATTAATAAACTAACTGTCCACCTAAAGGCATTGGAAAAACAAGAAGAATACAACCCTCAGTGATCCAGATAGAAAGAAATAATCAAGATCAGAGCAGACATTAGTGAATTGGAAACTAAGAAAACAATTTAAAAATTGATGGAAAGAAGAGCTGGTTCTTTGAACAAACAAATAAGATTGATAAATCCCTGGCCAATTTTATCAACCAAATAAAAGAGAGGTCTCAAATTAACAAAGTCAGATATGAAAAAGGGGAGGTCACAACAGACATCAATGAAATTGGGAAAATCACCAGGGCATACTTCCAAAACCACTACACAAAATTTTCAATAGCAACAAAAAAATCAAATATCTTGTAATAAAACTAACAAAGGATGTGAAAGACCTATATAAAGAAAACATTAAAAAAATTCAAGAGAGAAATAAAGGAGGACTTGAGAAAATGGAAAGACCTCCTATGCTCCTGGATAGGTAGAATTAATATTGTGATAATGGCAATTATACCAAAAGCAATACACAGATTTAATGCAATACTAATAAAAATTCCAGCCTCATTCTTCACAGGGATAGCAAATATGATCTCAAAATTCATATGGAATAGTAGCAGGTCTTGGACATCCAAACATTTTCTCAGCAAAACATAAACCTTTGGAGGTATCACCATAGCTGATTTAAAGCTATATTACAGTGTCATAGTAACAAAAACAGCATGGTACTGGCATAAGAATAGAAAAATAGACCAATGGAACATTATTGACAAGCATACCATAAGCAGAACCAATAGATCAGCTACTGAATGGGAGAAAATCTTCACCAGCAGTACCATTGACAGAAGCCTAATAATCTAGAATTTACAAAGAATTCAAAAAACTAAACAATAAAAAAAATCAAACAACCCACTCCAAAAATATGGCAGAGAACTGAACAGCGAGTTCTCAGGATTACAAATGGTTAACACACGCTTAAGAAAATGTTCAACATCCCTAACCATGAGGGAAATGTAAGTTAAAACAACCACGAGAGTCAACCTTACTCCAGTAAGAATGGCAATAATTAAAAACATCTAACAACAAATGTTGGTGAGGGTGTGGAGAAAGAGGAACTCTCATCCACTATTGTTGGGAATGTAAACTTGTACAACCACTGTGGAAATCAATATAGAGATTCCTGAAAAGGAAGAACACAGAGCTACTGACAGACCCAGTTATTCCTTTGCTGAGCATTTATCCTAAATGCTCCATGCATCAATATAGAGATATTTGCTCAACCATGTTCATAGCTGCTTAATCATCCCAGAGGCCCATCATTGGATGACTCAATAACAAAGTTGTGGTACAGTTACACAGTGAAATTCTATCTAAGAAAAAAAATGATACAATGATACAATGATACAAATGATACAATGATATGAATGATACAATGATGCAATGATAAAAAATGACACAATGAAATTCTATCTAAGAAAAAAAATGATACAATGAAATTTGTAGAAAAATGGTCAGACTTGGAATAGATCACACTGAGCAAACTCACACAATCACAGAAAGAAAAACACAGAAGGATGTCACTTATCTGCACTTCCTAACCTGTACCTGCTTGAGTTCTGACATACCTCATAGGCAACTCAATGCCCAGACAATAGGGATGGAAGAATGTGGGGGGGGGGAGGGAGAAGGGGGAATACAAACACAAGATTAAATCCAAAATGAGCTGATACCAAAGGAGCCTTGGAGATAGCCTAAAAGATATAACCCTCAAAAGGAGTAAGGGTGAGCACCTGAAAAATAGGGTCATGAAGAGGGTGGGATGAAGCCTATGCTTAAGATAATTGTTTTTTTCTGTCTCTGGCCTGTAACTCCCAGTAGCAGAGTTTGGTTGCTACCCACATTGAGCTGTTGATCTGAGAGACCTACAAGATCCCCAAATCAATACAGCTTTCTGCCAGAGCACTTGATTACTTGCCTGAGGCAAAAGCTAAGACCCAATTGGTGAAGACACCATATGCTGCTAACACAGAGCATGGACAGACCCGGCTAGAATTCAGAAGATAGCCAGTCCTTAGACAGTTAACCTGTCAAGTGCTACATGAGCCACTGGGGGAAAGTGGCCAATAATGTTCTGAGCAACCATAGGTCTAAGCTAATCTGAAGTAAACACCATGACAGTATGTACAAGCCAGTGCAATTGTGCCACTCAGCCTCAGTGGGTAATAAATAGTTTTCTGATTGGCTAAGAGAGCTGCTCAGTGTAAAGGAACCCATATCTAGAATTGGTAATCAGCTCAGTATCCTATGGAGACAAAGACTATGTTCTCCAGTGTAAAGCTTTCACTAGTCTTTGGTTCAAAGATGTGTTACATACATCAAATTCTCCCTAACTTAATAATGTTTATGCCATTTATACTATGGTGCCTTCACTCCCAGTTGTAGAATCTGTTCTTCTTTTTCAGAAGGCAGCAAGGCTGGAGGAAATAAATGACACCTTGCACTTCAGCAAAGCCACAGCTGAAACCACAGAGGAACTAGGGAGACAAGGATGAGTGCTGCTTCCATGCTCTTCCTGATAATTAGCATCAGGGTGTATGAGACAGACCCTGAGGATACTCAACACCTACCAAAGCAGAGATTCAGAGGCTCCTAAGAACTCATCACTGAAATAGACTTAAAACTCACTCACCACAGCTCATGGAATTTTTCAGAAGAGGGGACAGGAAGATTGTAAGAGCCACAGGCTGGGACATCATGCCCAGAGCCATTTCCTTCCCCCCAAAACAACTGACTGTTGTTCCCACAACACATAACCCACAACCCCATGGGGAATACCTGCAATCCCACTGAGGAATGTCCCCAATATATTGGGGGCAGGAATGAATGAAAAGAAGGTATCAACACGTGATATTGAAAGGCCAAATATAACCATTTTAAGTAAAAAGGCCCAGGTCTGACTTAGATAGAGAACTAGCTGGCTAATGTGCTGACCTCTGCTTCTGTAAACTTTGCTTGCTTGCTCAATTGCTGCCTTTCTCCCTAAAGTTTCTGGGGAATCTCCATTTCAAGGACATTGCAGAAACACTCCACTGCGGAGGCCTCATGCCTCCAACCACCTGCTTAGATAAGAAACTGAGGAATCTCCACTTCAAGGAAGTCACAAAATACCACTGTTTACTTAGCCCATCACAATGGAGATTACCTCATCTGCCTGGAGTGCCCCTAGCTCCTGCCCCCAACTTTGCCCCCTGAAACCCCAAGCCAATCAAAACTGTTTAACTCAACCAATCATGTATCTATCCCCTACTTCTTTGTTCGAATTCCTATATGAACCCCTGCCCCCAAAAGGTAGGGGCTCTCTCCCTTACTACCGCTGTGCCCGACTGTAGGGATGGAGCCCAGGCCTAGGCTTGCAATAAAGAAACCTGTAGCTTTTACATTCGAGTGTCTCGGCTTCTGTGGTGGTTCTCTGGGTGACTTCTGGGTGACCGGGGGTCTTGGCTCCTGATCAGGGGACTTGGCACAACAATATATCTATATGAAATATTTTGTTAATAATAATAATAAACATTTAAAAAATCTAACAATAAATATTGGCAAGAATATAGTTAAAGAGGAACCCTCATTTACTGCTGGTGGGAATGTAAACTTGTAAAACCACTATGCAGATCAATATGAAGATTCTTGAGAAGAATGACTATCAATATGCCAACAGACAGCAGACTCAGTTATTCCCTTACTGGACATTTACCCTAAGCGGTCCATGCTTCACTACAGAGATACTTGTTCAACCATATTTAAAGCAGCTCAATTCATAATAGCTAAGAACTGGCACCAGGTGCCCATCAATGAACAATTGAATAATGAGGTTGTGGTACATTTATATGTACAACAGAATTGTACTCAGCAATAAGAAAAAATGACAGAAGCCAGGCATGGTTGTGCATGCCTTTAATCCCAGAACTTGGGAGGCAGAGGTAGAAGGATCGCCTTGAGTTTGAGCCTACCCGGAGACTACAGAATGCATTCCAGGTCAGCCTGGGCTAGAGTTAGACCCTACCTCGAAAAACCAAAAAGAAAAGAAAAAAAAGAAAGAAAGAAAGAAAGAAAAGAAAAAAAATGGCAATAACATTTGTAGAAAAATGGACGAACTTGGAACAGATCATACTCAGTGAACTCACACAAAGAAAGACAATTGCCACATGGTCTCACTCATCTGTGCTTCCTAAACTGGATTATCTTGAGATTATGACATACCTGATAGGCAACTTGAGACCCAGTCAATAGGGTTGGAAGGATTGGGGGGGTAGAAGAAGGGAAGGGTGAGGTGAAAAAACACAAAACTAAATACAAAATGAACTGGTACCATAGAAACCTTTATCCTTGAAGAGAGACTAAAAGATTGAACCCAAAACACGTGGGAAAAGCACCTGAACGGAAGGGCACTGGAGTGGTTGGGGTGGATTCTAACCCCCAAAATTCTTTTGGCTTTGGCCTATAACTCCCAGTTCCAGAACATAGTTGCTACCCACAATAAGCTGTTGATGAGAGAGGCCTACAAGATCCCCAAAGCATGACAACTTTCTGTCAAAGTACTTGATTACCTGCTTGAGGTAAAAGGTAAGACCCTATGCTGAAGGCACCATATGCTGCTGGTACAGAACACTGGGAGACCTGGATGAAATCCAGAAGAGAGCCAGACACCAGATAATTAGCCCATTTAGTGCTGGAAAGCACTACATGAATGATTTACTGTGGGTCTGAGCAACCAGGGGTCTAGGCTACTCAGAAGCAAACACCCTGAGAAGCTTTACACACCAGTGCAATAGTAGCACACAGCCTTAGTAGGTAACCGAATCTTTCTGATTGGCTAAGAGATCTGCTCAGTGGGAAGGAACCTATATCTGGAATTAGGAACCAGGTCAGAATGTTATGGAGACAAAGATTATGCTCTCCATTGTCAATCTCCCACTAGTTATTGGTTAAAGGAAGGTGTACATCCATCAAGTTCTCCCTAAGTTTATCATGCTTATCCCATTTTACCTGTGCCAACTTCACTCTCCATTGGATAATCTGTTCTTTTTCAGAAGAAGGCCAGTCTAGAGGCAATAAACTATCCCTCACACTGCAGCTGAGCTCCAGGTAAAACCACAGAGGAATTTGGGGAGATGAGAAAGAGTGCAACTTCCATGGAGATCCTGATAATCAGTGCCAGGTTGAAGGAGACAGATGCTGAGCATAGTCAACACCTACCAAAGCAGAGACTCCTAAGAGCTCATCCCTGAAATAGGCTTCAAACATACCCAGCATGGATCAGGTAATTTTGAGGAAGAAGGGTCAGAAAGATTATTAGAGCCACAGGTTGGGACATCATGCCCAAAGGCATTGCCTTCCCCACAACTGACTGCTGCCCCCACAACATATAACCCACGACCCCATGGGGAATACCTGAAACCCCACTGAGGAAGGCACCCAGTGGAATGGGGGCAGGGACAAAGGAAAAGATGGTACCAAAGGAAAAGATGGTACCAATACATGATTTATTCTTACTATGTTTGTCTGTAATAAAAAAGAGCGGGGAATATGTGTAAGTCTGTACATGAGTGGACATATGTACATCTAGTGTTTTAATTGCACTCCACTATTCATAGTGTCTCTTATCTGAACCCACAGTTTCACAATTCAGATAGTCTAGCTATCCATCTTGCTCTGAGGATCCTGTCCCTGCATCCATACCCTGATTATAGGCAGCCCCAAATGCCCACCAAGCATTAACAGCCAGGGATACAAACTCAAGTCCTCATTCTTGTTGGGAGCCATAAAGCAAAAGCCTCTCCATTTTGCTTGGGCCTGTTCTTAAGTTGACTCATTCACCAGAAAGCTGGTCCATCCAGCTTGCAGTTAGGAATGTGGTCTGCACAGGCCACATTTGCAAAAGGCCAGTTTATGATCAGGATGTCAAGCCATTAAGGCAAGATTAGGAAAACACCCGGATACATCTCCTCTAGGTTCCCTAAGATTAGATAAACACCCAGTTTCACCTCCTCTTAGTTTCCTAACAATTCCGGCCCTAAGTTACGTCAGGCAACTTACTCCCCCCTTTTCTTCCCCTATATAACCACTGTGTAAAAAATAAATAAACAGACCTTGACAACTCTTTGCTTGGTCTCGTTCCTTCTTTCTCACCCATCTTTACACAGGCCTGGTCCCCCTCGCACTCCCCGAATAACTGAGTCCTGCTGGACGGGACAAGTGGCGCCCAACGTGTGGGGCTCGAGGTACGGACCATTCGCCGGACGGACCATACATTTCAGCGTCCCGGGACATCATCGCCAATTGCGGCTTCGATTTGAGAACGTCCTCACCGCTCATGAAGTGACGGATCTCTGGTGAGTAGCTTCATCCGTCACATCAAAGATGGGTCATTCTATTTCTAAAGAGGCACTCTTTATTAAGGATATTAAGGCCTCTCTCAGGGAAAGAGGAATTAGAGTATCAAAAAAGGAATTGTCACAGTTTTTTATGTTTATTTCTGATGTTTGTCCATGGATTGTTATTAATGGTCCTAGTATTCACCCGTATACTTGGGCAAAAGTAAGTTGAGAACTTAATGAGTTGTTACATAAGGAGGGTCCTGACGCTGTCCCTCACCATGCTTTCACTTATTGGAATGTTATCAATAGCCTTCTGCATGGCTCTCATTCTACCAAAATTCTGTTGTCTGCAGAAGAATTTCTCAAACCTCTTTCTCGCGCTACTTCTGATATCTCCCTCAAAACCTCTCGCTCACTCTCCCTTCATAGAACTAAAATCTGCCACATTAGCTTCTGTCTCTGACCTCCATAGGGCACTTCAGGATAAAAAAACTTCAGCTGCAGCTTCTCCAGGAACTTGATTCTGTCACAAAAGAACTTGCTGCCTTTTCTAATCCTTCCTCTGACAGCCATAGGTGCAAAACAGAAGCAGACCCACACACCCGCAATACTGGCCTTCTTGCTTTTCCTGTTATGGTGCACTGAATTTAATGAAAACTGCTCTGACTTTGCTCGCCATAATTTACAAAAGGCTGTTTCTAAAAATTGGACAAAACAAAAATTGTTGGGGGAACATCCCTACGATTCCAACAAACGGCAAGCATGCTACCCCCCTGGACTTTTAGCCCCAATACAACAGGCAGACCTCACCGCCTGGTGGCACCTCCCTCCTAAAGGGGTCGCCACCGCCTCCCTGGCTAATATTAGACAGGGTCCAGAAGAGCCTTGCAGTGACTTTATTAGTAGACTTAATGAAACTGCTGAGCGCCTTTTTGGTGTTGGGGAAACCAACAGCCCCTTTATCAAACACCTGGCCTTTGAGAATGCTAATCCTGCTTGTCAGTCTATTCTCCGCTCTCACAAGCGGGAGACCATATCTGATTATATCAAGTTATGTGCAGGCGTGGGCTCCTCCCACGCCATGGGCTTAGCAATTGGAGCTGCTCTCTGTTCTGCTGGTCTCACTCAGGGTACGAAAACATGTTATAATTGTAAACAACCTGGACACTTCTCTCGTGAATGCACCGCTCCTAAACAGCTCTCTGCTTCTTTCACAAATGAATATGGTTCTTTGTAGCCCCAATAGTGTTGTCACTTCCCAAATGCTTAGTCAGGGTTTTATTCCAGGGAAAGGACTTGGAAAAAATTTACAAGGCATAACAGAGCCCATTTCTCCTCCCCAGAAACTCGATTGCTCTGGCCTTGGGTATGCCCCTGAGTCTTCTTTTCCCTAGCGGCCGTTGCCATCCCTGCACCCCATGCTGATAAAATTACTTGGAAAACCCAAAGCCCTGTATGGATTGACCAATGGCCACTTTCACATGAGAAAACAGAGGCTGCAATGTCGTTAGTGCAGGAACAACTTGCCGCTGGCCACGTCGAACCTTCTACCTCCCCCTGGAACTCCCCTATTTTTTGTCATTTGGAAAAAATCTGGCAAATGGTGCTTGCTACAGGACCTGAGAGCTGTTAATAAAGCCATGGTCCCCATGGGGGCACTCCAACCAGGACTTCCTTCCCCAGTGACCATTCCCTATGGTTCCTTCAAAATAGTTATTGATCTAAAGGATTGCTTTTTTACCATCCCTCTACACCCTGAGGATAGGCCCTGCTTTGCCTTCAGTGTCCCGCAAGTAAATTTTCGTGGCCCTATGCCTCGCTTTCAATGGAAGGTTTTACCCCAAGGTATGGCTAACAGCCCCACCCTCTGACAAAAGTTTGTGGCCATGGCCATTGACCCCCTCAGGGAGACTTTTCCCTCTGTCTACATTCTTCATTACATGGATGGCATTCTTTTAGCTGCCTGTGACCAGAACCTGCTTTCCTCCTGCTTCTAGCACCTACTGTCCAATTTGCAATCATATGGGCCTCGTTGGCTCCCAGAATGTCTAGTTTGTCAATGGACACCACCCTCACCCCTTAAAAATTCACCCTCTCCCAGGGAAGGCTCCCCGCCCCCCTGAGGTTTTGTCCTTTCCTTTTCAGGACTATGGCTGCCCTGCCTTCGTTGGCCTCTTGCTCCTGGCATCTGGATTGATCACCACTGACCATCGACCCATGAATTTCACCTGGACTGTGCTCAGTGAAGTCGGTGATGTGAACTGGGCCCACTCTATGGTTTCTCAGACATCCCCTGGCCAACTTTGGAAGTGGACGTCTGCAAATTAGCCCTAGGAGCTGACCCTGATTGGGGAACACCTGATTCCTTCATCCCACAACTTAAAGCACTCGAGTTACAAGACTCTAGCACAGACCCAGGATGCAGAACTACTGTAAGGAGGGCTGCCCTTGCCTTGTCTAAAGGATTCTATGTCTGCCCTGGGAATCATCGAAACCGTGCTCTTGCTAGGACATGTGGGTTTGACTCGGACTTCTTTTGTAAAGCCTGGGGTTGTGAGACCACCAGTGACACCTATTGGAAACCTTCCTCTTCATGAGACTTTATTGAGGTGGATTCCGCCCTTGCCAAGAATCCTGTCTCCGTCCACTACCATCACTTGGAACTTCACGAAGAAGACTCTTGTAAACATCCCCTAGGTGCCCCTCAGGGCACTCCTAAATTAGATTTCTCAGTCCTGGCCACAGAGCATCATTCCTCCTGGTTTGGCAAATTGCTCAAACGATAAAACAAAACAGTGTTCCCAAATCTTTGGGTGTTTTGGGCATTCTCCTTGCTCAGTTATCCGGTTCATGGGTCCTTTCCTTCCTTTACTCCTTAAACTCGCATATATGATTCCCTCCTACAAAGGAGCTGCTTAGGCACCAGACCTATGCATACTGACTCACCTCAGTGAGTACAGTATGGGCACCGACATGGGTGCGAGGCAAAGCACCGCAAGGGAAGGTCCCCAATCTGACCATTTCTGGATTCCCTGAGAGTAACACCTGATTTGCAAGGAGGTTGGTACCATAGTACATGTCATCGCAATGTCGGCCCTGCCTCCCCTCCCCAAAAGGTACCAAGGGCCCAAATTGTGGGTGGTTCAAAGCCCACGGGAGGAATCAGGTCCCTGCTCCCCCAGTCGGTTATAAGCCCACCAGGGTATCCTGGTCCATCGGAATCAATAATACAAAAAAGGGGGAAAAATGTTGGAGACCGAGACCGAAACTGTAGCTTGTGAAAATGACCATTACAGGAACACTGTGACCTTTTGTTGGTTAAAGCCCACCACTGAAAAGCGGGCCTCCCCCCTCTTTTGTATAAAAGAAGGGAGGAGATGTTGGGAGCCATAAAGCAAAAGCCTCTCCATTTTGCTTGGGCCTGTTCTTAAGTTGACTCATTCACCAGAAAGCTGGTCCATCCAGCTTGCAGTTAGGAATGTGGTCTGCACAGGCCACATTTGCAAAAGGCCAGTTTATGATCAGGATGTCAAGCCATTAAGGCAAGATTAGGAAAACACCCGGATACATCTCCTCTAGGTTCCCTAAGATTAGATAAACACCCAGTTTCACCTCCTCTTAGTTTCCTAACAATTCCGGTCCTAAGTCACGTCAGGCAACTTACTCCCCCCTTTTCTTCCCCTATATAACCACTGTGTAAAAAATAAATAAACAGACCTTGACAACTCTTTGCTTGGTCTCATTCCTTCTTTCTCACCCATCTTTACACAGGCCTGGTCCCCCTCGCACTCCCCGAATAACTGAGTCCTGCTGGACGGGACACATTCTTGTGTGGTAAGTGATTTACCAACTGAGCTACCCTTCACAGCTCAAACAAAAATAAAACCCAAACTCAGTTAGGAAAATCTGGCCCATAATACTTTACCTGCATAGAGAAGGTCAGCACAATAGTGATGAATAAATAATTCTGGCAGTACATGATCTTAGTATATCATGTTCACAATCACCCTTCCCATTTGGGGTTATCCTCTGATAAGCCCATCTCTCTCTCTCTCTCTCTCTCTCTCTCTCTCTCTCCATATATATATATATATATATATATATATATAAATTTCTGTTGAAGGTAACTGTACAGAACACATTGCCATTGCTCCCCAAATTGTGAAAATCACTAAAAAACAAGTCTGAGAAACTATCACTATCCAGAAGGGCAGAAAGGGACATGGATTGTTCTAGATGACATTCTGTAGCAGAAAGGTGAAGATCACCTAAAATCCAAAGAAAAGCAGTTAAAAGATGAACTGTAATAAATGATATCCTCAATACTGACTTTTAAGTTTTTGATGGATACACCATGGGAATGTAAGGTGCTAATGTAGGAAAAAAATGGGTATAATACTCATGAGAACTCTACTAAGATGGCTCAGTGGTTAAAGTACTTGCTTGCAAAGCCTGTTGGCACTGCTTTTTATCACCCAGTACCCATGTAAACCCAGATGCAAAAAGTGCCACATGATGCACTTGGATTTGATTCGTGTGCATGGGGAAAGACAAGGATCTATTTTCATCTCTACATATAGATATCTAGTTTTCCCAGCACCACTTGTTGGCTGTCTTTTCTCCAATGAATACTTTTGGCATTTTTGTCAAAATTCAGATGGCTGTAGCTGCCTGAATTAACATCTGGGTCCTCTGTTCTGTTCCATTGATCTACATGTCTGTCTTTGTGCCAATACCATGCTGTTTTTTGTCAGTATAGCTTTGTAATATAGCTTAAAATCAGGAATGGTGATACCACCAGCCTTATTTTTATTGCTCAAAATCGTTTTGGCTATTCAAGGTTTTTTGTGCTTCCGAATGAAATTTTGGATTCTTTTTTCTATTCCTGTGAAGAATGCCATTGGAATTTTAATGGGAATTGCATTAAATGTATAGATTGCTTTTGGTAAGATTGACATTTTCACAATATTGATTCTTCCAATCCAAGTACATGGGATATCTTTCCATTTCCTTATGTCTTTTGCAATTTCTCGCTTCAGTGTTTTAAAGTTGTCATTGTAGAGCTCCTTCACTTCCTTAGTTAAGTTTATTCCAAGGTACTTTTTTTTTGAGGCAATTGTGAATGGGAGAGATTCCCTGATTTCATTCTACACATGGTTGTTGTCAGTATAAAGGAAAGGTAATGATTTCTGTGTATTTATTTTGTATCCTTGCTAGGTTGCTAAAAGTGTTTATCAGCTCTAACAGTTTGCTGGTAGACTTTTTAGAGTCGTTATGTATAGAATCATAACATCTGCAAATAGTGATAATTTGATCTCTTCCTTGCCAATTTGTATACCTTTTACGAGTGTCTCTTGCCTTATTGCTATAGGTAAGATTTCCAGTACTATATTAAATAAAAGAGGGGAAAATGGACACCCTTGTTTTGTTCCTGGATTTAATGGAAAAGCTTCGAGTTTTTCACCATTTAGTATTATGTTGGCTGTAGGTTTGTCATAAATAGCTTTTATTATGTTGAAATATGTTCCTTCTAGTACCAGTTTCTGTTATACCTTTACCATGAAAGGATGTTGGATTTTGTCAAATGCCTTTTCATCGTCTATTGAGATGATCATGTGATTTTTGTCATTCAGACCATTTATATGATGTATTACATTTATTGATTTGCGTATGTTGAACCATCCCTGCATCCCTGGTATAAAGCCAATTTGGTTGGGGTGAATAATCTTTTTGATATATTCTTGTATTCTGTTTGATAATATTCTATTCAGAATTTTTGCATCTATGTTCATGAGGGAGATTGGTCTGTAATTTTCTTTTTTTTTTTTTTTTTGTTCTGTCTTTGCCTTGTTTTGGTATGAGAGTAATGCTGGCTTCATAGAAGGGCTGGGTAGAATTCCTTCCTTTTCTATTTTTGGAGAAGTTTGAGAAGCATTGGTGTTAGTTCTTCCATGAAAGTCTGGTAAAATTCGCCAGTGAATCCATCTGGACCTGGGCTGTATTTAGTTGGGAGACTTTTAATAACTGCTTGGATCTCCATACTTGTTATAGGTGTATTTAAATGGTTTACAAAAGGACACTTTTAAGTGATGATGGGATCTCATCAAAGAGTAACCAACATTCAAATAGAAAGATTTGGAAAAGATGATACTAAATGAGATCACCTGTTCTCTCTCATATGTGTATCCTAGCCTCAAGTGTTTACATTTATATGTGAGTTGAAATAAAAGTCAGAAGTTGAGACCAAGAAGCTAGAAAGGGGCTATGGTAGATGGAAAACAAAGGGGGCGCTTAATGGAGAGTATAGTAGAACATAAGTAGAGGGGCATAATACTGGTAGAGGGTGTCTGTGAGGAAAGGGTGGAAGAAAAATGGGGGCGGGAGGAGGTTTAATCAAAATTTAGGATGTATAAATAAGCCATATGAAAACCTACTTCTCTACTCTCTAATAATATGTATGTTACAAAAGAAAGAGTTTGGGAAAAGTATCTTGTGGAGGTGGATAATGTGCCTAGAAGCCATATACTGTTAATAGAAAAATTTCAGTGCCAGGGATGAGACAACTTCCATCTAGTTATTGGCCAGAGAGGCTCCTGATGCCCACAAATTATTATAGGCTATTGCCAAGGTTCTTGGTTGCCCACCAGAAGTAGAAGATAAGACCCTATTGCTAAGGAATACACATTCTTGGGTTGTAGGTTATTAAGAAATCAACCTAGAACTTATCTGAAAACTTCCTTGTGGATTAGCTATTAGAATGCTAGGAAGATTTATGAAACCTGTTGGGGAGGAAAGTCATCAGTGGTCTTAAACAGCAGTGGACCCTGCAAGCTTCACAGTTGGCCAGCTTGGACAAATGTACCAGTTGGTGAAATGGTGCCATATCTATTATGAGGGAAACCAACTGCTCTGATTGGACTTGAAACCCACTCCATAGGAGAAAATTCCTTCCTGGTACTGAAAATCTAATGAAAAATATGTGGCTTTAGAGGTCATTATCCCTGGGTGGGGGGCTACTACTGTTATCTGGCTAAATAGATGTGTTATGGCTACAAAATGACCCTCCAAATATTTATGTTGATGCCCATATATTAATGCTACTCTCACTTTTGGTTAGAGAAGCTTAACTTTTCAGAAAATGGTTACCATTGTGGTGAGTCAAATTCACCAAAGTACTGCAAAGTGACAGTGAAGTGTTCATCACTAAGTGAGATATCTGTAGCATACCTTTCAAGGCTCAGAGTCCACTCAGAAGAGGTAATGAAAAGAATGTAAGAGCCAAAGGAAAGGAAGGAGTGCTTAAAATATTGTCTTCCAGTTACAAAGTACCCTTATTATTCATGACATCACAGTGTCCAATACTACCTACACCTGGCTGGCATAAGAGGAGAAAAAGTGACCAACAAATAGAAGAGAGACCAGTTGGAAAGAAGGGATTCAGTAGAGGGAGGATTTGGGAGAAGGGAAGTGTGGGTTGTGGGAAAGGGTTATGATTATGTTATATTTTTATATGTATTAAAGTTGGCAATAAGAAAGATTTTTTTAAAGATTAGTTAACATTTCAACTGTTTAGTTGAACAGCATAGAACAAGCAGATCCACATTCAGTATTCAGTGACATGTCTGAATACTGGGATCTATAGCATTCTTTCTAAAATGTTTTCACCAGTAACCTTGTTCTAGGGTAGAGAAACACCCTTGCAGGGGTGATGACACTCAGACCCCACTGTTTTGATGTTTTCCAAAGGGAAAGACATGGTCCTTTAGTCTGAGTTTCAGTATATTGCAACTTCTTTCATCCAGCATGTGTATTATGTGGTGTACATGAGTGTGCATGAATGTTCATGTATATGCAGATGTACCTGTGTGTGGGAGGGTGTGTGTGTGTGTGTAGAAGTCAGAGGACAAGATGTAATGATTATATAGTTTGTGATTAAGTCACTCAAATATGTGTTTAGGAACATTTACTTTACCTATGGTTATACCATCCTGTCAGGAACAAAACTATATTTTCTTTCTCTGACTACTCAGTGACATAAAATCATTGTTTTTTTTGACCACAGCACTCATATACTTACACCTACCCAATGACAGAACATGCCATTGCATGCCAAAAATGGAAATATGAAGGGAAACTGCTGGGCTCCGCCGGCAGGGGCAGGTAGTGCTGAGGGAAGGACCAGGCCTGCTGGTTCCTCCCAAGGGGTTGAAGAGGAGATAAGCGACTGACGACTCAGATCTCTCCTGGCCACCGGAGAAAAACCACACTGAGTTGGGAGTCTTGTTGAAGCAGGAACTCGATTTATTGCTATGAGCAGTTGCCTATATAATGTTGGGAATGAAGGAAGGGATTCTAGGATGGGGGGAGAGGTAAGGGCCAATAGTAAACTGTGACTATTGAAATGATAATTCTAACTCCCATGCGGAAGTAGCAGGCAAGAATCCATTAGGTGTCTTGCTGAGTCACGTCTGGCCAGAGACAGGTCGCCAAACTTTAGCTAGGCTCAGGAAGTTCCACTAGGCCTCACACCTGGGCCTTTCAGAGCCCAACATCTCCCCCTTTTGTTTTGGTAAGAGCATTAGTCACCGTGGCCCCTGTCTTAGGTTTTCCCCCTCTGGGGGTCTTAACCGTCATTGGGTGCCAGGTGTTTAGCTCAGAGCATTCATCATGGCCCCTGTCTTAGGTTGTCCCCCTCTGGGGATCTTACCCATCACTGGGTACCATGTGTTTAGCTCACTGAGAACCCACTCCATGGCCTGTCTTAGGTTGTCCCCCTATGGGGATCTTACCCGTCATTGGTCACATGGATGGCAGAGGAGGTGGCAGTGGGTCATCTGAGGAACTTAATTCCTGAGTTGCCAGCCTGTGATAATGTATTTCGACCTGATGAAGTTTTATTGCCTCTAGCCGTTGGTGAATAAATTGTGTAATCTTATTAATTACACAAGGCCCGACAGTGAGGAGAAGGAGGAGAAGGAGGGGGAGGGGCCCAAGTGGAGGGAGAAGGTAGGGTAAGAAGTCATGTAAGCCCGTCCAAAGCAGGTTGTCCAGGAGGTCCCACTGCCTCCTCTCCAAGTCTTCCTGGAGCCTCTTAATCTTGTTCTGGATGATTCCTGATTTATTGGCGTAAAAGCAGCATTTTTCCTATAAAAGCAAGCATACGCCTCCTTTTTCAGCCGTTAGTAGGTTTAGTCCTCTCCTGTTTTGTAGGACTACCTCAGCCAGGGAATCTAGCTGTTGTTGAAGATAGGTCTGCCTCCGATATAGGGAGGGCCTCATTTCCAAGGATGATATCTACATCTGGGATTAAGGTGGCTGGGGCACAAAGGCCCATCCAATTGGTGGGCAGAAAGTCATAGGCCATCCTGCCACCACGAACATAAACCATTCCAGAAGGCGGGCAGCATTGAGCACTGGGCTCAGTTGTGTTAAAAGTACAGAAGGAAGGATGAATGTATCCCACATCTGTACTGGAATTATTAGGGGAAGGCGGGGCCCAAATGCCCAGAGGAAACATTGGGAATATCTGGACAGGGATGGGGAAGGTGGCTGAGTAATTTTTTAAGGTCGTATGGGCAACTGTACTGCAAGCAGCCAGAGAGGCCCAGATTGGAGGCAAAGCCAGAAATCCTCCACAAGGGAGGGAATTGTTTAGTTTAGTAGGGTGAAGGTGAAAGATTCGGGGAATAAAAGATTAAGAGTTTTTGCTTTTGCTAAACCTGCTCTATTCAGCTTCTGTAACATTGCTTGCTTGCTTCCACTAAATAAAAAGAACTGCCATTCTATGATATCCATCAAAGTTAGTTAACCTGGAGAAAATGAGCTGCCTAGGATGTGCTTTGTTCTTTTGCCAAGTTACTGGTCACCTAAGAGATGCCTGGCCCAACTGCCCCTTCCATGAACTCTGCCCCTGTGTCCTGAAACCCCCACCCCGCCGGCGGTTACTCAATTAAGAGACACCAGGTGGATCTGACCAATCAGGACCCACTCTATATGGAAAATTCCTAAGGCACGTCCCCCTCCCTACGGCAACCCACAAGGTCCCCCTCCCTGTGGCAACCCACAAGGTTCCCGCGCGCGCCTTCTCAGAACCAATCATTTCAAAGATGTGCGCCCTCTCGGAACCAATCATTTTAAAGGGTGCGATATGATGTAACCCCTTTGTCCTTTTCCCGCCTCACTCTCTTTTCCCGCCTCACTCCCTTTATAAGCCCTTCCCTTCAGGGGGCCGGGGCTCTTCACCCCTCCTGCGCGAGGACTCCGTGTTGAGCCCCGGTGTACCGGTACCTGCAATAAACCTCTTGCTGTTATTGCATCGAGAAGTGTCTGTGCTGGTTCTTGGGTCTTGCCTGGTCCTTGAGACTTGGGGTACCTCCCTTTGAGGAGGGGTCCCAACATTTGGGGGCTCGTCCGGGATTTGAGGCAGACCCCAGACCCACATTCATCTTCTCGGAGGTAAGAAGGCGCCATATATGTCTATATGTCTGTCTCTGTGTCTATTTGTATCTGTCTGAACTTAAAACTAACCTAACGGTTCCCTGTATCGTACTTGGTACTTTCATTTCTGTCCCTGTAGCCTGCGGGTGTGCAGCGAGGCCGTAAGGCTTGCTCACGGTAGTCAGTAGACATACTCATAGGGCTACAACCCGCAACCCTGGGGGATGCTCCAGGAAGTGAGGAGGATCAGCACTTTTTGGTGGCCTCCTATCAGAATCTGTCGGACTCAGTCCGTATCTGTCCGAAAGTACCGTCTGTCAGGTCCCTGCCGTCTGCCACACTTTTGTTTTGGTGGCGAACGAGGATGGGCCATTTCCTCATTATCTTTATTTTTACTTCAATTGCTTGTTCTTTATTCTTCTATCTTGAATATTCTAAGATGGGACAAACTGTCTCTGTTTCTACTCCTCTGATATTGACGCTGACGCACTGGACTGAAGTTAAATCTAGAGCACACAGTATATCAGTAGAAGTTAAAAAAAGACAAATGGCAGACATTTTGTGAAGCTGAATGGCCCACCTTTAACGTAGGATGGCCTCCAGAGGGCACTCTTAGCTTGGAAATCATCCGGGCCATCCAGAGAACTGTCTTCCAGGCTTCTGGGGGGCACCCCGACCAGATCCCTTACATCCTTACTTGGAGGGATCTGGTGGAGGATCCTCCTGCCTGGGTAAAGCCTTGGATTCCCCTTCCCCGCCTTCTAACAAAAATGAGTCCTCCCCGACTCAAATCTTTCTTGCAGACACCGCCGACACCAAAGAGGATAAACCTGTTCGCCGGATTTACCCGGACACCCGGACACCCAGACAGATCTTCTCCTTTTCCAGGACCCCTCTCCTCCACCATATCCCCCTACCCTGGAACCCTCGGCCCCGCAAAATCCTCCAGAACCCCTCCCCCAGACAGGACCCGCAGCTGGAACTCGTAGCCACCGGGGACTTCCCCCTGAGACCTCTGTCGCCCTTCCCCTCTGAGCTCTAGGTCCTCCCCCGCTCCCTGAGCCCAGAGAAGACCCTAACCACAGACACTTGCAGCCGTTGCAATACTGGCCGTTTTCTTCTGCTGATTTATATAACTGGAAAGCTAACCACCCTCCCTTCTCAGAGGACCCATCAAAGCTTACAGCCTTGATGGAATCCTTAGTCTTTTCTCACCAGCCCACTTGGGACGACTGTCAGCAACTGCTGCAGACTCTTTTCACTACGGAGGAAAGAGAGCGCATCCTGCTGGGGGCTAGGAAAAATGTACCTGGAGACAACGGCAGACCTACACAACTTCAGAATGTCATAGATGATGGGTTCCCACTGACAAGACCCAATTGTGACTTCAACACCCCTGACGGTAGGGAGCATCTCCGTGTCTATCGCCAGGCTCTAGTGGCTGGTTTCAGAGGGGCCGCCAGACTACCCACCAATCTGGCTAAGGTAAGGGAGGTCTTACAGGGACCCACCGAGCTCCCCTCAATGTTCCTTGAGTGCCTCATGGAGGCATACCGACGGTATACGCCATTTGATCTGATGGCAGAGGAACAGAGGGCTTCGGTGCTAATAAGTTTTGTAGACCAGTCTGCACCGGACATTAGAAAAAAATTGCAGAGACTAGATGGACTAGGGAGGTATTCTTTGTCAGACATAGTGAAAGAGGCAGAAAAGATATATAATAAAAGAGAAACTGAGGAAGAAAAAGAGCAGAGGAAGGCTAAAGAACAGGAGGAAAGGGAAACTAGAAGGGATAAGAGACATGAAAGAAATATGACCAAAATTCTGGCCGCCCTAGTCAAGAACGATAGGGAAACTATTAGGCAGCGAACAGCCAGACAGGGGTCATGCCTGGGCAACAAACCACCATTAGACAAAGACCAATGTGCATACTGCAAAGAGAGAGGCCATTGGATAAAAGACTGCCCCAAGAAAAAGCCAAAAAAAAGTACTTGCCCTAGAAAAAGAAGATTAGGGGAGACGGGGATCGGACCCCCTCCCTGAGCCTAGGGTAACTCTTAAGGTGGAGGGGAAACCAATTACCTTCCTAGTGGACACCGGGGCCCAACATTCAGTGCTTCTAAAACCAGAAGGACCTATGTCCAACAAAAGGTCCTGGGTTCTAGGGGCTACTGGGAACCAACAGTTCTCATAGACTACCCGAAGAACGGTGGACCTCGGCGTGGGCCGGGTATCCCACTCGTTCCTCGTGATACCTGGCTGCCCAGCCCCTCTATTAGGACGGGATTTACTAACCAAAATGGGAGCACAGATTACTTTTACAGAAAAAGGTCCACTTGTAACCCATCAACAGGGGAACTTGTTCAAATATTAACAATGAGATTAGAAGATGAACACAGACTTTTTGAGAAACCCCAGGCTGACCCAGAAATTGACAAATGGTTAGCAACCGTGCCTGGGGCCTGGGTTGAAACAGCTGGGATGGGACTGGCCTCCCACCAGCCACCTATAATAGTCAACTTGAAGGCTTCCGCTGCCCCCGTCTCAGTGAGACAATACCCAATGAGCCGGGAGGCCAGAGAGAGAATAAGACCCCACATAACGAGACTCCTACAACTGGGGGTCCTAAGACAATGCCATTCCCCTTGGAACACTCCACTGTTGCCAGTACGGAAACCCAATACCAATGACTACCGCCCGGTCCAGGATTTAAGAGAAGTCAACAGGAGGATTGAGGACCTCCACCCCACTGTCCCTAATCCTTATAACCTCTTAAGTTCCCTCCCTCCGGACAGAGACTGGTATACTGTTATAGATTTAAAGGATGCATTTTTCTGCCTGCCACTGCATGAAAAGAGCCAACTCATCTTCACATTCGAATGGAGGGACCCTAACTCTGGGATTTCAGGGCAACTAACCTGGACTAGGCTACTGCAGGGCTTTAAGAACTCACCTACCCTCTTTGATGAAGCCCTCCACCGGGACCTAGACCCTTTTTGGGCCGCCAACTCACAGATAACCCTTCTCCAATATGTGGACGACCTCCTTCTGGCCGCCGGGGACCGAGACGAATGTGAAAGAAGTACCATTGCACTGCTGGAGGAACTAGCCCGCCTTGGATACCGAGCTTCTGCAAAGAAGGCTCAAATCTGCAAAAGGCAAGTAACTTACCTGGGGTATTCATTAAAAGGGGGTCAGAGGTGGCTGACAGAAGCCCGTAAGCAGGCCGTGGAACAAATCCCCACGCCTTAAACAGCTAGGCAGGTAAGGGAATTCCTAGGATCTGCAGGGTTCTGTAGGTTGTGGATACCAGGATTTGTGGCTCTTGCTTCTCCTCTTTACCCCTTAACCAGGACCAGCACCCCTTTCCACTGGGGGGTAGAACAACAACAGGCCTTCGACAATATTAAACTTGCCCTCTTAAAAGCACCTGCTCTCTCTCTACCTGACACAGCTAAGCCCTTCTACCTATATGTGCATGAACAAAAAGGAATTGCTAAGGGGATCCTCACCCAAAAACTAGGACCCTGGAAAAGGCCAGTGGCATACCTATCCAAGAAGCTAGACCCAGTGGCGGCTGGTTGGCCCCCCTGCCTTAAAATCATTGCAGCAGTGGCCTTGCTCTTAAAAGATGCTGACAAACTAACTCTGGGACAGACTGTCACTGTAATTGCCTCACATGTGCTGGAAAGCATCGTCCGTCAGCCCCCCGACAGATGGCTCTCCAATGCCAGAATCACCCATTACCAAAGTCTCCTCCTCAACTCCGAGAGAGTCAGGTTTGCAGCTCCTGCGCAGCTGAACCCCGCGACTCTCTGGCCGGAACCAGACCCCACTGTGGCTCACAACTGTGGAGATGTTCTGGCCGAAGTCACTGGGATACGGCCGGACCTGACGGACCAGCCGCTACCAAATGCACAGGTGACCTGGTTCACGGATGGCAGCAGCTACCTCCTTGAAGGTAAGCTTATGGCTGGGGCTGTGATAGTGGACAGAGACAGGATGATCTGGGCTAATAGGTTGCCAGAAGGCACGTCTGCTCAAAAAGCTGAGCTGATAGCCCTGACTCAGGCCTTAAACATGGCAGAGGGAAAACGGGCAACCATTTATACTGACAGCCGATATGCCTTTGCTACAGCACATGTCCATGGGGCCATTTACCAGCAGAGGGGGCTATTAACCTCTGCGGGAAAAGAAATTAAAAACAAACAAGGGATCCTAGACTTGCTTGATGCTCTGCATCGACCTGCTCCACTAGCTATCGTCCATTGTCCAGGGCACCAAAAAGGAGACTCCCTCATCGCACGAGGAAATAGAATGGCGGATGAGGAAGCCAAAAAGGCAGCTCAGGGGACTCATTTACTTCCCGTAATTGAAAAAGACTTTGCTAAATCACCGCCTCTGGAATACACTAAACAGGACCCCAAGGACATGGTTAGACTCCAAAGGCGGTTTAACCAGGATACCCAAAAATGGGAAACTGAGGAGGGCAAACAGATCCTTCCTTGGAAACAGGCAGAACAAATCCTGCAACAAATACACCGACTAACTCACTTTGGGACTAGAAAGTTAATAAACATTCTTGCCAGAACTATCATATTATCGGACTTAAAGAAATGGTTGAAAAACGTGTTAGGCAGTGTGTTCCCTGTCAGAAAGTAAATACTCAGGCTACCCCCATGGACACAGGAAAGCGGCTCCGGGGGGACCGTCCAGGTCTGTTTTGGGAAACAGACTTTACTGAGATGAAACCTGCTCGCTATGGAAATAAATATCTTTTGGTGTTCATAGATACTTTTTCAGGATGGGTAGAAGCCTACCCCACCAAAGTGGAAACTGCTACGTTAGTAGCCAAAAAGCTTCTGGAAGAAATAATCCCGAGGTACGGAGTGCCACAGGTCATAGGGTCAGATAATGGCCCTGCTTTTGTTGCCCAGGTAAGTCAGGAGGTGGCCAGAATACTGGGGACTAATTGGAAATTACATTGTGCTTACAGACCCCAGAGCTCAGGACAGGTAGAAAGGATGAATAGAACATTAAAAGAGACCATAACTAAATTGTCCTTGGAGACTGGCTACATAGACTGGACGTTGCTCCTAACCTGGGCCCTTTTCAGAGCCCAAAACACCCCCTATAAGTTCAACCTCACCCCTTTTGAAATCCTGTTTGGGGTCCCAACCCCACTAGGCCAGATGTCATCCCCTAAGGATCCCAATCTCATTACTAATTCTGACTTAAATACCAGACTACAGGCTCTGCACATCCTCCGGACTGAATTGTGGCCACTGGTGAAGGAGACTTACTCCCCAGCTTCGGATCCAGCCCCACACCGCTACCAGATAGGAGACTCTGTGTACATGAGACGTCATCGACGCACCAACCTAGAACCTCACTGGAAGGGACCCTTCATCGTGCTCCTAACAACCCCCACAGCTATAAAGGTTGATGGCATTGCAGCCTGGATCCATGCCTCCCACGTCAAACCAGCGCCACCGCCTGGACCCCAATGGAAATTGGAAAAGACTGGTAACCCCCTTAAGCTATGTTTGCACCGCCTTCCTAATTCTGATAGGGATGATCCCCCAAACAGAAGCTAGTCCCCATAACCCTCAGAAGCTAACCTGGAAGGTGATCTCCCAAACAGGAGATGTAATCTGGAGTACTACAAAAACCGCCACTCCTTGGACCTGGTGGCCACATCTGTCCCTGGAGATTTGTTCATTAATAGCAGGATTGGATTCCTGGGACATCCCTAACCTGGAACCTAAGGAGGTTCATCACATAGAAAAACGGGCCATTATGCAGGGATACCTCACCCCACAGGGGCCCCAGACGTCTGACCAGCCCGGTTGCAGCAATGTACAAGCTCTACAGAAACTTAGGAAACTCCCTTTCTATGTGTGCCCCTGAGGGACTAAAAAAAAAATTGTGGAGGCGTAGAATATTACTACTGTAAACAATGGGGATGTGGAACCACCGGGGATGCTTATTGGAGACCCTCTTCCAGCTGGGATCTCATTACAGTAAAAAGAGGTCCTTATGTAGGTGAATTTGGAAGAGGGCCTGACCCACTTAATATAACATTCACAAGTGCAGGGAGAAACTCCCGGACCTGGCTAAAAGGAAACATTTGGGGCCTCAGGTTCTACATGAATGGGGAAGACAAAGGGTTACTTTTCAGTATCAGATTAACAATTAAAAGTCCGGACCCAACCCTAGTGGGACCTAATGCTGTACTACAACAACCCCCAGCAGTCCTAAATCCTAACCCCATGACCCTCCCCCTCCTCCTCCTCTTGATCCCACCAAAGCACCCCAACCTCCCATTACAACTCCTTCACCCCAACAAGTGCCTCTGCTCACAATGATGCAACAGGTTTTTCTTCTCCTTAACTCTACCCAGCCTGAGATGGCCACCCACTGTTGGCTCTGCTATGACATAGCCCCCCCTTATTATGAAGCCATCGCCTCGGCTCTTCCCTACTCTAACGTAACTGTTTCCATGGATGTAGGGTCATACGAAACTGCACCTGGCTGACTGACGTTGGCCTCAGTCTCAGGAAAAGGACTCTGCATAGGCAAAGTACCGCCTTCACAAACCCATCTCTGTAACTCCACCCACATCCCTGACTCCTATAAAGGATATATCAAACCTCCCCCCCCCCCGGAAGCATGGTGGGCCTGTGGCACTGGCTTGACCTCTATAGTTTCTCTCAGTCTCCTAGATGAATCCCGCGACTATTGCATCCTGGTAAGGCTTCTCCCTAAAATTATTTACCATCCTGACTCCGACTTTCTGGATGCAATTCAGGGGCGAATTAGGCTCCGGAGGGAGCCAGTTTCTCTCACCCTGGCAGTCCTATTAGGTCTTGGGACTGCCACCGGGATTGGGGCAGGTATTACAGCCCTAGAAACTCAGGACTCAAAGCTGGCAGACCTACAAGGTACTATAGCTCAGGACATAAGAGCCCTGGAGGATTCACTTTCTAAACTAGAAGAGTCCTTAACCTCCTTATCAGAGGTAGTCCTGCTGAATAGAAGAGGCTTAGACTTATTGTTCCTACAGCAAGGGGGACTCTGTGCAGCCCTAAAAGAAGAAGGCTGCTTCTATATAGACCATTCAGGAGTCATTAAGGACTCAATGAGAAAACTTAGAGAAAGACTAGATGCCAGAGATTGGGAAAGGAAACAAGATCAGGGGTGGTTTGAATCATGGTTTAACAGCTCCCCCTGGTTAACTACATTAATATCTACCCTATTGGGATCGCTCCTCATCCTCTTCCTCCTCCTGACGCTTGGACCCTGCATACTAAACCGTCTGGTAACATCAGAGAACGAATCAGTACAGTCCAGCTTCTAGTTCTCCGACAGCAATATCAGCTAATAAAAGAGTCAGAAACTGAAATTCCATGATTGGAATTTGGGCAAAGAAAAAGGGGGGAATGAAAGATTTGGGGAATAAAAGATTAAGAGTTTTTGCTTTTGCTAAACCTGCTCTATTCAGCTTCTGTAACACTGCTTGCTTGCTTCCGCTAAATAAAAAGAACTGCCATTCTATGATATCCATCAAAGTTAGTTAACCTGGAGAAAATGAGCTGCCTAGGATGTGCTCTGTTCTTTTGCCAAGTTACTGGTCACCTAAGAGATGCCTGGCCCAACTGCCCCTTCCATGAACTCTGCCCCTGTGTCCTGAAACCCCCACCCCGCCGGCGGTTACTCAATTAAGAGACACCAGGTGGATCTGACCAATCAGGACCCACTCTATATGGAAAATTCCTAAGGCACGTCCCCCTCCCTACGGCAACCCACAAGGTCCCCCTCCCTGTGGCAACCCACAAGGTTCCCGCGCGCGCCTTCTCAGAACCAATCATTTCAAAGATGTGCGCCCTCTTGGAACCAATCATTTCAAAGGGTGCGATATGATGTAACCCCTTTGTCCTTTTCCCGCCTCACTCCCTTTATAAGCCCTTCCCTTCAGGGGGCCGGGGCTCTTCACCCCTCCTGAGCGAGGACTCCGTGTTGAGCCCCGGTGCACCGGTACCCGCAATAAACCTCTTGCTGTTATTGCATCGAGAAGTGTCTGTGCTGGTTCTTGGGTCTTGCCTGGTCCTTGAGACTTGGGGTACCGCCCTTTGAGGAGGGGTCCCAACAAAGGACCATTTTAGGAACAGTCCTCAGGGGTGGGACACTCCCTAAAGAAGTGATTGTCAGCGTCCTCTTGTTGGGACAAATATTTTAGGTCTCTCGCTGGTACCCAAATGGGTCTTTTGTCATCTTGAGGGAAGGCACATCCAAACCCTCTCCCTGCTGTGAGGAGTGGGTCTGGTCCTCTCCAGGCCCCAGTCAATGGGACCCTCCATCTTACCCAGATAGAACTGTAGGTAACGGATGAGGACCAATGTTTTTGAAAAGGGGATAGTTGTTTATCTTCTTTAGAAAAGTTTAAAATATTTAGGGTAAATAATGCCTTTGTTAGTTGGTCATGTGGGGGCCACAAAAATTAACAGCGGGTACAGAGAATGCAAATTTTTCCATGTTTCCTGGATGGAGAGGGATAGAGAAGAAGCAATCTTTAATGTCAATGATAGTAATATGGCATATATTGGGCATAGCTGGGATCCATGGGAGTCCCCTCTGGGGGGTTCCGAAGGGGATCATGCATTCATTGATCTTCCTTAAATCATGTAAAAATCTCCAGGACCCATTAGGCTTTTTTATGACAAAGACAGGAGAGTTCCAGGGACTAGTGGAGGGACGAATATGTCCAGCCTCCAACTGTTGATCAATAAGTATGTGGAGTTGGTGTAACTTATAAGAAGGGAGAGGCCACTGCTCAAACCATATAGGATCCCCCAGTCTCCACTGGATTTTAAATGGGGAGGGGGGCTGGGCAGTGGCCCTTAGAATTGGGGGTGTTTTGGAGTACTTTTTTCTGAGTTGCTCAAAGTAAGGGTCATCTCTATAATTGGGATGACATTCCCTCCCTTCCTCAGACTGTTGTTGATATTCTTTTTTATCTAACAAATCATTATAAAAGGCCTTATGGTCAGTAGTGATGAAAGCCTCAGCATCTCCAAGGATGTCTTGCCCCAGTAAGTTAGCAGTGAGCCCAATCACCACGAAAGGGCGGACTTTTCACCTGTCCCCACCTGGGTCAGTCCAAGGGAGCCACGTGGCAGTCTCCCAGGAGGTGGACTGCCCGTCAACTCCCAGTAGGGGAGGGCCAGGCACAAGCTGCCAGGAGGGGGACACTTCCTCCTTTCTCAGGACCATTCGGTCCGCTCTAGTGTCGATGAGAAGTTTGAAATTTTTATTGCCAATATTTAAAATAATTTTGTGTCTAAGGCCGGGGACCAGGGGGACGGTCCAATAGGCTTTGATGGCCTCTTTCCCCTTATTTAACGGAGCTTCGGGAGCCCCAGGAGTTTAAAGGCTTTCCCTGTATGTTAAACTTCCATTTACACTCCTTAGCCCAATGAAACCCCTTATTGCATTTAGGGCAGCAGGTGTGAGGGGCGATGGTCATCCCCCCAGAGCAAGGAGGAGGCTTTGTCTTGTTGGGGCACTCCTTTTTAAAGTGGCCCTCATCCCTGCATCTGAAACTTGTCAAGTTTTTAGGATTTAACTCTAATACACAGATCATATTGGCCAAATCTCTCTGTTTATTTTTCTGAAGGGCGGCAGCCATGGCCCTAGCCTGATGGGAGATAGTGCCAACATCCTTGGTGGCTACAATCCATCTACTCATGGAGTTGTTCTTGAGACCTGCACAGGCGAGGCGGTGATCGGCTGTCATTCCTTCCCAGACCAACATTTTAGTAAACTGATCCCATAATGCCCCTGGGGGAAATTTTCTTTGGAGACTTTTTTCCACCCTATCTATAAATGTAGCCAAGTCCTCAGGTGGTTTTTGAGGAATACTCATAAGGGGGGTTTCAGAGGGTCCCTCATCAAGCTTTCTCCATGCTGCCAAGCCCAGTGCCCTGACCTGGTCCCTATACGGGTCAGGTATAGCCGCCTGTTGAGTGCCTGTAGCATATTGATCAGAGGTACCAGAGAGCATCCCAAAAGTTATTGGCACAGGGGGCTGTTGATTTTGGTTTCATTCTGCCTGTGCATGGCATTCATCTCTAAAAAAGGCACACCACTTAATGTATAGGGGACCTGACAATACAGCCCTGATTAGATTTTTCCAATCTTGGGTTGTACAAGGTTGATGGGCAAGTCCTTGTAATAGGGTCTCAGCCCAAGTAGAGTTGGGTCCATCCTCTGAGACCGCCTTTTTAAGCTCCTTAAGGTCCTGAGCTTCCCATGGACACCAGGCAGCAGGGCGATTGCCCCCAGGATTTAGATTGATGGGAAATAAAAAAGTAGCTTTATTTTCTGGCGGCTTGGCTGCCAAATATGAAGGAGGGGCTGAGGGGGTCTCAGCGGCCAAATATGAAGGAGGGGCCGAGGGGGTCCAGAAAGAGTTAGTTGATGGAGGAGGTGGAGGAGGTCCCCTGGAAGGCCAGGGAGCACTTTCAAAGGGATCGAGTGAGGAGGATAAAGATGTATCCTTTTGGGTTTTTTTTTTAAGCTGTATCTCCAGGAGGAGTAGCCAGATCAGGCTGTATACTATCTTTTTATTCTGTCTTTTGTTTATGTTTGGTTGGCCTTGGAGGGAAGCAGTCCTTGAAGGCTGAGATCATAGGGAGGACCGGGTATTTGATCCTTCTCCACATGTGCCCGACAAACAAGGGCCTCTACCCTATCCCACGTGTCCCAATCAAAGAGATTTCCTTCCGGAAGCCATGGTGCCAGCTTGAGAAGGCAATCCCAGGTCTGTTGAGCCTGATTATCAGTCAAATTAAGCCCTCTACTCTTTAGGAGTGCCCGAGAGATTCTAAGGCAGGATTGGATTTAGAGGTAGACTGTTCCATATTATAAAGTTGAGAGAGAAATGTCCATAAAATTAGGGCAATAGCAACCCACATACACATGAGTACAATACAACCACAAGGATCCAAAAGATGGGTAAACATATTGTACAAAAGCTGCAGATGTAGCTTGTCTGTGAACTGAAAGTGAAACGAAAGAGAAAGAGAACAAAGAGATGTTGACCAACAAGTACAGGTTATAGAAGCAAAGTTTAGAGCATTAAATATGAAGACTACCTCATAACTTACGGGGGTAGGCTCACCCACATATGTACACTGATTGACCTCCTCAACGAATGCCTCTCACGGGGCACTAGTCTGCCAGACTCTGAGAGCCACACGTTAGGCACCAGATGCTGAGCTCTGCCGGTGGGGGCAGGTAGTGCTGAGGGAAGGACCAGGCCTGCTGGTTCCTCCCAAGGGGTTGAGGAGGAGATGAGCATCCAATGACTCAGATCTCGCCTGGCCACTGGAGAAAAACCACACTGAGCTGGGAGTCTTGTCAAAGCAGGAACTCGATTTGTTGCTATGAGCAGTTGCCTATATAATGTTGGGAACGAAGGAGGGGATTCTAGGATGGGGGGGAGAGGTAAGGGCCAATAGTTAACTGTGACTATTGAAATGATAATTCTAACTCCCATGCGGAAGTAGCAGGCAAATAGCTATTAGGTGTCTTGCTGAGTCACGTCTGGCCAGAGACAGGTCGCCAAACTGGCTCAGGAGGTCCCACTGCCTCCTCTCCAAGTTTTCCCGGGAGCCCCCCTTAAATCTTTTTCCCTGGATGTTTTCCGGGGTTTATTGGCGTAAAAGCAGCATTTTTCCTATAAAAGCAGCATACCCCCTCCTTTTTCAGCCTTTAGGGGTTTTAGTCCTCTCCTTTTTTTGGAGGACTCCTCAGCCAGGGAATCTAGCTGTTTTTTAAAAGTGGGTTTCTGCCTCCGTTATAGGGGGGGCCTCATTTCCAAGGAGATATCACATCTGGGATTAAGGGGGCCTGGGGCAAAAAGGCCCACCCAAATTTGGGTGGGCGGGAAAGGTCATAGGCCACCCTCCCACCACAAACAAAAACCCAATTCCAAAGGCGGGCGCTTTGGCCCTTGGGTCATTTGTTTTAAAAAAGAAACAAAAGGGAAGGAAATTAAAATGTATCCCACATCTGTACGGGAATTTATTGGGGGAAGGCGGGGCCCAAATCCCCAGAGGAAACATTGGGAATATCTGGACAGGGTGGGGAAGGTGGCGGGTTAAAATTTTTAAAAGGTCGTGGGGGCAACTTTATGCAACAGCCAGAGAGGCCCAGAATGGAGGCAAAGCCAGAAATCCTCCACAGGGAGGAATTGTTTGTTAGTAGGTGAAGGTGAAAGATTCGGGGAATAAAAGATTAAGAGTTTTTGGCTTTTTCTAAACCTGCTCTATTCAGCATCTGTAACATTGCTTGCTTGCTTCCACTAAATAAAAAGAACTGCCATTCTATGATATCCATCAAAGTTAGTTAACCTGGACAAAATGAGCTGCCTAGGATGTGCTCTTTTTCTTTTGGCAAAGTTACTGGTCACCTAGAGATACTGGCCCAACTGCCCCTTCCCTGAAACTCGGCCCCTGTGTCCTGCACCCCCACGCCCACCGACGGTTACTCAATTAAGAAGACACCAGGTGGAAACCTGACCAATCAGGACCCACTCTTTAGGAAATTCCGAAGAGCAGGTCCCCCTCCCTACGGCAACCCACAAGGTCCCCCCCCCCTGTGGCAACCCACAAGGTTCCACGCGCGCCTTCTCAGAACCATCATTTCAAAGATGTGCGCCGCTCGTCGAACCAATCATTTTAAAGGTGCGATCTGATGTAACCCCTTTTCCTTTGCCCCCGCCTCACCCTTTTCCCGCCTCACTCCCATTTATAAGCCTTTCCCTCAGGGCCGGGGCCTTCACCCTCTCCTCGCGAGGACTCCGAGTTGAGACCCCGGTGTACCGTACCCCTGCAATAAAGCCTCTGCTGTTATTGGCATCGAGAAGTGTCTGTGCTGGTTCTTGGGTCTTGCCTGTCCTTGAGACCTTGGGGCACCTCCCTTTGAGAGGGTCCAACATTTTGGGGGCTCGTCCGGGATTTGAGGCAGACCCCAGACCCACATTCATCTTCTTCGGAGGTAGGGGAGAAGGCGCCATATCTGTCAATAGTCTGTCCTCTTCTAGTGTCATATGTATCTGTCTGCACTTAAAACTCACCCTAACGGTTCCCTCTATCGTACTTGGTACTTTCATTTCTGTCCCTGTAGCCGCGGGTGACAGCAGCAAGCCGTAAAGGCTTGCTCACGGTAGTCAGTAGACATACACATAGGGCTACAACCCCAACCCTGGGGGATGCTCCAGAAGTGAGGAGGATCAAACTTTTTGGTGGCCTCCATCAGAATCTGTCCGGACTCAGTCCGTATCTTCCGAAAGTACCGTCCTGTCCGGTCCCTGCTCGTCTGGCCACTCATTTTGTATTTGGTGCGACCGAGATGGGCCATTTCCTCATTATCTTATTTTTACTTCAATTGCTTGTTCTTTATTCTTCTATCTTTGAAATTTCCTAAGATGTGACAAATGTCTCTGTTTCTAAACACCTCTGATATTGAACGCTGACGCACTGGACTGAATTTAAATCTAGAGCACACTAGTAAAGCAGTAAAGTTAAAAAAGACAATGGCAGACATTTTGTGAGAGCTGCATGGCCCACCATTAACGTAGGATGGCCCCAGAGGGCACTCTTAGCTTGGAAATCATCGGGCCACAACCAGAGAACTGTCTTCCAGCTTCTGGGGGGGACCCCGACCAATTCCCTTACATCCTTACTTGCATGGATCTGGTGAGATTTCCTCCTGCCTGTGTAAACTTGGATTCCCTTCCCCGCCTTCTAACAAAAATGGAGTCCTACCCGACTCAAATCTTCTTGCAGACACCGCCGGCCACCAAAGCGGATAAACCTGTTCGCCGGATTTACCTGGACACCCCGGACGACTCCCAGACAGATCTTCTCCTTTATTTTTTCTCCTTTTCCAGGACCCCTCCCTCCACCAAATCCCCCTACCCGGAACCCTCGCCCCGCAAAACCCCCAGTGTTACCCCCTCCCCCAGACAGGACCCGCAGCTGGAACTCGTAGCCAGCGGGGACTTCCCCCCCTGAACCTCTGTCGCCCCGTCCCTCTGTGAGCTCTCGGTCCTCCCCCGCTCCCTGAGCCCAAGAAGAACCTAACCACAGACACTTGCAGCCGTTGCAATAACCGGCCGTTTTCTGCTGCTGATTTATATAACTGGAAAGCTAACCTACCCTCCCTTCTCAGAGGACCCATCAAAAACTTACAGCCTTGATTGGAATCCTTAGCTTATCTAACCACCCACTTGGGACGACTGTCCAACAACTGCGCAGACTCTTTTCACTACGGAGAAAGAGAGCGCATCCTGCTGGGGGCTAGAAAAATGTACGCGGAGACAACGGCAGACCTACACACTTCAGAATGTCATAGATGATGGGTTCCACTGACAAGACCCGATTTGTGACTTCAACACCCCTGATGTAGGGAGCATCTCCGTGTCTATCGCCATGCTCTAGTGCTGGTTTCGAGGGGCCACCAGACACCCACCAATCTGGCTAAGGTAAGGGAGGTCTACAGGGACCCACCGAGTCCCACAATGTTCCTTGAGTGCATCATGGAGGCCATACCGACGGTATACGCCAGTTGATCTGATGCAGAGGAACATAGGGCTTTTCGGTGCTAATAAGTTTTTTAGACCAGGTCCGCACCGGACATTAGAAAAACATTGCAGAGACTAGATGGACTAGGGAGGTATTCTATGTCAGACATAGTGAAAGAGCAGAAAAGAATATATACTAAAAGAGAAACTGAGGAAGAAAAAGAGCAGAGGAAGGCTAAAGAACTGGAGGAACGGAAACTAGAAGGGATAAAGACATGAAAGAAATATACCCAAAATTCTGGCCGCCCGAGTCAAGAACGATAGGGAAACATCAGGCAGCGAACAGCCAGACAGGGGTCATGCCTGTCAACAAACCACCATTAGACAAAAGACCAATGTGCCAAACTGCAAAGAAGAGGCCATTGGATAAATACTGCCCCAAGAAAAAGCCAAAAAAAGTACTTGCCCTAGAAAAAGAAGATACGGAGACGGGGATCGACCCCTCCCCGAAGCCTAGGGTAAATCTCTTAAAGGTGAGGGGAAACCCTATTACCTTCCTAGTGGACAACCGGGGCCCAACATTCAGTGCGTCTAAAACCAGAAGGACCTATGTCCAACAAAAGGCCTGGGTTCAAGGGCTACTGGACCAACAGTTCGCATAGACTACCCGAAGAACGGTGGACACTCGGCGTGGGCCTGGTATCCCACTCAGTTCCTTCGTGATACCTGGCGCCCAGCCCCCTCTTATTAGGACGGGATTTACTAACCAAATGGGAGCAACAGATTACTTATACAGAAAAGGGTCCACTAGTCACCCACCACAAGGGGAACTTGTTCAAATATTTAACGATGAAATAGAAGATGAAACACAGACTTTTTGAGAAACCCCAGGCTGACCCAGAAATTGACAAATGGTAGCAACCCGTGCCTGGGCCATGGGTTGAAAACACTGGATGGACTGGCCTCCCAACAGTCCACCTATAATAGTCAACTTGAAGGCTTCCGCTGCCGCCCCCCGTCTCAGTGGAGACAATACCCCCATGAACCGGAGGCCAGAGAGAGAATAATAACCCCACATACGAGACTCCTACAACTGGGGGTCCTAAGACAATGCCATTCCCCTTGGAAACACTCCACTTTTTGCCAGTACGGAAACCCAATACCAATGACTACCCGCCCGTCCAGGATTAAGAGAAGTCAACATGAATTTGAAGGAACCATCCACCCCCACTGGCCCTAATCCTTAATAACTCTAAGTTCCCTCCCTCCGGACAGAGACTGGATACTGTTATAGATTTTTAAAGGAGCATTTTTCTGCCTGCCCACTGGCATGAAAAGAGCCAACTCAACTTCCAAATTCGAATGGAGGGACCCTAACTCTGGGATTTCAGGGCAACTAACCTGGACTAGGCTACCGCAGGGTTTTTAAGAAACTCACCTACCCTCTTTGATGAAGCCTCCCACCGGACCTGCCCCTTTTTTGGGCCGCCAACTCACAGATAACCCTTCACCAATATGTGGGAGGACGCCCTCCTCTGGCCGCCGGTGACCGAGAAACGAATGTGAAAGAAGTACCGTATCAACTGTTGCTGAGGAAATAGCCGCCTTGGATACCGAGCTTCTGCAAAGAAGGCTCAAATCTCAAAATGCAAGTAACTTACCTGGGGTATCATTAAAAGGGGGTCAGAGGTGCTGACAGAAGCCCGTAAGCAGCCGTGGAACAAATCCCCACGCCTTAAACAGCTAGGCAGGTAAGGGAATACCTAGGATCTGCAGGGTTCTTAGGTTGTGGAATACGGGAATTTGTGCTCTTGCTTCTCCTCTTTACCCCTTAACCAGGACCAGCACCCCTTTCCACTGGGGGGGAGAACAACAATACTAGGCCTTCGACAATATTAAACTTGCCTCGTAAACAGCACCAGCTCATCTCTCTACCTGACACAGCGCTTAAGCCCTTCTACCTATATGTGCATGAACAAAAAGGAATTGCCTTAAGGGGAGCCTCACACCCAAAACTAGACCACTGGAAAAGGCCAGTGGCATACCTATCCAAGAAGCTAGACCCAGTGGCGGCTGGTTGGCCCCCCTGCCTTAAAAAACATTGCAGCAGTGGCCTTGCTCTTAAAGGATGCTGACAAACTAACTCGGGACAGACTGTCACTTGTAATTGCCTCACATGTGCTGTAAAGCATTGTCCGTCACCCCCCGACAGAATGGCTCTCCCCAAAGCCCAGAATCACACACCCATATACCAAAGTCTCCCTCCTCAACTCGGAGAAGAGTCAGGTTTTTCAGCTCCTGCGCAGGCTGAACCCCCCGACTCTCTGGCCGGAACCAGACCCCACTGTGGCTCATCAACGTGAGATGTTCTGGCGAAGTCACTGGGATACGGCCGGACCTGACGGACCAGCCGCTACCCAAATGCACAGGGGACCAGGTTGCACGGATGGCAGCAGCACCACTTGAAGGTAAGCGGTATGCAGGGGCTGCGATAGTGGACAGAGACAGGATGATCGTGGCTAATAGGTTGCCAGAAGGCACGTCTCTCAAAAAGCGAGCTGATAGCCCTGACTCAGGCCTATAAACATGGCAAGGGAAAACGGCACATTTTATACGACAGTCCGATATGGCCTTGCTACAGCAATGTCCATGGGGCCATTTACCAGCAGAGGGGTCTATTAACCTCTGCGGGAAAAGAAATTAAAAACAAACAAGGGATCCTAGACTTCGTGGATGCTCTGCATCGACCTGCTCGGACTAGCTATCGTCCATTGTCCAGGCATACCAAAAAGGAGACTCCTTCATGCACGAGGAACATAGAAAGGCGGATGAGGAAGCCAAAAAGGCAGCCAGGGGACTCCTTTACTCCCGTAATTGAAAAAAAACTTTTTCTAAATCACCGCCTCTGGGAATAACCAAAACAGGACCCCAAGGACATGGCCTAACTCCAAAGGCGGTTTTTAAACCAGGATACCCAAAAATGGGAAACTAGGAGGGCCAACAGATCCTTCCTTTGAACAGGCAGAACAAATCCTGGCATACAAATACACCACTAACTCACTTTGGACTAGAAAGTTAATACACAATCCATGCCAGAACTACATATTATCGACTTAAAGAAATGTTGAAAAACGTGTTAGCAGATGTGTCCTGTCAGAAAGTTAAATACTCAGGCTACCCCCAATGACACAGGAAAGCGGCTCCGGGGGGAACCGTCCCAGGTCTGTTTTGGGAAACAGACTTGACGGAGATGAAAAACCCCTGCTCGCTATGGAAATAAATATCTTTTGGTTTTTCATAGATTACTTTTTCAGGATGGGTAGAACCTACCCCACCAAAGTGGAAACTGCACGTTAGTAGCCAAAAGCTTCTGGAAGAAATAATCCCGAGGTAACGGAGAGCCACAGGTCCATAGGGTCAGATAATGGCCCTGCTGTTGTTGCCCAGGTAAGTCAGAGGAGGCCAGAATACGGGGGGACTAATTGGCAATTAACATTGTGCTTACAGACCCAGAGCTCAGGACAGGTAAAAGGATAATAGAAACTTAAACGAGACCATAACAAAAATTGTCCCTTGGAGACTGGCTACAAGATGGACGTTGCTCCTAACCTGGGCCCATTTTTTTTTTTTTTTTTTTTTTGTTTTTTTTTTTTTTTTTTTTTTTTTTTTTTTTTTTTTTTTTTTTTTTTTTTTTTTTTTTTTTTTTTTTTGTTTTTTTTTTTTTTTTTTTTTTTTTTTTTTTTTTTTTTTTTCAGAGCCCAAAACCCCCCCCTATAAAGGTTCAAACCTCACCCCTTTTGAAATCCTTTTTTGGGGCCCCCAACCCCACAGGCCAGATGTCATCCCCTAACGACCCCAACTTCATTACTAATTCTGACCTTAAATACCAGACTAACAGGCTCTGCACATCCTCCGACGAATTGTGGCCCTGGTGAAGGAGACTTACTCCCCAGCTTCGGATCCAGCGCCCACACCGCAACCAGATAGGAGACCCTGTTACTGAGAACGTCATCGACGCATACCACCCAAGAACCTCCACGGGAAGGGACCCTTCACGTTCTCCTAAACAACCCCCACAAGCTATAAAGGTTGATGGATTGCAGCCATGGATCCAACCACCCACCTCAAACCAGCCGCCACCGCCTGGACCCCCAATGGAAATTGGAAAATGACTGGTAACCCCCTTAAGCTAGGTTTGCACCGCCTTCCTAATTCTGATGGGGATGATCCCCCAAACAGAAGCTAGTCCCCATAACCCTCAGAAGCTAACCTGGAAGGTGATCTCCAAACAGGAGATGTAATCTGAGTACAACAAAAACCGCCACCCTGGACCTGGTGGCCACATCGTCCCCTGGAGATTTGTTTCATTCATAGCAGGATTGGATTCCTGGGACATCACCCAAACCTGGAACCTAAGGAGAGTTTCATCACATAAAAAAAACGGGCCATTATGGCAGGGATAAACCGTCAACCCCACAGGGCCCCAGACCGTCCACCAGCCCCTGTTGCATCAATGTCCCAGCTCACAGAACTTCGGAAAGCTCCCTTTCTATGTGTGCCCCTGAGGGACTAAAAAAAAAATTGTGGAGGCGTAGAATATTACTACGTAAACAATGGGATGTGACCACCGGGGGTGCTTATTGGAGACCCATCTTCAGCTGGGATCTCATTACAGTAAAAAGAGGTCCTTATGAAGGAGGATTTGGAAGAGGGCCTGACCCACTTTTAAAATAAAAATTCACAGTGCCGGGAGAAACTTCCCCGGACCTGCAAAAAAGTAAACTTATTGGGGCCTCAGGTTCTACATGAATGGGGAAACAAAGGGTTACTTTCATATCAGATAACAATAAAAGTCCGACCCCAACCCTAGTGGACTAATGCTGTACTTAACCAACAACCCCCCGCATCCTAAATCCAAAACCCCATACCCTCCCCTCCTCCTCCTCTTGATCCCACCAAAGCACCCCCAAACCCCCCGATACAACTCCTTCAACCCCAACAAGTGGCTCTGCTCACAATGAGCCAACAGGTTTTCTTCTCCTTAACTCACCCAGCCTGAGATGGCCACCCACTGTTGGGGTCTGCTATGACATAGCCCCCCCTTATTATGAAGGCCATCGCCTTGGCTCTTCCCTACTCTAACGAACGGTTTCCATGGATGTAGGGTCATACGAAAACTGCACTGTCTGAACTGACGTTGGCCTCAGTCTCAGAAAAGACTCTGCAAAGGCAAAGTACCGCCTTCCACAAACCATCTCTGTAACTCACCCACATCCCTGGACTCCTATAAAGGATATAGCAAACTCCCCCCCCCCGGAAGCATGGTGGTCCTGTGCACTGGCAGACCATCTATAGTTTCTCTCAGTCCTCCTAGATGAATCCCGCGCCAATTGCATCCTGGTATGGCTTCCTCCCAAAATTATTTACCTCGACTCCGACTTTCTGGATGCAATTCAGGGGGGAATTAGTCTCCGAGGGAGCCAGTTTCTCTCACCCTGGCAGTCCCTATTGGTCCCTTGGGATGCCACCGGCTTGGGACCAGTATTACACCCTAGAAACTCAGGACTCAAACTGGCAGACCTACAAGGTACTAATAGCTCAGGACATAAGAGCCCTTAGGATTCACTTTCAAACTAGAAGAGTCCTTAACCTCCTATCAAGTAGTCCTGCTGAAGAGAAAGGCTTAGACTATTGTTTCCTACAGCAAGGGGACACTGTGCAGCCCTAAAAGAAGAATGCTGCTTCTATTATAGACCATTTCAGGAGTCATTAAGACTCAATGAATAAAACTTAGAGAAAGACTAGATGCCAGGATTGGGAAAGGAAACAAGATCAGGGGTGGTTATGAATCATGGTTTAAACACTTCCCCCTGGTTAACTACATTAATATCTACCCTATTGGGGACCCGGCTCCTCATCCTCTTCCTCCTCCTGACGCTTGGACCCTGCATACTAAAAAAACCGTCTAGTAACATCAGAGAACGAATCAGTACAAGTCCAGCTTCTATTCTCCGACCACAATATCACTAAAAAAAGAGTCAGCAACGAAATTCCATGATTGAATTGGGCAAAGAAAAAGGGGGGGAAAGAAAGATTCGGGGAATAAAAGATTAAGAGTTTTTGCTTTTCTAAACCTGCTCTATTCAGCTTCTGTAACATTGCTTGCTTGCTTCCACTAAATAAAAAGAACTGCCATTCTATGATATCCATCAAAGTTAGTTAACCTGGACAAAATGAGCTGCCTAGGATGTGCTCTGTTCTTTTGCCAAGTTACTGGTCACCTAAGAGATGACTGGCCCAACTGCCCCTTCCATGAACTCTGCCCCTGTGTCCTGAAACCCCCACCCCACCGGCGGTTACTCAATTAAGAGACACCAGGTGGAACTGACCAATCAGGACCCACTCTATATGGAAAATTCCTAAGGCAGGTCCCCCTCCCTACGGCAACCCACAAGGTCCCCCTCCCTGTGGCAACCCACAAGGTTCCCACGCGCGCCTTCTCAGAACCAATCATTTCAAAGATGTGCGCCCTCTCGGAACCAATCATTTTAAAGGGTGCGATATGATGTAACCCCTTTGTCCTTTTCCCGCCTCACTCTCTTTTCCCGCCTCACCCCTTTATAAAGCCCTTCCCTTCAGGGGGCCGGGGCTCTTCACCCCTCCTGCGCGAGGACTCCGTGTTGAGCCCCGGTGTACCGGTACCTGCAATAAACCTCTTGCTGTTATTGCATCGAGAAGTGTCTGTGCTGGTTCTTGGGTCTTGCCTGGTCCTTGAGACTTGGGGCACCTCCCTTTGAGGAGGGGTCCCAACATTTGGGGGCTCGTCCGGGATTTGAGGCAGACCCCAGACCCACATTCATCTTCTCGGAGGTTAAGAAGGCGCCATATATGTCTATATGTCTGTCTCTGTGTCTATTTGTATCTGTCTGAACTTAAAACTAACCTAACGGTTCCCTGTATCGTACTTGGTACTTTCATTTCTGTCCCTGTAGCCTGCGGGTGTGCAGCAAGGCCGTAAGGCTTGCTCACGGTAGTCAGTAGACATACTCATAGGGCTACAACCCGCAACCCTGGGGGATGCTCCAGGAAGTGAGGAGGATCAGCACTTTTTGGTGGCCTCCTATCAGAATCTGTCGGACTCAGTCCGTATCTGTCCGAAAAGTACCGTCTGTCAGGTCCCTGCCGTCTGCCACACTTTTGTTTTGGTGGCGAACGAGGATGGGCCATTTCCTCATTATCTTTATTTTTACTTCAATTGCTTGTTCTTTATTCTTCTATCTTGAATATTCTAAGATGGGACAAACTGTCTCTGTTTCTACTCCTCTGATATGACGCTGACGCACTGGACTGAAGTTAAATCTAGAGCACACAGTATATCAGTAGAAGTTAAAAAAAGACAAATGGCAGACATTTTGTGAAGCTGAATGGCCCACCTTTAACGTAGGATGGCCTCCAGAGGGCACTCTTAGCTTGGAAATCATCCGGGCCATCCAGAGAACTGTCTTCCAGGCTTCTGGGGGGCACCCCCGACCAGATCCCTTACATCCTTACTTGGAGGGATCTGGTGGAGGATCCTCCTGCCTGGGTAAAGCCTTGGATTCCCCTTCCCCGCCTTCTAACAAAAATGAGTCCTCCCCGACTCAAATCTTTCTTGCAGACACCGCCGACACCAAAGAGGATAAACCTGTTCGCCGGATTTACCCTGGACACCCGGACACCCAGACAGATCTTCTCCTTTTCCAGGACCCCTCTCCTCCACCATATCCCCCTACCCTGGAAACCCTCGGCCCCGCAAAATCCCCCAGAACCCCTCCCCCAGACAGGACCCGCAGCTGGAACTCGTAGCCGCCGGGGACTTCCCCCTGAGACCTCTGTCGCCCTTCCCCTCTGAGCTCTAGGTCCTCCCCCGCTCCCTGAGCCCAGAGAAGACCCTAACCACAGACACTTGCAGCCGTTGCAATACCGGCCGTTTTCTTCTGCTGATTTATATAACTGGAAAGCTAACCACCCTCCCTTCTCAGAGGACCCATCAAAGCTTACAGCCTTGATGGAATCCTTAGTCTTTTCTCACCAGCCCACTTGGGACGACTGTCAACAACTGCTGCAGACTCTTTTCACTACGGAGGAAAGAGAGCGCATCCTGCTGGGGGCTAGGAAAAATGTACCTGGAGACAACGGCAGACCTACACAACTTCAGAATGTCATAGATGATGGGTTCCCACTGACAAGACCCGATTGTGACTTCAACACCCCTGATGGTAGGGAGCATCTCCGTGTCTATCGCCAGGCTCTAGTGGCTGGTTTCAGAGGGGCCACCAGACTACCCACCAATCTGGCTAAGGTAAGGGAGGTCTTACAGGGACCCACCGAGCTCCCCTCAATGTTCCTTGAGTGCATCATGGAGGCATACCGACGGTATACGCCATTTGATCTGATGGCAGAGGAACAGAGGGCTTCGGTGCTAATAAGTTTTGTAGACCAGTCCGCACCGGACATTAGAAAAAAATTGCAGAGACTAGATGGACTAGGGAGGTATTCTTTGTCAGACATAGTGAAAGAGGCAGAAAAGATATATAATAAAAGAGAAACTGAGGAAGAAAAAGAGCAGAGGAAGGCTAAAGAACAGGAGGAAAGGGAAACTAGAAGGGATAAGAGACATGAAAGAAATATGACCAAAATTCTGGCCGCCCTAGTCAAGAACGATAGGGAAACTATCAGGCAGCGAACAGCCAGACAGGGGTCATGCCTGGGCAACAAACCACCATTAGACAAAGACCAATGTGCATACTGCAAAGAGAGAGGCCATTGGATAAAAGACTGCCCAAGAAAAAGCCAAAAAAAAGTACTTGCCCTAGAAAAAGAAGATTAGGGGAGACGGGGATCGGACCCCCTCCCCGAGCCTAGGGTAACTCTTAAGGTGGAGGGGAAACCAATTACCTTCCTAGTGGACACCGGGGCCCAACATTCAGTGCTTCTAAAACCAGAAGGACCTATGTCCAACAAAAGGTCCTGGGTTCTAGGGGCTACTGGGAACCAACAGTTCTCATAGACTACCCGAAGAACGGTGGACCTCGGCGTGGGCCGGGTATCCCACTCGTTCTTCGTGATACCTGGCTGCCCAGCCCCTCTATTAGGACGGGATTTACTAACCAAAATGGGAGCACAGATTACTTTTACAGAAAAAGGTCCACTTGTAACCCATCAACAAGGGGAACTTGTTCAAATATTAACGATGAGATTAGAAGATGAACACAGACTTTTTGAGAAACCCCAGGCTGACCCAGAAATTGACAAATGGTTAGCAACCGTGCCTGGGGCCTGGGTTGAAACAGCTGGGATGGGACTGGCCTCCCACCAGCCACCTATAATAGTCAACTTGAAGGCTTCCGCTGCCCCCGTCTCAGTGAGACAATACCCAATGAGCCGGGAGGCCAGAGAGAGAATAAGACCCCACATAACGAGACTCCTACAACTGGGGGTCCTAAGACAATGCCATTCCCCTTGGAACACTCCACTGTTGCCAGTACGGAAACCCAATACCAATGACTACCGCCCGGTCCAGGATTTAAGAGAAGTCAACAGGAGGATTGAGGACCTCCACCCCACTGTCCCTAATCCTTATAACCTCTTAAGTTCCCTCCCTCCGGACAGAGACTGGTATACTGTTATAGATTTAAAGGATGCATTTTTCTGCCTGCCACTGCATGAAAAGAGCCAACTCATCTTCACATTCGAATGGAGGGACCCTAACTCTGGGATTTCAGGGCAACTAACCTGGACTAGGCTACCGCAGGGCTTTAAGAACTCACCTACCCTCTTTGATGAAGCCCTCCACCGGGACCTAGCCCCTTTTTGGGCCGCCAACTCACAGATAACCCTTCTCCAATATGTGGACGACCTCCTTCTGGCCGCCGGGGACCGAGACGAATGTGAAAGAAGTACCGTTGCACTGCTGGAGGAACTAGCCCGCCTTGGATACCGAGCTTCTGCAAAGAAGGCTCAAATCTGCAAAAGGCAAGTAACTTACCTGGGGTATTCATTAAAAGGGGGTCAGAGGTGGCTGACAGAAGCCCGTAAGCAGGCCGTGGAACAAATCCCCACGCCTTAAACAGCTAGGCAGGTAAGGGAATTCCTAGGATCTGCAGGGTTCTGTAGGTTGTGGATACCGGGATTTGTGGCTCTTGCTTCTCCTCTTTACCCCTTAACCAGGACCAGCACCCCTTTCCACTGGGGGGTAGAACAACAACAGGCCTTCGACAATATTAAACTTGCCCTCTTAAAAGCACCTGCTCTCTCTCTACCTGACACAGCTAAGCCCTTCTACCTATATGTGCATGAACAAAAAGGAATTGCTAAGGGGATCCTCACCCAAAAACTAGGACCCTGGAAAAGGCCAGTGGCATACCTATCCAAGAAGCTAGACCCAGTGGCGGCTGGTTGGCCCCCCTGCCTTAAAATCATTGCAGCAGTGGCCTTGCTCTTAAAAGATGCTGACAAACTAACTCTGGGACAGACTGTCACTGTAATTGCCTCACATGTGCTGGAAAGCATTGTCCGTCAGCCCCCCGACAGATGGCTCTCCAATGCCAGAATCACCCATTACCAAAGTCTCCTCCTCAACTCTGAGAGAGTCAGGTTTGCAGCTCCTGCGCAGCTGAACCCCGCGACTCTCTGGCCGGAACCAGACCCCACTGTGGCTCACAACTGTGGAGATGTTCTGGCCGAAGTCACTGGGATACGGCCGGACCTGACGGACCAGCCGCTACCAAATGCACAGGTGACCTGGTTCACGGATGGCAGCAGCTACCTCCTTGAAGGTAAGCGGATGGCTGGGGCTGCGATAGTGGACAGAGACAGGATGATCTGGGCTAATAGGTTGCCAGAAGGCACGTCTGCTCAAAAAGCTGAGCTGATAGCCCTGACTCAGGCCTTAAACATGGCAGAGGGAAAACGGGCAACCATTTATACTGACAGCCGATATGCCTTTGCTACAGCACATGTCCATGGGGCCATTTACCAGCAGAGGGGGCTATTAACCTCTGCGGGAAAAGAAATTAAAAACAAACAAGGGATCCTAGACTTGCTTGATGCTCTGCATCGACCTGCTCGACTAGCTATCGTCCATTGTCCAGGGCACCAAAAAGGAGACTCCCTCATCGCACGAGGAAATAGAATGGCGGATGAGGAAGCCAAAAAGGCAGCTCAGGGGACTCATTTACTTCCCGTAATTGAAAAAGACTTTGCTAAATCACCGCCTCTGGAATACACTAAACAGGACCCCAAGGACATGGCTAGACTCCAAAGGCGGTTTAACCAGGATACCCAAAAATGGGAAACTGAGGAGGGCAAACAGATCCTTCCTTGGAAACAGGCAGAACAAATCCTGCAACAAATACACCGACTAACTCACTTTGGGACTAGAAAGTTAATAAACATTCTTGCCAGAACTATCATATTATCGGACTTAAAGAAATGGTTGAAAAACGTGTTAGGCAGTGTGTTCCCTGTCAGAAAGTAAATACTCAGGCTACCCCCATGGACACAGGAAAGCGGCTCCGGGGGGACCGTCCAGGTCTGTTTTGGGAAACAGACTTTACTGAGATGAAACCTGCTCGCTATGGAAATAAATATCTTTTGGTGTTCATAGATACTTTTTCAGGATGGGTAGAAGCCTACCCCACCAAAGTGGAAACTGCTACGTTAGTAGCCAAAAGCTTCTGGAAGAAATAATCCCGAGGTACGGAGTGCCACAGGTCATAGGGTCAGATAATGGCCCTGCTTTTGTTGCCCAGGTAAGTCAGGAGGTGGCCAGAATACTGGGGACTAATTGGAAATTACATTGTGCTTACAGACCCCAGAGCTCAGGACAGGTAGAAAGGATGAATAGAACGTTAAAAGAGACCATAACTAAATTGTCCTTGGAGACTGGCTACATAGACTGGACGTTGCTCCTAACCTGGGCCCTTTTCAGAGCCCAAAACACCCCCTATAAGTTCAACCTCACCCCTTTTGAAATCCTGTTTGGGGTCCCAACCCCACTAGGCCAGATGTCATCCCCTAAGGATCCCAATCTCATTACTAATTCTGACTTAAATACCAGACTACAGGCTCTGCACATCCTCCGGACTGAATTGTGGCCACTGGTGAAGGAGACTTACTCCCCAGCTTCGGATCCAGCCCCACACCGCTACCAGATAGGAGACTCTGTGTACGTGAGACGTCATCGACGCACCAACCTAGAACCTCACTGGAAGGGACCCTTCATCGTGCTCCTAACAACCCCCACAGCTATAAAGGTTGATGGCATTGCAGCCTGGATCCATGCCTCCCACATCAAACCAGCGCCACCGCCTGGACCCCAATGGAAATTGGAAAAGACTGGTAACCCCCTTAAGCTATGTTTGCACCGCCTTCCTAATTCTGATAGGGATGATCCCCCAAACAGAAGCTAGTCCCCATAACCCTCAGAAGCTAACCTGGAAGGTGATCTCCCAAACAGGAGATGTAATCTGGAGTACTACAAAAACCGCCACTCCTTGGACCTGGTGGCCACATCTGTCCCTGGAGATTTGTTCATTAATAGCAGGATTGGATTCCTGGGACATCCCTAACCTGGAACCTAAGGAGGTTCATCACATAGAAAAACGGGCCATTATGCAGGGATACCTCACCCCACAGGGGCCCCAGACGTCTGACCAGCCCGGTTGCAGCAATGTACAAGCTCTACAGAAACTTAGGAAACTCCCTTTCTATGTGTGCCCCTGAGGGACTAAAAAAAAAATTGTGGAGGCGTAGAATATTACTACTGTAAACAATGGGGATGTGGAACCACCGGGGATGCTTATTGGAGACCCTCTTCCAGCTGGGATCTCATTACAGTAAAAAGAGGTCCTTATGTAGGTGAATTTGGAAGAGGGCCTGACCCACTTAATATAACATTCACAAGTGCAGGGAGAAACTCCCGGACCTGGCTAAAAGGAAACATTTGGGGCCTCAGGTTCTACATGAATGGGGAAGACAAAGGGTTACTTTTCAGTATCAGATTAACAATTAAAAGTCCGGACCCAACCCTAGTGGGACCTAATGCTGTACTACAACAACCCCCAGCAGTCCTAAATCCTAAACCCCATGACCCTCCCCCTCCTCCTCCTCTTGATCCCACCAAAGCACCCCAACCTCCCGTTACAACTCCTTCACCCCAACAAGTGCCTCTGCTCACAATGATGCAACAGGTTTTTCTTCTCCTTAACTCTACCCAGCCTGAGATGGCCACCCACTGTTGGCTCTGCTATGACATAGCCCCCCCTTATTATGAAGCCATCGCCTTGGCTCTTCCCTACTCTAACGTAACTGTTTCCATGGATGTAGGGTCATACGAAACTGCACCTGGCTGACTGACGTTGGCCTCAGTCTCAGGAAAAGGACTCTGCATAGGCAAAGTACCGCCTTCACAAACCCATCTCTGTAACTCCACCCACATCCCTGACTCCTATAAAGGATATATCAAACCTCCCCCCCCCCCCGGAAGCATGGTGGGCCTGTGGCACTGGCTTGACCTCTATAGTTTCTCTCAGTCTCCTAGATGAATCCCGCGACTATTGCATCCTGGTAAGGCTTCTCCCTAAAATTATTTACCATCCTGACTCCGACTTTCTGGATGCAATTCAGGGGCGAATTAGGCTCCGGAGGGAGCCAGTTTCTCTCACCCTGGCAGTCCTATTAGGTCTTGGGACTGCCACCGGGATTGGGACAAGTATTACAGCCCTAGAAACTCAGGACTCAAAGCTGGCAGACCTACAAGGTACTATAGCTCAGGACATAAGAGCCCTGGAGGATTCACTTTCTAAACTAGAAGAGTCCTTAACCTCCTTATCAGAGGTAGTCCTGCTGAATAGAAGAGGCTTAGACTTATTGTTCCTACAGCAAGGGGGACTCTGTGCAGCCCTAAAAGAAGAATGCTGCTTCTATATAGACCATTCAGGAGTCATTAAGGACTCAATGAGAAAACTTAGAGAAAGACTAGATGCCAGAGATTGGGAAAGGAAACAAGATCAGGGGTGGTTTGAATCATGGTTTAACAGCTCCCCCTGGTTAACTACATTAATATCTACCCTATTGGGACCGCTCCTCATCCTCTTCCTCCTCCTGACGCTTGGACCCTGCATACTAAACCGTCTGGTAACATCAGAGAACGAATCAGTACAGTCCAGCTTCTAGTTCTCCGACAGCAATATCAGCTAATAAAAGAGTCAGAAACTGAAATTCCATGATTGGAATTTGGGCAAAGAAAAAGGGGGGAATGAAAGATTTGGGGAATAAAAGATTAAGAGTTTTTGCTTTTGCTAAACCTGCTCTATTCAGCTTCTGTAACACTGCTTGCTTGCTTCCGCTAAATAAAAAGAACTGCCATTCTATGATATCCATCAAAGTTAGTTAACCTGGACAAAATGAGCTGCCTAGGATGTGCTCTGTTCTTTTGCCAAGTTACTGGTCACCTAAGAGATGCCTGGCCCAACTGCCCCTTCCATGAACTCTGCCCCTGTGTCCTGAAACCCCCACCCCGCCGGCGGTTACTCAATTAAGAGACACCAGGTGGAACTGACCAATCAGGACCCACTCTATATGGAAAATTCCTAAGGCACGTCCCCCTCCCTACGGCAACCCACAAGGTCCCCCTCCCTGTGGCAACCCACAAGGTTCCCGCGCGCGCCTTCTCAGAACCAATCATTTCAAAGATGTGCGCCCTCTCGGAACCAATCATTTTAAAGGGTGCGATATGATGTAACCCCTTTGTCCTTTTCCCGCCTCACTCCCTTTATAAGCCCTTCCCTTCAGGGGGCCGGGGCTCTTCACCCCTCCTGAGCGAGGACTCCGTGTTGAGCCCCGGTGCACCGGTACCCGCAATAAACCTCTTGCTGTTATTGCATCGAGAAGTGTCTGTGCTGGTTCTTGGGTCTTGCCTGGTCCTTGAGACTTGGGGTACCGCCCTTTGAGGAGGGGTCCCAACAAAGGACCATTTTAGGAACAGTCCTCAGGGGTGGGACACTCCCTAAAGAAGTGATTGTCAGTGTCCTCTTGTTGGGACAAATATTTTAGGTCTCTTGCTGGTACCCAAATGGGTCTTTTTTCATCTTGAGGGAAGGCACATCCAAACCCTCTCCCTGCTGTGAGGAGTGGGTCTGGTCCTCTCCAGGCCCCAGTCAATGGGACCCTCCATCTTACCCAGATAGAACTGTAGGTAACGGATGAGGACCAATGTTTTTGAAAAGGGGATAGTTGTTTATCTTCTTTAGAAAAGTTTAAAATATTTAGGGTAAATAATGCCTTTGTTAGTTGGTCATGTGGGGGCCACAAAAATTAACAGCGGGTACAGAGAATGCAAATTTTTCCATGTTTCCTGGATGGAGAGGGATAGAGAAGAAGCAATCTTTAATGTCAATGATAGTAATATGGCATATATTGGGCATAGCTGGGATCCATGGGAGTCCCCTCTGGGGGGTTCCGAAGGGGATCATGCATTCATTGATCTTCCTTAAATCATGTAAAAATCTCCAGGACCCATTAGGCTTTTTTATGACAAAGACAGGAGAGTTCCAGGGACTAGTGGAGGGACGAATATGTCCAGCCTCCAACTGTTGATCAATAAGTATGTGGAGTTGGTGTAACTTATAAGAAGGGAGAGGCCACTGCTCAAACCATATAGGATCCCCCAGTCTCCACTGGATTTTAAATGGGGAGGGGGGCTGGGCAGTGGCCCTTAGAATTGGGGGTGTTTTGAAGTACTTTTTTCTGAGTTGCTCAAAGTAAGGGTCATCTCTATAATTGGGATGACATTCCCTCCCTTCCTCAGACTGTTGTTGATACTCTTTTTTATCTAACAAATCATTATAAAAGGCCTTATGGTCAGTAGTGATGAAAGCCTCAGCATCTCCAAGGATGTCTTGCCCCAGTAAGTTAGCAGTGAGCCCAATCACCACGAAAGGGCGGACTTTTCACCTGTCCCCACCTGGGTCAGTCCAAGGGAGCCACGTGGCAGTCTCCCAGGAGGTGGACTGTCCGTCAACTCCCAGTAGGGGAGGGCCAGGCACAAGCTGCCAGGAGGGGGACACTTCCTCCTTTCTCAGGACCATTCGGTCCGCTCCAGTGTCGATGAGAAGTTTGAAATTTTTATTGCCAATATTTAAAATAATTTTGTGTCTAAGGCCGGGGACCAGGGGGACGGTCCAATAGGCTTTGATGGCCTCTTTCCCCTTATTTAACGGAGCTTCGGGAGCCCCAGGAGGAGTTTAAAGGCTTTCCCTGTATGTTAAACTTCCACTTACACTCCTTAGCCCAATGAAACCCCTTATTGCATTTAGGGCAGCAGGTGTGAGGGGCAATGGTCATCCCCCCAGAGCAAGGAGGAGGCTTTGTCTTGTTGGGGCACTCCTTTTTAAAGTGGCCCTCATCCCTGCATCTGAAACATGTCAAGTTTTTAGGATTTAACTCTAATACACAGATCATATTGGCCAAATCTCTCTGTTTATTTTTCTGAAGGGCGGCAGCCATGGCCCTAGCCTGATGGGAGATAGTGCCAACATCCTTGGTGGCTACAATCCATCTACTCATGGAGTTGTTCTTGAGACCTGCACAGGCGAGGCGGTGATCGGCCGTCATTCCTTCCCAGACCAACATTTTAGTAAACTGATCCCATAATGCCCCTGGGGGAAATTTTCTTTGGAGACTTTTTTCCACCCTATCTATAAATGTAGCCAAGTCCTCAGGTGGTTTTTGAGGAATACTCATAAGGGGGGTTTCAGAGGGTCCCTCATCAAGCTTTCTCCATGCTGCCAAGCCCAGTGCCCTGACCTGGTCCCTATACGGGTCAGGTATAGCCGCCTGTTGAGTGCCTGTAGCATATTGATCAGAGGTACCAGAGAGCATCCCAAAAGTTATTGGCACAGGGGGCTGTTGATTTTGGTTTCATTCTGCCTGTGCATGGCATTCATCTCTAAAAAAGGCACACCACTTAATGTATAGGGGACCTGACAATACAGCCCTGATTAGATTTTTCCAATCTTGGGTTGTACAAGGTTGATGGGCAAGTCCTTGTAATAGGGTCTCAGCCCAAGGAGAGTTGGGTCCATCCTCTGAGACCGCCTTTTTAAGCTCCTTAAGGTCCTGAGCTTCCCATGGACACCAGGCAGCAGGGCGATTGCCCCCAGGATTTAGATTGATGGGAAATAAAAAAGTAGCTTTATTTTCTGGCGGCTTGGCTGCCAAATATGAAGGAGGGGCTGAGGGGGTCCAGAAAGAGTTAGTTGATGGAGGAGGTGGAGGAGGTCCCCCGGAAGGCCAGGGAGCACTTTCAAAGGGATCGAGTGAGGAGGATAAAGATGTATCCTTTTGGGTTTTTTTTTTAAGCTGTATCTCCAGGAGGAGTAGCCAGATCAGGCTGTATACTATCTTTTTATTCTGTCTTTTGTTTATGTTTGGTTGGCCTTGGAGGGAAGCAGTCCTTGAAGGCTGAGATCATAGGGAGGACCGGGTATTTGATCCTTCTCCACATGTGCCCGACAAACAAGGGCCTCTACCCTATCCCACGTGTCCCAATCAAAGAGATTTCCTTCCGGAAGCCATGGTGCCAGCTTGAGAAGGCAATCCCAGGTCTGTTGAGCCTGATTATCAGTCAAATTAAGCCCTGTACTCTTTAGGAGTGCCCGAGAGATTCTAAGGCAGGATTGGATTGAGAGGTAGACTGTTCCATATTATAAAGTTGAGAGAGAAATGTCCATAAAATTAGGGCAATAGCAACCCACATACACATGAGTACAATACAACCACAAGGATCCAAAAGATGGGTAAACATATTGTACAAAAGCCGCAGATGTAGCTTGTCTGTGAACTGAAAGTGAAACGAAAGAGAAAGAGAACAAAGAGATGTTGACCAACAAGTACAGGTTATAGAAGCAAAGTTTAGAGCATTAAATATGAAGACTACCTCATAACTTACGGGGGTACGCTCACCCGCATATGTACACTGATTGACCTCCTCAACGAATGCCTCTCACGGGGCACTAGTCTGCCAGACTCTGAGAGCCACACGTTAGGCACCAGATGCTGAGCTCTGCCGGTGGGGGCAGGTAGTGCTGAGGGAAGGACCAGGCCTGCTGGTTCCTCCCAAGGGGTTGAGGAGGAGATGAGCATCCAATGACTCAGATCTCTCCTGGCCACTGGAGAAAAACCACACTGAGCCGGGAGTCTTGTCAAAGCAGGAACTCGATTTGTTGCTATGAGCAGTTGCCTATATAATGTTGGGAACGAAGGAGGGGATTCTAGGATGGGGGGAGAGGTAAGGGCCAATAGTTAACTGTGACTATTGAAATGATAATTCTAACTCCCATGCGGAAGTAGCAGGCAAATAGCTATTAGGTGTCTTGCTGAGTCACGTCTGGCCAGAGACAGGTCGCCAAACTGGCTCAGGAAGTTCCACTAGGCCTCATGCCTGGGCCTTTCAGAGCCCCACAGGAAACTATCTCTTTAAGTATCCATGAAACAAATAACTCCACTAATGGAAGAGGATGAAGGCTGGACACCCTATCCAACAGCCAACATGTTTTGAGTTCCCACTATCTAGTTCATGAAGTAGTGTGAATTATTTAACCACATCACAGAAGTAAGTATATTCCAAAGTTTGCATGGGCTACTTTGGCATCTATGTGAAATTTCCAAAAATAAGATGGTAATATTAATATAACTTTGTTATCTATTCTGCAGGGAGCCACATCTAGTCGCCATCACTAGATGGCGCTGGCACTGCAGGAAGCCACATCTAAGTCGCCATTACAAGATGGCGCTAACCTCGTGGTGCTCAACTTCATATACGGCAGTGCCTTGGCGCCAACCGTGTTCAAGGTACGCGCATGCGCTTGACGCAACCTGTCCTGAGCCTATCCCGTGGCGCCTGGTGGTGGCAAGCGGGTAGCAGCCAATCAGTAGGTGCCTCAGTGCCTATCCCCCTATAAAAGTAGCTGCACATCCCGCCCCCGGGTCCTTCCCCGTCAGCTCTCCTGTTAACCAAGAAGCTCTCCAATAAAGTGTGATCAAAAAGGATCCTCGTGTGGTGATTGTTCTTTTCCCGCTGGTCGGGGGGCTCGCCGCAAAGTGGTGCCGAAACCCGGGAAGGACCAAAGGAGGATTCAGAACTTGACACACGGAGAGGCAGGCGCCGGTAAGTCATTCTGTCTTTTTCTGTGTCTCAGTCATGTCCGTGTCTGAGGGCCTCGCTGCTCTTGCTGTTTTCTGTTTGTTTTGTCTGGGTCTTTCTATTGTTTTGCGTTTGTTTCTATCTTGCCTAGTCTGCTGATAGCCTGGACCGGTTAAACCCGTGGTAGACAACGCGGCTCTGGTCCTTGGAGCCTCGAGTCAGATAAATCCTCGGTAGATAACGTGGGGCTGGCTGTTAGTTTCATTTCCAGCCTTCCAGCTCGTGATGGGTAATACATCGAGTGTCCGGTATTCTCCCATTGACTTTACTCAGCCTATAAAGGAAGTTTTGAAACAACGTGATCTAAAGATCTCTAATGCCACTATTAAAAAGATCGTTAAGGACATTGATGCTGCTGCTCCATGGTTTGCGGTGTCCGGAGATCTCTCATTGCCCTCATGGGAAAAGCTGGGTAAAGACCTTGAGGCGGCTAGGGAGGAGGGTCACTTAGGTCGAGGTACCCTCCCTTTCTGGAGGATGATACATTCTTGTTTACGTTCTGGAAGCCACCCGGACCCACTTCAGGAGGGCCGGAGACGGCTCAGACAACATCAGGATAGTTTGTCAGAATCTGATGCAAGTGGGGATAACAAACCCAGATTATATAAGAAAGTACAGGAAAAAAGGGCCAGTCATTTCCCGGGAGGAGTTCCCAATATGGCCAGTCATTTCAAGGAAAAGGTTCCCTGCCATGTGGAGGAGAAGGCACCCCCGTTAGAAGAGAGTAATGAGGGCTCCGGCTGTATGCACAGGAGGGGTGAGGACTTCCCTAGGGCCTCGCCGCAGCAGGGGGCTGTGGGGTTATATCCTTCCCTACAGCCGCTGCGACACCTGAGTATACGAGATGATCACGGCAGTAGTTCTGCTTCTGATCAGGAGGGAGAGGAGGACTCCAGTGGGTCAGAGGGACAGGATTTAGAGGAGGCAGCTTTGCATCGTGCTCAGGATCCTCAGTTTGTGGGCGGGCGTGTCTGCCCTCCCGCGGTTAGGGGGAGGAGTGCCTTAAAAGAGGAAGTTGGTATTCGGAACCGAGCACCGCCTAGTGCTCTGCCACGCCCTCATGTCCCCCCCCCCCCTATGTCCCAGCCGAGGATCGCTGCCATTTTGTTAAGCCGCGGACATGGTCCCGCCTGGCCTCCGCTTTCCCGGTTTTTTTGAATACCACTACCAATCAAAGAGATTGGGAGCCAATCCCCTATGCGGAGCTTAAGGATTTAGTTCAGGCCTGCAAGGATTTTGGACCCACTGCTGACTATTCTCTTATGCTGCTTCGCAGACTCACACAGCGCACCCTTACTCCTGGTGATTGGTTAGAATTAGCCCGAGCTTGTCTAACGAGAGGGCAATATTTGGATTTCAGATCACTGATTTCTGATAAAGCCCAAGAACAAGCTAGGCAGAATATTAAGAAAGGGGAATGGGACTGGACTTCTGATATGCTTCTGGGGACTGGTCCCTATCTTACAGATCAGCTCAATTTCCATCCAGACGTGTATGTCCAAATTAATAACATTCATTATCAGGCTTGGAAGGAGCTCCGTAATAAGGGAGAGGTCACAAAACAGTTGACTAAAATTGTTCAGGGCCCTACAGAGCCATTTTCTGATTTTTCAGCTAAAATGCTGGATGTGACAAAAAAGACAATTGGCCTTGCTGACCACACCATGCCGTTTATACAACAGCTAATATTTAAACAGGCCACTAAGGAGTGCAAAAAGGCTATACAATCAGTAAGAAGGGGAACATTGGATGACTGGCTCAAAGCCTGTCGAGAGATAGGGGGTCCTCTGTCTAATGCAAGATTAGCGGCAGCGGTCATAGCTGCCGCTAAGGCTCAACGGACAGGGAATCAAAAGGGCTGTTTCCGATGTGGTCAATTGGGACATTTTAAACGCCAATGTCCTCAGGCGGATGGCCCAGCCCCTGTCCGAGATGCGGGACCGACACAGCGCCCCCCTGGGACTTGTCCTAGATGTAAAAAGGGAAAACACTGGGCTAATGAATGTAGATCTGTGAGGGATATTAATGGTCTGCCCCTCCCCCCTCTTTCACGTAATCAGGACCAAAAAAACGGGGGGAAGGGCCCACATCCCCAGGGCCCACAAATCTATGGGGCAATGCAAACACCTCAGGTCCCGGTGACTGTGGCACCAGGTCCCCCGCTGCCTCAGCCCGGAGAGCAACATCGGGCTCCGCAGGCCTGGACCTCTGTGCCACCTCCGGATTGGTCTTAACTCCGGAAATGGGCATACAAATCCTGGACACAGATGTGACTGGCCCGCTAGCGAGAGATACGGTGGGCCTTCTTTTGGGGCGCTCCTCCTCTACTTTAAAGGGTCTCATAGTCTTCCCCGGTGTTATCGATCCAGATTATACAGGTGTAATTAAAATTCTTTGTCATTCCCCCTATGGGGCAGTGTCAGTGGCCCCTGGGGACCGTATTGCCCAATTGCTGATTTTGCCTTCTAACCATTCTCTATTTCCTACACTAGATAAGGAAAGGGGTGACAAGAGCCTTGGGTCTACCGGTGTGGACTTGACCTGCTTGTCTCTGGAGTTGGATCAAAGACCCCTTCTGCGCCTGACCATAGAAGGAAGAGAATTCTCAGGACTGGTGGACACTGGGACAGATAAAAGTATAATAAAATTAGATTCTTGGCCAAAAGCCTGGCCCTTGCAGAGATCAGCTCAGATCTTGCAAGGCTTAGGGTTTGCTAAAACACCACATATGAGTGCAAAGGAGTTAACATGGACCACTACAGAGGGTCAAAAGGAAAAAATCCAACCTTTTGTGTTGGATGTTCCCATTAATTTATGGGAAAGAGATATTCAGACCCAGATAAATCTCCGCTTGACCAATGATTATTCAGAAGCTAGTAAAAACATGATAAAAATTCAGGGCTTTGTTCCAGGCTCAGGTCTAGAAAAACACCTTCAAGGGCGACCTCAGCCCATCATCCCGGAGGAAAAGTTGGATCGCTTTGGGTTGGGTTTTTCTTAGGGACCACTGAAAATTCTGCTTCCAATTTTGAACAGGTGCCCATACCCTGGATGACTCATAAGCCAGTGTGGGTTCCTCAGTGGCCCCTCTCACAGAAAAAACTGAAAACAGCCCAGAGGTTAATTGAGAAACAATTACAGTTAGGCCACCTGGAGCCCTCTATTTCCCCTTGGAACACACCTATATTTGTGATCAAAAAGTCCTCTGGAAAGTGGCGATTATTACATGATTTGAGGGCTGTCAATGCTCAAATACAGGTCCTGGGCCCAGTTCAGAGGGGCCTGCCAGCGCTTTCTGCTCTCCCCAGGGAATGGCCAGTGATGGTTTTAGATATTAAAGACTGTTTTTTCTCCATACCCCTTTGCCCTCAGGACAGAGAGCGTTTTGCTTTCACATTACCAGCTGTAAATCATGAGAAGCCTGATGCCCGCTTTCAGTGGCGTGTGTTGCCACAAGGGATGGCCAACAGTCCCACTATGTGCCAGCTTTATGTAGACTCAGTGTTATTTGTAGTAAGACAACAGTTCCCCTCTTTACGTATGATCCACTATATGGATGATATCCTACTCACAGCCCCTACCTTAGATGTTTTACATGTCTCCTTTCAGGAGGTCGTCAAGGCGTTGGAACATAAGGGTCTTTTTATTGCCCCAGAAAAGGTCCAGCAAACGGATTCAGTAAATTTCCTTGGGTCCGTCATTGGCCTTCAGTCTGTGAAACCTCAAAAAATTTACATCCGTACCTCCCACTTACATACATTAAATGATTTTCAAAAACTTTTGGGGGACATTAATTGGTTGCGAGGTTTTCTCCATGTCCCCCGTGCAGATTTGTTACCATTGTTTTCCATTTTGGAGGGTGATCCTGAGATTACCTCTCCTCGTGTGCTCACTGAGCCAGCTCGTCAGGCCTTAAACAAGATAGAAAAGGCCCTTATGAAGGCACAGCTTAAACGCTTTGACCCTTCTAGTCCGCTTCTTCTTTGTATCCTAAAAACAAGGGATGTCCCCACAGGAGTGATATGGCAGGACGGCCCTCTTTTGTGGATTCATGGACATTCCTTGGGAGCTCGCACCCTGCAGTACTTCCCACAGTTGGTTGCCCAACAGGCTTGTTTGGGTCTGAAATCGTGCCTAACTCATTTTGCAAAGTTGCCTGATAAGCTTATCATCCCCTTTACTAAGGAACAAGTAGAGACTCTATCCGGTACGGTTGATGAATGGAGAATTCTTATGTGTGCTTTTCCAAATCCTATAGATAACCATTACCCAAAAAGCCCCATTCTGTCCTTCGTGGAAAAAAATTTAGTCTATTTTCCCCGGGTCACATCAAAGGGCCCTTTGCCCTCAGTCCCTGCCATTTTCACTGATGGTTCAAAAACAGGTCGCGGAGCTTATATGGTTCAGGGCTCAGAACCTGTGGTGAAGTTCTATTAGCCTGACTCTCCCCAAATTGTGGAATGCATGATTGTCTTGGAGGTGTTTCAGACCTTTGGTAGTCCCTTTAATTTGTTCACAGACTCACAGTATGTGGCTAATGCAGTTGTTGGACTGGAAATTGCTGCCTCTATTCGTTCTGCTAGTCCTGTCTCAAACATTCTTTCTCAAATTCAATCTCTCATTTGGCAACGCTCCTCCCCCTTTTATGTTACCCATGTTCGTGCTCACTCCTTGCTACCAGGACCTATATCTCAAGCAAATGACTTGGTAGACAAAGCCACGCGGATGACCATGTTAGCCATGAGTAGTCCTAAAGATATGGCCACCGAGTTCCATCGGCTGTATCATGTTCCTGCTAACACCTTAAGAAAGACCTTTGCCATTTCTAGGTCCGAGGCACGTGATATTGTTAAGGCTTGTCAATCCTGTGTCACTTTCCTGCCTTCTCCACATGTGGGTGTGAACCCACGGGGCCTAAGACCTGGTGATCTTTGGCAGATGGATGTTACTCATGTCTTGGAATTTGGCAAGCTTAAATACCTACACGTCTCGGTGGATACTTGCTCAGGAATCATACATGCTTCTCCTCTTGCAGGGGAAAAGGTTACTCATGTAAAAACTCATTGTTTAAAAGCCTGGGCGTCTTGGGGAAAACCGCGACGCCTAAAGACTGACAATGGCCCTGCTTATGCTTCTTCTGGCTTTCGTGCCTTCTGTGCCCAGATGCAGGTTGCCCACACTACTGGCCTACCTTACAACCCACAAGGCCAAGGTATTGTGGAGAGAACAAATAAAAGTTTAAAAGCTATCCTTTTTAAACAACGAAGGGGGATAGCGGAGAATACAACCCCCAAGGAGAGAGTCTCTCTAGCACTCTATACCCTTAATTTTTTAGTTTTGGATGTTCATGATAGGTCTGCAGCAGACAGACATTGCCACCAGGGGGCACAAGCACATCCGGAACTGGTCATGTAAAAGGATGTGTTAGATAATAAATGGAAGGGACCGGATCCTGCTTTGGTAAGGTCCAGGGGAGCTGTTTGTGTCTTTCCACAGGACCAGGAATCGCCACATTGGGTCCCGGCCCGGCTAGTCAAGACGCTGACATCAACTCCAGAGGAGAGTCCAGGGGACGAGGATGGCCATCCAAGTACGAATGCCAAAGATCCTGTGGATGCTGATCCTTATGTGCCTAAAGACCAGTAGAGGAGAATTGCGCTGGGGCATCCTGTCTGTTTTCCCCAAGCCCCTGCCCGTTTGCCACACGGCGAGAGTCTTTCCTCGGTTCTTTACCACTCAGAAAGGTCTCAATCTCCCTGCGGTTGTTAAAGACCTGACCCTTGCCCCCCTGGGGGAGGCTCGACACTTCGAGGAAAGTGGAAGTCTCTGCTTTACTCTCGCCCGTGAACGTGACTCTTGTATACAACTGGAGATGCAGGCATTTGCTTGGTTTAAGGGGGACAGGAAATGGGGCCCAGTATCTACCTCTCAGAATTCGTCCCACAAACTTTCTAGTCAGCCCTTCTCAGAAGAGGCGATATGGTTCAATGGTACCTTTTTTCGTGGCCGGAGAGGTACTGTGACTCTGCCTCAACCACGCCTGGCACCTCACTGTGTGGGAACTTATGAAGGGGACCTTTGGCCATGGACGGAATGCCAGTCCAGTACTGTGGGCTGGACAGATGTGGGACGGACCTTTACTTATTCCCCAAATATGAAAGGGCCTTTTCCTTTAGATTTTTCGTGGACGGAGGGACTATTTCTACAGGATGGTACTATGAACCCATTTTCAAAGTGGGTTCTGTGTGGGGTTAATGGTAGCTACACAGATATGACACCCTTTGTTTTATTACGGGGGGGGGACAGTTGCCCGTAATAATGTGTCTGGAGTGATCCATGAGCTAAAAACGAGCAAATTAATAGTTGATTTCTTAGATAGGACAGTCCTTGGATGGCGATATGAAAAAGTGTTTGGGGGTGTCACCCGGATAAAAAAATACTTAGAAAAAAATGCCTCTTATGTCCCCACCCCAGTGTGTGTCCATCCACCATTCATGTTTGTCCTTAGTAACTTTTCTTTCAGCAATTGTTCTAATGCTTCTTGTCGTTTGTCCCAATGTTGGGACGCAACACTCTATCATAGAGCCATGGTACTTAGGGTTCCCCGTTGGGTCCCCGTGCCTGTAGAGGCCCCTAGTACATTATCTTTGTTCAGGCATAAGAGAGATTTTGGAATTACGGCCGCTGTTATTGCTGCGGTGGCGGCTGCTGCTGCCGCAGCTACAGCCGCAGGTGTAGCCATGGCTTCTTCAGTTCAAACCGCCTCTACCTTAAATACCTTGGCTTCTTCCACAGCTGCCGCCTTAGACACACAATCAAATTTAAATTCCCAACTCAAAGGTGGCATTATGATCCTAAATCAAAGGGTGGACCTAGTTCAGGAGCAAATTGATGTTCTTTGGCAAATCGCTCAGTTGGGATGTGAATGAAAATTTAATGCCTTATGTATCACTAGTGTTCAATATGAAAACTTTACAAGGGCAGCAAATCTGTCAAAGCAACTGTCCTTGTACTTGGCAGGGAATTGGTCCCTAGATTTTGATGCGGAATTGGAAGAACTAAGACAAGCTATTGTTATGATCAATTCCACGCGAGTGGACCTTAGCCTGGCTGAGGGTTTTACCTCTTGGCTTTCCTCTGCCTTTTCCTTCTTCAAGGAGTGGGTAGGGGTAGGGATGTTTACAGTTTGCTGCCTTGGAGGCTGTGCGCTGTGCCTCTGGTTGATTTGTCGCCTACAAGCCCAGACCAGGCGGGACAAGGTAGTTATTTCTCAAGCACTTGCCGCTTTGGAGTGTGGATCCTCCCCCCAGATTTGGCTGTCGGCCCTGAAAAACACCTAGTTCTTCCTTGGCCCCTGCCCCCTTAGGGCCTGAGGTGCCCATTACACTAGGATAAACAAAAGGTTGGTGTTGGGAACACGACATTTATTGGCGCTCAGGCTGTGAGACAAAGTACTGCACATGAGGTATGCTCTTAGCAGCCTCATGGAGGGCATGTTTGATTGCATATGGGTTGGTACCGACATCCCATCTCTGAGAAAAGGTACCGGACAGGTGTGGCACCAGCCTGGCTGGCCACTTGGCCTGGGGTCTTCACAATGTCCTTTTGTTTATCAGAGATCAAACCTCTACCTTCACCTGCTGCGCTTTATAATAGAAAGGGGGAACTGCAGGGAGCCACATCTAGTCGCCATCACTAGATGGCGCTGGCACTGCAGGAAGCCACATCTAAGTCGCCATTACAAGATGGCGCTAACCTCGTGGTGCTCAACTTCATATACGGCAGTGCCTTGGCGCCAACCGTGTTCAAGGTACGCGCATGCGCTTGACGCAACCTGTCCTGAGCCTGTCCCGTGGCGCCTGGTGGTGGCAAGCGGGTAGCAGCCAATCAGTAGGTGCCTCAGTGCCTATCCCCCTATAAAAGTAGCTGCACATCCCGCCCCCGGGTCCTTCCCCGTCAGCTCTCCTGTTAACCAAGAAGCTCTCCAATAAAGTGTGATCAAAAAGGATCCTCGTGTGGTGATTGTTCTTTTCCCACTGGTCGGGGGGCTCGCCGCACTATTCAAATTTTCTGAAGACATGTACCAAGCATTGACATTAGTTCTATACTCAAGTTGCCTATCTTCTCATTTTTCCAAAATTTTATCAATCCTTTTTGTCCTAATGTTGGCTAAGAGTCACTTTCCTTCAAGGAGCTGATGTAAATTAGACATGGAATGTTTACATAGGCCATGGGGCAACTGTCATCCAGAAAACTGGCTCTTGGTTGGTCTGATGTTTGGGGTGCATATCAACTGACAGTCAGCTCATTTTGAGTTAGATCTCCTCTTGTTTCAGGAGGTCTGTTCTTTCTTTGTCCAGGTTTCTTTTCTACCATCATGCTTACATCACAATAGTCTTGCCATTTGTCCATGAAACCATTCAGATTTGCTTCTTACCTCCCCACAAAGTCTCATTCAGAACAGTATGTGATTATAAAGTTATGGTCAACAATGAAGATAGAAGTGTTAACCCCAGAGCGCTTTCTGTGTATAGTATCAGAATACCATGCACCATAATGACCAAGTCTGTTTGACAATGACATTCCCAGGTCCTGGGTGAAAACTCCACTTACAAGGACCACCAGAAAATATCTGTGATGGTTAAATTCTATGTCAATTTGATCAGATTTGGAGCATAATTCTTGGGCAGATCTGTGAAGATGTTTCTGGGAAGGGTTGATGGAGGGAGAAAGATCTTCCCTTGTTGTGTCAAGTCCCCTGACCAGGAGCCAAGACCCCTGGTCACCCAGGAGTCACCCAGAGAACCACCACAGAAGCCGAGACACTCGAATGTAAAAGCAACAGGTTACTTTATTTCAAGCCTAGGCCTGGGCTCCATCCCTACAGTCCGGCACAGTGGTAGTAAGGGAGAGAGCTCCTCCCTTTTGGGGGAAGGGGTTCATATAGGAATTCAAACAAAGAAGTAGGGGATAGATACATGATTGGTTGAGTTAAACAGTTTTGATTGGCTTGGGGTTTCAGGGGGCAAAGTTGGGGGCAGGAGCTAGGGGCACTCCAGGCAGATGATGTAATCTCCAATGTGATGGGCTAAGTAAACAGTGGTATTTTATGACTTCCTTGAAGTGGAGATTCCTTAGTTTCTTATCTAAGCAAGTGGTCGGAGGCCAAAGGCCCCCTGCAGTGGAGTGTTTCTGCAATGTCCTTGAAATGGAGATTCCCCAGAAACTTTAGGGAGAAAGGCAGCAATTGAGCAAGCAAGCAAGGTTTACAGAAGCAGAGGCCAGCACATTAGCCAGCTAGTTCTCTATCTAAGTCAGGCCAGGGCCTTTTTACTTAAAATGGTTATATTTGGCCTTTCACCCCCAGAGTGGGTGGCCTTCCAGTGTTGGACTAATATAAAAATGCTCCAAGAGAAAACAGGGTCTTTTGTCTGGCTTCCAGAGCTACTTGCTGGTGCATGTATCTACTCTGTTTTAGCTGTCCTTTGTGGACATTGGAACCCATCTTAATCAGCTTTCCAATGTGGCCTGAACCTCAGCATCTCTCCAGAAATTCTCCAAGCCTACAATGCCATACTGATACTGCTTAGGCATCTGGGCTTGTGGACTGAGCCACTGTCTGATTCTCTGATATCCTATCCCAGCCCCAAGAAAGCCATTGTTAGACTGCTTGACTCATATTAAAGCAGTTAGAATGACTGGCCCCTGGAAAGTAAAGGCAGGGGTGTTCTTAAGTTGGCCTTTACAGTCTCCATTTTGCCAGAAAAAAAAAAAAATCTGACTTCTTATCTCATGCCTAAAGGAGTTCCCTAGACCTATTTTTCCATGAACAACCTGAACCCCTCCATGGGAGAGAATTAACTTGTTCCAGATGGCTAATCAAACTTCCTGAGTTTCCTGAGTCCCGGTCTATTTGTTCACTAAGCAGTCTAAGAATTTTGCCTCCTACCACCAGATAACCAGTGCCTAATGCAACAGACCCAGAAACACTGGCTCCTATTAGTAGTGGTACTAGTATCAGAGTGGCTCTCTTGGTCATTCCCGTGAAGGTGGTGATTATCCCCATATGTTCTCTGCCTGATGTTCCATAATACAAGTAGAACTAGGGAATAACTTTGGTTAGTATACGTAATTCTTTTTAGTCTTTAAAAAAATCCAGACTTATACAGGGTGTGAGGCCAACTGTGCAGGTAAACTAGGTAGTGGGTGGACTTTTAAAAAGGGACTGTTCATTTTCTTCTGGCTTTATTCCCAAGGTTGTTTCACAGTTTTGTTGAAAAGGCAAGCATTGCAGAGGCTAGGTTGAGGGCTTTAGACATAGTCCTCTTTCTCTAATGTCCCCCAGGGTTATTACCAGCTTAGGTCCTCCCCAAGGGCATTCTTTTTCTGCCCTGGTGTAACTTGTTTTCCTTATCTGTAGTTCTCCTCCCCCTATTGTATTGTTGCCACTTATTCCTACATAATAGGGAGGTTTAGGGTTTCAACAGAACCAGCAGTCATTAGTTAAGTTTGAGTTAGTTGCATTAACAAAGGAGTACATTGTGTGTAGCATAGAAAGAATAGCATATGTAGGTGCTCTTGGGGCAGGAACAGAAGTTGGATTGCTTTTATTATCAATTGGACTTAGAGTTGTTTCCATTTTAGGAGGACCAGGCTTAACTTCAGGGAGATTAAGAGTACATCACTGTTGGGTCCTATAGGCTGTACCAGGAGAACTACTTTTACTCTTTGGATGGTGAATTTATTTCCTAGGTCTGTTCCCCATTTATACATCCAGATTCCCCATGTTCTCCCTGTGTCCCATTGCCCAGTCAGGGAAAATTGTGGAGAGTAATCATGATCAGATTAAAGTGTCTAGTGGCTCTGAAATCATCATTAGACTCTATCTTGAGGGACATAAATGGATCTTTGTCTATCCAAGGTGCTATGGTTTCATATCTCCAACTCCCACAGTGATATTGGTCTTCTCCCTGACAGGATGCTCCCCTTCACAGGACATGCATAGCATTCAGATCCCCTTATAGACACTGCAAAGGAGAGGTCACCACACCAAACCAGAACATTGAGTAGGCCCCTTGGACTTCCTCATGTGTGCTCCATTCACATAGTTCCCCAGGGTCAGCTACAATTAGTACAAGTCAGGTTTAAATACTGGGGAAGCGGTGAGAGTTCTCTCTGTTGATTGGACCCTTAGTTACCCCATCTGAGTATCCTTTAATTCCCATTCCCAGGTCCCAGAGAGGTAAGGGTTTTTCTGGGTAGTAGACTTTAAATAATGTAACAATAGTAAGTTTATGAATGAGAGAGTCTTACTTTTAGTGGATCCTCAGGATGTTCTAGTGAAAGGATGAAAAATACAGCCTAACCCCCCCCCAAAGAAAGACCCCCAAAAGTTAGAAGTTTAAAAATACTATTGTGCCAAGTCCCCTGGTCACTCAGGAGTCACCCAGAGATCCACCACAGGAGCTGAGACACTCGAATGTAAAAGCCTGGGCCTGGGCTCCATCCCCACAACCCGACACAGTGGTGGTGAGGGAGAGAGCCCCTTCCTTTTGGGAAAGGAGTTCATATGGAAATTCGAACAAAGAAGTTGGGGGCAGGATCTAGGGGCACCACAGGCAGGTGAGGCAACCTCCATTGTGATTGGCTAAAGCAAACAGTGGTGGCCCCTGCAGTAGAGTGCCTCTGGAGGGTCTTTGAAATGGAGATTCCTCAGTTTCTTGTCTAGGCAGGTGGTCGCGGCCGGGGCCAGAGCCTCCCGCCATGGAATGTTTCTGTAGTTTCCTTGAAATGGAGATTCCTCAGAGACTCTGGGGAGGGGAGGGCAGCAATTAAATGGGCAAGGATTGTAGAATTGAAGAGTTGGCACATTTGGCCAGCCATTTATCTATCTGAGGCAGGCCTGGTCCCCTTTTTTGCTTAGAATAGTCATGATTGATTTCTCACTACCTCACTCCAAAGGAGCCTTAACCCCAGCCTCCTAAGTAGCCCCAAATACCTCAAATTCCAGACCCGGCTCTCTGCCAGTGGGTGGGTAAAAGGTCACACTTCTTTCTGTTCCAGAACCTGCTTTCTGGCCCGAGTGACTTATCTTAACTGAAATTTGTCACCCCCATCCAGGATCCCGCGCAAATGCAGACCTCTGAAGCTATAGGAAGAAGATTATGATGTGTTACAAATTGACTGGTCCACGGTGCGTGGGCTTGGACAATTTAAAATGATTGGCCTAAGAACCATAAAATGTTACACATTGATTGGTCAACACTGCGCAGGTACCCGAGGTTATGGAATGATTGGTACACAATGCAGGGGCTTTGTCGTAACCTTATAAAAGCTGCCTTGATTCTGCACGCGGGGCTTTCATCCCTCTACCCCTGTGTGGTGTATGACTGTGGGCCCCAGCGCACTGGAATAAAAATCCTCTTGATGTTTTCATCAAGACCGTTTCTCATGAATGATTTGGGGTGCCATATTTCCCGAGACTGAGCCTGGGGAGTCCTCCGGAGCAGGACTTTCATTTGGTTCCCTGACCGGGAATCGAGACCACCCCTCACACCTGAGGAGGTAAGGGGATCCCCTCTGAAATGTGTGTGTGTATGAATGTGCCAGCCGGCATCTTAGTTCTGTGTACTAAGTTGTTCTGAGCATTTTTTTGTTGTAAGAAATGCACACTTTTGGTTTGGTTTGCAGCTGTCCTCCCAGGCCGTAAGGACCGAAGGACTGTGATCAGCAGAGGTGCTAAGAGGATCACAGGCTGCCACCCTGGGGGACGCCCCAGGAGCTGAGGAGAGCCAGGGTCTAGGGAGACAAACTCCCATCTGTACCGTGTTCGGTATTATAGAGCCATCCCCTAAGGGCGTAGGCTCGTCTGGCCGTCACGGATCTGTATCCCTGGTGGCCTCCTACTGTCCGTCTGAGGACCGAGTTCTGTTGTTGAAGCGGAAACCTCCCCCTGTGTGGCCGGTCGAGTCTTTCGCCTGCCTGTGGGAAACGCGGATGGGTCACAAGTGTTTGGACCTGTTAGTTTCTGTTCTGTGCATCTTTGTCTTGTGTGTCTTTGTCCTTGTTTTTGTCATGGGACAGACGGTGACGACTCCCCTTAGTTTGACTCTTGACCATTGGACTGAAGTTAAATCTCGGGCTCATAATTTGTCACTTGAGGTTAAGAAGGGACCCTGGAAGACTTTCTGTGCATCTGAATGGCCAACATTCAGAGTTGGTTGGCCATCAGAGGGAACCTTCAACTCCGAAACTATCCTGGCTGTTAAAACAATCATTTTTCAGTCTGGACCCAGCTCACATCCCGACCAAGAGCCCTACATCCTTACATGGAGAGATTTGATAGAAAACCCTCCATTGTGGGTTAAACCATGGTTGCACAAACCAAGAGAGCCAGACTCCTGAGTTCTGACTCTAGGAAGTAAAAGAGAGCCAGACTCCCGAGTTCTGACTCTAGGAAATAAAAGGGAGCCAGACTCCCGAGTTCTGACCCTAGAAAATGAAAGAAAATGTTCACTTGTGAAAGACAAACCTTCTCCTTGTATCTACCCCTAGATCCAGGAGCCGCCGGCTTGGCCGGAATCCCAACCTGCTCCTCCCCCACCTTACCCAGCATGAGGTATCATTGGAGGACCCTCTGCCCTTCTTGAAGCTTCAATGATAGGAGGACCAGCCGCTGGAACTCAGAGCCGGAGAGGGGCCACTCCGGAGCAGGCAGATGGGATCGTGGCATTACCGCTGCGCACCTACGGCACCCCCGTGCCAAATGGTCAATTGCAGCCCCTCCAGTATTGGCCCTTTTCTTCTGCGGACCTTTATAATTGGAAAACTAACCACCCCCCTTTTTTGGAGGATCCCCAATGCCTCACGGGGTTGGTGGAGTCTCTTATGTTCTCTCATCAGCCTACTTGGGATGACTGCCAGCAACTGCTGCAAACGCTCTTCACAACCGAGGAGCGAGAGAGAATTTTGTTAGAGGCTAGAAAAAATGTTCCTGGGACCGATGGGTGACCCACGCAGTTACAGAATGAGATTGACATGGGATTCCCTTTGACTCGCCCCGGTTGGGACTACAACATGGCTGAAGGTAGGGAGAGCTTGAGAATATATCGCCAGGCTCTGGTGGTGGGTGTCCGAGGGGCCTCAAGAAGGCCCAAAAATTTGGCCAAGGTAAGAGAGGTAATGCAGGGACCTACTGAGCCCCCTTCAGTTTTTCTTGAAAGATTCATGGAGGCCTTCAGGCGGTACACTCCCTTTGATCCTACCTCGGAGGTCCAGAAGGCCTCAGTGGCCCTGGCCTTCATAGGACAGTCATCTCTGGATATCAGAAAAAAACTTCAGAGATTAGAGGGATTACAGGAGGCTGAATTAAATGATTTAGTGAAAGAGGCAGAGAAAGTGTATTACAAAAGGGAGACGGAAGAAGAAAAGGAACAGAGAAAAGAAAAAGAAAGAGAAGAGAGAGAGGAAAAACGTGATAAAAGGCAGGAAAAAAAGTTGACTAAAATCTTGGCCGCCGTAGTTGAAGGAAAGTACAGTAGAGAGAGAGAAAAAGATTCTAGAAAATTCAAGACAGGCCCTAGACAGACAGGGACCCTGGGCAACAGGACCCCACTTGACAAGGATCAATGTGCTTATTGTAAAGAGAAGGGGCATTGGGCAAGGGAATGTCCCAAGAAACAAAACAAAGGACCAAAGGTCCTAACCCTAGGGGAAGATGAAGACTAGGGGAGACGGGGCTCGGACCCCCTCCCTGAGCCCAGGGTAACCTTAAAGGTGGAGGGGCAACCAGTCACATTGCTAGTGGATACTGGCGTGGAGCATTCGGTGCTGTTACAACCATTAGGGAAGTTAAAAGAAAAAAAGCTTGGGTGAAGGGTGCTACAGGGCAACAGCAGTATTCATGGACTACCCGAAGAACCATTGACTTAGGAGTGGGACGGGTAATCCACTCATTTCTAGTCATCCCTGAGTGTCCGGCACCCCTCCTAGGTAGAGACTTACTAACTAAGATGGGAGTTCAAATTTCTTTTAAACAAGGAAAACCAGAACTGTCTGCGAATAACAAACCTATCACTGTGTTGACCCTCAAACTAGATGATGAGTACCGGCTATATTCTCCCTTGGTAGAGCCTGATCAAGACATACAGTCCTGGTTGGAGCTGTTCCCTCAAGCCTGGGCAGAAACTGAAGGGGTGGGCCTGGCAAAACAAGTTCCCCCGCAGGTTGTTCAGCTGAAAGCCAGTGCTACACCAGTATCAGTCAAACAGTACCCCATGAGCAGAGAGGCTTGGGAAGGAATTTGGCCCCATATTCAAAGATTGATCCAGCAGGGCATCCTGGTTTCCTGTTCAATCCCCTTGGAATACTCCCTTGCTGCCAGTTTAAAAGCCTGGGACCAATGATTTTCTACTTGAGAGAGGTCAATAAGAGGGTGCAGGACATACATCCAACTGTCCCAAACCCTTATAACCTCCTGAGCGCTCTCCTGCCAGGGCGAAGTTGGTATACAGTACTGGACTTAGAAGATGCTTTTTTCTGCCTGAGATTACACCCCACTAGTCAACCCTTGTTTGCCTTTGAATGGAGAGACCCAGGCACAGGCAGAACTGGACAGCTCACCTGGACCCGGCTACCCAAAGGGTTCAAAAACTCCCCGACCATCTTTGACGAGGCCCTACACAAAGATCTGGCCAACTTCAGGGCCCAAAACCCCCAGGTGACCCTCCTCCAATATGTAGATGACCTGCTCCTAGCAGGAGCCACCAAACGGGACTGCTTGGAAGGCACGAGAGCACTGCTATTGGAATTGTCCGATCTAGGTTACCGAGCTTCAGCTAAGAAGGCTCAGATCTGCAGGAGAGAGGATTGTCTGGGGACTGACTCTCTTTCAACTTCCAGCCATGCCATTCCATTTTACGTGTCAACCACATAAGGTGTCTTCAGCAGTAGGGTCTTACCACTAACGTTTGGTGGGTCATCAAGTACTCTGACAGAAATCTGTCTTTCTTTTAGGAAACCTTGTAGGTCTCTCTGACCTTAATCTTCTACAGCTTCTCTCTCTCCCCCCTCTCTATGTCTCTCTCTCTCTCTCTCTTTCTCTCTCTCTCTTTCTGTGTCTCTCTCTCTCTCTGTCTCTCTCTCTCTTTTTCTTCTCTCTAAGTCTTTTATATTAGTTATCTTTTTCTTCCTTTTCTTAGTGGTCTTGGATCTGTAATTCCCAGTACCAGCATGTGGCTATCATCCATGATGTTTCTTGATCCAAACTCTATCACCGGGCTGGAAAGAATGGGGGCAAACAGGAGGTGTCTGAAAAGCAGCCTTAACTGTCAGAACAATGGACTCTTGGTCTCTCTATAAGGTTTGGATAGAGCGAAGAAGCCTTTCATTAGTGGAGTCAGTTAACTGTTCAAGGCCCATCTGGGGCAGGATGGGAGGGGGTTTTCCATATATGATTTCAAATGAAGCAGATTCCTTTTACGTAAGGAGTACATCTGACCCTTAACAGGGTGAAGGGAAGGAGTCCCACCCAATCTTTGTCGGTCTCTAGGGTTAATTTAATTAGAGTCTCCTTCAAGGTCCGATTCATCCTTTCTACCTGTCCTGAACTTTGGGGATGATAGGAGCAATGTAATTTCCAATTAATCCACAGTCACTTAGTCAATTTCTTAGTGATTTTTGACACAAAGGCAGGCCCATTATCTGATCCTATTTTTACAGGCAACCCATAGTGGGGAATTATTTCCTCTAACAATTTCTTAACTACTATTTGGGCTGTGTCAGTCTTGGTCAGGAAAGCTTCCACCCATCCTGAAAAGGCATCAACATAAACAAGTAAATATTTATATCCATACTGATCTGACTTTACCTCGGTAAAATCAACTTCCCATTATCTACCTGGCTGTGTTCCCTGCTCTCTCGCCCTCATTGGTGGTACCTTACCAGAAGAGGCATTTGTCTGTTGGCAGGCCTGACAGTGGGTGATGGTGTCCTTGATGATTGAGTCCATACCTGGAAATAAAAATCTTTCCTTAGGGCTGGAGAGATGGCTTAGCGATTAAGCGCTTGCCTGTGAAGCCTAAGGACCCCAGTTCGAGCCTCTGTTCCCCAGGACCCACGTTAGCCAGATGCACAAGGGGCACATGCATCTGGAGTTTGTTTGTAGTGGCTGGAAGCCCTGGCGTGCCCACTCTCTCCCTCTCTCTCTCTTTCTGCCTCTCTTTCTCTCTCTATGTCACTCTCAAATAAATAAATAAAAATGAACAAAAAATTTTAAAAAATCTTTCCTTATTAGTTCAGATAGCTTATTGCTTCCTAAGTGAGTTCCTTCATGTAGTTGTTTAGTCAGTCTCTGTCCTAGGCCTAGGGGAAGCAACAGCCATCCATTCTCCAGTTGATGCCATTCTTATGGGCTCTGTTCCTTCATCAGATGAGAGGTGAACTTTAGGTCCTGTTCTGTGTATGCTGGTCTCTCAGGAAGAGTGGGTGCCAGGAAGGTGACCAGACAATCTGATGGATGCTAAGACACAGCAGTCTTTTCTATTAGTTCTGCCAGTCTGTTCTTTCTTGCTTCTCCCCTTTCTGATGACTTGAATAATGGATTATAGCCTCTTTAGCAGGAGCCCAAATGGAAGCTAAGAAGTCCAGAATTTTATTTTTATTTTTAATGTCTTTACCTTCTGTTGTTAATGGCCCTCAATTCCAGTAGATGGCCCCATGTGCATGTGCCATGGCAAAGGCATAGCAGCTGTCTATGTAGACATTCACTTTCTTGTCTTTTGCCAATGTCAGAGCTTTTGTCGGTGCTATTAGTTCTGTTTCCCCAAGGCAGGGCCTCAGACCACAGGGTTTCTTCCATAGTCACCACAGCTACCCCTGCATACCTGATTCCATCTAAAACAAAACTGCTGCCATCAGAATACATCACCAGATCAGGGTCCAACCAATCCACATCTGTCAGGTCCGGGTAGAGTCCATGGAAGGTGGAGGTACTCTCTAGGCAGTCATGCAAAGGAGTTGATGCCTCATCAGTTTCTGGAAGCAGGGAGGCTGGGTTCAAAGCCTCTGTGTGGTGAAAATTGTATCCTTGGTTGACCTAAGAGCAAGGTCTGATAGTGGGTTATGTGAGAGTTGGAGAACCATTGGCTAGGAGGATTTTAATATTTTTTTATATTTATTGCATGCAGGGCTATAATTGATACAGTCTGTCCCAAGACTAGTTTGTCTGTGTTCTTTGTCAGAATAGCAGAAGCTGAAACAGCCTAGAGACAAGGGGGCCAACAAGTGGATACTGGGTCCAGCTTTTTAGACAACTAGGCCAAGGGTGATGCCATGGCCCCAGTCTTTGGGTTAGGATGCCCCTGGCTGTTCCCTTTTTTTCATCCATGTACAAGTGGAAGGGTTTGGTTAAGTCTGGAAGTGCCAGGGCAGGGGCTGATGTTGGAGCTGACTTTAATTCTTGGAATGCTTGTTCCTCAGTTTCAGTCCAATTAAAACATTTCTCTTGCCCTTTTGTGGCCTCATACAGAGGCTTGGCTAATTCAGCAAGCCTTGGGATCAAAATTCTGCAATACTGCACAGTTCCAAAAAATTCTCAGATTTGTCTGTCAGTCTGAGGTATGGGGATCTGGGTGATGGCCTGAAGCATTCTCTTACCTTCTTGGAGTTCATATCCCAAGTAGGCTGCCTTACATACATGCAGTTGAGCCTTCCTGGCTGATGCATAATAGCCCAGGTGTTGTAAGGTATCCAGGAGATGCTCTGTGGCAGAGTGGCATTACTTTTCTGTTTCTGTGACTAGAAGGAGGTCATCACGTACTGCAAGAGAGTTGCCTCAGGTGTCTCATTGTAGAAAGCCTGTAAGTCCTTATGGAGAGCCTCATCAAAGAGGGTGGGGCAATTTTTAAATCCCTATGGAAGCCAAGTCCACGTTAATTGCCTGCTGGTGCCTTGCTGCACATCTATCCAATCGAAGGCAAAAATGGGTTGACTTCCCTTTGCCATTGGGATACTTAAGAAAGCATTCTTTAAGTCCAGAATAAATTTGCCTTTCTGGTGGAATCATACTGAGCACAGTTTAAGGATTGAGCACAGTGGGATGTATATCTTGCACCCACTTATTTACTTCTCTTAGGTCTTGGACTGGTGGATATTCTCCAGTTCTTGACTTTTTTTTTTTTTACTGCCAAGAAGGGGACATTCCAGGGTGACTGGCTAGGTGCTAAAATGCCAGCCTCCAGTAATCTATCTATGTTTTTTTTTGTTTATGCCCTGTTTCGCTTCTAGAGGCATAGAATATTGTTTCACTCATATTGGAGGTGCCATACTTTTTAGCACTGCAGTGACTGGTACCTGGTGGCCACCAGTCTGGGTTTATTGTTTTCAGCCCATACCTTTGTGTATTAGTCAGGGTCCTCTAGAGGAACAGGACTGATAGAATGAATTGGACTACAAAGGAATTTACTGGATTAGTTTACGACAGTCCAATAACAGCAGATCACAGACCTGAGAGTCAAGGAACCTGGTAGTTGCTCAATCCATGAGACTGGATGCCTCCATTTCTTTAAAAGGCCATTCCACTGTCCCATCAAATCAGCTGCTTCAGGATGGTGGAGCACATGGTAAGAACAGTTAATTCCATGATCATGAGCCCACTGCCATTCTTCCTTGGCTGTGAAGTAATGCTGTGTGGGATACCATAATAGTGGATAAGGCATTCTGTAAGCCCAAGGATGGTAGTTTTGGCAGAGGCCTTACATGCAGGAAAAGAAAATACATACCTAGAATAAGTGTCCATTACAGTAACGACAAAATGCAGCCCTTTCCATGATGGAAGAGATCCAGTGTAGTCAACTTGCCACCAACTTGCTGGCTGGTCACTCCAAGGAACGCTACCATATAGAAGCTCAGAGTTGGTCTCTGCTGCTGGCAGATTTGGCATTCAGCAACAACTGTAGCCAGGTCAGCCTTAGTTAGTCGAAGTCCATGTTTTTGGGCCCACACATAGCCTGCCTCTCTGCCACCATGGCCACTTTGTTCATGACACTGGCAATGACATGGGTGGCTGAAGAAAGAGGTTGACCACCATCTACAGATTATGTCAGCTTATCTACTTGATTATTGAAGTCATCCTCTGATGAGGTAATCTTCTGATGAGCATTGATATGGGACATAAGTATCTTTATATCCTTTGCCCATTCAGAGAGTTCTATCCATATACACCTTCCCCAAATGTCCTTCTCACCAATTTTCCAATTGTGCTTCCTCCAAGTCCTAGACCATCCAGCCAAAGCATTGGCCACAGCCCATGAATCATTGTATAATCATACATCTGCCCATTTTTCCTTCTAAGCAAAATGCACAACCATGTGAATTGCTCATAGTTCTGCCCATTGTGAAGACTTCCCTTCACCTGAGAAGGAATATCCCTGCATCCTTGAATATCCTTGCATTCTTGAAGTTTCACCAAAGTGAAAGGTCCTTGAATTTGGGATGGATTTATTTCCCATCCCCTGATGTGCATATGCTATACCAGAAATTCCAGAGTGCTGTCACCGCCTGCTCATTTGTTCCAATCAGCATAATGACATAGATATAATGGACCAATGTGATACCTTGTGGAAGGGCCAGTCAATCAAGATCCCTGAAAACTAGGCTATGACACAGGGATGGAGAGTAAATATAACCTTGAGGACAAACAGTAAAGGTGTACTGCTCATCTTGACAGCTGAAAGCAAATTGCTTCTGGTGGTCCTTATATGGAGAAGAAAACATTCACAAGATCAATAGCTGCATACCAGGTACCAGGAGATGTGTTAATCTGCTCAAGTAAAGAAACCACATCTGGTACAGAAGCTGCAATTGGAGTCACCACCTGATTAAATTTCCAGTAATCCACTGTCAGTCTAACATTTGCTAAAACTCCATTGATCACCTGACCTCTGTGACCTCCATAAGCACCTACTTTAACTGAAGGGCCATGGTGCTGTTTGGGGTGTCCTGGAATCAATGTCAGTTCAGAGCCAGTATCCAGTAAGCCCCCAAAGGTCTGATTATTTCCTTTCCCCACTGTACAGTCACCCTAGCAAAAGACCACAGGTCCCTCTGAAGGAGGATAGGATTAAGCTTAATATTCAAACTTTTGGGGATTGTGGAAAGGTCCTTCTTCAAGGGGATCTAGCCACCCCTTCAATCAAAGATCTATAAACTGGCTCAAGTCTGGAAACTGGTTAAGAGGCCTTGATTCTCTGTTGCTATAATTCAACGTGGCCTTTTGTTCCTTTGCTCTAGAAATTTTCTGCTTATACATATCAAGCAGGAACTTAGTAGGCTTTTTATCTATTTCACTTCAGGAACACCATGATTAATCAGCCAGTACCAAAGGTCTACATTGATTTGCCTCCACTTTCAGTTACAGTAAGTATGCTCATAAGTATGCTCACCTTGCCTGTGGCTATTCAGCACTGCCACTTGGCCCTTGTTGCTCCAAGATCCAGTTAGACACATTGCATCTAAATCACCTAATGTAGCAACTGTGGCTCCCACTGTGATGACTTCTTTACATAAAAGACCAATGACTGGGCACTTTAAGTATGCTGGTGCTCCCTCTCACAAATCTCTTTCTTATAGTCTTATTGAAGGGCACATTTTCTGGACACTCCCATTGTGGGGGCAAAGATGGGTTTACATGGCAAATCCACTCCAGCATTCCAAGTTCTCTGAGCCTTTAAATCCCTTGATTCAAGTTCATTCACAGTAGGCCCCTTTGGATCCATATTTCAGCCAACCAATCAAATAAACTCTTGGCACCTCTTCCAACTGCATGAGCTGCAGTGTCAAATCTAAAATCTCTGCTCAGTGGGCCCATTTCAGTAAATTCAGCCTGATCTAATCTTACATTCCTTCCACCATCATCCCACATACTTAAAATCCATTCCCAAACATATACTTCATGTTCCTGCCTGTACAAATTAGAAAGCTCCTGAAGTTCTTTAGAGGTATACTTCACCTCCTCTTCAGTCAAGATTTCTAGCTCACCTTTAGGGGCATGCCTAGCCTTCTGCCTTGTTATAGGCCTAGAGGCAAAGATGGGTGGGCACTGAGAAGCATCAGCACCTCCTGCAGGGAGGGTCATTGCTGGTTCCTAAGACAAAGAAGGACTAATTCCCCCAGGCAAGGCTGGAGAGGGCAAGACTTCAGGGTTTGGGGGTGGGGATGCAACTGCCCCTAAAGGAGGGGAGGTCACATTCTCATGCAAAACAACTTCTTCAGAATCTGACAGTTCAATTTCCCCAGATTCTTCAGGGTCTTCCCATACATCCCCATGCCAAGTCATAAGTTCCCACTCTTTTCCAATCAGTGTGGTCACTTTAACTTCTGATAGCCTGTGGGGCTGGGAATTGAGCTTTTGTTGCAAGTTAGCCAATATCACAATGAGAGCTTGGGTTTGGTTTTCTGCAATTTGAGCCCTGATCTGGCTAGAGAGGATACTCTCCTTCAGGGCTCCCTTAGAAACCTTCAGATCATATATGTGTGTCTTAAGCTTGGAAATTTCCTTTCTGAGCTTCTGCTTTTCTTTCAGTATTTTATCCAGAGATGCTAGAAGGAACCATCCAGCATCATCATTCATCTTACTTTCCCACAAATATTCAAAAATTCTAGATACAGAGTCACTAAATTCCTTGCTCTTCACAAGGTATGACTCAGAATCATCAAATACATTTATCTCATGAAGTTCTTTAAATAGTTCACACCATGGATTATTATTGCCCTCCTTATTACTAGTAAAACTGTTCTCCTAATTACCAGTAGAGCCTTTAGTGGCACTGAAGTTGGAGAACCAACTCCAGAGAGCACCAAGCACAGTAGGTAAATCCATCCTTACAATTCTGTTTCTCTAGAACCACTCCTGGTACCACAATTTGTATTAGTCAGGGTTCTATAGAGGAACAGAACTGATAGAATGAATTGTATTAAAAGGGAATTTATTGGATTATTTTACAACAGTCCCACAATAGCAGATTACAGGCCAAAGAGTCAAGGAACCTGGTAGCTGCTCAGTCCATGAGGCTAAATGCCTCAGCAGTCCCAGTCTGGCACTGAAGGCCTGGAGGTGTCCTGGAGAGACAGTGCTCTTCAGCCATGTTGGTCTTCAGTCCACACTGGAAAGCAGCAAGCAGCACCAGCAGCCAGGTGGGAGGGGAGGAGAATATTTTCTTCCAGAGCTTCTTTTGATAAAGCCTCTCTTCTGAGAGGGGCTGCCCACTCTGGGGGAAGGACTCACTGTGGGGGAAGGATTCCTCCTTTAGTTAATCCTTCCTGGAAGCAACCTCAGAGACCCATTTATAAGGAATGCATGTGGATTCCTAAACAGATCAAGTTGAAACAAATTTAACCATCACACTTGGGAAACTTGTCTTGCAAGATAGTCAGGGGGTCCTGATTTTTCTCTGTGATAGGGCCCTCCAATAAAAGATATTCTTCTTCCAGTGGCACAGTCACTAACATTTCTGGCTTGTCAATGCACACACTTATGACCCAGCTCTCAAATTGAATTTTTGCTTTCAGTTTGTGTAGTAATTCTCTCCCCAACAATGGGTATGTACACTCAGGGATAACAAGGAAGGAATGTGTCATGGTACCTTGTCTGAGGTCCACTTGTCTTTTGGTGGTCCAGGGGTAAAGTTTTGATACAGTTTCACCCTGGACTAGGGTCTGTTCTCCTGAGAGGGAACCGTCGGCTTTTTGAAGAACCAAAAAATTGCTCACCACTATGGACCAGGAACCTGACAGGTTTTCCCCCAACCTGTAGGGTTAGCCTGGGTTTGGGGGGGGGACTTTAAGCACTGACCCCCTCAGTCTGTTAATTCCAAGATGGGTGCAGTCTTTTGACCTCATTTGGGACATTCATTCTTTTGATGGCCCATTTCCTTATAAGTGCATTGATCCTTCTTAAGTGGGAGTTTTGTCCTGCCCTCCTGGGGTCCCCTGGCATTTCCTCTTTGGTTTTGAAAGGGCTATCTGTAGGGGCCCTGTGCCTTCTGAAAGGTAGCCACCATAACCTTAGCCATTTTCTTAGCCTATCTTTCACAGCATCTGTGGTGGTGTGATTCAGGTGTACCCCATAAACTTAGGTGTTCTGAATGCTAGGTTCCCAGCTGATGGAGATTTGGGAATTAATGCCTACTGGAGGAAGTGTATTTTAGGGGGAAAGCTTCTGGGTGTTATATCCAGTTTTCCCCTTCCAGTGTTTGGCACACTCTTCTGTTCCTATTGTCCACCTTATGTGGGCCAGGGGGTGATGTCCACCGTCTGCTCATGCCATTGTTTTCTCCACCATCATGGAGCTTCTTCTTAAGTCTGTAAGCCCAAATAAACCTCTTTTTCCCTCAAGCTGCTCTTGGTTGGGTGATTTCTACCAGCAATATGGACCTGACTGCAACAGTAAAGTGGCACCAACGAGTGGGATTGCTGCTAGACACCTGACTGTCTGGCTTTGGCCTTTTGGAGCTGATTTTCAAGAGGAATGTGGAAGAGTACCTTAGAGATGCCTTGCAGTGCTGTAAGTACAGCTTGATGAACTATTCTGGTCAGAGTTGAAAGACCTGAATGCAATAAGAACTATGGACTGTGAGGTTTGGCTTATGAGGGTGAGAAAGAGCTTTGCTTGGACTGAGCTGGAGGCAAGTTGTATGAAAAGCTTGCTGTTATACCTGTGTCCTGAGAAGTTGTGCAGGGTTGCTTTGTGTAGAAATGAACTGGTGTGAGCAGAGGGATATGGCAAAGAAAAAATGAAATGTTTGGGCCTAAATTGCTGCCCATTCACCTGCACATTGTTTGAGAGATTACAGCCTTTCAGATTGGGTCAGCTGACCTATACTGGGACAACAGGAAGAACGTAGACTCTTTTGAAGGGAATTGAGTGTTCAAGGAGTGTCCTGTTCTTCAAAGTCTGCTTTATTCCCCCCTGGATTAACAAATTGGCACCCAACCTGGTATTGTGGGGTATAAGAAATGCAGGAAAGAGAGGGTCATTGAGTTTGCAACATGGTCTTGTGTTTTGGAAATGGCCATGGGCAGTGTGAAGCAGGTTTGCTGGATGCCTGCATGGAGACCAAATGGAGCTGTGAGGATGAACCATGGATTGCAGTGGAGACCCAGTGGAGCTGCAAGGACCATGAGATGGCTGCTAAAGAAAGCTGCCAGCCCCATGAAGTTTTCCAGGACTGTGAGTAGCCTAGCTGGGGGGAGGGGGGATGGTTGGAATTGGAACTCCAGGGACTTTTTGCTGGTTAGGATTATTGAACTTGGAGACTTATTACTCACTAGAATTGTTTGACTTGAAGCCACAGAGTTTGGTGTTTGTCCTGGTTGTTTTAAATCATGTATTGCTTGAGTATTTCTTTGCTGTGCCTAATGCCATTTTTTGCAGTGTGAATGTTTATTCTGTGCCATTATGGTGTTTTTTTTTTTTTTTTTCTTTTTCTGGAGGTTACTTTTTGGTATTATGGCTCAGTTAAAAGATCTTGGACTATGGGGATGTATGAACATCATTGGAATTGATAAAAAGGTATGGGGAATTTTAAAGATGGATGCATTGCACTTTATGTCACATATGGCTATCAGTTTATGGGGGCCAGGGGTGGAATGTGGTGGTTTGATTCAGGTGTCCCCCATAAACATAGGTGTTCTGAATGTTAGGTTCCAGGCTGATGGAGATTTGGGAATGAATGTCTATTGGAGGGAGTGTGTTGTTGTTGGGGGGGGGGCCTTCTGGGTGTTATATCCAGCTTTCCCCTGCCAGTGTTTGGCACACTCTTCTGTTCCTGTTGTCCAGCTTATGTTGGCCAGGGGGTGATGTCCACCCTCTCTCATGCCATCATTTTTCCTGTCATTGTGGAGCTTCCTCTTGAATCTGTAAGCCAAATTAAACCTCTCTTTCCCACAAGCTGCTCTTGGTTGGTTGATTTCTACCAACAACGTGAACCTGACTGCAACAGCATCTCTATTGTTATATACCCTGGCAACAATCTCTACTAACTCCGAAAGAAGCTCACCCTTAAAGCCTTCTATTTTCTGAATCTTCTTTCTAATATCTTGTGTGGACTGAGTTACAAAAGCAATGTTAATAGCTTGCCTATTCTCAGGGGCCTCAGGATCTATGGGGGAGTATGTCTTATTTGCTTCCTACAGTCTTTCTAGGAAAGTAGCAGGAAATTCTCCAGGCCCTTGGGTCACTTTGCTCACCTGAAACAAATTTGTAGGGTGCTGAGTGGCTGCCCAGAGATGACCTATTAGAGTCTGGTGAAAGTGGTTAAGGGACGCCCTACCTTCACTGGTGCTGTGATCCCAGTCTAATCATGTGGAAGGGAAAACCTCATCAATAACTTTAGGGTTCTCTGTGAGGTGGCCATAGGCTCTCAACACTAGCTTATTGGCTTCCCTTATGACTTTTCATGTTCCTCTGTGAAGAGAGTCTGAAAGAGTTGCTGACAGTCTACTCATGTGGGCTGATGGGTACAGAAGACTGTCTTAAGAAGTGATATCAGATTCTGAGATTTTTCTGAAAATGGAGGATTCTGATTCTTCCAACTATATAGATCAGTAGTACAAAAAAGGGTATAAACTATAAACGTGTGGGGGGCACAATGGTGGCAGATTTGCCATTGGGGGAGCCTGCTGGAGTGGCAAGATGGGGTCAGAGGCCCCAAGTGTTTTGGGAGGGTCAAAGGGAGTAGACTGAGAGGAGCTTGGTATTGAGAACCACTGTGAGTATGAAGAGAAGGGGATTCTGCGGGATGGGTAAGGGTGGATACAGGTTGTAAGATGTCTGTGGCATTGGAGACCTGTAAGGTTGAGGGGTTTTCTTCATTTTGAGAGAGAAACTGCTTTAAGGCAGATTTAAGTTTAGCAATAAGAATGGAAATGCTGTTCAAGGGATGAAGCTTTTTTTTTTTTTCTTTTTAGCCAAGCAGGGAGTTCTTCCACAAGATAATGCCATGTGATGATGTAAGGAACCTGGTTTGGATTACCTGGAGGGAGAAAATCCATCTTTATACCGAGTAAATTAAAGATAAGTTAGAGGTCTCCTCTGGTGGCCAACCTATGTTAAATGCCTGCCAATCAATTGAACAACAAGTATGTAGATTTCCAGGAAAAACTTGGTCACCAGATTCTGATGCCTTTTTCGGAAAATCTTTAAAGTGTTTTTTAACCAATTCTAAAAGAGATTTTTCAATAGACTGTTTTGAACCCATATCTTAGAAGACAAGGACAAGACACATGAACACACCACCAAACACAAAGTTGCTAGTAATTCTGACTTTCCAGACATTGCCGCGTGGCTGCCAAACTGAAACTGAATTAGGAACAGACTTCCATTTGAAATCTCCAAATGGAGCCAGAGAGGGTCAAGTGCAGCCCCTCTGTCCCTTGACCAGGGGAATTAATGCTGTATCCAGCTTCCCTCTTGGACCCAGAAAAGCATGCAAAACCAGAAAACCAGGAAAAAAAAAAAAAAAAAAAAAGGAAAAAAAAAAAAAAAGCAATTCCGGAGGTTTCTTACCCAGCAAAGGAAGGGATCAGCCATCCTAGGAGAAAGCGCCCTGTCATCGGCTTGCTACCAGCTCCAACACCAAGAACATGCAGATGGGCAGGGAACTGGCTCTTGGGCCAAGACTGGGGGGTCTTTCCACAGTCCAGTCACTCCAGAGTCAGGAGTGGGGGTCTTGAAATGTGTATCCTGGGTGAACCCTCTAAATTTTGTGGGGGTATGGTGTCACACAAGTAAGACCACTGGCTCCCAGAATGCTGGGTAAGAGCCAGTGCATTGGGGCTACACCCTAGAGGTCAGGATGGGAGTTAAACCACAAAGTTACAGTTAAACAGGGGGGTTATTAAATCACAAGGTATTCATTACATAGGTCATGTAGGTGGAACTGAGGCAAGAAACATTCTATGCTATGTAATCACAAAGGTATTTAGAAACAGAGAGGTATAGGAAGGTCGTGGTACATTGTACAGAGGGGTCAGCCCACTCCTTTTTTTTAAATTTAATTTAATGTTATTTTGGTTTTTCAAGTTAGGGTCTCACCCTAGCTCAGGCTGACCTGGAATTCACTATGTAATCTCAGGTTAGCTTCAAACTCTCAACAATCACCCTACCTCTGCCTCCTGAGTGCTGGGATTAAAGGCATCCATCACCATGCCCGTCCCCATTCCTCTGATAACAGAAAATACCTGAATTTTGCAATAAGGCCTGTGGTAATGATTTCTAAGACTGTCCTCCTTATCTGTCAGGAAGATCAACTTGGGTAGTGACCTCCATTATGTGTGCCTAAAGACAAGAGCTGTACAGAGGAATGTTTAACCAGGTCTATTGTGCCCCTTTACATTCCATTTTCCAGTATGAGTATTTTATAAACACTGAGATGGTGTATTCGATAGTAAGGTCCTATGTAATCATGGTTACTTAATTTAATCTTGGATGCAGTTTTATATCCGGTAAAGCTATCTAAGAGTACTCAAGGTTGTAATTGCTTAAATTTAATAGTATAATTAAATAGATTGTAATGTAGTGTTTTCACAGTATTGTAAGTGCACCAAAACTGTTTACTCAGAAGTTGGGTCTAGCCAGAAACTCACAATTTTTTTTTTTTAATGAGCTTCTTTCTTTCTCTTAATGTCCGAATCTGTGTTCAAATGTGTGTATATATATATATATATATATATATATATATATATAATTTCATTTAAAAATGTAAGTTTATAGCCCTGTATTAAAGTAAGAATATGCAAAGAGTTCTGAGATTTTATTTTGATCACATGAAGTTCCTTAGATTTTCAAAAAGTTCACACCCCATACTAATAGAAAAGTAAATTTCTAAATTTTTTTTTAGCCTCTTTTTCTTTACCCACTGTTTTGAGAGGCCCATTCCACAAACAGCTTGTCCAATTCTCTGTCCCTTCCTTCCCCCAGTGCACAAGGCTGGCTTTAGCCCAACTCTTCATTTAGCTAATTAAGATATGTTTCCCTTGTGTTTTTGAGAAGGGTTTCATGTAGCCCAGGCTGGTCTTGAACTCACCATCATGCTGCTGAAGATGAATCCTTCTGCCTCCACATCCCAAATTCTGGGATTACTGATGAACAACACCATATCTGGCTATATATATATATATATATATATATATATATATATATACACACACACACACACACACACACACACATATATATATATATATATATATATATATTATTGTAAGAACACATTGTATATTGGTCATATTCCCCTAGGTTACTATTATGATCCCTTTCCCCACCTCCATTCCCTGAGGGCCCTCCTTAGTGGAGTTATTGATAATTACTGTGGGATCCTGAATACAAATCTCCATTGCAGGTGAGGGGGGATGGAATTCAGTGCCTCAGGACACTTCTTTCCACCCTGTGGCTCTTATATCATTTCTGCCCCCTCTTCTGTAATGTTCCCTGAGCCTTGTAGAGTGTATTAGAATTCTCTCTTAGTGTTGAGCTCTCAGCAGCCTCTGATTTTCTGTTGTGATAGGTTTTGAGTCTCCTCAGTGTCTACTGCAATCCCCTTGGAGGAGGTTCTCAGGTTATCAGTGAAAGCACCACTGATATTTAATCTACCACTTCTTCTGGTAATGTCTCCATAGAACTGTCAGATAGAGATGATTCTTCTTGGGCTAGGCAAATGGCTTTTTTTTCTTGTCATAATGATGGATCTTGGCTCTCTCCAGGATTTTATGTTAAGAGAGAGCAGCATGGATCACAGGGAATAAACATAAACATTTAAAAGACCTTTGATGGGCATATCCATCATTTTAGCTAAAGAACAGTGGGATCTTCCCTGTAGAGTCTATGACCATCTGAGCCATTTGCTCTTTTTCCCATTGCAGTTTCCCATCTTGAGATGGCTCTTTTGTCTTGGTAAGAATGCAGCAGCAGTAGCTCTTATGGAGCTGTGTTGAGGCACCTGGTCAGTCTTGATCAAGGCTGGTGTGTGATTCAGTATATCCACAGGTTTAGGATGAGTACACTCGAATCAAACAGGGTCCTCCTTGTGTGTGCAGCCTCCAGGCAGGTCTGTGCTGGACCCTAGGATGTCTGGCTTACTCAGTGCCCAGGCTGTGGAGTGTGATCAGCTAGGGAGTCTACTCAGTTATCCAAAGGTAGGCAGGCCATGGTGTGAGGTTAGCACCAAATAGGATTGGTCCCCAATTTCAGCAAGTAGGAGCTGGGATTTTACCTGTGTGTGAGGGAGGGCTCCCCTGGGCCCTGGCTGACCTGTCCTACTCAGTGCCCCTGGGTGCTAGTTGTGATGATTTGCACCTATAATCCCAGTGCTCAGAAGGCAGAGACAGGATTCCTGGGGCTCACTGGCCAGCCAGTCTATACCAATTGGTGAGTTCCAGGCCAATGAGTAACCCTGTCTCACAAAAAAAAAAAAAAAAAAAAACAATAGATGACACCCAAGATTGTCCTCTGGTATCCACATGCATCCACATACAAGTGCATGCACACTACACACACACACACACACACACACACACACACACACACACTAACATAAACAAAAAGAATCCTGAAATCATCAAACTGAGGTCAAGACTTGAACCTCTAACAACCTCTCCTCAGCTCCTTACAACACTTTTCTATTCATCATGGCAGCTTCTTGGTGACCACACTCAACTGGGGAAGGAACAGACAAAGAAAATGAGAATGAATACCCTGTTCCAAATCAGAGACTCTTGCAAGATCTGCTATTAGCTCCTTGTTTTATTGCAAGCCATACAGCTCTTAACAGGTTCCTCACTCTGGTCCATCCTAGCTGATTTGTAACAAACACTATCACAGTCCATGTAACTGAGTGAAAATGCTTGAATCTGAAAGGTGTCTTGGTGGATTATTATTACTTATTGTGGTTGGGTCTGCATAATAATCAGATGGAAAAGCATGGCTTGTCATGAAGTCATAGGAGCAGCTTCTGAGAATTACAACTTGGCAACCAACTGACTTGTGTTGAACAATGGTTCAGCAGGATGGCTGTCCCCTTTGTCCATCTGAGCTGGCTGTGCCACTCTGTGCTGGCTCTGCCACTCTGCCCCACTGTCCTCCAGCTTCACCTTCTACAGTCTGGAAGATGACAGCACTTACCTCCAGGTATGGCTGTGCATTCTGGGCCAGTTGACTCCTCTGCTTAGCTCTGGCAGTTCCCAGTACATTCAACCACTATTTTCACTTTTTGTTAACTCCTCAATCCTATCAGTAGGTAGAAACATATGATTTCTAATTTTCTTTATTTTGCATAGACTTCTGGGAGAAGGGTGAAAACCTTGAAGCTGTTTTGTGAAGGAGAAAAGAGACAATAAGTTCTAGAGTCACTGCCACTAACTGCTTAGTTCTCCTCTAAAGCATAATCTCAGGGTCCTGGCTCCTGCCATGTGTGACTCCTCCATCTTCATGAAGAAGCTCTGGAGGTCATCATGTCAGTGGGCATGGAGGTAGAGAAAGGGGAACAAAAAAACAGGGTCAAGATGTGTGTAGACTGGGAGAGGAGGGTTTCCATAAGCTCATCTGCCACTGGCTAGAATCAGTCACATGTCTGTAGCTAACTGAAGGATAAAATATAACCCAGGAAAGAGAAGAAATGGGCTAAGTGAGTTAGGGTTAAGTCTCTGTTGCAGCCTTTAAGAATATTTCTAGTTTATTTATTTATTTTATTTTTGTTTTTGTTTTTGTTTTTTTTGGGGGGGGGTTCTTTCTTTTTTTTTTTTGTTTTCTTTATTAGTTAGTTTTGTATTCAGCAAATACGGTCATTTTGGTACCATTATTAGGCTCATCCGTGACCTACCCCCTCCCCTTGGCCCCTCCTTGTTGAGGTATATGGGTCATGCATTGTGGAGTTAGCCCACAGTTATGGGTAAGATAAATGTCTTTGCATATCATGACCCAACATGTGGCTCTGACATTCTTTCTGCCCCCTCTTCCACAAAATTTCCCTGAGCCATGTTGGGTTCATTTTTGGTCTGCTTCAGTGATGAGGTGTTGGGGGCCTCTGAGGCTCTGGCTCTCTGATTTGGTAGGAGTTGATTTTTCTCTGTGCTGATCTCCTTCCCCCTTCTGCTGGTATCTGGTTCATCAGGAAAACAGCCCCCTTGTTTGTTTCTCCAATTTTTCTTAGTTTCAGCTGGGGCCCTTTTGAGGTATGATGGGGTGGCTCTCTCCTTAGGATCTACATCTATCTGAAAAAGAGAAGCAGATTCTCCAATGGAGAGTAAGTTAGCATCAGGACAAATGAGATAACCCTTACTTTTTTTTTATAGAGAATTTAATAGGTGTAGGCCCTCTTGTAGCCAACAATTAATGGTAGCTTGATATTGGTGAGTGGGCTTATGTTTGGATATGGTTCTGACTTGTTTCCCAGCTCCAGCTATGGGTCCCATACCAGTGAGGGGATCAGTTAGCCGAATTGAGAGCAGTTGGTTCCCCACCATGGCTGTGTGCCACTACTGCACTAGTGTGGGCATCACAACAAGTTATTTGCTGCTAAGCAGGTTAGACCATGCGTTGCTTAGACAGATATTGGTCATTTTCCCCCAGTCGCCCATGTAGCACCTTCTGGCACTACACGCGCTGACTGTCTGGGGACTGACTCTCCTCCAACTTCCAGCCATGCCATTCTAATTTGCATGTCAATCACATAAGGTGTCTTCAGCAGTAGGGTCTTACCCCTAGCCTTTGGTGGGTCATCAAGTACTCTGACAGAAATCTGTCTGTCTTTTAGGAAACCTTGTAGGTCTCTCTGATCAAAAGCTCATTGTGAATGATAGCCCCATGCTGGTTCTGGGAGTTACAGGTCAGTGCCCACTAAGAAAATGAGGAAAAAGATAACTAATATACAAGAGTTAGAGAGAAGAGAGCGAGAGGGAGAGGGGAAGTGAGGGAGGGAAGATGTAGAAGATTTAGGTTAGTTTTGATCTTACCCTCCCCAGTGTCTTGTGGTTCAGGTGTTCCGTGTAAGGGCCTGGTGAAGGATCAGCCATTTGGTCTGTCTTTTAGTAAGTAGAAAATTATGGTATCATTGCTGTTTGGGTCTATATTTGTGTTTCCCACCCCTTTGATGCCCTCCCCTCCCTCCCCTTCCATCCTAGTGTCTAGTCTAGGAGATGCTAGTTTAACTCAGGGAAAGCTTTTAAAATTTGAAATAAAAGAATGAATAAAATTGCCAATGTCAGCCCTGTATCTTTCTACGAAAATTTTATTCACTTTAACTAAAAGTAATGAGAAACTTTGCAACAGGAAAAATCAAAATGCAATGGCCAGGTGCTAATCGCACCGCCACTAATATCTAATAGCAAAACCAGTCTTTCATCCTAAGACAAGAGAAAAGTATATGCAATATATGTGAAAGGAATGCATGCACATATAAAATAGAGAAAAGTATATGCAATATATGTGAAAGGAATGCATGCACATATAAAATATCTTTCTGCTATTACCATCTATACTAGTTATGAAAATCAGTAGATTCTGAATCAAGGGCAACTTGCATGCCACCATGCATACATATACTTTGATCATATATACAACACTGTATGAGGAGAACCTCTATAGTATTTACAACTGACATCACATTAGTGTTGAATTGCAATGAATATCCTTTTATCTGCATGGATAGGCAGTAATAGTCCAAACAAGCCTATGGCAACAAAAGTTTACTATGTGGAACACACTGTGCCAGGAACATAAGGAAACATTAATCAAACAAAGTGTAAAATAATATGAGCACTATATGCACATATATATATTTCAATTCAGTATTTGTTCATTTATTCATCTATTCATTTATTAGTTATTGAGTATCTCCAGTGCTTCAATCACTAAGAGATACAGACGATGCATCTGTAAATTAATTATACTTGGTTCTTATTCTCATAGTTCTCAGTTTGGGCATCACATTTCTTATAGAGATTAATGTCTTTATCATGCAAATATATGTTATAAAAGCTTTACTCACATGGACAAGTCAATTTGGTAAGGAAGCATAAGTAATGAAATTCTACTGAACCAGAAATGACTGAGAATTTAACTACTTTTAAAATTATGCCAGAGAGCTAGAGAGATTACTCAGTAGATGAAACACCTCATGTGAGTATCTAAGTTCAAATCCCCAAACCCCAAGTAAAAGCTGGAAGCTGGGAAGGCCATCATCCAGGCATCTCAGCATACCTACAAGGAGATGGGAGGCAGAGACAGGAGAATTTTCTGGAAGCTCATGGGCCAGGTAGCCTGGAAAATGGAGTGGTGAACAATGAGAGACTCTCAAATAAGGTGAAAGGTGAGATCAACACCCAGTGTTGTCCTCTGACTACTGCAAGCATGCCATGGCACATGTGCACCCATACTCACAGACATGAACACACACACACACACACACACACACACACACACACACACACTGTGTAAGACCTCATTGATGTGTAAGATAAAACAGAGCAGAGGGAAAAGTATTCCAAAGAGAACAGCCTGTGGATGGCTCTGAGATGGTATATCAGCACTGAACAGCAGGAATGATCACAGTATCATAATGAAAATGGGAAACCTGCCATCTAGACTCTCCAGTGTATGCCAAAAATCACTTGTGGTTGGTGGAATCTAGCATTAAACTGAAATTTAATTCCTTCAGTTTTTTAGTATGGCATCTGTGCTCACATTTTGCTTTTTTGATTGTTAATAATTACCGTTGAGATAGCCCGTAGGGAAGAAAAACACAACTGCAAAGGTTTAAGCAAATGCCTTGGCTTGCCTTGCTTGTACCCCAAATGTGAGATGTAGTCTCCTCTGGCCTTTTGCTTTGCAGGTTCTCATGGATTTGTTGTTGAAAGGCATGAAGTCCCTATGTGTAGGTAAGCAAGATTCATAAAAATGGAATCTCTTCCTTTTTATTCTAAGAACTTTGAAATGTTTCAGGAAGCCACATAGAAGCCCACTCTTGCTTTGATCAACTGACCTCTAGGACGACTTGTAACTGCAGGGGAAGTGGAAAACTTAGTGTTGCCACAGTGGTGCTATCCAGACTCTGAATTATGAAGGGCCATAGAATGGCACTGAGCAGGTTATATGAGCATCTGCCACAGGGGTTGCAGCAGGCATCTTCTGTGAAGGTGCTCTGAGATATTTAAATCTAGTTCCAGTCTCTTATGGAGAATCAGAACTCAGAATTTTTCAGAATATGATGGATGAATTACTACTTTGGTTATGGAAAAGAAGCAACAGTGACCCAGAGTAGCATAAAACCTTCCTCACTTGGTTCTCAGTACTAGGTATGAGCTCTCTCCCACTGAGCATACCTCATATCCAATCATAGAGCCACTGATTATCTGAATGGGCAGTGTACCATTATTGCATAGATATGTTCATCTTGTCCAGCTGGTTGATTTTGTAGTTTGATGGATCCCCTGTTTGCTCATGCTGTTAATGCTTCAAGATACTCCCTCCTACCCTGTGGCTCTTACAGTCTTTCCACACCCTCTTCTACAATGCCCCCTGAGCCTTGGCATTGATGTTCTCTTCAACCTCTGAATTTCTGATTTGATGAGTTTTGAGTACCCACAGTGTACTTCCATCTCCCTAGAGTGGGTTGTCAGGCTAGTAGTGAGAGCAGCACTCATGTTCAAATTGCCACTTCCTAAGTAATGTCTTCTGGGCCCTGGCAGATGTGATAGAGATAACTTAGTGTCTGTGCTAGAAAGTTAGCTATCTTTTCTTGTCATATGGATAGATCTTGATTATCCCTGGATTTTGCTTCCATATATAAAACAATAATAGCAATAACAAAAGAACAAACAAATTCTCCAACTAAGAGTGAAAGCAGCATGAATTAAAGGTGATAAGCATAGTTATGTAAGAGACTTTTTGGTGGGTATTCTCTCTTCTTAGCTAAAAGACCAGTGGGAGCTTCTCTCTGGAGCTTATGACCTTACTATCTATTGGATTCTGAACCACACTGAAGAGGGCTCTTAGTGGAGTGGAGGCTTGGAGAGAGGATACAACCTGCCAATCTTTGCTCTGTGATGAGTTCCACATGCACACATAGCTACTATTGTTGCCTTGAGGGCTCTGAAAAGGATGGCGGGAGGCTGCCACACAGATAACTCCCATAGGACTGCCTGTGGTCTGTTTCCAATCTGGTAAACCTGTCTGGGTACAGTTAGACTAACCTGACTAGTAATTGTCTCCCTGGAGAGTGATGTCTCCTCCTATGCAGAAGACCATTTTCCCTGACCCAAAAGCATGTAGGCTAGGACAGACATTACCCATCAAACAAAGCCTGATGTTTGTTTTACCTAGGAGGTTTATCATCTCCATGTAGATTTGAATATTCATTCAGTTCAGCTCCTGGCTCTAAGTAGTATGTTGTATAAGGCAGATTTCCTTATTTTCTGGATTTTATGTGGACAAGGCTATGGCAGTTTACACATCCTGTTCTGAGCAAAGGCCAGGTGAGTGTTGCCAGAAACTTCTACTTGGATTTCCTGCCTGGCTCCCAGTTGTGGCTGACTTGAGTCCATGCCAGGCTGATCCCTACCACATGGCTCAGCATCTGTGGAAATCAGTCTTTTCTACCTCACCACTTAAAAGCAGAAAGGGTATCTTAGGGATGTTAAAATATACAGGATTTACTCTTGACTGTGCTCACATTGCTATAGCACAGACCCTCATGATTCCTCCCATCTTAACTTTTGCTCTTTTGCTAACTCCTCTTTCCTCATCCCCCAGAACTTCTAGTTCAGCTTTCTCAATTTCTGCATAATGGGGGTGGGGTGCTACAGAATTGATCTTTCTGGGGTGATAGATCTATTAGATCACTTGTCCCATAAATCAGTACAACTATCATTTGTCAGTTGCAAAGTGCATTAGAAAACTCATAGATGAAATGCATGAGTGCATCTTGGCTGCCTCACCAAAAAAAAAAAAAAAAAAAAAAAAAAAAAAAAACAGAGTACATAACCTGATGAGAATATGACAAGCATGGGATATGTTCATATAATAAAGTTCATAGCTAGTAATTTTTTCTTTAAAAAAAAGCTCACAGTCTATGTGAAATTATTTGATGAAAGACACAATTCAAGATCATGTGATCACTGGTGTCCATATTGCCAGTGGTCTGAATTTATCACTGTCCCCTAATAGTGTCACAGGTTCAGACTGCTTCAGAATTTCTGTATATTGTTTTAATAAGCAAAGTTGTTAATTCATATTGTAAAATCTACATGAAATAAGGCAGATAAATCATATCAGCCTGAGATTGGTGATCTCCATAGAGAGTTGGAAAACAGAGATGAGGATATACTTGAAAAGATATATCCTTACACTATTGTTTAACAGTAAGCATAAATTATTACAAGGGACAGTCATAAAGCTATTCAACCAGATAACAAGAATAACAATGCAAGATGTCTTTTTCTTGAAGTCTCTGCTGTCTATTCAAATGGGATGATTTCAGGTTTCTATTTTATCTAAATAAGGTTCAATTCCTCAGGATCCACTTAAACCAGATACACAAGGGGGCACATCCATCTGGAACTCATTTGCAGTGGCTAGAGGGCCTGGTGTGCCCATTCTCTATCTCTTGCTCTCACTCTCTCTCCCTGCCTATTTCTGTATTTTTTCCAAATAAATAAAAAAAGAAAGAAAACAAATGACCATTAATGCTGAGTAGGATGTAGAAAAAGAGGTACCCTTCTACACTGTTGGTAGGAATGCAATCTTGTCTAGCCATTGTGGAAATCAGTGTGAAGGTTCCTGAGACAGCTAAAAAATAGATATACCATATGATCCAGCTATAGCACTTCTAGGTATATATCCTAAGGACTCATCTCACTACCTTAGAGATACTTGCTTAACCATGTTTATTGCAGCTATATTCACAATAGCTAGGAAATGGAACCAGCCTAGATGTCCCTCAACTGATGACTTGATGATAATGAAAATGTGGCACATTTACACAGTGGAGTTCTACTCCATGGTAAAGAAAAATAAAATGATTAGCTGGGCATGGTGGTGAATGCCTTTGATCCCAGCACTTGGGGGGCATAGGTAGGAGAATTGCCATGAGTTCGAGGCCACCCTGAGACTCCACAGTGAATTCCAGGTCAGCCTGGGCTAGAGTGAGACCTTACCTCAAAAAACCAAATAAAAATAGTAATAATAATAATAAATAAATAAATAAATAAATAAAATTATGAAGTCTGCAGAAAAATAGATGGAACTGAAAGGATTATACTTAGTGATGTAAGCCAGGCCCAGAAGCCAAATATCACATGTTCTCTCTCACATGTGGACCCTAGCTACAAATGATTGGACTTCTATGTCAGTAGGAATAAAACTCAGTAGCAGAGGCCAGTAAGCTAGAAAGGGCATATAAAGGGAGTAGAAAGGGAGGAAGGGGTACTTAATAGGATGATATTGTATATATGTAAGTAGAATAACAGATTAATGGGGGTGAAAAGGCCTAGATGAGGTCAGGGGAAGAGATTGAATAAAGGAAAGGTGGAGGGATGGCTAATCAAAATCTGAGAGGATATAAATAAATCATATGGAAACCTACCTTTTTGGACAAAGGACCATTCAAAAGCCATAGATTGTTACTAGAAAATTTTCAGTGCCAGAATGGGATACCTTCCAGTGAATTGGCCAGGGAGATCACTGATATTCCCAAAACATTACAGGCCATTGCCAAGTATGTTGGTTTCCCACCAGGAACAGATGGTAAGACCCTATTGCTGAAGACTCCACATACTTGGGCTGCGAGTTACTGAGAAGCCCTGTTGGAGCTGAGCCTGAAATCCTCCTCCATGTAGACCAGTTGACAAAAAGCTGGAAAAAGCTATGCTGCATACAGTTCAATGGGAGAGAGAGAAATCACCAGTGGAAATACTCAACATTGCACACTGCAAACCTTAAATTTGGCCAGCCAGGCCAAATGAGCCAATATGGGCAATAGTGGCATGTCTGTTATGGGGAAACAAACCGCCCTCTAATTGGACTGGAGGCCTGCTCCATGGAAGAGAATACATCCCTGACACTGAAAACCTACAACAGGGGTAGTCATGAGCCCTAGGGGTGTAACGTCTGCTGATGTCTGGAAAATGTGTACACTATGCTCACCAAACTGCCCAGTAAGTACTTCTCTTAATGTTCATATCCATATATTAATGCTTTTCTCACTTTTGGTTAGAGAAGCTTCTCTTTTCAAAGGGCAGTGGCAGAGGAGTGCTCAGCACTGAAATATCTCTATCACACCTTCCAAGGCTCAAGGTCCATTGTGGAAGAGGTGATGGAAAGGATGTAAGAGCCAAAGGAAGTGTAGGACTCCTTACAATGTGCTCCTCCAGACACAAAATGGGCTATATATACATGACCTCACAGTGCCTGATACTACCTACACAAGAACATCATAATAGGAGGAAAAGATTGAAAGGGGGAGAGGATATGATGGACAGTGGAGTTCCAAAAAAGAAAGTGGGGGGAGGGAGGGAATTATCATGAGTTATTATCTACAAGTATGGAAGTGGTCATTAAAAATAAATTAAAAAATAATTTTAAATAAAAAATGAAAACTTACATAGTTAGATAATTATTATAAGAAGAAGAGTATATAGCTTTTCTAATTGGGGTATACTTTACTCAAACTGAACCACACAAAGGTAAAGAGAATGGAATCAGAAAAGAAGGCTTTCATACATGGGGCAGAGGGTGATTTAAATTTAATACACATATCTGGAAACCTAGAAAAAAAAGTGTGAGCAACATAACAGATTATTTTATACAGATCATTATATACAATTCTAATATAATCAAACAGTTAATCTAATTGTCTCAGAGACCACCAAAACAGGTTTCTCCACAAAATCTGACCAAATCATATTTATTTGAATTTAGAAAACCAACATTAAAGACCAAAACTTGAAGGCATGTGCATGACTTTTCAGAGAAAAGGTTTTCCCATGAAAAGATACTCAGTGAGGGTGTAGTGGCCTCCAGCACTCAGGAGGCAGAGGTAAGAGGAGCACCAAGAGTTCAGGCCACTCTGAAACTACATAGTGAATTCCAGGTCAGCCTCAGCTAGAGTGAAACCCTGCCTCAAAAAATAAAACAGAGAGAGAGAAAGAGAGAGACTCAGTGAAGAATGAGGGTACTCAGGGCTTACTTGTCTATTTTCTTGTTTATTTAGTTAGCTATTTTATACACACACACACACACACACACACACACACAGAGAGTTGGCACACCAGGGCCTTAGCTACTGAAATCAAACTCCAAATTATTGTGCCTCCTAGTGGGCAGGTACAACTTTGGTAACTCTGATGTTTCCAATTGACTTTGGCTTCTAAATATGGTTATTAATCACTCAGAGAGTCTGTATACATCTGATTAGCAAAACAGACTAAGTTAAAGAAGTACAGAACATATCTGGTTAGCAAAACAAATCTGGTTAGCGAAAGACACAAAAGTTTTAAATTGTTTTGATTAACATTGAAGTTTAGTTGTCAGCCAACAGTGTAGGCCTTATTGTGGACATAGAAAACAGGCATATTTTATCATTTAGGTATCTGTCAGTTATAAATTCAGGCAGAACATATTATTAGCCCAGGCAACAATATGTTACCAAAAACTTTAGGTCAATTGATTTGATCTAGAACTTGTACTATACGAAAAACAAGATAGTATAAAATATTGGCATCTGTGCTTGAAAACATCTTTGGTTAGTCTGTGTGCCAAGGTAAGTACAAATTACCTCCAAAAATCTGGAAGCAAAACAGCAGAACTTAAGAACACTTTTCTTCAATGAAGATCATTTGGACATGAGGTTGTTTCCTTAAGCAGGAAAAAAAACAATGTGTAAAGTATCAATATATCAATAAGTAATGAGCTTAAGATGTCAGAAATGAGCCAATTACTTCAGTAAAACCTTGACTGAGACTACACGCAGCTTAAGAATAAAACAAAACCTATCATTGTTGAACTAAGCAAGCCTGATTTTAATATACACTAGAGACATTTTGACAGACATAAAATAATCTTGTAAGCAAGCACTGTTAAACATTGAGTCATTTCTAACTTAACATGAAGCAATATTTATGACTGTTAGAATATATGAAGCTTAGAGAAACTATACCAATATTATTTTTGTATAGCAGGTTTTCGGATGAGATGGAGAGTTTCCTTAGCTTCTAAAAGAACAAAGTAACAATAACTAAATTACTTTTGTTGTTGTTGTTGGTAGTGGTTTTTGACATAGAGTCTCCTTGTAGCCCAGGCTGACCTGGATGGAATTCACTATATAGTCTCAGAGTGGCCTTGAACTCATGGTGATTCTCCTACCTCTGCTTCCTGAGTGTTGGGATTAAAGGTGTATGCCACCATGCCTGGCTCTAAATTACTTTTTATAAGACTTAAGTGATAGCCTCAGTGATGACCATCTGGTAGAAATGGCATGAACAAAATGGGAAACACTTCAACGTTAAAGTGTTTTTAGACATCATAACCTTGTACTAGAAAATTAAATACCAATGAGCAAACCTTAATCATATGATTCAGGGATTTTTTTCCCAGTACTTAAAAGATTGACAATTCGAGAAACATGGCTAACTTGGATGAGCACTCTAAAGTCAGTCTTTTATAATAATTATCATGAATGTATTAACATGAGTGCATTGAAGTTTTAATTTCAACTTTATATTTAAAGGCATGGTGATATAAATTCACCACCTGAATGCAATCATATCCTACAACAACCCAGAAGCATCCTCTGTTAGTCTGATATAAGCCCTAGGTAAGCCCAATAGTCATTTTATTTTATTTTATTTTATTTATTTTATTAATTAGTTTTGTACTCCGTGAATACAGTCAATTTTGTATTATTGTTAGGATCATCCAGGAACTACCACCTCCCCATAGACCCCCCTTGTTGAAGGATATGGGTCATGCATTGTGGAGTTAGCCCACAGTTATGGGTAGGATAAATGTCTCGGCATATCATGACCCAACATCTCGCTCTGACATTCTTTCCACCCCCTCTTTGGCAAAATTTCCCTGAGCCATGTTGGGTTCATTTTGGGTGTGCTTCAGTGAAGAGGTGTTGGGGGCTATGGGTCTCTGGATCTCTGATTTGGTAGGAGTTGATTTTTCTCTGTGTTGATCTCCTTCAACCTTGTGCTGGTACCTGGTTCACCAAGAAAACAGCACGCTTGCTTGTTTTGCCAATTGTTCTTAGTTTCAGCCGGGGCACCTTTGAGGTATGATGAGTTGGCTCTCTCCTTAGGACCTACATCTATCTGAAAAAGAGAAGCAGATTCTCCAACAGAGGGTAAGTTAGCACCAGACAAATTAGATAACCCTTACATTTTAATAGAGAATTTAATAGGTGTAGGTCCTCTTGTAGCTCAAGATTGGTGGTAGCTTGATAATGGAGAGTGGGCTTATGTTTGGATATGGTTCTGACATGATTATCAGCTACAGCTATGGGTCCCATAGCAATGAGGGGATCAGTTAGCTGAATCAAGAGCAGTTGGTTTCCCACCATAGCTGTGTACCACTATTGCACTTATGTGAGCATAACAACTGGTTATTTGCTGCTAAGTAGGTTAGACCATGAGTTCCTTGGACAGATATTGGTCATTTTCCCCCAGGTGCCCATGTAGCACCTTCTGGCATCAGACACGCTGACTGTCTGGGGACTGACTCTCTTCCAGCTCACAGCCATGTCATTACATTTTACATATCAACCATATAAGGTGTCTTCAGCAGTAGGGTCTTACCACTAACCTTTGGTGGGTCATCAAATACTCTGACAGAAGTCTGTCTTTCTTTTAGGAAACTTGTGGGTCGCTCTGATCAAAAGCTCATTGTGGATGATAGCCACATGCTGGTCCTGGGAGTTACAGGTCAGTGCCCACTAAGAAAACGAGGAAAAAGATAAATAATACACAAGAGTTGAGAGAGAGAGAGAGAGAGGGAGGGAAGCTGTAGAAGATTAAGGTTAGTCTTCATCATAACCTCTCCAGAGTCTTATGGTTCAGGTGTTGCTTCTAAGGCCCTGGTGAAGGTTCAGCTATTTGGTCTGCCTTTTAGGAAGTAGAATTTTATGGTACCATTGCTGTTTGGGTCTAGATTTGAGTTTTCCACCCCTCTGTAGCCCTCCACTCCCTCCCCACCCATCCTATTGTCTAGTCCAGGAGATGCTTGCTGGGTATATAAGGCATCTTGGGTAGATTCAGGTTAGGTGCTGTAGATGAGTGAGACTATGTGGTGATTTTTTTTCTGTGATTGGGTAAGTTCACTGCGAATGGTCTGTTCCAGGTTCAACCATTTTTCCTCAAATTTCATTGTCTCATTCATTCCTACTGCTGTATAGAATTCCATTGTATAGATACACTACATCATAGTTATCCATTCTTCTAGTGATGGACATCTGGATTGATTCCAGCTCTTACCTATTATGAATTGGGCCACTAGGAACATCATGGAGCAAATCTCTCTGGACTGACGGTTGAAGGTTTTAGGGTAGATGCCCAGTAAGGGAATAACTGGGTCTGTTGGTATCTCTAAAGTCAGCTTTCACAGGAGTCTCCATATTACTTTCCAAAATGGTTGTACCATCTTACATTCCCACCAACAGTGGATGGGTGTTCCTACTTCTCCACATCTGTTCCAGGTTCAACCATTTTTTCTCAAATTTCATTGTGTCATTTTTTCTTACTGCTGTATAGAATTCCATTGTGTAGATATATCAAATCTTAGTTATCCATTCTTCTAGTGATGGACATCTGGGTTGTTTCCATCTTAGCTATTACAAATTGAGGCTACTGATTTTTGTGCATTGATTTTGTATCCTGCTACTTTGCTATAGGAGTTAATCACCTTCAGGAGTTTTTGGATGGAATCTCTTGGGGCTCTTACATGTACAATCATGTCATCAGAGAATAGAACTAACTTAACATCTTAGTTTCCAAAATGTATCCCTTTTATTTCCTTCTCCTGTCTGATTCTTGAGCTAAGACTTCCAGTACTATATTGAAGAGGAGAGGTGAGAGTGGACAACCCTGTCTTGTTCCTGATCTCAATGGGAATTCCTCCAGTCTGTCTCCATTAAACATTATTTGGGCCTTAGGAGCTTTGTATATTGCCTTTATTAGGTTAAGATATGAACCAACCATGCCAATTCTCTCCAGTGTTTTGATCATGAAGTGATGTTGTATCTTGTCAAAGGCCTTTTCTGCATCTATCGAAATGATCATTTGTTTTTTGTGTTTAACCTTGTTTATCTGGTGTATTACATTGACAGATTTCCATACGTTGAACCACCCCTGTGTTCCTGGGATGAATCCCACTTTCACAAGGTGGATAATGCTTTTGATGTGTTGTTGGGTTCGGTTTGTGAGGATTTTATTAAGGATCTTTGAATCTAAGTTCATCAGGGAAATAGTCTGGTAGTTTTCTTTTCTTGTGGCATCTCTGCCTGGTTTTGGAATTAGGGTGATACTAGCTTCTTCTATCTTATTTTTTTTTTTTTTTTTTGTGGTGGTTTTTCGAGATAGGGTCTCACTCTGGTCCAGGCTGACCTGGAATTAACTCTGTCATCTCAGGGTGGCCTCGAACTCACAGCTATCCTCCTACCTCTGCCTCCCGAGTGCTGGGATTAAAGGCGTGTGCCACCATGCCCGGCTGGGTGATACTAGCTTCTTAAAAGGAGTTGGGTAGCTTACCCTGTTCTCCAACTGTGCACAGTTTGAGGAAGATTGGTTTGAGTTCTTCCATGAAGGTTTGATAGATTTCAGCTGAGAAGTCATCTGGTCATGGACTCTTCTTTCTAGGTTTTTTTAAATTGAATTTTCAATGTCAATGAGTGTGATAGGTTTATTTAGGACATTAATCTGCTCTGAGTTTAGCTTTGGTATATGGTATGTGTCTAGGAATTTATCCATCTGCTCCACATTGTCCACTTTTCTGGAGTAGAGGTTTTTGAAATATGTCCTAATGATTATCCCAATTTCGCTTATGTCTGTTGTGATCTCTCCTTTTTCATTTTGAATTTTGTTAATTTGAAGAATCTCTCTTTTTTTGCTTGATCAAATTGGCCAGTGGTTTGTCAATCTTGTTTATTTTTTCAAAGAACCACCACTTTGTTTGGTCAATTGTCTTAATTGTTTTCTTAGTTTCCAATTCGTTAATTTCTGCTCTGATTTTAAGTATTTCTTTCCTTCTGGAGCTCTTTGGGTTGGATTTTTCTTGCTTTTCCAGTGCCTTTAGGTGGATGGTTAGGTTATTGATTTGGGATCTCTCTGTCTTTTTTTATGAAGGCATTGGGTGCTATGAATTTTCCCCTGAGGACCGCCTTCTTTGTGTCCCATTAGTTTTGGTATGATGTGTTCTCATCGTCATTCAATTCTAGAAATTTTGGATTTCATTTTTTATTTCACCCACTATCCATTTATTGTTTAAAAGTGTTCTGTTCAGTTTTCAGGTGCTATGGCATTCTTGCTGGGGCTTTTGTTGTTCATTTCCAGCAATATAGCATCATGTTCTGATTTCATCCATTGAATTATGTCAATCTTCCTAAATATGTCGAGGCAGGCTTTGTGACCCAGTATATGGTCTATTTTAGAGAGTGTTCCATGCGCTACTGAGAGGAATGTGTAGTCTGTGGATTTGGGATGGAAAGTTCTGCAAATGTCTGTTAGGTCTAAGTGATCTGTGGTTTTTTTGAGCTCTCTGACTTCCCTGTTGAGTTTCAGTTTGGATGATATGTCTATCACTGGTAATGGTGTATTGAAGTCCCCAACTGTGATGGTGTTGGTGCTTATTTCTGTTTTGTTGTCAAGTCAGTTTTGGTTTATGAACTGTGGTGCCCCTGTGTTTGGTGCATAGAGTTTTATGATTGTAATAGCCTCTTAATGGATTGTTCCCTTGATAATTAGGAAGTGACCTTCTTTGTCTTTTTTGATTATTTTTGGTTTGAAGTCTTTTTTCTCCGATATTGATATAGCTACTCATGCTTGTTTCTTATTGCCATTTGCGTGAAATATTGTTTTCCACCCTTTCACCCTGAGGAGGTGTCTGTCTTTAGTGGTGAGGTGGGTTTCTTGAAGAAAACAGATTGAGGGGTCTAAGTTTTTGATCCATCCTGTTAGTTTGTGTCTTTTGATGGGTGAATTAAGGGCATTAATATTTAGGGTAATGACTGTGAGATTTGATTTGATCCCTGCCACATTGTGTTGGTATATGTTGTTTGGTGTTTTCATGGACTTTAATATTTTTTATGCCTACTCTGAGTTTGGTTATTGTGATCTGCCTCTTGTAGGCATTTGAGTTTGATTATTTGCTTCTTCTCTGTGGAGATTTTTCTGAAATACTCTCTGTAGGTTGGGTTTTGTGTTCATATAATTGTAAAGCTGAGTTTTGTCATGGAAAGTTTTTCTTTCACCATCTATTATGAGGGATACTTTTGCTGGGTAGAGTAGTTTGGGTTGGAAGCCATAGGTTCTTGGACTTTCATTCCATGCCCTTCTAGCTTTCAGGGTTTCCATTGAGAAGTCTGGAGTACTTCTGATGTAGTTACCTTTAAAAGTCATGTGCTAGCCGGGCGTGGTGGCGCACTCCTTTAATCCCAGCACTCGGGAGGCAGAGGTCGGAGGATCACTGTGAGTTCGAGGCCACCCTGAGACTCCATAGTGAATTCCAGGTCAGCCTGGGCTAGAGTGAGACCTTGCCTCGAAAAAACCAAAAAAAGGGCTGGAGAGATGGCTTAGCGGTTAAGCGCTTGCCTGCGAAGCCTAAGGACCCCGGTTCGAGGCTCAACTCCCCAGGACCCACGTTAGCCAGATGCACAAGGGGGCGCACGCGTCTGGAATTCGTTTGCAGTGGCTGGAATTCGTTTGCAGTGCCCTGGCGCGCCCATTCTCTCTCTCTCTATCTGCCTCTGTCTCTCTCTGTCTGTCACTCTCAAATAAATAAATAAATGAAATTAAAAAAATTTCTTAAAAAGAAAAAACCAAAAAAAAAAAAAAAAAGTGATGTGCTGTTTTTCCCTAGCTGGTTTTAGGATTTTCTCTTTGGTGTCAATGTTTAGAGTCTTAATGACAATATGTGTTGGAGAGTTTCTCCTTTCATCCAGTCTGTTTGGAGTTCTGTTAGCTTCTTGTGTCTTGATGGGCCTTTCTTTTAAGATACTGGGGAAGTTTTCTTCAATTATTTTGTTAAATAAGTTCTCCATGCATTTGGTCTGGATTTCTTCTCCTTCTGGTATTCCAATGATCCTCATATTAGGATGTTTAAGAGTATCCCGCAATTCCCTCATGTTCTGTTCAAAGAAACTTTTGAACTTACTGAGTATTTTGAACTCTCGAATTGTTTCTTCCATCTTGTCTTCCAGATCAGAATTTCTATCCTCCACTTGGCTGCCTGTATTCTTGAGAGCTTCTAGAGATTTTTGGACTTGTTTAATTAGGTTTGCATTTTCTACTACTTTTATATGTAGAATTTCCATCCCTCTGTCAAGCTCCCTTTTCACATCATTTTCTGATTTTCTTGATGCTTCTTGGAATTCATCCTTGCATTTCTTTATGTCTTCATTTAGCATCGCCAGCTGATTTTTGAGGTCCTCTTTTTTTTTTTTTTTTTTCTCTCCTGATATCTCTTAAATGTCTTTGAACTCCTTCCATTTTCTTATCTATCAGGTCTGGTGTAGTGATGGCAGCATCCACATGATCATCAGTCCTTTGTTGCTTTTCTGAAAGTTCTCCCAGTAGCTCGGTGAGGGTTGCATTGCTCATAGCTTCATTTTGGTGTTCTGATCCTAATGACTCTTCTATGTTTTGATTATAGATGTTCATTGTAGGACTGGGTGATCTAACTAGATTCTCTTGCATTTGATTTTTCATGTTATTTCTTTCGCGCTGTGGTCTGCTCATTGCAGTGTACGGGCATGTAGGTGGGTGGAACAGCCTGGGCTCAAGCTCAGTTGGAATCTGGAGCAGCCTGGGCAGTTGCCAAGCAGCCTGAGCTTTGGCTCTCACTTGCAAAAGCCACCTGAACTCCTACATAGCAGGCGTGCCAAAGTTGCCTGAGCTTTCATGCGGTAATTCACTTAAGCTGTGTGCTCCTGTGCTAGGAGGGACACTGAGGCACCAAGCACTAAAGCAGTCCAAACTCTGGCATGGAGGAACACTATGACCTGGAAGCAGTCTGATCTCACCTGCAGCAGGGCAATGGCAGTCGGTCGGCGTGGCAGACAGGGAGGTGATGGCACGTGAACTAGTGCAAGCAACAGACAGATGCAGTCTGAGCTTGCGTTGGGAGTTGCAATGGGCCTGAGCTCCCGCGTGAATGTGCGGGAGTCAGAGCAGTGAGCAAATATGCCAAGCAGGTTAAGCTTGCACAAGCAGGGATAGGCACAGAGGCACCTTTTGGTGGGCAAATTGATCAAAGGAACCTGAGCTCCGATGGGCCAGCAGGTGTAGCCTATCCAAGATCATTCTTGGGTAGGGGTAGCAGGGCAATTGCCCTGTGCAGTGAGGCAAGTGAAACTGCCCTGGGACCCTTTTCCTACAGTAAGTGCAGGAGTTTCCTAAAGCTGGGACTGTGGGTATGGTGGCTGCTTTGGGGGAGTGGTGGGCTACCCGCATGTGAGGGAATCAGTGATTCCCTGTTTTTTCCCCTCTGTGCCCTCCCAGTGGCAATCTATTGGAGATTGCTCTCCCCTAAAATTCCAGTGAACCCTTAATATCTTGCCTTTCTTTCCCAGGGATGTGTGGAGCAGTTAGGCAGTCACTGTCTTGGCCAGAAGCTCCCCAATAGTCATTTTGTATACTTCAGGGAGTCTATAATCTGACCAAGAACTTTAAGATTCAGTTTATGAATTTTGTCTTTTTTCTTTTGTTTTATCTAACAGAGATGTCTGCAGGTGACAAAAAGCAGTGCCATATATATATATATATATATATATATATATATATATATATATATATATACACATACATACACACACACACAGTCTTGTTACTGTTTACATTTTTTCCTTCTTGTATATCATACCTATATATGTCTCTAAACCTTTTCTCTAAAGCTACTCATTCCTTTTATCCATATACTTTCCCCTTACTATCTAGGTAACACTCTCTAACAACCTCTTTTTATCAAACATTTAGTGTCCAACATTTAAAATTTCCTTTGCATTTTATCCTTTTAACCATTCATTTTAAATTATTTTATTTTTATTTATTAGGGAGACAAAGAGAGAGATTGAGGGTAAATGGGTATGAAAATAAAATCCAGACACATCTTAGTTATGTTCAGAGTTCCCTCTGAAGGTCATTTAACATTAAATGCTGGCCATCCTAATTCACAGAGTCTTTAACTCCCTGGGATCATCTTAGTATCACAGTTGCCTGAATATCCTTTTCAGAAGTATGCTATTTTTTTTGACCATGTACTCTAAAACTGTGAAGTTTGTGGAGGATTCTCCCACAATGAATTTCCCACTGTGTTGGTGTTGCAGAATAGACACAAAGACAAAGACTTCTTAAGCATGCACTGCTCAGGACAAAGGTCACTATGCAACCTCACACTCATACCATGTCCACGTTCCACACTGATTCCAGACAGCCACTTCCCCCTGAGGTGACCTAACTGAGCCATCACAATGACTGCCATAGATTCGAGATGGCTACCTTCCCCTGAGGTGATCTCAATAGTCACAAAAACCGTGAAGAAGTGATCAGGATCTCACACAACAGCTTGGTGGATCTGACTAACTGAGCACCCTCCGGTATCATACCAGGCTCTTGAAGTACTGGATGATTTGTCCACTCTCCTCATCAGGTCCATGGGGCAGAGCATAGTCTGATAGCACAGGCTTCAAACCATGATGTCTGGATACCAAACAAAGGCTGGGTGGTGCCTCCCTCTTATCCTTGGGCCACTCCTGGATATAGCTGAGTCCAACAGCAGTGCTGGCTCAAAAGGTTAGCCTTTTCTTTGAGCACATAGCACATCAGGATTTTCAGGCTAATGTAGAACAAAAATCTGTTTGCTCAGGGTTGTTGGTATCTATGTCTGCACTAACCAGATACAAGCACAGAACAGCTGCATAGATACAGAGGACACTCAGGGTCATGCTGTCTCCCTGGTAAATCTTGAACAATAGAAACTGTATTTTACAGAATTATCTGGGTCTGATTTCTTTGTTAAATTTCTTCTACCATACTATCCCCAGGGTATCCTCACCTACACCCACACCCACACCTTAGTATTTGAGCCCATAAGAGGCTCTTTCAGGCAATGTACAAACTCCCAAAGTGTTGGGCAGCTAGGGGCTCTCATACCTCTTACCTCATGCAAGTCTCTAGGTCCTTAAGGACTGTTAAGATTTCTGACATTTCTCTACTGACCATCTTTCTGTGGATTTCTCAGTGATGGTATCCAATTGATTGACTTAGAGCATTGGGAAAAAATGATGGTCGCTCCCAATTGGTTGGACCGTTTGCTGTTGTCAGCTACTGTCTATGTATTTTATCACCTTAAAACTTTTAATTTGTGACGTTGAGCTTGTTGCCTGGTGACTGCAAGATACCACTCTAGTACTAGGAGACCAATTTCAGAAGATGGGAGAGAAACTGCACTCTCCCAAAGATCGTGATATCCAGAAACAAAAAATTCCCAGAACTTCCCCAAAGTCTTTTACTAAGAGGAAAAAGGAGCAATCATGACAAGCTTAACTTTGAGTATTGGATCAGATTGGTAGGTTTCTTCTGTTGTGAGTAACCATGTGATCAATGAATAAGGCAAAATTAGGATTTTATTTTATTTTTTTATTTTTTATTTTTTTCTTTATTAGTTAGTTTTGTATTCAGAAAATACAGTCAGTTTGGTACCATTATTAGGGTCATCCGTGACCTACCCCCTCCCCTTGGCTCCTCCTTGTTGAGGTATATGGGTCATGCATTGTGGAGTTAGCCCACAGTTGTGGGTAAGATAAATGTCTCTGCATATCATGACCCAACATGTGGCTCTGACATTCTTTCTGCCCCCTCTTCCACAAAATTTCCCTGAGACATGTTGGGTTCATTTTCGGTCTGCTTCAGTGATGAGGTGTTGGGGGCCTCTGGGTCTCTGGCTCTGTGATTTGGTAGGAGTTGATTTTTCTCTGTGCTGATCTCCTTCCCCTTTCTGCTGGTATCCGGTTCAACAGGAAGACAGCACCCTTGCTTGTTTTGCCAATTTTTATTAGTTTCAGCTGGGGCCCTTTTGAGGTATGATGGGGTAGCTCTCTCCTTAGGATCTACATCTATGTGAAAAAGAGAAGCAGATTCTCCAACGGAGAGTAAGTTAGCACCAGGACAAATGAGATAACCCTTACTTTTTTTTTTAATAGAGAACGTAATAGGTATAGGCCCTCTTGTAGCCCATGATTGATGATACTTTGATACTGGGGAGTGGGCTTATGTTTGGATATGGTTCTGACTTGTTTCCCAGCTCCAGCTTTGGGTCCTGTACCACCGAGGGGATCAGTTAGCCAAATCAAGAGCAATTGATTCCCCACCATGGCTGTGTGCCACTATTGCACTTGTGTGGGCATCACAACAAGTTATTTGCTGCTACGTAGGATAGACCATGAGTTCCTTGGACAGATATTGGTCATTTTCCCCCAGTCACCCATGTATCACCTTCTGGCACTAGACGCGCTGACTGTCTGGGGACTGACTGTCATCCAACTTCCAGCCATGCCATTCTATTTTGCATGTCAACCACATAAGGTGTCTTCAGCAGTAGGGTCTTACCACTAACCTTTGGAGGGCCATCAAGTACTCTGACAGAAATCTGTCTGTCTTTTAGGAAACCTTGTAGGTCTCTCTGATCAAAAGCTCATTGTGGATGATAGCCCCATGCTGGTTCTGGGAGTTACAGGTCAGTACCTACTAAGAAAATGAGGAAAAAGATAACTAATATACAAGAGATAGAGAGAAGAGAGAGAGAGAGGGAGAGGGATAAGGAGGGAGGGAAGATATAGAAGATTAAGGTTAGTCATTGTCCTACCCTTTCCAGTGTCTTGTGGTTCAGGTGTTCTCTGTAAGGGCCTGGTGAAGGATCAGCAATTTGGTCTGTCTTTTAGTAAGTAGAAAATTATGGTATCATTGCTGTTTGGGTCTAGATTTGTGTTTTCCACCCCTTTGATGCGTTCCCCTCCCTCCCCTTCCATCCTAGTGTCTAGTCTAGGAGATGCGTGCTGGGTATGTAAGGTGTCTTGGGTAGATTCAGGTTAGGTGCTGTAGATGAGTGAGACTATGTGGCGATTTTTTTTCTGTGATTGGGTAACTTCACTGAGAATGATCTGTTCCAGATTCAACATTTTTCTTCAAATTTCATTGTGTCATTTTTTCTTAATGCTGTATAGAATTGCATTGTGTAGATATATCACATCTTAGTTATCCATTCTTCTAGTGATGGACATCTGGGTTGATTCCAGCTCTTTGCTATTACGAATTGAGCCGCTATAAACATGGTTGAGCAAATCTCTCTAGCCTGTGGTTTGAAGGTTTTAGGGTAGATGCCCACTAAGGGAATAACTGGGTCTGTTGGTATCTCTATATTCAGCTTTCTCAGAAGTCTCCATATTGCTTTCCAAAGTGGTTGTACAATCCTACATTCACACCAACAGTGGATGAGTGTTCCTACTTCTCCACATCCCTCCAGCATTTATTTTCATTTGATTTTTTGATGTTTGCTATCCTTATTGGGGTAAGGTGGAATCTCATAGTTGTTTTACTTTGCATTTCTCTGATGATTAGGGATGATGAACATTTTCTTATGTGTACATTTGCCATTTGTATTTCTTCCTCTGTGAACTGCCTGTTCAGCTCTTTGCCCGATTTTGTGAGTGGGGCGTTTGACTTCATACTATTTAGATTTTTGAGTTCTTTGTAGGTTCTAGTGATTAGGCCTCTATCAGTTGTATTACCCACAGAAAAATATTCCCATTCTGTGGGTAATCTATTGGCTTTGCTTATTGTACATTTGTCTGTAAAGAAACTCTTCAGCTTCATGTGATCCCATTGGTTGAGTACCTGTTTAAGTTCGTGAGCTACTGTAGTTTTGTTCAGGAAGTCTTTTTCCATTCCTATATCATGGAAAGTACTTCCTAAATTTTCTTCCAGTAGTATTCGAGTTTCTGGTCTTATATTGAGGTCTTTGATCCATTTGGACTTGAGTGTCGTGCATGGTGAAATGTGTGGATCAAGTTTCAGTTTCCTGCATATGGTTATCCAGTTTTTCCAGCACCATTTGTTGAAGATGCTGTCTTTTTTCCAGCCTATATTGTTCGGGCCTTTATCGAATATCAAGTAGCTATAGTTGCTTGACCCAAAGTCCGGGTCCTCAAGTCTATTCCATTGGTCTATACTCCTGTTTTTATGCCAGTACCATGCTGTTTTTATTACTATGACTTTGTAATATAGCTTTAGATCAGGTATGGTGATGCCTCCAGAGGTATTTCTTTTGCTGAGGATATGTTTGGATGTGCAAGGCGTTCTGCCTTTCCATGTGAAATTTGAGATCATTTTTTCTATCTCTGTGAAGAACAATGAAGGGATTTTAATTGGAATTGCATTAAATCTGTATATTGCCTTTGGTAGGATTGTCATATTCACAATATTAATTAAGCCTATCCAGGAACATGGGAGGTCTTTCCATTTTCTCAAGTCCTCAATTTCTTTTTTGAGTGTTTTTATGTTTTCCTATTATAGATCTTTCACTTCCTTGGTTAACGTTATTCCAAGGTACTTTATTTTTTTTTTTTGTTGCTATTGAAAATGGGACTATGTCCCTTATTTCTTTCTCTGTATCTTTGTCATTTGCATATAGGAAGGCTACTGATTTTTGTGCATTGATTTTGTATCTTGCTACCTTGCTGTAGGAGTTAATTACCTTCCGGTGTTTTGGGATGGAGTCTCTCGGGTCTCTTACATATACAATAATATCATCAGTGTATAGAACCAACTTAACTTCTTCCTTTCCAAGTTGTACCCCATTTGTTTCCTTCTCCTGTCTTATTGCTTGAGCTAGGACTCCAGTACTATATTGAAAAGCAGAGGTGAAAGTGGACAACCCTGTCTTGTTCCTGATCTTAATGGGAATTCCTCCAGTCTCTCTCCATTAAGTATTCTTTGGGCCTTAGGAGCTTTGTATATTGCCTTCATTAGGTTAAGATATGAACCAACTATGCCAAATCTCTCCAATGTTTTGATCATGAAGTGATGTTGTATCTTGTCAAAGTCCTTTTCTGCATCTATGGAAAAGATCATTTGGTTTTTGTGTTTAACCTTGTTTATGTGGCATATTACATTGACAGATTTCCATATGTTGAACCACCCCTGTGTTCCTGGGATGAATCCCACTTGGTCAAGGTGGATAATGCTTTTGATGTGTTGTTGGATTCGGTTTGTGAGGATTTTGTTCAGGATCTTTGCATCTAAATTCATCAGGGAAATAGTCCAGTAGTTTTCTTTTCTTGTGGCATCTCTGCCTGGCTTTGGAATTAGGGTGATGCTATCTTCATAAAAGGAGTTGGGTAGTTTACTCTGTTCTCCAATTGTGCACAGTTTGAGGAAGATTGGTTTGAGTTCTTCCATGAAGGTTTGGTAGAATTCAGCTGAGAAGCCATCTGGTATTGGACTCTTCTTTTTTTGGGAGGATTTTTATTACATTTTCAATCTCCATGAGTGTGATGGGTTGATTGGGGTGATTAATCTACTCTGTGTTTACCTTTGGTAGATGGTATACGTCCAAGAATTTATCCATCTCCTCCACATTATCCAGTTTTGTGGAGTAGAGGTTTTTCACATAAGTCCTGATGATTCTCCCAATTTCACTTATGTCTGTTGTGATCTCTCCTTTTTCATTTTGAATTTTGTTAATTTGAAGCTTCTCCTTCTTTTGCTTGATCAGATTGGCCAGGGGTTTGTCAATCTTGTTTATTTTTTCAAAGAACCAGCTCTTTGTTTTCTCAATTGTCTTAATTGTTTCCTTGGTTTCCAATTCATTGATTTCTGCCCTGATTTTAATTATTTCTTTCCTTCTGGAGCTCTTTGGGCTGGATTTTTCTTGTTTTTTTCCAGTGCCTTTAGGTGGATGATTATGTTATTGATTTGGGACCTTTCTGTTTTTTTTTTTTTTTTTTTTTATGAAAGCATTGAGTGCTATGAATTTTCCCCTGAGGACCGCCTCCATTGTGTCCCATAAGTTTTGGTATGATGTGTTCCTATCATCATTCAATTCCAGAAATTTTGCAATTTCATTTTTTATTTCATCCACTACCCATTTATTGTTTAAAAGTGTGCTGTTCAGTTGCCCAGTTGCCCTTGGGATTCTTGGTGGGTCTTTTGTTTTTGATTTCTAGCAATACAGCATTGTGATCTGATATCATGCAGGGAATTATGTCAATCTTCCTAAATATGTGCAGTCAGTCCTTGTGACCCAGTATATGGTCTATTTTAGAGAATGTTCCATGGGCTGCTGAGAAGAATGTATAGTCTGTGGATTTCGGATGGAAAGTTCTGTAGATGTCCGTTAGGTCTAAGTGATCTATGGTTTTGTTGAGCTCTCTTACTTCCCTGTTGAGTTTCTGTTTGGATGATCTGTCTACTATTGATAATGTTGTATTGAAGACCCCAGCTATGGTGGTTATTTCTGTTTTATTGTCAAGTACGGTTTGTTTTATGAACTGTAGTGCCCCTGTGTTTGGTGCATGCAGATTTATGATTGTAATATCCTCTTGATGGATCATTCCCTTGATAAGTAGGAAGTGGCCTTCTTTGTCTTTTTTGATTATTGTTGGTTTGAAGTCTATTTTATCTGATATTAATGTAGCTATGCCTGCTTGCTTCTTATTCCCATTTGCTTGGATTATTGTTTTCCACCCTTTCACCCTGAGGAGGTGTCTGTCTTTAGTGGTGAGGTGGGTTTCTTGAAGGCAACAGATTGAGGGGTCTAATTTTTTGATCCATCTTGTTAGCTTGTGCATCTTGATGGGTGAATTAAGGCCATTAATATTTAGGGTAATGACTGTGAGATTTGATTTGATCCCTGCCATATTGTGATGGTAAATGTGGGTTGGTGTTTTCATGGACTTTGAAGTTTTTTGTGTCTACTCTGAGTTTGGTTGTTGTGATCTGCTTCTTGAAGGCAATTGAGTTTCATTACTTGTTTTTTCACTGTGGGGAATTTCCTGAAATAGTCTCTGTAGGTTTGGTTTTGTGTTCATATAATTGTAAAGCTGAGTTTGTCATGGAATGTTTTTCTTTCACCATCTGTAATGAGAGATACTTTTGCTGGGTAGAGTAGTTTGTTTGGAAGCCATAGGTTGTTAGACTTTGCAGTGTTTCATTCCAGGCCCTTCTAGCTTTCAGGGTTTCCATTGAGAAGTCTGAAGTAATTCTGATGGGGTTACCTTTGAAAATGGTGTGCTGTTTTACCCTAGCTGCTTTTAGATTTTCTCTTTGGTGTCAATGTTTAGAGTCTTAATGACAATATGTCTTGGATAGTTTCTCCACTGGTCAAGTCTGTTTGGAGTTCTATTGGCTTCTTGTATCTTGATGGCCCTTTCTTTTAAGAGACTGGGGAAGTTTTCTTCAATTATTTTTTTTAATTTTTTTTGTTCATTTTTATTTATTTATTTGAGAGCAACAGAGAGAGAAAGAGGCAGATAGAGAGAAAGAGACAGAGAATGGGCACGCTAGGGCCTCCAGCCACTGCAAACGAACTCCAGATGGCTGCACCCCCTTGTGCATCTGGCTAACGTGGGTCCTGGGGAATCGAGCCTTGAACCAGGGTCGTTAGGCTTCAGAGGCAAGCGCCTAACTGCTAGGCCATCTCTCCAGCCCCAATTATTTTTTTAAATAAGTTCTCCATGCCTTTGGTCTGAATTTCGTCTCCTTCTGGTATTCCAATGATCCTGATATTAGGACGTTTAAGTGTATCCGACAATTCCCTCATGTTCTGTTCACAGCAACGTTTGAACTCACTGAAATTTTTGAACTCTCAAAGTGTTTCTTCCACCTTGTCTTCCAGATCTGAGTATCTATCCTCCACTTGGCTGACTCTATTCTTGAGAGCTTCTAGAGAGTTTTAGACTTGTTCAATTAAGTTTGCATTTTCTACTATTTTTATATGTATAATTTCCATTCCTCTGTCAAGCTCCCTTTTCACATCATTTTCTGATTTTCTTGATGCTTCTTGGAATTCATCATTGCATTTCTTTATGTCTTCATTTAGCATGGCCAGCTGATTTTTAAGGTCTTTTTTTTTTTTTTTTTTTTTTTTTTTTTTGCTCTCCCTCAAATCTCTTAGCTCTCTTTAAACTCCTTCCATTTTCTTATCTGTTAGTTCTAGTTTAGTGATGGCAGCATCCACATGATTATCGGTCCTTTGTTGCTTTCCTGCAAGTTTTATCAGTGGGTTGGTCAGGGTTGCATTGCTCATAGCTTCAACTTGGTGTTCTGATCCTAATGGTTCTTCTATGTTTTGGTTACATATATTCATTGTAGGACTGGGTGATCTAACTGGATTTTCTTGCATTTGATTTTTCATGTTATTTGTTTTACACTGTGGTCTGCCCATGCCAGTGTATTGGCACATAGCTGGGCGTATCAGCCTGGGCTCAAACACAATGGGAATCTGAGGCATCCTGGGGCAGTTTCCAAGCAGCCTGGGCTTTGGCTCTCACTTGCCAAAGCCGCCTATCTACTGCCTGACACGGGCGCCAAAGTTGCCTGATTTCTCAAGCGGTAATGTGCCAAAGCTGCCTGCATTAGAGCTAGGAGTGACACTGAGTCACCAAGCACTGAAGGAGCCTGAACTCTGGCTGGGAACACTGGGACCCGGAAGCAGTCTGCGCTCCGCCACCACAGGACAATGGTGGACGACTGGCGTGGCAGACATGTAGGGGATAGCCCCTGAGCTGGCACAAGGGAGAGACACAGTCTGACCTTGTGGGGCATTTGCTGTGGGACTGGGCTCACTCAGTAAGTGGGCGAGTGGACGAGTGTGCAGAGCAGTCTAAGCTTCTGCACGCAGGGATTGATTGGTGCGCAGGCAGCAGGGGCACCGGGCGGCAGCAGCGGGCGGCGCCGGTGGCAGTGCTGTGGACAAGGTGGTTATTTGGGGGGAGGGGTGGGCTACCCGCCCGTGAAGGGATCCACGATTCCCTGTTTCCCCCACCTCTCTGCCCTCCCAGATTTGTCTCCCCTAAAGGCCCAATTAACCCTTAATATCTTGCCTTTTTTTCCCCGGGATTTGCAGCGCAGCTAGGCAGGTCGCCATCTTGGCTGGAAGAGCAAAAATTAGGACTTTATAGGTAGGAGAAAAGTGAGATTGAGAGGACTATAAATACACGCCCATGTGCAGCACACCAAGGTTGGGATGTTACAGTTGAGTTGAAAATTCCTGCAGGCCACATCTTTTTTTCAGTTGCTGTCAGGCCTTACAAGTCCTCTGGAACTCAGAACTGTGTTTAAATTGCAGCTCTTTGTATGATGTCAAGATCCACAAAGCTATTCTAGATCATTCTGCTGATTCTGAAGCTCTCTCCAGAATGTGTTAAACACATGAGCCTCAACTCACTAGCATTTCTAGAATGGAGAAATTTTCTCCTTTCTAGAACCTTCCACCAAAAAGTGGATAGCGAAATAAAATGTTGATTATATTGTCTATTTCTTTGTTCTTTCTCCTATGTGCATCATTTGGATACTTTTTAAATGGTATGCCTTCATACCCACCAGTTTTTATTTATTTTTTATTTCAGTCACACAAATCCTGTTGTGTGTCATTTCCCTCAATTATAATATTCATCTCTCAAAGTGTGCTTTGTGTTTTGTAAAAAACTTTTATGTACTGAGCCACTCAAACTTGATCTTCTGAAACACACAGATCACTTTAAAACTATTTTAATGATTTTGTTTATTAATTCTATCATCAGGCATGCTTTTTCTGCCAAATTTTGTAAAAATTTACACTCATAGAATTGTACCTCAATTTGCTTCTTTAATATTTTATTTTTATTTATGAGAAAAAGTGAGAGAGAGAGAGAGAGAGAGAGAGAGAGAGAATGAATGAATGAATGATTGGGCACTTCAGAGCCTCTAGCCACTGAAAATAAACTCCAGATGCATGTGCCACTTTGTCCATGTGGTTTATATGGGTCTTGGAAATCGAACCTGGGTCCTTTGGATTTGTAGGCAAGTGCCTTAACCATTAAGCAATCTCTAGAACCCTCATTTTGATTATTGTACAAGGAATACATGTCACAAAATACTGCATGGTACCCCATAAATTTGTGCAAATATTATGGATGGTTTAAAATAAAACTGAAAAACATTCTTGAGTTTCACTGTGAGTCAGCCTGATCCTTCCAACACTTGCACTTCAGCCATGCTGTCAGGACACAGGTAGGTGTTTCTTAGCTGAGGGTTCATGTGCCCCCACCAGGGATCTACTGTTGCTCTTGACACTTACCCCAATGCTCTGAGATTTGTGGGCCTTGCCTGCTTTGGCTGGTGGGAACCCAAAAGACAGGTTCTCCATGAGTTCATGACCAATGAACTAACTTTGACTTAAGTTCCCTATAAATAACAGAGAAACAATCAACCTATATCCTGACCCACAAACAACCCCTAACTACATTGAAACTTCTGGGGTGTTACAACCTCAGAAATTATACTCCCCTAATCACTTCTCAGAAAATACTCTCAACAGCCCCTAGACTCTCACCCACACCTTCTCCTTTGATCTGTATGTTGATAAGCCTCACTTAAGCTCTTGTGAGATGCAGAGAGCCTCTAACTTGTACAGTGGTTTCTGACCCTCACTTTTTATCATACTTGTAATAAGTGGTTTCTTCAGTAACAGTTCGAATCCGTTGTCTTTTTCTTCTACCTTCCTTACATTTATTGGTGCTGTAACTTCGATATCCCCATTGAGGATTTTCGAGGCTGAAGCCCCTTCCTTACTGCCAGTGGCTCACTCCTTCAGGATCACCTTGCCCGCTAAGGTTGAAACCTGTATGACCTCTGCCCACATGGGAGGTGCAGGTCCTATTCACCCTTACAGCCTAGGGGGTCATATTGGTGTGTTAATGTAAACCCAGCCTGAGCTCTGGCTTCCCTTTGTTTTCACTTTCTGTTTCCTTCCACTCTCCCCTTTCCCCTAGACTCTCAAACTCCAGAGGAAAGGCCACTTGCAGTTCCACTGCATCTCACCCACCACCTCTAAATGTCTAACCCTTCAAAACAAGGTAAAATTCATTTGGTTTGTGGCTGAGGCGCCCCTCCCCAATCCTTGGAGACTACAAAAGTCTCCTATGCCATACTCTGCCTGTGCTCTCTCAAAGGAGGCTCTAGGAGCCAATCCTCTTTGCTAATACACAGGCACCCCAAAAATTATGAGTGTAAGGGATGCCCCATCTAATCTCTGGATTCTCTCTCCTTCTCACTGCCCACTCTAAGCCTCAGAGACACCCCAGGTGGCACCTTAGTCCAAAACGGGTGCCAAATTGTCATTCCAAAGTATGTACCTTTGGGTTTTCTCGGGGTTAACCTCAAACAGCTTTGATTAATACATCTTCAGCCTTAAAACTAATTCAGCTCTCCACTCAGATCTGGCCTCAGAATGATCTAGACAATGCAATTGAAAGCCAGGATTTGGCACTTTCAATTTCAGTACACTCACTCATCTCGACAATTATTCCCACCAAATGAAAAGTGGTCTGAGGCACTGTACATCCAAGGTTTCTTTGCCTTCTGTTTCAATCCCTCCCTTAACTTCCCCTTCTCAGATTACCAAATATTGGTGTGTCAGGCAGGCACCTCTTAGACCCCCCTGAAAACCATCCAAACCTCCTCCTTTGATCTGGCTGGTGAATCTCCCCCACACAATATTCACAACTCCCATGGCTCTCATTCTTCCCCACCCACACATTGGGCACTCACAGACTCTCTTTCTGCAGTTACTTCCCTCCCTATCTCACCCCATTACAACTCAACTGCCTCTTCGTCATCTCAAAAATCCTCTGCCTCTGCCTCTGCCTCACCTGCTTACCCCACTTTGATGGTCTACCCTCATTTGCCTCCCTCGCCTTCACTCACCTCTCTGGTCCTTTGCTTTCTATCCCCTCCTCATACCTGACTCAGTAAAAACTTCATACCCAAAATTAGAATGTTTCCCTTGAGTGACGTAGCAGGGTGGGACAGACCTACCAGAGTTCATGTTCCATTTACATTAAATGAAATGGACCTTAATGAACAAAAATTAGGTTCCTTTTCAGAAAACCTCCAACATTTCACAAAACAATTAACATGATTTATTAAAATTTATTCTCTAACTTCGAGTCATATCCTTAACTCCGCTCTCACTCCTGATGAATGAAATCATATTTAGAAAGATACTCAGGCTTGTGCCAACAGGCTTAACGAACAAAATTCCCAATCCACCGCACCCCGAATGAACAGCAGTCCCTGATACAGACCCTAATTGGGACTACCACCAGATTCAAACCACCTTAGGTGCCTCCAGCTTATGGTTACGTGTTTAGATGAGGGGATGCACCAATAAGAACATGGCAGAATTAATTTCAACAGGATCAAGGTCCTGATGAAAACTCAGCTCTTTTTCTTAACTGTCTATCTGAGGTCATTACAAAATATGTAACTGTAGTTGTTAATTCTACAGAAGGCACTCTCCTCCTCTGTGTTCATATCCTAGGTCAATAGCCCCCGATATTAGACAGGAAATACAGAGACTGAAAAAGGGCCCCACAACCCCCCCTCCCAAGAGGAGATCTTACACCTTGCCTTCAAAGTTTTAATGGTAGAGAAGAAGAGGCAATAAATGAAAAACAGAGATAAAATAACTGACAAAGGAGGGGATGTCAAAAAGAATGCTAGGCTGATTTTCAGCTTTTGGCCATAACCCTCCAACAGCCCCAGCCAAAACTTTGTCCTCTCCATCCATTGCCTGGAATTGAGGTCAGCCCCCTGGTCCACATTTTTTAGGGATAACCAGTTGGGCCATTGGGCAAAAGAATGCCCTAGCCCTCAATCTCCCTGCTGTGGGAAATTGGGGCACTGGAAGACTGACCAAAAAATTGCTCTGGAGGCTTGCCTGCCACCTGTCACCATGTCTCTTCACATACATTGGTCTTGTAGAGTGGCCTGAGTTCCTGGCCCCAACCTGGACTAGAGCCGGGCTCAAATAAATTTAGGGTTCAAAGAACAGTGTCTGGCAAAAGAGTTTCTTTTCTGTTAGGTACTAGGATCTCTTATTTGCCACTTACCTCTTGGCAAAGACCTATTTTACCCACCAACATCACCATTATGGGGATCTCCAGAACACCCTACAACCCTTCCTGTTCCCCCCTCTCCTTTGCCAATTTGGTGATCTAACTTGCACACATTCTTTTATTATAATGCTCCAATGCCCCACTCCCCTTTTAGGAAGAGATCATCTCTCCAAACTCAAAGTATCTCTGTACATACCCTTTTAAAGGCCACCTTTATTATCTTATTACACCTGGACTTAGGAAAGTCTCCATCCCCAACCGAAGCCTTCACCTCCTCCATTTTGTGGACCACAAACCTCTCAATTTGGGACCTATCTAATCCTACTATAGCCTTGCACCACTCCCCAGTTCTTATCTTTCTCAATGACCCCTCTTCCTGTGTATCCCAGAACCAATACCCTTTGTCTCAAGCCAGCTTTGGCAATTTAAAACCTGTTATTCAATGCCTCCTTTCCACCTCACTCCTCACCCCTACCTCCTCACCTCACAACACTGCCATCCTGGGAATCAAAAGAAATCTTAATTCACCTACCACCTGCTTTAGGACTTCCATAAAATTAATGAAGGTATTATTCCCATCTTCTCAGTTGTTCCTAACCACTACACATTACTCTCGCCCATACCTTCTACCTCAACATCCTTTCTGTCTTTGATCTAAAGACACCTTCTTCACCACCCCACTACACCCTCAACCAAGACCACTTTTTGCCTTCACATGGGAAGACCCTGACACCCTCCAAGCCCAGCAGCTCACATGGACAGTTCTACCAGAAGGTTTCTTGCATAGCCCCCACTAGTTTGAACAAGGCCTACAAAAGACCTGGCCTCCCTGGACCTTACACCCAGCTTTCTTATCCAATATTTAGAGGATATTCTCTTCTGTAGACCCACTGATGAACTTAACATAAAACATGCAACTATCCTGCTTAATTCTTTAGCTATATGGGGTTACCAAGCCTTTCAAGACAAAGCCCAAATCTGTAAAACCTGTTCTTTACCTTGATCTTTCCATCTCAAAGGAGGGTAAAGCTATCCCAACTTCCAGAATTCAAGACCTCCTGAACTACCTCACACTAACTGAGAGTTACTTGCCCTACTGGCCTCTTCAATTTCTTCCATATCTGCATTCCAAACTTCTCCCTTATTGCTCATCCCCTATATGAGGCCACCAAAGGAAACCTAGATGAGCCTCTCCTAACCCCACATTTCCTACAAGCCCCTACTGATCTACCTAAATGACCCTTATCTACCACCTCCACCATCTCCCTGCCTGACATTAACAAACAACTTTTTCCTCTTTCTGCACACTAATAAAGGACAAGCCTTAGCCATCCTCTTCCATAAAGGAGGTGACACCTATCATCCCCTCACATACTTCTCCAAATAATTAGACATGGTAACTCAAGGTCGGGCCCTGGTGCCTCCAAACTCACATAACTATAGATTTCTTTGTTACTGAGGCCAATAACATCTCCCTTCATAGCCCTCTATGTGTCCTCACCACACTCACCCACTCAGTCATCAGGCTTTTATTTATCTTCCACCATCCTGAATCCAAACCCTCCACACCTACCTTCTTGATACCAACCTTACCTTTGAACAGCTCCCTCCTTTATACTCTGCCACCCTCCTGCCTGCCAAGTCCTTCATGGTGCCCCCAACCCAGCCCTTCACCCCCTACCATATAATAATTTATCACATTCAAGCACAGAAGTCCTTGACCTCTACCAAAATCCATTTTCACACATCTAGGACACCCCCTTGCCTGATGCCCCTGACTGGCTCATTGATGCTAGCACCCTCAAACAAGAACTCTTCACCGCTGAGTATGCTATCCTCCAGGGAGACCCCACTCACCCACATAACCCCCATGTAATAGAGGCCAAAGCTCTACCCCATACCACCTCCCAACATGCTGAACTCATAGCATTGATCAGGGCCCTGACCCAGGCTGCCTCTCACTGCATCAACATCTACACTGACTCAAAATATGCTTATAATATCATCCACCCCCACATCATGATTTGGAGAGAAAGGGGTTTCCTCACCCAAAAGTGCTCTCCCATCATTAATTCCCGCTACATTCAGGAACTTCTGGAAGCAGTACTACTCCCCACTCAAGCTGCCATCCTTCACTGTAAAGGCTATCACAGGAACAAAAAGTACATTTCCATACTGATCAACTTAGCTGACACCAGAGTACATGACATAGCCCTCTTATACCCCCAATGCTCCCTACACAAATCTCTCTCTATGTCACCTAAGGAACATGAAGATGCTGACTTGATCCTGACCAACAAGGCTTTCGGTCCTCCAGATGCTCCATCCACACAACATATCCTCTCCTACCTTCAGTCTATATTTCATCCTTCTACCCTTACCTTACTTTACTTCCTCAAAAACTCTTATAACCTCACACTTGGTAACAAGCTATTTTTACAGAATTTGACCTCCTCTGGCACTACCTGCTGAAAATCCAATTCCAACTCCAATAATCAACCTCCCTAGTTTCTAACTCACCATATGAGGGGCACCACTCCTGCTTTGGACCAGCAGATTGATTTCACTCACATGCCTCCTGTAAGATGCTTTATATACTTTCTTGTCCTTATAGATACCTTTCCAGGTTAGACATATACCTTTCTTACCACAAACAAAAGGGCTTCCACCATAGCCTTTCTCCTCCTAACCGAATTGGTCCCCAGGTTTAGCCTATCTTCTTCCCTACAATCAGACTACGGCTTTCAATTAGTCTTAGCCATCATCCAACACATAATCTCTACCCTCCATATCCACTGGAAATTTCACATTCCTTATAATCCCTAATCCTCAGGCAAAGAGGAAAGAATTAACCAAAGTCTCAAAGAAATCCTAACTAAACTAACAGAACTAATGCTAGATTTGGTAAAACACCTACCCCTAGTTCTCCTGTCTCCACATTCTTCCTCAAAAACCAACAAACATCAGGCCATTTGAACTGATGTATGGCAGACCTATTTTTCCTCTTGGACTCATTCCCACTGAGCCCCTCCTACCCCCATCCTTGCCCCGGATTTCCTTTCTTTTCTCAGGACAGAGCTGTGGGAAACAATCAATACCACCCTCCCTGCATTGGTCCCAAACACCTCCCACCTACTCTTAATGTGGAAAACCTAGTCTATATCTCCTCTGGTAACCCCTCTGTGGTAGTTAGAATAGATGGCCCCCAATATATTCACTGTTTTATTAGTCTATTTATTTATTACTTACATCTGCATCCACCTGGCTGGAGGTGGTATCACTGGGTTGATCTTGATGTGTGGGGGTGGGTTTGAGATTTCAATCTAAAGATATGAAAAGTGTGCCTAGCTGGAGTTCCTAAAGTGTGTTGTGTTATGAGGCTTTTGGCTTTTAGGCTTGTGCTTGTCTCTCTCTGCTTGGACCTGTGAAGGCAGGCCAGCTTCTTCTGCCATTATGAAACTTCCCCTGGATCTGTAAGCTTCAATAAATCCCTTCCTCCATAACTATACCTGGTCTGGAAGTTCATCTCAGCAAACGTGAAGCTGTCTGCAACACCCTTGCTGCAATCTAAATGGAAAGGCATTCTTCTCACTCTCCACAGCTGACAAATTTCAAAACCTCACTCCTTGGTTTCATCTTTCTTGCCTCAAAAAGGCACCTTCTATTCTCTCTTCCACTGCCTTGGGACCCACTAAAGTTAAGATATTACACTTCCCATCCATCCATAAGGAGCTAACAGACAATACTATTAATATAATGTCACATCTTCCAGATTCTTCAGATGTTACTGGACCTCTATCAATTTCATCTTTCTGTAGAATCTGCTGAGGGATTCACGGTTAAAACCATGACCTATCTAGAACTTTGACTAGCTGTTGAATGCCCTCGAGATCCTCTAGTTACAAGGAACCTTAATGTTCTTTCAGCTCACCAGCTTGAATTCTTCACTATTATCCTTCACTTTCTCCTTCAAGGGGAATGCTCTATACACTTCTTACCTCCCCCTCATATTTGTCATTCTTCTTACTCTTGGATTAATCTCCATAATTCCTTCTAATTGGACTTGCTTTGAAAACTACTTCTTACACTTTTTATCTGGACTTGTACAGCAGGTTTATTGGTCATAAAATAAAATATCACCCCTTCTTTTTTTATAAAAAAAATTGTATTTATTTATTTTTATGTGTGTGAGAGAGAGGTCATGCCAGGGCCTCCAGCCACTGAAAATGAACAACAAATGTATGCATCACCTTGTGCATCTGGCTTACATGGGTCCTGGGGAATTAAACCTGGGTCCTTTGGCTTTACAGGGAAGTGCCTTAACTGCCAATCAATCCCTCCGGCCCTACCCCTTCTTTTGCCTGTCTTGCTTTTCCTCCTGCCAGTCCTCATCAGACAGTCCTCTCCCTGAAACCCCTTTTCTTTTAAACAACATAAACTAGTCTGGGAGGCCTCCCTATACCTCTCAGATTCTCATATCCCTCTGAACATATTTACCTGCCCCCCCCTACAGGGGCCATGCACCCTGTTCTTCCAAAGGTGCAAGGCCTCATCCCTGAGGCTCCTCTCACTTTCACCTCTTGTTGCAAAGGTACTGGGTCCCCTGTCCATCCATGCTGTAATGGTTATACAAATGGTCTCAAGTATGACCAGACTACTAGGAAGGACATAATTAAATACATAACTGGATATGGATGCACCACCTGCTCTGCAAGTGATTATGGGGTGGGGCCTCCTAGTCATTCCTCAAATACTGGAGCTGCATAGATTTTGCATCCTCCAGAGAAACTGGAATGGGGTCCACCTGTCAAGGCAAGGAGTTCAAAGCTAAGAAGAGTCCTGGAACTAAGAGGCACACTTGGAGGATTGGTTTGGGAAGTCACTCTCAGTCCCCTCACTTGGGTAACTCACAACCTTGGGATGGGATGGTGGTTCAACTGCGTGCGATGCTATGGTCCCAACTATTCCTCAAGAACCTTCAGGCTTACTCTCAAGGCAGCTAATATATATATATATATATATATTTTACCTGTGAACAAGACAAACTCCCTGGACCTCTGGGCTCCTGCTCAACAGCCGAGCCCCAATGCTTACCAACATCCTAAACATCCCGACCCCCCCATTAATAGAAATGATAGCTTTAGCTAACACTAGCCATGAACTCCTCAAACGAGTTGATCCAAAATTGGGAAGTGACTGCTGAGACTGTCTTAGGGCAGACCAAATTTCTTACATAGGAATAGGACTGAGTAGGTTTGCATTCCCTAAGAGCACCCACACACAAAAAGATGCTTGTCTAGACAGACACCCTGTTCCAGTCATCGGTGGCCCACAGTGTGTCACCTCTCACCCCCACCCCAATTGAACTCATTAGTCCCATTGCCCAGGGGGCATGTATTTTGCCTGTCCCAACGGGATCCACACCTGTTATCCTGGGGGCACATGTGATATGATTTTCCTAGCTGGCCAATGTCAGTCCCTCAAAGAATTCAGCCTCCATTCCTCATCAAAATTCACCTATCTTTCTCCCTCGAAGGCTGTGACTCCTTTCAGCAGGAAGTCTTCACTCTTTTCCTTTTTGGTCAAATTTCTTATATCCCTTCAGAGTCTCAATACAAAGGACTCTCACCTGGCCCCAAAAGAAAAACAGGCTCTCATTGAGTTCATGACCCATGAGCTAACATTGACTTAAGCCATCCATAAATAACAGAGAAACAATCAACTATATTCTGACCCACAAACAACTCCTAACCACATTCAAACTTCTGGGGTGTTACAACCTCAGAAACCATACTCCCAGAATCACTTCTCAGAAATACCCTCAACAGCCTGTAGACTCCCACCCATGCATACTCCTTTGATCTGTATGCTTATAAGATTCACTTCAGCTTTGGTGAGATGCAGAGAACCTCTAGATTGTACAGAGGGAGGTCTCTGTCCCTCACCATTTCTTGTACTTGCAATAAATGGCTTCCTTCCATCACAGTTTGCATCCACTGTCTTTTTCTTCAACTTTTCTTCCAGGAGCACAGCCACTTCTGATTGCAGCATGAGGGATACTACCCTCAGTATGGTTGTCAGCTTCAAGTTGTCCCTGCAGCATGGAACTGAAGACTGGATGAGGACCCTGAGTGACCCATTAAACCACTCTTCTTTGCCTGTGAACAGAACCTTTGCTGTGCTCTGTTCTATGAGCTTGAGCTGCCCTCATCTTCTCCATCTTCCATCAGTGTTTCTCAACTCTAGAAGCTGCCAGGCTCTGCTTGCATCCCTTCCTTTTGCTGTGCTCTGCAGTGTTCCCTGGAAAATAAACTATGACAACTAAAGCACCCACTTAATTTGTTTCTCTACTTTAAACATCAGTATGTTTGACTGCTTACCCTCAATGTGTGAAAAACATTTTTTTGTACACCAATTCAGTGTCTAAGTTGTTTCAGATGGACAGTCCCTGTTATTCCATCTTGACCAGGTGTGGATCACACCTTTTGTACTCTTTCATTTCAAACATTTTATCCCTACTATGGAGATTAAAATGGAGAATCAACACATGTTATCCTAGGAAAGGATCCAGGCACTTTCAATTCATCAAATGATTCTCCCCAAAAGGGATTAAGTCCTGTATGCCTGGATAAAGCCTGTTATATGGTGCCAAGCAGATTTTTATATCACTTGATCACTAAACCAGTATAGAATATTCCCCTGTCAGGAAAGTTTGGCATTCAGGATTTCCATAGGAAATTAATCACAAGAAAAAGAGAAAACCTTCAGTATTCATGCTTTAATGACTTTTATTGAAGAAGTGTTTAAGGGACTGTGTTAATAATACTTGGTAGAGAGCAGGAGGGATGGCTGAATGGTTAAGGTGCTTACCTGCAAAGCTTAAGGACCTGTATTCAGTCCCCTGTACCCACATAAAGTCAGATGCGCACATGTGTCTGGAGTGTGTTTGCATTGGCTGGAGGCTCTGGCATCCCCATATTCCCCCCCCCCCCTTACCCTCTCATCTGCCTCTTTTTGTTTCATCCTCTCTCAAATAACTAAATAAAATATTTTAAGAAAACACTTGGTAGAAATATGGTGATGTTGGCAGCAGCCAAGAAGTTGGATTTCCAGATTTACAATCTAGTGAATACTTCTGCAAAGAGCTCTGGAAACTGAGAGCTGAGGCAGAATCAAATAGCTCTTGGAAACAAAGGTGGAAAATAAATATCTGAAGAATGACAGCATTGATAAGACTCCCTTATCGAATTTTGGATTTACTGTTCCATGGGAATGTTGTTTGCAATCTAAGTGTATAAAAGCCCATGTCATGGATACTTCCTGAATTAATTATCCAACCAATACCTATGTTATGGAGAAACTGTCACATATTCCCAACTTTGAAAATAAAATCTAGATTTTTATTTGCAGTAAATTACATTAACTCTATGGAGATAGAGTTTGCTTAAAAACAATGCAATGTAGACATTAATTTCAAGACTGTTGTGGCTCATAAATTTTATTGTTAATTCGATCACATTAAGAACAAAGATCATTCTCAGTGAACTTATCCAATCACAGAAAAAAAATCGCCACATAGTCTCACTCATCTATAGCACCTAACCTGAATCTACCCAAGACACCTTACATATCCAGCAAGCATCTCGTGGACTAGACACTAGGAAGGAAGGGGAAGGAAGGGAGGGCATCAAAGGGGTGGAAAACACAAATCTAGACCCAAACAGCAATGGTACCATATAATTCTACTTACTAAAAGACAGACCAAATGGCTGATCCATCACCAGGCCCTTACAGGGAACACCTGAACCACAAGACACTGGAGAGGGTAGGATCAAGACTAACCTTAATCTTCTACATCTTCCCTCCCTCCCTCTTCCTCTCCCACTCCCTCCCTCTCTCTCTCTCTCTCTCTTCTCTCTAACTCTTGTATATTAGTTATCTTTTTCCTCATTTTCTTAGTGGGCACTGACCTGTAACTCCCAGTATCAGCATGGGGCTATCATCCACAATGAGCTTTTGATCAGAGAGACCTACAAGGTTTCTTAAAAGACAGACAGATTTCTGTCAGAGTACTTGATGGCCCACCAAAGGTTAGTGGTAAGACCCTACTGCTGAAGACACCTTATGTGGTTCACATGCAAAATAGAATGGCATGGCTGGAAGTTGGAAGAGAGTCAGTCCCCAGACAGTCAGCGTGTCTGCTGCCAGAAGGTGCTACATGGGCAACTGGGGGAAAATGACCAATATCTGTCCAAGGAACTCATGGTCTAACCTACTTAGCAGCAAATAACTTGTTGTGATGCCCACACAAGTGAAATAGTGGCACACAGCCATGGTGGGGAACCAACTGCTCTTAATTTGGCTAACTGATCTCCTCAGTGGTATGTGACCCAAAGCTGGAGCTGGGAAACAAGTCAGAACCATATCCAAACATAAGCCCACTCACCAATATCAAGCTATCATCAATCATGGGCTACAAGAGGGCCTACACCTATTAAATTCTATATAAAAAAAGTAAGGGTTATCTCATTTGTCCTGGTGCTAACTTACTCTCCATTGGAGAATCTGCTTCTCTTTTTCAGATAGATGTAGATCCTAAGGAGAGAGCCACCCCATCATACCTCAAAAGGGCCTCGGCTGAAACTAAGAAAAATTGGCGAAACAAGCAAGGGTGGTCTTTTCCTGATGAACCGGATATCAGCAGAAGGGGAAAGGAGATCAAAACAGAGAAAAATCAACTCCTACCAAATCAGAGAGCCAGAGACCCAGAGGCCCCCAACACCTCATCACTGAAGCACACTAAAAATGACCCCAACATGGCTCAGGGAAATTTTGTGGAAGAGGGGGCAGAAAGAATGTCAGAGCCACATGTGGGTCATGATATGCAGAGACATTTATCTTACCCATAACTGTGGTCTAACTCCACAATGCATGACCCATATACCTCAAGAAGGCAGGACCAAGGGGAGGGGGTAGGTCACGGATGAGCCTAATAATGGTACCAAACTGACTGTATTTTCTGAATACAAAACTAACTAATAAGGATAAAAAGAAAAGAAAATAAAAGAACAAAATAAGTGATATTTGCCTCCATAATGGGCCTATGAGGGTGTTTCTGGGCAGGATTGATTGAGGGTAGAAATCCTTCCCCCAGAGTAGCCATCTGGTGGTGTCTATATAAAAAGAAGCTCTGGGAGAACACAAGGCTATCAGCCTGGCTACTATGCTTGTGTGGGCACCTACCCTATTGTTGCCCGGAAAACCTTCAGAATTTCAGTGCCAAATTGGAACTGCTCAGTCATCCAGTCTCTTAGACTGAGCAACTACTGGGTTCTCCCACTTTCCAGCTGGCAGAAAACAACTGTTGGATTGTCCAACCCACACTTGTCAGCCAATATAATAACCCTGCTTCATAATTATGTTCATTCTATTGGTTGTGTTCCTTTAGAGAACCCTGACTAATACAAACATTAGACAAAAACTACATAAGTGGACACCAATAGGTAGAAGATAATACATAAAATTCTCTAAAGGAAGAAAGCAGGGTAACATTCAATAAAGAAGCAGACTTGGTGTTATTTACTTGAGAACTATGGGATTCTGGGTAACTTTCCACGGACTTTGTCCTATACATCTTATCTAAAGGACATGTCCTGCCCCTAGGATGGCTGTGATGCTAGCTTAGTGCATCTTATCTAAGCACCATGTCCTGTCCCTAAGATGTCTATTATACTACTTCAGTGCATCTTATCTAAGGGTGATATCCAGACTCTAGAATATCTATGTTAACACCTCACTGCATCTTATCTAAGGACCATGTCCCATCCTTAGGATATCTATGATGCTACCTCAGTGCATCTAATCTAAGGGCCATGTCCTATCCCTAGGATGCTTATGAGGCTACCTAGATGCATCTAATCTAAGGGCCATGTCTGTTCCCTATGATGTCCATGACCATACCTCAGTGCATCTGATTTAGGAAAATGTCCCATCCCTAGGATGTCTATGATGCTACCTCAGTGCCTCTTATCTAAGGACCATGTCCCATCCCTAGGATGTATATGATGCTACTTTAGTGTGTCTTATCTAAGGGCCATGTAATGTGTCCAAGACACCTATGATGCTACCTCAGTGCCTCTTATCTGAGGACTATGCTCCATCCACAGGATGTCTGTGATGCTACTTAAGTGCATCTTATCTAATGTTCATGTCCTGTCCCTAGGGTGTCTATGATGTTATATCAGTGCCTCTTATCTAAGGGCCATGCCCCGTCCCTAGGATATCTATGATCCTACATCAGTGCCTCTTATCTAAGGACCATGTCCTGTTGCTAGGATGTCTGTGATGCTACCTCAGTGCATCTTATCTTAGGGCCATGTCCTGTCCCTACATTATCTGTGATGCTACCTCAGTGCCTCTTATCTAAGTACCATGTCCCATTTCCTGTCCCTAGGACGACTATCATGGTACCTCAATGTATTTTATGTAATGACCATGTCCTGTCCCTAGAATATCTGTGATCCTAACTCAGTGCCTCTTATCTAAGAGGCATGTCCTTTCCCTAGGATGTCTATGATCCTACCTCAGTACTTCTTATCTAATGACCTTTTCCTGTCCATAGGATGTCTGTGAAGCTACCTCAGTGCCTCCTATCTATGGGCCATGTCCTGTTCCTAGGATGTCTATGATGCTACCTCAGTGCATCATATCTAATGACCATGTCCAGTCCCTAGGCTATCTATGATCCCACATTAGTGCCTCTTATCTAAGGGCCATGTTCTGTCCCTAGGATATCTATGATCCTACCTCAATGCCTCTTATCTACATGCCATCTTCCATCCCTAGGATGTCTATGATGCTACCTCAGTGCCTCTTAACTAGGGTCATGTCCTTTCCCTTGGACGTCTGTGACCTTAGTGCATCTTATCTAAGGACCATGTCTTGTCCCTAGGATGTCTACAATGCTACCTCAGTGCCTGTTTTCTAAGGGCCATGTCCTCTCCCTGGTTGTCCCTGATCTTACTTCAGTGTCTGTTATCTAAGGGCCATGTCTGGTCCCTAGGATGTCTATGATCTACCTCAGTGCAACTTATATAAGGACCATGTCCTGTCTTAGGATATCTATGATCCTACCTCAGTGCCTCTTATCTAAGGGCCATGTTTTGTTCCTAGGATGTCTTTTATGCTACCTCAGTGCCTCTTATCTAACGACTATGTTCCATCCCTAGGGTGTCCGTGATGCTACCTCAGTGCATCTTATTTAAGGGCCATGTCCTGTCCTTAGCATGTGTATGACACCCCTGCAGTGCATCTTATCTAAGGGCCATGTTCTTTTCCTAGGGTGTCTTTGCTGCTACCTGAGTGCATCTTATGTATGGGATGCTACCTCAGTGCCTCTTATCTAAAGGCCATGTCCTCTACCTAGAATGTCTATGATGGTACGTCCATGAATCTTATATCTTTGTTGTGCTTGAGAGATGACTTATTGGTTACATTGCTTGCCTGTAATGCAAGGTCCCAGGATTGTTTACCCAGGACCCACATGAGATATACAAGGTGGTAAATGTGTTTGGAGTTTGTCTGCAGTAGTTTGATGCCTTGGTGTGCCCATTTTTTTCTCTCTCCTGATTTCTGCTTCTTTCTCTCTCTTTCTTAAATAAATAAATAAATAAATAAATGTAATATATTTAAAAAAAAGAAAGACAACGATTTAAAATACATGTATATATTTATTTATTTTGTCATTATTTATGGTGGTGGGGAGAATGAGCACACCAGGGTCTGTAATCACTACAAACAAATCCAAACATGTTTACTTCTGGTTTTCATGGGTCCTTAGGCTTTGCAGGCGAGTGCCTTAATCACTGATCAATCTTTCCAGCCTCCATTCGTATTTTTAATAGGGATACTTATATCAATGAATTTCCCTCTTAGAACTACCTTTGCTTTATCTCACACCCTTACATTGTGCTGTTTTTATTTCCATTTGATTTTAGGAAGTTTTTACTTTTATCTGATTCTTCAATACTTTAACCTTTCAGAATTTTGTTCATTCTCCATGTATTTGTATGTTTTCTAGTTTCTTTGGCATTGAATTCTAGCTTAATTTCATTATGATCTGATAAGATACAATAAGCTATCTCAAATTTTGTATTATTTAAGACTTGTTTTATGTCATAAAATTTGGAAAAACTATTTCACCTAATATAATGCTATACTGAGAAGACTAAAAATGCTCCACAGAGGACTTCTGGATCTGATTTTTGCCCTACTTGGTTTTAATCATGCATTTGGTATTGCCTTTCCTTGTTGTATCTTCTATTTGCAATGAAAATGTTTATGCTATTATATGTTGAAAGTATTTGTGTTTTGATCTTATAGGCTAACACTTAAGAGACTGTTTTGAATTTCAGGTGGCTATTTGGACCTTTGAACATTGTTCAGTTTAATAAAGACTATGGGGGCTTTTGAAGCTGGACTGAGTATACTTTACAGCATGAAATGGTTGAATCTATGGAGGTCAAAGATGAAATGTGGTGGTGTTAATGTGAAATATCTCCTATAGCCTCATGTGTTTGTAAGTCTTACACTGACTCTCCAATTGGGCAATTTGAAGTATGGAGCCTTACTGGAGGAAATGTGTTATTGGAGCTGGCATAGGGGCATTATAGCCAGCTCCCCCTTGCCAGTGATAGATGGGGTCATTTGGACTATTTCCACCTAGATATGTGACTAGATGTAAACCAGCCTCTGTTCTGCTATGCCATGGTGAAACTTTCCCTAGAGCCTGTAAGTTGAAATAAACTCTTTTGCTCCCATCAGCTGATTTTTGTTTGGTGTCTTGTCCCAGCAATGAGAAGCTAACTTCAACAGAAAATTAATAGAAGGCATCAATAGATCAAGACTTATTGTCACAGCTAGCAGGAGTCATGAGTGACAAGGATTCACCTGTTACTAAATTCTATAAGGAGTTTGCCATGTTTACATAGGCTGAAAATTCTCCTGAACCTTACTACACCAATAAAGAATGACACAAGGACATTCTGAAGGCAAGCTGACCCCCAGCTATTTCATCAGCATATTGGGTATGGCTTCAGAACCAGATGTGTGAGGCAGGATGGCCTGTCAGAGTAGTTGTGTCTGAGTGCTTATGGATCTCCATGTCTGGGAGCCATCTTAGGAAACTATCCTTTCCAGTAAAGTGGCTGCTGTTACAAGGGAGGAGCAAGGGGCAAGCTGCATGTACAAGGTATCCAGAAGCTCACTTTTTCCTAAATCAAGACATTTGTGACATTGCTAAAATTTGTGCAACTGTGTTTTGTGAAGGTTCCCAGGATGCAGACATTGGATGCCCCTGGTTAGCCTGGAAGGCCTGATGGGAATATTTGCTGTTTGTTCCAACTTCAGTAGTGACTCCTTCTGTACCCTGGTGTTTACCTGACTGACATTCTAAGGGCTGTTTAAATTTGTTCTTTATGAAATATAGAACAATGCCACACACACACACACACACACACACACACACACACACACCCCACACCACTTCCACCACTACTCCAAAGGTTTCATATCCTAATCTGTATGAACTTCAAGCATGTTCTTCCCATGGGATGAGGAATGGAGGCTTCAGGGCTTCAGGCTGGATTAAAGGTTACCATCAGCAGATGTGTGAAAAGGGGAGGTGATCTCATGTTTTCAGACCAGCTCAATGCAATTATAGGTATCCTTCTCAGTAGATGAAGGAGGCAGAAGGACCTGAACCAGAGAAATGGAGGCATGGTGAGACTCACCTTGACTCTGCTGGCTTTAGTGTTCTCAGCCAGGCCATCTGGGAAGCCCCATAACCCAGCACATGTGAGGAAACTATTTCTCCTGAACAGCCCTGAAACGAACATGGCTGAATTTCAGTCTGATATGATTAATTTGAGAGTTCTGACCTGTAGAACTTCTTGAGGCTACTGAGACAATAATCACTGTGCTCTGTTAGGTATGAACAATAGTACCCATAGGTTGTTTTGAAAGGTCAAGTGAGATATAGAGGGAAAATGCAGAGTACTGTATTTGGCATAAGGTAATGTTGGCATAAAATAATGACTCTACTATAAAGGAAACAATTAACAGTTCATTCTGAGCCAAATACAAGTGAACACAGGGCTCAGGAATGGACTCAAGTTATCACAAAATATATGTTTCTCCATGGAAGAGATGACACCAACTTTTAAATTTATAGAACAAGAGAAAGTCATAAATCAGTGAAATATGAAATATTTTATATATCTCTCAGAGCTTACTTGGCAGAATATTAGATTGAGAGTTGATGGAAGCTAGAGGTCCACTAAGTTTAATACAATCCCAGAAGCAGAACTACTGATGTGTTTGGATGTTTGCTGAAAATCTTTTCTAAACATAAGGGTGGTTTTTATTACGAAAACACTTCTTTGTGGCATGACAGGATATCAAAGTTCCCTTGAACAGAAGGACTCTCCCTCTCATTAGAGGCTTGGCTGTCTCATGTCTGCTAAATTCACTCAAATCTAGCTACATACTTCATTTGTGTTCCTTCCCACCACATCTAAGAAATCTTTAGGAAGAGAATGAAACCTATATTGTCATTTGTTCATCTTCTCATTGTGCCACATGAGCAGCATTTGCATGTTTCACTTGAAGATAATCCTTAAGTTGCTTAATCATTTAACAATGACAACTACCAATTGATAAGACAATTATTTGGATAAATTCCTGGATCCTCTGGGAAGATAAGGCCTTCTCTCTCTCCCTCCCTTTCTCTCTCTCTCTCTCTCTCTCTTTTCTGCTCCTTACTGTCTGTCTAGAGAACTGAAAATTTGTGCAAGGCGCTCTGAAGGAATGGGTGGATTGGATGACAAGTGCTTGACCATAATAAAAAGGAGGCAGGCAAGCATATTATTTCTCAGGTTATTATCTTGGGAAGTAAACACACCCCTTTCCTCACAATGCACTTGAGCAACCCATGGAAACCTTGGACTCCCACCTGCATCAAGTTGCACATAGTGACCATGACTTGTGAAAGGTTTCCATTAAGTATGTTCTTAGGTAGAGTAGCAGGAGTTCATCTAGCTGGCGCTGGCTTGAGGTGCATCTCCAGGCAGGCAAACTGTGCTTCCAGTGAACTTTTAGGGAGAAACACTTATTTACTATCTTATGCTTTTGCATAACTGGGTACTGGGTATACATGTGCTTAAAATCAGTTGCATCATGGAAGAGATATATGCAGTAGAGAAAAACATATAATTCAAATCTGTCAATCAAACCAGAACATTATCTAAACTGCACCTCTAGCAACTGACCCCTACTTCTTGTGGACTCCTTGCACAGAAGCCTTGGGCTTTAACCATAGACCCTTGAGTACTTTACACTTGTATGGCCCACTGTGGTGGTTTGAATAGATGGCCCCCAATCTATTCAGTTTTTTATTAGTTTGTAGTTTACATCTGCAGTCACCTGGCTGGAGGCATGTCACTGGGTGGATCTTAAGGTGTGGTGCTGGGTTTCAAATTTCAATCTAAAGATATGCAAAGTGTGCCTAGCTGGAGTTCCTAAAGTGTGTGTGCTGTGTGGCTTTTGGTTTTTGGCTTGTGTTTTTTTTTTTTTTTTTTTTCTCTCTCTCTCTCCCTTTCTCTCTCTCTGCTTGGTCCTTTGAAAGCAGGCCAGCTTCTTCTGCCATTATGGAACTTCCCCGGATCTGTAAGCTTCAACAAATATCCCTTACTCCATAAATGTGCCTGGTCTGAAAGTTCATCTCAGTGAAACTGAAGCTGTCTACTACACCCAATGACCCTCTTGGCAGTGCATTTCACATCTTAACTACCTGCTTTGTTCTTCACTATTTCTGTATGCCTTTCTGCAATTCTCTGAGTAAGATTTCAAGAAATGGGACCCATCAGGGACCACCAATAGCAAAAACGCAGCAGGGGCACAGTTTGTATCAGTCTTTCTTCAACTTCTATCTCAGTTCTACCCCACCTTAGTTTATGGAGGAGATGCTATTTGCCAAGCCCTACTGCTTTCAAACTAAGTGAGTGTGCTAGGACATATGAAAGCATTGCTCTACTAATCTAGCTTTTTTGATGTAAACATATATTTTCATAGTGTATATACAGTCATGTTGGCACCATTGTTAGCCTCCTCCCTGTCCTCCCCCCTCCACAGGAACCCTTCTCATTGAGGAATGAGGGTCGTTCATTGTGAGGTTAGCCATCAGTTATGGGTAAGAAGCAATGTCTCTGTGCATAATGACCCAACATGCTTATTTATCCTAAAGATGCAGGCCCAGGAACCTTGTCACTCTGGTATCTTATCATCAACTACTACCCTTCCTGGCACTGAAAGGACACTCTGTACTTATTCAACAAGTATTGCCTAAGTGTGTCCTCTTCACCTAAAGAGCACACATTTCATCAATAGGGCATATTGATCCATGATGAGGTACTGTCCATCCTAGAACAGTAGAAAGCTTGGGAATCAGGGAAAGTCAGGGTCGAATCCTGCCTCCAACATCACTTTGTTTCAGATTTCTCTAAAGATGACCATTTAAACCTTGGTAGCAATGTTGCTTTTATAGCAGATGCAATCAACCCACTAAATTCCCTGATATCTCAAAGCCAGGTATACTTGTTTTGAGGTTATATCAGGTTATTTTTTTTAATATTCTTCCTTTTTCTTTCTTTATTTCTTCTTCCTTTATGAGAGAGAGACAGAGAGCGAGGGAGAGAGAAAAATGGAAAAGCAGATGTAAATGAGAATGGCCAGGTCAGAGACTCTTGCCACTGCAAACTTCAGTTGCATGTGCCACTTTCTGCATCTGGCTTTATGTGGGTTTTCGGAAATCAAACCTGGGTCAGAAGGATTTGCAAGTAAGTGCCTTTAACTGTTGAGTCATATCTCCTGCCCTTTACCAGGTTCTATATGTAAACAAGAAGCAAGTAACTTAAGGCCTTACCTGGCAATGCATCTATGACCAAACACTTGTCTTACATTACCCATCATATATCAAGACTGAGACATCCCTGGGGTGGGGATGACTTTTAAAATGTCAATGCTCTTTCATGATCCCTTTAGCATCTCCGTGGTGCTAGGTCTAGCTGGACACAAAGCTGAGAAAATGAGCTATTCTAGAGAGAGATAACTTGGCAAGTAACTCATAAGGTGAACATGAATTGATTTCTATTCCTCAGTTAGAGTGAAAGAATGTGTGACTTCTGGACCCTGGTGGACACAGGCTACTGGTGAACAATAAATTCCCTAATACATGGAAACATATGTTACCATGTAGAAGCCTTGATTCTCAGATTCACATTCTATTCACACCAAGGTCACAGTCATGGTCCTCCTTCCTATTCAGACACTCAAGGAAACTTGGTAGAAACAGAAATAATCAATCTCCTCCTTTTCTATTTACATAGCCAAAGACAGAGCCAGCACTTTGCTACTATGTGCTTGCTATCCATAAGAACAAGGCCTGAGTCCCACACCTTCATAGTGATTGGTGCCTCATTAATGCTCATGGTCAAGAGTGCTGGCCCTGGAGACAAGAGACATGACAGTAGACTGTGTGACTGTGAGTAAATTATTTACTCTTTTGGAGCTCCCAATTTTTCATCTGTAAACAGTGTAGTAGATAGAATTACCTACTTCAAAACCATGTGTAGACTGAATCAGCAAGTATCCCAAGGATCTGGATCAAAATAAATGCTCAACAAATACTAATCAATTGCAAGAATTAGTACAATTGTAGTTGGGTTATGAAGAAGCCATGTATATTACATGATCATAGCTCCAAATTTCTTTGAACATTGCTATGCAGAGAAAAATTTTCTATCATCTGTATATCATCGGTCAATCACCTACTTATCTATTTATCTATCTATCATCTATATTAAAAAGATTAAGAGTGATATGGCTTAGAGTTTAAAAGCACTTTCTGTGTAAACATGAGGGTTTGAGTAGGCCAGAGACTGCTCAAGTTTGATCTCCAGGACCCACATAAGCAGCTGGGTGTAGACATGCATGTCTATAACCACAGTCTCACAGAGGAACAGAGATGGGAGAATTTTTGGAATGTATGAAAAATGGAAAACTCCGATTGTAAGAGAAACTGACTTAAATAAGAACAGGTGGAAGAGTGATGGAGCAAGGTATCTGATATGTCTCTCCAGTCACTGCAAGTGAGCACACATTCACACACAAGCAAAAATTTCCAAGAAACTAAAGAAGACTTAGATCCATTTGAAGTCTCAGAACAAGAATCCATCTAATCAAATCCCAGTGACAAGGGCCTCCTAATGGCACTGAAACAACTATTGTGTGTATGTATATGTGTGTGTGTGTGTGTATGTGTACAAAATTTAGAGTTACAATATGGACTGACTTATGTGATGGTTATGAAGCTATCTATAAACATGACTATCACAGGCAATGCAAATTTCAGTACAAGATTAAAATTCAGAGAAGAATAAATGCCAAGAGTATAAATCCAAATCCAAGGGCACAAGATTGAAGTCATAGCTCAATCATGCAGGTTGAAAATGCCAGTTTAAATTTCTTCTGCTTTTTGTTTCATCCAGAACAGAAAGTATGAAAGACCTCCTTTAAAGAGTGCATGACTAAAGTGCTAAGGTCATCTAGTCATGTCTTCAGGATTACACTGAGAAACAATGCTGAGCCCAGTACCTTCATGCCCCATGGCTCAGTCAAGGTGGTACACAAAAGGCAACCAGGAGGAACATTTTGAAACAGTGTTTTAATAACTTGTCCAGACTGGCCTTGAACTCATTCTATAGCCAAAGCTGAATTCAAAATCTTCCTATCTCATCTTCCTACAATGAAATAAAGTCTTTCACATACCCAACTGCTTTGTTCACACACAATACTAAAGATTATACCTAATGGAGAATATGAGAGTACCAGTGACTTCCAAAGGCAAGCCTACCTCATGGTACACATACAAACCTGACACCTAGGCCATGTGGTGGTATAAATAAAGTGTTCCACACAAACGTATGTATTTTGAATTCTTGCTCTCAGCTGGTGGCAATTTGGGAGATGGAGCCTTGTTGGAGGAAGTATGTTGCTGGGAGGGGAACTTGAGGTCTATTAGCACCTAGCTTGCCAGTGTTAGTCACCCATTCTCCTACTGCTGTTTTCCACCTACTGTGGCAAGGAGTTGATATAAGTCTAGCCTCTGCTCTACCATATTGTTCTTGCCATAGGGATGCTTCACCTTGAAACTGTAAGCCAATATAAATACTTTCTTTGCATCATCTCCTTTTGGCTAGTGCTTTGTACCAGCAAGGAGAAGGTAACTACAACTGAAAATTGGTAACAGTGGAATGGAATTGTTGCTTTGGTCTTTTGGAACTGACTTGTGGGAGGAATATGGAAGGTTTTAAAACCATGGTCAAAGAGATACCTTGCAGTGATACAGGCAGAGTTTGATGGATCATTCTGTATTAAGTTGAAAGGCCTAAATGCAGAAAGAACTATGCACTGTACAGGTTTGGCTTATGAGGGAAAGAAAGATTTGTCTGGACTGGGCTAGAGGAAGTTTGTGTGAGTGGCTTACTGTATTCTTCTTGTGTCCTGAGAACCTGTGTAGGGTTGCATTACATAGAAATGGACTGGTGTAAGTGGACGAATATGGCCTAGAATGAAATGCAAGTTTCAAGCTGGAGACAGCACTTGCTCAACTGCAATTTTTTGAGAAATTGCCACTATTGAGATTGGAATAGCTGTTATACTTCAGGACAGCACAAATAATGCTGACTCTTTTGAAAGAAGGGGGTCATAATGCTGAAGTATCTTTCTTTCTCTTCATGGCTATTTTTGTTTCTTTGTTTTTAAAATATTTAATTAATTTATGTATTTAAGGTAAGGGGCAGATAGGAAGATAATGTGCACACCAGGGCCTCTATCCACTGCAAAAGAACTCTAGACGTTTGCCACCTTGTACATCTGGCTTACATGTGTACTGGTGAATCAAACTTGGATCCTTAGGCTTTGCAGGCAAGCACCTTAACAGCTAAGTCATCTTTCCAGCCCCAAGGTCAGTTTTATTCTCCCCCAAGACTGACAACTTGGTAGCCCATCTGGTACTATGTGAGTATAACCAACTCAAGAAAGAAAGGGTCACTGGATGTGCAATGTGGTTTTGTTGGAGATGGCCACTGGGTGATGTGAAGCAGGGTTGTTGGAGTCCCTTCATGGATGCCTGGTGGTGCCATGAGGTGAATTGTGGGTTTCAGTGATGTATAACACGGAAGAAAAACAAGGAATCTATGTAAGGATATAATCTTTACTCTCACTGTATTATTGTCAGGATCTGCCAGCAAAATTCTGCAGTCACCCAACTTCTTCTTACTGTGTGCCTCAGACAAGAAATTTCACAGCTCTCTGGAAAGATTTTATGGGGAATTTACCAACTCTTAAAGACTTTTCCATTAGCCAATCAATAGGTAAGCTGTCTTTATGCTCCCAAACTCCCTCCCAACCCAAAGTATGTAACACCTTCTTCCCTTCAAGCAACCCAGGCTTTGAAGTGGTAGTCCACTGGGTGTGGCTTCAGCCTGATTAAAAGCCTGCTTCCTGACTATTCCCAGTGTCTTTTCTTTTCTTTTCTGCAACTGCAGTAGAGACCCTAGGACTGGGGAATGGTTGCCAAGGCCAGCTGCCCACTCAAGGATAAATTGTTCTCTAGGGTGTAGGCAGCCCAACTGGAGAGGCAAAATTGGAACTCCAGAGACTTCATCACTGCTTACAGATGTGATATTGGAGCTACAGAATTTGATGTTTTCCCCATTGGTTTTAGATCTTGCATTGGTTCAATATTTCCTTGTAATGCTATCCCTTGCAGTATGAATGTCTACTCTATGCCATTATGTGCTTTTGGTTTTACAGCCCACAGTTAAGAGATCTTGGACTATGGGGAGGTTTGAACAGTACGAGGATTGATAAGAACAATAGGGACTTTTAAAATTGGAGTGAATGCATTACATTTTACATCATGGATGCCCATCAGTTTATGGAGACCAGGGGCAGAATGTGATTGGTGGCTTATGTCAGGTTCCCACATAAACACATATGCTCTGAATGCTTGCTCCCCAACTGGTGGCAATTTGGGAGGTGGAAACTTGCTGGATCTGTGTTGCTGGGGTATATCTTGAGTGTCATGAGCCCTTAGCTTGCTAGTGTTAGTCTGCTCACTATCATTCTGGTCTTATCCACTTGCTTTGGCAGAAGCGATGCCCAGTTTCTGTCCAACCATCTTTTCCCTGCCATAGTGCAGCTTCTCCTTGAGACTGTAAGCCAAAATCCTTCCATCATCTGCTCTTGGCTGGGTGCTTTGTGCCAGCAAGCAGAAGGTAACTATAACAGGCCATGCTTTTGTCTCAATTCAAACATGGTGATCTTGGGGAGGCAATAAACATCACAAAGATAGCTAGATCTTCCATATCTAGAAGCATCCCTCTTTCTCTACAGACAGCTTGTGTGACTGCACTGAGACTTCAACTAGGGCTTGTCTGTGACTCTCCACTTACTCAAGGCATGCATATAAGACATGTCGGATTAAGAATCAGGATATCCAATAAATTAATTTTATTCTTATGAAAAGGTTAAATCTCCATAATAAAATAAAAACATTGTGTGAGGAATACAACTGATGCAGCCTTGGGCCTCCACATGTGTACACGTATGTACATGTACATATGTGTTCCCACACATAGGTGAACATACTTGCACACATACCAGACACATATACACACAAAAAATGTCATTCTCAACTGGGGTTTACAAATAACTACTGTTTTTCAGTATTTATGAAGAAATAGTTTTGCAGTACCAAAATAATTTACAGTTTAAGGAATAGTCTTCATAAGTCACCAACAATTTACACAAGAAAAAATTAACTCCCCTTAAGTTTCTTAAAGCAGAGAAGAAAACTTCAAGAGTTTTCACCTGCACTGAAGTTCTTAAGATTGAGTCAAATTTAAATTCAACCTCTATGTAAGCAGCAAGTGAAATATGAGGAAACTCAGAAGTCAGTGTACAGTGTTTTCCTCTAAAATAAAAGCACATATAGAGCCTATGGGAGTTTTTAACAAGTTAAAGAGGAAGGTTATTTCTGAATTCTCAGCTGTGCTCTACGACAGCTAATTTCTGAGGTTTCTGCTACAAAGGGAATATGAAGAAGTGTGTTCAAAAACTGGGAAGAAATATAAAGTATCATGATTCAAACAAATGCTTGGAAAGAACTTGAAAGAATTGTGATCTGTGGCTAGTGAATGTAAGATATAAACTGTGCTAACCACAATGGAGTGGCCTGGGAGGGAATGCTGATGGCAAGGTAGAAATGTGTTGATACTTAAATTGATGTCATGTGAAACTTTGGTACCATTTAATTTCAAATCCTTATTTATGTTGATTTCTTCTTGGGTTTACTTAAATTAGGTTTCTCTAGGTAGTCCATGTTGGTCTTGAACATACCATTCTCCTGCCTCAGCATCCCAAGTACTGGGATAACAGGGGCATAACACCATGACTAACTCCTATTTTATTTATTTTATTTATTTTGATGTGCATTAAGTTAATTAAGGAGGTTGACACATATTACTCAGTGTGATTATGATTTCTAAATTAACATAAAGTATATTGTTAAGTTTAAAAAGTTAGTTTACTTAAAAGTAAAACTGTAATTCATCCACAGAAATGGATTAAAGGTGGCTGTGGTGTGAAGCTCCAGGTTGGGAAATACTCTCCTGACCAGGAAGGGGCTCAGGCTGTAGTGACTACTGCTTAAGATGGAGGGACAGTTACATCACATCAGGCAGAGAGAAGCAGTGTCAGTGGCTACAGCTCCATTCTGACCCAGAAGAATCTTTGTCACTTGCTAAGGCCTTAATGTGGTCATCCCAACCCAGCTATTGGACTCTCAGAACATACCAGGAATGAGATGTATACACAAAACCCAACAATGGTGCTGAGTACAAACACCAAGAGGAATCTGGTAAGAGATAAATGTACACATGCCATCCATGGAGCATTCCACTGAGTGCAGACACCCAGAGGAGCCCAAACCACCTTTTCATAAGAATGTATCATTCAAGCCCTCCATGTCTTACAAAGAATAGAACATCATTCATGAAGTGTTTCAAAGTCCTATGAAGGGCAGGCTGCATCACTAACCCAGTTGCTACATTAGCCTTCTCTACATGGCAGTTTGAAAACCAACATGTATATATAGAATTGTTACCATGCAGAAAACTGCCACTGATGGCACTGTTGGCTTTCATTGTACCCTGACCTGAGATCACCCTGAAGGGTGGCTGTACTATCTTCCCAGAGCACTTCCTGCACCAGGACCATTTCTCATAGACTCCATATGACCTACCTTCCTGCCCCCTTCATCCCCATAACATCCTGTAAGTCCCCACGGACACGTATCACACAGCACAGCCAGTATGATCTTTTAATTTACTATATCTTTTCTATAAAAATGGCTATAGAACTTTTGGGTAAATTACTATCTGCTTATCTAAATATAATAATATTTAGGTTTCAAAGCATGCCAGCACAGACATATAGACCAATTAACAAAAGAAGGAGAAAGAAGAGCCAATTACAGGTATGGGAACTTAATACCAGACTGTTCCTCCTGAAATTTAGTCCTGTCACCCTTCCAGATACATATGTTCTCTGAGCCAAACATCTGAATCTAGAAATTTTATAAAGTTAACAATTGTGTTTTCTTTTTCTTTCCTTGAGTGTCCCTTCCTCCTCTCCAAATTATTCTTATAACAACACCCAGTTTTACCCTACATATTTCCTCAAGCTTTAGTTACAAATACTGTATGGTCTATATTATTTCAAACATTTAAAAACACTGGGTTACAAGATCCATGCAGGCATGCCTGATATACTTGTGTTCTACAGTGAATCCCTCAAGCCCTAGAGTTGTGACTAACACTTGAGAAGGTCATGGTAGAGGTTATATGCATGGCTCTGAAACTGTATTGTTTAGGCCGGCATCTAGGCTGAGCCTGTGCTTTGCCAAGCCTTATGATTGACTGCCAGAAGAGAAAAACAGATCAAACAAGCTAAGCCAGTATATTAAAAAGTCATCTGAGATAGAAGATCAGGAAAAGAGAACAAGAGCTGACGAGAAGGGGAGAAAGACAGCAGAAAACATGAAGGTAAAACTGAGGCTAAGCAGGGTGGGTAGGGGACATAAGGGGGAATAAGGAAAAGGAGAAGAGGGGATGGGACACAAAAATTATTTAAAACCATCATAATGCAACCTAATTCCTTATATGCTAATACAAAATAACTTTTAAATCCTTTTGTTTGACCATAAGCAGGAGTTTAGAAAAATATGAATGTAGGCTTTAGTACAAACACCAACATCAAAATGGCATATGTACAACTGCCTTGCCCATTTCTTTAGAGTAGAAAGAATGAAGGAACCACATGCAAATGTGGTTCAGACATGATGTGTTTTCCCTGAGGCTCATGTGCTAAAGGCTGGTGGTACTACTGAGAGGTGATTGGATCATTAGGGTGCTGAATTCTCTAACAAATTAATCCATTGGGGAAATTCATACAGGTAAGACTTGGAGCAAATAGGTCACTGGGAGCATGCATTTGAAAGGTATATAGAATTTAGATGTCCCAGGAGAGACAGTGAGGGTAGAGAAGTGCTCATGCACTGTTACTTGTGTACCCTCTACTTGAACCATTGGTGACAAGTGTAATCCTCTTCTATCTGTGTGCTTAGTTTTCTTCCTTGGAGATAGAATGATTATGCTGTTCCTCATAAAGGCTTGGTATGGATATTAAAGAAATCACATTTTGTAGTGTGCTGTTAGCAGTAAGTAAGGTAAACTGTTGTTATGACCAATACTATCAATATTAGCTTAAGAAATTAAATGGTTATTGAGTAGGTCCAAGAGGGACTTCTCTAGATGCTGTCTATTTGTATGTGCTTCTTCAGACAAAAAGCCATGACCACTAAGCTCATAGGCACCTAGTCAGCACAGCTTATGTAGGACAGAGTTTCAGTCACCTGTTCTCATGACATTCTATAAAAAAGTGACTGTATTTATAATTCTTATCATGTGAAGCCCAGTAACTAAGTATGTCCCACCTTCCATTTTCCAAATAATCATGCATTCTGTCATCTTAAATTGAAGAAGATGGAATTGAGAGTGTCCAGATTGCAGATTTTCATATTGCTTAAAATATATAAAACACTATGTGCCCAGAGCAGATCCAAATGCCTTCTCATGAGTACTATTTTGACATCCTTAAGATACAATGGATTTACCTTGTTGAGTACTGGATATATTTGGATTACGTTGATGAGGTAAAATACTATCATTCTCTAATATTACAGATATTTTGTTTTTCATTGATTCTAATCATCCAATGAATAACTCCTTGTCAGCAATAATTTTAGAATGAGTATTGGACAATGAGGGCAATCATCTAGGAAGGCAGTCAGTGACATTGGGTCATGAGTGAAAGCCTTTCACTCACCCAGTGATCCCTGAGAAAATCCTGCTTTGCAGATTCACTTCAGAGTGACAGAAAAATTTGGTTAATGGTGTTCCCTCTAAGGGCCTGGTGAAGGTTCAACCATATAGTCTGCCATTTAGGATGTAGAATATTATGGTACCATTTCAGTTTGGGTCTACTTTTGTGTCTCCCACCCTCTCCCTTGCCCTCCCCTCCTACTCCACCCACCCTATTGTTAGTCCTCAGGATGCTTGCTGGTTATGTCAACATCTTGGGTAGATTCAGGTTAGGTGCTATAGATGAGTGATACTATGCAGTGATTATCTTTCTGTGATTGGGTAAGTTCACTGAGAATGATCTGTTCCAGGTTCAACCATTTTTCCTCAATTTTCATTGAGGAAATTTCACCTGAGCCACAAGAAAGTGGAGAGGTATGATGAAGACCTAACAGTGGTACCAACTTGACTGTATTCACTGAGTACAAAACTAATTAATAAAAGAAAATTTGGTTAATGGGTCACTTGGGGTGATGGTAAGTGGGACCATTCTCATTTCCACCCCTTGATTCCTAGACCTGTGAATCCAGGCTACAGAAGAAACAGCACCATATATAGGACATTGATTCAGAGCATATACAGCCTGCTGAGGGACACTCCCCCATCCTTCCAAGCTATTGCCACCTAGTTGGTGCTATAGCTCTTTCTTTAAAAGGCCATTCCACCATTCTACCAAGCCAGCTATGGAGGGGCCCCTGGTGAAACCAGTGAATTCCATGATCATGACAACAGTGTTGCACTTCTTTGGCTGTGAAGTGGGTTCCTTGGTCATAGTCAATGCTGTTTGGAATGCCATGATGGTGGATAAGGCATTCTGTAAGCCCATGGATGGTAGTTTTGGCAAAAGCATTACATGCAGGAAAAGCAAATGCATTCCCAGAATAAGTGTCTGTTCTAGTAAGGACAAAAAACTGTCCTTTCTATGATAAAAGAGGTCCAATGTAGTCAACCTGCCACGAAGTTGCTGGCTAGTCACTCCAAGGAATGCTACCATATGGGAGCTCTGAGTAAGTCTCTGCTGCCAGCAAATTTGGCAGTCGGCAGCAGCCATAGGCAGGTCAGCCTTAGTTATTGGGAGTCCATGTTGTTGGGAACATGCATAACCTGCATCCCTGCAACCATGGCCACTTTGTTCATGGGCCCATTGAGCACTGGCTGGGGTGCCTGAGTAAAGAGGTTGACCGCTATCCACAGAACAGGTCAGCTTATGTACTTGATTACTAAAGTCATCCTCTGATGAGGTCACCTTCTAATGAACATTAACATGGGACACAAGTATTTTTATATCCTTTGCCTATTCAAAGAGCTCTATCCACATACATCTTTCCCCAAATCTCCTCACCAAATTCCCAAATGTACTCTTTCCAAGTCCCAGGCCATCCAGCCATACCATTGGCCACAGCCCATGAATCAGTGTATAACTGCACATCTGGCCATTTTTCTCCCAAGCAAAATGCACAACCATGTGCACTGCCTGTAGTTCTGCCCATTGTGAAGACTTCCCTTCACTAAAGTCTTTCAGAGTTGTCCCATAAAAGGACTATAATGCTGCAGATGTCCACTTCTGGGAGTTGCCTGCATAATGTGCTGAACCATCTGTAAACCATGTCCTAGTCATCTCCTCTTCAGCCAATTGATCATAGGGCACACCCTATGATGCCATAGGTGCATGCTTGGGGACATAAGGCATTGTAACAGAAGTATCAACCATAGGCTTTTGGGCAACTTCTTCATGTAACCTGGTTGTACCTTCATGGCCTGCCCAAGCCTGATCACAGATAAAACACTTCCACTTAATGATGCCAACTTTATGGCCTGGTGGGTCAGATAACACTCAGCTCATAATGGGTAGCTCAGGTTGTATAGTCAAGCATTCAGTTTCTACTAAGGCCCAATAGCAGGCCAAGAGCTGTCTCTCAAAGGGAGAATAATTGTCAGCAGATGATGGCAAGGCCTTGCTCCAGAAACCCAAGGGCCTCCATTGTGATTCATCTATGGGGGCCTACCAAAGGCTCCAAAGGGCATCCCTATCCACCATTGACATGTCAAGTACCATTGGATCTGCTGGATCTTATGGCCCAAGTGGCAGAACAGTCTGCACAACAGGCTGGACATATTGAAGAGCCTTCTCTTGTTCTGGGCTCCACTGAAAACTAGTAGCCTTCTGAGTCACTTGGTATATAGGATTGAGTCACACACCCAAGTGAGGAATGTGCTGTCTCCAAAATCCAAATAGGCCCGCTGGACATTGTGCTCCTTTCTTAGTTATAGAAGGGGTCAGGTGCAACAACTTATCCTTTACCTTAGAAGGAATATCCCTGTATGCCCCACACAACTGAACTACTAGAAAGTTCACTGAGGTGTAATGTCCTTTAATTTTGGATGGATTTATTTCCCATTGCCTACTATGAATATGCTGTACCAGCAACTCCAGAGTGGCTGCCACCTCCTGCTCATTTGATCCAATCAGTATAATGTCATCAATATAATGGACCAATGTGACACCTTGTGGAAGGGACAGGTGATGAAGATCGCTGTGAACTAAGCTATGACACAGGGCTGGAGAGTTAATATAACCTTGAGGTAAAACAGTAAAGCTGTACTGCTGACCTCTCCAGCTGAAGGAAAATTGCTTCTAGTTGTCCTTATGGACAGGTATGGAGAAGGAGGCATTCACCAGATCAATAGCTGCATGCCAGGTACCAGGAGATATTTTAATCCACTCAAGTAAAGAACCCACATCTGGTAGAGCAGCTGCAATTGCAGTAACCACCAGACTAAGTTTCTGATAATCCACTGTCATTCTCCAAGATCTGTCTCTCTTTGGAACAGGCCAAACAGGAGAGTTAAAGGGACAGATGGTGGGAACCACCACCCCTGCATCCTTCAAGACCTTTATAGTGGCATTGATTTCTGCAATCTCTCCAGTGATATGATACTGTTTTTGGTTCACTGTTTTCTCTAGGGAAGGGAGCTCCAATGGCTTCCATTTGGCCTTTCCAACCATAATATCCCTCACCCCACAAGTCAGCAAACCAATGTGGGGGTTCTGCCAACTCCTAAGTATATCTATTCCAATTATGCATTCTGGGACGGGGAAATAACCACAAGATGTGTATGAGGATCCACTAGACCCACCGTCAGTCTAAGATTTGCCAAAACTCCATTGATCACTTGAACTTTGTAAGCACCTACTTTAACTGGAGGGCCACGGTGCTATTTGGGTTCTCCTGTAATCAATGTCAATTCAGAACCAGTGTCCAGTAAGCCCTGAAAGGTCTGATTATTTCCTTTTCCCCAGTGTACAGTGACCCTAGCAAAAGACCGCAGGTCCCTCTGAGGAATGATAGGACTAAACTTAATACTGAAGCTTTTGGGGATTGTGGGTGGGTCCTTCCTCAAGGAGAACTGGCCACCACTTCAGTCAAGGGGCTCAGGATCTGTAAACTGGCTCAAATCTGGAAATTGGTTAAGAGGCCTTGATTCTCTGTTGCTATAATTCAAAGTGGCCTTTTGTTCCTTTGCTCTGGAACTTTTCTGCTTATACAGATCAAACAGGAACTTGGTAGGCTTTTAATATATTTTACTTCTTGGAACACCATGATTAATCAGCCAGTACCAAAGATCTACGTGAGTTATATTATGAGCATTACTTTGCCTATGCTGTCCATTACCATAAACATGCTCACCTCACCTTTGGTGATTCAGTGCTGCCACTTGGCCTTTGTTACTCTGAGATCCAGTTAGACCCATTGCATCTAAGTCACCTAGTGCAGCAATTGTGACTCCCATTGTGATGTCTTTTTTACATAAAGGTCAATGTTGGGCACTTTAAGTATGCAGGCGCTCACCTCACAAGTCTATTTCTTATAGTCGTAGTAAAGGGCACATCTTCTGGACACTCCCATTGTGGGGGAAAATATGAGTTTACATGGAAAACACTCAAGCATTCCAAGCTCTCTAACCTTTTAATCCCTTCATCAACATTAAGCCAAAGGATATGAGGCAGCTCAAGCTCATTCACAGTAGGCCATCCAAACTTCAGCCAACCAATCAAATATACTCTTGGCATCTCTTGCAACTGCATGAGCTGCAGTGTAATCTGAAATCTTTGCTCAATGTGTCCATTTCAATACATGGACTGATCTAATCTTATATTCTAATCTTATATTCCTTCCGCCATTATCCCACACCCTTTAAATCCACTACCACAGATATTCCCCACACTTCCACCTGTACAAGTGAGAAAGATCCTGAAGTTCTTTAGGGGTGTACCTTACCTCCTCTTGAGTCATAGTTTCTATCTGACCATTAAGGTCATATTTAGCCTTATGCCTTTTTATAGGCCTAAGGGCAAAGATGGGTGGGCACTGAGGAGTATCAGCACCTCCTGCAGGGAGGGTTATTGCTGGTTCCTCAGACAAAGAAGGAGTGTGTAGCAGACAACTTCAGGTTCTCTGAGATGAAATTCTAGACCAGGCACAGTTATGGAGGAAGGGATATTTATTGAAGCTTACAGATCGAGGGGAAGTTCCATGATGGCAGAAGAAGCTGGACTGCTTTCACAGGACCAAACAGACAGAGAGAAGCACAAGCCAAAAGCCACACAGCACAGCACACTTCAGAAACTCCAGCTAGGCATATTTTGCATAGCTTTAGATTGAAATCTAAAACCCACCACCACAGTTTAAGATCTGCCCAGTGATACTGCCTCCATACAGGTGGCTGCAAATGCAAGCTAATAAAAAACTGAATATTTGGGGGCCATCTATTCAAACCACCACAGAGAGATTTCCTCAGGCAAGGGCAGAGAGGGCAATAACTCAAGGTGTAGAGTTGGGGATTCAACTGCCCCTAAACAAGGGGAGGTCACATTCTCATGCAAAACAACTTCCTCAGAATCTGAGAGCTCAGTGCCCCCCATAGTCTTCAGAATCTTCCCACACATCCCCATCCCAAGTCATATAATCCCACTCTTTTCCAATAAGAGCCCTCCCTTTAACTCCTGATAGCCTGTGAGGTTAGGACTTGAGCTTACACTGCAAATTAGCCAATTTTACAATGAAAGCTTGGGTTTGGTTTTCTACAATTTGAGCCCTGATATTGCTAGAGAGGAGACTCTTCCAGGCCACCCTTAGACATCTTAAAATTGGAAATTTCCTTTCTGAGCTTCTGCTTTTCTATTAATAGTTTATCTAGCGATGCTAGGAAACATCCAACATCATCATTTGCCTTACTTTTCCACAAATATTAAAATGTTTCAGATACAGAGTCACTAAATTCCTTGCCCTTCATAAGATATGACTCAGAATCACCAAACAAATCTATCTCATTCTTCCTTAAATAGTTCACACCATGGTTTATTAGTTCCCTCCTTATTACCACTAGAGCCCTTAGTGGCACTGAAGCTGGAAAGCCAACTCCAGAGAGCACCAAGCCCACTAGGGAAATCCAACTGTAATGTTCAGGAGTGACCAAGACCATGGAGACCACTATGAAGCAAAGTTGGAAGTTTTTTATTTCAGAAAAAACAAAAGCTGCCGGGATTGACTCTCAGGAATGTAGTGAGATTACGTAGAGTGCAATATAAAGAGTTCTTCAATTGGGGGAAGGTGAGAAAAGAGAGGAACTCCTTTGTTCTTTACATTAGCCATAGGGTGTGAGAGCAGAAGTGACTAGGTAGGAGATAGGGGGCAAGAAACCTAGGCCTGGGGCATTGTTAGGCAAAGAATGGATAATGGCTGGGCAGTTCCTTGAGGAATGTGGATGACCCACTTCCTTGTGTCTCTGTTGCCCTCCTGCTGTCCTCAGGGAATCCATTTTGTCCTGACCTAACGCCAACCTTACACTTTTTTTTTTTTTTCTCTAGAACCACTCCTGGTACCACAATCTGTATTAGTCAGGGTTCTCTAGAGGAACAGAACCAATAGAATGAAGTATATCAAAAGGGAATTTATTGGACTAACTTAAGGCAGTCCAACAATAGCAGGTTCTGTGCCTGAGAATCAAGAAACCTGGTAGCTGCTCAGTCCACGAGGCTGTATGCCTCAGCAGTCCCAATCTGACACTGAAGGGCTAGAGTTGTCCTGGAGAGATGCTGCTCTTCAGTCCACACTGGTCTTCAGTCCACACTGGAAAGCAGCAAGCAGAGAGCAAAAAGCACCACCAGCAGCCAGGTGGGAGGAAGGGATACTTTTCTTCCCAGAGCTTCCTTAGATAAAGCCTCCCCCTCTTGGAGGGGCTGCCTTCTCCAGGGAAAGGGCTCACCCTGGGGGAAGGATTCCTCCTTTAGCTAATCCTTCCTGGAAGCAACCTCAGAGACCCACTTATGAGGAATGTCTGTGGATTCCTAAACAGATTAATTTGACACAAACTTATCCATTGCACCATACATCTTTAATAGTCATACTGTCATTTCCACTCAAGTACCATTCAAATATATATGTGAGAAAGAGCCAGATAGAAAGAGAATGGGCATGCTGGGGCCAACAGCCTCTGTGAAAGAACTCTAGACACATGGGGTACCTTGTGCATCTGGCTTATGTGGGTCCTGGGGAATTGAACCAGGATCATGTAGCTTTATAGGTAAGCACTTTAACTGCTATGTCATCTCTCCAGCCCTCAAATACCATTCTTCTGTCTGTATAGGGCTTGTCTATACCATCCACTCAGGTTACTGTTTGGACTCATGACTCAACTTTACTAAGTCCCTCAACAATAGGGATTGGTTCATCTATTTGACTCAAGATGTATTTGCTGTATTAAACCCAAGAACTTTGTCTAGAAATATTCTGGATAAAACATATATCAAATTATCTTCCTAAGGGAAATTTTAAGCTATGAAGACACAGAGTTGGAGATGCTAGAAATCTTTTCTGCAAAAAGCTTTGCAAAAGGAGACTCCCAGTGTGGAGAGATAGAATAATATTTCTGTGAACACTGTCTGGAATACTTCACAGACGAGGGCACAGCCTGTTACCCTTGGAGTGCCAGGTGTGTGAGATAGTTTGCTTAAATTGGTATAAATTGAGTTGTCATACATTTCCAATTAAGAGTAACTTGATAAATAATCTCTATGCACTGGGGAGCCAGAAAACACAGAATTAGAATTTCCCCATTAAAGGTTGTCAGACAGTGGAGAGAAATTACAATAGCTATCACAGTCTACGATTCTAGCTCATGACTTATCAGACAGTTATGGACATGTTGAAGAGATTCTTGCTTTATTGATGAAGAATAACTATCCATGGACTCAAAGTTGTTGCTGTTTTGTGAGACAATGTATGACACAAGACCCCAAATAATCAACCTACTCCCAAGTAACCTATTTGTCCCAAAGCAAGTTGTCAGAATATGTACAGGCATCCTAAAATATTAAGCACCCATAATGTTCACATTTATTTAAAGTTTCAGACATGCAGATAAAGAAAGTAATGCTGTGCATAAAGAATAACTCCTTAGAGATTAGAAACCAGTCCCCAGCTTACTCAGGAGAATAACTCATCAGGGAATAGAAACCAATCCACAGCTGGCACAGGAGAACAATTCCTTAGGAGTTAGAAACCACACTGACATGAGAGTGACAAATGCTCCAAAACCACTGTTCTAGTGTTGGCTTAAATGTTCCAAGAATTAGGTCAAGATGTGGAAGAAAAAAATTAAAGATTCAAGTTAAGCTTTTAGAGGTAGAAACTACACTGTCTGAGACAAAAAGAAAAGGGATTTATAGCATTAGATAACACAGAAGAAAGTGTTAATGAACTAGAAGATACATCAATAAAATTATTCAATATGAAGGACAAGAGAAAACAACTGAAAAACGGTGATGGCAAATGCTGAAAATAAAGAAGTAGAAAGGAAGTAAGGGAAGGAAGAAGAGAATGAAGAAACAGGAAAGGGAAGTACAGGAGTAAAAGGACTCTGGAGAAATGGGGCAAGGATAAGGAAGAGAATGGAGAGGAGATTACTAGAGAACAAGTTCAAATATTCTAACATATTCATAATTTTATTTTCAGAAAGAGAAGAGGAGGTAGAAAAAAGGGAAGATCTAAAAACCCAACAATTGGACTGGAGAGATGGCTTAGCGATTAAGCACTTGCCTGTGAAGCCTATGGACCCTGGTTTGAGGCTCAATTCCCCAGGACCCACATTAGCCAGATGCACAAGTGGGTGCATGCATCTGGAGTTTGTTTACAGAGGCTGGAAGCTCTGGCGCGCCCATTCTCTCTCTCTCTGCCTCCTTCTCTCTGTCGCTGTCAAATAAATAAATAAATAAACAAACAAACAAAAAAATTAAAAACCCAACAATTGAATGACTAATTTTTTTTTTCTTTTCTCCCTTCAGGTTTTTCAATTCAGTCAGAATCTGTCATGCTCACAATAGGCCTGCAACATTGAGTTGACTTCAATGTTTAATCCTAGTACCTCCCTTAACATGAATCCATCAGCATTTCAAATAAAGAAGCTCTACCTGTATGTCCATAACTTGCTAATGGTATGAGAGATGCCCCTTTAGAGACTGACCTGACATGCACTCTGGATTCAGGATAGTTCCTGAAAGTCTCAGGCCCCCCAGCACTGTGTGCACTTTCCATTTATAGTTTCAGCAATAACCAGAGCTAAACAAGCAGGCAAATGGACATTTCAGAAGCAGAAATGTGGTGGCTAGTGGCTGTAATTCACACAAGGAGATGAGGGACGTGTACAGGGGAGAAATTCCAAAACTAAGTAGGTGACGTTCTTATTTTTAGCAAGCAAGGCTGGCTGGTTTCATGTCCTTGGGAAGGAAGGAGGTTGCCAAAGCAGCCCCAGGCTTTTTTTCCCCAGAAACTTTGTAATTTTCCATTGTTTCACCACGTTTTTAAAATCTATGTAATACTTCTGTTTTTTATCTTATCTTATGGGAACTTGTTGACATTTTTGGCATAATGAAAGGATGGAAAATACAGCCTAACCCCCCCCCCAAAGACCCCCCCCCCCAAAGTTAGAAGTTTAGAAATACTATCTCACTCCAAAGGAGCCTTAACTCCAGCCTCCTAAGAAGCCCTAAATACCTCAAATTCCAGACCCGGCTCTCTGCCAGTAGATGGGTAAAAGGTCACATTTCTTGCTGTTCCAGAACCTGCTTTCTGTATGGAACTAGGTGAAAGGGCATAAGATAGGCCCTTGAATACGTGATTATGGCTTAGTAAAATAACAGGAAGTGAGCTGGATAGCCACTTATCTGGCTTCTGTAAACTGCCTGCACCATAAAAGAAAAGATTACACACAGAAACCCCAGATTCAGCTTTAGCCCTAGTGACCTATCTTAACTGCAACTGGTCACCCCCACCCAGGATCCCAAGCAAATGCAGACCTCTGCAGACCTCTGAGGCTATAGGAAGAAGATCATGGTGTGTTACAAATTGATTGGTCCACGGTGCACAGGCTTGAACAATTTGAAATGATTTTCCTAAAAATATAGAGTGTTACAAATGGATTGGTCGGCACTGCGTGGGCTTCTGATGTTATGAAATGATTGGTTCACGATGCGTGGGCTTTGTTGTAACCCTATAAGAGCTGTCCTGATCCTGTCCTCGGGGTCCACAGCCCTCTACTCCTGCGTGGCATATGACTGTGGGCCCCAGTGTGCTGTAATAAAAGTCCTCTTGCTGTTTGCATCAAGACCGTTTCTCGTGAGTGATTGGGGTGTCGCCTTTCCTGAGTCAGAGCGTGGGGGTGTCGTCGCTTCGAGGGTCTTTCAAGTGAAGAAATATGAATGAGACCTTTAATAGTAATGAATGAAACATTAATAAATATATATTGTTACAGAGTTATTATTATCATTGTTATTGTTACTGTCCATAGACTGTCAATCAAAGTAACTACAGTGGCACAACTGCAGTCAGAGTGAGAAAGCCTGAGCTTTGGGTGAATGGATGGAAAATGGTAGATCCTACATAGATCTATGAAGATGGAGGAAGGAGGTTAGAGATGCAGAAACTGAAATAGAGCCAGTAACAATTTCCTGAAGCCAGAGGCTATGTCCACACCTACAAGGAGAACATTATATTCAAAACTAGAGCAGCCTCTTCAAAGATATGCTGCATGCTTACTATCTGCTTACTATTTGTGGTTTCTTCACACTTTATAAAGGTTGTATTCCCTTTAGGAAATGACATTTAGCTTTCACCTCCCTTTGTACACCTGTTAATAAAAGTGCCTCCAGGGAGAGCTATGCCTCATGAGATCTTTTCCCCTTTTATACTGGATGGTCCTGGAAGCAGCAATGTTTTAAGCAGGCAGTTGTCAAACAGAAAACAGGCCAGTCTTTTATTCCTAGAACCAAATTACACCCTGCAGGCACCAGCTTGGCTTTTGCCTGACTGCTTCTCAATTGGAAACACTGAAGGCCCACAGGGACCCTCCAAGGAGAAGCCTACATGGTTGTAAAAAATAATAGACCAGCTTCATGAGTCCCCCTGGGAAGTAGTTCACTTTCTGTCCCATTGGGTTTCCTCCTGCCTGGGCAGCTCATGGTGCTCAGTGATTACCTCTCTTTCTAAGCTCTCCTCCCCAGGGAGAGAACAAGACTTTATAAGCATCATGTGCAAATGTGTGGGGAACCATTGGACACTAGGAAAGCAAAAGTGCCTCCATCTTAAATAATGACTCCATTTTGTAAATAGCTGTCTGTTCTGGAAAATCACAAGATCTGCAGTTGTTTGCTAAACCATGCACCCACAAAGATTGAGGAAGTCGTTGTCTTGTGGCCTTGGGGCTGGGGGCCGGGGCAAAGGTCTGCAGTTGTTTATTAACCCATACACAGGGAAAGAACAATGTAACCCATAAAGTCGTTATCTCTTGGCTTCGGGGCTGGGGCCTTATCCTGTGGAACATCTTGTAGTTTGGGGGCTGGTGAAACAGAACTGTAACAATACCTAAACTGCTGACAAACTCCTCTGTTCTGCTGTATAAAAGGCACCCTGAGAAAAATAAAATTTGGCAGCTTGATCAGACTCCTGTCTTGCTGTTGGTTCCTTGTGTCTCTTGTCCCTTTCATTTCAGGTTCTCTGGGGTCCGTGCTCCCGTTGAAGCCCTGCTGGCCGGGGCAACTGGTGCCCAAACGTGGTGCACGGACCTAGGATCGCCTGAAACACCGTCTGCTACCTGCCCATTGGGATCCCGCACCGAGGCCGCTGCAACCCAAAGAGGGGGTTAGACACTGGCCCGCTGGTGATTGCCACGGAGTCGCCCGCCCGTGAGACAGATCCGTTGGAACACTCGGACGGTGAAGTAAGATAAGATTTTTTCTGTACCATGGGACAAGCATTTTCAAAAGAAGACTCTTTTGTGACTGGGCTGAAACAAGCTCTCAAGGTACGAGGAACTAGGGTTAAAAGAAAAGATTTAAAGATATTTTTAGATTATATTGGTGATCTCTGTCCTTGGTTCCCAAAGGAAGGGACTATAAATGAAAAAACTTGGTTAAGAGTTGGAGATTGTTTATATGATTATTATGAAACCTTTGGCCCCGAGAAGGTCCCTGTTTCTGCCTACTCTTATTGGAATCTTATAAATGATGTTCTTAAGGTCCACAATCATTCTATGGCTGTACAGGCTCTTGTTAATAAAGGAGAGACTGCTCTTAAACGCTCTTCTAGGCCCCCTTCTGCTTGTGCCTCTGTCATTGTTGAAAATGAAACTCAGGAGCGACCTAAGTCTTCTGCCTCTGAAAAGCCTTCCTGCCACCTTTATCCTTCCCTAGTGGATCTTGAAGCTGGTGAAGTTGGTGAAGCTGGTTCCCCCTTCCCCTGTTGCTTGATGTGGGCCCCACCAATAAACCTCCTCTAGTGCCTCCGCCCTATTGCCCGCCACTCTGCACTCCTGTTCTCGACCGCTCCGCTGCCTTACTTCCCTCTGCGCCTGCTGAACCTCTCGCTGACTCTCCCTTCACAGAACTGCGATCTGCCGCATTAGCCTCTGTCTCTGACCTCCGTAGGGCACTTCAGGATAAAAAGCTTCAACTGCAACTTCTCCAGGAACTTGATTCTGTCACAAAAGAACTTGCTGCCTTTTCTAATCCTTTCTCTGACAGCCGTAGGCGCAAAACGAAAGCAAACACACACCCCCACAATACTGGCCTTCTTGCTTTTCCTGTTACTCACACACAGGCTCGCTCTGATTCCGCTTCTGCTCCCTCCCCTGCGTCCAATATGGACTCTGATGAGGAGCCTGCTCCCTCGGCTGCTCCAGCTGAGGGGAGTGTTGCCTCCTCTGACTCTGAAGACGAACCTGTCCCGGCGCCTGTTTCTCAGCCTAAATATAAAAGTCTAAACTTAAAGTTCCTTGAGCGGCTAAAAGCAGCCGTCTCCAATTACGGGCCCACAGCTCCCTTTACTCTCACTCTTCTGGAAAGCTATAGTGACAAATGGCTTATGCCTAATGACTGGTATTGCCTTGCTCGCGCGGCTCTCTCTGGTGGAGATTTTGTTCTATGGCGCACTGAATTTAATGAAAACTGCTCTGACTTTGCTCGCCGTAATTTACAAAAGGTTGTTTCTAAAAATTGGACAAAACAAAAATTGTTGGGGGAACATCCCTACGATTCCAACGAACGGCAAGCACACTACCCCCCTGGACTTTTAGCCCAAATACAACAGGCAGGTCTCACTGCCTGGCAGCGCCTCCCTCTTAAAGGGGCCACCACCGCCTCCTGGCTAATATTAGACAGGGTCCAGAAGAGCCCTACAGTGACTTTATTAGTAGACTTAATGAAACTTCTGAGCACCTTTTTGGTGTTGGGGAGACCAACAGCCCCTTTATCAAACACCTGGCCTTTGAGAATGCTAATCCTGCTTGTCAGTCTATTCTCCGCTCTCACAAGCGGGAGTCCATATCTGATTATATCAAGTTATGTGCAGGCGTGGGCTCCTCTCACGCCATGGGTTTAGCAATTGGAGCTGCTCTCCGTTCTGCTGGTCTCACTCAGGGTACGAAAACATGTTATAAGTGTAAACAACCTGGACATTTCTCTCGTGAATGCACTGCTCCTAAACAGCTTTCTGTTTCTCACCACCCTCACCCCTTAAAAATTCACCCTGTCCCAGGGAAGGCTCCCCGCCGCCCTGAGGTTTTGTCCTTTCCTTTTCAGGACTATGGCTGCCCCTGATTTCGTTGGCCTCTTGCTCCTGACATCTGTGTTGATCACTGCTGGCCATCAATCCATGAATTTCACCTGGACCGTGCTCAGTGAAGTCGGTGATGTGATCTGGACACACTCTACGGTTTCTCAGACCATTCCTTGGCCGACCCTAACTCCAGACCTCTGCAAAATGGCCCTCGGCAGCCCGAACGCTTGGGGACTTGGCACCATTTTTACACAACATACTGCTCCTGAAATTGATCTTCACCACTCTTATGGTGAAGGGGGAGGTTATAATTCAAAAAAAAGGTCCTACTTACAGTCTTTCTCCCTCTATGTCGCCCCCTGGCCTAGGTGCTGAACCTTCGCCCTAGTTTGTGGGTGTGCCCCATATCTCCTCCCTTATTGACACTTATCTAAACTTAAAATGATCTGAGTGACTCCCCTCCTTTAGGAGCTGCATAGGATTCAGACCTGTGCATATTGGCTCACAAATGTGTGAGTACAATATGGGCACCAACATGGGTGCGAGGCATAGCACCGCAAGGGAAGGTCCCTTTTGACCGCTTCTGAATTCCCTGAGAGTCAAACCTGACTTGCATGGAGGTTGGTACCATTCCTTCTGTATTAGCTCTGCCTCCCCTCCCCAAAAGGTACCAAGAGCAACCAAGGTGGGGTACGAAACCCACGGGAGGAGTCAGGTCACTGCTCCCCCAGTTGGTTACAGGCCCACCATGAAATCACGGGACCCTGGGAGTCCTACCAAAATTTACAAAAATTGGCCACCACAGAAAACACCTTCTAAAACTAATAGAAAGGGAGGAGATGTGGGGAACCATTGGACACTAGGAAAGCAAAAGTGCCTCCATCTTAAATAATGACTCCATTTTGTAAATAGCTGTCTGTTCTGGAAAATCACAAGATCTGCAGTTGTTTGCTAAACCATGCACCCATAAAGAATGAGGAAGTCGTTGTCTTGTGGCCTTGGGGCTGGGGGCCGGGGCAAAGGTCTGCAGTTGTTTATTAACCCATACACAGGGAAAGAACAATGTAACCCATAAAGTCGTTATCTCTTGGCTTCGGGGCTGGGGCTTTATCCTGTGGAACATCTTGTAGTTTGGGGGCTGGTGAAACAGAACTGTAACAATACCTAAACTGCTGACAAACTCCTCTGTTCTGCTGTATAAAAGGCACCCTGAGAAAAATAAAATTTGGCAGCTTGATCAGACTCCTGTCTTGCTGTCGGTTCCTTGTGTCTCTTGTCCCTTTCATTTCAGGTTCTCTGGGGTCCGTGCTCCCGTTTAAGCCCCGCTGGCTGGGGCACAAATGGATCTCCTCAACAGCTAAAGGCAAATATTTTTCAGGGGAAGATTTGTTTCTGGGTAAACTTGAGAGGGAGTAGATAGGGTGAACCCCTAAACATAAGAAATGCAGGATGTTCTTCACTTGGTAAAATTCTTATCTCTTACCTAGACCTGCTTTTATACAAGCAACCTGTGCCCCTCCTTGTAGGGAGGTCTTTGATTTAAACATTGTGGTTGGTCACATTCAGCCCACAGAATTTGGCTGGCCTTTTCCTGAGACAGCCCTAGCCCCAACTAATCCGCTGTTCCTCTGGTTCACCTGAGCCAGAGGACAAGGCGAACCACCATAATGTTATAAATACCTTTGCGAGGGGAAGGCAGGCTCTGAGAACTGCCTGACCACTTGGAAACTTCTAACTGTGGGTGAGTTTTCCCTGGGTCGCCCAGCCTGGCTAAACTGAGGGGAGGGTCCCCTAGCCCTTACTCTCTGCATGGGCTCATTATCCCCTCCAGCTCCCCACATGGCAGAAGTGCTTTAAATTTTTTTTTTCCTTTTCTCTTGTCTTTCCACAGTTTTCCCAGGCTCTCCACGTGTCATTTCTAGCCACTTGGGTGCCTATCCTTGGCTCTGTACTTCACTCAATAAGGATAATAATTTAACAATTATCCTTCTTAGTATTTTTTATTCAATTCTTTGATTAAAATTAGAACCAAACCTAGGGTTTGTGGTTCAAGGACTTTTCTGGACCCTGAGCACCCTGATACAAACTGAGTCGATGGTACATCAGGCCAGGTTCACAGCAACATTTCTCTTGTGGTCTTGCTGTTTCTGTAAATACTTTGCATTCAGCACTTCTCCCTCTGACTCTAAATAAATGAAGTCACAGTTACTTCCCCTGAGGGTGTCAGTGTTCTCAAGGTCAATCTTTAATAGTCTTTCATTTCTCGTTAGAGAAAATCCTGCCAGAAAGTAGAATTTTGTTAGTGTGCAAAAAACACTTCCCAGACCCTTAATGAGTTCATTGATGCCAGCAAATGAGACCTTCCTCTGGGCCAAGCTCCAGGCCCAGTGCCTGGCACACAGGCCACCAATCCATGCTTATTGAAGACATGATTGGGTAGAAATCCCATATAGTTATCCAGCACCTTACTAATTCATTTTATTTTATTATTTCTTCATTTCAGACAGGGTCTGACCATATAACCAAGGCTGACTTCAAACTCAAAAACTTCCTGCTTGTGGCTAGAACGCTGGGATTACAGACATGAACCATCACTCACAGCTACAGCATTTTACTTTTGAAAAACATATTGAGGGCTGGCAAGTTAGTTCAGAAGGTAGAGTACTTACCTAGCAAACACAAAGCCCTGGTTCCATCCCTAGCACCACATAAAAATCAGGTGCTATGATACATACCTGTGGAGGCAGGAGGAACAGGAATTCAAGATCATCCTTAGCTATATAAGCTTGAGGCCAGGTACATGAGACATTGTCATAAAGAAAAGAAAAATATGTTAAGATTTCCAACTCAATACAATAAATTGAAAACATGGCCTAACCCCCATTTTATTCTCAGATCTCATTAAAGGTCTGGTGAAACACTGAGATTAAAGTTTATCTGCTATATACCAGAAGGGTCCTGCAATAAGTCCTAGAGGACAAAGAACACATTTATAATATCTCTGAAAGTAGAAAAGAGATGAAGATGGGGCCAGCAGTATGGAGAGCACTGTATAAATTGTCCAGCCCAGGTAGGATTGGTAGGCAGGAGACTCTTCATATAGAACTAAGATTTAGTGAACATGGGTACTGGAATATCACTACAATACATAAAACTCATCCAAATAATAATAATTAGTAGTGGAAACCAAGGGAAGAAGGGGAGACTAGAAATATGTCCTTCTCCAAAGTGGAACTCAGTCTTTGCACAAAAGATTCAAATGAATTCAAGATAATTAGGATAGTTGCAATTCTGGCTCCAAACACTAAGTTTACAACTTTCTCCTTTCCCTCCATCATGCAGGTGATTCCCCAACAGTATCCTTAGAATTTAATTATATTTATTTGAAGTCCAATAATTTCATGTATATCTAGTTTTGTATTAGATAAAATGTACAAGTGAATTTTGTACATTTTACCAAGCATGTTAGGCAAAAATATAATCATTAAAATAGATGGTGCCCTCTTCTCTATGCATCCATAAGTCTATCTTCTGGTAAAGAAATATTTTGAATGCCTGAAATGAAGGTCTCCTAATATTAATGTTTTTAAGTGTTAAGGATTGAGTCAAGGGCCTCAAACATTCTAGGCAAATACTTCCATTGAATTTATCTGCAATTCTCTCTTTACTTTTTATTTTGAGGCAGGGTGTCAGTAAGCTGTCTAGACTGGACTTGCACTCATTCTGTAGCCCAGGCTGGCCACAGTCCTACAATGCTCCTGCTTTAGCCTCCAGAATAGCTGGGATGAGAGATTTGCATCATCAGTGTCAACTCTGTGCTCACTGGCAATGGAAGAGTGAGGAGGCAGTGAAAGTGATGGCCATACCTTTATTCCTGCCATATGTCATTCTCCTTCGCACATATTGTAACAACTCCTAATAAAGTGGCCATGCCCAAGGCCAGTTATATAACATGCTCCAATCACATGGGAGGTCACATAACATGTAGATTATCTGCTCACTGGAAGAATAGTTCAAGAAGTGCACTGGGCAGCCAAGTGGTCACACTCTTTACATACTTTTGGGGTTAACCCAATAACCAGGCCCATTTCTAATAATTGTCTGAAGGTGCTATAGTGTCTATATGCCAGCTGATTCAGAGTGGTATAATAGGTTTCCAGGGGACCAAAAAAAAAAAAAAAAAACCCTTAAAGATAGCATGCATAATGTAAGGTTTATTTACACTTGCTAGCTGAAAAAATCCAGTGGCAAGAAGGTGGGCAGATAGATTTGGCAGAGTTCATTGGTACATTAGACAGGTACAACGAATCTCCCCAGTGTGCTTCTCTACACTGCTGACCCCAGAAGACTGTGATAGGTCTGACTACACTGGATGTCACTACCAAAGCTTACTTTGTCCAGTATAACTAGTGTCTGAGGATCTTTAGTGTTACACAGGAAGTAGATCCTCTTTAGATTACTCTTGACTGGTCCCCAGTGCTCATGTGGGACAGTGATGTTCTTTCATCAGCATTTGTTGGAGTATTCTGGTTTCCACCATCCTTCCTGGCTTTTCATATTTGTGCAGAGCATTGGGATTGGACAGGGGACTATCAGGGACATGGCATTTTACCCTGCTTTTGTCAGTGATCACACAGTGCAATGATGTGAGTTTCTGCTCTCATCTCTGTATATAGTTTAAACTTTTAATATAATAAGTACTATTTCATTCCAATTTAGTCAATGCTGAATTGAAATGCATATGCCTCAGGATTGAGGGGTGGGAAAACAGGACTTTTAGAGGCCCATTATATAAAGAATGGTAATAAATGCTGGGTGGATCTGTATGAAAGAGCCTTCAATTATCCATGCTCAGGTAGAAACCATAAGTCTTAGGGAACTTGAGAGAAAGAAGGAAGATGTGTGCCTGAGAGAAGGGTAAGCCAGGTGTTCCAGTGAGCAAAGTTCAGGAGGAGTTCAAACATCTGGTAGGTTTTTCCACCCTTAATTTTCTTTTATTTATTTATTTGAGAGAGAGAAAGAGAGAGAGAGAGAGAGAGAGAGAGAGAGAGAGAACTGGTGTGTCAGGGTCTCAGTCACTAAATCAAACTCCGGATGATTGCAACACCTAGTGGGCATGTGTTACCTTGCACTTGCCTCACTTTTGTGCATCTGGCTTATTTGGGATCTGGAGAGTCAAACATGAGTCCTTAGGCTTTGCAGGCATGCAGCTAAGCCATTTCTCTAGCTCTTTCCACACCTTTATCTGTCAGCCAAACAGCTAGTCAATAAATAAATAAATAATAAAACAGCTGTCTCAAAAATAAATTTTATTCAAACACAAATGCATCCACAGCTAAAACTGTCATCTAACAATGTGTAAAATTAAGATCATTAGAAGACCATTTACTAGGCTCTGGGATCTTCTGCACAAGAAAGTCGTATGCAGTTCCTCCTTCCAGCTATTTTTCAGACAGTGGTGGCACACAGAGGGACAGTGGCTGCCACTGTGCCCTGGGAATCCAGCTAGTTTCCAGAAATGTCTGGCACACAAGGGGACAGTGAACACCATTGAGATTCCAGCTAGTGTCCATTCTGACTGGTCAGAGCTCTGACATCTTTGCAGACAAATATGTTGAAATTTGAAGTTTATTCCTCTTCCAAAAGTGATTTTTATTTTTAGACAGGGTGTCATGGCCCAGGCTAGCCTTACACTTTCTATTAGCCAAAGATAACCTTGAACTCTGGATCTTCCCTTCTCCACCTCACCCTCCTGACTGCTTGGATCACAGGCATGCATGCCCAGTTAATGCATTGCTGGGGATCAAACTCAGGGATTTATGAATGCTAGGGAAGAGTTCTACCATCTGATCTGCTTTCCCCAGGCTTGATGATAGGAACTTCTAACATGTACCAAGGTTCTTATTATCTCAGAATAAGATCTGGCTGTACATGTATTTCCATGTTTAGTTCTCAGACTATACCAGTGAGGAGTAATAGGAATTATTTCATCTCATATGAAAATGAAAACTCCACAACCTAAGTAAAAGAAGGGTGAAGAGTGTTAAGCAAGAATAAAACTTGTAAACTCTATTATTTGTGAGCATGGACATGACAAATTGACTGAATGTCATCATTAAAGTTCAAACACTTCAGCAGTGACTTGGGGTCACTAAATCCCACTGGGCCCATTAGGAGTACTGCCACCCATTCAAACCACTGTGAGGAAGGACATGCCAAAAGTTGAGTATAGTCAGATGGAGATGATAACTGTGGGCATTTTCAGAATGCTTCAGTGGGTATGCATTCTTCTTGTCATCTTACAATTATTCCCTTCAGTTGTGAAACCATTTGTGTACAACTGAGATGAATGCCATTTCCAGAGCACCTTGCAATTCCATTGTATAAGAAAACATAAAAGTGCCATCTGCCTGGGATTTACACTGGGAACTGAAATCCACATGGCAGATGGGGCCTCTCAATGTTACATGGCCTCAGGCAAACTACTGGCAAACTTTCTTTGAATAAAATACACAGGAAATATCCAGTTAGTTTTACAGACTGAGTGAGTGCATTTCAAGATATAAGAACCTGGTTCTTATCTTGTAAGAAGACTATGAGGGTACTAGCATGTAGGTTTCATATTCGTTGTATATCCATATCTCATAGCTTTGAATATGGGATTCTGAACATCAGTTTTCACTGGAGATAGAAGGTGTCCACAGCATGGTTGGCACCACCACACCAGCAGAGACAGAATGAAAACCAGATGATGAAGGCAATGGAAATCTAAGCATCACATATCACTTCTCATGTACTTGAGCTTAAGCCTGATTGGACATTAAGATCATTCTCACATCCATATTTCAAAATGGTTCTGACTGGCAAATTTTCCATCCAGGCCAGCAAAAGCTTAGTAACACAGCATCATGTAAGCAAAAATGATTAAATAAATAAATAAATAAATAAATAAATAAATAAATGTGGATATAAAATAAATAAACACCAACAAGAGAGTATAACACATGTCATGAGTTCCATACATATAAAATACTATACTAAAGTTTAAACACTGAATTTGATTTTATATATACTGTAAGAAAATTTCTTAGACCATATTAAATGTAAAGATTAACTCATATACCAGTGTCTTTTATTTAAAAAACAATCCATACATCAAAGTATATTTTCAACTACATATATAAGCAGGTAAATATGCAGAACATTTGCAGAGAAAAAGACACATTAAAAATGAAAGAAGGGATTCAATGCTCCAGAGGGTGTGTACACAGAGTAGGTCAGATTTCCCTGCCCCTCCAGGCTCCCCACTGCCAAGCTCCAAATTCCTTGGTCCCAGTTCTCCTGCTGCTGGCTTGGGGCTGCCTAGACCCTGCAATCTTGCTGTCAAAGCATGTCCCTTATTCCATCTTCCTGATTGAATGGCCCCTGGGTCCCCAACTCCCAGATCACCTGCTCTGGAAGGTGCCTTCCCGGTTTACTCTCCACCTCCCAGTTCCCAGGGCCCAGAACCCCTGTTGTTGGTTTGAGGCAGCCTGGTCCCTGCATGTGGGCTGTGGAAGGAGGCCTTTTGCTCATGTTTCCTGATTGGCTGGCCTCTGGGTAACCAAATCCCTTTTCCCCTAAGCCAGAGGGTGCACAGGCCACTTTAGGAGTTGGTCCCTTGTCCCTGGCTCTCCAGCTTCCTTGCTATTGATTCCCCAACCCCTGATCCACATGTGCTGATGAGTACTTGCAAGTGGAGTGAGCAGGACAGAGCTCCCAGTTTCCCATCTCCCAGTTCCCCAGGGACCTTTGATGTACTTGCAATCCCCACAATTAGTGCATCTGTGGTTATAATCCTATAATACGCCAATCTGGTTCACATTTAAAACAGAACACTCACTGAAAATCATACAAGGACAAATTCTTCCTTCCCTTCAATAAAATGAAAGGGTTCCCCAAGATGAGTAGAACACAATGCAAACAAAACCAATGAAAGTCAAAAAACTGAGAGATCTCTACCAAGGATTACTATTCCATAGTAAAAGCCTCCAATGAAATTATAGAGCAATCAACAGAAATTGAATCCCAATATGAAAACAAAGCAACCAATGTGACCCTGATCAAAAGAATTTCTGGAATGGAAGCAAGCCATCAAAAAACCAACAATTGCTTAAATGAAGTTGAGTAGAACTAGCTCTTAGAATATTCACTTTTTGTCACTAAGCTTAACTTAATTGAAGAAAACCCAAGAAGCCTCAAAAGAGCTACAAATGAATTGAAGGTGACTCAACAAATGGAAGATTTCAATAACCAGCTGATTAAGCTTAATGATCGAATGCAAGAATGAACTCCAGGAGGCATCAAGAAAATCAGACTTTGGACTTAACTCATATCTCAAATAAGAGAGGGACACAAGGCAAAATAACACAACAAAAAACAAAAATCAAATAGAGTATTTAAAAACCTCTCTAGAACTCCTCACTAACAGAGTTACTCATGTGGAAGACAGAACCGCCCAGCTGGAAGACAAGACATAAGAAATTGATTGGGAGGCCTAAAACTTTGCTAAGTTCAAAAGTTATGCAAACATAACATGAGGGAACTGTGGTATACCCTATAACAACCAAATGTCCAGATCATAGGTATACCAGAAGGAGAAAAAAATCCAGGCCAAAGGCATAGAGAACATATTCAGCAAAATTATTGAAGAAAACTTTCCCAGTCTCTCAAAAGCGAGGCTCATGCAGATAAAAGAAGCTGACAGAATACCAAACAGACAGGACCAAAGAAGAAATCATCCAAGACACATGATAGTTAAAACTCTTAGCAATGAAAACAAAGAGAGAGTGCTAAAAGCAACAGGAGAGAAACAACTCACTGCATACAAAGAAAATCCCACCTGAATTACCTCAGATTTCTCAATAGAAACCCTCAAAGCCAGATTGGCCTGAAATGGAGCACTTCAAAGTCTAAAAATCTATGGCTTCCAACCCAAGCTACTGTACCCAGTGAAAGTATCCCTCATAATAGAAGGGGGAGGAAAATTTTTCCATGAAATAAAACAACTCTATGATTATATGAACACAAAGCCAAACCTTCAGGGAATACTCCACAAAAAAGAGTCAAATAACCAACCTCAAGAACCCACAAAAAGAAGATCAAAATAACTAAAAGTAGAGCAGGCTCAAAAAAGTACAAAACACAAGAAAGCACCAAATCCCATAAAGTATTCCATCATGGCAGGGATTAAATCAACCCTCACAGTTATAACCTTAAACATTAATGGTCTTAACTCACTCATCTAAAGACAAAAGTTAACAGGGTGGTTAAGAAAAATGGACTCTTATATCTGCTATCTTCAAGAAACCCACCTCACTAGTAAAGACAGATACCTCCTCAGGGTGAAAGGATGGAAAATGATATTCCAAGCAAATGAAAATAAGAAACAAACAGGTGTTGCTACATTAATAGCTGATAAAATAGACTCCAAACAAAAGTAATCATAAAGAACAAAGAGGGCTACTTCTTACTCAGCAGGGCAATGATCCAACATGAGGACATCACAATCATAAATCTGTATTTTCCAAACACAGATGAACCACAGTTTATAAAACCAAACCTACCTGAAAACAGAACCAATACAAGCATAGTTGGGGACTTCAATACTCCACTATCATCAATAAACATATCATCCAAGCAGAAAATCAGCAGGGAAATAATAGAGCTTAACAACACCATAGATCAACTAGACCTAATGGACATCTATAGAACTTTCCACACAAATTCTACAGAACACACATTCTTCTCAGCAGGCCATGGAAACTTCTCCAAATTAGACCATATATTAGGCCATAAACCAGGCCTCCAAAAATTTAGGAAAAATGAAGTAACTTCCTGCATCACCAGATTACAATCCTTTAAAGCTAGAAATTAACAACAAAAAACACAGTTCCTGGAAACTGAACAACACACTTTTTAACAATGAATGTGTTGTGGAAGAAATCAAAAGATAAATTGTAGCATTCCTAGAATTGAATGATAATGAAAACACAACTTACCAAACTTATAGGACACATGAAGTCAGTCCCAAGGGGAAAGTTCATACCACTAAATGTCTTCATAACAAAGGCAGAGAGATCCCAAATTAATAGCCTAACTGTCCACATAAAGGCATTGGATAAACATGAAGAATCCAACCCTAAGTGCTCCAGATGGAAAGAAATAATCAAGATTAGAGCAGAAATTAAAGAACTGGAAACTAAGAAAACAATTGAAAAATTGAAAAAAATAAACAAGATTAATATACCCCTGTCCAATTTTATTAAGTGAAGGAAAGAGAAGTGTCAAATTAACAAAATCAGAAATGAAAAAGGAGAGGTCACAACAGACATCAATGAAAGCTCAAAAAAAAAAAAAAAAAATGAACAGAAGCCAGGCATGGTAGCACACGCCTTTAATCCTAGCACTCGGGAGGCAGAGGTAGGAGGATCACCGTGAGTTCGAGGCCCCCCTGAGACTACATAGTGAGTTCCAGGTCAGCCTGGGCTAGAGTGAGCCACCCTCAGAAAAGAAATGAACAGAACATGAGGGATATATGAGACACTTTATGATGACCAAACATTTAAATCATGGACAGACATGATAGAGCCAATGGCATAAAGCATATCTTCCTGAAAATTATAGAAGAAAAATTCCAAAGCCTTAATAAAGTGAGGCCCATCCAGGTACAAAAGGCACACAAAGACAGAGTACTAAAAGCTGTAAGAGAAAAGTACTTCATTATTACAAAGGTAAGCTAGTTAGAATTATATCTTATTATTCAACGGAAAATATGTTTGTCAGAGGAGCTAGAATTTGAGAATTTTAAATTTTGTAAAGGCTACATCTGCAAACTCTACCCAGCAAAATCATCCCTCATAATAGATAAAAGCTGGCTTTATGACAATATGACACTAAGCCAGCTCCACAGAGAAAACTGCATGGAAAAACTCCACAATGCAGCAATGAACAGACATACTCAAGAGACTAAAAGAGAAAATTATCAAAACTAGAACAGATATGAAAGTATATGAAGATCAAGGAAGCACAAAACTCCACAATTCTTCAACTTGATAGGGATTAGCTCACATCTCTCAATTATAACCCTGACCATGAATAGATTCAACTCCCCAATCAAAAGACAGTGGTAAAAAGGCTGGATCAGAAAACTGGGTCCATTCGTTTGCTGTCTTTAAGGAACCCACCTTATCATTAAAGATGTACACCACCTCTGAGTAAAAGGATGTGAAAGAGATATTACAAGCAAAATGAAGTAAAAAAATCAAGCATGTCTATCTGTCAAAATAGGCTCTAAATAAAAGTAATAAAAAAGATGAAGATGACCACTTTATACTCATCAAAAGAACAAATAACCAAGAATATATTATAATCATAAACATATATGCACCAAATGCAGGTGCACAAGATTTTATAAAGCAAAATTTACTAAATATTAGATTGAAAATAAATCCCAACACAATAGTAGTTGACTTTAATATCACACTATCATCAATAGACAGAGCATCTAAACAGAACATAAACAGAGAGATAATAGAGCTAAATGAGCTTAACAGATATGTATAGAACTTCCCACCCTAACTCTACAGAATATGCGTTCTTCTCAGCAACTCAGGGAACTTTCTGTACAATTGATCATACATTATGACATAAAGTAAGTCTCCACACATTCAGGAAAATAGATATGACTCCCTGCATTATATTGGACTATAATGCAATAAAGCTGGAAATCAACAAGAGAAACAATAGAAAATACACCAACTCTTGAAGACCTAACAGCTCACTATTAAACAATGAATGGATCATTGAAGAAATAAAAATGTAAATTTAAAAAATCTAGAACTAACTGAGAATGATAACATTCATACTAAAACTTATGGGACAAAATAAAATAGTCTTCAGAAGGAACTTTACAGTTCTAAATACTTACATTAGAGAGAGAGATATCTCAAATAAATATCTTAGCCATTCACCTGCAATGACTGTTTCACAAGAAGGAAGTCATCTGGTAGACATTCTAGAACATCAAAATTAGCTTGGGGAGGAAAGCTGGTCCTCTCTGAAATGACAGGAGTTTCAATCATAGGATTTTGTCATTTATCCCCTCTAGCCTGCCAGCCCCCAATGGAAGTATTGTCAGCAGTATTCTAACACCTTAACTAAAAGCCATCTGTTTTGTCTGTGCTGCCCATGCAGAAACGTGTATCTCTACCCTCTGTCCATACCCTGTGATAATCACCCTGCTGGGAAAGAGGTAAAGACAGAAAAAAGGAACATGTGACTTGTAGCAGTTTCTACCCAAACTCCAAGCCAGATTTACACTGCTTAGTTCCCTTAGCTCTCTCTTATGTGGTCTAGCTCCATCATTCACTGACACTATGTCAGATGTGTGCAGTGGACCAAATCCAGCTAGTTCCTGGGGTAACTCCCTGCCCCTCATTTGTCTTCTGTCACATTCCATTCAATGTAGATTCTTTCCTAAATACAAAGGTGCTCTGTATTTTAGGCCTTATCTGCTGCTTACATCTTGGATAACACCAGTGGCAGCTTCCAATCCCAGAAGATTTAGATGCTGTTTTCCTTGGTCTTCCTTGGAAGTATGATCACTATTTATTGTTGCTGGTTTTTTTTTTTTTTTTTGAGGTAGGGTCTCACTCTAGCTCAGACTGACCTGGAATTCACTATTTAGTCTCAGGGTGGCCTTGAACTCATGGCAATCCTCCTACCTCTGCCTCCTGAGTGCTGGGATTAAAGGCATGTGCCATCATGCCTGGCTCTCACTTATTTTTAAGTGATCTGATATTAGCTGCTGGTTATCTGTACAGATTCTTTCATAACAATGTGTGCGGGAACCAGTGTGTCCATCTTCTTCTAAACCAGGGGCAAAAATACCCCTCATCATCTGTTCTTCAGCATATCTAAAAAATTTGGAGGCAGCTGAAAAATTCTACCAGGTCTGGTCATGTTGGAATTTAATAAACATTCTTGGTCTCTTGACTTCACTTCTGAGGTCAGTGGTAGCTCAGTCCATCATCATCTCCACACCTCCAGACATTGATTAAACTTTCTTCACCTCAGCTCTTAAGAGACCTTTGAGAGCTGGGTGGGGTGGTGCCTGCCTTGGCAGGAGGATCACTGTTAGTTCAAGGCCACCCTGAGACTACATAGTGAATTCCAAGTTAGCCTGGGCTACAGCAAGACCTTACCTTGGGAAAAAAAAAAGAGACCTTTTAGAAAGAACTAATGAACTCAACAGAGCTGTCTCTGACAGCTGGAGCAATGCAGGGGCAGAACACACATGGAGCTGCCTCTGTAAACACCCAGGAGAATACGGACTGTTGTGGGAAGGTTGGGATGGTAAGGTTGTAATATGACCAGTGGAGATCTCATGAGGGTGATACCAGCCAGGAGTTCTGTTACAGCAGTGTTCATCCTGACCACTGATGGGTTCTGATCCCAGAGCTATGTGTAGCAATCCCACAGTAAGGCACAGAGAAGTGATGAATGGAGAGGCTTCTGACATTGCTGACATTGCTGACCACATTTTCAGCATACCAACCCTAGCACATATCTACTATGTCCAGCTCCATGTGGAACATAACTTCTGGTCATTTATTCTGCTGAAGATTTCATGATCTTCATCTTCTTTATCCTGTAGTCCTCATCCATGTAGCCTAAATCTCATGAGCAACAACTCAACCAGACTGCCCTTGTGAGATCCCGGGATGCCACTGAAAGGTTAATCTATCATTCTCACATGGACTTGGAGTCTTTTTGAGTGAGGACTCTACTACAAAGAAAAGTTTCCATAAAGGTCCTGTGCCAAGTGAGAACACTACTGAGATAACATCTCCCAAATATTTTAGACACTCTGCTGACATTTTTGCCACTGTAAACTGCAGATGAAAACTCAGTTACTCAATTCCAGCAAGAGACCAACAGCAATATCAGCCAGAGTTGAAAGAGTTGGCAGACTATAAAAGGATTTATAAAGTGGTTGCCAAAAGCAAGTTGAGACCTTTGAATGCCCCTGATAAAATCAATGGTTCAAAAGCTGAATACTTTAGAAATTAAGAGGAAAAAAAATGAATTTTGGAGAATTAAAGGTTCCCTGTGGTTCTAGTTACAATATGGATGAGAAGGAATATCCTCCTTCTCCTGGGTTAGGAGAGAATGGGGTATCAGTGCTTCCAGTGCTTAAAACATGCTCCTGGGGGACGAGTGATTCCCTTGAGTAATTTGGGTTTGTATGTAATTCTCTGAAAATAACCTTGTAGAGAAAAACATCCTAGTAGTGACTATTTCTATGCATGATGTAAACATAGGGTGTTCCCATAAGTTGTAATCCATGGTATCTTGCCAATTATCTTCTGGAACCTCCCCTGTCATTTGATGTCTCATTGTAACAGCTTCCATAAAAGAAAGGAAGTAATCTTGTCACCCCCAGGGCAACAAAACAAAAACTAAAGGTATTTTTATGGATCCCAATACCCTCTCCATAGTCCTGTCAGTTCTCCCCAGAGCTTGCTGACATATGCTTCTCAGATGTGTCCAGTCTTCAAGATGACAGCAGCTCTTAGAGCAAAGCTGATCTCCAAAGGGATGGTTGCTTGATTCAGGAATCCCATGATATACCATCTCAATAAAATCATCTTCACTAATCATAGACCTTGGTCTAGATGAGCATACAGGTTAAGGGAACAGAAAAAAAGGGCTCTATCTTATCCAGTTTAGTAACATCTTAAAATGAAAAGGGGTTTAAACTAAACAACCTAAAGGTTGCCAAAGAACACTGATGTTGTTGTCAGTAAATACAATACTACCAAAGTATAGTTTGTCTGATTTAAAAACCTGCACTATGTACTTGGGAATTAGAAAAGTATGAGATATTTAGTGTTCCTCTTAATAGTACTAAAAGCTAGAAAACAAAGTCCTTTGTGTGCTAGTTGTTCTTTTAAAGCTATGGTCCCTTACCATTTCAGTAGAGGCAATGCCCTCAAAGGCTGCCTTCATGATGAAGATGTTGTGAAAAATGAGAGAAAACAAGGTCACATGTGAGGTGCTCCAACTTCCAGGGGCACTGCTGGGCTTAAGCCTGGACACTATGTGGCCAGATCCCATGATCATTAGCATGTTCTTGGTACAGGAGCCAGTCAGGTCATAAAGAAAAGGAGAATCTCTCTAGAACCTTGTGTAGGTTTCCTGTGTCATCTTCATACCATGAGGGTCACAGAACATACTTCTGTACTAACAAAAATGCAGCAAACATGGAGGCACACCCTTGTCATACAGCCCTCAGAGGGGGGAAGCAGGACAATTTTGGGTTTTGGTAAATATAGGCTGAAACACGATATGGAAATGCAATTTATTGGTGGTGCATTTACCTATCATGTGAAAGGCCCCAAGTTCAATCCACAGCACCACAAAAAAATTCAAAATGTGTGTGATGTTTCTGCCTAGAGAAGCCCATCAGAGCAGGACTTGTGGATGGTATAGGTGCTGGTCATGTAGCAACATCTGTTTCACACACTCCCAAATTTCATACCCCTGAAGGAGAGAAGATGTATGCTTATGAACCATGTAGTTTATACAGTGGAGGCACAGTGCTCTCTATTATCAGGTAGGAAGTTTCCTTAAAATTCATTTCCAAAAAGGCCTATAAATACACTTGGTTCTGAAGACAAACATATGAATGATAAAGAGACTACTTAAAACCTAAAACTAGACTTCTGGCCAAGAAGGCAAACACCTAACTGCACCGCACATCCCTGGGAAAGAAAGGCAGGACATTAAGGGTTCACTGGACTTTTAGGGGATAGAAATCTCCAATAGATTGCCAGTGGGAGGGCACAGAGGGGAAAAACAGAGAACCACGAATTCCCTCCTGTGCAGGTAGCCCACCCATCTCCCCAAGCAGCCGCCGTACCCACGGTCCCAGCTTCAGGAAACATTGCAAATTCCCACGTGAGCTCAGACTGTGTCTGTCACTTGCGCTAGCCCAGGTGCCATCCTCTCCCTGTCTGCCACTCAGGGCTACTGCCATTGTCCTGTTGCAGGAGAGCACAGACTGCTTCTGGGTCCCAGTGTTCTGCCACACCACAGTTTGGGCTGCTTCAGTGCTTGGTGCCTCAGTGTACCTCCTAGGGTGATCGCAAGCAGCTTTAGCACATTACCGCATGAGAGCTCAGGCAACTTTGGCGCCCCGGCCAGGCAGGGATTGAGGCAGCTTTGGAAATGAGACCCAAAGACCAAGCTACTTGGAAACTGCCTCAGGCTGCTTCAGATACCCAGTGTACTTGAGCGAGCCTGGGCTGATGCACCCACCTACATGCCCATACACTGTAATGGGCAGACCACAGGGCAAAAGAAATAACATGAAAAATCAAATGCAAGAGAATCCAGTTAGATCACCCAGTCTTGCAATGAGCATCTATAATTAAAACAGAGAAGAGTCATTAGGATCAGAACACCAAAATGAAGCTAGGAGCAATGCGACCAAGCTACTGGTAGAACTTTCAGAAAAGCAACAAAGGACCGATATTCATGTGGATGCTGCCATCACTAGACTAGACCTAATAGATAAGAAAATGGAAGGGGTTCAAAGACAGTTAAGAGATATGAGGAAGAGTTTAAAAAAAAAGAGGACCTCAAAAATCAGCTGGCCATGCTAAATGAAGACATAAAGAAATGCAACAATGAATTACAAGAAGCATCAAGAAAATCAGAAAATGATGTGAAAAGTGAGCTTCACAGAGGGATGGAAATTAACATAGAAAAGTAATAGAAAATGCAAACGTAACTGAACAAATCCAAAACTCTCTAGCAGCTCTCAAGAATAGAGTCAGCCATGTGGGGGATAGAAATTCTGATCTGGAAGACAAGATGGAAGAAACAGTTCAAGAATTCAAAAGTTTCAGTAAATTCGAAAGTTTCTATGAACAGAACATGAGGGAATTGTGGGATACACTTAAACGTCCTAATATCAGGATCATTGGAATACAAGAAGGAGAAGAAATTCAGACAAAAAGGAGTGGAGAACTTATTTAACAAAATAATTGAAGAAAACTTCCCCAGTTTCTTAAAAGAAAAGCCCATCAAGATACAAGAAGCCAACAGAACTCCAAACAGACGGGACTAAAGGAGAAACTCTACAAGACATATTGTCATTAAGACTATAAACACTGACACCAAAGAGAAAATCCTAAAAGCGGCCAGCGAAGAAAAGCACACGACTTTTAAAGGTAACCCCATCAGAATTACTCCAGACTTCTCAATGGAAACCCTGAAAGGCAGAAGGGCCTGGAATGAAATATTGCAAAGTCTAAGAACCTATGGCTTCCAACCCAAACTACTCTACCCAGCAAAAGTATCCCTCATAATAGATGGTGAAAGAAAAACTTTACATGACAAAACTCAGCTTTACAATTATATGAACACAAAACCAAACCTACAGAGAGTATTTCAGGAAACTCCCCACAGAGAAGAAACAAATGATCGAACTCAAATGCCTACAAGAAGCAGATCAAAATAACCAAACTCAGAGTAGGCACAAAAAACATCAAAGTCCATGAAAACACCAAACCACATATACCATCACAATATGGCAGGGATCAAATCAAATCTCACACTCATTACCCTAAATATTAATGCCATTAATTCACCCATCAAAAGACACAAACTAACAGGATGGATCAAAAAATTAGACCCCTCAATCTGTTGTCTTCAAGAAACCTACCTCACCACTAAAGACAGCCGCCTACTCAGGGTAAAAGGGTGGAAAAAAATATTTCAAGCAAATGGGAATAAGAAACAAGCAGATGTAGCTATACTAATATCAGAGAAAATAGACTTCAAACCAAAAATAATCAAAAAGACAAAGAGGGCCACTTCCTAATTATCAAGTGAATGATCCATTAAGAGGATATTACAATCATGAAACTGTATGCACCAAACACAGGGGCACCACAGTTCATGAACCAAAACTGACTTGACAATAAAACAGAAATAAGCACTAACACCATCACAGTTGGAGACTTCAACACACCATTATCAGTGATAGACAGATCATCTGAACAGAAACTCAACAGGGAAGTAAGAGAGCTCAACAAAACCATAGATCACTTAGACCTAACAGACATTTACAGAACTTTCCATCCCAAATCCACAGACTACACATTCTTCTCAGTAGTGCATGGAACATTCTCTAAAACAGACCATATACTGGGACACAAAGCCTGCCTCCACATATTTAGGAAGATTGTCATAATTCTCTGCATGATATCAGATCTTGCTGCTATATTGCTGGAAATGAACAACAAAAGACCCAGCAAGAATTCCAATGGCACCAGGAAACGGAAGAGCACAATTTTAAACAATAAATGGATAGTGGATGATATAAAAAATGAAATTGCAAAATTTCTAGAATTGAATGACGATAAGAACACCTCGTACCAAAACTTATGGGACACAATGAAGGCAGTCCTCAGGGGAAAATTCAGAACACTAAATGCCTTCATAAAAAAGATAGAGATCCCAAATCAATAACCTAACCATCCACCTAAAGGCACTGGAAAAGCAAGAAAAATACAACCGAAAGAGCTCCAGAAGGAAAGAAATAATTAAAATCAGTGCAGAAATTAATGAACTGGAAACTAAGAAAACAATTAAGACAATTGACAAAACAAAGAGCTGGGTCTTTGAAAAAATAAACAAGATTGGCAACCCCTGGCAAATTTGATCAAGGAAAAAAAAAAGAGATGCTTCAAATAAAAAAATTCAAAATGAAAAAGGAGAGATCACAACAGACATAAGTGAAACTGGGAGAATCATCAGGACTTATTTCAGAAATATCTACTCCACAAAACTGGATAATGTGGAGGAGATGGATAAATTCCTGGACACATACCATCTATCAAAGCTAAACTCAGAGCAGATAAATCTCCTAAAGAAACCTATCACACTCATTGAGATTGAAAAATTAATTTAAAAAAAAAAAACTAAAAAGAAAAGTACAGGACCAGATGGCTTCTCAGCTGAATTCTATCAAACCTTCATGGAAGAACTCAAACCAATCTTCCTCAAAGTGTGCCACACAAGTGGAGAACAGGGTAAGGTACCGAACTCCTTTTAAGAAGCTAGTATCACCCTAATTCCAAAACCAGGCAGAGATGCCACAAGAAAGGAAACTACCAGACTATTTCCCTGATGAACTTAGACGCAAAGATCCTTAACAAAATCCTCACAAACCGAACTCAACAACACATCAAAAGCATTATCCACCTTGTGAAAGTGGGATTCATCCCAGGAACACAGGGGTGGTTCAACATATGGAAATCTGTCAATGTAATACACCAGATAAACAAGGTTAAACACAAAAAAACAAATGATCATTTCGATAGATGCAGAAAAGGCCTTTGACAAGATACAACATCACTTCATGATCAAAACATTGGAGAGAATTGGCATGGTTGGTTCATATCTTAACCTAATAAAGGCAATATACAAAGCTCCTAAGGCCCAAAAAATATTTAATGGAGAGAGACTGGAGGAATTCCCATTGAGATCAGGAACAAGACAGGGTTGTCCACTCTCACCTCTGCTCTTCAATATCGTACTGGAAGTCCTAGCTCAAGCAGTAAGACAGGACAAAGAAATAAAAGGGATACAATTTCAGAAGGAAGAAGTTAAGCTAGCTCTATTTGCTGATGACATGATTGTATAGGTAAGAGTCCCGAGAGACTCCATCCCAAAACTACTGAAGGTGATGAACTCCTATAGCAAAGTGGCAGGATACAAAATCAATGCACAAAATCTGTAGCCTTTCTATATGCACATGACAAAGATACAGAGAAAGAAATAAGGGTCATGGTCCCATTTTCAATAGCAACAACAACAACAAAAAAAAAAAATACATTGGAATAATGTTAACCAAGGAAGTGAAATATCTATATAATGAAAACATAAAAACACTCAAAAAAGAAATAGAGGAGGAGTTGTGAAAATGGAAAGACCTCCCATGCTCCTGGATAGGCAGAACTAACATTGTAAATATGGCAATCCTATCAAAGACAATTTACAGATTTAATGCAATTCCAATTAAAATCCCAACAGTGTTTTTCACAGAGATAGAAAAAACGATCTCAAATTTCATATGGAAATGCAGAAGGCCTCGCATATCTAATCATATCCTCCACAAAATTAATAACTCTGGATGCATCACCATACCTGATCTAAAGCTATATTACAAAGCCATAGTAACAAAAACAGCATGGTACTGGCATAAAAACAGGACTATAGACCAATGGAATAGACTTGAGGACCTGGATTTTGGTCAAGCAACTATAGCTACTTGGTACTTGACAAAGGCCCTAATGATATAGGCCAGAAGAAAGACACTATCTTTAACAAATGGTGCTGGACAAACTGGATAACCATATGCATGAAACTGAAACTTGATCCACACATTTTGCCATGCACTACACTCAAGTCCAAATGGATCAAAGACCTCAATATAAGACCAGAAACACGATTACTACAGGAAGAAAACATAGGGGTACTTTCCATGATATAGGAATGGAAAAAGACTTCCTGAACAAAACCCGAGGGTAGCTCATGATCTTAGTCACTCATCCAATGGGATCACATGAAGCTGAAGAGTTTCTTTGCAGAGAAGCACACAATAAGCAAAGCCAGTAGATTACTCACAGAATGGTAGAAAATATTTGCTGATTATCCAACTGACAGAGGCCTAATCTCTAGAATCTACCAAGAATTCAAAAATCTAAACAGTAAAAAGTCAAACACCCCACTCACAATATGGGGCAAAGAGCCGAACAGGCAGTTCACAGAGCAAGAAATAAAAATCACAAACACATACTTAAGAAAATCTTCATCATCCCTAATCATTAGGGAAATGCAAATTAAAACAACTGTGAGATTCCACCTTACCCCAGTAAGGATAGCAAACATCAAAAAAAGAAAAAAATGAAAATAAATGCTGGCGAGGATGTGGAGAAGTAGGAACACTCATCCAGTTTTGGTGAGAATGTAAGATGGTACAAACACTTTGGAAAGGAATATGGAGACTCCTGAAAAAGCTGACAATAGAGATACCAACAGACCCAGTTATTCCCTTACTAGGAATCTACCCTGAAACCTTCAAACCACAGGCCAGAGAGGTTTGCTCAACCATGTTTATAGCGGCTCAATTCCTAATAGCTAAGAGCTGGAATCAACCCAGATGTCCATCACTAGAAGAATGGATAACTAAGATATGGTATATCTACACAATGGAATTCTACACAGCAGTAGGAAAAAATGACACAATGAAATTTGAGGAAAAATGGTTGAACCTGGAACAGATCATTCTCAGTGAACTTACCCAATCACAGAAAAAAAAAAAAAAGCGCCATATAGTCTCACTCATCTACAGCACCTAACCTGAATCTACCCAAGATGCTGTACATACCTAGCAAGCATCTCATGGACTAGACAATAGGAAGAGTGGTGAGGGAGGGGAGGGCAACAGAGGGGGTGGGAAACACAAATCTAGACCCAAACAGCAATGGTACCATAAAATTCTACATCCTAAAAGGCGACCAAATGGCTGAACCTTCACCAGTCCCTTAGAGGGAACACCTGAGCCACAAGACACTGGAGAGTGTATGATGAAGACCGACCTTAATCTTCTGCAGCCTCTCTCTCTGTAACTCTTTTATATTTGTTATCTTTTTCTTCCTTTTCTTAGTGGGCACTGACCTGTAACGCCCAGTACCACCACATGGCTATCATCCACAATGAGCTTTTGATCAGAGAGACCTACAACGTTTCCTAAAAGAAAGACAGATTTGTGTCAGAGTACTTGATGACCACCAAAGGTTAGTGGTAGGACCCTACTGCTGAAGACACCTTATGTGGTTGACACGTAAAATGGAATGGCATGGCTGTAAGCTGGAAGAGAGTCAGTCCCCAGACAGTCAGTGCGTCTAGTGCCAGAGGTGCTACATGGGTGACTGGGGGAAAGTGACCAATATCTGTCCAAGCAACTCATGGTCTAATCTACTTAGCAGCAAATAACCAGTTGTGATGCTCACACAAGTGCAATAGTGCTACACAGCCATGGTGGGGAACCAACTGCTCTTGATTTGGCTAACTGATCTCCTCGCTGATACGGGACCCTTAGCTGGAGCTGGGAAACAAGTCAGAACCATATCCAAACATAAGCCTGCTCTCCATTATCAAGCTACCACCAATCTTGGGCTACAAGAGGGCCTATACCTTTTAAATTATCTATAAGAAAGGAATGGTTATCTCATTTGTCCTGGTGCTAACTTACTCTCCATTGGAGAATCTGCTTTTCTTTTTCAGATAGATGTAGATCCTAAGGAGAGAGCCACCCCATTATACCTCAAAAGGGCCCAGGCTGAAATTAAGAACAATTGGGGAAATAAGCAAGTGTGCTGTTTTCTTGGTACCAGCACAAGGTTGAAGGAGATCAACACAGAGAAAAATCAACTCCTACCAAGTCTGAGATCCAGAGACCCAGAGGTCCACAACACCTCATCACTGAAGCAGACCAAAAATGATCCCAACATGGCTCAGGGAAATTTTGCGGAAGAGGGCGTTGAAAGAATGTCAGAGTCACATGTTGGGTCATGATATGCAGAGACATTTTTCCTACCCACAAGTGTGGGCTAACTCCAGAATGGATGACTCATATACCTCAACAAGGAGGGACCAAGGGGAGGGGGCCAGTGATGGATGAGCCTAATAATGGTACCAAATTGACTGTATTTGCTCAGTACAAAACTAATTAATTAAAAAAATTTTTAAAACCCTAAAACTAAATAGAATGATACATTTTCACCTTTCTGCAGTTCAATAAGAATTATAAGTTATGGGAAGACCTCAACAACTGGTTGATTAAGCTTAATGAAGACTTGATCAAATGCAAGAACGAACTACAAGAAGCATCAAGAAAATCAGAATTGAAATTGAAATAATACCTCAAAAATGAGATGGACACTATACAATGCATCAAAACAGAAAACAAAAATCAAGTAGAATTTATGATAAACCTCTCTAGAACCACTCACCAACAGAGTTACTCATGTGGAAGACAGAAACTCTGACCTGGAAGTAGGACAGAAGAAACTGATCAGGAGACCAAAACCTTTGCTAACTTCAAAAAATGAAGTGAACAGAATATGAGGGAACTGTGGGACGCTATAAAATGACCAAACATCCAGATCATGGGTATACCAGAAAGAGAGAAAATCCAGAGCAGAGGCATAAAAAACATACTCAACAAAATTACTGAAGAAAAATTTCTGAATCTTGCAAAACAGGCCCATCCAGATACAAGAAGCCCACAGAACACCAAACAGGCAGGACCAAAGAAAAAACTCTCCAAGATACATCATAGTTAAAACCCTTAACAGTGAAAACAAAGAGAGAGTGTTAAAAGCATCTAGAGAGAAACAATTCACAACATATGAAGGCAATCCCATTAGAATAACATCAGATTTCTGAGTGGAAACCCTGAAAGCTAGAAGGTCCTGGAATGGAACACTTCAAAGTCTGAAAAACTATGGCTTCCAACCCAAGCTACTTTACCCAGCAAAAGTATCCCTCAGAATAGATGGTGAAAGAAAAACTTTCATTGAAAAAACTCAACTCTGTAAATATATAAACACAAAGCCATCCATACAGAAAATACTTGAGGGAATACTCTACACAGAACAGTCAAACAACCAATCTCATTAGCCAACAAGAAAGACATCAGTAAGCAAAATAGACCAGGATCAAAACAGTACATAACACAAGTAAGCACCCAACCACATAAAACACCTCATCATGGCAGGGATTAATTCAAACCTCACAGTAATAACCTTAAATATTAATGGTCTTAATTCAACCATCAAAAGACATAGGCTATCAGGATGGATCAAAAGACTGGAACTTTCTATCTGCTGTTTTTAAGAAACCCACCTCACCACTAAAGATAGGTACCTCCTCAGGGTGAAAGGTTAGAAAATGATATTCCAAGCAAATGAAAATAAAAAAGCAGGTGTTGCTATTTTAATATCTGATAAAATAGACATCAAACCAAATGTAATCAAAAAGGACAAACAAGGCCACTTCTTACTCATCAAGGGAATGATCCAACATGAGCACATCACAATCATAAATACTTCAGCATGATCTATTTATTTCAAGTCTTTTTGGAAAACAGACTATTCTCATTGCTGTGGCTACAGGGCAGAGTATCTCTCTGACACACATACATGTGCACATCACAGGCATGAAATACCCTCATTCTATTTTATAATTCCATGTCATCATTATTGGAGCTTTCAGGCATGTCCTTGATTATGGCTGCCCCACCTCTAATTAGCTGGGTGATACAATGTACAGTTGGGATTTGGGATACTGGTGGTGGACTGTAGGGTTTCTGGTAACACAGAGAAGAGAGAAAAATAGGAAAGGACATTGAACACATTCCAAATTGCAATGAGCCACACACAGAGTTCTGTTATTGGATCTGCTTTCATTCCATCATCTTGAAATGGAATTAGGAAAATAATTACTCCAGCTGCCTCAGTCTTTATTCCTCTTAAAGTAGGTAAAATGTAAATTTAGGAAGGGGCCAAGAGAACACACCTGAGTGAAAAAAATCACAAATATGCTCACTATTTATAGTATGGGGAAAATCTTATCACAAACATACTTGTAAGCTGTTGGCTGACTTTGACACTGACAACTGACAGTTGTAAAGATATGGGGTGTTTTTCAAACGTGCATTCAGCACCAGATTTATGAAAAATCTAGCAAGAAAATAGAACATGACTTTTGAAATTGATCACTTATTCATGCTATGTCCACATTGTGGGGTCTGTCTTCTCTCTGGCTTCTCAGCTAACCCAAAATTGAGAGCTTTGCCAATACAGAATGTGGAAACAGAGATTACAATGAATTAATTATTTTTATGTATTTATAAAGTTGTATTCTAGAAGTTAAAAGAGACTTTATAAATGTTGGCAGCTAGTATGTCTGCTAAAGTCCATTACTATACAATTGGGTTTATAAATGTTAACTTTATCTCTTCTTGATCTATTTTTTCTGAGTATAGACACATGAATTTTATTCAGTATATTACTTAGGTACAAATTGAAATTGATTTATTCTTCATATATACATATAAATACCTTATGTGTTTTGTTCTATATCAGAAATGTAACCCAAAATCCCAGATCAAACTCAAGCAAAGCTGCATTATTAAGTGCAAGGCAAACAATTCTCTAATTATGAGATTGTTAAAAGTAAATAAATTTATTTATTTATATTATTAGATATGGACATATTTTGTGTTCAAACATCATATGTTGGTAAGATCCTTTCCCTCATCCCTGCCCCTTTTCTGAAGAGTCCTTCCTCATTGGGGATGCAGGTCAACCCCATGAGGATTGTGGGTCATGCGTTATGGGAGCAGCAGTCAGTTATGAAGGAGAGGCAATGTCTCTGTGCAAAATGTCCCAATTTGTGGCTCTAACAATCCTTCTGCCCCCTCTTCCACAAAATTCCCTTAGCCATGCTGAGAGCATTTTAAGTCTACTTCATTGATGGGCACCTAGAAGCCTCTGGGTCTCTGGTTTGGTAAGTGTTGAGTGTCCTCAGTATCTTTCTCCATCACCCTTGTGCTGATATCAGCTTAACTGAGAGTGCAGCATTCTTACCTATTTCCCTAATTCCTCTGTGGTTTCAGCTGGGGCTGGGGTGGAGTGCGCTGGGTCATTTATCTCCTCAAGTCCAGTTCCCATATGAAAAAGAGAACCAGATTGTTGAAAGGAGAGTGACATCAGTGCCAGTTAAGTGGGATAACCATTATTAATTTAGAGAGAATTAAAAAGGTTTAGACACTTTATAGTCTAAGGTTAGTGGGAGCTTGACAACGGAAAGCAGAATCATTATCTGGATATGGCTCTGACTTGTTTCCTAGTTCCAGATATGGTTTCCCTTCCAGTGAGTGGATCTGTTAGTTAATCCAAGAGCAGTTGGTTAACCACCATGGCTGTGTGCCACTATTGCATTTGTGTGAGCATCATGTCAGGTTGTTTGCTTCTGAGTTGCTTAAATTTTGAGTGACCTGGACAGATGTTGGCCACTTTCCCCTGGTAGCTCATGTAGCACCTTCCAGCACTAGATGGGCTAATTATCTGAGGACTGGCTCTCCTCTGGATTCCAGCCAGGTCTCTCCATGTTCTGTGCCAACAGTGTTTGGTGTCTTCAGCAGTAGCGTCTTACCATTAACCTCTGCTGGGTAATCAAGTGCTCCAACAGAAGTCTGTCTTGTTTGTTTTGGGAGATCTAATATATTTCTCTGATCAACAGAACATTGTAGATGTAGACCACATCCTGGTACAAGTAATTCCAGGCCAGCACCAAGGGAATAGAAAAAAGAAAAAGCCAGAGAAGAAAGAAACAGGAGAAATTTGAGTTTAGGTTTTATCTCACTCTCTCCAGGGCTCTTCGATTCTGATGCTCCCTCTAAGGTCCTCTTGAGGGTTCCACCTTTTAGTCTGACTTCCAGGATATAGAATTATATGTACCAGTTTAATTTGGGTTCAGTTTTGTGTCCTGCTGCCCCCTTCTTGATCTATTTTTGATGTCTTTTAGATTTAGGAAAGTGCTCAGACTTTAGGAATTGAGCAGGAGTACAGTTAGGATGAGTGAACCCCTAGAAGTATAAACAAAGGCAAAAAGCCCCACACTTGCTAAAAATCAAACATGATCTTCTTATCTCTTGCTTTCTTCCCTAAGCCTGTTTTTCCACAACCAGTACCCCTCCTAGGTGGGAGATCTTTCATAGGATTCAAACATTGTGGTTGTTCACATTTAGCCCCCAGAATTCAGTGTCAAAGCTAGTTTTTTCCTGAGACAGTCCCTATACCTAACAACCAGCTATCCCTCTGGTTCACCTGACCTAGGAGATATCCCACCAACATAAGGTTATAGATATCTTTACAAGGGGAGGACAGACTTTCTGACCACTTGGGAACTTCCAGCGCTGGGTAAATGTTTCCCTCAGTCTCCATGTGGGATCTCTAGCCATGTGGATGCCTTTTCTTGGCTCTATATTTCCCTCAATAAATATAATAATTTAATGATTATCCTTCTCAGTCTTTTTACTCAATTCTTTGATTAAAATTAAAATCAAACCTAGGATTTATGGTTCAAACACTTTCTTGGACTGTTAACACCCTGTTACAGAATTACCAATACCTTTTGCTGAATCAAGAACATTTTTTGTCTGCCACTAAACCTTTTTGCTATGGAACAGGAAAGTATATAGGGTGTTTGTGAGGTTATGTGTGCATTTTAAGAGAAGTTTTGAGGGTATAGCTTTCTTCCAAAAACTTATGCCTCCCCAAAGCCTACTCTTGTTAAAACTATGCCTTTTGTAAACAACATGCTGCTTCCATTGTGAATGATAACAGCCCCACTGCAGTGGTCCTGCAAACATAGTAGCTGTTCTCACACAATAGGAGGAAGGAACAAGGTATGAAGAAGGGCACATGCCTGAACTATCTCCCAGGATACTCCCATTCAATTGAAATTAATGTTGAAAATCACAATTGCTTTCTCAGAAGGGGAAAAGGAGTCCTGCCATGTTCTCAAACAAGCTGTGCCACTTGTGATGATCTTTGGTCCCCTGCACAGGCTGCTATACTGTCCTGAGAAAGACACAGCCAGCTTGTCCAAGGAGGCTATGCTCTCACTAGATGCTCCCAGAACCCAGAGAAGAGAGGTAATCACAACATTCTAAAGCCTTTGAATCCCTACTAAATATCATTTTGTGGTTGTTATATTAAGAGGTGATCAGAGTAGAAGAGGTCACTCAAAAGTACAGTGTAGGTACAGTAAGGAAACAGAACTATGTAAGAGTGCATATGAAGTTCAGGACACCTGTCTACTGGCCAGGGCCCATTCATTCATTTTCTTTAGTGCCCAAAGAGGGCACCTGTTTTAAAGCAACTCTACCTTCCTCACTTATAAGAGTGCCTTATAAGAGTAAATTTTTATGCTGAAGACACTTCAAGTACATATTTACATGAAACTCTCTCTCTCTCTCTATATATATATATATATATGTCACATATATATAGTATACTTAGATGAAGGAAGATACAGAAAAAGAAAAGGATAGGGAAAAAACAGGAAAGAAAGAGGAACTGAAAACACACTGAACAGTACAGATGAGAAGGGGGTAGAGTTAGGGTGATTGGACCCCTGAAGGTAAAAAAGGGCAGGAAAGTCTGAACTTGCTAGAAATCAAAGATCAAAGACTTCTTATCCCTTGCCTAAGTCCCCCAGACTTGTTTTTCCACAAACAACCAGGACCTCTCCTGGGAGGTAAGTCTTTCATAGGATTTAAACATTGTGGTTGGTCAAGTCTAGCCTCTGGAACTTGGAACTTGGTGTCAGGGTTAGCCTTTTCCTGAAACAGCCCCTATCCCTAACCAACCAGCTGTCGCTCTGGTTCACCTGAGCAGGAAGATAGCCCACCATCATAAGGTCTTAAAGACCTTTTCAAGGGGAGGGCTGGATCTTTGATCACTTGGGAACTTCCAGTGGTGGGCAAGTTTTTCCCTTGGCTGGGTCTGGGCTGGTTCAGCTCAGGCCCAGGCCCAACAAGGAGGGACTCTAGCCTTTACTCTATACATGGACTTCTTTATCCCTCCAACTCCCCACATGGCAGGAGCTCCTTGAAATTTCTTTTCTCTTTTCTTTCTTTTTCTCCAAGGACCTTCACGGGATCTCTAGCAATATGGATGCCTTTTCTTGGTTCTGTACTTCCCTCAATAAATATAATAATTAAAGAATATGTATATATATATGTGTGTGTGCATAGACCCTTGCCCTAAAACTGAAGAAGATAAAAAAAGCTTGATTGACAGAATGACCCTGTTCTCCTTCTCACCTCTACCTCCATCCCCACTTCTCTTTTTCCCCCCGCTTCTGACTCCATGAACACTCAGCTTAGCTGTGTCTGAGTGTTTTTGAAGAATGGGGGAAGATTCCTTTCTTCTTTTATATATTTATGTCATTTACACATTGTATTAAGTGTCCTTCTAGTATTTGGTCAGGAATTTAGTAGAGTGTGAAAAGTGAGGAATGAGAGTGAGTATGTTTGCATTGTTTGTGCTCCTATTAGGAAAATGTTCTGTCATTCACCTTTGATCATGATAGTAACCTTATGATTTTGTGGGTAACTTTTTCCAAGATAAAATAGTTTTATCCCTACTTTGTTTTTTTTTTTTTGTCATAAATTGATGTTATATTTTTGTCAAATACTTTTAGAGCTCCTATTAAAAGGTTATTTTTGCTTCTTTGGTCTGTAGTGGTAATGGATTACACTCATTGATTTTTAATGATTGAGCTGGTCTGAGCTTCCTTGAATACAACTTTTATGATTATAAAATATTGTCATTTAGTCTAGGAGATGCTTGCTGGGTATGTAAGGTACCTTGGGTAGATTCAAGTTAGGTGCTGTAGATGAGTGAGACTATGTGGTGATTTTTTTTCTGTGATTGGGTAAGTTCACTGAGAATGATCTGTTCCAGGTTCAACCATTTTTGCTCAAATTTCATTGTGTCCTTTTTTCTTACTGCTGTATAGAATTCCCCTGTGCATCTCACTTATGTGGGTCTTGTGGAATCAAACTGGGATCCTTTGGCTTTGCAGGCAAATGCCTCAACCTCTAAGCCATCTCTCCAGCCCAAAGAAGAAATAGGATTTTTATTATTTTCTCTTTTTTATTAAAATTGTCATTGATTTTTTGTTCTTTTTTTTCATTTATTGCTTATTATGGGTCTGAATTCCTTTGCATTCTGTACTTTCCTTAACTGTGACATAGCATGAATATTTTGTGTCTCTTATTCCCACATTAGAATAACCATGAAAATAGGTTTATTTTACTGTGTTACTCTTGTCTTCTGTAGGGTACAGGGAACAATATAGACTTCTGGTAAAATCTGGCAATTGGATGGATGAATGAACAGGCAGACTGGCACGCAATGAATGAAGTACTCAATCAAAGTACATTATGTCCCACTCACCTCTGACAATCTGTCACCAAATCCCTGCATGCCTAGGTCAATGTGCCCTTCTTCCTTTATGAAAATGACTGAGTACACAATATTTGAGATCATAATAAAGTGAGTTAAATTAGTCACTATACTTAATATTGATAATCATTCATCAGTCACTTAAGTGTAAGTTCTGTAAAATCAAAACAAGTTTCATATTTCCAATTCATAATGGCACAGAATAAACATTTCCATTGTTCTGAGGCATAACAAGGACAAACTGGACCAATGTCAAACCAATAACCATTAGGTAAACAACAAACATCTGTAGTTCAAGTCCATAATCCATAACCAGTGACAACAGTCTCTAGATTTTTAATTTCCATCCCTCCATCTGGACTGAATAGCCAGAGAAAACTGCTGTCTCAAGCTAACAGCACTACTTGGTAGCCTTTACTCAGTCCTGGTATATCAAATATATCTTTTGGTCTACACTACAAACCACAGTCTACCTTCAACTCCATATACTGGCCTTTCCAGAATTCAAAACAGGAATATCCTGTTTCCCATGGCTCATCTCAGCAGAAGTTCCTAGTTAACTTTACACAATGGCCTCACTAGTCACACTGGGAATTTGTTCTCTTTTATGTATTGTGTCTCAGAAGTGGCTCCTGGAACCATGTGTACTTCATGACACACTTTTATGTGTTTATTCAATCAATACCAGGTGTGTAAAGACACAGCCATATTGTTAATCCAAAGAGGAAATAAATTGTGACCTTGAGGAGCAGGTTTCTTCCTTTCAAAAGAGTTTATATGCTTGCATTCAATCTTTACTGGGAGAAATTACCACAGGCATCTTTCCATTGCTTCCCTATAAGGTAGTTGGGGTCATCCTTAATCAAGGTAATGTGCTTGACAATAGCAGCTTCAGTAACCTAAAACCTGCCTCTGTGTCACAACCTTAAAATTCCTTGAATTTTCAACCTCCAAATCTTATATCTTTCAGTTCTGTATCTTTTGCTGAGCACACGAGTCCATTGCTTTCAAATTCAACCTTTATCAAACTCTGTGGGCAGTGGACTACAGCCAGTAGTCCAGTTCCAACAAACTTCTCAGCTATTTCTCTTTCCACTTTGAAAGCTCTAAGGCAAACACAATTTTCTTTGCACTCAGAATTCTCAAACTTTCACCAAAATAGCCCATAAAATTTGGCTTACTGCTCTGTAAACCATCTTCAGTTGAAAATACCAAGTTTGGGCTGGAGAGATGGCTTAGCAGTTAAGCGCTTGCCTGTGAAGCCTAAGGACCCTGGTTCGAGGCTTGATTCCCCAGGACCCATGTTAGCCAGATGCACAAAGGGGCACATGCATCCGGAGTTCGTTTGCAGTGGCTGGAAGCCCTGGCACGCCCATTCTCTCTCTTTCTCTATCTCTACCTGCCTCTTTCTCTCTCTGTCTGTTGCTCTCAAATAAATACATAAAAATATTTTTTTAAAAAAGAAAATACCAAGTCTAAGCATATTCCTTCTCTACCACAGAAGTTCCAAAAGACCAAGATCCATATGATCACATTCATCTCATCAACAGCCCAACTTTCTGTACCAAATTTCTGTTCTATACAGCTTCACATTGTTGGGGTTACCAATACAAAATTCTATTACAATACAGGACATAACTTTGGAGGCAGAGGCCTCCAAATTTCCTTCCATCTTAATATAAGGCATGACACTATAAAGAAATTTACCATCTTATTTTAGAGAATAAAGTTTGAATTATGTAAACAATTACAGTGAGAAAAATGTAGAGAAAGAACTTTTTTTAGAAGGAAGGCACATTTTATTCTTTAAATATCTAATAGCTATAAGTACAGGCAGAACATGTTACCTGTCCTAAAAACAATATTTCTATCAACATATCTATACCAATTAATTTAACTTAGAAGACCATTGTTTGAGCATGAATTTAGTCACATGTGAAGACAGACTACATGAAACATAGAACATGTGACATGATATGGTTGGCCAGCATTAGACATGAAAAAGAGCACAAAACACAAAGAGATGACCTTTATTAAGGTTTTAGTTATATACTTTAAATTGGTGAGGACTTAATTGTAACAGGGCAACAGTCCACTTGTATTTCATGCTGACAATATTTTGGGGGACATTAGCCATATGTAAAGGGACTGGGGTCACAGGACCTCTCTCGGAACCTGGTTTTGTTTATTTTATCTAGCTGTGTAGCAGGCAGTTCTATTTTCTAGTTGCTTAAGGGTTAAATTTCTGTGTAATGTGGTTTTTCAGTGTCACCTCCACTGTCATTTTCTCTTCTGTGACTTGTAATGAAAAGAAGGGGAAAAGGGAAAGTTAAAAAACAAAACCTTGGGCTGGAGAGATGGCTTAGCTGTTAAGCGCTTGCCTGTGAAGCCTAAGGATGCCGGTTCGAGGCTCGGTTCCCCAGGACCCACGTTAGCCAGATGCACAAGGGGGCGCACGCGTCTGGAGTTCATTTGCAGTGGCTGGAGGCCCTGGCGTGCCCATTCTTTCTCTCTCTCTCCCTATTTCTCTCTCTGTCTGTTGCTCTTAAATAAATAAAAAATAAAGAACAAAAGTATTAAAAAAAAAAAAAAAACCTAGGTTCTGGTTAAGATGGTAGCTTAGGAACCACACCAAAGCAGCCTAGGGGAGAAAAACCCAAATAATACCCAGCAAAATACACACTTTTACTAAAAAGTGAGGTGTATAAGAAATTAAAATGGCATCAGAGAAGTAAAAGAGATCCAGAGAATCCAGAGCCCACACAGGCAGGCTGAAGTGGCTCCAGCAGCTGCAGCTTTGGCTACAGCAGTGGCAGCTCCAGCAGCAGAAGCAGAATCGGAGACTCTGGCTCCGGCTCCATCATTGGCAGCACCAGCTCCGGCATTGGCAGGAGCAGCACTGGCAGCGGCAGATCCAGCAGTGGCAGATCCAGCAGTGGCAGCAGCAGCTCCAGCTCTAGCAGCAGCAGAAGCATCAGCTCCAGCAGAAGCAGCAGCGGTGGCTCCAGCAGCAGCAGTGTCAGCTCCACCAGTGGCGGATCCAGCAGTGGCAGCTTCAGCAGCCTCAGCGGCAGCGGCAGCAGCAGCAGCAGCTCCAGCACCGGTGGTGCCGGGTCTGCAGGGCCTGCCAGGCTCGGCTTACCCCACAGAAAAAGGCACTGACCAGCTCCAGAAAACAGAACAGAGGTCCAGCAATCCAGCCAGCCTACTTGAAGCCACAGGGCACCAAACAGGGAAGCAAGCAGAATGCAGCATAACTGAGACCAAAATCATCCAAAAAGGTAACTGGGATTGCACCAGGGAAGCTTGTGACTTGGTCACAAGCTGACTTGGAACCCCCAACAGACCATAAATCTTAACCTCTTTGTTCATAGAGGATCTAGTTGTTACAATATCTACTCATGCATAAATACTCAGTGCTGTTTTTCATTGAATGTGTACATTGCTTAGTTAAATTTTAGAATCTACCTGTATTTTTTCCACTCAGCCTACTTGAATACTCCCATAGCAGGCAAACTCAACCCCTAGGAACACTTGTCTAGATACTCTGAGAGTGTTAAGAGCCACACCTAACAACTTAATCTCCTACATTGAAGATATACAACATCAGATCAATTGATACAGCTAAGATTACCCAGCTAACTGGAAAATATAAGCAGTACCTTAACCAAGATGCAAAAATATATACATTATAACACAAGAAACACCAAAAACCAAAGGCAATAAAAATCCACCAAAAAGTATCAATGCATCAGAAATGACCTCCTGTGAGAATGAGTTAGAGGAAATGCCTGAGAAAGATTTCAAAAGAATTATTGTAAATATGCTCAAAGAAGTCAAAGAAGAAATCAAAGGAATCAAAGAGGAAATCAAAGGAATCAAAGAAGACACAGGACACCAATTTAACGAAATAAAGAAGTCAATACAAGACAAAAATAAGGAAATAGAAATAATAAAGGAAAAACCAGTCAGAATTACTAGCAATGAAGAACACAGTTAATGAAATAAAAAACTCTGTAGAAAATCTCACCAGTAGAATGGATGAAGGAGAGGACAGAATATCTAAGCTAGAAGACCAGGTGGCAGATCTAATACAGTCCAAGAAAGAGAAAGACAAACTAATAGAAAAGTATGAATGGGAATTTCACGATATTCGGGACACTATGAAAAGATCAAACATAAGAATTCAGGTCATAGTAGAAGGAGAAGAATTTCACTCCAAAGGCATAGTAGGCATCTTCAACAAAATCACAGAAGACAACTTCCCCAAATTATGAAAGAGGTGCCAATGTAGGTACAGGAAGCCTTTAGAATACCAGCCAGACAAAAAAAACCTGGAAAGAACCTCTACCCAAACTACCAAACACACAATCCAAAGAAAAAATATTGAAAGCAGTCAGAGAGAAAAATCAAGTTACCTACAAAGGCAAGCCGATCAGGATTAAAGCAGATTACTCAACACAGACTTTCAAAGCCAGAAGGGCTTGGAGTGATGTATTCGAAGTTCTGAAGGATAACAACTGTCAACCAAGGTTACTTTATCCTGCAAAGCTATCCATTCAAATAGATGGAGAAATAAGGACATTCCATGACAAAAGCAGGCTAAAGGAGTATTTGAAGACAAAGCCAGCTCTACAGAAAATACTTGAAAGAATCCTCCATGCCAAAGAGAAGGAAAAGCACACATATAAGGAACTGGGAAAAAACAAACAATACTCAAATACTAGTTAACACAAGAGAGGAAAGGTAGAACCAGAAGTACAAAAAAAATTGGCAAACATAAATACACACCTTTCAATAATATCTCTTAATATCAACAGCCTCAATGCCCCAACCAAAAGATATAGGTTTGCAGATTTGGTTAAAATGCAGGATCCTACAATTTATTGTCTCTATGGAACTCACCTTTCTACAAAGGATGGACATTATCTTAGGGTGAAAGGTTGGAAATTGGTGTTTCAAGCAAATGGGCCTAGAAAACAAGCAGGGGCTGCTATCCTAATATCTGACAAGGTAGACTTCAGTCCAACGTTAGTCAAGAAAGATAAGGAAGGTCACTTTATATTGATTAAGGGAATACTCCAACAGGAGGACCTTACAATCCTAAACATATATGGACCTAACATGGGGGCTCCCAAATACATCAAACAAACGTTATTAGAACTAAGGTCACAGATAACTCCAAACACAGTGGTAGTGGGTGAGTTCAACACCCACTCCCATCAATTGACAGGTCATCCCAGGGAAAAATAAACAGAGAGGCATCTGGACTAAATGAGGTCATAGAAGTAATGGACCTAACAGATATATACAGGACATTTCATCCAAATGCTGCAGAGTATACATTCTTTTCAGCAGCACATGGAACATTCTCTAAAATAGGCCATATATTAGGACACAAAGCAAATCTTAACAAATACAGGAAAATTGAAATAATTCCTTGCATTCTATCTGACCACAATGGAATCAAACTACAAATCAATAGCAAGAAAAGCTATACAGCATACACAAAATCATGGAAACTAAACAATACACTACTAAATGATGATTGGGTCAATGAAGATATCAAGAGGGAAATCAAAAAATTCATAGAGTCAAACAATAATGAGAACACAACATGCCAAAATCTGTGGGACACAATGAAGGCAGTTCTAAGAGGTAAATTTATAGCTTTAAGTGCCTCTATTAAGAAATTAGAAAGGTCACAAGTAAATGACCTAATGCTTCATCTTAAAGCCTTGAAAAAAGAAGAACTAGGCAAACCAGAAATCAGTACATGGGAAGAAATAACAAAGATTAGGGCAGAAATTAATGAAATAGAAACAAACAAACAAACAAAAAAATCCAAAGAATCAATGAAATAAAGAGTGGGTTCTTTGAAAGTTATCCTTTCAAACAAGATTGATAAAGCTTTAGCAAATCTGACCAAAAGAAAGAGAGAAGAGACACAAATTAATAAAATTAGAGATGAGAAAGGCAACATCACAACAGATACCAGAGAAATTCAAAAAATCATAGGGACATACTATAAAAACATATACTCCACTAAGTATGAAAGTCTGAAAGAAATGGATGATTTCCTTAATTTATATGACCTACCTAAATTAAATCAAAATGAGATTAATAACTTAAATAGGCCTATAACAAGTATGGAGATCTGAGCAGTTATCAAAAATCTCCCAAACAAAAAACTTCCAGGCCCAGATGGATTCACTGCTGAATTTTACCAGACTTTCAGGGAAGAACTAGCACCATTGCTTCTTAAGATTTTCCATAAAATAGAAAAGGAAGGAATCCTACCAAACTCCTTCTACGATGCCAGCATCACCCTTATGCCAAAGCCAAGCAAAGATAGAACAAAAAAAGAAAATTACAGACCAATCGCCCTCATGAACTTAGACACAAAAATTCTCAACAAAATATTGGCAAGCAGAATACAAGGATATATCAGAAAGATCACTCACCTGGACCAAGAAGGCTTTGTACTAGAGATGCAGGGATGGTTCAACATACGCAGACCAATAAATGTAGTACATTATATAAGTGGACTGAAGGACAAAAATCATATGATCATCTCATTAATTGCAGAAAAAGAAGTTGATAAAGTCCAACATCCCTTCATGATAAAAGTATACAGAGACTAGGAATAGAAGGATCATATCTCAATATAATAAAGGCTATTTATGACAAGCCTATAGCCAACATATTACTAAATGGGGAAGAACTGGAAGCTTTTCCACTAAAATCAGGAAGAAGACAAGGGTGTCCACTGTCCCCACTTTTATTTAATATAGTACTGGAAGTCTTAGCCATAGCAATAAGGCAAGAGACACACATAAAAGGGGTACAAATTGGAAAGGAAGAGATCAAGTTATCATTATCTGCAGATGACATGATTCTATATATAAAGGACCCTAAATACTCTACCAGCAAACTGTTAGAGCTGATAAACACCTACAGCCATGTAGCAGGATACAAAATAAATGCACAGAAATCAGTAGCATTCCTATATGCTAACAACAAACACACAGGGGATGAAATCAGAGAATCACTCCCATTCACAAATGCATCAAAGAAAATAAAGTACCTTGGAACAAACCTAACCAAGGAAGTAAAGGATCTCTACAATGAAAACAATGAAACACTCAAGCGAGAAATTGCAGAAGACACTAGGAAATGGAAAACATCCCTTGTTCCTGGATTGGAAGAATCAATGTTGTGAAAATGGCAATCTTACCAAAAGCAATCTACACATTTAATGCTATCCCCATCAAAATTCCAATGGCATTCTTCACAGAAATAGAAAAAACAATCCAAAAATTCATTTGGAATCACAAAACATCTTGAATATCTAAAATTATACTGAGCAACAAAAATGAGGCTGGTGGTATCACTATAACTGATTTTAACCTATACTACAGAACCATAGTAACAAAAACAGTATTGTACTGGCACAAAAGCAGAGGTAGATCAATGGAACAGAATAGAGGACCCGGATGCAAGTCCAGGTAGCTATAGCCACCTGATATTCGATAAAAATGCCAAAAATACTCATTGGAGAAAAGACAGCCTCTTCAGCAAATGGTGTTGTGAAAACTGGATATTTATGTGTAGAAAGATGCAAATGGATTCTTCTCTCTCTCCATGTAGGAAAATTAAGTCCAAATAGATTAAAGACCTTATCATCAGACCTGAAACTCTGAAACTGCTAGAGGAAAAAGTAGGGGAAACCCTTCAACATATTGGTCTTGGCAAAGACTTTCTGAATAAATCCCCAATTGCTCAGGCAATAAAGACACAGATTGACTGCTGGGACCTGATGAAATTACAAAGATTTTGTACAGCAAAGGACACTGGGAATAAAGCAAAGAGGCAACATACAGAATGGGAAAAAAGTCTATGCCAGCTATATATGTGATAGAGGATTAATATCTAGGTAATACAAAGAACTCAAAAAGTTAAATAATAAGAAATCAAAAAAAGCCAATTAAAAAATGGGCTATGGAATAGAGAGTTCTCAAAAGAAGAAATACGAATGGCGTATAAGCATGTAAAAAAAAAAATGTTCTACATCCCTAGGCATCAGGGAAATGCAGATTATAAGTACGTTGAGATTCCATCTCACTCCTCTCAGATTGGCTACCATCATGAAAACAAATGACCATAAATGCTGGTGAGGATGTGGAAAAAGAGGAACCCTTCTACATTGTTGGTGGGAATGCAATCTGGTCCAGCCATTGTGGAAATCAGTGTGGAGGTTCCTAAGACAGCTAAACATTGAACTACCATATGACCCAGCTATAGCACTCCTAGGCATATATCCTAAGGACTCATCTCATTTCCTTAGAAGTACATGCTCTACCATGTTTATTGCTGCTCTCTTCACAATAGCTGGGAAATTAAACCAGCCCAGATGTCTCTCAACTGATGAATGGATAACGAAGGTATGGCACATTTATACAATGGAGTTCTACTCAGTGGTAAAGAAAAATGAAGTTATGAAATTTGCAGGGAAATGGATGGATCTGGAAAGGATTATACTAAGTGAGGTAACCCAGGGCCAGAAAGCCAAGTGTCACATGTTCTCTCTCATATGTGGATCCTAGCTACAGATGACTGGGCTTTCCTGAGAAGGAAAAAACTCAGTAGCAGAGGCCAGTAAGCTAGAAAAGAGATAGAAAGGGAAGAGAAAGGAAGGGAGGGGACTACTTAATAGGATGGTATTGCATATATGTAAGTAGAAGAACAGATTAATGGGGGTGAAAAGGCCCAAAATGAGGTCTGGGGAAGAGATTGAGTAAAAGAAAGGTGGAAGGACAGCTAATCAAAATCTAAGAGGATATAAATAAAACATATGTAATCCTACTTTTTTGAACAATGGAACACTCAGGAGCCTTAGATCATTGCTAGAAAATTTTCAGTGCCAGGGATGGATATCTTACAATGTGTTGTTGCCAAGGAGATCCCTGATGCCGCCAAAACATTATAGGCCATGCCTAGGCCTTTGGTTTCCCACCAGGAATGGATGGTAAGACCCTACTGCTGAAGACTCCATACACTTGGGCTACAAGGCCACTGAGAAATCTTGCTGGATCTGAGCTGATAACCTCCTCCATGTAGACCAGCTGGCAGAAAGCTGGAAGAAGCCATTCTGGATGCAGTTCAATGGGAGAAAGAGAAATCACCAGTGAAGATACTCATCAATGGACACTGCAAACGTTATAATTGGCCAGCCAAGCCAAATGAGCCAACAGGTACAATAGTGACACGTCTATTATGGGGGAAACCAACTGCCCTCTAATTGGACTGGAGGCCCACTCCATGGGAAGGGAATACATCCCTGACACTGAAAACTTAAAACAGTGGTAGTCATGAGCCCTAGGTGTGTAACGTCTGCTGTTTTCTGGCCAAATATATATACTATGCTTATCAAACTGCCCAGTAAGCACTTCTGTTAATGTTCACACCCTTATATTAATGACACTCTCACTTTTGGTAGGGAATCTTCTCTTTTCAGGTGGCAGTGACCTTTGGACAACTCAGAAGGTATCATGGTGATGGAAAGAAATGACTGCAGTGCTCAGTACTGCAATATCTCAATCACACCTTCCGAGGCTCAGGGTCTAATGCAGAAGAGGTGGTGGAAAGAATGTAAGAGACAAAGGAAGGGGAGGACTCCATACAACATGCGCCCTCCAGACACAAAATGGCCTGGATATCCATGGCCTCACAGTGCCTGACACTACCTGCATAAGACCATCATAAGAGGAGGAAAAGATCAAGACATCAAAAGTAAAAGAGAGACTGATTGAGATGGGGAGGGGGTATGATGGAGAGTGGAGTTTCAAAGGGGTAAGTAGGGGGAGGGAGGGTATTACCGTGGGGTATTTTTTATAATCAAGGAAGTTGTTAATAAAAAAATTTTAAAAATTAAAAAAAAAGAGGCCAGACTCTGGGTTATGTAGGGTTTTATGGGCTTAAGTTGCATTACCACCTCACTGTGCCCAACATTGATCTTTTAAAGAAACTGTGACTAAACAAAGCATGTACCGTTAGGGACAGAATCCTGTGTTAATGTGCCTTCAAAATATTCTTTCCTTTATTTTCAACTCTAGCCTTGCAGTGCAAGCTGAGTGTGTCCAAAGGCATTTCTAGCCATCATTTCAATATCTTCCATAGGAGCCCCATGACTCTGAGCTCAGCATGTGCAAAAATGTATCTATTATCTTTTCTAAATTATGACCTCAATTAAGCATGCTTAAGAATTGGCACATCCCAGCACAAATCTGTAACAGCCTCCTAAAGAAAATCTCCATTCTTCCCTTGTTTTCCCAACAGTGGTACTTTGGAGATGACTCTGATGCAGGTAATAAACCTTTCTTCACAGTTTTCAAAAACTGTTTATAGATAAGTTCCATAAATATAAACAATATACCATGATGATACTCTCCTTTCCCAACACCCTCTCTCCACTGAATCCCTTTTTTCCAAGTTGTCTCTCTTCTATTTTGATGTCATAATTTTGTGTGCATGTGCGTGTGTGTGTGTGTGTGTGTGTGTGTGTGTGTGTGTGTGTACATACCAGGGTTTCTTGCTAGTGCAAACAAATGCCCATCAGGCTTTATGTGCATGGCTGGGGAATTGAACCTAGGCTGGCAGGCTGTGAAGCAAACACCTTTGATTGCTAAGCCATCTCCCTTAGTCCCATTAAAAAATGTTATCTCCATATTTTATGTTGTGGCTTTGCTTATTTTGGTTTTACACTCACCAAGCAAAGAAATTGTTGCCTTGAGTTAGAAAATAATTGTTCTAAGTGATGGGGCATTTCATGCTGTATTGGACCTTGGTAATGTTTCATTTCGTCACACTCTTAGCTGCTTAAATCCCAAGACCAATTGGAATTTTCTTGATATAGATGGAACTCGGCCTTCAGAGATTAATAAAAATTTTATCAAGTAATGTTCACCCGTGAGTGTCTTCTAGATTTGGAAAGGCATCTGGAAGGACAGTAGTAACAGCAGTTAAAGAATTTGAATGAAGGCTCATTGCATAGGGGTGGGCACTCTCAGGAGCCATAACATTATTGGGTTAAAAAAAATCCCAGTGTCAGGGATAGACTACCTCCCTATAAGTCGTTAGCTCTGGAGGCTCCTGATGCCTCACAAATCATAGAGGCTTTGTTGTTGATTGCATGCCAGAATTAGGTAAGTCTCTATTGTTGAATGACATTGCACATTGGTTGGAGGATATGAAGAACTCAAGCTGGGAGTGAGCTGGAAGCCCCCCTCTATCCCACTGATGGCTGGTTTTTGTAATGCTGGCTATGCAGGCTGCTTGGGGGAGAACTGTCACCAATAGTTCTTTCAGTGACATACTCTGCATGCTGCACGATCAACATACCAGGCAAGATGTTCCCACTGGTGCAATGGTGATGAAAAGAAGCTAAAAGTTGAACTGATTCACTGAGTTACTGTAAGAGCTAATTACTGAGGAGCTAAAACTTATCTTTGTCAGCAGATGGAAAAATCCCAAAGAAGGAACTGTCCTGTTGGTGGGAATGCAAGCTGGTACAATGACTATGGAAAGAATTATGAACACTCCTGAAAAGGATGACTATAGAAGTACCATCAGACCTAGTTATACCCTTTCTGGGCATTTATTCTAAAATCTCCAAACCTCAGCTCAGAGATATTTGCTCAAACATATTTATAGCTGCTCAATTCATAATAGCTAAGAGCTGGAATCAACTCATCATTAGACGAATGGATAACTAAGATGTGGTATATCTACGTAATGGAATTCTATGCAGCAGTAAGGAAAAATGACACAATGAAAGTTGAAGAAAAATGGTTAAGGGCTGGAGAGGTGGCTTAGCGGTTAAGCGCTTGCCTGTGAAGCCTAAGGACCCCGGTTCGAGGCTTGATTCTCCAGGACCCACGTTAGCCAGATGCACAAGGGGGCGCACGCACCTGGAGTTCGTTTACAGAGGCTGGAACCTCTGGCGCGCCCATTCTCTCTCTCTCTATCTGCCTCTTTCTCTCTCTGTCTGTCGCTCTCAAATAAATAAATAAAAATAAACAAAATAAAAAAATAAAAAAAAATAAAAATAAAAAAAAAGAAAAATGGTTAAACTCAGAACAGATCATTCTCAGCAAACTTACCCAATCATAGAAAGATAATCATCACATGGTCTCAGTCATCTCATCTGTGGCTCCTAACCTAAATCTGCCCATTATGCTGACATACCTAATAAACATCTCAAGACTGGACAATAGGGATGGTGGGGTGAGGGGATGGTAAGGGTGGAGAGCGGGGGAGGACAATAGAACTAGACCCAAATGGAAATAGTACCATAAAATCTTTCATCCTGATAGACATACTAAAGAGTTGAACCTTCATCAGGTGATAAGAGAGAATACCAGAATCACAGGGGCCTGGAGAGGGTATGATAAATACTATCCTCAATCTTCTGCTCTCTCAATCTCTCTCTCTCTCTCTCTCTCTCTCTCTCTCTCTCTCTCTCTCCTCTCTTCTCTTATCTTACCTGTATTTTTCTTCCTTCTTCTCCCTTGGCACTGACTTGTAACTCCCAGTACCAGCATGTACCATAATGAGCTGTTGATCAGAGAGACCTACAAGGTTTCCCAAAGGAAGACAGAACTCTGTCAGAGTACTTAATGACCCACCAAAGGTTAATGGTAAGACCCTGCTGCTGAAGATACCATATGATGTTGGGACAGAACATGGAGCGACCTGGCTGGAAACTGGAATACAGTCAATCCCCAGACAATTACCTTGTCTAGTGCCAGAACTTGTTACATGAGTGACTGGGGAAAATGACTAACATCTGTCTAAACAACTCATCATCTAAGCTACTCAACAGCAGTCAACCTGACATGATGCTTACACAGTGCAATAGTGGCACACAGCCATGGTGGGTTACCAACTGCTCCTGATTTGGCTAATGGGTCAGCTCAGTGGAATGTAACCCATACCTGGAATGGGGAAATAATTGAGAGACATATCCAAAAATGAGCCACTCTCCAATATCAACCTCCCACTAATAGTGGGCTACAAGAGGACCTACACCTATTAAATTCTCTCTAAGATAATAATGGGTATCCATGTATCTTGCTCTGATCTCACTCTCCGTTGGGGAATTTGCTTCTGTTTTTCAGATGTATGCAGAACTTGGGGAGAGAATCAGCCCATCACACCCCACCTGACATCAGCTGAAGCCATAGAGTTAGTGGGCTAATGAGCAAGAGATCCTTTCTCAGTGAACCTGGTACCAGCACAAGGGTGAAGACACAGTGAACACTCAGCTCCTACCAAATCAGATGTCCAGAGACACAGAGACTCCCAAGATCTCCCATCACTGAAATAGACCTAAAATGAACCCAACATGGCTCAGGGAAATTCACAAAAGGTGGGGTGGAAAGATTGTTAGAGCCATAAGTTGGGTCATTATGCATACAGACATTGCTTCTCCCCCATAACTGAAGGCCACCCCCACAATGTAACACCCACAATCCACAGGGAGGGGACAACAGGGAGAAGGCTAACAATGGTACCATCATGGCTGTATACACACTATATACATAACTAATAAGTAAAAAATAAAATAATTTTTTTTTAAAAAAAAGCAGAGTTTTGCTCTTCATTCAGTATGCTTCACCTAAACTACTGGTCCAAATCATTTCCTCACAATGCCGAGTCCACACATCCCCTTCGAGTTCCACAACCCCACTGATGCTGGACCTCAGCAACAGCTGAGCAAACATTTATACAAAATGAGAGGTGAGAAGAACATAAGCAATGATGTAAGCCAGGGAAAACAAGATAGGAACCATGTCATTTTCCTTGCTGATGAGACAGTTACAACATTTAAGATTAAAAACTGTACTGTCTTCAGGATATGAATATGTTATTTTATATAACAGTGGTTTTACTTTGAGGAAGTGTTTGTTTATTTTCAGGTCCAAGGACTAGGGGATGTGTTACTACCAAGGAATATGACCTTCATTCCCAAACCTCTGTTTTAGGGGTGGCTTGTCTTGGCAACTTTAGAACTTTATTAACCCCTCAAGCTATGTTAGGGCTTCATTATCCTTTCATAAAGCACACTTAAAACACATCCACAATCGCTCAGATTATTTTGTGGAAGAGGGGGAGGAAATATTCTAAGTGCCACAGAGTGGAAGAGAAGGTCCAGAGGCATTGCTCCCACCCCTTACAATGACTGACTGCTGCTCTCACAACTCATAACCCACAACCACACGGTGAATACCAGCAATCCCACTGAGGAGGACCCTCAGTGGAATGAGGTCAAGGATGGAGAAAATGATGGTACCAACACATGAATTGCCCATGCAAACTTTCTACTTAATAATAAAATGGCCTAAATAATAAATGGAAAATAAAAGATTTTGGTGAAAACTGAAAAAAAATAATTTTTAACAATTATTGAAAAATAAAAGTAAAGCCAATAATAAAACAAAACAAAATCACATAGAAATAAAGGGGTTTACTATGCAGACTATGATAATTAGCTCCATTGTGGTGCTTCTTTTGTCATGTATATAAGATCTGCAAGCTCTACATACACACTGAATACACATGACTCTAACTTCTTAAGTATACTTCAGTAGAGCAGAATCGTTTCTTTTATAAAACCACTACTTTATCACATGTGTGCATATAATATGATGTGTGTGCACATGTGTGTGTGGTGTGGTGTATGTGCCCATGTGGTGCTCAGTGCTTGGTGGCCAGAGGGTAATGTGAAGTGTCCTATTCTGTCACTCTTTCACCTCTCTTTTATTACTTGGGCCAGAGTCACTTACTCATTCTGGACCTTTCAGAGTGTTGTTGTTGTTTGTTTGTTTGTTTTTCTTTTAAAGCCATAGTGATTCTCTGATCTCTGATCCCCATGGGACTGAGGTTACAGATTTGCTTGACTATCCTCAGCTGTTCATTTGGGTCCTAGCATCATACTCATTTAGTGGCAAAGTGCTTGGGTACCATGCTCAAGTTCCTGGTAAATTCGTTGTGCTGGAGAGAAGGAGGAGGAAAAGAAGGAAGAAATAAAGGAAGGAAGAAAATTATTTTAAAGTGTTTTGGGCTCAGTTTTATACTTGATCAAATGACAATTACCAGTGGTGTTTCCATGATATTTTGGACTCAGGATTGCAGTACCATAGAAGTACACTAATTTATGTCTATTTTGCTTCTAACAGACACATGCCATATATGTAATGTGAGTTCTTTGCTCCTCCCAGCAGCTGGGAACCGAGCATTCTGAACACCTACATTTATGGGGGACACCTGAATCAAACCACTAGTCTGTTAAAATAATTTCAAAGACATATTGGAAATATAAACAAGAAAACAAATTTTCACTGAGTCACAGCACCAAGAAAAATACCACTCTAGAATTTTGATGTAATTTTTGTCACATTTACATATGCACTAAATAAAATTTGATTTGTTTAATGTACATATTACTCAGACTTCATGAAATTACTCAGTGATACCATTTTGGAGTCCTTTGGACTTCTTTTTTTTTGTCTGTTTTTTTTTTTTTTAAATTAGTTTTGTGCTCAGTGAATGCAGTCAAGTTGGTACCATTTTTAGCCTCCTCTCTGACTTCCCCCTCCACAGGAACCCTCCTTATTATGGAATATGGGTCATGCATTGTGGGGTTAGCCATCAGTTATGAGTAGGAGGCAATATCCCTGTGTATCATGACCCAACGTGTGGATCTGATGTTCTTTCCACCCACTGTTTCACAAATTGCCCTGAGCCATGTTGGGTTCATTTTAGGTTTACTTCAGTGATGAGGTCTTGGGAGCTTCTGTGTCTCTGGATATCTGGTTTGGTAGGAGTTTATTGTTCTCTGTGTCTATCTCCTTCACCCTTGTTCTGGTACCAGGTTCACCAAGAAAACAGCACTCTTGCTTGTTGCCCCAATTATTCTTAGTTTCAGCTGGGGCCCCTTTGAGGTATGATGGGGTGGTTCTCTCCTTAGGATCTGTGTCTTTCTGAAAAAAAGAAGTAAATTCTCCAACAGAGAGTAAAGATAGCACCAGATAAATGGGATAACCACTTTTTTTTTTTTTAAGAAAGAGAATGTAGGGCTGGAGAGATGGCTTAGCAGTTAAGCGCTTGCCTGTGAAGCCTAAGGACCCTGGTTCGAGGCTTGACTCCCCAGGACCCATGTTAGCCAGATGCACAAGGGGGCGCACTTGTCTGGAGTTCATTTGCAATGGCTGGAGGCCCTGGGGTGCCCATTCTCTCTCCCTCTCTCTATCTGCCTCTTTCTCTCTCTGTCTGTTGCTCTCAAATAAATAAATAACAAAAAAATTTTAAAAAAAAGAAAGAGAATGTAATATGTGTAGGCCCCTCTTGCCCACAATTAGTGGGAGCTTGATAATGGAAATCAAGCTCATTTTTGGATGGGCTTCTGACTTGTTTCCCAGCTCCAGCTATGTGTTCTGTTCCACTGAGCAGATGAGTTAGCCAAATCAAGAGCAGTTGGTTTCCCAACATGGCTGTGTGCCACTATTGCACTTGTGTGAGCATCATGTCAGATTGCTTGCTGCTGAATAGCTTAGACCATGAGTTGCCTGGACAGCTATTGGTCATGTTCCCCCAGTCACTCATGTAGCACCTTCTGGCACTAGGCACAGTGTCTTGGGACTGACTCTCTTCCAGCTTCAAGCCATGTCACTCTATGATACATGCCAACAGCACATGGTGTCTTCAGCAGTAGGATCTTATCACTAACTTTTGGTGGGTCATCAAGTACTCTGACAGAAATCTGTCTTCTTTTGGGAAACCTTGTAGGTCTCTTTGATCAAGAGCTCATTGTGAATGATAGCCACATGGTAGTACTGGGAGTTACAGGTCAGCGCCCAAGGAGAGAATGAAGAAAAAGACAAGTAATATAAAAGAGGGAGAAGAGAGAGAAGAGGGAGAGAGAGACAAAGAGAGAGAGAGAGAGAGAGAGAGAGAGAGAGGGAGAGAGAAACAGAAGGAGATTAGGGTCAGTCTTAATCATACCCTCTCCATGGCCTTGTGATTCAGGTGTTCCCTCTATGGGCCTGGTGAAGGTTCAACCATTTGGTCTGTCATTTAGGATGTAGAAGTTTATGTTACCATTGCCGTTTGGGTCCAGTTTTGTGTCCCCTTCTGCCTACCTTACCCTCCCCTCCCTCCCCACTCACCCTGTTGTCTGCTCCTCGAGATGCTTGCTAATTGTGTTGGCATCTCAGGTAGATTCAGGATAAGAGCTGTAGATGAATGAGACTATGCGGCAAATATCTTTCTGTGATTGGGTGAACTCCCTGAGAATGATCTGTTCTAGGTTAGACCATTTTTCATTGTGTCATTTCTACTTACTACTGTGTAGAATTCCATCATGTAGATATACTACATCATAGTTATCCATTCATCTAATGATGGACATCTGGGTTGATTTCATCTCTTAACTATTACGTCTAAGTTCATCAAGGAAGTAGGCCTGTAGTTTTCTTTTCTTGTGGCATCTCTGCTTGGTTTTGGTATTAGGGTGATATTAGCTTCCTACAAGGAGTTGGGGAGCCTTCCCTGCTCTCCAGTTGTATGGCACAGTTTAAGAAATATTGGTTTCAGTTCTTACATGAAGGTTTGATAGAATTCAGCTGAGAACACATCTGGTCCTGGACTCTTCTTTTGGGGGAAGTTTTTGATTATCTTTTCAATCTCAATGGGTATGATATGTTCATCTAGGAGATTAATCTATTCTGAGGTTAGCTTTGGTAGATGATATGTGTCCAGGAATTTATCCATTTCCTCCATATTATCCAGTTTTGTGGAGTAGAGACTTTTGAAATAAGTCCTAATGATTCTCCTAATTTCACTTATGTCTGTTGTGAACTCTCCTTTTTCATTTTGGTTTTGTTAATTTGAAGCATCTCTTTTTAATTTTATTATATTTATTGCTTGATCAAATTTGCCAGGGGTTTGTCAATTATGTTTATCTTTTCAAAGAACCAGCTCTTTGTTTCAACAATTCTCTTAATTATTTTCTTAGTTTCCAATTCATTAATTTCTGCTTTGATATTAATTATTTCTTCTGTCTGGAGATTTTTGTGTTGGATTCTTCTTGATTTTCCAGTGCCCTGAGGTGGATGGTCAGGTTATTGATTCAGGGTCTCTCTGTCTTTGTTATGAAGGTATAAGTGCTATGAATTTTCCCCTAAAGACTGCCTTCGTTGTGTCCCATAAATTTTGGTATGACGTGTTCTCATTGTCATTCATTTCTAGAAATTTTACAATTTCATTTTTTAAATTTCTTCTACTACCCATTTATTGTTTAAAGGTGTGCTGTTCAGTTTCCAGGAGCCGATGGGATTCTTGGTGAGTCTTTTGTGGATAATTTCTAGGAACATGGCATTTTCATCTGATGTCATATGGGGAATTATGTCAATCTTCCTAAATATATGGAGGGAGGCTTTGTGACCCAGTATATGATCTATTTTAGAGAAGGTTCCATTGGTTGCTGAGAAGAATGTGCAATCTGTGGATTTGGGGTGGAATGTTCTGTAGATGTCCATGAGGTCTATTGTTCTATGGTTTTTGTTTTGTTTTGTTTTTTGTTGTTTTTTTGAGCTCTCTCACTTCCCTGTAGACTTTCTGTTTGGATGATCTATCTATTGCTCATAATGGAGTATTAAAGTCCCCAACTATGATGGTGTTGTGGTTATTTATGTTTTATTGTCAAGTAGGTTTTGTTTTATAAATTGCGGTGCCCCTGTGTTTGGTACATAGAGATTTATGATTGTGATATCCTCTTGATGGATCATTCCCTTGATAAGTAGGAAGTGCCATTCTTCGTCTTTTTTGATTACTTTTGGTTTGAAGTCTATTTTATCCAATATTAGTATAGCTATTACTGCTTGTTTCTTATTCCCATTTGTTTGGAATATCATTTTTCTCCCTTTCACCCTAAGGAGGTGTCTGTCTTTGGTGGTGAGGTGGGTTCCTTGAAGACAACAGATTGAGAGGTCTAATTTTCTGATCCACCCTGTTAGCTTATGTCTCTTGATGGGTACATTATTGCAATTAATATTTAATGTAATGACTGTGAGGTTTGATTTGATCCTTACCATATAGTGTTGGTTTATGTGGTTTGGTGTTTCCATGGACTTTGAATTTTTTTGTGCCTTTTCTGAGTTTGGTTATTGTGATATGCTTTTGCAGGCACTTGAGGTTGATTATTTGGTTTTGTCAAGAATTCTGTGAAGTTCTTTCAGTAGGTTTGGTTTTGTGTTCATATATTTGTAATGCTAAGTTTTGTCATGGAAAGTTTTTCTTTCACAATCTATTATGAGGGATACTTTTGCTGGGTAGAGTAGTTTGGGTTGGAAGCCATAGGTTCTTAGGCCTTGCAGTGTTGCATTCCAGGCCCTTCTGGCTTTCAAGGTTTCCATTGAGAAGTCTGGAGTAATTCTGATGGGGTTACCTTTAAATGTGATATGATGTTTTTCTCTAGCTGCTTTTAGGATTTTCTCTTTGATGTCAATGTTTAGAGTCTTAATGATGATGTCTTGGAGAGTTTCTCCTTTGGTCCAGCCTGTTTGGAGTTCTGTTAGTTTCTTGCATCTTAATGAACCTTTTTTTGTGAGAGTGGAAAGGTTTTCTTTGATAAGTTTGTTAAATATGTTCTCCATGCCTTTGGTCTGAGTTATTTCCCCTTCTGGTATTCCCATGATGTGAATGTCAGGACATTTCTGGGTATCCCACAGTTCTCTCATGTTCTGTTCACAGAAATTTTTGAACTTATCAAAACTTTTAAACTCTAGAAGTGTTTCTTCTGTTTTGTCTCCCAGGTCTGAGTTTCTGTCCTCCACATGGCTGACTCTATTCTTGAGAGCTTCTATAGAGTTTTGGGCTTGTTCAATTAGGTTTGCATTTTCTACTACTTTTATATGTATATTTTTCATCCCTCTGTCAAGTTCCCTGAAAAAGATCTGAAAAAGATCATTTTCTGATTTTCTTGATGCTTCTTGGAATTCATTCTTACATTTCTTTATGTCCTCATTTAGCTTAGCCAGCTCATTTTTGAGGTCTTTTGGTTGTTGTTGTTGTTTTGCACTCCTTCATATCCTTTAACTGTCATTAGATCCCTCCCATTTTCTTATCTATCAGGTGTAGTCTAGTGCTGACAGCATCCACATGATTATTGGTCCTTTGTTGTTTTTCTGCAAGATCTACTATTAGCTTGGTCAGGGTTGCATTTGCTCATAACTTCATTTTGGGCTTCTGATCCTAATGTCCTTCTATGTTTCTATTGGAGACATCTATTGTAGGACTGGGCAATCTTATTGGATTTACTTGAATTTGATTTTTCTTGTTATTTTCCTTTTGCTCTGTGGTCTGCTTATCACAATGTAGGGGTAGGGAGAGTGGGACTGAAGTTGCAGTGGGCAGGGGAGAGTAGTGCAGCTTTCATGTCAGGGAGGGGGAGCAGGTGGCTTTCGTGTGGGGTGGGGGAGCAAGGGGTTTGGCTGGAGCAATGGACTTTGGCCCTGGGTGGGGGAACAAGTATGGTGGGGGAGCGAAGGGCTTTGGCTGGGTGCCAGGGAGCAATGGGCTTTGGCCTCGTCAGGGGAGCAAGGGGCTTTGGTGAGGGGGTAGAGGAGGGAGGATACTTGGCAGGGGGAGCAAGGGGCTTTGCACAGGCTTGAAAGCTAGGGGCTTTGATGTCAGTGGGGCAGCAAGCAGGGTGGGGGAGTGAGGGGTTTTGGTGTGCAGTGTTTGAGTGAGGGGCTTTTCTGTGGTGTGGGGGGAGTGGGTTGATGGCCCATGCACAGTGGCACAGGTGGAACTATGCTGGCTTGTGTTCCCTTGCCTGCAATTAGTGCAGGAGGAACCTGAGGCTGGCTCTATGGCTAGGAGGCTGCTTGAGGGGTTGGGGGCCTGGTGGGCTACCTGAGAATGAAGAAATCATCCAATTCCCTTTTTTGCCCCTCTAGCCCTTCCACTGGAGGTCTATTAGAGACTTCTCTCCCCTAAAAGTTCTGGTGAATCCTTAATGTTTTGCCTTTCCTTGCCCGGGGAGGTGCAGCACAGTTAGGTGGATGCCATCTTGACTGGAACTGTAGTCCTCTGGACTTCTTATATTAGTATAAGGAGCAGTTTTAGATAACTATCCAGAAATTAAAAAAATGTGTTAAAAATATGAAATCATACTGGGCATGGCCAGGCATGCTTTTAATTCCAGAAATTGGGAGGCAGAATTTGAGTCCACCATGAGACTACATAGTGAATTACAGGTCAGCCTGGGCTAGAATGAGACAGTACTTCAAAAAGAAAAAAAAAAAAAAAACAAATAAACAAAAGCAAAAAATATGAACTCATGTTGCTAATGATAAAGTTTGTTACTAACCTTCATTTGTCTGGTATTTTTTCTTTTCTTTTTTTCTTTTCTCTTTGCAGTATTAAGCATGAGTTTCCTTGTGTGGGACTCCCAATTTTGAATGATCTCCAAATTGAAGGACCCATGTAACCCAGATGCACAAGGTGGCACATGTATCTGGAATTTGTTTGCAGTGGCTGAAGGTCACTCATTCTCTGTCTCTTAACAACAAAAAGAAAGGTTAAAAAATGTAATAATGGCCAATAATGGAAAGCTAGTTTACTAAAAGGAAAAGCATTTCTATAAAATTTAGAAATAAATATAACAACAAGGAAAATACTGGGGCATTAATGTTGTAAGGGAAATGCAAATTCTAGTAATGACATATGACCACACATCTGGCAGGATGGCCACATCTGAAGTATTGGCAACACCCAGTGTGTTCAGGAATGTGGAACAACAGTAGTTCTTCTGGTGGGCTGGAAACTGGTACCAGCATTTTGCAAAATAATTTGGAGATTTCTTACTAAATTAAATATAGTTTTACCATATAATCCAGAAAAACAACACCTTGATTTTAACCAAAAGAATTTAAAGTTTATATCCACACAAAAACCTGAACATGGATGCTTATTTATGTTTGGCAATGTTTGGTAGCTATCAGGCCACCCTTTCGTAAATGAATAAAACAGTAAATGGTGATATATCCAGGCTGAAGGATATTATTAAATACTGAACAGGAGTGCACTACTACTCTTCAAATGATTCATGCTTCTAAGTGAAAGGAGCCAGTTGGAGAAAACTTCATACCACATGATTTCAGTAAAATGACATCATGTCAAAGGAAAGCAAACAACAACAGTAGACAGCTCAGTGGTTGTCAGGAGTTCAGTGCTGAGGGGAGGATGGATAAGTAGAGCAGGTAGAATTTGGGGGCAATTAGTCAACTATCTTATATATTTTCTTATATAATTGCAGGTGTGTCAGGATAAATTACTGCAAAAGTGGAAGAAGCACAACTCCAAAAGGAGCCCTTAATGTAAGCCACTGTTGTTGGGACATAGGATGTGTCCATGTTGGTATCACAGTGTATTAGTCAAAGTTTTCTAGAGAAACACAACAGATAGAATAATAAAAATAATTGTACTGAAAGGGAATTTTTTGGATTAGTTTACAGCAGTCCCACAACAGGAGTCTGCTGTCTGGAGAGTCAAGAAACCAGGTAGCTGCTCTGTCCCTGAGACTGGATGCCTCAACACTCCCAATTATGGCACTAAAGGTCTGGAGGATTCCAGGAGAGCTGCCAGATTTCAGTTCACACTGGTCTTCAGTCTATGTTGGTCTTCAGTCTATGCTGGAAGGAAGACAGCAGCACCAGTAGCCAGATGGGAGGAAGGGATTCTTTTCTTCCAGAGATTCTTTAGATAAAGGCCCCCATCCTCTAAGAGAGGCCAAACACTCTGGGGTAAGAGCCCACACAGGGGGAAGGACTTTGTCCTTCAGTTAATACTTCCTGGAAACAACCTCAGAGACCCACTCAAGAAGAATATCTGTAGATTCCTAAACATATCAAATTGACAACAAAACCACCACAAGTCCACCCTGCCGGGGCTTCCAGAGCCCCACGTTGGGCAACAGATGCCGGGCTCCACTGGCGGGGGCAGGTAGTGCTGAGGGAAGGACCAGCCCTACTGGTTCCTCCCAAGGGGTTGAGGAGGAGATGAGCATCCGACGACTCAGATCTCTCCTGGCCACCGGAGAAAAACCACACTGAGTCAGGAGTCTTGTCGAAGCAGGAACTTGATTTATTGCTATGAGCAGTTGCCTATATAATGTTGGGAATGAAGGAGGGGATTCTAGGATGGGGGGGGAGACGTAAAGGCCAATAGTAAACTGTGACTATTGAAATGATAATTCTAACTCCCATGCGGAAGTAGCAGGCAAGAAGCCATTAGGCATCTTGCTGAGTCACGTCTGGCCAGAGGCAGATCACCAAACTTTAGCTAGGCTCAGGAAGTTCCACTAGGCCTCACGTCCGGGCCTCTCAAAGCCCAACATCTCCCCCTTTTGTTTTTGTAAGCATGGTGGAAAACATGCCCCCTGTCTTACGTTGTCCCCCTCTGGGGATCTTACACGTCACTGGGTACCATGTATCCAGCTCATTGAGAATCCACTCCATGACCTGCCTTAGGTTATCCCAGCCTGTCTGAGATCTTACCCGTCATTGGTCAGATGGAGGGAGGAGGAGGGACGCTCATATGAGGACAGCCAGTCATATGAGGAGCTTGACTCCTGAGTAGTGAGCCTATAATAATGTATTTCGACCTGATGAAGTTTTATTGCCTCTAGCCGTTGGTGAATAAATTGTGTAATCTTATTAATTACACAAGGCCCAACAGTGAGGAGAAGGAGAAGGAGGGGGAGGGGCCCAAGTAGAGGGAGAAGGTAGGGTAAGAAGTCACGTAAGCCTGTCCACAGCGGGTTGTCCTGGAGGTCCTGCCACCTCCTCTCCAAGTCTTCCTGGAGCCTCTTAATCTTGTCCTGGATGATTCCCAATTTATTGGCATAAAAGTGGCATTTTCCTGTAAAAACAAACATACGCCTCCCCTTTTGGCCATTAGTAGGTCTAGTCCTCTCCTGTTTTGTAGGACTACCTCAGCCAGGGAATCTAGCTGTTGTTGAAGATAGGTCTGCCTCCGATATAGGGAGGGCCTCATTTCCAGGGATGATATCTACATCTGGGATTAAGGTGGCTGGGGCACAAAGGCCTGTCCAATTGGTGGGCAGAAAGTCATAGGCCATCCCACCTCCACAAACATAAACCATTCCAGAAGGCGGGCAGCATTGAGCACTGGGCTCGGTTGTGTTAAAAGTACAGAAGGAAGGATGAATGTATCCCACATCTATACTGGAATTATTAGGGGAAGGCGGGGCCCAAATGCCCAGAGGAAACATTGGGAAAAGCTGGATGGGGATGGGGAAGGTGGCTGAGTAATTTTTTAAGGTCGTATGGACAACTGTACTGTAAGCAGCCAAGGAGGCCCAGATTGGAGGCAAAGCCAGCAATCCTCCACAAGGGAAGGAATTGTTTGGTTTAGCAGGGTGAAGACCATTTAAGAACAGTCCTCAGGGGTGGGACACTCCCTGGAGAAGTGCTTGTCAGTGTCCCCCTGTTGGAACAAATATTTTAGGCCTCTGGCTGGTACCGAAATAGGTCTTTTTCTTTTTATAATGTTTTTCCATGGACAAAAATTCCATGAGCTTCACATAAGTTTTTATCAAAAAACTCCTTTGTTACACAGTTTTTGCATTTTAATCACTTCTCAGTACAAAAGACTATCAAGGCCAGCCAAATGGCTTCTGCCAATTCCTCCTTTTTTATTTTTTTATTAACCAGGCCCTTCTGGGCCTCGATGTAGAAAGATTGTGTCTGTCTTAGGTTGTCCTCTACGATATTTAGGCCTTACCCGTCATCGGTACATGAATTCCATCATTCATGCCCTGTCTTAGGTTGACTTAACTCGAGAGAATCTTACCCGTCTTTGACTACCAGCCTCTGCAGGGGCTTTAAGATAATGTCTCAGGAAGCCGGGGTCGGGTCCGTAGCTGTATCCCATGTACTTCTGTATGGATATCCATAAAGTATCTCAAAAGGCATTTAACAAGTATGGGCAGCAGACACAGAATGAGCAAAAGACAAACACCTGTAGCAGCAAAGCTTCCTATCCAAGAAGTGAGAGAATTCCATCCAGGCAAGGCAGACTTAAAAGCAGATATTAAGTCATCAGTAGTTTTCAAAAGTAAGATGATTATTTTGCAAAGACAAAAATCTCTGAATGTAACTGAATCAGATCCAAGGAAATATTATCCTTATGTCAAATACCTCTTAAATGTATTTTCCCAATGCTGTTGACTGTTATTATATTTTTTAGAAGTAACACAAATCTATTAAAAATCTACATGACACTCCAAATGAGTTTTAACTTTCAACCTTAGTATCTCTTCACCCAAATACATAACCACATCATACAGAGTGTCTAACAGGTGAAACTGTATCTAGGGTAAGGATTGAGCCCAAGATCTTAAAGGGATGCACAGTTTGAACTTTCTCAGGAGCTACTTTAAAGCTGTGAGTATGAAGGATAGTTAGACACTAAAAGTACAAGCCTAAAGCCAAATTGGTCTTTTTCATCTTGAGGGAAGACACATTTAAACCCTCTCCCTGCTGTGAGGAGTGGGTCTGGTCCTCTTCAGGTCCCAGTCAATGGGCCATTTCTAGAAAAATTTAAAATATTTAAGGTGAATAATGCTTTCCTTAGCTGACCATGGGGGTGGGGGGGTTAGTGATTCCCCCTTTTGTTTTTGTAATTGTGATTTAAGTGTTTGGTCAACAATAGCTTGGCCTTGAGGGTTGTATGGGATGCCTGTGGAATGTGAGATTTTTCAGGACTGGAGAAAATCTACAAAGGCCTTGCTTATGAAGCAAGGGCCATTATCTGTTTTAATTTGATCAGGCAGCCCGAGAGTGGCAAAACATTGAAGTATATGACTAATGGCATGTTTAGATTTTTTTTGGCATGTGCCGATGCCCAGTAGGTGGAGGAAAAGGTATTGACTGAAAGAAAAATATCAGTGAGCCCAGTCACCATGAGAGGGCAGACTTGTCTCCTGTCCCCACCTGGGTCAGTCCAAGGGAGCCATGTGGCAGTCTCCCAGGAGGGGGACTGCCTGCAAACTCCCAGTAGGGGCCGGCCAGGCACAAGCTGCCAGGAGGGGGGCCATCTATTTAAATTACCACATTCTGCCCCTGGCTCCCAATAGATTTATAACCATCACATATTATAAATTGTACTGAGTTTAATTTTAAAGGTCCTCACAGTCTTGACCAATTTAAGATATTGAGACCTGTAAAATCAAACATGTTAAACATTTCTAATCTAAAGCCAGTCTCTGTGCCTATAATTTTAACTTGCTTGAGGTTTTCCAGCTTAAAATCTTAAATCTCAGCCAGGCATGGTGGTGTACGCCTTTAATCCCAGCACTCGGGAGGTGGAGGTAAGAGGATTACCATGAGTTCTAGGCCACCCTGAGACTCCGTAGGGAATTCCAGGTCAGCCTGGGCTAGAGTGAAACCCTACCTCTAGAAACCAAAACAAAAAACAAAAAATCCTAAATCTCTCAGTCCAATATCTCTAGCCAAGTCCATCAGTCCATTACAAATTTAACCTTAACTAAACTCTCTGGGCCTGGGCAGCAGGATGCAGCCAGCCCTTATGCCAGTAGCTCAGTTCCAATAAAGTCCTCTTCAGTCTTTCCTTTTCCTTAGAAAGCTCATAAGCCAAGCCTCGAAATTCAATGCTATCTGCACTTAGCATTTTAAGATTCTTATTAGAATAGTCCATAAAATTTGGCTTACCACTCCAGAAGACACCTTCAGTTGCAAGCACCAAGTCCATGCCTATTCCTCCAAAACAAAGGTTCCAAAAGATCAACATCCACATGGTCAGGTTCATCACAGTCCCCTCCTCGGTCTGTATCAGACAGCTTTAGGTTCGCTGAGATAAACTTCCAGACCAGGTACAGTTATGGAGGAAGGAATATTTATTGAAGCTTACAGATCCAGGGGAAGTTCCATAATGGCAGAAAAAGTTGGCCTGCCTTCACATGCCCAAGCAGAGAGAGAGAGAGAGAAGCACAAGCCTTCAGAAATACAAAAGTCGCAGATAAAGCTTGCCGGCAAATCGAGAGTGAAAGGAAAGAGAAAAGGAACGAAGACATGTTGACAAATAAGTACAGGTTACAGAAGCAAAGTTTAGCACATTAAATATGAAGACTACATCATAACTTATGGGGGTGCGCTCACCTGCACATGTACACCGATTGGCCTCCTCAACGAATGCCTCTCATAGGGCACTAGTCTGCCGGACTCAGAGAGCCGCACATTAGGCGCCAGATGCCAGACTCTGCCGGCGGGGGCAGGTAGTGCTGAGGGAAGGACCAGCCCTGCTGGTTCCTCCCAAGGGGTTGAGGAGGAGATGAGCGTCCGACGACTCAGATCTCTCCTGGCCACCCGAGAAAAACCACACTGAATCGGGAGTCTTGTCAAAGCAGGAACTCGATTTATTGCTATGAGCAGTTGCCTATATAATGTTCAGAATGAAGGAGGGGATTCTAGGATGGGGGGAGAGGTAAGGGCCAATAGTAAACTGTGACTATTGAAATGATAATTCTAACTCCCATGCGGAAGTAGCAGGCAAGAAGACATTAGGCATCTTGCTGAGTCACATCTGGCCAGAGGCAGATCACCAAACTTTAGCTAGGCTCAGGAAGTTCCACTAGGCCTCACGTCTGGGCCTCTCAAGGCCCAACACCACCCCTTATCAACTTGACACCAAATCATTTCTCCTTATACCATACTTAATTTCCAAATGAAGACAGTAACAAGATCATAATTCCATCTAACAAGATATAATTCACCAATATATAACCAGAAATGCACAATCTTCCCCTAACACAAAGCAAGGGCCCTTGAGAAATGCTTAGTCTCTAATATAATAGGTCAAATATAAATTCAATAATAGTGAACTAGTGATACAATCTTAGTAAATATTAATTACCTAATAGAGAAGTAGAGGAAGAGCAAACATCTTAATATTTGTGTAGAAAAGCACAAACAGTCCTTAATATTCTTGGACTAAGAAAACAACCATAGGATGAGTTCAGGGACCCATTGGTCCCATTGTCAGTCTAACATTTGCCAAAACTCCATTGATCACCTGACCTCCATAAGAACCTACTTTAACTGGAGGGCCATGATGCTCTTTGGGTCTCCTGGAATCAATGTCAATTCAGAGCTAGTAGTCCCGGTAAGGTCTGATTACCTACCCCCCCCCCCCCCCATGTAGAGTTACCCTCGCAAAAGGCAGCAGGTCCCTCTGAGTAAGGATAGGGCTAAGCTTGATATTGAAACTTTGGGGTCTTGTACAGCGTCCTTCCTCCAGGGGACCCAGCCACCTCTTCAATAAAGGGGCTCAGGATCTGTAAACTGGCCCAAGTCTGGAAAGTGGTAACGAGACCTTGATTCTCTGTTACTATAATTTTTTTTTTGTTTATTTTTTTGAGAGTGACAGACAGAGAAAGAGGGAGAGAGAGAGAGAGAGAGAGAGAGAGAGAGAGAGAGAGAGAGAGAGAGAATGGACATGACAGGGCTTCCAGACACCGCAAACAAACTCCAGACGCATGCACCCCCTTGTGCATCTGGCTAACGTGGGTCCTGAGGAATCAAGCCTCGAACCAGGGTCCTTAGGCTTCACAGGCAAGTGCTTAACCACTAAGCCATCTCTCCAGCCCTGTTACTATAATTTAAAGTGGCCTTTTGTTCCTTTGCTCTGGAACTTTTCTGCTTATACAGACCAAGCAGGAAGTTAATAGGCTTCTTGTTTATTTTACTTTTTGAGTCATACATTATGAGCATTGTTTTGGCTGTCCATTACAGTAAACACACTCACCTCACCTTTGGTGATGCAGAGCTGCCACATGGCCCTATTAATCTAAGATCCAGTTAGATCCACTGTGTCTAAGTCATCTAATGCAGCAACTGAAGTTATCATTTTACATAAAAGAACAATGATTGGGCACTGTGGTGGTTTGAATAGATGGCCCCCAATATATTCAGTGTTTTATTACTTTGTAGCTGCAGCCACCTGGCTAGAGGTGATGTCACTGGGAAGAGCTTAAGGTGTGGTGGTGGGTTTGAGATTTCAATCTAAAGATATGCAAAGTGTTCCTAGCTGGAGTTTCTGAAGTGTGCTGGGCTGTGTGGCTTTCAGCTTTTAGGCTTGTGCTTCTCTCTCTCTCTCTCTCTCCCTCCCTGCTTGGATCTGTAAAGGTAAGCCAGCTTCTTCTGCCATTATATAACTTCCCCTGGATCTGTAAGTTTCAATAAATCCCTTCCTCCATAATTGTGTCTGGTCTGGAAGTTCATCTCAGTGAACCTGACACTGTCTGTTACAGAAGTTGGTACCAAGGAGTGGGCTGAGGTGTACCTGACCATGTGGATATTGATCTCTTGGAACTATTGTTTTGGAGGATTGGGCATGGATTTGGTGCTTGCAACTGAAGATGCCTTCTGGAGTGGTAAGCCAAGTTTTATGGACTATTCTGATCAGAGTTTGGGAATGCTAAATGCAGAGAGTATTGAACTTTGAGGAGTGGTTTATAAACTTTCTAAGGGGATGGAAATACTGCAGAGGCCTTTGTTGGAACTGGGATACTGGCATAAGGGCTGGTTGCATTCTGCTGCCCAGGCCGAGAGAGTTTGATCAAGGTTAAATTTGTAATGGACTGTTGTGCTTGGCTAGAGATAATTGGACTGAGAGATTTAAGATTTTTAAGCTGTAAAACCTCAAGGAATTTAAAATTACAGGCACTGAGACTGGTCTTGGGTTACTGAACCTGCCTGCTATTGTCAAACACATTACCAATCTTAAAAAAGATGGTCCAACTGGTTTACATTAAAACAATGGAAAGGATGCCTGTTGAAAGACTATCATAGAAATGCAAACTCTTTTGGGAAGAGTTTACTGGAGAAGGAACCTGCTTTTCAAGGTTATGATTTATTTTGTCCCTGAACTAAGAATATGGCTGTGTGTTGCCCACCTGGTATTGGTTTCACAAGCATGAAAAATGAGTGGAGTGGTTGTGAATTGGATGCAGTTCCAGGAGCTGCTGCTGAGGTGTGGCATAAGACAGGGCCTGATGTAAGATGGACCATGTTTTGCATGAAGACCTGAAGATATTTTGGATATATAAGGACTGTGCAAGAGCTACCATAAAGCACACTATTGGCCTAGGATGGAAGTGTTCCCTGGCTACTCTCTCCAGCTGGAAGGGCAGAATTGGAAAATCTGGAGACTGTCAGTCTCTGGTTATATTGAACTTGAACTGCAGAACTTTGATGTTTGTCTGATGATTGTTGAATTTGCATTATTTCAGTCTCTCCTTGCTATGAATTATACCAGTTGAAAATGTTTACTCTGTGCCTTTCTATGTTGGAAGTATTTAACTTGTTTGATTTTACAGGACTCAGTATCTTAAATTGGTTAAGACTGTGGGAACCTTTGAAATTGAACTGAGTACAATTTACAGTGTGTGATGTCTATAAAACAGGCCAGGGGCGGAATGTGATGGTTTGAATAGATGGCCCCCAATGTATTTAGTGTTTTGCTTGACCAATATGAGGAACCAGATCAGACCAGATTTGTAAAGCTAGTTCAGTTTTATTGGCACAGCTCTCAGGTGAGGTTCACTGGTCCCTAGATGTGACACCAGAGAAGTCACATCTGAGACCTAAGGTATAGGTCTTTTAAAGGGGAGGGTGGAGAGAGATGGTGTGTTAGCTCCAAACCAAGGACAGGCTGAGGAAAGTAACTATTTCAAGGATGGGGGAAAGCAGAGGTCTCCTTAAAAGGTTCCAACTAGGGAGAAGGGTCAGCTGGCAGGGGGGTCCTGAAACTGCTGGTCCCATTCATGCGCAGGAATGTGGGTGATAAGGTTATTGGAAGGCATGGCCATCTTGTTAGGTCCTTTGTTCTAAGCACTGTCCCCCGTAACACTTTTTGTAGTTTGCATCTGCAGCCACCTGGCTGGAGGTGATGTCACTGGGAAGATCTTAAGGTGTGGTGGTGGGTTTGAGATTTCAATGTAAAGATATGCAAAGTATGCCTAGCTGGAGTTCCTGAAGTGTGCTGGGCTGTGTGGCTTTCAACTTTTAGCCTTGTGCTTCTCTCTCTCTCTCTCTGAAAAGATCTGTAAAGGCAGGCCAGCTTCTTCTGCCATTATGGATCCCTTGGATCTGTAAGCTTCCATAAATCCCTTCCTCCATAACTGTGCTTGGTCTGGAACTTAATCTCAGTGAACCTGAAGCTGTCTGTTACAGGCACTTTAAGTATGCTGGGGCTCTCATCACACATCTGTTTCTTAAAATCTTCATGAAAGGCATATCTTCAGGATGCTCCCATTAAGGGGGAGAAAGATGAGTTTACACGGAAAATCCATTGTGGAATTCCAAGTTCTCTGAACCTTCTAATCCCTTTCATCAACATTAAGTCAAGGGATATCAGGCAGCTTCAGCTCATTCACAGTAGGCCATCTTTGGATCCATTTGTCAGCCAACTGATCAAATGAACTCTTGGCCCCTCTTCTAGCTGATAAATCTAATGGGCCTATTTCAATAAATTTAGCTTGATATAATCTTATATTCCTTCTGCCATAATTCCATACCCTTAAAATCCATTCCCACATATATCACCCATGCTGCTGCCTGCACAAGTTAGAAAACTACTGAAGTTCTCTAGGGATGTGCCTTACCTCCTCTTGTGTCACACTTTCTGTCTCACCTGTAGAGGCCTGTCTAGCCTTATGTCTGGTTATAGGCCTAGAGGCAATGATGGGTGGGCACTGACTAGTATCAGCACCTCCTGCAGGGAGGGTCATTGCTGATTCTTCAGACAAAGAAGGATTAATTCCCTCAGGCAACTGTGGGGAGGGCAATACTTCAGACTGTGGGTGGGGATGCAACTACTGCAAATGGAGGAGAGGTCACATTCTTGTGTAAAACTTCAGAATCTGAGATTTCAATGTCCCCAGATTCTTCGGGGTCTTCCTAAACATCCCCATCCAAAGTCAAAGGATTCCACTGTTTTCCAATCAGTGCCCTCACTTTAACTTTTGAGGCTGGGATTTAAGCTTGTGTTATAAGTTAGCCAATCTCACAATGAGAGCTTGAGTTTGGTTTTTGGCAACTTGAGCACTGTTCTGGCTAAAAATCATCACTTGTCCTACTTTTCCACAAATATTCAAAAATTTTAGATACAGAGTCACTAAGTTCCTTGCTCTTCATAAGACATAACCCAGGATCACAAATTATATCTATCTCACAGAGTTCTTTAAATAGTTCACACCATGGACTATCAGCACCCTCCTTATTACCAGTGAAAATGCTCTCCTTATTACTAGTAAAAGTGCTGTCCTTATTAGCAGTAAAGCCTTTAGTAGTACTGAACTTGGAGCACCAACTCCAGATAGCACCAAGCCCACTAGAGAAATCCATTCTTAATATTCTGTTTCTGTAGAACCACCTCTGGTACCACATGTATATTAGTCAGGGTTCTCTAGAGAAAAAGAACCTATAGAATAAATTGTATTAAAAGAAACTCAGTAGCTTCTCAATCCATGAGGCTGTATGCCTCACCAGTCCCAATCCAGTATTTAAGGTCTGGAGGCTTCCTGGAAAGCTGCTGATCTTCAGTCCAAACTAGCCTTCAGTCTACACTGGAAGGCAGCCAGTAGCACCAGCAACAGGAGGAAGAGATTCTTTTATCCCAGAGCTTCCTTAGATAAAGCCCTCCCCCCTTCTGAGAGGGTCTGCCCTGTCTGGGGGAAGCACTCACCCTGGAAGAAGTACTTCCAATTTCAGTTAATCCTTCCTGGAGGCAACCTCAGAGATTCACTCAAGAAGAATGTGGATTCCTAAACAGATCAAGTTGACAACAAAACTAAACCATCATACACAAATACTAATAAATGTTCTCCTGTGGTCTGGGATGTTGCTAAGATTGGAACTTGTGCATGTGTGAAGCAAGAGAGTTCATGGGGAACATATTTATATCCCACATAGTGCTTCTGTGAGTCTAAAATTTCTCTTCAAGTCTCTTAAAATCACTTATCACCATTATTTATGAATAATATTACCAACTCATACTGTATTGCATTAGCTTTCATCTGGCCCCTCTTTGCCTTGGTGGAAGTTTTCATAGTGGTTTGGATGTAAAATATCCCTCATAGCCCTCATGTGTTTTGCATACTTGGTAGCAAGCTGGTGAAAATTAGGGAGGTGGAGCCTTTCTGAAGGAGGTGTATCATTGAGAGTGGACTTTGGGGTCTATTAGTCCAGACCTACTGTATTAGACAGCTTCAGGTTCGCTGAGATGAACTTCCAGACCAGGCACAGTTATGGAGGAAGGGATTTATTGAAGCTTACAGATCCAGGGGAAGTTCCATAAAAGCAGAAGAAACTTGCCTGCTTTCACAGGCCCAAGCAGAGAGAGAGAGCAGTACAAGCCTAAAGCCAAAAGCCAGAGCACACTTCAGGAACTCCTGCTAGGCACACTTTACATATCTTTAGATTGAAACCTGAAACCCATCACCACACTTTAAGATCCACCCAGACATTGCCTCCAGCCAGATGGCTAGAGATGCAAACTACAAATAAGCAACTGAATATATTGGGGGCCATCTATTCTATTCAAACCACCACATTCCGCCCCTGGCCCCCAATAGATTTATAACCATCACACATTATAAATTGTACTCAGTTCAATTTCAAAGGTCCCCACAGTCTTGACCAATTTAAGATATGAAGACCTGTAAAATCAAACAAGTTAAACACTTCTAACATATAAAGGCACAGAGTAAACATTTTCAACTGGTATAAGGCACAGCAAGGAGAGACTAAAACAATGCAAACTCAACCACCATCAAACAAACATCAAACTTCTGCAGTTCAAGTTCAATATACCCAGAGACTAACAGTCTCCAGACTTTCCAATTCCGCCCCTCCAGCTGGGCAGAGTAGCCCGGGAACACTTCCATCCCAGGCCAACAGTGTGCTCGATGGTAGCCCTTGCACAGTCCTGGTATATACAAAACATCTTCAGGTCTTCATGCAAACCATGGTCCATCTTCCAAAGGCTCTTTCAGCCTATCAGGGCACCATGCCCAGCCTCATGCCACATCTCAGCAGCAGCTCCTGGAACCATGTGCAATTCATGACCACTCTTTACATTTTCCAAAGGCCCTTTCAGCCTATCAGGGCATCAGGCCCTACCTCATGCTGCATCTCAGCAGCAGCTCCTGGAAGCATGTGCAATTCACGGCCACTCCATGCATTTTTCATGCTTCTGAAACCAATACCAGGTGTGCAGGACACAGCCATATTCTTAATTCAGGGAGGAAACAAATCATAGCCTTGAAAAGCAGGTTCCTTCTCTAGTCAACTCTTTCCAAAAGTGTTTGCATTTCAATGATAGTCTTTCCTCAGGCATCCTTTCCATTGTTTTAATGTAAAGCAGTTGGATATCTTCCTTAAGATTGCTAATGTGTTTGACAATAGCAGATTCAGTAACCTAATACCAGTCTCAGTGCCTGTAATTTTAACTTGCTTGAGGTTTTCCAGCTTAAAATCTTAAATCTCTCAGTCCAATATCTCTAGCCAAGCACATCAGTCCATTACAAATTTAACCTTGATCAAACACTCTGGGCCTGGGCAGCAGGACGCAGCCAGCCCTTATGCCAGTAGCCCAGTTCTAACAAAGTCCTCTGCAGTCTTTCCTTCCCCTTAGAAAGCTCATAAGCCAAGCCTTGAAGTTCAATGCTATCTGCACTTAGCATTCTCAGACTCTCATCAGAATAGTCCATAAAACTTGGCTTACCACTCCAGAGGACATCTTCAGTTGCAAGCATCAAGTCCATGCCTATTCCTCCAAAGCAAAGGTTCCACAAGATCAACATCCACATAGTAAGGTTCATCTCACCCCACTCCTCGGTACCAAATTCTGTATTAGACAGCTTCAGGTTCGCTGAGATGAACTTCCAGACCAGGCACAGTTATGGAGGAAGGGATTTATTGAAGCTTACAGATCCAGGGGAAGTTCCATAAAAGCAGAAGAAACTTGCCTGCTTTCACAGGCCCAAGCAGAGAGAGAGAGCAGTACAAGCCTAAAGCCAAAAGCCAGAGCACACTTCAGGAACTCCTGCTAGGCACACTTTGCATATCTTTAGATTGAAACCTGAAACCCATCACCACACTTTAAGATCCACCCAGACATTGCCTCCAGCCAGATGGCTAGAGATGCAAACTACAAATAAGCAACTGAATATATTGGGGGCCATCTATTCTATTCAAACCACCACACCTACTGAGTGTTCATAGTTCAGCTCACTCTTGTTTCTGTCTCCCAGCTGATGTGACAAGATGTGATGCCCAGCCTCTACTCTACCTACCATTCTATCCTTGCCATGATGGAACTTCCCCTCAAGACTATAAGTCAAAATAAAAATTTCCTTCCATATGCAGCTTTTGGTCAGGTGTTTTGTCACAGCAATGGGTAACTGTGGACTCTGGCTTATGAGATTTCAGACTTTGCTGAAACTGGGATAGAACCAGTTTGTATGGTGTTACAATGGAGAGGTTAGCTGCATCCTATGTGTTTTGAGAACTTGGGAAAAGTTGAATTTGAAAGTAATAGAGTGGTGTGTTTGGCAGAGAAAATGTAAGCAGGTTGAAATTCAGGCCACAGAGAGTACAGTCTTCAGCTTCTATTGTTTAAGAGATTACTACCATTAAGAATGGGCCAGCTGCTCTTCATTGGTACCACAGGAGGAGTGCTGATTCTTTTGAAAGGAAGACCTGATAAAGGAATGCTGAAGGGGATTCCTGCTCCTCTAAGCTTTAAGGCCTCTGGATTTGCAAAATTGGTGTTGTCTCCCACCTGGTGGTGGTGGTTTTGAAATATGATGCATGAAGGAAAGAGGGTCATGGATTACACAGGGTTCCAAAGATGGCAATATGAGGCCACTGTATGGAGCTATGAAGATTAACTATGGGTTGCAGTGGAAACCCCAGGATTTAGTAGATGTTAGGACTATCAGACAGATACCAAAGAAAGCCACCAGATGGGGTGGATCTGCCCTGTCTATAAGCAGCACAGCAATATTCTCCAGCATTTTGCAGCATTTTATCTTGAGTTCCAGATTATGGGCATGGAGCTTCAGGATTTGATGTTTGCCCTACTTGTTTTCCATCTTACATTGGTCCAATCTTTCCTTGTTATGTCTTATTTTGAATGACAATGTTTACTCTGTGTCATGATGTATTGGAAGTATGTATCTTGTGTTTTAATTTTACAGGGCTCACAGTTAAGGGACTGCCTTGAGTCTCAAATGAGATTTTTCACTTTTAAATAATCCTTGAGCTGATAAAGATTATAGGCTTTTAAAGTTGGGCTGAATGCATTTTGCATCACAATATAAATATGAGTCTATCTGACTAAAGGTAGAATGTGGTGGTTTGAATGTGAAATGCTCCCCATAGCCTCATTTGTTTTGAATACTTGATCCCAAGCTGGTGGCAATTTGTGGGGTAAAGCCTTGCTACAGGTGGTATGTTAGTGGGGGCGAACTTTGTTATTGGGGTACTGCCCTTGTTGGTGTTCATTACTTAATCACTTTTGCTGTTACTTCTCAGATGAAATGAGAAAATGTGATGTCTAGCCTTTGCTCTGCCATTCTTTCTCTGCCATGATAGTACCTACCCTCAAGACTGTAAGCCAATATAAGTCTTTTCCTTCCATATGCTGATCTTGGTTGGGTGTTTTGTCCAAGCAACTAGACAGTAAATCCTATAGTTTCCAAATTCCACTTCCTCTTTCACAGAAATAACTTTAAATTAGATAACTCAGGACCCAACAGATGGCAATCATAAAAGACAAAATTGCCACGTGTGGTAGCACTCACCTTTAATCCCAGCACTTGGGAGGCAGAGTGAATTTGAGGCCACCCTGAGACTACATAGTGAATTGCAGGGCAGCCTGGAATAGAGTGTGACCCTGCCTGACAAAAACAAAAAACAGACAAAACTATTGATTCACAACATCCTTCATAATTTTAACAGTGCTCTAGTCAGATCTTCATTTTATAAGTAAAAAATGTATTCACAATTCTGACAGTGCTCCAGTTAGATCTGCATTTTGCAAGTAAAAAGAAATGTATTCATTTTTTCCCTTAGGGCCAAGTAGATAATACTTATATTTCATACTAAAACTTTTCAAATTAGCAAAATGAAGCTGATAGACACAGCAAAACCAAATCACAAAACTCAATCAGCAATTTTAATTTTCAAAAAAGTATCATTAAGAAAAAAAATGTAAATTGCCAAATTCGGTTGCCACTTAATTGCTATAAGTTGCAAAGTTGCAGCCACCTGATTACCCCATTTCTGGGAGAAAATATCTGATGTGTGCAATACAGTAAGTTCTTACTCACTGCTTAGCTTCTGAGTCTCCCAAGTCTGCCCTGCCCATCCACCAGGAAACATCTGTGCCTGATTCAGGACTCAAAAGAACACAGAAAGTAGATTTGAAAGGAGCACACAGTCCAAAGATTTGGAGGATCTGAAAATCTCAGAGAATAATATACTATATATATATATATATATATATATATATATATATATATATATATCCAAAGGCACCTTTTTTATCTCAGCAACTAACCTGAACAGTCCTGCCACAAGATTTTAGGGACAATCCCCACTACTTTGGTCGGGCCCTCTTGTGAGATCTCTTGTCCCTAAGCCTCCATCCCAACCATCTCTTATAATATGTGGATGATCTCCTTCTGTGCAGCACCTCCCAAGAAACCTGCCTCACACCCACCGCTGAACTCCTCAATGCCTTAGGAGGCTGGGGCTATTGGGTCTTGAAAGACAAATCTTAGATCTGGTAGCTGGCTGTAACTTACTCGGGTCACTCTCTCACTCACTAAACTAAGTCCATTCCCCTAGTTTGGGTACAAATTCTCCTAAACTGCCCCATACCTACCTCCAAAGGGGAGCTACTATTTCTTACTAGGTCTCTTCTTCCTAATTTCTCTCTCATTGGTCAGCCCCACTATGAGACCACTAGAGGCTCCCTTGAATAACCCTTCCTCACCCCTTCTGTGCTAAACACTCCCATCAAAGTCCTGAAGGAAGCTTTAGCTGGATCTCTCTCCCTAAAATTAGTAGATATTTATAAGCCACTTTTCCTTTTCTTTTAAGCGAACCAGAGCCAAGCCCTAGCACTCCTCTTCCAGTGGGCAAGAGTCACATATGCCCCTGTAGTTCTTCTATCCAAACAGCTGGACCTGGTCACCAAAGTCTGGCCCCCTTGCCTACAGGTTCTGGTAGCTGCTGCTTTAATCATCCCAGAAGCTAATAAAACCTTTTCACATAACCCTTTTTGGAGGTACACTTAGGGTAAAAAAAGGCAGAAAAGTTTATATTTGATAGAAATAAAAAATGATCTGACTTCTTATCCCTTGCCAAGTTCCCTAGACCTGTTTTACCACAAACAACCTGGACCCCTATTGGGAGGGAGGTCTTTCATAGGACTGGTTGTTCAAGTGCAGCCCCTAGAACTTGGTGTCAGGGTTAGCATCTTCCTGAGACAGCCCACCATGATAAGGTTATAAATACCTTCAAAAGTGGAGGGCAGGCTCTCTGACCACTTGGGAACTTCCAGCTTTGGGCGAGTTTTTCCTTCAGGTGAGCCTGCCAGCTGGGTTGAGCAGAGAGGATGGCTCCTGTGGTTCCTGGGGTCCCCAGGGTCCCAGTTCCCCAGAGATGTTCAGGCAACTTGCAGAGCAGGGTATTGAGCAGCAATGAGTGTGACAGAAAGAAATACCTGGGAAACTGATTCAGAGAACAGCTCATTTATTCAACAGGGTCATGGGTTTATAAGCAGTTGTGAGTGGGAAGGGACATAAGTCCTAAGGGGATTGGTGGGTTTAAAGGCTGCTTACTGACATCATCTCAGTATGCAGGGGTTGAGCACCAGAGGGTCACATGGTTTAAGCAGTGGAGGGAAGAGCTATGTGACCTACGTCACATAGAGGAGGGCTGCAGCTGTAGGAAGGCAGCTAGCTGTTGCCATATGAGGGCTTTCTGGGGCAGTGGGTCAAAAGGTCATGGGGCCATAAGGAAACAAAACCTAAGGCTTATTGGAATGTCCAGGTGTCCTGGGCCTGAGGGAGGGAGCAGCCCTGTTCACCGGTATCTCTGGGTGAGGTTGTCGGGGTAAGTTGTGCTTGGACCTCACAAAGAGGGAGCAGCCCCACTTTTAATGGCCCCAGAACCAGAGTGAGATTACCAGGTCTAGGCCTGTTACAACCTCCGCAGCCCGTGGCCCTTTGTTACATTTGACAGCTCAGGCCCACCTACTGAAGGCTCCAGCCTGTGCTTGGCAGTGCCCAACAATTCCCCCTTTGTTTTTATAATGGGGAAGTATCATCCTGAGTGAGTTCCTGATAATTTACCATAGGTCCAGATAGAGCTAGGTGATGCACAAGGACCCAATTGGTAGCAACTTTAGCAATGTTAGTTATTTGTTGTCTGAGGCATTTGATAAGGCAGGGACCACAAGTAGCAGGGTTCCTACAGCAAGGAGGGGGCCAAGGAAGGGAGAAGCCAAGTGACTAAAGGATTAGAGAACCAGGTGGTGGCGTCATCGGGCTTGTAGTGGTCAAATAGCTCCTTGCAGAGTTTTTGAGAATTTTAACATTTTGTTGAACAACATTGGACTCATTAACAAAAAAGCAACATTCTTCTCTCAAGAGCTTGCGTCCCCTCCCAACCCCCATATTCAGCAATAATAAGATCCAAGGCTCTGCAGTTTTGGAGCACTACACCAGCAAAAGAGTTAAACTGTTTCTGAAGAGATTTGAGGCTGTTGGTAGTAGACATCGTGGCCTGGTCAAGCTTGTCTTGGAAGTCCCCCATGAGGTGGTTGGTTTGGACAAGAGTAGCTCCTGCCACACTGGAGGCACCTAGGGACAGTGCTGTACCAAGGCCCACCAGAAGAGGGATGAAAATTTCTCTCAGTTGGCACAGACGGACCTGGTAGGCTGCCTCTTCTTTCTTGTAGAGATACACCTGTGGAACAATTAGGACTGGGGAACAATAAGTGTGAGAAGAAATATTCATGCATGAGGTGGTGACTCCTTCACACCATAGGAGAGAAGGTACCTTGACACAAGTGGGTTTTGTTATTGCAGCATTGAGGAGACATTTGGCTCTGGTTGGCTTGGAGCTGGAGAGGCAAAGAGGTAAGCCCTGACTGGTGTCAACAAAGGGGATATTAGTAAGGCAGGGTTGGGAGTAGTTTGCTGTACATATGGGGTGGCCAGGGGTAGCACTGATGGGTACCACGGTTAAAATGGGATGGGTAGGGGATGTGCAGAAGAAACAATTAGAAGCATTGGGGTGACTAGTCAATGGGAGGAGATCAGCCACTTATTGGATGTATTGTATCTAAGTTATAGTGGACCTTATTTTTGTTGTGATCTGCTTTTCCTGTGAGAGAATGTGATGGTTAGCTTGTGCTGGGTGGGGGGCAGAAACATAATGTCTAAGGACATGAAGAGTATCAGTGAGAGAGTAAGCTTATTGGTTAGTCCAAAGTTTTCCTGTTACCCCAGCCCTCCACCATTCACCCCAGTAGTCTTGTATAGTGAATGTGCATATGTCATCAGCAACTATAAGTTCTTCAAAGGTACAGTACTCATATGGGCACCCTCCATAATAGTCTGCATCTTTAAGGCAGGCTTTATTAGTTTGGTGGTAAGCAAAGCATGCATAACTGTCTCTGCAACCTATAGACCTGGGATGGAGTTGGAAGCTGATAGGGCTCTGACAACCCTGTGTAGGGCAGTCTCTTGTGATGACAATTCTATTGATGCCTCAATAGGTTTCTCAGGCTTCAAAATGCCAAATACCACCTGGGAGGGGGACTGTGAGGGTTTGTGGGGGGAGGTTCCCAACCGAGTGAGCAAAGGAAACATTTATATTGGAGTTTAGAAGTATCAGTGCCATGAGCAGGATAACTGAGAGGGGGCCTTGCAGGGGGCACATGGCTTGGGCTGTGTTCATGAGCTCATGGACTTACTTCCAGGGGGTCTTCTTTTTCTGGTTTCAATGGCGTTGGCAGGGTAGGCATTTTTGTCTTTGTTCTGATAACATCAGGCAGGCCATTTTCATGGTCTGTGGTGTTGAGTTGTACATTTCTGGCCAGTATCCAAATATGTTTGGGTTGATCCTGTGGAAAAACACAAGAAAATCCTCTCCCCATAGTGAGGAGGGTGTCTGGCCCTTTCCATTTTCCATGTAGGGGTTCTCACCATCGTACCAGGATGTGGGACAGTCTTTGTTGCATTCCAGTGAAAGGTGACGGGGGGGGGGGGTGTTGGGAGATTTTATATATATTGAAGATGTTTAAAGTAGTCAACACCATAGCCAGCTGTAGGTTAGGTGGGTAGGTAGGCTGTTGCTTTTTAAGCTGATTTTTAGGTGTCTGGTGTGTTCTTTCTATTATGCCTTGGCCTTGAGGGTTGTGTAGAATTCCTGTGTGATGAGTAATTTCCCATTGCAAACAAAAGGCTTTAATTGAGGAGCTGATAAAAGCTGGGACATTATCAGTTTTTATTTTGTGGGGGAGGCCCATTGTGGTGGTTTGATTCTGGTGTCCCCCATAAACTTAGGTGTTCTTAATGCTAGGTTCCCAGCTGATGGAGATTTGGGAATTAACATCTCCTGGAGGGAGTGTATTGTTGGGGACAGGCTTATTGGTGTTATAGCCAGTTTCCCCATACCAGTGTTTGACACACTCTCTTATTCCTGTTGTCCACCTTATGTTGGTCAGGGGTTGATGTTCACCCTCTGCTCATGTCATTATTTTCCCTGCCATGGTGGAGTTTACTTTCGAGTCTGTAAGCTAAAATAAATCCTTTTTCCCCCAAGCTTCTCTTGATTGGGTGATTTTGTGGGGAGCCCCAGAGGGTCCCCCAGATGGGATTGTCTACCAGACCCGGAGACAATCACACGGAGAACTCTCAATGCAAGTCGCAAGAGGTTTATTGTGGAACCGGTGCACCGGGGCTCGACATGAAGTCCTCACTCAGGAGGGGTGAAGAGCCCCGAGCAGCCGGGAGGTAGGGGTTTTAAAGGGAAAGACCACAAGCATGTTTCAGTTCAGGGACTTTTCAGACGTCATCAGGCAGTCGCCTCGGCCCTGCCGTGTCGTGTTATCTTGACCTTGGGTAGGGAGCTCAGGATGTCGTCTCGGCCGTGTTATCTTAACCTCGGCAGGGAGTTAGGGCCCCTGCAGTTAGGCATTGTTCAACTGCCTCTGAGGCTTCCCAGAGAGCGGAGGCTTCTCAGAGATTAGGTATGGGGGTTGCGGTTGAGCACAGGTTTCTGAGGCAAAGGTCGGTACTTCAGTTAACTATTTCCTTACCTGAGCCCGGGCAGCTGGTTGCAGAAAGTCACATACAATGTGCCTTATGTTAAGCAAGCGATTGTACAGAAGCCAAAGAAGCAGGTTAGATGTATTTATTAGGGATTAGTGACCTTTCAATTTCTACCAGCAATATGGACCTGATTGCAATAGTAAAGTGGTTCCAAGGAGTGGGGTTGCTGCTAGACCCCTGACTGTGTGGCTTTGGCCTTTTGGAGCTGATTTGCAAGAGGAATATGGAAGGACTTGAAACCTTGGCCTAAGAGACACCTTGGAGTGCTGTAAGTACAGCTTGATGGACTATTCTGGTTGGAGGTGAAAGACCTGAATGCAGCAAGAACTATGGACTGAGAGATTTGGCTTATGAGGGTGAGAAACAGCTTTGCTTGGACTGGGCTAGAGGCAAGTTGTGTGAAAAGCTTGCTGTTATACCTGTGTCCTGAGAAGTTGTGCAGGGTTGCTTTGCATAGAAAGGAACTGGTGTGAGCAGAGGGATATGGCACAGAAAATATTAAATCTTTGGGTCTAAATTGCTACCCATTCACACGCAAATTGTTTGAGAGATTATGACCTTTGAGATTGGGCCAGCTGACCTGCTCTGGGGCAACAGGAAGAATGTAGACTCTTTTGAAGGGGCCTGAGTGCTCAAGGAGCATCCTGCTCTAGAAACTTTGATTTATTCCCCCCTCATTAACAAATTGGCATCCTACCTGGTATTGTGGAGTGTAAGAAATGCAGGAAAGAGAGGGTCATTGAGTTTGTAACACGGTCTTGTGTTTTGTAAATGGCATGGGCAGTGTGAAGCAGGGTTGCTGGTTGCCTGCATGGAGACCCCATGGGGCCATAAGGATGAACCCTGGATTGCAGTGGAGACCCAGTGGAGATGCCAGGACCACGAGATGGCTGCTAAGGAAAGCTGCTGGCCCCAATGAAGTTTTTGAGGACTGTGAGTAGCTTAGCTGGAGGGGCAGAATTGGAATGCCAGAGACTAGACTTGCTGGCTAGCATTAGTGGACTTGGAGATTTGACACTAACTGGAGTTGTTGGACTTGGAGCTACAGAATTTGGTGTTTCCCCTGTTTTAAGTCTTTTATTAGTTGAATATTACTTTGCTATGACCAGTGCCATCTTTTGCAGTGTGAATGTTTATTCTGTGCCATTATGGTTTTTTTTTTTGAGATTATTTTGGTATTATGACTCAGTTAAAAGATCTTAGATGATGGGGATGTATGAACATCATTGGAATTGAAAAAAAAATAACCTATGGAGACTTTTAAAGTTAGATGAATGCATTGCATTTTACATCATGTATGGTTATCAGTTTATGGGGGCCAGGGGCGGAATGTGGTGGTTTGATTCTGGTGTCCCCCATAAACTTAGGTGTTCTTAATGCTAGGTTCCCAGCTGATGGAGATTTGGGAATTAATGTCTCCTGGAGGGAGTGTATTGTTGGGGGCACACTTATTGGTGTTATAGCCAGTTTCCCCATGCCAGTGTTTGACACATTTTCTTGTTCCTGTTGTCCACCTTATGTTGGTCAGGGGGTAATGTCCACCCTCTGCTCATGCCATTGGTTCCCCTGCCATCATGTAGCTTCCCCTCGAGACTGTAAGTGAAAATAAGTCTCCTTTTTTCCCATAAGCTGCTCTTGGTTGGGTGATTTCTGCCAGCAATGTGGAACTGACTGCAACACCCATGATGGCAAAAGTGATTATCAGATGGCATATTACATTTTTTGTATTTTCACCTGTCTATGCCATGGCCCACATGAAGTGGGAGTATGTGTCCACTGTTACGAAGACATAATTTTGGTGACCAAATTGGGGAATATGAGTGACATCAATCTGCCAAGGGGCATTGGCCTTGAGGCCTCAGGGGTTAGTGCCCATTGTCTGAAGGGCAGGTGTTGTTATCAGTGAGGCACAAGAGTGGCAGGTTTTTTAAATGCATTGGAGCTGATTTTTACAGATCAGGGGAAAGCTTGATTGAAGTCCTTTAAGGTTTACATGGGTGTTAGTATGGAATTTTTCAGCCTCTACTCTTAAGGAGCGGTCACGAAGATGAGTGTTGGTCTTCCGTAGGAGGCTGCCTGGTCCACTAATGTATTTCCCTCAGTGAGGGGGCCAGGCAAAGGGCTGAGAGACCTTATGTGTTGCACAAACAGGGGGGCCTTTGAGGCTGGGGACTTTTATTAGTAATGGTGAAAGAGGGTGCTCATCTAGTTGGATATGTGAGCAAGCAAGCCAGGGGAGTAAATTGATAGCATAGATGCCATGTGAAAAGAGATTAAAGGGAACTTCTTCCTCTAAGAGTGCCAGATAGATAGCATACTGTTCCTTATGTTGTGGGGATCTGTCAGGAAATTCCTTTAAAATGATGGTGGGAGGTTGATCCTCTGCTTGGTAAAGAACTACAGCTGCTCCCCTTTTCCCGCTGTCTGTAAAGATGGGAGGCTTCAGGCATTTTTTTTTTTTTTTCTGGAAAGAGGTGGGGTGGCAGCCATTTTAAGAGAGGTATTGCAGGAATCCATTTTTCATTACGGTAGTGGTTGTCAATTTGACTGGAGAAGCCTATTAGGCTGATTGCAAATCATGAGTGGTTCCTGAAGAGCTGTTGTATCGCAGTGAAGGAGAAGGGCATTATGATAGTGTCAGGTTCTTTGCCCAAGGCTTGGAGAGCCTAGTCCCACCTGGTTTGGATAATGGCCATGAGGGCATCAATCTCTGTTAACATACATGGGGCACCGCCAATGGATGTGTGGAGCCACTTCAGGACTCCTTGGGGTTGGTATAATGCTCTCATGACAGTTGGAGAGGAGTTAAATATCATAAGCTGAATTGGCTTGTCTGGAGAGTAACGTGCAAGTGCCATATCAGAAAATATGTCATTAATCTTGGTTAATGCCTGTTTTGCCTCTGGGCTTAGGAGGCAGGGAGGATGGGTCTTTTCACCTTTTAACATATTAAACAAGGGTTGTAAATGACTGGTGATGATAGGAAGCCATGGTCCGAGCCAATTGAGGTTTCCCAGAAAGCTCTGAAGGAAGGCCAATGTGAGCTTCTGGGGAAAGGAGAGTGTGGGTTTAAGAGGCCTTGTGGAGGTGAGGGAGAGTCCTGTCCCCATAAAAGTTATAGGTGGGATAAGTTGGGCCTTATTTGGGGAAATTTTGAAACCTGCCTCAGTAAGGGAAGGTATTAATTGATCCCTTAGCTCTGCTGGTGAAGCAGAGGAGTCTCTCCATAGTAGGATGTCATCCATATAATGATAGATATTAAGGCCTTGATCTAAATGTTGCTTTAATGTTGCATCAACTGCTTCTTGGCTTATAGTGGGGCTGTTAGTCATACCCTGGGGCATAACCATCCACTAAAAGTGTATTATTAATGGAGGGGGCCAAGAATGTAAAGCATTGTCAGTCTTGGAGGTACAAAGAGATAGAAAAGAAATAATTCTTAATATCAATAGCAAGGAGAGGGATATGGGTTTCTGGGTCCTTGCTCTGGGGCCAGCCACAGATTTCCCAAAGGCACCCAGAGAACCGGGGTGAGTAAGTGTGTGAAAGTAAAAGACTTTCAGGAGATAGTTTCAGCTCTCTCAATTTTTTGTTGGGGAAATGGGTTTATAAGCATCTGAGGGTGGAGGGAGGGTTCTAAGGGGATTGGATGTACAAGATTCAATGATGATGCCTAATTCATTCCAGCACATATGCAATGCTGGGGGGCAGGTGTCAGGTGATCTAGGATCTCAGGGGTATGGGCTGTGTGAAGGTGCTGGCTGATATGGAGTTACCTAGGCAACTGGCCAAAGGTCACAGGACTATGGGCAAAGCCTAAGTTCAGGTGTACCAGGCTAGGAGAGGGAGTAGCCTCCTGTAGCCCAGAGGTCCCCAGCCATGCCTAGAAGCTCAGGCCCCACTCCTGAAGGCTCCAGCCTATGCCTGGCAGTGCCCAACAGGGGGGTGTTTATCTGAATGGCTGACACAAGGGGAAGTCCTCTCTGAGGGGCACCCCAAATGAGCATGGCTTTATTGATGGCCCTATGATCTTGCTATACCCTCCATCCTCCTGAGTCCTTTTGAGTTACAAACACAGGAGTGTTTCACAGGCTTTGTGAGGGGTGGATGTGATTAAGTTGGAGTTGTTCTGTTAGTAACTGATTTAAGATCTCAAGTTTCTCCCTTGGCAAAGGCCACTGCTCATCAGAGAGCCATTCTAGGCATGGAGTTTCATACTTAAAAGTGGCCTTTAGGATTGGGGGTGACATTGGTGAAGGTATCTCTCATAGTCTTCTATCTCAATGCATTCTCCCTCTATATTACTGGCAATAACTACTGGCAATAACTACATCTATGGCCTCAAGGATGTCTCTTCCTAGCAGATTAGTTGTTACATCTGCCATGAGTGGTCAGATGAGACCTGTAATTCCATCTGGGACCTTCCACTTAAAGGCTCCTTTGGTTATGTAGGCCTATTCCCATTAATTGAGGGCCCAGAATTAGTTCCCAATGTCAGGGGACTTCAGATTGTTTTAGAATTGTTTTGTCTGCCCCAGTGTCAATCAGACATTTAAAGAGTTTTCCTCCTATTACTAAGGCTAGCTTTGGGTGGACTCCTCTAAAATGCTCATTACCCATCTTTTTTGTGGGGCTGAGGGTTGCCCAATTTGGAGTGTAAAGGCTCTAGGGGTTTGCCATCTTTGTCAAATGTAGAGCAGCAATCTCTTTTCCAATGGTATCTCTTGTGACAACTGTGGCAAACTGTTTGTGGAAGGGAGCCAGGGGCACTTGGGCCCTTAAAGCTGGGTGGTGGGGGCATTCTCCTTTCTAATGTCTTTCTTCTTCACAACTGAAACATGTTCCTTTGGTGTTTAAGGCCGCTGTGAAAGCCTGGGCTAGAGAGGCATCTTTATGGGAAGCAGTCCCAATATGCTGGGTAGTGACTATCCATTTATCATAATGTTCATCTTTAAGGCTTTGACAGGCTATCCTGCATTCTGAAGTCATGACTTCCCAGACAGATGAGCTATGTGGGTCCACGTGTCTGATTCATATAGATCCCCAGAAGTCATACAGGGGCCAATATGGAGGACTACTTCCCAGAAATCAGAAGGAAATGGCTTCCTTGGGAGAGTTTGACTCCCTTAACTTTTAAGAGTTTTCTTAATCCTTGAATTTAAGATTCTTTTTGATGGGCATTGGTATTGCCCATGATAGAAAAAGAAAAGAAATGTCAAGATCAGAGGGCAATGTTCAGGAGGGCTGAGTAGCACCACGGGGAATTCCCCAACGGTCCAGATGCAAGCCTGTCTGTAAATTTAAGAGAACAGCCACTGCACTGCAGGCTTTTTAGTGGTCGATGCCTTAACAACTTTTTGTGTTAGAGACAAAAGATGGAGGGTCTTTGCCAGTGCCCAGAAGGCCTGCCAGGATCCAGGCAGAGGACTAAGGGTCTTTAGTCAATGTCTTTGATTGGCCTTGGCCAAAAGACTTCGGTTGCCCCTTTGTTGTGTCTGGTTCCTCACGATGGGGAGAACCGAAAGTAGAGGAGGAAAAAGAGAAACCTGCCAGCCCTCAGAATGTGGAGGCAAAGCTACAGGGGCTTATATCCCTCAAGAAGGATGATGTCTCCCAGGGGAGTACTCACCCACTCTTGTGCATCTCAGAGTGCCCCACATGGGGCTCCAGCTGTGGTTCCTGGGATCCCCATGGCCACGGTTTCCCGGTTTCCTGGAGATGTTCAGGCAACTTTCAGAGCAGGGTCTTGAGCAGCAGTGAGTGTGACAGAAAGAAATACCTGGGAAACTGATTCAGAGAACAGCTCATTTATCCAACAGGGACATGAGTTTATAAGCAGTTGTGACTGGAAAGGGACACAGATTCTAAGGAGATTGGTGGGTTTAAAGGCTGCTTACTGACATCATCTCATTATGGAGGGATTGAGTGGGAGAGGGTCACATGTTTCAAGCAGTGGTGGGAAGAGCTACCTGACCTAAGTCACATAGAGGAGGGCTGCAGCTGTAGGAAGGCAGCTAGCTGTTGCCATATGAGGGCTTTCTGGGGCAGCGGGCCACAAGATCATGGGGCCATGAGGAAAATGAAACCTAAGGCTTATTGGAATGTCCAGGTGTCCTGGTTCTGAGGGAGGGTGAGGTCATGCTTACCAGTATCTTTGGGTGAGGTTGTTGGAGTAAGGCACACTACAACCTCACAAAGAGGAAGTGGCCCCACTTTTAATGGCCCCAGGACCAGAGTGAGACTACCAGGTCTAGGCCTGCTATAACCTCCATAGCCCATGGCCCTTTGTTACATTCGATAGCTCAGGACCACCTCCTGAAGGCTCCAGCCTGTGCTTGACAGTGCCCAACAACTCCCCCTTTGCTTTCATAATGGGGCATCGTTATGTACTCCTATTCCTCAGAACAGAACTGTGGAAACACACTTAACACCATTCTCCCCTCACCCATCTGGATGCTCCCCCTCCTAACTTTGAGATAGGAGACATGATTTATATCTCTGATCCTGCCCACCAATGTTTGTCTCAAGAATGGTAGGAGGGCAGGGCATGGTGGTGCATGCCTTTAATCCCATTACTCAGGAGGGAGAGGTAGGAAGATCACTGTGAGTTCTAGGCCACTCTGAGACTGTGTAGTTAATTCCAGGTTATTGTGGGCCAGAGTGAGACCCTACTTCCAAAAACAAAAACAAACAAAAAAATGGCAGGAGTCCCACAAGGTCATCCTACCTACCCCACAGCAGCCAAATTTCAGGGCTTTCTATCTTGGGTTAATCTTTCTAGCTTGCAAAGAGCCTATCATCTCCTCCCCTTCATCTGTTCTCTTTCAGGGTGTCACCCATGGGTCCCACCTATTCAAAGATGACTAAAAGTTCCCCTATACCTGAACAGGACCACCTTGAAACAGACCTGCCAGATGGCACTAACCCTCCAACAATTTCATCAGTTCCTGACTTATATACAGGATGAACTATGGTTGATGGCCTGGCCAATCTCCACATCTGAGGAGCTTGTGGATGCCATGGAGGAACTCTGGTTACAAGGAACATTCATTCCCTTTATGCTGGAACATATACAGTTCTTTATCTTTGCCTTATACTTCTTCTTTCCCATAGAAGCATAGGGGATACTCTGACACCCTTTCTTCCTCAAAGTCTTTTTGGTACTATTCTCTTTTTGACAGGACAAATTGCTATAATTTCTACAGATTGGTCTCACACCATAAAAGTCTTCTTAACTCTCCTACTGTGGTTGTACTTGCTTACAATAATTTTTCTACATTGGCTTCCATTTTTTAACTCCTCCTAAGGATGGGACAAAACAGGTTTATTGCCTCTTATCCCATTACCATGTCCCTAATGATCTTATTGTTACTCATATTTACACTACACAGGCACATGTATCCCCTCTATGGCCCAAATAGGACCTGCCATCATGGGATCCCCCCAATACTAAACTATACCTTTTCATGCCCTGATACTTTAATTGGCCCTATTAGTTGATATTAAGATAATCAATAAATATTCAGTCAGGGGCTCACACAGGGACCATGGAAAATTCTCACATATCAGTCTAAAAGAGATAATATAAACTTTGTTATCTATTAAGCTCCAACCCACCCTGATGACTCAAGACAATACTCTTCCCCCAAACTTAGAAAGGGAGCTCCTCACAGATGCTATCTATTTAAAGGCTACCTACAACATAAACATCTCTATGGGCTCTCTGGAGTTTTTGAATATTCAAAAGTCCTGGGTAAGATTGGCTGTTGATACCATGAATAAATGTTCTTTTTGCATACTGCCCTCCCCTGAGTTCCTTAGTCCTTTTTTCTTATAAAGAAAAACTATAAAGACACAAACTATGCAGACTCACCCCAGCTCTTCTCTCTCTCTCCCCCTGTGTGAGCCTGTCAGCTCAGACCCATATAAACAGCTCTTTTCCTGGCTCAGGGTGGCCGTGCATGGTCTTTGTTCATTCATGAGCTTTACATCTAGTGCTCTGACTCAGATAGGAGGCTCCTGCTTGCCCTGTTGGGTGGCCAGACCTCTTTTCTCCTGACCAGGCCACTGAGCTGCCACTGACCTTCTGGAAGGCCTCAGACTATTTGGAAGGTGTAGGCTTCCTCACTTTACACAATTCAGCTTTACTTTACACAATTCAGCTTTACTTCTCCTCTTTCCCTCATCCTCCCCCCCTTGTTTAAGTGTCCCTCATGGGTTGGTCTACTCTTGGAAAGGAGGTATTCTCTCTCTCTCTCTCTCTCATATAAACTGTACTAGTATGTAAGGCTATACCCCTCATCTCTTTCCGTGCTCCCCAGGTCTCAAGAAAGATGCACTCTTGACATCTCAGGACTCTCTCTAGTCCCTAAAGGGTGCCTTTTGGATCCTTTGACCAGCTTCTGGAAACTCCCTTCCTTTTCCTCCTCCTTCCTGTCGAACTTCCTCAGCTACTGGCACACCCTACCCCTCTTTCTCCACTTGCTCTCTACTGAGTTCCTCAGCTGCTCTCAGCCACTGGGCCTGCCCACTCCAGATTCAAAGTCCCATGAGATTGCTGATCCTACCACCCATGACTGACTGCCTTTTGGGCATGAGTGGCACTGAGCCACTGTGATTTACACACTCTTGGCTTGTTCTTCCAAGCCACTCTGATCTGTGATGCCCCCACACCATGCTTGGCTCCACCACTGCTACCACAAACAAAAGAATAAAAGCTTCCTTCCTTCTCTCTCTCTCTTCCTGATATCTTGTCCAACCTCATTGTTTAATCTTTTATTACAATATGGCCTGGGCTCAGTATAAATTGGACAAGTGGTCCATATTGCCTGAAAATGATACTTTTGATTTCCAAATTATTATTGATTTAGATAAACTTCTGTCACCACACAGGCAAATGGTCCAAAATAACCAATATTCAAATATTTTTTGCTCTACATGTCTGTGCTTCTCTCTGCTCTCCTTGCCCTACTCACCAGATTCTTCTAGCCAAGGTGAAATGGCCCCATTTAAATAAGAACAAAAATTCATTGGAATAACTAGAAAATAATTATTTTAAACTATAAATGATTGTGCATGAATGTGAGATTGAACATTAACTTGAATTTCAGATACTAATGATCAGTGCTAGTCTATGGGAAATGCAGATTCTAGCTTCACTGGTTTGTGTCTACAGCAGTATTGTGAGACAAAGATTCAAACAACATATACACTCACACTGATGAGATTGCATGTGAGACTCTGTATGGGGATATGCTGTGTGTGGAATGTACAGACACAAGGCTGTGACCTATACTAGATGGTAAACAACAACAGGATGGACAGAGAGACCCCATGGCACAACCAGACACACAGGCTCAAAGAACAAGTTGGATCCTAGTCTGCCAGGTAAAGGCTAAAAGTCAGACACTTAGGGACTGATAGTTTTGCTCAATGTTTAGAGATACCTGTTATTGATTGTTTCTACTTCACCATATTGTAAATTATGTTAATTGTGATATGCTGTTTAAATTCATGGTAAGTTGAATTCTGAGAAATGGGTTACCCTGCCAACCCCACCTCAGACCCCAAGCACATTTAAAACCATGTGTCATCCACACCTTGTCCTAGGCAAATTGGCCTATTGCCTTTGGAGGAGGAGAGGGAAAATAACAAACAGCATGTAAGTTTGGTTTTCTCTCAATTTCTCTGTCTAAGATCACTAAAACCTTGCTAGAATACAGTTGTCAGACTTAAAATAAACATAACAAATAACTAGATCTAACTAGGCTTTACAAGTTAGAATTTTATGATTTAACAATCTGATCAGATAATCTTAGTTTGTTATATCATAAATATAGTGCAGTGCATATTTATCATTACTAATAAAAGCATTTCCAGGTGTATTATCTCCAGTACAGTTATCAAGCTTTAAAATTTGATTCTCTGATACTTTTTGGCTCATGGTGACAGTTATAAAAACTGCCTTCAAATGTTGAATTAAGTTGGTAATGCTTCTATCTTAAAGTTTTAACTACTAAAAAAACTGTGTCTTAATAAGATTTATTTATTAGTTACTGATTTTTCTTTTATAAAACTAATTTTAGGTGTATTTATAACTCACATTTTATAAAAAGTATATATAATCTAACTTTATTCATTGTAACTTTTCTCTTAGGGAGACAAGGAAATCTCCCCATATTCTCATAACTGTGTAAACTGCATGCTTTTCCACTTTTTGTGGAGCTCCATTTGCAATTCTTGGACCAAAATGAGTTATAATGATAAAATCTATTACTTACAGTGTAAATTAAACATAAACTATCAGACATCGGGTCAAGACTTCACTGAATAGTAGTCGTGGGTAACAACAGTGATGAGAAATAAAATTGGCTTATGTTGATCAAAGTAACCCTCAACAAGGTGCATCAGATTGATTGTTATAGATTTCTCTATCAGGATTAAGTTTGTGTCTAATCCAATGTAAACAGAAAGATTAAAGCACTAAAAGGTGCACAAGTTTATACATATATTTAAAGGTGATTCTAAGTTACTAAGTGCAGACTTCTAGGTTTTCAACTTTAAAATCAGAAGTGCTTTTTTTATATCTGCTACAAAAGTAGCCAGATGTTTTTAATCACAAAAATTCCAAAATTAAACTCATTTTAAATTACCTTACAGACTCAATTAAAAGGTGAAAATTTATATGGGTTAAATGCTTAGTATGATAACTTAATTTCTTACAGATTGCTTGATTTGAGTTTGTTGATAGAAGAATATAAACTGGTTATAAAAATTACAGTGATAAAAGTTTACTTGTAATGACAAAAGCCATTGTTATTCATCTCATATTCAAGTTCAGATCCTCCAAAGTAGGAACAAAACTGATGGCTCTCACCAGGGTGTTATGGGGTCTGGTGTCACACAAGTAAGACCATGTCCTCATGGAATGTGAGGCAAAGTTTTATTGGGTAAAAACAAAAGAAAAGAAAGACAAGATAGACTGGTGCTCCAAGTCTGCATCCCAGAGGTCAGGATCTCAAGATGCAGCCCTGAACTGTGTCAGCTTTTATTGGAAATAGCCACATGATGTTTATAGAAAAAAAAAAAAGGTGAGAGTTAAACCATAAAGTTACTGTTAAATGGGGTGGGGTGGGGATTATAAGAAGTCAAAAGGTATTCATTCATTGGAACCGAAGCAAGAAACATTCTATGCTATGGAATCACAAAGATATTTAGAAACAAACAGGTACAGGAAGGTCATGGTACATTGCACAGAGGAGGTCATCCCATTTCTTAGATAACATGAAACACCTGCATTTTGCAATAAGGCCTGTGATAAAAATTCCTGGAGTTTCTCCTTTATCTGTCGGGAAGATCAACTTGGGTAGTGGCCTCAATTATGTATGCCTAAAGGTAAAGGCTGCACAGGAGGATGTTTAGCCAGGTCTATTGTGTCCCTTTACATCATAATTTTCACAGGGTACTAATACTAAATGAAAGTCAGAATTAACATTTATATTTTTGTTAATAAAATTGTCTGCAGGATTGTTGACATGTTTCGTCTGTGTTTACAAATGTTAAATAATATATGTTTCATATATTTAAGATATGGCTTACCATGTCATCAGACAACATAAGTTAAATGTTACAATGAAATCTTAAGGAGATATATATATATATATATATGTGTGTATATATATATGTGTGTGTGTGTGTGTGTGTGTGTGTGTGTGTGTGTGTGTGTAATTGACAACTTCTATATTTACAGACAACAAACCATGGCAATTCTTCCCTCCACTCCCCTGCTTTCCACTTCATAACACTGCTCTCCATCATATCCCATCCCTCTCTCCATTAGTCTCTCTTTTAATTTGATGTCATCATCTTTTTCTCCTCTTATGAGGGTCTTGATTTTTAATACCACATTTTAACTAGATCTGTTTAGCTAAGGTCAAAGGATACAAACATGCTCTATAATCCCATTTTCCTTCTGGGTGCTTAATAATGAGATGTAGTGGCCAGAACCAATGAATACTTTGGGGTTAAAAGGGTAGCGTATAATTTGGTTCCAACTCCTCCAGGTCAAAAGGGCTCAAGAGTTGACAGAACACTATTTTCTCTAGAGGATCCTAAAGCTCTTTGTAAGTCATCCATCTTCTTGATCAGAGAAGACATGGAGACCCCCCAAAATGGATTCCGTTTAATATCTGTTCTGCAGAAGGGAGTGAAAACAAAGGGAAAGCCCTAGTGCTTCCAAAGAAAGGAAAGCCACATGGTCAGCACGGCTGTGACTCATCCCAGCAGATGGCACAAATGCTGAGAGAGCCGTACAGCTCCTCCCAGGTCCCTAAAAGTCTCTAAAGAGCCACAGCTGACCTTCAAAATTACAATATAAAATTAAACTGGCTGCCTACTTGGTCTTAAATACTCAATAGAAAAATATAGCAAAAAAAAAAAAAAAAGAAGAAGTAAGGTATACCTAAAAGTTTAATCAGCACAGCCCAGACTATAACTTTAGATAGATATGCCCACTGTTACAAGAACAGATATAGACCACATCATTTGGTAAATTTTGAGATCTTTGTGATGATCATTCTTGTCATTGTGGTACTATTTCTGCTAATTTTGGGATTGTGTATTTGACCCTGTATCCTCTTGTATCTTAAACTTGTATCCTCTCATCTGCAGTTAGCCTACACTTCAATGGTTCTGAGACAATACAATTCCATCTACCTGGGTCCTCTTGATCACCCTGAGTTCAAGTGGAAGCTACTTAAATCCTAACCCCATCCAAACTTCAACTTTTTCTTTTATCTTTTCAGACAAACCAAATATTGCTTTAGGTTCCTGCCCCCCTGCCCCCACGTAACCCAGCCACCCTTCTACTTCTACCTAAGCAACTTACTCACTCTGGTCTAGAGACTTTAGAAGAGCTTACCTACCACAACCCCAGAATTTCACTGTTTCCCCTCCCTGACCCTGACCACACATGGTATATAGAGATGAAAACTCTTCTACCACCCAACAGGAGTCCCAAATAACAAAATATGATATTTTTTTTCAGATGACCAGATAATAAAGACAGGCCTGTTGCCTAAGAAAAGCGCATCCCAGGGTGCTGAGCTTGCTATGGTCCATTTACCTATACCAATAAGAATAAACCTTGCCTCCTCTATAGCAGCTACAGGGCTGGATGCAGTGGTGTGTGTGTGGGGGGGGGGGGGGGACAAAGCCTAATCTCTTAACAACAGCTTTCCACAGACCTGAGTACAGCTATTATTAAGGGCTCTCTTACAGCCCTTCACCTGCTACAGCAGCAGCTTACCTCATTGGCATCAGTAGTCCTTCAGAACCTTTGAGCCCTCAACCTCATCACAGCCAAGAGGAGAAGAGCCTGTCTCTTCCCAAATGAGGAATTTTGCCATTATATAAACCAATTGGGTAAAGTAGAATTAGAGATTTAAAAAAAAAAAAAAAAAAAAAGCTCCAAACTCTGGCTGACAGACTCTATCCTGATGCACCTACTGTCTTGGGGACTATTTGCCCTTGACTATTAGCATTACTCCGGCCATTAATGGGGATATTTCTTTTACTATTGATAGCCCCTATCTGTGGAAATATATCCAAAACCAGGTACATAATCTTACACATTGCTGTTTCAACCAACTTGTACTAACCACTCAGTACCAACTTTTAGCCTACTCAGACACCTCATATTTGACTCCCTGTCACCTGCTCCAAAAGGACTTGCCTGCCTCTGACACCAGCATGCCCTGAGACACCAAATCATGCACCTTCACAACAGGAAGCAATAATGAAAAACCCAACCCCCATCCTTAACAATGGGCTGAAATGTAAAGTAGGACAAGAGTCCCAAGATGGAGTGGGGATAAAGGAGTAGAAGACAGCAGTAAATTGGTCAGCAGTAAATTGAGACTTCTTTACACCCAGCCCCCTTTTGCTTGTCTTCAGGGCCTAGAATGAAGGATTGATGAACTAGTAAATATAAAATTTACAAGATCAAAGATAGATAGATTTGACCTGAAGAACTCTCAGGATACCTGGGCAAATGCCCTAATCCCTTCTCAGCAGGTAATTAGTAAATACAAAAAAGGCCTTGATTCACTTCAAGGAAAAGTAAACAGCAGACAGAAACAACTAAAAGTTTGTTTAAATGTACCCTCATCTTTGTCTGCTCTGGATTCTCACACTTTAATCTAATCTCCTACTCAAGGGTGACCACCATTCTCATACTGTGCTCCTCAGTACTGCAATAAAAGTGACCTCCATTCTCATACTCTGCCTTTTGGGCTACAGAGATAAAATCCCAATGCAAACACATACTAATATAAAAGTTATTGTTAATTCATCTGATTTTTGGGTTTCCTCTTATTGTTGCCCAAGGCCTAACCCATAAGAGTAAAGATTTTATAACTCCTTATTATCCATTTCTATTGTAGAGAAGCTACATTGGTTTAACATCCATCTCCAAATTATTATGAGTTCTAACTCTTTAAAGAGATGATACAGAGATACCAGGTAGGCTCAAAAGCCAACAAAGACTGACCCAATTTTATTAACATTAAAAACTACAGTACTGGTCTCAGATACCTCTAAGCTAAAAGATATTGAATTGCTCAAAATTTCATTATTAGAGGGTATTGTGGTTGGGGAATATTAAACTCCCATAACCAAAATTCAAGTATTAGTAAATCAAATTTTACCCTTAGATATTACTATATTTCTATTGATATTTATAAAAGTTGTTTTTGAGCAGAACTTTAGATTTATGTTTTTTTAAATTAATTAATCCCTGATTGTATGTTCCTTTGTTCATAACAACAAGATTTCTTCCTTTAAAATATTGTTATCTTTTTTCAGGGAAACCTTCAATAATCCCTATATACAATTATGCCTGAATGAGCTGGGCATGGTTGTGCATGCCTTTAATCCCAGTACTTGGAGGCAGAGGTTGGAGGATTATCATGAGTTCAAGGCCACCCTGAGACTACATGGTGAATTCCAGGTCAGCCTGAGCTAGAGTGAGACCCTACATTAAAAAAAACAAAATAAATAAATAAATAGAAATTAAAAAATAAAAAGGGAGTTTATGGGGCTCGAGAGATGGCTTAGCTGTTAAGGCATTTGCCTGCAAAGCCAAAGGATCCCAGTTCAATTCTCCAGACTCCATGTGAGCCAGATGCACAAGGGGGTGCATGCATCTAGAGTTCATTTGCAGTGGCTGGAGGACTTGGCATGCCCATTCTCTGTCTCTCAAATAAATAAATAAATAACATATGAAAAAAAATTAAAAAGAAAGAATTCTTATGACTGAATGTTAAATTTATATATTTTCTCAATTAACATACTGGCTGTTTTGATATAATACATCAATTCCACTCCATACATATTGTTTTGATCTCATATAATTCCTGTTAGACAAAATTTCATTTAATGGGGAAATTCATTTCAACAGGCATTAGGTCCAATAAGACAAAGCTCATAATTTTATGGTTATATAGAACTTGACAAAAAATAATTAAGCCTTTAGTCTTTTTAGTTTAACATCCTTTAACATCTCTAGATCTTTTGCCTATACCAAGTAAGTACTTTTATTTATTAATCTCTTAATTTTAATTAACTTCTGTCAACACAAGATACTGCTCTCACCTCAAAGAGGATACGAGATAGCTTATTCTGGAGCCAAATGCTTATTCTGGAGCCAAATATGAGTAACCACAGCTCAGGAAGACAGATTTAGGTTACCCTACATTCCCTGTTCCAACATGTTAACAATTTAATGAAGGTTTTATGGTTACAAAACAAAAGAAAATCATAAATCAAGGTACTTTTCAAATCCATTGACTGACAATCAGGTAGGTGGGTTACAGCAAAGCTGGGAAATCACCACCATAGGCCTCAGATGCCATCTGATAACATTCTTAGCCCTTGGGTTGGTAGAAGCTGAGGTCTGTTCCTGCATTTCAAAGATTACTCATGATCAGCTGATAGTCACCAAGATGTTAATTCAGACACAGAAGTGGACAACAAATGGTTAATAAGGGGCTAAAGGAAGCCCAAGTTAATTTGGCTCTGACTTGCAACATTCCGTACCTCTGTAATCACAGGAGCTTTATCAGTCCATTCAGCCATGCTGGAAGTAGGTGCAGCAGATACAGCAATTTTCTGGGAACTTTAATTTACAGTTCCTCTTGTTGGCCAAGAATCACATTTTGTGCATAGGAAGGCCAAACATAATATTTTAACATGTCCTACATAGCTAGGAAGGCTCATTCCTATGATCTAGTACAGATGAGGCTGAGTAGTATGTAGGAAAACCATCTTCAGGAGATAGAAGTTGCTTTCAAAGCCATTAGGAAAGAACGACTTGGATCATCTTGAATCTATTAATCAACATGACCCATGTGTACTTATTCTTTTTTGGCACTCTTCTATTTCTGATATAACATGTCCACTTGATATATGATGGGAATGTTAAATTTAAAGATAAATATAATCAAAAGTCTGGCCTAACAAACTTAAGGCAGTAGATGAGGGAAGTAGACATTTTTAACCAACTAGACATTATATATTTTAAATTAGATTGAACATAATCCCCCTATGTTTAGTTATTTGTATATTATGAAATATGCTTTGCTTTGAAATTTATCATGTTTAAAATAATGTATTATCTTTTAATTCTAATTTTACTTTGGGCCAGCTTGTTTTTATGTCTATGAAATTTTGTGAAGTGGTTAGCTGTAATTTTAGGAGAAATTAGTTTTTGTTGTTGTTTTGGTTGGTTTTTATAACAACACTAAGTATTGGAATTTTATTTTCCATGTAGGAATCCCCCCCAAAAAATACCACATTAATAACAAAAGAAATCAACAATTTACAAATTTCTGGAGCACATAATATTGTAGTATGATAGTTAATGCAAAATATGATTTTCCTATTATTATATACCCTTAATTTTGAATTAGAGGGTCCTGTTGTTTGAAACATGCTTTAAAAAAATTTTATTGAAAACTTCTATACTTACAGACAATAAACCATGATAATTCCCTCCCCTCCCCTACTTTCCCCTTCACAACTCCACTCTCCATCATATCCCCTCCCTCTCTCCATTAGTCTTTCTTTTACTTTGGTGCCATCATCTTTTTCTCCTATTATGAAGGTCTTGTGAAGGTATTGCTAGGCACTGCGACATCATGGATATCAAGGCCAATTTCTGTCTGGACAGTGGTATTGTATGGAGTGGTACACTTCCTTTGACTCTTACATCCTTTTCGTTGCCTTTTCTGCAATGGTCCCTGAGCCTTGGAGGATGTGATAGAGATGTTTCAGTGCTGAGTGCTCCTCTGTCACTTCTTCCCAGAATTATGTTGCATTTTGGGTCAGCCTAGTGGTCACTGCCACCTGAAAAGAGAAGCTTCTATAAACAAAGGTCAGAGTAGCATTAATATATGAATATGAACGTTAAGTGTAATGCTTACAGGGCAGTTCGGTGGACATAATATGTACATTTAGCCAGACAAGAGCAGACTTATACCCTTAATGCTCATGACCTCCCCTGCCACAGGCTTTTGATTAGGTTTTCAATACTAGGCATATATTCCCTACCATAGAGTGGGCCTCCAATGCAATTAGAGAGCAGTTGGTTTCCCCCAGAGCAAACACACTACTATTGACCCATTCGGTCATTTGTCCTGTCTGGCCAAACTTGAGGCTTCCAGTGTCTACTGTTTTCACCACTGATGATTTCTGTCTCCCATAGGGTTCCATGAGGTGCAACTTTTTCCAGCTTTCAGTATTTTGTTCTACAGGGAGAAGGTTTTTAGCTCAACACCAGCTTGATTTATCAGTGACCTTGCCACCCAGGTATGGGAAGTCTTCAGCAATAGGGTCTTGCCATCTGTTACTCATGGCAAACCAAAGTCCTTGGCAATACCCTGTAATGTTTGGAGGCAACAGCGACCTCCCTGGCCAATAACTCACTGGAAGGTATCCCATCCCTGAACTGAAAATTTTCCAGTAGCAATCTATGGTTTCTGCATGTGCCATTATCCAAAAAGTAGACTTTCATATGTCTAATTCAATTGAATTTTGATTGACCCTCCCCCCACACTTCTCTTACTCAATCTCTACCCCTGGCCTCACTTAGACCATTCTATTCCCTGTAATCTGTTCTTTTAATTACAAATATACAATATCACCCCTAAAGTCCTTCTCCTCACTCTTTTCTAGCTTTTCTCTAGATTACTGGCCTCTGCGACCCATTTTTGGTTCCAGTTCATACACAACTCTAAGCATTTATAGCTAGGTTGCACATATGAGAGAGAATATGGGATGTTTGCCTTTCTGTGACTGGGTAACCTCAGTTAGTGTAATACTTTATAGATCCATCCATTCCCTGCAAATTTTATTTTTTCTTTATTGCTGAATAGAACTCCATTGTGTAAATGTACCACATATTTATTATCCATACACCTGTTGAGGGATACCTAGGTTGGTTCAATTTCCTAACTGTTATGAAAAGAGCAGCAATAAACATGGTAGTGCAAGTATCTCTAAGGCATTAGGATATATGCCTAGGAGTGCTATAGCTGGATCATATGGTAAATCTCATCTAGGCTGGTTCCATTTCCTAGCTATTGTGAATATAACAGCAATAAACATGGTAGTGCTAGTATATCTAAGGTAGTGAGAAGAGCCATTAGGATATATACCTAGAAGTACTATAGCTAGATCATATGGTAAATCTATTTTTTGCTGTCTCAACACCATCCACACTGATTTCCACAATGGCTGTACCAGACTACATTCCCACCAAGAGTGTAGAAGGGTTCCCCTTTATCCACATCCTCACCAACTTTTATTCTCATCTGTTTCCTTGATGATAGCCATTCTGACAGGAGTGAGATGGAATCTCAAAGTAGTTTTAATTTGCATTCCTCTGATGGCCAAAGATTTAGAACACATTTTAAGGTATTTATATGCCATATCTATTTTTTCCTCTGAGAACTGTCTATTTTGTTGTATGGACCATTTTTTTTAATTCGGTTGTTTGATTTCTTATTGTTTTGATTTTTGAGCACTTTTAAAAAACATTTATTTATTTTTATTTTATTAGCATTTTTTATTAATTAGTTTTGTACTCAGTGAATACAGAAAGTTGGTGCCATTGTTAGGCTCCTCCATGTCCTACCTGCTCCCTCTGGCCCCACCTTGTTGAGGTATATGGGTCATGCATTGTGGAGTTAGCCCACAGTTATGGGTAGAAGAAATGTCTCTGCGTATCATGACCCAATGTGTGGCTCTGACATTCTTTCTGCCCCCTCTTCCACAAAATTTCCCTGAGCCATGTTGGGTTCATTTTTGGTCTGCTTCAGTGATGAGGTGTTGGGAGCCTCTGTGTCTCTGGACATCTGATTTGGTAGGAGTTGACTGTTCTCTGTGTCGATCTCCTTCACCCTTGTGCTGGTACCTGGTTCACCAAGAAAATAGCACCCTTGCTTGTTTCCCCAATTATTCTTAGTTTCATCTGTGATCCTTTTGAGGTATGATGGGGTGGTTCTCTCCTTAGGATCAGTGTCTATCTGAAAAAGAGAAGCAGATTCTCCAATGGAGAGTAAAGTTAGCACTAGATAAATGGGATAACCCTTATCATTTTTTTTTTTTTTTATAGAGAATAGGTGTAGGCCCTCTTGTAGCCCACAATTGGTGGTAGCTTGATAATGGAGAGTGAGCTCATGTTTGGATATGATTCTGAGTTGTTTCCAAGCTCCAGCTATGGGTCCTGTTCCACTGAGTGGATCTATTATCCAAATCAAGAGCAGTTGGTTTCCCACCATGGCTGTGTGCCACTATTGCACTTGTGTGAGCATCACAACAGGTTATTTGCTGGTAAGTAAGTTAGACCATGAGTTGCTTGGACAGATATTGGTCATTTTCCCCCAGTTGCCCAAGTAGCACCTTCTGGCACTAGATGTGCTGACTGTCTGGGGACTGACTCTCTTCCAGTTTCCAGCCATGTCACTCCATGTTATGTATCAACCGCATATGGTGTCTTCACCAGTAGGGTCTTACCACTAACCTTTGGTGGGTCATCAAGTATTCTGACAGAAATCTGTCATGTTTTAGGAAACATTGTAGGTCCCTCTGATCAAAAGCTCACTGTGGATGATAGCCATCTGCTGGTACTGGGAGTTACAGTCGAGTAAGAGAAGGAAGAAAAAAGTAACTAATATAAAAGAATTAAAGAGAAGAGAGAGAGAGAGGGAGAGAAGCTGTAGAAGATTAAGGTCAGTCTTCATTTTACCCTCTCCCATGCTTTGTGACTCAGGTGTTCCTTCTAAGGGCCTGATGAAGGTTCAACCATTTGGTCTGCCTTTTAGGATGTAGAATTTTATGGTACCATTGCCATTTGGGTCTAGATTTGTGTCTCCCACCCCTTCTTTTTCCCTCTCCTTCCTCCTCACCCACACTATTGTCTAGTCCTCAAGATGCTTGCTGGGTATGTTGGCATCTTGGGTAGATTTAGGTTAGATTGCTGTAGATGAGTGAGACTGTGCAGCAATTACCTTTCTGTGACTGGGTATGTTCACTGAGAATGATCTGTTTTAGGTTCAACCATTTTTCTTCAAATTTCTTTGTGTCATTTTTTCTTACTGCTGTGTAAAATTCCATTGTGTAGATATACCACACCTTAGTTATCCATTCCTCTAGTGATGGCCATCTGGGTTGATTCCAGCTCTTAGCTATTATGAATTGAGCCACCATAAATATGGTTGAGCAAATCTCTCTGGACTAAGGCTTGAAGGTTTTAGGGTACATGCCCAGTAAGGAATAACTGGGTCTGTTGGTGACTGTATAGTCAGCTTTTTTAGTAGTCTCCATATTGCTTTCCAAAGAGGTTGTACCATCTTTCATTCCCACCGACAGTGGATGAAGGTTCCTAATTCTCCATACCCTCATCAGCATTTATTTTCATTTGATTTTTTGATGTTTGCTATCCTTACCTTAGGAAACCTTGTAGGTAAGCCTTGTAAGATGGAATCTCATAGTTGTTTTAATTTCCATTTCCCTGATGATTAGGGATGATGAACATTTCCTTAAGTGTCTGTTTTCCATTTGTATTTCTTCCTCTGTGAACTGCCTGCCCAGCTCTTTGGCCCATTTTGTGAGTTGGTTGCTTGACTTTTTATTGTTTATGTTTTTGAGTTCTTTGTAGATTCTAGAGATTAGGCCTCTGTCTGTTGGATAATCAGCAAATATTTTCTCCCATTCTGTGGATAATCTATTGGCTTTGCTTATTGTATGGTTGTCTGTCAGGAAGCTCTTCAGCTTCATGTGATCCCATTGGTTGAGTGACTGTTTATGATCCTGTGCTACTGGGGTTTTGTTTAGGAGGTCCATTTCCATTCCTATATCATGGAAAGTTCCTCCTATATTTTCTTCCAGTACTAGCCAAGTTTCCACTCTGATATTTGTTGGGAACTGCAGCTGCTTTTTGACTTCGGGAGCAGTAGGTGGTCTTTAATCTCTTAACACAAAGGCCTTATCGTTCAGCCTAGGTGAAGAAGGCACCAGACACAGAGGCATTGCCATATGGGCCTGGTGAAGCTGACCTTAGGCACATAGGCATTGTCAAGAAAGTTTTCTTTTTTAATTTTTTTTGTTTATTTTTATTTATTTAGTTGAGAGGAACAGACAGAGAGAGAGAGAGGTAGATACAGAGAGAGAGAATGGGCGCTCCAGGGCCTCCAGCCACTGCAAACGAACTCCAGATGCATGCGCCCCCTTGTGCATCTGGCTAACGTGGGTCCTGGGGAGTGGAGCCTCGAACCGGGGTCCTTAGGCTTCACAGGCAAGCGCTTAACCGCTAAGCCATCTCTCCAGCCCAAGTTTTGTCTTCTGTATATAAGCTTGTGTCTGCCTGAATAAACCTGAGCCTTGATCAGAACTTGTCTTGGCTCCATTCCTTGTGTTCTTGTCTCAGATTCATTCCCACTCCCTCCTTCGAGGTCTGTTTCGACTCTCGTGCTGCAGGCCTGCACAATATTGAGGCCTTTGTTCCATTTGGACTTGAGTGTTGTGCATGACGAGATGTGTGGATCAAGTTTCAACTTCCCGCATATGGTTATCCAGATTGTCTAGCACCATTTGTTGAAGATACTGTCTTTTTTCCAGTGTACTTTGTTAGGGCCTTTGTCAAATATCAAGTAGCTGTAGTTGCTTGACCCAAATTTCGGGTCCTCAATTCTATTCCATTGGCCTATAATCCTGTTTAATGCCATTGCCATGCTGTTTTTATTACTATGACTTTGTAATATAGCTTTAGATCAGGTGCAGTGATGCCTCCAGAGGTATTTCATTTGCTGAAGCTATGCTTGGATATCTGAGGCCTTCTGCCTTTCCATATGAACTGTGAGATCGTTTTTTCTATCTCTGTGAAGAACAATCTTGGGATTTTAATTGAAATTGCATTAAATCTGTATATTAACTTTGGTAGTATTGCCATCTTCACAATGTTAATTTGGCCTACTAAGGAGCTTGGGGGGTCTTTCCATTTTCTCAAGTCCTCCTCAATTTCTTTTTTGAGTGTTTTTATGTTTTTGTTGTTATGGTCTTTCACCTCATTGATTAATGTTATTCTGAGGTATATTTTTGATGCTATTGAAAATGGGACCATGTCCCTTATTTCTTTCTCTGTATGTTTGTCATTTGCATATAGATAGGCTACTTTTGTGCATTGAATTTGTATCCTGCTATTTTGCTATAGGACTTAATCACCTTCAAGAGTTTTGGGATGGAGTTTCTCAGGTCTCTTACATATAGAAGCATGTTGTCAGTGAATAGAACTAACTTAATTTCTTCCTTTCCAAATTGTATCCCTTTTATTTCTTTCTTCTGTCTTATTGCTTGAGCTAGTACTATATTTAGGAGCAGGGGTGAGAGTGGACACCCCTGTCTTGTTTCTGATCTCAAAGGGAATTCCTCCAGTCTCTCTCCATCAAGTATTATTCAGGCTTTTGGAGCTTTATATATTTCCTTTATTATGTTAAGATATGAACTGACCGTGCCTATTGTCTCCAATGTTTTGATCATGAAGTGATGTTGTATTTTGTCAAAGGCCTTTTCTGCATCTACTGAAATGATCATGTGGTTTTTGTGTTTAGCCTTGTTTCTTATTCCTGTTTGCTTGCAATATTGTTTTCCACCCTTTCACCCTGAGGAGGTGTCTCTCATTAGTGGTGCGGTGGGTTTCTTGACTACAGCAGATTGAGGAGTCTAATTTTCTCATCCATCCTATTAGCTTGTGTCTCTTGATGGGTGAATTGAGGCCATTAATACTTAAGGTTATGATTGTGAGGTTTGATTTAATTCTTGCCATATTTTGTTGGTATATGTGGTTTCATGTTTTCATGGAGTTTGAAGTTTTTGGTGCCTTCTCTGAGTTTGTTTATTGTGATCTGCTTCTTGTAGTCATCTGAGGTTGATTATTTGTTTCCTCTGTTTAAGAATTTCCTGAAATACTCTGTAGGTTTGGTTTTTGTGTTCATATAATTGTAAAGCTTTACAATTTTGTCATGGAAAATTTTTCTTTCACCATTTATTATAGTGATACTTTTGCTATTTAAAGTAGTTTGGGTTGGAAGCCATAAGTTCTTAAACTTTGCAGTGTTCCATTCCAGGCCCTTCTGGCTTTCAGCAATTTCATTGAGAAATCTGGAGTAATTCTAGTGGGGTTACCTTTAAAAGTGATGTGCTGTTTATCCCTAGCTGCTTTTAGAATTTTCTGTTTGTCGTCAATGTTTAGAGTCTTAGTGACAATATGTCTTGGAGAGTTTCTCCCTTTGGTCCAATCTGTTTGGAATTCTGTTTGCTACTTGTATTTTGATGGTCCTTGCTTTTGAGAGAGTGGGAAAGTTTTCTTTGATTATTTTGTTGAATATGTTCTCTATGCCTTTGGTCTGAATTTCTTCCCCTTCTGGTATTCCCATGATCCAGATGTTAGGATGTTTAAGAGTATCCCACAATTCCCTCATGTTCTGTTCACAGAAACTTTTGGACTTACTGAAACTTTTGAACTCTTGAACTATTTCTTCTGTCTTGTCTTCCAGATTGGAGTTTCTTATCCTGCATATAGCTGACTATTCCTTTTTTTTTTTTTTTTTTTTTTTGCATTCCATTCATTAGTTTTATTGAAAGGTATACCCCTTGGTACCAAACAAAATGGTAGTTGGTTAGGTTACCTCTCCCAACTCAAAAATTAACACTGAGGTTTCTAAATGTTGAAGTATATCAGCCTTTTGAGAAACTAAATAGTTATAAGATATGGTTTACAAAAGCTAAGGATTAAATACACTGGTTCTTTGGTTTATTTTTCACCACTCATTTTTCCACAGAATTGTTAAAACTAGTTACAGCCACTCTGGATGAACTCAGGTTGTCCCTTACACTGAGTACTGTTTATGACACTTGAACACCACAGATCTCCTCATATTCATTGACCAACATGGAGAATCCTGAATGCTAACTACCTCAGAGATATCATATTTTTCCTAAAACACCCCAAGGAATTTCTACAAGCATATTCTGTTCCTTTTAAAAGAAAATTCTACATTAGAAGCAATGGTAGCTTTATAAAAACAATTTGTAGTAAAACTTCTGGAGTGCTTTATCTGGCCTGAATTTACTTTCCTGGGGTAAAGCAACTTTTCAAAATGGTAACTCATTTTGAGCTATCAATATAGTAGGAACAAATGTTCTCAAATGTGACTTGATTGAAAGAGTAGATTCTGTATAAAAAGTTTTTTTTTTTTTAATCATGGATACAAAATCACCTGTTTTTCAGAAGAAATATTCATGGATATGCCAAACTTGTGAAGTCTCTATTTTTTGCTTTGTATAAAATTCTTCAATTTTAAAGGAATACCTCATGTCAGAATTATCTACTGCTTTAATTATGGGTGTCAAGAAATATTAACTGCCCAGAGTATTAGCCCTTACACTGCCTTAAAGTGCATTTGTGAAATGTTGGTTTTGATGTAAACCTTATGATTTAAATTTCATTAACCATCGTCAATACCAACTAAATATACTGATCCAATACAGAGTGTTAGATCAATGTTAGAAATTAAGATCCACAGTTTACCTCCTCAGGCTTATTACTATTACTTCACATTTATGTCTTTAGCTTTGATTCAAATGCATCACAGCTGAATTCAAATCTCAACAATTCTATGGAGCACTGAACTGGGCAGTTGTCCCAAGCTGAGAACACCATGCCAATCTAGTTGTGACATTCTGAGTTTTCACAGCTTCAATCCACTCCAACATCGAATGCAGAGCCTGGGGTCATGGAGAAAGGTGTCAGAGTTGAAATTTTTTGTTGCTGCAATGATACTTTCCAAAAGCAACAGAAAAACAGCTTAATCAAAGTCTGCCTACATATCACCAGCAATCATGTGTAAATGTGTTAAATGTTAACATTTAGTTTTGAATACAAAAAGAGGAACCATCACTATGAATTAAGAAATTTAGATGGCAAGAATATGTACTTTATATCAGTAACCAAGTTCACATTTTTAGACATATTACTTTCTAGTATTTGAACCACTATAGATAGCTATGCTATGTTAACAACAGTGTTGAGACACCCTAGCAATGTCCAGGACACCAATGTAGAGATCACCTGGCCAGAATTACTTGTTAATTACATCACCCAAGTTCATCATGCCTTTGCTCATCAGCTTACATGCTCAGTTTTGCTCATATGTGGGTGGAGCTTTTGGTCCTGTTATCCTACTTGGCCTGTTTAACTGTAAGTGAGCAGCATAGTGAGATGGTAGTCAAGTTGAAAAAACTATTATTTTAGTACTATTTTTTTAAAAATTCAGGCTTGGAGAATGCTGGTTTTAAAGCTGAAAATTTAACATTTTGGGGAGTTGGGAAATTCCTTTCTCTTAAAGAGTATTGTGTCTTGTACATGGTAAACACCTTTGTATAACAGTTGACTAGATCAATGAAATCATTTTTCCCTCTTCTATTTCAACTTCATATCAATTATTTTGAAGATACTATTTCAATTCTTCAGCTGAGAAAGAAAATTATCACACTGGAAAGTTTCCCCTCATCAGAGAGTAATCACCAAATTTGGAAACTAAGAAATGGTTTCGGAATCATTGGCAGGTGGGTCACCCTGTGGTAACTGTGTTTTAGCTGTCATGCTAAAACCATCCATTTCAATTTCTGAACGTTTTGTTTGGAACACTTGCTGGATGAATATTCAGCTAGACACTTGGATACAAACTCTTGCCAGAAGGTCAAATCTCTGCCATTTACCTTGGAATGTTTCTGAAGACTTTCTACTTCTTCCGTTAACATTGTACACTTCAGTGTTTGGATCTCCAATGCAATGATAGACAAAGCCAACACAGAAGGCTTTGCTTTAGAAAATATGATCCTGCAGTGACACGCCTTGAGTTGAACTTCCAGTCTCTCAAAATTAAGACTGTTTCTCCTTTCATATGGCAAGTTCTCTTGAATGAGTGAATAATAGAGCTGCAGGAATTGAAAGGCAGTTGTAGCTTTGACTTTTCAACACACCTTCTCCAATATAGTCTTTTCCATTCTCATCAAGTCTGAAACCGTGAACCGATACTGGTTTATTCAGATCAAATCAGTTGCTAACGGGACATTCCTTTCCTCTTCTGCCAGTTTCACTGCTAAATAAAAACAGCTCAGTCCAACACACCCAAGATGCTTGGGCTGTACCTTCATTTTAGACAGGAATCTGTCCAGTAAATTCACAGCTAAAGAAAATGTCTCAGTGTCGAAACCAAAGAATTGAGTTAGACTAAGCAGATCTTTCACTTCAAAGTCCCTCAGTCTTGCAGTTATCCTGAGGCCATTATCGTGAGCAGACTCAATCAGTTTCAAGCTGCAGACCTTTGGCTTACATCTGGACTCCTGATCCAACAGGGTATTCAGCTGGTGTAGCAGTTTCTGAGAGTCGGTCGTCAGTACTTCTATCATCTTGAGAGACAGGTCCTGCTCTGCAGCAGTGACCACCCTCCCCGGGCCTGCTCTCACCTTGCCCCACGACTCCGATCCGAGAGGATTTGGGGGTGCTGGGGGCTCGCAGGCAAGCGTGGCGGGCCTGGGAAGGGGCGGCGGGTCAGGGGTGCAGGGCTCCGCAGCACCACCCAATGCGCTGGGCATGTCTTGCGGTCAGATCTGAGCCCCTAGCTGACTATTCTTGAGAGCTTCTAAAGAAATTTGGACCTGTTCAATTAGGTTTGCATTTTCTACGTTTCTATGTATAGTTTCCATCCCTCTGTCTTTTCACATCATTTTCTCATTTTCTTGGAATTCATCCTTGCATTTCTTTATGTCTTCATTTAGCATTGCCAGCTGATTTTTGAGGCCCTCTTTTTTTTCACTCTCCTTCATATCTCTTAACTGTCTTTGAACTCCTTCCATTTTCTTGTCTATTAGGTCTAGTCTAGTGATTGCAGCATCCACACGATTATTGGTCCTTTGTTGCTTTTCTGCAAGTTCTACCAGTAGCTTGGTCATGGTTGCATTGCTTATAGCTTCATTTTGGTGTTCTGATCCTAATGTCTCTTCTGTTTTGATTAGAGATGTTCATTGTAGGACTGGGTGATCTTACTGGTTTTACTTGCATTTGATTTTTCATGTTATTTCTTTTGTGCTGTGGTCTGCCTTTCCCAGTGTATGTGCAGGGAGAGTATGACTGTGGTCTCAATGCGCAGGGGAAGTGGTGCCTCTTGGGGGAGCTGTCCTGAGCTCTCAGGCAGGCAAGCAGATGGGCAGAGTGGTCCTCAGCTAACACATGGATGGGTGAATCAACCTGAGCTCATGCGCAGTGGGAAGCTGAAGCAGCCTGAGGCCAGATGCAGATGCAGCCTGAATACTCACTTGGCCAAATGCCAAAACAGCCTGAGCTTCACTTGGCAGAATGCCACAGAAACCTGAGCTCATGCATAGCAGGGACACTGATGCAGCCTGAGCTCTTGTACAGAGGGGTGCCAAAGAACCAAGCACCGAAGCAGCGTAAACTCGCATGTGGTGGGACACTGGGACACTGAAGCAGCCTGAGCTTGCATGCTGTGGGACACAGGCAGGCAGCCAGCATGGCACATGGGGTATTGGGCATGAGCTGGCGTGGGCAGAGAGGCAGAGTGAGCCTGAACTCGTGTGGCCAGGTTCAATGGGCTTGAGCTTGCACGTGGATGGGCGGGTGGCCGGAGCACTAAGAGGGCAAATGTGCAGAGCAAGCTAAGTTTGCATGTGCAGATGGGCAGTGCACCTGTTAGTCAGATGGACCAATTGAGCCTCCACTGAGCCAGCAGGTGGCGCCTGCCCAAGGTCAAGTGTGGGCAGGGGTAGCAGAGCCATGGCCCCTGTGCAGTGAGACAAGTGGAACTATGTTGGCCTGGGTCCCCTTTCCTACAGTAAGTGCGGGAGTATCCTGAGGCTGTGACTATGGGTATGGTAGCTGCTTGGGGGATTGGGGCACAGGTGGGCTACCTGAAAGTGAGGGAATCAGCAATTCCCTTTTTTCCCCTCTGTGCCCTCCCACTGGCCATCTATTAGACATTGATATCCCCTAAAAGACCCAGTGAACCCTTAATGCCTTGCCTTTCTTTCCCAGGGAGGTGTGGTGCAGTTAGGCAGTCTCCATCTTGACCTGAAGTCTCAATTTTTGAGTTTTTAAAAATATATTTTGGATATTAATCCTCTGTCAGATGTACACACAGTGTCCTTTGCTGTACAAAACTTTGTAATTTCATGAGATCCCAGTGATTAATTAGTTGTTTTATTTTTTAAGCAACTGGGGATATATTCAGAAAGTCATTAACTATGCCAATATGTTGAAGGGTTTCCCCTACCTTTCCTCTAACAGATTCAGAGTTTCAGTCTGATATGAAGGTCCCTGATCCAATATGACTTGATTTCTTTGCCTGGAGAAAGACAAGGATATATTTTCATCCTTCTACATATAGATCTCCACTTTTTCCAGCAGCACTTCTTGAAGAGGCTGTCTTTTCTCTAATGAATATTTTTGGCATTTTTGTCAAAAATAAGATTGCTGTAGTTGTTAGGATTAACATATGTGTCCTCTATTCTGTTCCATTCATCTATGTGCCTGTCTTTGTGCCATTACCATGTTGTTTTTGTTACTATGGCTGTAAGCTATAAAATCTGATATGGTTATAGGACCAACCTTATTTTTTTGTTCAAATCTATTTTGGCTATTTGAGGTTTTCTGTGCCTCAAAATTAAGTTTAGGATTGTTTTATTCTATTTCTGTGAAGAATGCCATTGGAATTCTTATGGGGATTGCATTAAATATGTAGATTGATTTTGGTAAGATCGACATTTAACATTGATTCTTCAAATCCAAGTACACAAAATATCTTTCAATTTCCTAGTATCTTCTGCAATTTATTGCTTGAGTATATTAAAGTTTTCATTGTAGAGATCTTTCACTTTTTGGTTAGTTTTATTGCAATATATATATTTTTTGAGGCAGTTGTGAATGGGAGAGATTCCCTGATTTCATCCTCTTCATGTTTGTTGTTAGTATATAGGAAAACTACCAATTTCTGTGTGTTTGTTTTGCATCCTGCTACATTGCTTAAAGTGTTTATCAGCTCTAACAGTTTGCTGTTAAAGTTGTCAGGGTCTTTGAGTGTCTCTGGCATGGACTTCCAGTACTATATTAAATAAAAGTGGAGATAGTGGACACCCTAGTCTTGTTCCTGAATTTAGTGGAACAACTTCAAATTTTTCGCCATTTAGTAATAGGTTGACTGTAGGTTTGTCATAAGTAACATTTATGATGTTGAGATATGTTACTTCTATTCTCAGTTTCTCTAGGACTTTTACCATGAAGGGATGCTGGATTTTGTTAAATGCCTTTCTGAATCTATTCAGATAATCATGTGATTTTTGTACTTCTATCCATTTATACAGTGTATTACATTTGTTGATTCCCATATGTTGAAACATCCCTGCATCTCTGGGATAAAGTGTGAATAATCTTTCTGATATAGTCTTGTATTCTGTTTGCCAATATTTTGTTGAGAATTTTTGCATCTATAATTATGAGGGAGATTGGTCTATGATTTCTTTTCGTTGTTCTGTCTTTGTCTGGTTTTGGTATCAGGGTGATGCTGCAGGCTTTGGAAAAGGAGTTTGGGAGAATTCCTTCCTTTTCTATTTTATTGAAAAGTTTGAGAAGCAGTTCTTCTATGAAGGTCTTGTAAAATTCACCACTGAATCCATCTGGACCTGGACTTTTTTTAGTTGGGAGACTTTTTATAACTGCTTGAATCTCTGTACTTGTTATAGGTCTATTTAAATGGTTTATCTCATCTTGATTTAATTTGGTAGGTCATATGAATCAAGGAATTCATCCATTTCTTTCACATTTTCAAACTTACAGGCATATATATTCTTAAAGTATGTCCTTATGATTTTCTGAATTTCTTTGGTGTCTGTTGTATTGGTACCCTTTTCATTTCTAATTTTACTAATTTTTCTCTCCTCTCTCTTTCTTCTGGTCAGATTTGCTAAGGGCTTATCAATCTTGTTTATCCTTTCAAAGAACAAACTCTTTGTTTCATTGACTCTTTGGATTGGTTTTTTAGTATCTATTTTATTAACTTCTGCCCTAATCTTTATTATTTCTTCCCATTTACTGAGTTTTGGTTTGCCTTGTTCTTCTTTTCCCAAGGCCTTAAGATGAAGCAGTAAATTGTGTACTTGGGAGCTCTCTGGTTTCTTTATGTAGACACTTAGAGCTATACATTTCCCTCTTTGGAATGCTTTCATTGTGACACCAAGGTTTTGGTATGTGGTATTCTCATCATCATCTGAGTCTATGAATTTATTGACTTCCATTTCATTTTTCCTATATTTGTTAAGTTTTTTGTGTCCTAACATAAGGTCTATTTTGGAGAATGTTTCATAGGCTTCTGAGAAAAATGTATATTCTGCAGAATTTGGAGGGCATGTTCTGTAGATATCTGTTAGGTCCATTTGTTCTATGAAATTATTTAATCCAGATATCTCTGTTTGTTTTTTGCTGAGATGACCTGTCCACTGATGAGAGTGGGGTATTGAAGTCAACCACTGCAACTGTGTTTGGTGTTATCTGTGACCTTAAGTCTAATACTGTCTTTTGAAATTGGGAGCCCCCATGTTACATGAATATACATTTTGGATTGTAATGTCCTCCTGTTGGAGTGTTCCTTTAATCAGCGTAAAGTGACCTTCTTTACCTTTCCTCACTAATGTTGGTTTGAAGTCTATCCTTTCAGTTTTTAGGATAGTGATCCCTGCTTGTTTCCTAGTCCTTTTTGCTTCATATACCATTTCCTGTCCTTTCACCACAAGACAGTGTCTCTTATTGAGAGATGAGTTTTCAGGAGGTTAAAAACAGTAGGATTCTGCCTTTCAATCCAGTCTTCAAGCCTGTATCTTTTGGTTGGGCCATTGATGCCATTTATATTAAGACTTATTATTGAAAGGTATGTGTTTATTCTCACCATTCTTATTGTTTTGTACTGATTCCTGTTTCCCTTTACTCTCTTGTTTTAACAGTTATTAAAGTATGGTTTAATTTTTCCTGTTCACTCATGTGTGTGCTTTGCTTTCTCTTCAGTCTGAAGGATTTTTTCAAGTATTTTCTGTAGATATAGCTTAGTTGTCCTGAATTCTTTTACCCTGTTTTTGTTGTGGAATGTCCTTATTTCACTTTCAACTTGGATTGATAGTTTTTCAGATAAATTATTCTTGGTTCACATGTGTTATCTTTCAGAACTTGAAATACATCATTCCAAGTCCTGGCTTTCAAATTTTGTGTTGAGTAATCTACTGTGATCCTGATGGGCTTACCTTTATAGGTGACTTGCTTTTTCTCTCTAACTGCTTTCAATATATTTCAATTTCTTTGGTTTGTATGTTTAGTAGTTTAATTATAACATGGCAAGGAGAGGTTCTTTCTAGGTTCTGTCTGTTTGGTGTTCTAAAAGATTCAGTTGGGAGGTTGAGATTTCTGTTCTGAAATGGGTTCCAGGATAACCTAAGTCTGAATCAGACCCTGTCTCCAGTAATGACAGAATAAAAAGACAAAGGTCCTGTGAATCTGAAAGCAGCAAAGGTAACAATAGTCAACCCCCAAGTACACTTTAATTTAGAATGGTAAACCCAACTAAGAATATGTAACCTACAACCTGCCCTGACATGGAAAGGGAGATAAGCACTTCTAGTGCAGGCCTATGTACCAAATTTTTTGTCAGTTGGCCTTGTTATCTTTTGGAGTTGCTTCCAATCTCACCAATACTGAACGCCCACCTCTATCCCTCCATGTTGTACTGTGAATCTGGTGTTCTGATCAGCTATGAGTTATGTCCTATCACCAGGAGCTGAACGTGTTCTTCACAGGGTCACGATGATGTTGGTTGGGGGATGGGAGAGTGCAGGAAGCCTGGAGATATACTGGAACTATTCAGCTAGTATGGCCTGTATCCCCTGCAGCATCTCCTCAGCTGTCTTCCCTTCAGGTTTCTTCACTTTTCAAGGAGGCTGATGAGGTTAGAAAATCCATTTGTTTTGTCTCTGCTCCTGCAGCTGGGTGCCAGGTGTGCACCCAGGTCCAGGTCCACAAGCTGTGGGATTCTGTCCAATTTTCTCCTTTGTGACAGATCTTAGTCTTTCCTTCTTCTCTGCTGTGGCCAATAAAAACCTATACACTTTCACTTTTCAGACAAAGAGTATAGTTTGCTGTGGTTTTGCTCAAATCCCTCCATAGGCTGGATTGGTGTGATTCCTATGCAGCCATCTTACCCAAAAGTGAGAAATTGGTTTTTAACATACAAATAATTACAACTCTTATTTGTAGAGAATAACTTGATCTGTACTATTATCTTAGTATTGCACCAGGTTTTCATGTGGGGAATAAATGGACAATCAAATAACAGAAGAAATCAGACAACAGTACAATATCTTAAAACAGTTTTTTGGGCCAAATATTTTAGTGACTAGAATAGAAATGAAATGCCAGACCTGTTACAATTAGGATTTGGAGGTTCTGTGAACATAACTAAATCTTATCTATTATTTTAGGCCCAGAAAAGGAAATAAGACTCTAATCAGAGTCACTATTGATCTCAATTAACTGTACTATAAAACACCTTAAATATTGACTTCTCAAGTTATAAAATAGGACTAATACTGTTGTTATTAGAGATTGGTGTCTTTTGTATAATTTGGATATGAAGAGTTAACCCAAATCTCTGGGTCTCTGTAATAGTAAAATAAACTTTAAATTACATTAAAGTTGTCAGACATTGTCTAAATCATAGGTCTTCTGAAGTTCTTTATTTAGTTATTTCTTATAGTAATCTAAATGGCTAGATCTCAAATATATATATATATATATATATATATATATATATATATATATATATATATATATTTAGAGAGAGAGAGAGAATATGTACAGAGAAAAATGCTTATTTTTGTTCTAAGAACTTGTATTTAGAAACAGTGGTACCCCGGAAATGGGGTCCTTTTAGATAGTTGAAATAAAACTTTGTTAATTTGAAGGTAGGATCTTGTTTTTGTAAGCAAATTGTAAGGAAAGTGTAACAGAAAAGCAAAAGAGAACACTGGACTTGATCTCTACAGGCAGACAGTTTATTGGGAGGTGCAGTGAGGGGCAACAGCCTTCCCATAGGATGAAGGCTGAAGCACTGAATCAGGCTGGGATTCAAACTTATAAGGAGGATTCTAAGGCAAACAGACTGAATCAGCTGCAGGTCCACCCCATTAAATAATTCCTACTAGCAACCCACCTTGTCCTAGCCCAAGATGACCACAAGCCCTCCTTTATTGTATCAATACATATGTTAATCTCTCTCTCTTTCTCTCTCTCTCTCTCTCTCTCTCTCTGTGTGTGTGTGTGTGTGTGTGTGTGTGTGTGTGTGTGTGTGTGTGTGTTTGATTCTAAGTTTGCTTAACCTTTTTCTGTTCAAAATGCAAGTATAAAACTGGTCATTGAGAATGGCCTCCATTCTCCAGGTTCAACTGGTTTTCTTGTGCCTCTTGAACTACCTTGAAATTTTCTAACATGATTTGCTTTCCCAGAGAAATCTGCCTATGATCAACAGCCACATGGTAAAATGGGTACTCTGTTCTCTCCTGTGTGGGCCTTCCTTTACAGCTCCAGGTAGAATCAATGGGACCTGCTCATCAATTCCATGTCTTTCCAGAGGGCATGCAGGCCTTTCCCACATGTTCTTACCAAACACAAAGTAAAAGTAAAATCTCCAGAAAAACTTGTCCCTTCATGTTTCATGTTCTTTGTCATGTCTCATGTTGGCCATCCATGTCATATCATGTGTTCTGTTTCATGTAGTCTTTCTTTACGTCTGACTAAATTCATGGTCATCAATTTTCCAAAGTTTTGGTCGTTAAGTGTTCTGATGCTTACATTTAAGATAATGTTGCCAGGCATGGTGGCACGTGCCTTTAATCCCAGTACTTGGAAGGCAGAGGTAGAAGGATTACCATGAGTTTGAGGGCACCCCAAGACTACATAGTGAATTCCAGGTCAGCCTGAGCTAGAGTGAGACCCTAAAACCAGGTTTATGATATATTTCTGACTTTACACTTGTTTGTGCTTACCATAACCATAAACATGTTTATATTCCAGCATTTGATCCTGCTCCTAGCAATCCTTCTGAATATTTGTTATGACTTATATCTGTTAGGTCAGGACAAAATGGAGCCACAGCAGGATGGTGACAGAGACATAGGGAAGTGGGTTCATCCATATTTCTCAAGAAACAACCCAGCCATTATCCCTTACTTGCCTGACAATGCCCCAGGTCTAGGTTTCCTGCCCCCTTATCTCTCAGGACACCTGGTCACTGTTCTAGTCTCACACCCTAGCTATTTGAAATGTAAAGAACAAAGGAGTTCTTTCCCCTTCCTCACCTTCCCCCAACTTAAGAACTCTATATAGCCCACTATCTGTAATCTCAAAATTGGCTGTGCTCCACTCTTGAGAGTCAGTACTGGCAGCTCATGTTTTCCCTTATAAAAGCTTCCATCTTGCCTCAGAGTGGTCTCCATGGTCTTGGTCACTCCTGAACCTTACAAAATCTTTAAAGAAGTGATTAGTTAGTGTTTGATGACAAAGCACAAAAATGTCAATAGGTTTTGCCTATATTTATCAATGTTGAGATATAGTATACATGCTTTCAGTTGAGCCAAATTATTGAAAAATGTCATAGTTCTACTGTTTCTAGCCTATATCAGTCTGTATGCAGTGTAATCAGTGTATTCCTTTATGGTAGTTAATAGATAACAAAAATTATTTAACAATTTAAAACTAAAGTTAAACAAATAGGAACTGACTCCAGGCCTGATCCTTTTTAGACAATATATAACTAAATTATTTCAGGGAACAGCAACCTGTCTTACTTGACAGAAAGGAATGTGTTAACCCTCATCAATCTCTTTCCTCTAAAAGCCCTGAAAAACTCAAACAGAGGTTGTCAAGGATGTAGAACTCCAGCACAATCAGTGTACATGAAGCTTCAGTGGAGGTTCTTTCCCTCTCCCTGAAGTGAGGTCTTCAGTTAAGATGTTTTCAGTTAAGATAAAATGAGTTAATCTAATTCAAATTTAACTCTCTAAAGTTGGTAAATTTATTTATAGTGTTATGCCTTATATTGAGATAGAAATTGGGGTTCAAAAATTTTAAAGCCCTTGACCCAAATTTATGTCCTATAATGTGTATTAGTATTGCTCCATACTGCATAGTTTCTTTGTAGTTATGTTAATGGCCTTCTGGTCCACCAATTAATCTCAAAGGGCCCTATGACAGACTATCTCCATCTATCTGAGCCCCTTTTGATGGTACTCCAAGGCCTAAAATTCAACATGAGTAGAGACTTCCTGTTTCACTGCCCCACTTCAGCTTGAGAAAGTCAGACTTGAACCCACTAAGTTTTGGAAGACCCAAAACTTGGGGTCTCTCTCCATTGAAATTTGACTTGGAGGTCATTAGAATACAAATCCAATTTCCTTTGTCCCTGATAACATTTAAAAAAAAATTGCCTCCTGAACATAGGACTGATCCTAAACAGAGACTAAAATATATGTGCTAATAGATTAAAAGGGTTGTAATAAGTATCTCTGATTAAAATAACTAAGTTATATGTAACTTCTGAGTTTGTATGTTTTCCATCTGATAAGACCTGTATTTTGTTGCATAAGGTACCTATTTACAAAAATACGTTTCTTAAGTGTTCTACCCTTATATGTTTTCCTACTGGGTAAAACTTTTATTTGTTTGCTAGAAATATATTCGAAAAAATACTGGACCTAATGATATAAAATTAATCAAACTTTAACCTTTTTCAGCCCAACATACCTCCTTAAGTTCCTCTAAAGCTATGTCAGACCTTTTGATCTCTGGAAAAAGTAACTAAAAACTATAAACCTTCTATTAAGAACTTACAAAAAAAAAAAAAAACACATTTAACCTGATAACTAAGTTTCAAAATGAATTTCTTAATCTCTAGCATGTTTAAATTTAAAATGGTTTAAGATGCTTCAAATATTACTTCAGTACTAGTCTCTTATACTTCCTACATTACCAAAGCCAAATCTCTATATTTTCAAAAATTCCAATTAACTCCCCATCCAAGTTAATAATTCCTTCTTCCTTACCTACCACCTATGTTATTATTTTCAACCTTAAATATAATAGTCACATCAACTATAACTGTCATGTCACATGCAAGAAAATTCATACATAAATATTAACCATATCATAATGGCTAATAAATTTAATATGATCTAGGCATTTCTTTCCTAGTATCTCAGATAAATGTCACTCTCCTGAAGAGCTGCCACATTGTCTGTTCATAAAAGCCATGTGGAACCACAGTCTGCTATGTGCATAAGATACAAAACCAAATGGAGAACCAAAAGCTGAGACTCTCAGAAGCCACACCTTACGATTACAACTTCAACATTGGACTGCAGCAGTTGTAGAGAAATAAGTGTTACCATTCCAGAGCCAACAATATTTTGGGCTATCTTAGCTTTTTATCATTTTTCTGTATATTTTCTGTATATGATCTGACATCTCTCTATGGCCAAATAAGATATCTGTTGCTGTAAGTTAAAAAATTTCACCACTCTACTCCATTCAAGTTAAACCTATCATGTTTCTGATATATAATTGATTACCCTATATGATAGGGTTCCTCCACACCCAGAGTTTAGCCTCTTATTTTCCTCTAGTCGACAGATTCAGTTATTCCCTCCTTGATAACCATTCTGTATTCATAGGCCCCTCTCTAGCCTCCTGTGTTTCTAGATATGGATTTCTATATCCTCACAAGACACAGATCCTAAAGCTCTACCAATACATCTCCATCTCAGGGGCCACTGTGTCTTAAGCCTTCTTGATAGTCCATCCCCCTGTGTTCTCCTTTTGTGTATAACCATGGATGCTAGACGTGACACTAGAGTTCCCTCTTCCAAATTGGGTGGAAAAAAATTAAGAGTAATTACCTCAACACTCCCTATACCCACATACATGTAAGGTTCATGGGTGACCAAGACCATGGAGGCCACTCTGAGGCAAAGATGGAAGCTTTTATTCAGGGAAAACATGAGCTGTCAGGACTGATTCTCAAGAGCTGAGCACAGTCAACTTTGAGATTACAGATAGTGGGCTTTATAGGGCTATAAAGTTGGGGGAAGGTGGGGAAAGGAAAAGAACTCCTTTGTTTTTTACATTAGCCATAGGGTATGAGACCAGAAGTGACCAGGTGGGAGATAAGGAGGCAGGAAACCTAGACCTGGGGCATTGTTAGGAAAGGAAAAGATAATGGCTGGACAATTTCTTCAGGAATGTGGATGACAAGCTTCATTATGTCTCTGTTACCCTCCTGCTGTCTTAGGTGATTCCATTTTGTCCTGACCTAACATTCCAGCTTTTTGTTAATGATAAAAGATGAAGGTTAATTTTTTTCATGCTGACCATAAAGGAAAAGAGTTCTTATGGGAGAGGCTGGATAATGCAGTTGATGGGTCTCTCTTCAGGTAAGGCGATGAGTAAGCAGTTTCATGGTGGCTAGAGGTGGTAGAGTGGTGAGACTGATAATGCTAGTGCAGCATGTTGTTACAACTTGGTCCTGAGCAAAGCAGAGACTTCTCTCCTATCATTGCTGTATTGAGCTGGCTTCAGGGCAGTCACTGGCAGATACCTGTTATAGAGAAGGTGAGGGAGATAGGCTCTGTGTACTCCATGAGAAAACAGAAGGGAGAATAAAGGTGCTTGTTACTCTTGTCAACAGCTATGACATCAAAATGCCAGGGATAAAGGGAGGATGAGCACTTAGAGGTGAGAGATAAAGGGCTTAGGGCAGGAGGAGGCAGAGTGGAATTTTGGGATCAGGGGAAGAGTGGGAACAGAAGACAATTTAAGTTTGAGAGTGTCCATTGGGGTGGCAGGTGGCAGTGGACTTCATGGATGAGACAGAGTAGGGCTAAGGAAAGAGGGGGCCTGAGGAACAGTTCTGACTGTGGCTATGGCAAGTGGGAGGAGCTGGGGTCAGGGTAGGTGAAGTTAATCAGGGACAGGCAGAGGCAGAAGGCATGAGTTAATGTTAGGATCTAGTAGTGTAAGTCAGCATCACACAGGGGAACATATTAGTCTGACTCATTTTTTTGTATTGTAGTTATATTTTGGAGTTATATTTTTCTCATTGGGTGATAAGACCATATAAGCTGCCAGAATTAATGGTATATTTTGGAGGTCACTACTGGCAATGTAGGAGACACTTTTAGGGACCTGTGAGGAGTTATGTGTCTCAGCATTGTGATTTGCTAGGATAAATCAAGGCTGGGCTGACCAAGTGGCCCTCCCTCTCTTGGGAAGCCTGGAGGACTGATTTTCCTCCAATGTAACTCTCCTTTTGCAGATACATTGAGTTGGAATTCATTTTTGGTCTCCACATCCTCTCTGATCAAGAAGACAGGTAACTTACCAGAGGCTAGAAGTTAAGGTGTCCCATCATCTCCAATGGCCTTTTGACCTGGGAGCAGGAACCAAAATATTGGGTATCCTTTTAACTCCAATGTTTCCAAGTGGTTTGGGCTTCTACATATGCTTATTAATCACTCAGAGAGACTGTGCATATCTGATCAGCAAAATAGATTAGTTAAAAACAGTGGAGGACATATCTGGTTAGCAAAGCAGATCTGGTTAGAGAATGACACAATATTTTTAAATCATTCTTATTAATATTTAAGTTTACTTGTCAGGTGACAGCATAAGCTATATCTGGGACTTAGACAGCATACACATTCTATCTCTTAAGTATCTGTCAGTTATAAGTATAGGCAAAACATTTTAGTAGCCCTGAAAACAATATTTTATCAATAACTTTAAGTCAATTGATTTAATCTAGAAATTGTATGCCAGGAAAAAGACAAGACAGTATAAAAACTTAGGATCTGTGTTTGAAAACAACTTTGGCTAGTCTGTATACCAATGCAAGTACCAATTACACCTCCAACTGGAAGTAGAATGGCAATTTAAGATTATTTGGGCGGGGGGTAGGAAACATGTTTTAAGTATCAATGTCTCTATAAGCAATGAATTTAAGATACCAGAAATGAAACAATTAAGCGATACCTTGACTCAGACTGATTATACACAGCCCAAGAATAAAATAAAACTTGTCATTGTTGAGTTAAGCCAGTCTGGTTTTCATATGTACTAGAGACAATATGACAGACACAAAGCAATTTTTTAAATAAGTACCTTTTACCAATGAACAATTTTAAGGCTTAACTAAAGAAATATTTATGACTGTTACATGAAGCTTGGACAAATTATATTAACATTATTTGTATGCAGTGGATTTTCATAAGACATGTGGAGCCTTTTAAGATTTTTCTAAGAACAAAAATCACAATAACTTACTTTTTATAAGACTGAGATTATAACTTGAGTGATAATCATCTAGCAAAATTAGCATGAACAAGACAAGAACCATATTAAAATTACAGAGTTTTAGCCAGGCATGGTGATGCATGCTTATTGATAGCTAAATATCATGGACTCTATATAAACAAAATTACAATTTTTTTTTATTTTTTCTATTCAATTTTTTTATTAACAACTTCCATGATAATAAAAAATACCCTATGGTAATGCCCTCCCTCCCCCCACTTTGCCCCTTGAAACTCCATTCTCCGTCATATCCCCTCCCCTTCTCAATCAGTCTGTCTTTTATTTTGATGTCATCATCTTTTCCTCCTATAGTGATGGTCTTGTGTAGGTAGTGTCAGGCACTTTGAGGTCATGGATCTCCAGGGCATTTTGTGTCTGGAGGGAGCACGTGGTAAGGAGTCCTACCCTTCCTTTGGCTCTTCCATCCTTTCTACCACCTCTTCCACAATAGACCCTGAGCCTTGGAGGGTGTGATATTTCAGTACTGATTACTCCTGTCACTTCTTTCAAGCACCATGATACCTTCTGAGTCATCACAAGGTCACTGCCATCTGCAAAGAGAAGGTCTCTACCAAAAGTGAGAGTAGCATTAATATAAGGGTATGAATATTAAGAGAAGTACTTAGTGGGCAGTTTGATAAGGATAGTTTATACATTTAGCCAGACAGCAGCAGACATTACACCCCTAGGGCTCATGACTACCCCTGTTTTAAATTTTCAGTATTGGGGTTGTATTTCCTCCTGGACCATTGGTTTCCACCATGACAGAAGTGCCACTATTGTACCCGTTGGCTCATTTGGCCTGGCTGGCCAAATATAAGGCTTGCAGTGTCCACTGCTGAGTATCTTCACTCGTGATTTATCTTTCTCCCATTGAACTGCATGTAGAATGGCTTCTTCCAGCTTTCTGTCATCTGGTCTACATGGAGGAGGTTATCAGCTCAGTTCCTGAAGGATTTCTCACTGGCTTTGTGGCCCAAGTATGTGGAGTCTTCAGCAATAGTGTCTTACCATCTATTCCTGGTGGGAAACTAAGGGCCTCGGCAATGGCCTGTAATGTTTTTGGGGCATCAGGAAAATCCTTGGCCAACAACTCACTGGAAGGTATCCCATCCTTGGCACTGAAAATTTTCTAGCAACAATCTATGGCTCCTGAGTGTTCCATTGTCCAAAAAAGTAGGTTCCCATATGATTTATTTATATCCTCTTAGATTTTGATTAGCCCTCCCTCCCACTTTCCTTTACTCAATCTCTTCCTGACCTCACTTTGGGCCTTTTCACCCCCATTAACCTATTCTTCTACTTGCAAATATACAATACCATCCTATTAACTACCCCCCTCACTTCCTTTCTCTTCCATTTATATCTCTTTTCTAGGTCTACTGGCCTTTGCTACTGAGTTTTCTTCCTACTCACACACAAGTCCAATCATCTGTAGCTAGGATCCACATATGAGAGAGAACATGTGGCGCTTGGCTTTCTGGGCCTGGGTTACCTCACTTAGTATAATCCTTTCCAGATCTATCCATTTTTCTGCAAATTTCATAACTTCATTTATCTTTCCCACTGAGTAGAACTCCATTGTATAAATGTGCCATATCTTCATTATCCACTCATCAGTTGAGGAACATCTTGTCTGGTTCCATTTACCAGATATTGTGAATTGAACAGCAATAAACATGGTTGAGCAAGTATCTCTAAGGTAATGAGATGAGTCCTTAGGATATATGCCTAGGAGTGCCACAGCTGGGTCATATGGTAAATAAGTCTGATATTAACAAAAATTAGAGTTTACATATGTAAGGCACATAAGGCCACAGAGGGTGAACTATGAACAATAGATCTGCTTAGAGAATTTAAAATAAATAAGAAATCTATATTATGTAGTAATGTTTTTGGCCTAAATATGAAGACATGAAAAATTTTATAACTTTCAAGCTTATCAGAATTGGAATACTTTTATATACATACATTTTTATAATTTTTAAGTTCATCAGAATTGGCATACCTTTATATACATACATTTTTTTAGAAATTATAACTTTCCTGAAACACATTGTTTAAAAAAATATGAAAGTTTGGCAGCAGAGATGGCTTAGTGGTTAAGCACTTGCCTGTGAAGCCTGAGTACCCTGGTTCGAGGCTCGATTCCCCAGGACCCACGTTGTACAGATGCACAAGGGGTGCATGCATCTGGAATTCATTTGCAGTGGCTGGAGGCCCTGGCATGCTCATTCTCTCTCTCTCTCTCTCTCTCTCTCTCCCTCTTTCTCTCTCTGTCTGTCGCTCTCAAATAAATAAATAAATATTAAAAAAATATGTAAGCAGATTTGAACAACATTTGAAATTTTAGAAAATTTTTTACAAACTCAGTATTGCGTACTTCAAAATTTAAGCATAAATTTTGAGGCTGTTGTTTGTTAGTAGTTTCAATCTCTATAGTGAATTGGCATTAATTCATCATCCTGCTGGGGATTCCCTGTGTTTTCAGGTCCCTGGCTCTGCAAGGCAGGGAAGTTAAGAAACAGCCATTTTGTTTTTCTTTCTAAACTCCAGGGAGAGTATTGGACTTTCCTTAGCGCTATAGGCTCCTCTCCAATCCTGCCATTTTACAGCTCTTTAAGAGTAGGAGAATTATTTTTTTCATTTGCGATCTTAATTACTTTTAGTGTTCCTTCTGGAGGACACTCAACAGTAAAATTGGCTATGTCATCTCATGAAGTAGGCTTGGTGGAGAACATCCCCCACAATGAAGTGGCACTGCTCAGAACAGAAATCATTCTGAAGCCTTAGGGCTGTGACACACACACACACACACACACACACACACTCATTTCAAGTGCAATTTTCATATAGATTCTAGACAACCATTTCCCCTTCACATGTTTATTTATTCATTCATTTAGAAGTTACACATTCCCATTTTAAATTTATATTTTATTTATAACTCCAGAGACTAAAATCAAACCTTGTTACCAGATAGGGCATCAAGAGAGGCTGAGGGAGCTGGAGGAGCCAGAGGAGCTGTTGGGTCAGGTTCTCTGTGGCATCCTGGTCAAAAGCAGAGGGTAAGGATGAGTATGAAGGAGGGGTTGAGTGACAGCACATTCCTGAGACCTTAGCTAGAAGGCCTGGGGAGATGAGGATGTAGAACAGAAAGAAGGCCATGCATGAAGAGTAAAAATAGGGTATTTTGGACCATTTGCCTTTACGTTGGCAGAAGTTGTTTGTTTGTGTGTTTGTTTGTTTTGTGTTTGTTTTGAAATCAGTGAGAATTTGGATATAAAAAGTACCATTTTTAGGTCATTTGTTAAGAGCAAAATAAGGGTGAGAGAAAAGTAAACCAGGGCTTAAGCTGGGTTTACACAGAACACTGATATGACCCCCTGGCCCATCAGGATGAACAGGGCCTGGACCTCCCATGTGGAAAGAGGCTATACTGGTCACAACTGTCAGCTTTTTAGCCTGTTAGTGGGCAAGGAGGGTGACTGTGCTCCCAATGGGAAAAGCGGCTGGCTGTGGAAGATGAAACCTCAGGAGGGAGATGGACAGGAGGGAGGGAGAGTGTCCTGAGATGGTGTAACTGAACCAAAAGGTGCCCCTTAGGGTACAGTAGACCAGAGAGAAAGAGAGAGAGAGAGAGAGAGAGAGAGAGAGAGAGAGACCTGATGTGTCAAGAGTGCATCTTTCTTGATACCTGGGGTTGGGGCCTAAAAGCAGCTGAGGGGTGTAGCCAGGCCAGCCAGCATGGCTTCCAAGAGAAGGGATGAAACCCAAGAGCAAGCCTACCCAAAAGGGGCACTTACCAAGAAGGAGGGAAGAGACAGAGCAGGGAAGAAGAGTGAGGCTGAATTGTGGTGGGTGTGAGATCCTGTATCAGGCAGAGAAGGTCCAAGGGTCAAATGGCAACTCAGTAGTCTGGTCAGGGGAAAAGAGGTCTGATTGCCCAAGAGGGCAACCTGAAGCCTTCCTATCTTAATCATGAACACCAGATGTAAGGTTCAGGAGTGCATAAGACTATGGAGACCACTCTGAGGCAAAGATAGAAGCTTTTATTCCAGAAAAACATGAGCTGTCAGAACTGACTCTCAAGAGGAGAGCACAGCCAACGTTGAGATTACAGATAGTGGGCTATATAGAGTTCTTCAGTTTGGGAAGGTGAGGAAGGGAAAATAACTCCTTTATTCTTTGCATTAGCCATAGGGTGTGAGACCAGAAGTGACCAGGTGGGAGATAAGGAGGCCGGAAACCTAGACCTGGGGCATTGTTAGGCAAGGAAGGGATAAAGGCAAGGAAAGGATAATGGCTGGGCAGTTTCTTGAGGAATGTAGATGACCCACTTCCTTATGTGTCAGTCACCCTCCTGCTGTCTTCAGTGACTCCATTTTGTCCTGTTCTAATAATACCCATGATAAATAACCTGTAATGATTCTGCATCTTGCCTCCTATACTTTTTGCAGGGCTGACATTGAAAAAAAAAAAAAAAAAAGGAAAGAATAAGGAAGAAAGAAAAGAGAAAGGCAAACCAGACAGCCAGAGTGTCCCAAACTCAAAGGAGAACCCCACCTAGATCCAGACCCAGGAGATAAGATCACCAGCCTGACTTCCATCTCATTGGTCAGCACAAAAAGTCAGAGACGTTTTGTTGACCCAACCCCATTTTTCTCATCTTCAGGATCTGGGATGAAGGATTTATGAATCACTGACCTCACTGGAAAATTTCTTTTCGACCATAAACTTACATACTTGAAGTTGGCCAGACTCAGAGAGTTATCAGGCCACCTAAGAAACTGCACTAATCCACTCTCAGAGGTTGACCAATAAATAAAAGAAGAGGCTTTGTGTTCCCATTATTCACTCACACAGAAACGTAAACAGTGGATAGAGAGATAGAGACTACCTAAAGCTTGTTTAACCCTACCCCCACTTCCCCCCACCTCTGTCTCCAGCTGTCCTGCAGCGTAACTCCATAAAGCTCTAATGGCCCTACTCAAAGGGATTGCCATTCTCATTTCCCATGGGAGAAGGCTATCCCTTTGTATATTCCAATAAAACTTATGTTGTTGAAGTTGGCTCTTCTCTCTTTTTTATATTCCTCATGTCACTCTGCTCAATCTCAAATTCTAACACTGTTTGAGTTAATGTATATTAAGAAACCAAAGACAATATTAATGTTTAATGAAGTCAACAGTTATTTACTTACTGAATTAATATTGCATGTGAAAATTCACCAAGTATGAATTGACTTCTTGTTTGGGAAGCATTTTTATAATTTTACACATTTAGAAAAAATGTACATAATTATAATATTTTACATCAAAAATTGAAAACATTATGTTTTCAAAAAAAATAAAGACCAGTAATTTGGAAAATAGAAACTATAGGCTTGACAAATAACAATGACATTCAATTATATATTCTCTCTCTGTTTCTGTCTCTGTTTGTGTCATGTATCTCTCTTGGTATCTAATTTCAATATGCTCAAAATGATTGCTTTCTTTGTTACATTTACTTCCCCACAGTTTAAATTCATTCTAGAGAGTCGCATAACTCCCTCTCATTTTAAGTTCCTTTGAAAACACCTAGCTTTACCTGGGATACCAAAAGCTAGAAAGAACATGGCCCCTTAGAGAATTAAAGCACTTAACCCCAAATGCATGACTTTGGCATAGAGGCTATTCTGAGTTGAAGGCAAATGAGCATCAGCAGACTGAGGAAGAACTTTCTTGTCCTCATCATTTCTGCCTAAAAGCAAGGCTAAATTTCCCTTTGAAAAGTGACATAACTTCTCCTTTTGAGAGGTGTCCCCATCCTCTGTGCCAGGAAGAAAAGAATGATTCCTCTGGATGACCAACTAGTAAACAGCAGTACTCATCACACATTCCTTGTCCCCTTTCCATGCTACTTACTGTCATTGCTTCTAGGAGCCCAAACCCCTTCATTCCTTAGTGCTTTCTCCATAATTATTTATTGCCCTTTGTTATAATGGTCCATAAAAACAGAAATAACTGCCTCTTTGTCTTCAGTTCTTTCTTGTGAAAACTCATGCACATGAAAATATTCACATGAATCATTTTAATACCTCTATCATTTTAGTTTATACGCCTTAACCACTAAACCAAGAAACATAATCTTTTTTTTTTCTTTCCATAGAATTGGATCCCAGCATTCATTTAGGAAAGGTATTCAAACTAGAAATTATACACTTTCCCTAGCTCATCAGCAAGCTGAGTTTGCTGGGCAGTTAAATATCAAATCCATTCAGAAGGACCACTCTTTATCTAGGAGACTTAGGTTATAATGTAACAGCTAAGATAAGGCCACCCTATCCTGGGATGTAACAGCTATGATAATGCCACCTTGTCCTAACTAGGTTCTGATTCCATTTGTTGGGGTAATAAAATAGTTAAGTGAATACGTTCATGCCTGCTAGGGCACCTTTAAGTTACAAACTCCTTAATTCTCTAGGAGGGCCACATATCCATTAATAATACTTTCAAGACTTTCCACATCCCCAAACATGGCTCAGATAAACAAGATAACTCCAGGATATCCAAGTTAAACATCTGCAGTTCCAGTGTTTTCCAGACCTCCCTCTGACACTACTGTCATTATTTTTACTGTCTTTTGTATTTTTGCCCTGAGCTTCTTCACTAAGAATATTTTCAGGCATTAGCCCCTCTCAGTTGCTGGCTTAATAAAAAAGACTCTCTTTATATATCTACTTAGAGCATTAATAATTCAGGGTCCTATAGTAATGCCTAAGAGCAGTAGTATCAGGGGGCCAGCAATAGAAGAGACAAGGGAAGTTAACCATGGAGACCAACTAAACATAGATTGAAACCAATTACTGGTGGCTTGTCTCTGAAGTTCTCTTTCTTTGTCTAACTAAAGCCAGGGTATTTCAGAATATTCCTGACTGGTTGACATAAAAACAAGTTTTACCTAAAGCCATACATAGGCCCTCTTGTTCCACAGAAAGTAAGTCTAATCCTCTTTTATTTTGTCACCTCCTCTTTCACTGCTGTTGGAGTGGTTAGGATGACCTGGTGGGGGCACTTCCAACATCCCAATATGGTGTCTTTTGATTAGAACTCTGTTGTCAAGCTTAAAGGGATGGGGGCAAACAGGTGTGTCTGAAAAGCAGCCTTGATTGCTGTAACAATGGACTCCTGGACTCTTTGTAAGACTTGGATAGAAAGAAGCCTTTTCATTAGTAAAGTCAGTTATCTGTTCAAGACCCTGCCAGAAAGGGTTCCATACATAATTTTAAATGGAGTAATTCCTTTTACATAAGGGATACACTAGCCCTTAACAGGGAAAAGGGAAGGAGTCTCACCCATCCTTCACTGGTCTCTAGGGTTAATTTAGTTAAAGTCTCCTTTAAGGTATGATTCATCCATTCTACCTGTCCTGAACTTTAGGTATGACTGGTGCGATGAATCTCCAACATCTTGGTCAATTATGTAGTGATTTTTGACACAAAGGCAGGCCCATTATCTGACCTTATCCTAAGGCACAATCCATAGTGAGGAATTATCTCCTCTAACAGTTTCTTAGTCACTATTTGGGCTGCCTTATGTTTGGTTGGGAAAGCTTCCACCATCCTGAAAAGGTATCAACATAAACAAGTAACTATTTATATCTGTACTGATCTGGTTTTACCTCTGTGAAATCAACTTCTCATTATCTACCTGTTCCCTGTTCTCTTGCCTCCATTGGTGGTACCTTACCAGAGGAGGAATTTGTCTATTGGCAGGCCTGACAGTGGGTGGTGATGTTCTTGATGATTGAGTCATACCTGGGAAGGAAAACTCTTTCCTCATTAGCTTGTTGTTTCCTAAGTGAGTTCCTTCATGTAGTTGCTTAGCCAGTCTCCACCCTAGGGCTTGAAGCAGCAACAGCCGTCCACTCTTCAACTGATACCACCTTTGTGGGGTCTGTTCCTTTATCAGATGAGAGGTGAGCTGTAGGTCCTGTTCTGTGTAGGTTGGCCACTCAGGAAGAGTAGGTGCTGGGAGGGTGACCAGACAATCTGACATATGCTGAGAGGCAGCACTCTTTGCTGCTAGGTCTGCCAGTCTGTTCCATCTTGCGTCTGTGATCTCCCTTTCTGATGACCTGGACAATGGGTTATGGCTACTTTAGAAGATGCCCAAATGGCAGCTGATAAGTCCAAATTTTATTTTTAATGTCTTCACCTTCTGCTGTTAGCCCTCACTCCAAGTAGATGGCCCCATGTACATGTGCCATGGCAAAGGCATAATGGCTATCTGGGTAGGTATTTACTGTCTTGCCTTTTCCCAATATCAGAGCCTTGGTCAGTGCTATTGGTTCTTCTTTCTGAAGCTGTTGTTCCCTGAGGTAGGGCCTCAGCCCACAGAGTTTCTTCCAAAATCACCATGGCCTCCCCTGCATATTTGATTCCATCCATGACAAAGCTGCTGCCATCAGAATGCATCACCAGATCAGGGTCCAGCCAAGCCACATCTGTCAGATGTAGGCAGATTCCATGGAAGGTAGAGGTGATCTCTAGGCAGTTATGCAGAGAGGTTGACATCTCATCAGTTTCTGGCAGCAGGGAGGCTGGGTTCAAAGCCTTGGTTTGGCAAAACTGTATCCTTGGTTGATCTAAGAGCAATGCCTTCTTGGAGTTTGTGTCCCAAGTAGGTTGCCTTATGTACACACAGTTGAGCCTTCCTGGCTGATATGCAATAGCTCAGATGTTTTAAGTTGTCCAGAAGATGCTCTGTGGCAGAGAGGCATTCCTCCTCCATTTCTGCAGCTAGGAGGAGGTCGTCCATGTATGGTAGAAGAGTTGCCTCAGGTGTTTGGTTGTGAAAGGACTGCAAGTCTCTATGAAGAGCCTCATGAAAGAGGGTGGTGGAATTCTTAAATCCCTGTGGAAGCCTAGTCTAAGTTAGTTGCCCACTGGTGCCTTGTTTCAGGTCTGTCCATTCAAAGGCAAAAAATGGGTTGACTTCCCTTTGCCAATGGAATACTAAAGAAAGCATATTTTAGGTCCAGCACAATATAAATTTGCCTTTCAGGTGGAATCATACTGAACAGAGTATAAGGGCTGTCTTGTGGGGCCTTGTGCCTTCTGGAGTGTAGCCACCATAACCTTAGCCATTTTCTTAGCCTGTCTATCTTCTGGAATGTCTCTATTATTATATACCCTGGCAGCAATCTCTATTAAGTCTGAAAGAAGTTTACCCTCAAAGCCTTCAATTATCTAAATCTCCTTTCTAATATCTGGTACAGACTGAGTTACAAACACAGTGTTAATAGCTTGCCTATTCTCAGGGGCCTCAGGAACTATGGGGGTAGGGGGATCTGTCTTATATGCTTCCTGCAGCCTTTCTAGGAAAGCAGTGGGGGAGTGTGTGGGCCCTTGGGTCACTTCATTCACCTTAGTTAATGCCCTAAGCAGATATATAACGAATAGAATAAATTCTGTTAAACTCATGGTATTGCAGACAAAATGCATCCCCTCAGATGAAAATACCATAGACAGTGTTCTTCGTGAGTCAAGGATTTGACTTAGTGTCATATCAGAAGGGGAAATGGAAAATGGAATGTGAAAGGAATGGGATGATCCTCTGTGCAATATACCATGACCTCCTTGTATCTCTTTGTTTCTAAATATCTTTGTGATTACATAGCGTAGAATGTTTCTTGCCTCAGTTCAACCTATGTGACCTATCTAACCTTGTGACTTCTTGTAATACCCCCTCCCCTCCGTTTACACTATGTAATTTTGTAGCTTAATTCCCAATTCTGTTTTTACTATAAACATCATGTGGTTATTTCCAATAAAAGCTCACACTCCAAACAGTTAAGGGCTGCATCCTGAGATCCCAAATTCTGGGATGCAGACTCTCAATTGGCTTTAAAAGCACATGGTGGTCTGGAATTCTCTTATGTGGACTATAACAATATGACATTTTCAACTCTGGTGGAGCATGACAGGAAGAAATGTCTGTTACAGATCTATGTAAAGTGTTAACATTTCATCAAATTGCTAAGAGCTGAATGTGATGATTTTAATGTAAAGTGCCCCCCCATAAGGTCTTATGTTTTAACACTTGGTGGCACTATTCAGGAATATTCCTGTACTTTTAGGAGGTGGAGCTTTGCTGAAAGAATTATGTCACCGGCTTTGAGGTGTTATGGCTCAGCCTCATTTTCTGGCCATTCTCTTAACTCCTGACTGTGACTTCATTGTAACCAACTCTGCTCTGTACTGTACTCCTGCTTCCATGACTTAACCTCTATGCTAGAATGCATTGGCTAGGAACCATAAGCCTGAATAAGTCCTTTCTTTCCCTAGCCTGCTTCTTCTGTTCTGTTTCTGTTTTGTTTTTCAAGGTAGTCTTAGTCTAGGTCAGGCTTACCTGGAATTCACTATGTAATCTCAGGGTAGCCTCGAACTCACAGCAATCCTCCTACCTCTGCCTCCTGAGTGCTGGGACTAAAGGTGTGCACCACCACGCCAGGCCCTTAGGCTTCTTCTTGACATGTATTTGGTCACAAGTAAAGAGCCTAATACAATAGGAAGAGACAGGTGACTGTGACCTTATAGAGTCTCTGAGTGCCTCAGAATGAAGAGTTCTGCATGTGTTCATAAAATCTTATCAATGAACCATCCACAGCATACTCCTGAGAAAGATCAAGATAAGAGTGAAAATGTAGAGTATGCCTTTGGTTATACAGAGGGATAGGGAGCTCTGTCACAAGAAAGGCATGTGGCCCTGAGTCCATCTGCCTTCTCCTCATGAAGTCTTTTGTCACTTGAAAAAAAAGCCCTGCACTCTGAAACAAGGTTGGTGGACACTATCACACCTGGGTAAAGACTGCTTGCAATTTACACAGATTAAATTCATTTTAATGGAGCATAGTCCTGGGTCCCTGATTTTACCATAGTGCTACTGGTAATGTTCCCATGAAGGAGAACCAGTAAACCCCTCCACAAAACTGACAGACCAAAACCAGATATTGATCATGGACAAAGAATCAGAAGCTGAGTCACAGCACCATTATCTAGGTTCCCTCATTCCCTGCAGCCTGAGACTGAGGCTGGCCCAGAACAACAGAGAATGCTGAAGACCCCACCCAAGCACACATAGGCTGCTAGCACTAGCAGCTTAGCACACTTCACATTACCACCAGAAGCACAGGACCTGAATCACAAAGGCTGAGGACCACCTTGGGACAGCATAAGCGTAAGACATTGCTGATTCATGATGCTGTGGCTAAGGGAAGGTAACCATAGCAACAGTACAACCCAAAGTCAGCTCAATTTCTCACTGCAGTGAGTATGCTGAGGGAAAACCTTGCTAATGGCCAGCCTCATGTATGATTTTCTTCAGCCACCTCATGGTCACATTTGTTGGACATATGTCAGGAACAAATTGTAAAACATAGGATTAAAGAAAAGAGTCAGGAGAGACAGTTTTTCCCAGCAGCAGACAAGACAAGACTCTGAAATGAGTTAATTTAATCTCCTGCTTAACACCCCTCCTTGTTTAGGCTGTTGGTATATTTCATATATGGCATAATATGCAATTGACTTGATAGTCCATTGTCTTTCTTTCTACAAAAGTGTCAGCCCTATGGTGACAGAAACAATATCTCTCCTGTTCACCATACTTTGAGCACTACCTGCCACATTTGTGGAGGACACAGCTTTAACTGGCATGGAGCTGATGGAGTAAATAAGAAGAAAGAACACCAAAACAAGTGAGCAGAAGTGGTTCTGTTCACAAGTCTCTGTGTAAGTACCACGACACTGAAAATTGAGGTCTAGTTGCCACACATCGGAAATGTTGGCCTTTTATCTGTAACGTTTGTCTGTAATTTTCTCCAGGTTGCCTTTCTTCACTTTTTATTCTTTCTCCCTAGTTCTTCTTGATGCAAAGAATAAAATAAAGAACTGATCCTGACTTCTGAGCAATGAGAGCTATACTAACAGGTTTTCCCACAAGAAAGGATAGTCCATGTCTCAGCAAGTCTGGCCCTTGCTGTGACTGTAAAAATACTTTCACTCTCTTGTTCTTTTATTATAATTTTTATTTGTTTGTGAGACAGAGAGAAAGAGAGCACTCCAGGTCCTGTTGCCACTGAAAATGAACTCTAGATGTGTGTGATCACCACTTTGTACATTTGACTTTAGATGAGTACTAGGTAGGGAATAGAACCTAGGCTTCGAGGCTTTGCATCCAGCACCTTGAACTGCTGAGAAATCTTCTCCATCCAAGAAGAGATTTTTATTATTTTTTAATTCATTTATTTGTTTTGAGAGAGAGAGGCATACAGAGAATGACATGCCAGGCCCTCTAGCCACTGCAAATTCCAGATGCATGTGCACTTTGTGCATCTGGCTTATGTGGGTACTGGGGAATCAAACTTGGTACCTTAGGCTTCGCAGGAAAGCACCTCAACTGCTGAGCCATCTCTCCAACACCTCTTTTCCTTTTTTTAACTGTTAACCTGTTCTTATTCCTTAATTTATTATAATATATAACTAAAGTAAAATATTAAATGTACACCAATTGATGTTTAAATAGGACATGCTTGATGTTTTTCATAACCACATATGTTACATTTCCATAGGAATATAGCTCAAAATAGCTAATTTTATTTCTATTTGGAAAACATATAACTCTCCATGAAGAAGCATTTATAGGACATAGGTATTTCACTTCATCTCACTAAATATTTATCTTGCAAAAAATAATACAATTAACCATAAATGAAATGGTCTGATGATGAGAATAACAGATTAGCTCTGTTTGCACTGAGTCTCACAGAAGAACCTTTTGTTGCCTGGAGAAAGCCAAATGTTTTTAGCATCTGGCACCCATTAAGGGTTCATTTAATGTTGTGCTAATATTAGACTCTTATATTTTAGCTTCATTAAACCACGCAGATAGGGAACATGTCAAATCTCCAATATGGGTTTAATTAGTAAAATTTGTAATTATGCAATATACAAATTGCTCCAGGAATTTAGTGGAAAACCTAAAAACAATGGATATCTGAGCTCCACATGGTAGTCATTGCTGAAGAATAAAGAAACAGACTTTAAAAATGATTTCAATGATATGGGAAATGAATTAGAATCCTCTGACTGTTAAAAGAAAGTGCACACAAAATATTAAGGTCTAAGCTCCAAGCACAGATGCTGCTGAGTGTAAGACTTGGTTAATCGGTATGGGAAAGGGACATGGCAATCTGCAATAAGAATTTCCACCTGTAAGATTGCTCTTTAGAATTACTTTCTGTCTAAGTGTTTCAAGAGGAAGTGACACACTGAATGTTTGCTTCAGAGTGAGCAAGAAAAATCCAGGGTTACAAATTTAGATAATGTGATAAAAGAAAGCAGTGGCAGCATTTAAATAAAATAGTGTTTGTAGTAATATGACGTTCTTTAATAATGAGAAAGTGACTTTTCTTCATTGTTTCTCAGCTTGCTAACTGACCTTATGCATTATTTACTTTTATTGCTTCTGTGACAAAATTCCTAATAAAATCAATGTGAGAAAGGAAGGGTTTATTTTGGCTCACAGTTTGAACTGACACAGTCCACCATGCCAGAGAAGGCATGGCAGCAGGAGTGGGAAAATGGTGACAATTGCATCTGCAGCCAGGAAGCAGAGAGACACATGGATACTGGTGCTCAACTCACCTTCTTGTATGCAGTTGGCAACTTCTACCCATGAAAGGGTGCCGCACTCTTAGACGTCAGGTCTCCCCACTCCTAAGTGATTCAGCCTACCTGGTTGATAATGGAGATTAACCATCACACATGGTAATTTTCTCTCTGTCAAGTGGATAAGTGTACATAAGAATTTACATTTTTTTCTAGAAATAATATATGTTCCATGTACATGCACACGTTTCCCCTACACTTCTTGAATTCATGAATCTTCACTATTGTTACTTATGAACACAAAAAGGTTTATTTACACAGATTTTGTTCTTGAAACCTCATTTTTACCCTAACACTGCTATTCATTTGAACGCATTCTGTTAAACACATGTAGGTGTACATGAACATGGAAAGATAAACTATTCTGACATTGAGACTATTATTCCATCCAGCTATCCTAGATACAACAACAAGGTGTTACAATGGTCTGAGATTCCACTAGAAAGTATAAAGGCTGTTTCAACCAAAGGCCTACAAAGTCAATGTTCAAAGCTTCCTTTACTTGTTGAGGCATGAAGCATGTGATTTTGTGCCTGAGATCTCCCTACTTTATGTAACTGATGTGCAAGCTTGAAGCCAGTTGCTTATACTAGACCTTCTTGGTAGGAAATCTGCCTGCTGTGCAGACTGTACTTGCTATACATTTGTCCTACAGGTGGTATAAAAGAAAATGTGGCTCATATCTTCAATATCTTCAAACACATAGCACAGCTGTAATATCAGGCTGATAAATCCACTTTTCACAAGCTCTCCTGGTTACTATTAAAATCTCTGTACCCAATGAGATGCAAGCTTAATTATAATTTGTGGATTCCAATTCTGGACCTGGAGATTTCTGAGTTTCAGTGTTGTTCTAGAGTGAAGGAGTGCACACAGGCTTACTGTTCAGCAGCTCAGCAAATGTTTTCAAATGCAGGTCTTTGGGTTCAGAATGTCTCAAGCCCTCTGTTTTCCCATTGGCCTCAGTCTGGCTATGCCAAATGCTCCTTTACTGAGTACCTCTGCAATGTGTGTGTATGGGGTTGGTGGGGGTATTTCTCCCTACTCCTTTTTATGTTGACACTGAAGTAGGATATAATGATTATTGTTGGAAGTGACTGAGGCAGGAACTAGTGCAGGAAGTAGCTCCAGGCCACAGAGGAGCCATCAAAGCACAGCAGCATCCAGACTGGCATGCTCTGTTCAGTCCCTGGGTTTTGTGTCAGGGTGAGTCAGAGTGCAGCATGCTCTGGCACCCACACATGCTGTTCCTAAGAATAGTAATTATATATCATGGTTACTTATCTCTGTAGATGTTCTACCTAACCAAGTGTGAAAGAGGAAATCATCATGGGTCTATCTTGTAATATTTTATTTAACAGCAACATATTTTCCAGGAATGACTTAAAACAAGAAGCATAAAATATGCACCTGTTTAGAAATACAATTATTCAGATGAAAAACTCTGGCTCATTACACCTCATTTTCTTGTCTGTTCTACATGTTGCATGTGTGAGTCTTCTGTGGTAATTTTTGTACCTGACAGAGAGAGTGTGCTTAAAAAACTACATGTCTGCCAGTGTGCAGGCAGGTGGAGTGGTATGGAATGAGTAGGTCAGACCCCTGTTACCCAGCTCCTCTTAGTTCCCTGGTCTGGCTTCCCTGCAAGGACAGTGTGAGGGTGGTCTGGTAGGGTGGAGTGAGTAGGCCATACCCTTGTTTCCTGGATCCTCCCAGTTCCCTGGTCTGGGTTCCCTGCAGATTGCATGTGGGTAGGCACAGTAGTGTGGAGTGAATAAGCCAGATCTTTGTTTCTTGGCTCCTCCCAGCTCCCTTGTCTGGGTTTGCTGTGCTGGATTGTGTGCTAGATGGCAATGTGAGAGGTGAGTAGGCCAGATCCCTACTCCCTGATTCCTCCCAGCCCCCTGGTCCTGGTAGGTCCAACTGTGCCTTGCCTGGGGAGGCCTGATCCCTGTGTGAGTTGTGGAATCAGACATTTTCTGCTGGTATCTTGACTGGCCAATGGGTACCAACATCCCTGTTCATCTGAGTCACAGGGTACATGGACCAAAGGATAAAAACTTGCTTCCTCCTCAATAAAATAGAGTTTCCCTAAAAAGGGTAGACCAAAATGCAAAAAGCCATTGAAAATCAGAAAAGAGATCTCCACCAAGGATTCTGAGTCCTACAATGGAAGTCTCCAATGAAATCATAGAGACATCTACAGAAATTCATTCCCAAAATAAATACACAACAACCACTGAGACCTGATCAAAAACATCACTGACCTGGAAGCAAACCATCAAAGAACAAACAATCATATCGATGAAATATTGGCAGTAGGCTTAACTTGGTTGAAGAAAGCATTATAAGCCTCCACAGAGATATGAATAAATTGAAGGTGAACCAAGAAATGGAAGATCTAAACAACTGGATGATTAAGCTTAATGAAGACTTTATCAAATGTAAGAATGGATTCCAGGAAGCATCAAGAAAATCATAACTTAAACTGAAATTGTACCTCAAAAAAGAGATGGACACAATGCAAATTAGCACAAGAGAAGACAAAAATTAAAGAACTTGTAAAAAATCTCTCTAGAAACCCTCACCAACAGAGTTACTTATGTGGAAGACAGAACCTCTGACCTGGAAAATGAGACAGAAGAAATTGATTGGGAGATCAAAAACTTTGCTAAGTTCAAAAAATAAATGAACAGAATACAAGGGAACTGTGCGACACCCTAAAACGACCAAACATTGGATCATGGGTATACCAGGAGAGAAATCCAGGCCAGAGATATAGAGAAAATATTCAACAAAATTATTGAAGAAAATTTTTCCAATCTCCCAAAAGAGAGGCCCATCCAGATACAAGAAGCCCATAGAACACCAAACAGGCAGGACCAAAGAACTCTCCAAGACAAAACATAGTTAAAACTCTTAAAAATGAAATCAAAGAGAGTGTTCAAAGCAGCAGAAGAGAAACAACTCACAATATACAAAAGAAATCTCATCAGATTTCCTTCAGATTTCTTAGTGGAAACTCTGAACAGAAGGGCCTGGGATGGAACACTTCAAAGTTGAAAAACTATGGCTTCCAACCCAAGCTACTCTACCCAGCAGAAGTATCCCTCATAATAGATGGTGAAAGAAAAACATTCCATGAAAAAGGTCAAGTCCATGATTACATGAACAGAAAGCCAACCATACAGAGAATACTTGAGGGAATACTCCACACAGAATAGTCAAACAACTAATCTCAAGAGCCAACAAGAAGAAAATCACAATAACCAAAGTAGACCAGGCTGAAAATAGTACAAAACACAGGAAAGCACCAAACCCCATAATACACCTCATCAAGGCAGGGATTAATTCAAACCTCACATTAACATTAAATGTTAATTGTCTTAACTCACCCATCAAAAGACACAGGTTATCAGGGTGGATCGAAAAACTGGTGTGTGTGTATATGTATTTGTGTTTTGAGATAGGTTCTGTCTTTAGCCCAGGCTGACCTGGCATTAACTATGTAATCTCAGGTTGACCTTGAACTCAACAGTGATCCTCCAAGGCATGCGCCACCATGCACCCTGGTGCTGGGATTAAAGGCATGGGCCACCACACGCAGATTCTCATTAATTTTTAAAAATTTGATGAGTTTAATTCTTCCATTGGAAAAAATGTTACTTATAACTTCTGAGCAGAGTTAAATCAGTTCTTTATTAAATTTAATACACTATTGAATTTATTCTATGTAGTTAATTTTCAGTGTCTGTTAAGTGGTAACTCTTTCCCTAAAATTTTATCAGCAAATACAGTCAATGCGCCACATACAAAAACCAGTGATTCAAGTGGCTATCCACAAGAAGTGTGTATGAAGAATGTAGAATAGAGTGACCACTCTTGACCACAAGGGACTTAATTTTCTAAAATTGTACACATATGTCTGTGTGCTTTATAATTCTCTTGTTAAGTAGACAGTAAAACACTTTTGTGATTATCTCTACTGTAATTTTGCTAATTATTAATTACTTTTACTGTCACATCAACAATAATTATTGACTTTTTTCTGATTTCCAAAAAAAAATAGTATGTAATGAACATACATACCTTTAAATTTATCGTTTTTGTAGCGTAGTAAAAGTGCCTCAGACTAAGAATGTTTTTCTAGTTTGTTGTTTGCCTTTTAACGTTACATGTACTCTTTGATGTTTAAATTGTGCATTTGTATTTTGTCAAATCAATTCCTGCTTTTATGCTTAGAAAACACTTATCCACCCCAACATTAAATATTTTATGCCATGTATAAAAAAAAACCAAAAAACTGGACCTGTTTATCTGCTGTCTTCAAGAAATCCACCTCACCACTAAAGGGAGACTCATCCTCAGGGTAAAAAGTTGGAAAATGATATTCCAAGCAAATGGAAATCAAAAACAAGTGGTGTTGCTAAATTAATGTCTGATAAAATAGATTTCAAACCAAAAGTAATCAAAAAGGACAAAGAAGGCCACTTCTTATTCATCAAAGGAATGATCCAACATGACCACATCACAACCATAAATATATATGCACCAAACACAGGTGCACCACAGTTTTAAAACAAAATCTACTGCACAATAAAACAGAAATTAACACCAATACCATCTTAGACAGAGATTTCAATACTCCACTATCTATAGACTATAGACAGATCACCCAAGCAGGAAATCAACAGGGATATAATAGAGCTCAACAATATTATAGATCAACTAGACCTAAAGGACATCTACAGAACTTTCTACTCCAACTATACAGAATACACATACTTCTCAGCAGTCCATGGAAACTTCTCCAAAATTAACCATATGTTAGGAGATAAAGTGTGCCTCCATGAAGTCAGGAAAATTGAAGTAGCTTCCTGAATCATGCCAGCTAGAAATTAACAACAAGAGACACATCAAGAACTCCACCAGCTCCTGGAGACTAAAACACACTTTTAGTCAATGAATGGGTCATGTAAGAAATCATAAAAGAAAATATAACCTCCTAGAATTGAATGATAATGGAAACACAACCTACCAAAATTTATGGGACACAATGAAGGCAGTCCTAAGGGCAAAATTCATAGCACTAAATGCCTTCATTACAAATACAGAGAGATCCCAAATTAATAATCTGATTGTCAACCTAAAGTCACTAGAAAAACAAGAAAATCCAAAGAGCTCCAGACAGAAAGAAATAATCAAGATTAAAGCAGAAAGTAATGAATTGGAAACTAAGAATAAATTTAAAAAATAGATGAAAGGAAGGTCTGGTTCTTTGAAAAAATAAATAACATTGATAAACACTTGGCAACTTTGATTAAGCAAGAGAAAAAGAAGTCTCAAGTTAACCAACTCAGAAATGAAAATGAAGAGATCACAGCAGTCCTCAAATTATGGGATTTGAAGAGTTATCAGGACATACTTCCAAAATGTCTACTCCACAAAATTGAATAATCTGGAAGAAATACATGAGTTTCTAGACACACCACCTACCAAAATTAAATTCAAAGCTGATTACTCTCCTAAACAAACCTATCACATCCATGGAAATTGAAAAGGTAATGAAAAACCTCCCCAAAAAGAAAATTTTTGGGCCAGATGGCTTCTCAGCTGAATTCTATAAAACCTTAGTTGAAGAACTAAAACCAATTTTTCTCAAACTGTTTTGCATACTGAGAGACCAGGGAATCCTAATACCAAAACCAGACAGAGATGCAGCAAGGAAAGAAAACTATAGACCTATTTCCCTAATGAACTTAGATGCAAAGATCCTGAACAAAATCCTGACAAACTCTATTCAACAACACATCAAAGCATTATCCACCTTGATCAAGTAGGCTTCATCTCAGGGATGCAGGGAAGGTTTAACATATGGAAATCGGTCAATGTAATACACCACATAAGTAAACTTAACCATAAGAACCACATGATCATCTCAACTGATGAAAAGAAGGCCTTTGACAAAATTCAACACCATTTTATGATCAAAACACTTGAAAGCATAGGCATGGGCAGTTTATATTTCAACACACTAAAGGCTATATATAAAACTCCTAAAGGGGCTGGAGAGATGGCTTAGCAGTTAAGCGCTTGCCTGTGAAGCCTAAGGACCCTGGTTTGAGGCTCGACTCCCCAGGACCCACATTAGGCAGATGCACAAGGGGGCGCACGGGTCTGGAGTTCATTTGCAGTGGCTGGAGGCCCTGGCGCACCCATTCTCTCTCTCTCTCTCTGCCGCTTTCTCTCTCTGTCTGTCACTCTCAAATGAATAAATAAAAATAATAATAAAACTCCTAAAGCCCAAATAGTACTTAATGAGGAAAAACTCAAGGAGTTCTCACTGAGATCAGGAACAAGACAGGGGTGTACACTCTCACCAGTGCTCTTCAACATATTACTAGAACTCTTAGCCCAAGCAATGAGACAGGAGAAAGAAATAAAAGGGATTCAAATTGGAAAGTGAGAAGTCAAGTTAGCACTATTTGCAGATGACATGATCCTATGTATTAGAGACATAAAAGTTTCCATCTCAAAACTTCTAAAGGTGATAAATTCCTTCATCAAAGTGGCAGGATACAAAATCAGTGCACAAATCAGTAGCTTTTGTATACTTAAAGGGCAAATATACAGAGAAAGACAGCAGTAAGGCTGTCCCATTTTCAAAAGCAACCAAAAATATACCTTGGGACAACATTAACCAAGGATGTGAAAGACCTATATAATGACAAAAAAAAAAAAAAAAAAAAAAACTAAAGGAAGAAATTGAGGACAACTTGAGAAGATGGAAAGACCTCCCATGCTCCTGGATAGGTGGAATTAATATTGTGAAAATGGAAATTCTACCCAGTGTACAGATTTAACACAATACCAATAAAAATACCAGCATTATTCTTTACTGAGGCTGAAAAAATAGTATCAAAATTCATATGTAATGGCAGAAGGCCTCGGATATCCAAACATATCCTCAGGCGGAAAAAAAGAAAAAAAACCTACCTCTGGTGGTATCACCATACCCAATCTAAAGCTATATTACAAAGCCATAGTGACAAAAGCAGCACAGTACTGGAATAAAAACAGAAACATAGACCAATGGAATAGAATTGAAGCCCCAGACGTTAAGTCAAGTAACTACAGCTGTTTGATCTTTGACAAAGTTGCCAATAATATAGACTGGAGAAAAGACAGCATCTTCAACAGATGATGTTGCGCAAACTGGATGATCATATGTAGAAAAACGAAATTACACCCACTCATTTCACTGTACACAACAATCAAGTCCAAATGGATTAAAGACCTCAATATAAAACCTGAAACTCTTCAAGTATTGGAATAAAAAATAGGAGGCACTGTCCATGATATTGACTTTGATGGTAGCTGACAAGAATTTTGTGACTCTGACCGTAATCCCTTTGGACAATATGTAGCTACCATATCTCAGAAGACATCTGCCAGTACTTAATCTTATTTGACAGAACCCTACACTCATGGATGTAAATTTCTCCCCTCTCCAAGCATGGGAAAATTCAGACAAAGGATTGTAAAAGGCATATAACTACAGAAGAATCTGAGTTCAGGGCCTCTGTCCTTCTGGCGTTAGCAAGCAGAGGTCTGAGTATGAATAAAGGCTCTGTTCCTCTCTCTAAAGTGGATTTTACTCACTGACTCAATTATTTTTCCATAACAACACCACAGCAGGAAACCCACTTTCATTTATCTATGCCTGGTGGGGAGCACAGAGCACAGGAAGCTAAGAGAGTCAGGATGAGGACCTAACAATGGGGTTGTTGTAATAGTGGGTGAGGAAAGATTTTGTTAAAGAAGACACTTGGCAGAATTGGGGAGGAGGACTGGGGTGGAAGAAGAGAGCTAAGAGTACAACCCTTTTATAAAAGAAACAATAAAAGTAACAAAGAAAGTTATATAAATGTTGAAACCTATATAAGCATTGAATAATGAGAAGTGGAGTCCAGCCAAGGGAGTTAAGAAGAGGTCTCAGGCAGAACAGGAGCTCACAGTCACTGCCACAATCACTTGTTCTGCTGCTCCTGCAAACTTCATCTTGCAGACATACATCATGATGCATGAGGATGATCCTGTCTATAAGTGTCTAATGCTACGAAAAAGCTCCAGACACGGTAGCATTTTTGAGTCCAGCTTCAAAAGGTCTTACCTACTTGTATTCTTTCTTGAATTTCTGACTCTAGAAATGGCAAACACAAAGGAAGCTTATAAAATAAACTAGAGTCTGGGGAGATGGCTCAGCAGGTGGGAAAGCTTGTTGCATAAGCACAAGAGCTTGATCCACTCTGAGTTCTATACCCAACACCTACCTAAATGGGGGGGGGGGGTATGATTACCCAAGCCTGTAATTCTAGTCCTAGGGGAGAAGAGAAGGAGAATCACTGGTTTAATGCTCTATCAGTGAGGCTGGAAAATGGCAGCTCCACTTTCAATGAGAGACTCTGTCCTAAAGAAACAAAGAGGAGGAATGACACAGGAGGACACCTGATATTCTTCTCTGGCTTTCACTTGCATGCATAGGGAGCCCATATCTGCACACACATGGGCATATACATACCAAACATCCATATACACACACCACACATAGTACACACATCATGCCATACAACACCCCCCCTAAAAAAACTAATCACTAATCCAAGTAAAGATTGACCTAGCTGCTGAATTAGCACATATTCTCATGACTCTTAATAACAATAACTTGAGGAAAATGTCCCATTATGATAAATAGCAGTTACTTAAAATTAATGAATTTGGGCTTATTTGTTACATGGGTTTATAGAAACAGCTAACTGATAAACCTCATGGGTGTCCATTGCCCTGTGAAAGTTTGGAGACAATGAAGTGGCTTCATTATATATTGCAGTTTTATACCAGCTCTGACACTTTCCTCAATTCTCATGATTCCCTTCCCACTTTCTGTGTGTCTGTTTAGGTAAATTCCCACATGTTCTTTCAGCAAGAGAAAAGTATTTGTAACTTCCTGTGGGGGATGACTGTAATACCTAAAAGTGTGTTAGAGATCACAACAGAAAACAATGTGATGGGGCTAGAGGGATGACATAGTGGTTAAGGCATTTGCCTGCAAAGCCAAAGGACCCAGGTTTAATTCCACAGGACCCATGTAAACCAGATGCCCAAGGTGGCACATGTGTCTGGAGTTCATTCACAGTGGCTGAAGGCCCTGGAATACCCATTCTCTCCCTCTCTCTTTCCCTCTCTATCTGTTCCTTTCTCTCTCTCAAGTAAGTAAAATAAAATAAAATTTAAAAATTCTTAAGAAATTAAAAACATAAGAAAACAATATGATGAATTATGACTTTAATTTTTAACCATGTGTCTTCTATCTCAGTTTAATATAGGGAATATTCATTTAGTTGAAGAAAATATAATAATTTTATGTAAGGACTACATTTACCAGGCATAGAAGACAATTCTGTGACTGTGACAAAAATGCAATGTCCTGGTTTCGAAAGGCCTTATCTGTTAACACCAACTTTGTAGACATCACTCACAAGTAGAGCAGAGGATATGCCCATACTTATTAAATTGTTACATAAGACTTCAACATTCCAGACATTGTTCCATAGCTTAGACAAAGCTCCTCACCACGGAAATTCTCTTACATTTCAGTGACTCTATGGTTCTTTTTAGTACTTCAAAGTAGGGTATTCATCACTTCCTGAAACAGATTAAGTGCCAAGAATTCATCAGTATTCATCTGTATCCATATCTGTATCCATTCCAAGAAGTTCTGATACTTCTTGAGTTTTATCTTCTCCTTTCCCTTTCTTTCTGCTAAAAAAGAATCACAACTTCCTTTGATTATAACAATGGAATCACTAATATTTTCTCAGTACCCACTCCCTTCTGAGATATATTCTACTCTGTTTGATTTCTCCATTTGAATTACTGGGAAATACCTTCTTGGATGAAGCAAGAAACTTGGATGGCTTCATGAAGCCAACTCCATGACGCTGGGCACAAGACTTTCAGAGCCCTTTGAGGTTTTTGGCCAGGGCTGGAACAGCCATTATAGACATAATCTGAATTTCCTTGTTATTACTCCTTGGACTGGACATGGAAGTTCCACAGATGGCAAGTTTAAAAAAGTCAAGGATGAAATAAAATTACACATTGTACCATAATGGACCCAATTAAAACAAAGCTTGGATCAGTCTTCACAGAAATACCTTATTTAAAAATAGGTACGTAGCCAGGCATGGTGGCACTTGCCTTTAATCCCAGCACTTAGGAGGCAGAGGTAGGAGGATCGCCATGTGTTCGAGGCCACCCTGAGCTTACATAGTGAATTCCAGGTCAGCCTGGGCTACAGTGAGGCCCTACCTCCAAAAACCAAAGTAAAATAAAATAAAATATAGGTATGTAGACTTTGTTCCACAGTAGATTAAACATTAGTTGGTCATTAAAACTATAACAAACCATTTTTTCTTCTTCTCTTATTAAAGTCATATTCCTGCATTCCATGCTAAGCCCTTTCCTGGGCACTGGGACTGTGGATTTGCCTCTGGTGCAGCTCCCCTGACAAGATTTATGAAGGTTGTCAGATACTCTGCTTCTGGGGTTGAGTTTTATTAGGGTTTTGTTCATGTACACATACATATTTATTGTTTTTATAAAAACAGCTAGTGCATATGTCAGTGACACCAGAACATGTGTTTGTAATTGCTGCTTGCATCAGTTATTTCCTTACTGCTAGGATAAAATACCAAGGAGAAACAGCTTAAGTATATGGGAGAAAGCATTTACTTCCTCCCATAGCTTTGGGAGGTAGTTCTGTCATGGAGGAGAAAGCATAGCAAGAAAAGGCAGCTGGTGTCACATCTTCACCTCAGCAGGGAGGAAGTAGAATGAGCTATCTAGCACCAAGTGGGGCTGGATTATCACAACTCAAAACCCAAATATATTTGCATACTTCCTCCAACAAGGATCCACCTCCCAAAGGCTCCACAAACTTCTCAAACACCACCACAAATTGGGGATCAAGAATTCAAATGCATGAGTCAATGAAGGGCATTTTAAATTAAAGTCACCACATTCTGCTCCTGTCCTCGATAGGCTCTTGGCTCTCTCATGGTGTATAATACATTTAGTCTAACTTAAACGTCATCATACTCTTGACCAGTGCCAACTCAATTAAAAGTCTAAACTCCAAAGTCAAAAAAAAAAGTCAAAAAATAAAAAATAAAAAATAAAAAAAAATAAAGTCCAAAGTCTCATCTAAGAATCAAAATCAAAACACAAATTACATGCTCTAATATCTAATAGTTCAGAGTGAATATTCCCACTTCAGAAGAGAAGTATGGGAATACAGCAAGGTAAGACCAGACCAATGTAAGATTGACAACTGGCAGGGGAAACATCGGATCCTAAAGCTCCATGTCCAGCACTTGGGAATTGTGATAACATTCCATATGGGCTCCAAAAGGGCTGGGCAGCTCTGGGCCTCAGCTGTGCTGCTTGCAGCTCCTCTCATGGGCGGGATCTTCCAAGCTTCACACAGTGGCTTCACAAGGCCTTCCTCAGGAATTTTGACCGTGATCCCCATTGTCCAGCCTCAGCAGCTCTCTGGAATTATGGTGTAATCCATGACCCTCTACTTCTTGATTTTTTCATGCTTCCACAACCAGTATACCAAGTGGACATCATTGCCAATTTTTCATTTTTGCCAGGTGTGGATGAAGCCTGGCTTTGAGGAGCAGGGACTGCCTTTAGCATTCTTCATTCAGCCCTGTATCCCCCATTTACAAAGAAATATAATTCTTATTATCTTAAGCCTTCAATGTGCTGGGAATTGCTCTAGAAGTATCATTCCTATTGTCCTAATGCAGAGCAGCAGGCTCATCCTCAATTGTTATAATCTCTTTAACAAAGGTGTCCGGGCCTGGGATCTGTAACTTGTCCACATAACTTCTGTGAGCAACTTTATAGTTTTCATATCCTTCTGCCCTGTATTTTGCTCCTTTGCATTGCAGATCTCAATAAAAACAGCAAACGAAGCCAAACTGTACACTGTATGCTTTTCTGTCTTGAAATGCCCTTCACCAAATACATTAGTCCCTTAATTTTAAATTCAATTTTGTTCATGTTCTAGGGATGTACATAGAATGTAGCCAGTTTCTTTGCCAGAATACCATCACATGAACTGTCTCTAAATAACCCCCAGTTATTTTGTTTTAAAGTTCTTTATTTATTTTTAGAGGGGAGAGAGAGAGAGAGAGAGAGGGAGGGAGAGAATGGGCAGCCATTGCAAATGAACTCCAGACACATGCACCATCTTGTCCCTCTGGCTTATATGGGACTTGGAGAATCAAGCCTGAGTCCTTATGCTTTATGGGTAAGTGCCTTAACTGCTAAGCCATCTCTCCATCCCTCTACCCTGTTCTTGATAAAGTCCATCTCTCTTCATTGTGGTCTGCCAAACTCTCACCAAAATGAGCTACTAAGTTCTGCTTATAGCACTGTAAAAATTTTCTGCTCCAAAGTTGCAAATACTTCCACATTCCTCCTATAAACTATTTCCAAGGACTAACAATCACAGAGTCAGGTTTATTGCAGCAAAGACCTCACTTCTCAGTGCCACTTTCCTATGGTAGTTACTTCCTTGCTCTTGTAACTGCCTAACCAGAATCAGCTGGTGGAAGGCATGTGTTAACTTCAGCATACAGTTTCAAAGAGAATATTCTTTCATGGTGGGTATTATATGGCAATAGAAGACAGCTGGAAGCACATCTTTACACCAGCAGAGAGGAAGTAGAAAGAGCTGAAGAGCACCAAGAATACCTACACTAATACCTCAAGGCCTGCCCCAGTGACATACTTCCTCCAGTAAGACTTCACCTCACAAAAGATCCATAAACTTACCAAACTGCACCACCAACTGGGGATCAAGTGTTCAAACATATGGGAGACATGTCATAAACCACTGCATCATCCTCATTGTATGGGTAACACTTTGAGATGATCTCAAATCCTCTTTTATTCTGAACACAGCAGTGAGCATATTTTCTTTGGCAATGAAACAAGGACATAACTGTCATTTCCACAAAAAAAAATATTTTAAGTCTTTACTTCTCCCATTGTTGTGATGACCAGTAATATTCTACATCTATGCTCCATACCACTGAGGCACCAAGATAAGGGGGAGAAAAACCATTGTCCACTAATGGTGGACATGCAGAAACAGTAAAAGTTAACTATTTCAAGTATAGGTATTGATGTTTAAACATATTAGTTACTGAAACACAACCTTGTTTTTCCTGATACAATGTATACATGTATACAGCAAAAACTCTGTTACACTGATGAGAACACAATTCACACTGCATCTTGCATACTTACAAGGCCTCTTATTTCTCACAATTATCTTCACATTCTCTATTGGACATAACATGAATAAGTATATATTTCCATGATTACTTATCTATAGTTGTTAAAAAATAAATCTTTCATATTTGTTGCCATAGAGAATAAAGTTATGCTTATAGGCAGAGTTGAGCCTCATATAGATGATGTTGTGATCATTTTCTTCATCCTCACACCCCACCTACATGCCTCAAACCCATTGGCCCTCAGTAAATTTGTAAAGTATTTAAAGGAAAGCCAGGCATGGTGGCTCAAACCTTTAATCCCAGCACTTGGGAGGCAGAGGTAGGAGGATCACTGTGAGTTTGAGGCCACCCTGAGACTACATAGTGAAATCTAGGTAAGCCTAAGCTAGAATGAGACCCTACCTTGAAAAAACAAACAAACAAAAAAACAAACAAAAAGAATTTGAAGCAGAAGGATACATATATATATATATATATATGTCAACTGATGAGTGGATAATGAAGATGTGGCACATTTACACAATGGAGTTCTACACAGCAGTAAAGAAAAATGAAGTTATGAAATTTGCAGGAAAATGGATGGATCTGTAAAGGTTTATACTTAGTGAGGTAATCCAAGCCCAGAAAGCCAAATGTCATGTGTTCTCTCTCATGTGTATCCTAGCTACAAATGATTGGACTTATGTGTGAGTAGGAAGAAAACTCAGTATCAGAAGCCAGTAAGCTAGAAAGAAGATATAAATGGAATAGAAGGGGACAGAGGGGGAGTTAGTAGTATGGTATTGTTTGTATACATACATACAGACAGATAGATAGATAGATAGATAGATAGATAGATAGATAGATAGATGATAGATAGATAGAGATTAATGGGGGTGAAAAGGCTTAAGTAAGGTCAGGGGAAGAGATTGAGTAAAGGAAAGGTGGAGAGAGGTCTAATTAAAATCTATGATGATATTAATAAGTCATATGGAAACCTAATTTTTGGACAATGGAACACATATGAGCCATAGATTGTTACTAGAAAATTTTCAGTGCCAGGGATGGGATAATTTCCAGTGAGTTGTTGCTAGAGAGGCCCCTGAAACCCCCAAAACATTAAAGGCCATTGCCAAGACCCTTGGTTTCTCACCAGAAATAGATGGTAAGACCCTATCGCTGAAGACTCCACATACTTGGGCTGTAAGGCCACTGAAAAATCCTGCTGGAGCTGAGCTGAAAACCTCTTCCATGTAGACCAGCTGACAGAAAGCTGAAACAAGCAATGCCGCAAGCAGTTGAAAGGGAAAGAGAAAAATCACCAGTGGAAATACTCAATAGTGCACACTGCAAGCCTTAAATTTGGCTGCCCAGGCCAAATGAGCCAATGGGGGCAATAGTTGCACATCTGTTATGGGGGAAACCAACTGCCCTCTAATTTGACTGGAGGCCTGCTCCATAGGAGGGAATACATCCCTGATACTGAAAACCTACAACAGGGCTAGTCATGAGTCCTAGGGGGTATACTGTCTGCTTTTGTCTGGCTAAGTGTATATACTATGCTCACTAAACTGCCTAGTAAGCACTTCTCTTAATGTTCATACCCATATATTAATGCTACTCTCACTTTTGGTTAGAGAAGCTTCTCTTTTCAGATGGCAGTGACCTTGGGATGACTCAGAAGGCACCATGGTGCTGAGAAGAAGGGACAGAGGAGTGCTCAGCACTGAAATGTATCTATCACAGCTTTCAAGTCTCAGGGACCATTGCAGAAGAGGTGGCAGAAAGAATGTAAGAGACAAAGGAAGAGTAGGACACCTTATATCATGCTCCTCCAGACAAAAAATGGCCTGGATATCCATGACCTCACAGTGCCTGACATAGCTATATAAGACCATCATAATAGGAGGAAAATATCTTGCCATCAAAATAAAAGAGAGGGCTGCAGAGATGGCTTAGCGGTTAAGCGCTTGCCTGTGAAGCCTAAGGACCCCGGTTCAAGGCTTGATTCCCCAGGACCCACGTTAGCCAGATGCACAAGGGGGCGCACGTGTCTGAAATTCATTTGCAGTGGCTGGAAGCCCTGGCATGCCCATTCTCTCTCTCTCTCTCTCTCTCTCTCTCTCTCTCTGCCTCTTTCTCTGTCTGTTGCTGTCAAATAAATAAATAAAAATTAAAATATATTTAAAAAATAAATAAATAAAATAAAAGAGAGACTGATTGAGAGGGGGAGGTGTGATGGAGAGTGGAGTTTCAAAGGGGAAAGTTGGAGAGGGAGGGAATTACCATGGATATTGTTTACAATTCTGGAAATTGTCAATAAAAAAATCTGAAAAAAGTGTGAACTTGCAGGGAAGAGAAATCACCCATACCCCTCCTTCCTGGCCCATGGCTTATTGACCTCAGATACTAATTTGTGATTAATGAATATTTATGAAACTGCTACTTGAATTATGAATGCTCTTTGCCAAATTAATTGAGTAAAGAAAAGAAAAAGATTTCCTTATAGAATATCACAAATGAGAAGCAGACGCTGTGTTTGCTCAGAGTAGCATAAAAGGGTACACAACTTAAATGGATTTCTAAACTAACAGACTTTGAAAAGGCATTTGTCATCTGAACTTTCTTGCCCAAATCATGGGAGAATAAGATTAGGTTGGAATCTAATTTCCATTATACAGGTTACTGTGTTGCAAAATGCCAAAAGATCCACTGCATTGGTACTTAGGTGGCAGCAGTGAAACTTACAGGGCACAGCAAGTTCTGCTCCTTGACTCTCTTCATCCATGGCTGTAGACTCTGTGGACTCACCCCAGTTTAGTTGGATGACTTCTTGACATTTGTATTTTTGAAGAGGACAAGATTTTTTGTTTTGTTTTGTTTTTGTTTTTCCCAGGTAGGGTCTCACTCTAGCCCAGACTGACCTGGAATTCACTATGTAGTCTCAGGGTGGCCTCAAACTCACAGTGATACTCCTACCTTGATTCCCAAGTGCTGGGATCAAAGGCATGTGCCACCACTCCTGGCAAGGACAAGATTTTTTTTTTAAAGAACATTGAAATAGAAGAGGGCTATTTGGAAAGAGAAGGGAGCTCAGTTGAAGAAGTATGGAGGAGAGAGGACAAAAATAGGAGATAATTATTATCAATATACATTATGCACATGTATGAAAATTAAAGTTTTAACAAGTCTTGCTTTTCTTTGGTTTCTTGCATGACTTTATTTTAAAGATTTGATGTTAGGCAGAATGAGTTACACAATTATGTAAAACAGAGTGAATGGGACCCAAGCACAAATTCCAGGGGCAGGCTGCTGGAGCTCTCGCAGCTTAATCTGTGTTTCTCAACTAATGAAGTCAGTGTGGAGGAGTCTTTCTGTCAATCGCCTGTACACTGAAACCACATTTGTGGAGTGGATGAATCCAATGAGGTAAAGTGCCAGTGTGTCTTTCCTCTTGTATGACTGTTGTCAGAAGTTAATTCCAACCTCATCCTACAATGACAAAAATGGATTGGCTTTATCAGATGTTATCTTAAAAAATTACTGGGGGCTCAGTGAATACAGTGCTTTTCAAGTAAGCACAAGGACCCAGAAGTTATGTAAAATGCGGTTATGTAAAATGGTGGCACAGGCCTGTAATCCCAAAGTTGAGAGACAGAGACAAGAAATCCCTGGGGCTCTCTGGCCAGGTGGTCAAGTTGCATCAGTGATCTCACTTTCAGTGAGAGGCCCATCACAAAAGAATAAGGTGGAAAGTGATAGAAGAAGATCCCCATTGTTGACCTCTGGCCTTTACCACATGTGCATACACATGCACACACTCATGTACACCCACATATTTAAAAATAAGTATATGCATATACATCCTCACAAACCCATATACTAGCTCTTTTAGGGAAGGTCAGAGCTGTGTGGTAAGCCTCTTATTCATATCCTACCACCAGGACCTGTCTTAGCCCTTGGAAGAAATGGGCAGAGCAAGTTTCCATTGTTGCTAATAACTTGACCAGTCATCAAGGAAGTAGGTCCTTCACTCCACATGCAGAAAGTCACATGCAGCAAGTTGGTTCTTGTGATTGGCATTTGTCTCTTGCATGGTGACTGTGTTGGTTTGATTCAGGTGTCCCCCATAAACTTAGGTGTTCTGAATGTTAGATTCCCAGCTGATGGAGATTTGGGAATTAATACCACCTGATGGCAGTGTATTGTTGGGGGTGGGCTTATGGGTCTTATAGCCAGTTTCCCCTTGCCAGTGTTTGGCACACTCTCCTGTTGCTATGGTCCACCTTATGTTGGCCAGGGGTGATGTCCACCCTCTACTCATACCATTGTTTTCCCTGCCATCATGGAGTTTTCCCCTCAAGCCTATAAGCCAAAATAAAGCTCCTTTTTCCCACAAGCTGCTCTTGTTGGGTGATTTCTACCAGTAATGTGAATCTGACTGCAACAGTGACCATGGACTGTTCTAGCTGATACTGGCATGAGGATATGGACCCTTCTCAGCAAAGACAGAAACCAAGGTGCTGAGTGTAATGGCTGTCCAGTTTGGTCCATTTGAGGCAGTTACATTAGCTTCCCATCATGTTGAGCAAATATTAAGAATGACAACTTTAACTCTCAGAATGTATTCTGGCTTATAAAGGAAATCATATCATCCATGCTAGCAAAAATTAACACAAAAATGGGTGAGCAATTATGTTAAGTGAAATAAGATCCCAGAAAAATATCACTTATCCTCTCATAGGTAGAATCTAGTTATACATCTCTCTCTGTCTATGTATCTATGTATCTGTCTATCATCTGTCATGTACATATTTACTATCATCTGCCTGTATCTATCATCTATCTATCTATGATCTATCTATCTATCTATCTATCTATCTATCTATCTATCATTATCAACATCTGACACTAAAGTTGAAAAGGACTATAAGAAGTGAGGGGGAGGAGTTCCCTGTGTGGTCAGTTTGTGGTTGGGTGTAGCAGTCTTGAGTGAGTAGGCCAGACCCATTTCTCCCCCTTCCCACAGCCCAGGTCTGAGTTCCCTGCCTGGCCAGTGTGTGGGCTCCTCCCACCTCCCCAGTCTAGGTTGCCTGCACTGGTCCATGTCCTGGAGGGGTAAGTATGAAGTAGGCCAGATCCCTGTTCCCTTACTCCTCCAAGTCCCCTGGTTTTGGTAGGTCCCATTGTGCCTTGCACGGAGAGGCCTGACTCCCATGTAACTTGTGGAATCAGGCTTTTTGCTCTGGTATCTTGACTGTACACTAAGTACCAACATCCCTGTTCACCTGAGTCAGAGGGTGGATGGGCCAAAGGATACAAACTTGCTTCCTCCTCAATAAAATATAGAGTCTTCCTAAAATGGATAGACAACAACACACAAAAAAAGTCAAAAAACAGAGATCTCCACCAAGGATGCTTAGTGCTACCATGGAAGCCTCTAATTAAATCATAGGGAAATGAACAGAAATTCATTCCCAAAATGAAAACACAACCACCAATGAGACCCTGATTAAAAAAAAAAAAAATACTGATCTTGAAGCGAACTATCAAAGAACCAACAACGATATTACTGAAATTGAACAGAATTATCTCCTAGAGTGTTCAGCTTTTGACAGTAGACTTAACTTGATGGAAGAAAATGTTTTAACCCTCCAAAGAGATATGAATAAATTGAAGGTAAGTCAAGAAATGGAAGAACTCAACAACATTAAGCTTAATGAAGATTTGATCAAAGACAAGAATGAACTACAAGAAGCATCAAGAAAACCAGAATTTGAATTGAAGTCATGCCTCACAAAAGAGATGGAGGGCTGGAGAGATGGATTAGCAGTTAAGCGCTTGTCTGTGAAGTCTAAGGACCCCGTTTGATGCTCGATTCCCCAGGACTACACTATCCAGATGCATAAGGCGGTGCCCATGTCTGGGGTTCATTTTTAGTGACTGGAAGCCCTGGTGCACTCATTCTCTCTCTCTCTCTCTCTCTCTCTCTCTCTCTCTCTCTCTCTCTCTCTCTCCCTCCCTCCCTCTCCCTCTTCCTCTCCCTCTCCCTCCTTCTCTCAGTCTGTTTCTCTCAAATAAATAAATAAAATAAACAAAAAAGTTTTAAAAAGATGAAACTACAAAACTTCACAACAGAAAACAAATTCAAATGGAATTTATGAAAATCTCTCTAGAACCACTCACAAACAGAGTTACTCATGTGGAAGACTGTTCTGACTAGAGAAGAGTCTCTCCTCCAGGGCTTCCTTAGAAACCTTCAGATCATGTATGTGGGTCTTAAGCCTGGAAATTTCCTTTCTGGGTTTTTCTTTCATAATTTTATCCAGAGATGCTAGAAGGAACCATCCAGAAGCATCATTCATCTTACTTTTCCACAAATATTCAAAAGTTCTAGATACAGAGTCACTAAATTCTTGCTCTTCACAAGATATGACTCAGGATCACCAAATACATCTATCTCATGGAGTTCTTTAAATAGTTCACACCATGGATTATTAGTGCCTTTCTTATTACCAGTAAAAGCACTCTCCTTATTAACAGTAAAAGCACTCTCCTTATTACCAGTAGAACCTTTAGTGGCACTGATGTTGGAGAATCAACTTGAAAGAGCACCAAGCCCACTAGGGAAATCCATCCTTACAATTCTGTTTCTTAAGAACCACTCCTGGTATCACAATTTGTATTAGTCAGGGTTCTCTAGAGGAACAGAACTGATAGAATGAATTGTATTAAAAGGGAATTTATTGGATTAGCTTACAACAGTCCCACAACAGCAGATGACAGGTCTGAGAGTCAAGGAACCTGGTAGCTGCTTAGTCCTTGAGGCTGAATGCCTCAGCAGTCACAATCCAGCATTGAAGGCCTGGAGGTGTCCTGGAAAGATGCTGCTCTTCAGTCCACGCTGGTCTTCAGTCCATACTGGAAAGCAGAAAACAGCAAGCAGCAAGCAGCACTGGCAGCCAGGTGGGAGAGGATGGGAATACCTTTCTTCCCAGAGCATCTTTTGATAAAACCTACCCTCTGAGAGGTGCCACTCACTCTGGGAGAAGGGCTCACCTTAGAGGAAGGATTTGTCCTTTAATTAATCCTTCCTGGAAACAACATCAGAAACCCACTTATGAGGAATGTCTGTGGATTCCTAAACAGATCAAGTTGACACAAAGTTAGCCATCCCAAAGACTGAACCTCTGACCTGGAAGATAGGATAGAAGAAATTGATTGGGAGGTCAAGATCTTTGCTAAGTTCAAAAAATCAAGCGAACAGAATATGAGGGGAGTTTGGGACACTAAAGTGACCCAAAATCTGGATCATGGGCATACCAGAAGGAGAGGAAATCCAGACTGGAGGCACAGAAAACATACTCAAAAAAATTATTGAAGAAAACGTTCCTGAATCTTGCAAAACAGTGGGCCATCTAGATACAAGAAGTCCATAGAACACCAAACAGACAGGTCCAAAGAAGAAACTCTCAAGAGTTAACAATGAAAACAAAGAGAGAGTGTTAAAAACAGCAAGAGAGAAGCAATTCACAACATACGAAGGTAATACCATTAGAATAACATCAGATTCTCAATGGAAATCCTGAAAGCCGGAAGGTCCTGGAATGGAACACTTCAAAGTCTGAAAAACTATGGCTTCCAACCCAAGCTACTTTACCCACCAAAAGTATCCCTCAGAATAGATGGTGAAAGAAAAACTTTCCATGAAAAAAGCCAACTCTGTAATTATATGAACACAAAGCCAACCATACAGAGAATACTTGAGGGAATAATCCACACCAAGTAGTGAAACAACCAATCTCAGTAGCCAACAAGAAAAAGACCTCAATAAGCAAAATAGACCAGGATTAAAACAGTGCATAACACAAGTAAGCACCCAACCACATAAAACACCTCATCATGGCAGGGATTAATTCAAACCTCACAGTAATATACTTAAATATTAATGGTCTTAACTTACCCATATAAAGACACAGGCTATCAGGATGGATCAAAAGACTGGATCCTTCTATCTGCTGTCTTCAAGAAACCCATGTCAACCTCCTCAGGGTGAAAGGTTGGAAAATGATATTCCAAGTAAATGAAAATAAAAAATAAGTGGGTGTTGCTATATTAATACCTGATAAAATAGAGTTAAAACCAAACGTAATCAAAAAGGGCAAACAAGGACACTTCTTACTCATCAAGGGAATGATCCAACATCACAATCATAAATACATATGCCCCAAACATGGGGGTACCACAGTTTATTAAACAAAATCTACTTGACAATAAAACAGAAATAAACACCAACACCATCATATTTGGAGACTTCAGTACTCCACTATAATCAATTGACAGATCATCGAAGCAGAAAATCAACAGGGGAATAATAGAGCTCAACAACATTATAGATCAGTTAGACCTAAAGGATATCTACAGATCTTTTCACCACAACTCTACAGAATACATATTATTCTCAGCAGCCCATGGAACATTCTCCAAAATTGACCATATATTAGGCCATAAAGCATGCCTTCATAAAGTTAGGAAAATCGAAGTAACTTCCTGTACCATGTCAGATCACAATGCCTTAAAGCTAGAAATTAACAACAAGAGACACATTAAGAATGCCACCATCTCCTGGAAACTAAACAACACGCTATTAGCCAACTAATGGGTCATGGAAGAAATCAAGAGGAAATTGTAAAATTCCTGACCTTGAATGATAGTGAAAGCACAACATACCAGAACTTATGGGACTCAATGAAGGTAGTCATAAGGGGAAATTCCATAGTCTTAAATACCTTCATTACAAAGACAGAGAGATCACAAATCAATAACCTGACTGTCCATATAAAGGTGCTGGAAAAGCAGGAAATATACAACCCAAAGAGCTGCAGACAGAAAGAAATAATCAAGATTAGAGCATAAATTAATGAATTGGAACCTAGGAAAACAATTAAAAAAAAATCAATGAAACAAAGAGCTGGTTCTTTAAGAAAATAAACAAACTTGACAAACTACTGGTCAAAGTGATCAAGCACAAAAAAGAGAAGTCTCAAATTAACAACATAAGAAATGAAAAAGGGAACATCACTACAGACATCAATGAAATTGGAAGAATCATCAGGGTATATTTCCAAAACCTCTACTCCACAATATTAAGTAATCTGGAAGAAATGCATGAATTCCTAGATACATGCTACCTACCCAAACTAAACTCAGAGGAGAATAATCTAAACAAACCTGTCATATCCAAGGAGATTGAAAAGGTAATCAAAAGCCTCCCAAAAAAGAAAAGTCCATGACCAGAAGGTTTCTCAGCTGAGTTCTATGAAACATTCATAGAAGAACTGAAAACAATTTTTCACAAATGATTCCACATGATCAGAGACCAGGGAATCTTCCCTGACTCCTTTTATGGAGCTAGCATAATGAAACTATAAAAACATCCTAATACAAAAACCAGACAGAGGTGTAACAAGGATAGAAAATTATAGGCATATATCCCTAATGAACTTAGATGCAAAGATCCTGAACAAAATCCTTGCAAACTGAATTCAACAACACATTAAAAGCATTATCCATCTTGATCAAGTAGCCTTCATTCCAGGAATGCAGGGATGGTTTAACATATGGAAATCAGTCAATTTAATACACCACATAAGTAGCCTGAAGCATAATAACCACATGGTCATCTCAATTGATGCAGAGAAAGCCTTTGACAAAATACAACACCCCTTCATGATCAAAACCCTGAAAGAATAGGCATGGAGGGGTTATATCTCAACACATTAAAGGCTGTATGTAAAGCTCCTAAAGCCCAAATAGTACTTAATGAGGAAAAACTGAAGAATTTCCCACTGAGATCGTGAACAAGACAGGGCTACCCACACTCACTATTGCTCTTAAACATAGCAGTAGAAGTACAAGCCCAAGCAATAAATGAGGAGAAACAGTTCAACTACCGGAAGAAAAAAAATAGGAAGCACACTCCACGATATAGGACTGAGAAAAGACTTCCTGAACAAAACTCGAGTAGCCAAGGAAATTAAACAAACACTCAACCAATGGGATCTCAGGAAGCTAAAAATGTTCTTCACAGACAAACATACCATTAGTAGAACCAATAGATTACCCACTTATTAGGAGAAAAATCTTTACTAGGTATAACACTCACAGAAGCCTAATATCTAGACTCTACAAAGAACTAAAAAAACTAAACAACAAAAAGTCAAACAATCCACTCCATCAGTGGGGCAGAGAACTAAATAGGGAATTCTCAGAGGTAGAAATAAACATGGCTAGCACACACTTAAGAAAATGTTCAACATCCCTAACCATTAAGGAAATGCAAATTAAAACAACTATGAGATTCCACTTTACCCCAGTAAGGATAGCAAACAGCAAAAAGTCAAATGAAAACAAATGTTGGAGAGGCTGTGGAGAAACAGGAACCCTCATTCACTGTGTTTGGGAATGTAGAGCTGGTACAACCATTGTGGAAATCAATTTGGAGGCTCCTGAAAAGGATGAATATAGAGTTACCAGTAGACCATGTTATTCTCTTACTGGGCATTTATCCTGACACTCCACATCTCAGTTCAGAGATATTTGACAGACTTCTGTCAGAGCACTTGATTACCCACCAGAGGTTAATGATAAGATCCTACTGCTGAAGACACCAGTCAATCTTGGCACGGACCATGGAAAGACCTGATTGGAATCCAGAGGAGAGCCAGTCTTCAGATAATTAGCCCATCTAGTGATGAAAGACACTACATGAGCTACAAGGGGAAAGTGGCCAACATCTGTCCAAGCAACTCAAAGTCTAAGCAACTCAGAAGCAAACAACCCGACATGTTACTCACATAAGTGCAATAGTGGCACACAGCCATTGTGGGTAACCAACTGCTCTTGGATTGGCTAACAGATCAGCTCAGTGGAAAGGTAACCATATCTGTAACTGGGAAACAAGTCAGAATCATATCGAGATAATTCTGCTTTCCATCGTGAAGCTCCCTATAACCTTACACTATAAAAGTGTTTAAACCCTTATAATTCTCTCTAAATTAATAATGATTATCCATTTAACTGGGGCTGACATCACTCTCCTTTGGAGAATCTGGTTCTCTTTCTCAGATGGGAACTAGACTTGAGGAGATAAACAACCCAGTGCACTTCACCCCAGCCCTAGCTAAAACCACAGAGGAGCTGCAGGAATGCTGCACTCTCAGTTAAGCTGATATCAGCACAAGGGTGTTGGAGAAAAATACTGAGGATACTCAACACCTACCAAGCAAGACATCTAGATGCTCCTAAGTGCTCATCACTGAAGTAGACTTAAAATGTTCCAAGCGTGGCTCAGCCAATCTTGCAGAAGAGGGGGTGGAAAGATTTTTAGAGCCACAAGTTGGAACATTTTGCATAGAGACGTTGCCTCTCCCCCATAACTGACTGCTGCTCCATGATGCATGACCCACAATACCCATGGAGTTGGCCTTCATCCCCAAATGGAGAAGCCCTCTTCAGAACAGAGGCAGGGAAGAGAGAAAGGAAGGTACCAATGTATGATGTTTACATACAAAATATGTCCATATCTAATAATAAAAATATAAAATACATATTAAAAAAAGAAGGGAGGGGGAAGAACTTGGAATGGTGGCTCATACCTTTAATCCTAGCACTTGGGCGGCAGATGTAAGAGGATAAATGTGAGTTTTAGGCCACCCTGAGACTACATAGTGAATTCCAAGTCTAGAATGAAACCCTACCTTGAAAAACCAAAATTAAATAAATAAATAAATAAATTAATTAAATTAAAAATAAAAAAGGAAGGGAGAGGGGGGAGGTATAAAGGTGTGGGAGAAAACAGAGAAGGCAATGGAATATATTTAATATGAAATCTAAACTCAGAGTATGTGGGAGACGCTGACTGGCAAGGAGTAGGGTGAATAAGTGCAAAGTATAGTGCTAGGTACATATGAAAATGTTGCAGTGAAACCCATTTCTTTGGTTGAAAACCAATACATTTATTTAAAGCAGAAAAAGAGTTAGTTCACTGGAATTGAGGTGGGGGGGCAGGGACTAGTGAGGATAATGGGAAGGGATTATGATCAACTTACAGTATGTTCATGCATTAAAATGCTTAATAACTGCCTGGTGTAGAGGCACACACCTTTAATCCCAGCACTTGGGAGGCAGAGGTAGGAGGATTGCCATGAGTTAGAGGCCGCCATGAGACTAGATAGTGAATTCCAGGTCAGCCTGAGCTAGAGTGATACCCTACCTTGAAAAACAAAACAAATAAAATAAATAAAATAAAATAAAATAAAATAAAATAAAATAAAATAAAAAATCTTAATAACAGAATTAAGTTTTAAAAAGAAAAGTAACTTTTTATTTGTAAGGTTTTTGAGTTCTTTGTAGATTCCAGAGATTAAGTCTCTGTCAGTTAGATAATCAGCAAATATTTTCTCCCATTCTGTGGGTAATCTATTGGCTTTCTTTATTGTATGCTTGTCTGCAAAGAAACTCTTCAGCTTCATGTGATCCCATTGTTTGAGTGACTGTTTAAGATTGTGAGCTACTGGGGTTTTGTTCAGGAAGTCTTTTTCCATTCCTATATCATGGGAAGTTCTTCCTATATCTTCTTCCAGTAGTAGTCAAATTTCTGGTCTTATATTGAGGTCCTTGATCCATTTGGACTTGAGTATAGTACATGCCGAAATGTGTGGATCAAGTTTCAGTTTCATGCATATGGTTATCGAGTTTGTCCAGCACCATTTGTTTAAGATGCTATCTTTTTTTCCAGCCTATATTGTTAGGGCCTTTGTCAAATATCAAGTAGCTGTAGTTGCTTGACCCAAATCCGGGCCCCCAAGTCTATTCCATTGGTCTATACTCTTGTTTTATGCCAGTACCATGCTGTTTTTATTACTATGGCTTTGTAATATAGCTTTAGATCAGGTATGGTGATGCCTCCAGTGGTATTTCTTTTGCTGAGGATATGCTTGGATATGCAAGGCCTTCTGCATTTCCATATGAAATTTGAGATCATTTTTTCTATCTCTGTGAAGAACAATGTTGGGATTTTAATTGGATTTGCATTAAATCTCTATATTGCCTTTGGTAGGATTGCCATCTTCACAATGCTAATTCTGCCTATCCAGGAGCAAGGGAGGTCATTCCATTTTCTCAAGTCCTCCTCAATTTCTTTTTTGAGGGTTTTTATGTTTTCATTGTATAGATATTTTACTTCCTTGGTTAACGTTATTCCAAAGTATTTTTTTGTTGCTATTGAAAATGGGACCATGTCCCTTATTTCTTTCTCTGTATCTTTCTCATTTGCACACAGAAAGGCTACTGATTTTGTGCATTGATTTTTTATCCTGATTCTTTGCTGTAGGAGTTAATCACCTTCAGAAGTTTTGGGATGGAATCTCTCAGGTCTCTTACATATACAATTATGTCATCAGTGAATACAGCCCACTCACAAAATGGGCCAAAGAGTTGGAGAGGGAGTTAACAGTGGAAGAAATACAAATGGCAAACACACACTTAAGAAAATGTTCATCATCCCTAACCATCAGGGAAATGCAAATTAAAACAACTATGAGATTCCACCTTACCCTAGTAAGGATAGCAAACATCAAAAAATCAAATGAAATTAAATGCTGGCGATGATATGGAGAAGTAGGAACCCTCATCCACTGTTGGTGGGAATGTAAGGTGGTACAACCTCTTTGGAAAGAAATATGTAGACTCCTGAAAAAGCTGACTATAGAATTATCAACACACACAGTTATTCCCTTACTGAGCATGTATCCTAAAAGCTTTAAACCACAGTCCAGAGATATTTGCTCAATGATATTTGTACTGGCTCAATTCATAATAGCTAAGAGCTGGAATCAACCCAGATGTCCATCACTAGAAGAATGGATAACTAAAACGTGGTATATCTACACAAAGGAATTCTACACAGCAGCAAGAAAGAATGGCACAATGAAATTTGAGGAAAAATGGTTGAACCTGGAGCAGATAATTCTCAGTGAACTTACCCAATCACAGAAAGAAAATCGCCACATAGTCTCACTCATCTAGAGCACCTAACCTGAATCTACACAAGATGCTGACATACCCAGCAAGCATTTCAAGGACTTAAATAAATTTCTTGGTTTTCAACCAAAGAAATGGGTTTCATTGCAACATTTTCATATGTACCTATATGGCCCTTAGAGAGAACACTTGAGCCACAAGACACCAGAGAGGTTATTATGCAGACTGACCTTAATCTTCTACAGCTCCTCTCCCTCTCTCTTTAAGTCTCTCTTCTCTCTCTTTTATATTAGTTATCTTTTTCCTCCTTTTCTTTTTTTTTTTTTCTTTATTAGTCAGTTTTGTATTCAGCAAACACAGTCAGTATGGTACCATTATTAGGCTCATCCGTGACCTACCCCATCCCCTTGGCCCCTCCTTGTTAAGGTATACGAGTCATGCATTGTGGAGTTAGCCCACAGTTATGGGTAAGCTAAATGTCTCTGCATATCATGACCCAACATTTGGCTCTGTCATTCTTTCTGCCCCCTCTTCCGCAAAATTTCCCTGAGCCATGTTGGGTTCATTTTTGGTCTGCTTCAGTGATGAGGTATTGGGGGCCTCTGAGGCTCTGGCCCCTGATTTGGTAGGAGTTGATTTTTCTCTGTGATGATCTCCTTCCCCCTTGTGCTGGTATCTGGTTCATCAGGAAAATAGCCCCTTTGCTTGTTTCTCCAATTTTTCTTAGTTTCAGGCCCTTTTGAGGTATGATGGGGTGGCTCTCTCCTTAGATCTACATCTATCTGAAAAAGAGAAGCAGATTCTCCAATGGAGAGTAAGTTAGCACCAGGACAAATGAGATAACCCTTACTTTTTTTTTATAGAGAATTTAATAGGTGTAGGCCCTCTTGTAGCCCACAATTGATGGTAGCTTGATATTGGAGATTGGGCTTATGTTTGGATATGGTTCTGGTTTTTTTCCCAGCTCCAGCTATGGGTCCCATACCAGTGAGGGGATCAGTTAGCCAAATTGAGAGCAGTTGGTTCCCCACCATGGCTGTGTGCACCACTGCACTTGTGTGGGCATCACAACAAGTTATTTGCTGCTAAGTAGGTTAGACCATGCGTTGCTTCGACAGACATTGGTCATTTTCCCCCAGTCGCCCATGTAGCACCCTCTGGAACAAGACGCGCTGACTGTCTGGGGATTGACTCTTTTCCAACTTCCAGCCATGCCATTCTAATTTGCATGTCAATCACATAAGGTGTCTTCAGCAGTAGGGTCTTACCACTAGCCTTTGGTGGGTCATCAAGAACTCTGACAGAAATCTGTCTGTCTTTTAGGAAACCTTGTAGGTCTCTCTGATCAAAAGCTCATTTTGGATGATAGCCCCATGCTGGTTCTGGGAGTTACAGGTTAGTGCCCACTAAGAAAATGAGGAAAAAGATAACTAATATACAAGAGTTAGAGATAAGAGAGAGAGGACGAGTGGAAGTGAGGGAGGGAAGATGTAGAAGATTGAGGCTAGTCTTGATCTTACCCTCTCCAGTGTCTTGTGGTTCAGGTGTTCCTTGTAAGGGCCTGGTGAAGGATCAGCCATTTGGTCTGTCTTTTGCTAAGTAGAAAATTATGGTACCATTGCCATTTGGGTCTAGATTTGTGTTTCCCACCCCTTTGATAATCAAAGCCAATAGATTAACCACAGAATGGGAGAAAATATTTGTGGGTTATCCAACTGATAGAGGCCTAATCTCTAGAATCTACAAAGAACTCAAAAATCTAAACAGTGAGAAGTCAAACACCCCACTCACAAAATGGGGCAAAAAGCTGAACAGGCAGTTAACAGTGGAAGAAACAGAAATGGCAAACATATACTTAAGAAAATGTTCATCATCCCTAATCATCAGAGGAATGCAAATTAAAACAACTATGAGATTCCACCTTACCCCAGTAAGGATAGCAAACCTCAAAAAATCAAATAAAAATAAATCCTGGTGACGATGTGGGGAAGTAGGAACACTCATCCACTGTTGGTGGGAATGTATGATGGTACAACCACTTTGGAAAGCAATATGGAGACTTCTGAAAAAGCTGAGTATAGAGATACCAACAGACCCAGTTATTCCCTTACTGGGCATCTACCCTAAAACCTTCAAACCACAGGCTAGAGAGATTTGCTCACCCATATTTATAGCAGCTCAATTTGCAATAGCTAAGTGCTGGAATCAACCCAGATGTCCATCACTACAAGAATGGATAACTATGATGTGGTATATCTACACAATGGAATTCTATACAGCAGTAAGAAAAAATGACACAATGAAATTTGAGGAAAAATGGTTGACCCTGGAACAGATCATTCTCAGTGAACTTACCCAGTCACAGAAAAAAAATCGCCACATAGTCTCACTCATCTACAGCACCTAACCTGAATCTACCCAAGATACCTTACATACCCAGCAAGCACCTCCTAGACTAGACACTAGGATGAAAGGGGAGGGAGGGGAAGGCATCAAAGGGTTGGGAAACACAAATTTTTCCTCCTTTTGTTAGTGGGCACTGACCTATAACTCCCAGTACTAGCATGGGGCTTTCATCCACAATGAGCTTTTGATCAGAGAGATCTACAAGGTTTCCTAAAAGAAAAACAGATTTCTATCAGAGTACTTGATGACCCACCAAAGGTTAGTGGTAAGACCCTATTGCTGAAGACACCTTATGTGGTTGACACGTAAAATAGAATGGTATGGCTGGAAGCTGGAAGAGAGTCAGTTCCCAGACAGTCAGCATGACTAATGCCAGAAGGTGCTACATGGGTGACTGGGGGAAAATGATCAATATCTGTCCAAGCTACTCATGGTCTAACCAACTTAGGAGCAAATACCCAGTTGTGATGCTCACACAAGTGCACAGCCATGGTGGAAAACCAACTGCTCTTGATTTGGTTAACTGATCCTCTCAGTGGTATGGGACCCATAGCTGGAGCTTGGAAAAAAGTCAGAACCATATCCAAACATGAGCTCACTCTCCATTATCAATCAACCACCAATCGTGGGCTACAAGCAGGCCTACACCTATTGAATTCTCTACAAAAAAAAAAAAAATCAATATTATCACATTCATGTGGTGCTAACTTACTCTCCATTGGAGAATCTGCTTCTCATTTTCAGATAGATGTAGATCCTAAGGAGAGAGCCACCCCATCATACCTCAAAAGGGCCCCAGCTGAAACTAAGAAAAATTGGCAAGACAAGCAAGGGTGCTGTTCTCTTGGTGAACCGGTTACCAGCACAAGGGTGAAGGAGATCGACACAGAGAACAATCAACTCCTACCATATCAGATATCCAGAGACCAGATTTCCTCAACACCTCATCACTGAAACAGACCAAAAATGACCCCAACATGGCTCAGGGAAATTTTGTGGAAGACGGGGCGGAAAGAATGTCAGAGCCATATGTTCAGTCATGATATGCAGAGACATTTCTCCTAGCTATAACTGTGGACTAACTCCACAATGCATGACTCATATACCTGAAGAAGGAGGAACCAGGGGGAGCAGGTAGTACATGGATGAGCCTAACCATGGTACCAACCTGACTGTATTCATTGAGTACAAAACTAATTAGTAAAAACAAAAATTTAATAAATTTAATTGAAAAAAAGAAAAATGCTATTATATAAACAATAAAAGCAAAAGTCAATGCAAAGCAAAGAGCAAATAAAAAATTAAAAAGAAAATTTGATAAACTGTAATTTAATCTAATCAAAATTAAATTTCTATAAGTAGAAAACAATTCACTGTTAAAAAACAATAAAGAAAAGTCTAGGGAAAAACAAGGAGGAGGTGAAGGAGTGAATTGATCAGTGCTACCTGTGGTGCTGGCAGAAGCTGTTCTCAGCAAAATATCTATTGTTTAAAAAATATTTTATTTTCACAATTTTGTGTATGTATATAATATGCCTTAATCTTATTCATCCCCAGGTCCCTCTTTACTCTAAGTCTCTTTCCCAACCAGTCCCCTTCCTATTCATGCACTCTTGTCATGTTGTGGCTCACTGATTTTAATTGGGCGTGGGAGTTATTTACTGGACTGTGGGAAACTTGGTTAAGTCACTGAAGAACATGATTCCCTCCCCCAGCAGCCAAAATGTCCTGGGAAGTGGTCAGGCCTCATTAGCCTGTTCCCATTAATGGTGGAAGTTATTTACTGGACTGTGGGAAACTTGGTTAAGTCACTGAAGAACATGATTCCCTCCCCCAGCAGCCAAAATATCCTGGGAAGTGGTCAGGCCTCATTAGCCTGTTCCCATTAATGGTGGATGTTGTTCAATCTTCTGCAAAAACTGCAGCTGCTGTGAGTTCATGAGTGTAACAGCCATTTAGTGTCCAGAACACAATATTGCACTGCCCTTCTTTCATCTTCCAGTTGTTCAATTCTTCTTAGCCCCTCTTCATGATGTTCCCTGGGCCTTGGAGGGGATGACACAGATGCCCACTGAAGAATCAGTTGTTCTCAGGTCTTTGAGCAGTTAAGCATCTCTGCATTAACTCACTGCCCATTGAAGAAAGAAGTGTTTCTGCTCAAAGTAAACAGCAAAAATATGACTATGTAGGTCAGTGGTAAGGGGCTTTTCTAGGATGCAGGAGGCCCTGTGTTCCATCCCTGATGCCAGCAATGACAATAAGATAACAAAGAAGTTCTTTCTTCAAATATAGGCCCTTTGTTTATCTAACCTCATATATGGAATTTACTTGTTCTTCCTCAAAGATTTCACCAACTCAAACTAAAGAAAAACTAAACAAGCACTACTAAGGAGCTGCATCATGTGCCCAGCTCACTGCTAAAGAAAGAGCTGCATCTCACTCTTCAAACAGGCCAATGAGGAAATCCAAATGTTCATGACAGTTACTTGAACTAAGGCTAAAAGGAAACGTAGCTCTTTTCATAATATGCCTTGAGCTCATAAGTTAAAAATGTCAGTAGGAAATTATTTAATACCTAAAATAAAAATGAGCTTGTTAGTCTCCTTTACCTGATATAGCATTAATAGCAAAGTTTATATACAATATTAAGATCCTCCCAGCCATCAGCAAATTGTGAAGAAAAGAAAGGATAATTTGCTAATTCTTGCCCTTTTATTATATATCCATGTAAAATATTTAATATGAAATTTTATATAAATAAGGACTATTTAGTAATGTTATATTTTGTTAAAGGCATTTTCTCGTCTACTGAAATGATCATGTGGTTTTTGTGTTTAAGTTTATTTATATGGTGAATTACATTGACAGATTTCCATATCTGGAACCAACCCTGCATTCCTGGGATGAAGCCTACTTGATCAAGTTGGATAATGCTTTTGATGTATTGTTGAATTCGGTTTGTCAGGATCTTTGCATCTAAGTTCATCAGGGAAATAGGTATATAGTTTTTTTTTTTTTCTTGTAGCATCTCTGCCTGGTTTTGGTATTAGGGTAATATTAGCTACATAAAAGGAGTTGGGGAGCTTTCCCTGTTCTCTGATTATTTGGCACAGTTTGAGAAAAAAATGTTTCAATTCTTACATGAAAGTTTGTTAGAATTCAGCTGAGAAGCCATCTGGTCCTGGAATCTTCTTTTGGTAGAGATTTGTGATTACCTTGTCAATGTCGATGGGTATGATAGGTTTTTTTAGGAGATTAATCTACTCAGAGTTCAGCTTTCGTAGGTGTCTAGGAATTCATCCATATCCTCCAAATTATCCAGTTTCATGGAGTAGAGGTTTTTGAAATAAGTCCTGATGATTCTCCCAATTTCACTTATGTCTGTTATGATCTCTCCTTTTTCACTTCTGATTTTGTTAATTTAGAGTACCACTTTTTTTCTTTTTTTCTTGATCAGATTGGCCAGGGGTTTATCAATTTTGTTTATTTTTTCAAAGAACCAGCTCTTTGTCTCATAATTTTTCTTATTTGTTTTCTTAGTTTTCAATTAATTAATTTCTGCTCTGATCTTAATTATTTCTTTCCATCTGTAGCTTTTTGGGTTGGATACTTCTTGTTTTTCCAATGCCTTTAGGGAAATGGTTAACTTATTGATTTGGGATCTCTCTGTCTTTGGTATGAAGGCATTTATTGCTATGAATTTTCCCCTAAGGGCTGCCTTCATTGTGTCCCATAAGTATTGATAGAATGTGTTCTCATTGTTTTGTCATTTAATTCTAGAAATTTTGCAATTTCATTTTTTATTTTATCCACTACCCATTTATTGTTTAAAACTGTGTTGTTCAGTTTCCAGGAGCTGCGATTCTTGGTGCATCTTTTTTTTTATATTTTTTTTTATTTTTTTTATTAGTCAGTTCTGTATTCAGCAAATACAGTCAGTTTGGTACCATTATTAGGCTCATCCGTGATCTATCCCCTCCCATTGGCCCCTCCTTGTTGAGGTATACGGGTCATGCATTGTGGAGTTAGCCTACAGTTATGGGTAAGCTAAACGTCTCTGCATATCATGACCCAACATGTGACTCTGACATTCTTTCCGCCCCCTCTTCCGCAAAATTTCCCTGAGCCATGTTGGGTTCATTTTTGGTCTGCTTCAGTGATGAGGTGTTGGGGGCCTCTGAGGCTCTGGCTCTCTGATTTGGTAGGAGTTGATTTTTCTCTGTGCTGATCTCCTTCCCCCTTGTGCTGGTATCCGGTTCATCAGGAAAATAGCCCCCTTGCTTGTTTCTCCAATTTTTCTTAGTTTCAGCCGGGGCCCTTTTGAGGTATGATGGGGTGGCTCTCTCCTTAGGGTCTACATCTATCTGAAAAAGAGAAGCAAATTCTCCAATGGAGAGTAAGTTAGCACCAGGACAAATGAGATAACCCTTACTTTTTTTTTAATAGAGAATTTAATAGGTGTAGGCCCTCTTGTAGCCCACAATTAATAGTAGCTTGATACTGGAGAGTGGGCTTATGTTTGGATATGGTTCTGACTTGTTTTCCAGCTCCAGCTATGGGTCCCATACCAGTGAGGGGATCAGTTAGCCAAATTGATAGCAGTTGGTTCCCCACCATGGCTGTGTGCCAACACTGCACTTGTGTGGGCATCACAACAAGTTATTTGCTGCTAAGTAGGTTAGATCATGCGTTGCTTCGATAGATATTGGTCAATTTCCCCCAGTCGCCCATGTAGCACCTTCTGGCACTAGACGCGCTGACTGTCTGGGGACTGACTCTCATCCAACTTCCAGCCATGCCATTCTAATTTGCATGTCAATCACATAAGGTATCTTCAGCAGTAGGGTCTTACCACTAACCTTTGGTGGGTCATCAAGTACTCTGACAGAAATCTGTCTGTCTTTTAGGAAACCTTGTAGGTCTCTCTGATCAAAAGCTCATTGTGGATGATAGCCCCATGCTGGTTCTGGGTGTTACAGGTCAGTGCCCACTAAGAAAATGAGGAAAAAGATAACTAATATACAAGAGTTAGAGATAAGAGAGAGAGAGACAGGGAGAGGGGAAGTGAGGGAGGGAAGATGTAGGAGATTAAGGTTAGTCTTAATCTTACCCTCTCCAGTGTCTTGAGGTTCAGGTGTTCCCTGTAAGGGCCTGGTGAAGGATCAGCCATTTGGTCTGTCTTTTAGTAAGTAGAAAATTATGGTACCATTGCCGTTTGTGTCTAGATTTGTGTTTCCCACCCCTTTGATGCCCTCCACTCCCTCCCCTTCCATCCTAGTGTCTAATCTAGGAGATGCTTGCTGGGTATGTAAGGTATCTTCGGTAGATTCAGGTTAGGTGCTGTAGATGAGTGAGACTATGTGGCGATTTTTTTTTCTGTGATTGGGTAAGTTCACTGAGAATGATCTGTTCCAGGGTCAACCATTTTTCCTCAAATTTCATTGTGTCATTTTTTCTTACTGCTGTATAGAATTCCATTGTGTAGATATACCACATATTAGTTATCGATTCTTGTAGTGATGGACATCTGGGTTGATTCCAGCTCTTAGCTATTACAAATTGAGCCGCTATAAACATGGTTGAGCAAATCTCTTTAGTCTGCGGTTTGAAGGTTTTAGGGTAGATGCCCAGTAAGGGAATAACTGGGTCTGTTGGTATCTCTATACTCAGCTTTTTCAGAAGTCTCCATATTGCTTTCCAAAGTGGTTGTACCATCATACATTCCCACCAACAGTGGATGAGTGTTCCTACTTCTCCACATCCTCGCCAGCATTTATTTTTATTTGATTTTTTGATGCTTGCTATCCTTATTGGGGTAAGGTGGAATCTCATAGTTGTTTTAATTTGCATTTCTCTGATGATTAGGGATGCTGAACATTTTCTTAAGTGTATGTTTGCCATTTCTATTTCTTCCTCTGTGAACTGCCTGTTCAGCTCTTTGCCCCATCTTGTGAGTGGGGTGTTTGACTTCTTACTGTTTAGATTTTTGAGTTCTTTGTAGATTCTAGAGATTAGTCCTCTATCAGTTGGATAACCCACGAATATTTTCTCCCATTCTGTGGGTAATCTATTGGCTTTGCTAATTGTATGTTTGTCTGTAAAGAAACTCCTCAGCTTCATGTGGTCCCATTGGTTGAGTGATGGTTTAAGTTCATGAGCTACTGGGGTTTTGTTCAGGAAGTCTTTTTCCATTCCTATGTCATGGAATGTACTTCCTAAATTTTCTTCCAGTAGTATTAGAGTTTCTGGTCTTATATTGAGATCTTTGATCCATTTGGACTTGAGTGTAGTGCATGGTGAAATGTGTGGGTCAAGTTTCAGTTTCCTGCATATGGTTATCCAGTTTGTCCAGCACCATTTGTTGAAGATGCTGTCTTTTTTCCAGCCTATATTGTTTGGGCCTTTATCGAATATCAAGTAGCTATAGTTGCTTGACCCAAAGTCCGGGTCCTCAAGTCTATTCCATTGATCTATAGTCCTGTTTTTATGCCAGTACCATGATGTTTTTATTACTATGGCTTTGTAATATAGCTTTAGATCAGGTATGGTGATGCCTCCAGAGGTATTTCTTTTGCTGAGGATATGTTTGGAAATGCGAGGCCTTCTGCTTTTCCATATGAAATTTGAGATCATTTTTTCTATCTCTGTGAAGAACACTGGGGATTTTAATTGGTATTGCATTAAATCTGTAAATTGCCTTTGGTAGGATTGTCATCTTCACAATGTTAATTCTGCCTATCCAGGAACATGGGAGGTCTTTCCATTTTCTCAAGTCCGCCTCAATTTCTTTTTTGAGTGTTTTTATGTTTTCATTCTATAGATCTTTCACTTCCTTGGTTAACGTTATTCCAAGGTATTTTATTTACTTTTTTTTGGTCGCAATTGAAAATGGGACTATATCCCTTATTTCTTTTTCTGTATCTTTGTCCTTTGCATAAAGGAAGGCTACTGATTTTTGTGCATTGATTTTGTATCCTGCTACTTTGCTATAGGAGTTAATCACCTTCAGGAGTTTTGGGATGGAGTCTCTCGGGTCTCTTACATATATAATCATGTCATCAGCGAATAAAGCTAACTTAACTTCCTCCTTTCCAAATTGTATCCCTTTTATTTCCTTCTCCTGTCTTATTGCTTGAGCTAGGACTTCCAGAACTATATTGAAAAGCAGAGGTGAGAGTGGACAACCCTGTCTTGTTCCTGATCTTAATGGGAATTCCTCCAGTCTCTCTCCATTAAGTATTATTTGGGCCTTCGGAGCTTCGTATATTGCCTTTATTAGGTTAAGATATGAACCAACCATGCCAACTCTCTCCAAGGTTTTGAACATGAAGTGGTGTTGAATCTTGTCAAAGGCCTTTTCTGCATCTATCGAAATGATCATGTGGGTTTTATGTTTAACCTTGTTTATGTGGTGTATTACATTGACAGATTTCCGTATGTTGAACCACCCCTGTGTTCCTGGAATGAATCCCACTTGGTCAAGGTGGATATTGCTTTTGATGTGTTGTTGGATTCGGTTTGCAAGGATTTTGTTTAGGATCTTTGCATCTAAATTCATCAGGGAAATAGGCTGGTAGTTTTCTTTTCTTGTGGCATCTCTGCCTGGTTTTGGAATTAGGGTGATGCTAGCTTCATAAAAGGAGTTGGGTAGCTTTCCCTGTTCACCAATTGTGTGGCACAGTTTGAGGAAGATTGGTTTGAGTTCTTCCATGAAGGTTTGATAGAATTCAGCTGAGAAGCCATCTGGTCCTGGGCTCTTCTTTTTTGGGAGGTTTTTTATTACTTTTTCAATCTCCATGAGTGTGATGGGTTGATTGAGGTGATTAATCTGTTCTCTGTTTAGCTTTGGTAGATGGTATGCGTCCAAGAATTTATCCATCTCCTCCACATTATCCAGTTTTGTGGAGTAGAGGTTTTTGAAATAAGTTGGACCTGATTTTCAAGAAGAATATGGGAGGATTGAAACCTTGGCCTAAGAGATGCCTTGCAGTGCTGTAAGTTCAGCTAAATGGACTGTTCTCGTCAGAGATGAAAGATCTGAATGCAGTATGAACTATGGACTGTGATATTTGTCTTATGAGGGCAAGAAACAGCTTTTCCTGGACTGGGATAGAAGCAGTTTATGTGAGAGGCTTGCTGTTATGACTGGGTCCTGAGAACTTATGCAGGGTTGCATTACATAGAAATGGACTGATGTGAATAGGGGGATATGGCACAGAAAAAATGAAATCTTTGGGCCAAAACTGCTGCCAGTTCAGCTGCAATTGTATGAGAGGTTACAGCCATTGAGATTTGGCCAGCTGACATGCACTGGGGCAACAGAGAGAATGCAGTCTTTGGAAAGGGCCTGAATGCTGAAGGAGTGTCCTGTTCTTCAAAGTCTTCTTTATTCCCCTCTGGATTAAAAAAAATGGCACTCCACCTGGTATTATGTAGTGTAAGAAATGCCGGAAAGAGAGGGTAATTGAATTTGCAAGATGGTCTTGTGTTTTGGAAGTGGCCATGTGCAGTGTGAAGCAGATTTGCTAGATTACCTGGCTTGAGACCCAATGGATCCAGGAGGATAAATGGTGGGTTGCTGTGAAGACCCAATGGAGATGCCAAGACAGGGTCATGGGATGGCTGTTGACGAGAGTTGCTGGTCCCAGATGAAGTTTCCCAGCACTGTGAGTACCCTAGCTAAAGGGCAGAATTGTAACTCCAGAGACTTGTTGCTGGTTAGAATTATCAGACTTCAGACTTGTCACTGGCTAGAGTTGTTGAACTTGGAGCTACAGAGTTGATGTTTGCTCTGTTTAAATCTTGTATTTGTTGAATATTTCTTTGCTATGCCCAATGCCATCTTTTGCAGTGTGAGTGTTTATTTTGTGCCATTATAAGACTTTTTTTCGTATTTTGTCTCAGTTAAAAGATCTTGGACTATGGGGATGTATGAACATCATTGGGATTGATAAAACTATGGAACTTTTAAAGTTGGACTGAATGCATTGTGTTTTATATCATGTATGGTTATCAGCTTATGTGGTCCAGGGCAGGATGTGGTGGTTTGATTAGGTTATCTCACCTAAACTTAGGTGTTCAGAAGGCTAGGTCACCAGCTGATAGAAATTTGGTAATTAAACCCTCCTGAAGGCAGTGTGGGCTTATGGGTATTATAGCCAGCTTCCTCTTGCCAATGTTTGGCACACTCTCCTGTTGCTCTTGTCTACCTGATGTTGGCAAGGAAGTGATGTCCACCATCAGCTCATGCCATCATTTTCCCCTCCATTATGGAGCTTCTCCTCGAATCTTTAAGCCAAAATAAAACCATTTTTTCCCACAAACTATTCTTGGTCAGGTGTTTTATGCCAGAAATGTGAACCTAACTGCAACAGTTTTACTCCCCTATATGTCACTTTTCATTTCCTTTGAGAAGCTTTCTTGTACCAAGTTTCACATACTGTAGCAGACAGCTTCAGGTTCACTGAGATGAACTTCCAAACCAGGCACAGTTGTGGAGGAAGGAATATTTCTTGAAGCTTACAGATCCAGAGGAAGTTCCATAATGGCAGAAGAAGCTGGTCTACTCTTATAAAGCCTTGCAGATAGAGAGAAGCCACAAGCTGCAAACCAAAAGCCATCAGCTTTTTTTTTTTTTAAATGTTTGTAGGATGTCTGTATTTCTTCTTTTGAGACATCTCTATTTAGTTCCATAGCACATTTTAAAAAATATTTTATTTATTTATTTGAGAGAGAGAAAGAAGTAGAGAGAGAGAGAGAGAGAGAGAGAGAGAGAGAGAGAATGGGAGCAGCAGGGTTTCCAGCCATTGCAAACAAACTCCAGACACATGTGTCCCCTTGTGCATCTGGCTTAAATGGGTCCTGGGGAATTGAACCACCAGATGCCTTAACCACTAAGCAATCCCTTATGGCACATTTTTTAATTGGGTTGTCTGTTTTCTTGGTATTTAGTTATTTGGAATTCTTTGTATATTCTGGATATTAATCCTCTGTCACATGTATAGCGAGCAATTATTTTCTCCCATTTTGTAGGTTGCCTCTTTGCCCTATTTATAGTGTCTTTTGCTGTATAAAGCTTTTTAATTTCCTGAGCAACTGGGGTTATATTCAGGAAGTTGTTGCCCATGCCAAAATGTTGAAGGGTTTCCCATAGTTTATCTTCTAGCAGTTTCAGAGTTTCAGTTTGATATTAAGGTCTTTGATCAACTTGGTCTTGATTCTTGTGGACAGAGGGAAATAAAGACCTATTTTTATCCTTCTACACATAGATATCCAGTTTTCAGAGCACCATTTGTTAGAGAAACTGTCTTTCTCCAATGAATACTTTTGGATTTTTTGTCAAAAATAAGATGGCCGTAGCTGCCCAGACTTATATCTGGGTCCTCTATACTGTTCCATTTATCTATATGTCTATCTTTATGCCAGTACCATGCTGTTTTTGTTACTGTGGCTCTATAATACAGGTTAAAATCAGGTATTGTGATACCACCAGCCTTATTTTTGTTTCTTAAAATTGTTCTGGCTGTTTGAGCTTTATTGTGCTTCTAAACGTATTTTAGATTATTTTTTTTTCTATTTCTGTGAAGAATGACATTAGAATTTTGATGGGGATTGCATTAGATGTATAGATAACATTTGGCAAAATTATCATTTTAACAATATTGATCCTTGTAATCCAAGATTATGGGATGACTTTCCATTTCCTAGAGTCTTCTATAATTTTTCTCTTGTATATTTTCTTGTATGTTATTCTCTTGTATGTCTTTAATTTTTCATTGTAGAGATTCTTCACTTGCATGGTTAGGTTTATTAAAAGGTACTTTATTTCTCTGTAGGCAATTGTGAATGCAAGTGATTCCCTTATTTCATCCCCAGCATATCTGTTGTTAATATATAGGAAAGCTACTGTATATAGTAAAGCTACTGAATTCTGGGTGTTTGTTTTGTATCCTGACATGTTGCTAAAAGTGTTTATTAGCTCTAACAGCTTTTTAGTAGTCTTTAGGGTCCATTACACATGTAATCATATTATCTGTTAATAATAACAGTTTGTAATTTTCTATTCCCATTTGTATCCCTTCTGTGTATGTCTTTTGCCTTATTGTTATATCTAAGACTTCTAGTAGTATATTACATAAAAGTGGGGACAGTGGACACCCTTGTCTTTCCTGATTTCTGTGGAAGACCTTCAAGATTTTCCCCATTTAGTATTATGTTGGTAGTAGTAGTATCATAAATAGCCTTTATTATGTTGAGAGACATTCCCTCTATTCCTAGTTTCTGTGGAACTTTTACCATTAAGGGGTATTGAATTATGTCAAATGCATTTTCTGCATCTATTGAAATTATCATGTGATTTTTGTCCTTCAGTCCATTTATATAGTGCATTGCATTTATTGATTTGCATATATTGAACCATCCCTGCATCTCTGGGATAAAGCCTACTTGATCAGTTTGAATAATATTTTTGATATATTTTTGCATTATGCTTGTCAATATTCTGTCAAGAATATTTTCATCTATGTTTATGAGGAAGATTGGTCTGTATTTTTGTTTTGTTTTGTTTTGTCTTTGTCTGGTTTTGGTAATAGGGTAATGCTGTCTTTGTATAAGGACTTTTTTTTTCTTTTCTTTTTTCATTATTAGTTAGTTTTGTATTCAGCAAATACAGTCAGTTTGGTACCATTATTAGGCTCATCCGTGACCTACCCCCTCCCCTTGGCCCCTCCTTGTTGAGGTATATGGGTCATGCATTGTGGAGTTAGCTCACAGTTATGGGTAAGATAAGCTCACAGTTATGGGTAAGATAAATGTCTCTGCATATCATGACACAACATGTGGCTCTGACATTCTTTCTGCCCCCTCTTCCGCAAAATTTCCCTGAGCCATTTTGGGTTGATTTTTGGTCTGCTTCAGTGATGAGGTGTTGGGGGCCTCTGAGGCTCTGGCTCTCTGATTTGGTAGGAGTTGATTTTTCTCTGTGCTGATCTCCTTCCCCCTTGTGCTGGTATCCGGTTCATCAGGAAAACAGCACCCTTGCTTGTTTCACCAATTTTTCTTAGTTTCAGCCGGGGCCCTTTTGAGGTATGATGGGGTGGCTCTCTCCTTAGGATCTACATCTATCTGAAAAAGAGAAGCAGATTCTCCAACGGAGAATAAGTTAGCACCAGGACAAATGAGATTAGCCTTATTTTTTTTTATAGAGAATTTAATAGCTGTAGGCCCTCTTATAGCCCATGATTGATAGTAGCTTGATATTGGAGATTGGGCTTATGTTTGGATATGGTTCTGATTGTTTCCCAGCTCCAGCTATGGGTCCTGTACCACTGAGGGGATCAGTTAGCCAAATTAAGAGCAGTTGGTCCCCACCATGGCTGTGTGCCACTATTGCCCTTGTGTGGGCATCACAACAAGTTATTTGCTGTTAAGTAGGTTATACCATGAGTTGCTTGGACAGATATTGGTCATTTTCCCCCAGTCACCCATGTAGCACCTTCTCGCACTAGACGTGCTGACTGTCTGGGGACTGACTCTCTTTGAACTTCCAGCCATGTCATTCTATTTTGCATGTCAACCACATAAGGTGTCTTCAGCAGTAGGGTCTTACCACTAACTTTTGGTGGGTCGTCAAGTACTTTGACAGAAATCTGTCTTTCTTTTAGGAAATGTTGTAGGTCTCTCTGATCAAAAGCTCATTGTGGATGATAGCCCAATGCTGGTACTGGGAGTTACAGATCAGTGCCCACTAAGAAAATGAGGAAAAAGATAACTAATATGCAAGAGTTAGAGAGAAGAGATAGAGAGTGAGAGGGAGAGGAGGGTGGGAAGACGTAGAAGATTAAGGTTAGTGTTGATCCTACCCTCTCCAGTGTCTTGTGGTTCAGGTGTTCCCTGTAAGTGCCTGGTGAAGGATCAGCCATTTGGTCTCTCTTTTAGTAAGCAGAATTTTATGGCACCATTGCTGTTTGGGTATCGATTTGTGTTACCCACCCCTTTGATGCCCTTGCCTCCATCCTAGTGTCTAGTCCATGAGATGCTTGCTGGATATGTAAGGTATCTTGGGTAGATTCAGGTTAGGTGCTGTAGATGAGTAAGTCTATGTGGCATTTTGTGTTTGTGTGTGTGTGTGTGTGTGTGTGTGTGTGTGTGTGTGTGTGTGATTGGGTAAGTTCACTGAGAACGACTGAGAATGATCTGTTCCAGGTTCAACCATTTTTCCTCAAATTTCATTGTGTCATTTTTTCTTACTGCTGTATAGAATTCCATTGTATAAGGACTTTGATAGTATTTCTTCCATTTCTATTTTATGGAAAAGTTTGAGATGCATTCATGTTAGTTCTTCCATGAAGATCTGCTAAAATCCAACTGTGACTATATCTGGGCCTGGACTTTTTCAGTTAGGAGACTTTTTATAATTGTTTGATCTCTGTGTTTGTTTTAAGTCTGTTTAAATGGCTTAATCACATCTTGATTTAATTTTGGTAAGTCATAGAAATCAAAGAAATCCATTTCTTTCAGATTTTCAAACTTAGTAGACTACATGTTCTTAAAGTATGACCTCATGACTTTCTGACTTTCACTTATATCTGTGATAATGGGACATATTTCTTCTCTAATTTTATTGATTTGTATCTCTTCTCCTTTTGTTGTTCAGATTTTCTAAGAATTTGTCAATGTTGATCCGCCTTTTAAAGAATAAACTCTTCGTTTCCTTGATTCTTTCTATTATTTTTTTGGTTTCTATTTCATTAGATTCTGCCCTAGTCTTTATAAGATCTTTCCATCTAGTGATTTTGGTTTGCTTTGTTCTTCTTTTTCCAAACCTTTAGTTGAAGGATTAAGTTGATTAGTTGTTTGCTTTTTAATTTCTTAACATAGGAACTTGCCTTCATTGTGTCCCAAATGTTTTTGTATGCTGTGTTCTCATTATTATTTGATTCTATGAATTTTTTGATTTCCTTCTTGGTGTCATCATTGACCCATTCATCATTTACTAGTGTACAGTTTAGTTTCCATTATTTTGTGTATTCCCTATACCTTTTCTTGCTGTTGATTTGTAATCAGATAGAGTAGAAGGAATTATTTCAATTTTCCTACATTTATTAATGTTTGCTTTGTGTCCTAGCATATGGTCTACTTTAGAGAATGTCTCATGTGCTGCTGAAAAGAATTTGTATTCTGTAGCATTTGGATAGAATGTTCTGTAGTTATGTGTTTGTTCATTTGTTGTATAAGCCCATTTAATCCAGATACTTTTCTGTTTATTTTTTTGCTGGTATTACTTATCAATTGATGTGAGTGGGGTATTGACATCACCAACTACAACTGTGTTTGCTGTTTTCTGAAACCTTAAGTCCAATAGTGTTTGTTTGAAGAAATTGCACCCATGTTAGGTGCATATATGTTTAGATTTATAATGTCGTCCTGATGGATTTTTCCTTTCACCTACATAAAGTGACCTTGTTTATCTTTCCTAACTAATAGTGGTTTGAAGTCTATCCTGTCACATATTAGGATAGCAACACTTGCTTGCTTTCTAGACCCATATGCTTGAAATACTATCTCTTAACCTTCACCCTAACACTGTGAACATCCTTTATGGAAAGACGAGTTTCTTGGAGGCAACACATAGAAGGATCCTGCCTTTTATCCCAATCTTCAAGCCTGTGTCTTTTGGTTTGGGGCATTGAGGCTGTTGATATTAAGAGTTTTTATGGAAAGGTGTGCATTTAATCTTGCCATTTTTCTTGTTTTGTAGTTCTTCCTGTTTTTTTTCTTTACTCTCTTGCATTAACTATTATTTGAGTATGGTTTATTTTTTCCTGTTTCCTTATGTGTGTACTTTTGTTTGTCTTCAGCATGAAGGATCCTTTCAAATATTTTCTGTAGAGCTGGTTTGATTGTCATATATTTCTTTAGCCTGTTTTTGTTGTGAAATGTGCTTATTTTTCCATCAATTTTGATGCATAACTTTGCTGAATAAAGTAATCTAGGTTGACAGATGTTATTTTTCAGACCTTGGAATATATCATCCCAAGCCCTTCTAGCTTTTAAAGTTTGTGTTGCGTAATCTGCTGTTATTTTGATGACCTTGCCTTTACATGTGACTTGATGTTTCTTTCTAATTGCTTTCAATATATATATATATATTTGCTTTGTGTGTTTAGTAGTTTATAATATGATGATAGGAGGTTCTGTCCTGATTTTGTCTGTATGGAATTCTAAATGCTCCCTGTATCTTTACTGGCATCTCTTTCCCTATTGGGTGAAATTTTATTCTATGATATTATTGAAAATGCCTACTATGCCTTTGTCTCCTTCTACTGTGCCCTGAATTCTTATGCTTGATCTCTTCATAGTGTGCCAAATGTCTTGAAATTCCCATTCATGCCTTCCTATTAGTTTGTCTTTCTCTTTGTTAGACTGTATTAGGTCTGCTGCTGTGTCCTCTAGTTTAGATATTCTGTCCTTGATCCATTCTACTGGTGAGACTTTCTACAGAGTTTTCTATTTGACTTACTCTATTTTGTATTTCCAGTATTTCTGATTGGAATTTTTTCTTTATTTCTTTTTCCTTACTCATGTCTTGTATTGACCTCCTTATTTCCTTAAGTTGGTTTCCTGGGTTCTCTGGGGATTCCTTCAGGAGTTTCTTTTCTTCTTGGATTTCTTCTTTGATCAGAGACATAGTCTTTTTAAAATTCTTTACCACCCATTTCATACAAACCAGTCACATAGGAGGATATTGTTGGTAGATTTATAATTTTTTTATAGAATTGTATTGTCTTGATTTTTTGTGTCTCTTGTATTATAATGTAGAGATTTTTTTGTCATCTTGAGTTAATTTGATACTTGGGTTTTCTAATTAACTGCAGTATTCTTAGATGTGTAATTACAGCTTTATATAACTTCAGGGTGGGATCTTAAGGTGGCAAGTGTGCCTCTTATATTACTCCCAGAGTAACAGCAAAAGTGACCCTAGGTGTTGAGTTTGTCTGTTATGCAAATGTTTTAGTAGGCTTGGTTGAGCAAATTATTGGCAAATTCTAAAATTCAGTTGAACAATATACATATTCAATCATAGCCTGCACAGAGTACTTATGCAAGAGTAGGGATAAAAACAAACAGGTAATCTAATAAAGCCACAGACCCTAAGGGTGTGTGTTGATCCACACCCTTAATCTTGTCAACCGGGAGGCTGATATTTCTGGTCTGAAATAGGTTCTAGGTTAGCCTGGGGCCAAGTAAGACACTGTCCCCAGTAATGACAGAAAAAAAGATGAAGGCTCTATGAATGAGGAAACATCAAAGGCAACAATAGTCAACATCAAAATATGGATTATTTGGCAATAGTAAAGCCAACAAAGAATACATCAGTCAAATTTAAGACAGACCTTCCCTGACATGAAAGATGAAATTTTACTTCCAGTGCAGGCCTGTGCACCTTGCTCTGCATAAGTAGGCCCTGTTACCTTTTGGGATGGCTATACTGAGTGGCCATTCCAATCCCTTTCTGTTGCACTGTGGATTCAGTTAGGCTACCTGGGTCACTAGATCTGGTGCTCTGATTGGCTGTGCTTAGTGCTGTGTGTGGGGCAGTGGATGAGTAGTTCTCCAGTAGCTTGTGGCACTGGCAGTTGGAGGGAAGGGAGGCTGTGCAAGGTACCTGGAGTTGTACCATAGTTGCTCAGCTGGTCTTGTTTGTGTTCTCCTTCAGCAGCTGCTCAGCTGGCCCCTGCTGTCTTCTTTGTCTTTCTTGACTTTGCTAGGAGGCTGGCATGAGTAGAAAACTCCCTTCACCTGGATTCTGCTCCTGCTGGTCTATGCCGGTCTAGGTGGACATGCGGTTTAGGACCACCAGCACTATTGAAGCAGCTGGCTCTGGGTGGTTTCCTACTTGCTAGATGCTCTGGGTCTCTCCTTCTTCTCTGCTGTGGTTGATAATTCCTTATACAACTCAACTTCTTGGTAGAAAAGTATATTTTTCACTCTGGAATTTTTTAATGACAAATCTCTGGGACTCCCCTAGTCAAGGAATTCATGTGAGCTTTGCTATATAGCCAATTTGGAGGAGAGAAATATGACCACTCGTTACCCCTGCAGATCTGTTCTTCTACTCTTGACTTTAATCACCTTGCTCTCCTCTTATATTATCCTGACTTTCTCAGGATTTTTTCACCTATTCAGTCTCTTCACATCAGCAATGCCATTTATTTTGCACTAGTAATTCACTGGCACAGGAGTTACTGATGTAGAGATTTTGCCAGTCAATGCAGGGTCTGGCACATATGCAAATCTACCAGACACATCACTTCTTCTGCAACACAGATAAATGACCTTCCATTATTGGCAGAAAGTTACCAGGGTGATTTTTACCAATCTTTCCTTTTTATTTGCAGCATGTTCCTTTCAAGTTGTCTATGTCACCATGGAGAGCAGGCAGGAACCTTCCACCCCAGTACAATGAGTTAACATGATGGTAAGTCTCATGACTGAAAAGAAAAGTGCTTTCCAAGTGTGTTTGGGTGATTCAATACAATGATTTATTTTCTTCAGTTTAATGTTTCAAACTTCAGAAAAGAATCCCCTAATAATATTGTTTATTAAGATGAAGGTAATCATATACATAAAGTTACCTTCCTATTTAAAAATACACAGTAGGGCTGAAGAGATGGCTCAGCAATTAAATGCATTACCTGGGCAAGCATGAGGGCCTGAGACCATCCAAATTTGCATCTCCAGATCCCATTTAAACAGCAAGGATTTCACAAATACTTATAATTCCAGCTACACAAAGGGAGGCAGGGACCAGGAATCACCCAACTCTCAAATAGCAACATCAAACTCCACAATTAGTGAGAGGCTGTGATTCAAACAAAAATGGACAGAAGAATGATGGAGCTGGACACTTGCATTCTGGCCTGGCCATCACAGGCAAGTGCATGTGATGCCGTGAAGGCACATACATGTGCATGCACCATATATACACCACACCACACACACTACATTACAAACATACACACACACTCCCATACACAACAAAGACATAGTAAATATCTGATGTGGTTAGAATACAAAATTTCACCCATAGATTCATGTATTTGAACAGTTTGTCCCAGGTTGAGAGCACTGTTTGGAAGACTGGAATCTTAAGGAGGTGGAGACTTGTTGGAGAAATGTGTCACTAAAGTGTGGACCTTGGGCTTTACAGGATGGCCCCACTTCCTGTTCTCTCTGCTTTCTAGCTTTGGATGCAATGTGACCAACCATCCTCTGTTCCTGCTGGCATGTCTTCCCTGCCATCATGGAATATATATGATAAAAACCATGCCAGAGTAAACCCTTTCCTTCCTTACACTGCTCTCTGTCACAGAAATGAGTAAAGTAACTAATACAATATCCCAACACATTTTGTTTCATAGTGTGCTTTATGAGCAAGCACTATTAAAAAGACAGCTCTTAGCCGGGCGTGGTGGCACACGCCTTTAATCCCAGCACTCGGGAGGCAGAGGTAGGAGGATCACCATGAGTTCAAGGCCACCCTGAGATGACAGAGTTAATTCCAGGTCAGCCTGGACCAGAGTGAAACCCTACCTCAAAAAAAAAAAAAAAAATACAGCTCTTCCAAAGTGTATTGTTATTTTTCTTATGGGAGTTTTACTTCAAAACCTGGTAACATAAGGTGTCTTCAGCAGTAGGGTCTTACCACTAGCCTTTGGTGGGTCATCAAGTACTCTGACAGAAATCTGTCTGTATTTTAGGAAACCTTGTAGGTCTCTCTGATCAAAAGCTCATTGTGGATGATAGCCCCATGCTGGTTCTGGGAGTTACAGGTCAGTGCCCACTAAGAAAATGAGGAAAAAGATAACTAATATACAAGAGTTAGAGATAAGAGAGAGAGAGAGAGGGAGAGGGGAAGTGAGGGAGGGAAGATGTAGAAGATTAAGGTTAGTCTTGATCCTACCCTATCCAGTGTCTTGTGGTTCAAGTGTTCCCTGTAAGGGCCTCGTGAAGGATCAGCCCTTTGGTCTGTCATTTAGTAACTAGAAAATTATAGTACCATTGCCGTTTGTGTATAGATTTGTGTTTCCCACCCCTTTGATGCCCTCCCCTCCCTCCCCTTCCATCCTAGTGTCTAGTCTAGGAGATGCTTGCTGGGTATGTAAGGTATCTTGGGTAGATTCAGGTTAGGTGCTGTAGATGAGTGAGACTATGTGGCGATTTTTTTTTTCTGTGACTTACGTACACTGAGAATGATCTGTTCCAGGTTCAACCATTTTTGCTCAAATTTCATTGTGCCATTTTTTCTTACTGCTGTATAGAATTCCATTGTGTAGATATACCACATCTTAGTTATGCATTCTTCTAGTGATGGACACCATATGTGATTGACATGCAAATTAGAATGGCAGGGCTGGAAGTTGGAAGAGAGTCAGTCCCCAGACAGTCAGCGCGTCTAGTGCCAGAAGGTGCTACATGGGCGACTGGGGGAAAATGACCAATATCTGTTGAAGCAATGCATGGTCTAACCTACTTGGCAGCAAATAACTTGTTGTGATGCCCACAAAAGTGCAGTAGTGGCACAGAGCCATGGTGAGGAACCAACTGCTCTCAATTTGGCTAATTGATCCCCTCAGTGGTATGGGACCCATAGCTGGAGCTGGGAAACAAGTCAGAACCATATCCAAACATAAGCCCACTCACCAATATCAAGCTACCATCAATTGTGGGCTACAAGAGGGCCTACACCTATTAAATTCTCTATAAAAACGTAAGGGTTACCTCATTTGTCCTGGTGCTAACTTACTCTCTGTTGGAGATTCTCCTTTTTTTTTTTCAGATAGATGTAGATCCTAAGGAGAGAGCCACCCCATCATACCTCAAAAGGGCCCCGGCTGAAAATAAGAAAAATTGGCGAAACAAGCAAGGGTGCTGTTTTCCTGATGAACCGGATACCAGCAGAGGGGGAAAGGAGATCAACACAGAGAAAAATCAACTCCTACCAAATCAGAGAGCCAGAGCCTCAGAGGCCCCCAACTCCTTATCACTGAAGCAGACCAAAAAGGAACCCAAAATGGCTCAGGGAAATTTTGTGGAAGAGGGGGCAGAAAGAATGTCAGAGCCACATGTTAGGTCATGATATGCAGAGACATTTAGCTTACCCATAACTTTTGGCTAACTCCAGAATGCATGACCCATATACCTCAACAAGGAGGGGCCAAGGGGAGGATGTAGGTCATGGATGAGCCTAATAATGGTACCAAACTGACCATATTTGCTGAATACAAAACTAACTAATAAAGAAAAAAAAAAACCTGGTAACAATCAAATCACTTACAGGGTTATCAATTTTACATATTATTTCTTATAAACCCATCTGTCATTCCCTAAACCTTGTTATTAATGGAAAATAATTTGCATTAATATGTTGAATATATATATATATATATATATATATATATATATATATATATATATATAATGTGTTTTCCTTCAATATGTATTGAAGAACATAGTAACAGAAGGTAGATACAGATAGATGTCCTTTAAAATATTTGTTCTCAGTGCTGGAGAGATAGCTTAGCTGTTAAAGCATGCCTATCACCCCAGCACTTGGTAGGTGGAGGCAAGAGGATAAGGCATTCAAGGGTCATCCTCTGGGGCAAGTTACAGATCAGCCTGGCTACATAAGAATCTATCTCAAAACAACAACCACCAAAGTGTAGTCTCTGAATCTTTCTCTCTATTCGCTTATTCTTTGATGGGAAAAAATATGCAGGGCCTGTTTGTGCACTCAGAAACTGGTAGGAGATGCATATATAGGTAAGTAATGGTGAGGGTGTGGGGTGAGAAACTTGGTATTTCCTACAACTGCACAGACCAAGGTTGATCTCTGAGGGACAATGGAAAAGGGATGGATGTCTGTATTGAAGTTTGGGGGTAAAATAACAAATATCTGTAGCTTGCACTGTGCTTGTGTTTCATTCTTTCCATTGGCTTCTGCTGTTGACTTATATGCAGAGCTCTCTGAGACTGTGAGCCAAAATAAGTTTTTTCTTCCTTAAATTTTCCATGCTGATACTTTGTCACAATAATACAAAAAGTAACTAAATGTAGTCTGTGATAAATTGTTTTGTGTAATAACACTGAGACTCTCGTTTTTTAGTAGGAGAAGTAGAACAGCTTAGAGAGGGTCCATGAATGTGATGACCCACTGCTGAGAACACCAGTATGTGTTTGTGTACCTTACTTTTTCATGTTTTTGTTCATTTTTGCATGTGTGTATGAGCACGTGTTTGTATGTGTATTGGTACTTGTGGGAGGAGGTATCCACAAGTGTGCATGTGTGTGTGATTTTTGGACAGAAACTAATATCAGGTGTCTATTTTAGTCATTTTCCCCCTTATCCTTTGAGGTAAAATCTTTTGCTGAATTCAGTTTCAAAATTCAGCCAGACTAGCTAGCCAGTGAGTCCAAGGACTTCTTTTTGACTTCAGCACTGGGATCAAGAATGCACAGCACCACACCTACAATTTTATATGAGTGCTGGAGATCCCAATCATGTCTTCATGTTTGTGCTACAATAGAATTACCCACTGAACTAGCTCCACAGCCTCATGCATGTTCTACCCTATCCTAAGCAGACAATGGTGACTGATCTTAATCTTGTTTAAATTTTCATACATAAATTCAGCTTATTTTCAGCACTGCTACCAAACTTTAACTACTTGTTAAGTCTCTATACTCTCATTACCACTCAATAATGTGTTATTTTAAAAAATACAAAAATTTCCTTCAACCTATGAGTATTCATAATTATACCATTGTCTTGCTTTGGAATATTTTCTTTCTTTCTTTGAAACTTTGCATAATTTCATTTCTTTCTCAATGTCATGACTTTATAGTCTAGTGGAAATTTATTATGAATAGTCAGAACAATAGTTGTAATCTGGATTTCCTATATGTAAATATGGATAGTTGAAATTCAAATGGGAGATTTGAAGATTTATTTTCTCAGTCAGAAGCTATGATATTTATTCATACATGTTCATAAATATAAGTTAGCTGTCTCATGGAAGGGAGAATTATACTTTGAAAATTGAGGAGAAACTTGAAGAACTAAAATACAACAAAATGTAGTTTTCCCTTAGATTAGTACATGAAAATTTCTTATATTTTATTCATAGTCCATTTCCAAAAATATTAATATATTCTAGGTTGGATTTCAGCATTATTTTCTAACTTTCTGAGTTGAAGAAAGAATTATGTATTCAGCATCACTATCACATGCTAAGTCAGAGTCCAAGCCTTTTGGTTTTGTTTATCAAATTAGAGACAGGAAATTGCATTAGTGCTTTCCATAAATAAACTATCATATTATGTTTACCTAAAAAACACAAAGTAGATGGGGAATGTTGAAGCTGTGCAGAATGGTATTGCTGGATTTCTGCTAGACAAAATGATACTTAAAAATTTATAAAACAGACACCTTCGCCAAATGCAATATTTCATTAGTGTGAAGAGTTAGCTGCCAGAATAGAAGTTGGGTTACCGTCTTCTCTGTAGATTTTTGTGTTTACATTAGAAGAGATACCTGTATGGGTACCATTTACCCCGGGAATATTGGAAACAGAGTCACAGAGCTTGAAATTATATTTCCCAGATGCGAACCATTATTTGAGCCTGAGGCTGTACCCTAAAATAGGTAATGGATTTTAAGAGTTAATTTTCTTATAAACAATAGCCTTGGGATATCAAAAAATGAGACAGTCATTTAAACAAAATCTTGATTTAAACTATTTGATTGCACATAATAGAGTAGAACCTGGTTATTTTTGAGCCAAAATAGCTGAGCTCTAACAAAACTGTTGACAAACCTGTTTTGAAAGATAAAACAGTTTGACAGCCAATATTTTTACCTTAATTTTGCATAGCAATTAATGTGATGTGCATTAGAAATTTTATTAGCATACAACAATTTTTATGCCTTACCCATGACTTAAAATTGATATCTTAGGCAAACTATATCAACATATTTTCCCTAACAAGAGTATAAAAGTTATAGTGCCTGAAATTAAATCAAGTAGGTCTAAGGAACTAGGAAACAGATAAGAAGTCAGATCATTGGTTTCTAGCAAGTGCAGGAGTTCTTCCTTTTTACTTTCAGGGACTCAGTCACCCTAACTGCCTATTCCCTCTCAGTTTCAGTACTGAAATTCTACAACTTCAGAGATCAATGGTGGTTTAATGAATATGCTTTGGGTCACACATAATAAAAAGCATGTGTCCAGCAGAAAATAAACAAGTGTCTTCTAACAAGTGTCTTTTGAATGCTTGGTGTTAAGGCCATAACGAGCTAAGAGAGCAGTGGAGCACGAGAGAGAGAGAGAGAGAGAGAGAGAGAGAGAGAGAGCGAGCACAGGACTGTGGTTTTAATATAGCCTGGCAGCTGACACTAAGCACTTCCCTGGCCTAAAATCCCACAGCACATCTCACACTTAGGAAACTGGCACTTGGCCGTTTGCACACACTCTCCAGGAAAGATTCTGACATGAGACTAAGAATACTTTCTGACTGATCCCTTTTCAAACTATATTTTTTTCTTTTTTTAAAATAAGCCTGGATATTTTCATGTGTTTCTATCAAAACAACATATTAGGGCTGGGGATATGGCTTAGCAGTTAAAAGGTTCTTTATAAAAACATTTTTTTAAATTATTTTTATTTATTTGAGAGAGAGAAGGAGAGAGAAAGAGGCAGATAGAGAATGGGCGTTCAGGGACTCCAGCCGCTGCAAACAAACTCCAAACGCATGCGCCACCTTGTGCATATGGCTTATGTGGGTCCTATAGAGTTGAACCTGGGTCTTTTGGCTTTGCAGGCAAGTGCCTTAACCACTAAGCTATCTCTCCAGCCAAAAGATAATTTTTTTTTTTTTTTAGTTTTTCAAGGTAGGGTCTCACTCTAGCTCAGGCTGACCTGGAATTCACTATAGAGTCTCAGGGTAGCCTCGAACTCATGGCACTCCTCCTACCTCTGCCTCCCGAGTGCTGGGATTAAAGGCGTGCGCCACCACGCCAGGCTCTCAAAAGATAATTTTATCAAGCCTGCCATCTAGGTTAAATTATTCAGAACCCATATAATGCCATAAGTACAAAGTAGCACATTTGTCTAAATTTTATATGCAGTGACTAGAGGCCCTGGCATAGCCATTCTCGCTCTCTTTCTTTCTCTCTCTCTCTCATTCTCTCTTTCTTCTCTCGAATAAATAAGTTAAAAAAACTATCACATAATGATGCATCATATTAAACTCCACATTGCTTGGATGAACATCCAATCAAATTTTTGACCCACTTCCATGCATTTTTTTCATACTTCCAAAACAAATACCAAGTGTGCATTGGCACAGCCAATGTGTTAATCGAGGGAGAAATAAACATGACTCTTGAATAACAGGTTACCTTTACAGAATTCTTCCTTTTAGTCATCTTCTTTCAAATGATTTCGTGTTTCTATTCAATCAGCCTTTCTGGGTGGACAGCACAATCAGCATCTTTTCCACTGTTTCAATGTAAAGCAGTTGGCCCACCCCTAATGGTGGTAACTTGTTTTACAATAGCAGCTTTAGCAACTAAAATCCATCCCTGTGCCTGTAACTTTAAATTTGCTTGAATCTTCCCAACTTTAAATTGTACATCTTTCAGTTTTATGCCTTCGCCCAAGCATACCAGCTCATTACTTTTAAATTAAACCTTAATCAAACTCTCTCAGCTTGGGCATAAGAACATAGCCAGCCTTTATGCCAGTAGCCCAGTTCCAACAAAGTTCTCTGTGGTCTCTTCTTCTCTGAAAGTTCATATGCCAACATGATTCTCTCTGCATTTAGCATATTCAAATTATCATAAGATAGCCCATAAAATTTGTCTTACTGCTCTGTTCTGCTCTACAGTCCCAAGTGCCAAATACCTCAACATTCCTCCTGCACACAAGCTCCAAAATACCAAAATTCCACATGGTCAGATTCATCCTCAGCAACACCCCACTTTTGGTATTAAATTTTACTTTGTAGTGTGCTCCATATTGCTGGGACAAACATCCAATTAAACATACTTTATGGGAGGAAAGGACTTATTTCAAGTTTACAAACTGGGGAGACTCCATCAATGGCAGAAAAAGCTGATACATCCAAGCAGAGAGAAACAACTTGCAGTGAGCAACCACCAACAGCAGCACAAGGCATAAGTAGCACCAGAGCTCAGACTCCTTTCTCTGTACCTTTGAGGTAGAATTTAGATCTTCTCCAGTAACACATGCCTCTATAGCAGTAGTCTGCCTGCTAGTTGCTCAAACTGAAAACTCAATTTAATAAAATACTTAAGTGTATGGGGCCCTATATTAAAACTACCACAGATTGCAAAAGCAGATCTGAAAATCTAGATGCTTGCTATAAAACTAGACATTGGTTGTGCTTTCAAATGTTAAATATTCCTGCCTCTTGTAATAAAGTTTAATTTGGAAAATATAGCTATTTGGGGTTGTGTAGTTGCTCAGCAGTTATGAGCATTTGCTGTACAAACATGATGATGAGTTCTATCTGCAGCAGCATGTAAACTGCTGGGTGTGACTATGGATGCCTATATGCCCAGAACTGAGGAGTGAGCAGACAGGAGGATGCCAATGCTCCATGATTATCCAGTCTCACCAAAGAAATAGGAGATTCAGTGAGAGACAGTGTCTCAAAGAAATAAGGGAAATAGAGGAAGGCAATGGATGTCCTCTTCTGGCCTCCACAGGAATGCATGGGGCAGCTCAGATGCATCTGCACACACACACATGCATACACCCTGGAGAGAGTTATTTTCATAAAATGCTTATGATTACCTATAATATATTTATGTGGCTATTTAAAATAATATTTTAAAGCTAACTTTTGATTTATAATATATGTCCTCTGAGCAACTCTTTAGAGTCACCAATCTGTATATTTGCGAGGCGATCTGGATGCAGAAGAAGGTACGTAGATAACACATTAGGGTTCAGTGAGGGTGCCCCAGGTGTGGTTCTTTATGGTGTCTCCTGCACATTTAGGAGTCAGTAACAGTGTTTTAGCTAAGGGTCTTGGTGCTGTATCCAGCATATACTAGAATTTTCATATCCAATTGCTTAATGAGTGAAATAAATATGTTTTCCAAGCTAATACATCATAAAAATACAGAAATTCTATAGTTCTCTATCTTTCCCTCTTTCTCAGCATATGTGCATTATTTAAAGTTATGCTGACTGCTGTAACAAAAACACCTGAAGATATACAGTAGAGCAAACTTGGTGGCACTTTATTTCCATGTGCCCTAATACCACAGGATTGCTCCTGATTGCATGAGGCGTTCCCCAAATGATCGTAAGGCATTCTGCTTTTCTATACTGACTCTGCCATCTTAAGCATGTGCCTCACTTGCTGGAATTAAGCCAGAAGAAGGAGATAACCAGGAACCAAAGACAACTCTTCATCCTAAGATTTTTGCCTATGTGTGATAGTTAATCTTGATTGTAAACTTGATTGGATCTGAAATCAGAGACACACTCTGGGCATCTCTGTAAGGGTATTTTCAGGAAGGATATACAGAGGTGAGAAGACCCTTTCCCAGAGTGGGCAGCATCTTCCAGCAGTGGCCAGAATATAAAGAGATCAGAGGAAAAAGCAGTGTTGCTTGCTGTCCAGCACTTCCTTCGCTTCCTGCTGGTGCATGTCTCACTGTGGCTGCCTCCGTCATCCTTCACTGACATCAGAACAAAGTTTCTTCAACCTTCCAATGTGGACTAAAGGCCAGAAGCCCTGCAGGAATCCTCCAGGCCAACATATTGGAACTTCTGAGGCATCAGCCTCATGGGCTGAGCAGCTATCATGTTCTCAGTCTCTCTGGCTCACACAGTCACTATTGGACTAAGCAGTGCCTGTCCTGTAAGCCAATCTAATAAACTCCTGTAATATATTCATCTTAATCAGTTCCGTACCTCTAGAGAACTTAAGTGATTTAATATATCACAATGTCACCCATACTCATGTTCTGTTGGTAAGAACCAGTTACATAGTCTTATTAAATCATTAAGAGGCTTATGCACCACATTTGAAAGTCAACATAATGCTAAGGAACAGTGGAGTCTGGCTGTCAGTGGGCAAGTCAGTCTCTGCAACATGTATAAAAGAATATAGTTATATGGGGCCAGATTTGGTTATGTGTTTGGTGCACTAGAGATGATGTTAGAAGGTCTGTGGGATGTATTGCAGTAAATAAGACTTAAAGTTGAAAATGGTATCTCCTATGTTAGCATAGAAACTCACACCTGCTACTTCCTCTTCAATGAAACCATCTCAAGCAGCACTAATTTCTCCAGGTCCCAGGCCTGCAGGGAAAATACCAACATGTGATTATGCACATGAGGTTATGTAATGTTTAAGGGTATGATTTTTATAGTGTTCTTATATTTTGGGACCATGCAGCCCATACCCAGATGGACATTGATATTCAATAGACCTGCACATTGTTTTAAGTATATGCTGCATGAAATGGGATTCTGGGTGGGCATGCAGTTAAAAACAGTTAGTTCTAATTTAAACAAACGTAGCATGTTCAGTGGACATTAGAGCCTGCAAGAATTAGCAGGTAGATAGAGCTAATGGCCCAGAAATGGGCAGGAAAGCAGTCATTGGAAACAATGACTATGGTCTGTTGGCATGAAACATCAGGAAAAAAAAAAAAAAAACAATATTTGGCTTAGAGTGAAACTTGGCCAATTTTCAATGTACTTTCCTGTCTGCTCAGAAAATTTCTTGGCATAATAAGGGAATTTAAAATTATATATATATATATATATATATATATATATATATATATATATATTTGTTTTTCAAGGTAAGGTCTCACTGTAGCCCAGGCTGACCTGGAATTCACTATGGAGACTCAGGGTGGCCTCGAACTCACAGCAATCCTACTACCTCTGCCTCCTGAGTGCTGGGATTAAAGGTATGCACCACCACACCCGGCTAAAATAATATATATTTTTATTTATTTATCTGTAAAGGGAGAGGCAGAGAATGGGTGTGCCAAGACCTTTTGCTACAGCAAATAAACTATAGATGCATGCATCACTTTGTGCATCTAGCTTCATGTGGGTAATAGGGAATAAAACCCAGGCCTTCTGGCTCTGCATGCAAGTGCCTTAATCACTGAACCATCTCTCCATACCAATGAAAGGCTTTGCCATGTTTCAAACATTGGTGAATAGGAGCTATATTAAATTTATAAACACAATAAAATGAGATAGAATACTATTTGTAAAGGGAAATTTTACTTAACAGACACTAGGAATAAAAATAGAAATAGTCACAATGTCTTCCACATCTCCTTATTTTATTTATTTTTATTTATTTATTTATTTTGGTTTTTCGAGATAGGGTCTCACTCTAGCTCAGGCTGATCTGGGATTCACTATGGAGTCTCAGGGTGGCCTTGAACTCACAGCGATCCTCTGCCTCTTGAGTGCTGGGATTAAAGGCGTGCGCCACCATGCCCGGCTTTCTCCTTATTTCACTAAGTCAAATCATACTGTTCTCTTACTCATGAATATATCACAGCCCTATTTACTTTGTCCTCTTTCTGCTAACTCACTCATTCTCAGTGCTTATCATTATGAAGACATATTTGTGTGTTTCAATGTCACTTCAAAGCATGACAGCAATTAGTTTCTCAATATGAGTGACTTACAGATAATTGTTTTCATTTTTATATTTATTTATTTATTTGTTAACACAGAGAGATAGAAAGAAGAGAGACAGGCAGAGATAATAAGAATTGGCATACCAGGGCCTCCAGCCACTGTAAATGAACTTCAGACACATGCTTCACCTTCGGCATCAGGCTTATGTGTATACTGAGGAATTGAGCTTGGGTATTTAGGCTTTGCAAGCAGGTGTCTTAACTGCTAAACCATCTCTTCAGCCTTGTTTTCTTCATCATAGCCTAGAATCAGAAGTGTCTCCAGAGTATGCCAATTGTTACAAGGAGCTCAAAGTTTCTATTGAACTATTTTTATTTTTATATTTTTAAGTTTTATTTATTATTTAAGAGATAGAGAGAGAGAGAAAGAGAGAGAGAGAGAGAGAGAGAGGGAGATAATGGGCATACCAGAGCCTCTAGCCACAACAAGTGAACTCCAGATGCATGTGCCCCCTTGTGCCTCTGGCTTCTGGGGAGTCAAACGTGGATCCTTAGGCTTCTCAGGCAAGTACCTTAACTGCTAAGTTATCTCTCCAGCCCTGAATTATTTTTTAAAATGATGGTATATTTGATCTTATAAAATGATCAAGAATCCAAGTTCAACTTTCATGTTTTATTCTTTCACTCACATTTCATACTTCATTGTCATTTCTATAGGGATATGCTTTATTACAAATTAGAGAGAATGGTAATAATAAATATTGCCATTTACAAGCCATGCAACATTTTTCTCCCTCCTTGCAATACATTTAGTCAAAATTCTGCACTAAAATAAATATGCATGATAAACTCAATAGGTTTGATTTTGTGCTCAAAGACAAAAGATATAAATTTTTATATTTACCTTCTTATAATTAGGATTGGCTCCTCTCTGCCTTGACATTTACAACTATAGATGATTTTCAATGCCTCTCATTGTAAAAATTACAAAACCTCATGATTTTCTCCTGTCTCTTAAACTGCCCAGAATTTAACCCTTCTATTGCTAGAGCCATAATGAATGCCTGCATGGGTTGCATACAGTGGGCTGCCAGCTTAGTGTAGTAACTAGCACATAAAATTTAACCACATCAAGTAATCTCAGATTCCTCTCCTCTGCATGTCTAGTTACAAAAACATATCTATAAATTATATACTAAATCATAGTGGTTATATTATTGTGTATAAAGTAAATACATAGACATGCATGCTTCTTAAATATGCTTCTTATTTAGTTCTTGTGATGGCTAAAGTTTGTGTCAATTTGATCAGATATAGGAATCAAGTAGGGAATGCCTCTTGGGTGGATCTATGAGAGATATATGAGGTCTTACCCAGCATCATCTTCAGAGCACTCCCTCTGTGCATTCAAACTTTAAACTCCATGCTAGTCTCTACCATGGTGCCTAGAACCAACTACTTCCATCCCTTATACCTGGGATTCCCCTATGAATCATAGAATTCTGGTTGAACAAGCTTGCATTTTGGAAAGAAATTTCTTTTTCCCCAAATTTAAATCTAATTTAAATAGATTAAATTAGGGATTTATTCTAGGGCACTGTGCATGATAAACATGTACTCTGCCATTGTGCTACATCCCAAGTTTATATCCTTTTTTTTTAAAAGCCAAGTTTTAAAAATATTTATTTAGATCTGGGCATGGTGGTGTACACCTTTAATCCTAGCACTCCGGAGGCAGGGGTAGGAGGATCACTGTGAGTTTGAGGCCACCCTGAGACTACATAGTGAATTCCAGGTCAGCCTGGACCAGAGTGAAACCCTACCTTGAAAAGCCCATATATATATTTGAGAAAGGGTGAAGAGAGTAAGAGAATGAGAGAAACAGTCAGCAAAAGAGTCAATGAATGTAGGGGCTCCCGGGCTTCCAGTTACTTCAAACACATTCCAGATGCATGTACCGCTTTTGTACATTTGACATTATATGGGTACTGGGGAACCCAATCAGGGTTGTGAGACTTTGCAAGCAAGTGCATTTAATCACTAAACCATCTCCATAGCCCCTTCCCCCCAGCCCATATCTTATCATCATCATAAATTTCTGGCACTCAGTGACCTATGACTCCTAAATGTATGAAATTTGAAAATGCAGGAAACACAAGCAGACAAAATTACACAGTGTTTATGCAATCTTAAAATTAAAAAAAAATCCATTTATAATTTTCTTGAATGAAAATTCCCAGAACATACAATTATTCATTTTTCAGGTATATTAGTTAGGAATCTCCTGGGAAGCAACTCAACGAATATATTTTATGAGGTAACATCAGATTACTTCATGTAGCCAGAAGCCAAAATATCCCATAATGGCCATCTGAAGACAGAGAGCCAGGGAAACTAATAGCTGCTCAGAGCAAGAAGCCAAAAGCTTCAGAAGACAGAGACCAATACAGGGATCCAGGTGGATGCTAAAGGGGCAAAAGCACCTAGAGAGGCATGGGTGCAAGTGCATGTGCAAAGACTGGAAGTTCTGGACTCTGAGGTCTGTTGCTGACAACAGCAGAATGCACCAGAGAAGAACTGAGTGCATGCAAAGTGTGATGTTCCATTCCATTCACTCTACCAATTTATTGGATGATGCTGTTTCAATTCAAGGAGAGGCTGTCTTGCTCATTTGCTGACTCTTCTACCTATCTTTTTGGAAACACCCTCACAAGCAAACCCAAAATCTTGCTTTATCAACTTTCTAGGCATCTAGCAATTCAGGCAAGTTGACAAACTAAATGAACTGTCTTGCAAGTGAACAAGTCTGTTAATCTTTATTATATCCTCACCACTCTGTCCCACCTCCTCCAGTCCACAGAACCCTTTCTGTATGTTATCTTTCCTTTCTACTTTCACTTATCATGGTGCTTTTCCCATTCATTATTGATGCTCCATTGTCCATCCTGTGGGTATAATGTAGTAGACCAGTTATGGTTACTTACTGTGAGTGGTTGAATGTGCAATAAACCCCATAGGCTCATGTGTTTAAATAGTTGGTTGCCAGGTGGTGGGAAGTCTGTGGAACTTTTAGCAGATGAAGTTTTTCTGGAAGAAGTGGGCTTTTGGGGTTGGCCTTGAGATATTATAGCCCAGACTCACTTCCTATTTGCCTCTGCTTTCTACCTGTCAAAATAGAAGCCTGTTACCTTCAACTCTACCATGTCTTCATCTTCCCTGTCAGGAAACTTCCCCTAAAATGTGTAAGACAAGACAGAAATAAACTCTGTCCTTTCTCAAGTTTCTCCTGGCCAGATATTTGTTCATGTCAATAACAAAAGAGCTAATGTACTTAAATGGTTTAAAGTATCAACTTATAAAATGCAAACATTAAATTAGCCACAGTTAATGTCAATCATGTCTTAGCACATCCCCAGCAAAAGTATTTTGGGCTTTTCTCAACCAATGGTAAGGTTTTGTGTTGTTTTTTTAATTTTTATTTGAAAAAGGTCATTTTTTAAAAAATGTTTTTATTTACGATAGAGGGGGAGGGAAAGAGAGAGAGAATGGGCATGGTCAGGGCCTCTACCCACTGCAAGCAAACTCCAGATACATGAACCACCATGTGCTTAGGTGAGTTCTGGGCCATTGAACCTGGGTCCTTAGGCTTTGCTGGCAAATGTGTTAACTGCTAAGCCACGTCTCCAGCCCCCCATGATGAGTTTTTATAGGAAAACATGGATATGAATTATGGAAGATATCAGAAAAAGAAAGGGCTGGTAGAGAGAGGTAAATCTCAAATATTAGTGTGGAGTGAACTGAATCTGGCACCCATGTGTACATGTTTATACTGGTGTAATCAGCTGTTTCTTATACATGAATGGAAACAGAGAACTGAGACACTAATCCAGCCTCACCATGACTTTCTTTTTCAATGTGAGACCAAGGATAAAACCCTGAGCCTTACACCTCCTAGGCAAGCACAATTTTACCTTGAACAGAAGCTTCCTATCCCAACCGAAGGGAGGGGTGACCTCAGGTAAGAAACAAGCGTTTTGTTTGGTGGTGGATGTTGTAAAAGGAGGGTGGGACTCTTAAGCTATAGTCCTACATTGAGAATGTCACACATTAAGGCTCATCTGTATGCTTGTGGCTCCCAAGTTTACAAACACCTACCAGACGACTACCCTAAGTGCCACTCACTGTAACTCAGCCCTTAGCATAGCTGCTCTACTCTTGTTCTACTGAATTCCATAGTATTGGTTACTTCAACACCAATACACCTTGTTGGTTCCCCTTTGATTAGAGGGAAGTTGATGTCTCCTGCCTGCTCTTTCAAAATAAATAAAATATTGATCTGAACAGCTTTCAATAGTAAGCATTTAACTAAGCATTAACTTGATTAAAAAAGAACAATTTGGGCTGGAGAGATGGCTTAGCAGTTAAGGCATTTGCCTGCAAAACCTAAGGACCCAGGTTCAATTCCCCAGTACCCCATAAGCAAGATGCACAAGGTAGCATATGTGTCTGGAGTAAGTTTGCAATGGCTAGAGGGTCTGTTGTGCCCAGTCTTTGTCTATCTGCCTGTCTGTCTGTTTCTCTTTCTGTCTCAAAATAAATAAATATATATTTTCTTTTAAAAAAAGAGAACAATTTGACAAATTGATTGTTGAGTTGTGGTATTGTTTCTGAATTCTCAAAAAGGGTAGTATTGAATGACTTCTGATCATGAAGAGTATTACAAAAGTTTAGTGCTATTTGATTCAGCTACATGTGTGTGTTTTTTGACTCCTTCTCTAGATTGCTGAATGACTAAATAATGTTCCTTAAACAATACTTTGACAGTCAGCATTCTGAGTTTTAAACAGCAGTATTGATTTTACTGTCAAATGTTTCCCAAAGAAAGCAATTTGCATACTCTAAGGCTTAAATAAATGTATTATTTTGAACTAATATGAAAGGAAATGCTTTTATTTTAAGATCCTTTTTCACTGGGCATGGTGGCACACACCTTTGATCCTAGCACTTGGAAGCAGAGGTAGGAGGATTGCTGTGAGTTCAAGGCCAACCTGAGACTAATTTTAGTTGGACTGGGTTAGAGAAAGACCCTACCTCAGAAAAAAAAAATAAGACAAAAGATACCTTTCACATCTCTAAGGAAGATCAGCCCTCCCTAGTAAATGTGATATGCAAACTACCTTCAAGTTCAAAGAACCTGCCTATTGGCACATATATTGGCAGATGGCTTGAATATCACTTCAGATTAAAAGAGGCTTCTGGTCAAGATGGCATCTGCCTAACTGTGTTGCAACTCCAGGAAGGAGAGGCAAGGAATCAAGGGATCACTGGGACTTTTAGGGGAGAGCAATCTCTAGTAGATCACCAGTGGGAGGGTGCAGAGGGAGAGAAAAGGGAATCAGCTGATTCCATGCTCTCAGGTAATTCACCAGTCCCCCAGCACCCCAAGTGGCCATCCTAGCCAGAGTCCCAGCATCAGGCTACTCTGCAGTAACTACAGGCAAGGAGACCCAGGCCAGTAGTTCCATCTGCAGCCTCAGGCACAGGAGATTGCCTGGATCCACACCCCCCACTGCACATTCACAGATCTTCTCCCAACACCACATGTTTTCAAAACCCCTCACTCCCCCACCTTTGTCCCTCTGCCCCACCCCTGCCCCATAACTTTGGAATAGCTCTACCCTGCCCTGCCCCCCCTCAACTTCAACCTGCATGGTCCTGCCACACCTCCCATTACTTCTTTCGATTGTCTCTGATTGGCCCTGCCCCCACCCTGACTTTGAATCTTCCCCACTCTGCCCCACTCCCACAGCTTCCCTTGACCGGCTCCACTTGCCCTTCCTCCTCTCCCCCCATGACTTAGGATCTGTCCCACTTGGCCCTGACCCTCTGCATCTTCCCTTGACCGACTCCACTTGGCCATGTCCCTGCCCCTGTGACTTCAGATCCAATCGCTCAGACCTGCCCCCATGCAAATTCTGACTCTTGACCCATGCAACTGCTCTACTCTGTTCTTCCAGGCCCCCTCCTCCACCCCTGTGAATTCAGACCTGCTCTTCTCTACCCTGCCCCACCCCCAGGAGAGTCTTGACCCTGGCCACTCTGTCCTGGCCCCACATGATCCACCACTGTGCTCCATCCTCACCCCTCTATGACACCCTTCAAAGCTAGACCACCTCCCACACCCATCACAACCACAGTCCCATTCTCCCTGCTCCCATACCATGATGGGCAGACCACAACATAAAAGAAATAATATAATAAATCAAATGCAAGTAAATCCAATAAGATCTCCCAATCCTACCATAGAAGTCTCTAATCAAAACATAGAAGAGATAATAGGATCATAAACTCAAAATGAAGTTATGAGCAATGCAACCCTGACCAAGCTGTTGATAAAACTTGCACAAAAGCAACAAAGGACTGATAATTGTGTGGATGCTGCCATCACTAGACTAGACCTAATAGATAAGAAAATAGAAGGAGTCCAAAAACAGCTAATGAATATAAAGGAGAGTGAGAAAAAAAAAGAGGACCTAAAAAACAGCTGACTGTGCTAAATGAAGACATAAAGAAATGCAAGGAGGAATTCCAAGAAGCATCAAGAAAATCAGAAAATGATGTGAAAATGGAACTCGACAGAGCGATGGAAACCATGCATAGAAAAGTAATAGAAAATGCAAACCTAGTTGAAAAAGCCCAAAACTCCTTAGAGGCTCTCAAGAGTAGAGTCAGCCATGTGGAGGATAGAAAGTCAGATAGAAAGTGGAAGACAAAACATAAGAAACATTTTGAATGCAAAAGTTTCCATAAGTTCAAAAATTACTGTGAACAGAACATGAGGGAAATGTGGGATACCCTCAAACGTCCTAACATTCAGATCATAGGAATACCAAAAAGTGAAGAAATTCAGACCAAAGGCATGGATAACTTATTCAACATAATAATCAAAGAAAACTTTCCCACTCTCTCAAAAGAAAGGCCCATCAATATAAAAGAAGCTAACAGAACTTCAAATAGATTGGACCAAAGGAGAAACTCTCCAAGACATATTATCATTAAAACTCTAAATAATGACATCAAAGAGAAAGTCCTAAAAGCAACTAGGGAAAAACAACACATCACATTTAAAGGTAACCCCATCAAAATCACCTCAGACTTCTCAATGGAAACCCTGAAAGCCAGAAGGGCTTGGAATGGAACATTGCAAACTCTAAGAACTTATGGCTTCCAACCCAAACTACTCTACCCAGCGAAAGGATCCCTCATAATAGATGGTGAAATAAAAACCTCCCATGACAAAACAATTATATGAACACAAAACCAAACCTACAGAGTATTTCAGGAAATTCTCCACACAGAAGAATCAATTAATCAACCTCAAATGCCTACAAGAAGCAGGTCACAATAACCTAACTCATTTATTTATTTCATCATTTGATTAAATAACTGTTACATTTCAGCCAGCATTAATTTTGAGTTATCAATCATTTACAAGGATAACCACAAAAGTAGTTGCTGGGACTCCTTCCAAAGTTGGAGTGACCTTATGACACATTTGATATTGACTATTTATAGAGCCTATTAAATTCAATAGTGATGCTAATAGGAGTACATTTATGACAATGAGTATAATGAAAAGAATTACATTTTCTTTTGAAATATTAATTGCCACTACATCTAGTAATTGTAGGTCTATATTTGCAACCTCTCATTTGTGAGTATTGCTAATGCAAATTGCAGGTGGTACTGAAAGCTCTTATGGCCAAGTGTACCCAACTTGCAAACTAGAAAGGGCTTCTGAGATCAATAACTATCAAATTCAGAATAGCAAGTCAGCTCATGTAAGAGATCACAGTACGGATTGGTTAGAAGTGTGTGTGTGTGTGTGTGTGTGTGTGTGTGTGTGTGTGTGTGTTGTGTTGTGTACGAGTGTACATGTCTGTGAGCACATGTGCACTACTAATGGGAATTTTGAATGCTGATGTTTTTGCTATGTGATTATTCCCCAAACATGGACTCCAGGTAGTCCAGTGTGGCTTGAACTCACTAAGTTCAAGGCTATCTTGGAACTACTGATAAGCCTGTGTCTGCTTCCCAAGTACTTGGATGACAGGCATGCATAACCATGCCTGATGTTCCTAGTGTTTTAGAGATATTGATAAAAATTATGGGTGTCCATCAGAGTTGAGGAAACAAAATAGTGTGGACTGATTTAAATTATAGTATCAGAGGAAATTAAATTAAGAACTTTAATATATATATATATGTATATATATTTTATATTATATGTATATAAAGAAATAGGCAAGTAGAGAGAGAATGGTCGTACCAGGGCCTCCAGCCACTTTGTGCATCTGGCTTATGTGGGTCCTGAGGAGTCAAACCTGGGTTCTTTGGCTTTGCAGGCAAGCACCTTAACCACTAAGCCTCTAAGCCCCTAAGTTAAGAACTTCTTTAAAGAATATTGTAATGTGTGTGAGAAGTCACTTTTCAATTATTTCAGTCTTTGAGGTAACCAGTGTCATTCTCTGCAAGCAGCAACTGTTCTTTTTCTCTTCAGTGCTTACACGCTCTAGATGTTTTCATTTCAAACTGAAACTGTTGGGAACTCTAGGACGATGTTGAATACAATGGAGAGAGGCCATTTCTTCTTATGTCTCACTATCTAGTAGAGTGTGATATTGTACAAAACTTCTGGTAGACATCCTGTATCATGTTGAAGAAAATTCCTAGATTGGTGAGGAAATTTGATTGTTGGTTGGTTTGAGGTTTGCTTATTTATGAGGAATTAGCATTATTGAGGAATGTTTAGATTTTACAGGTTAATCTATGGTCATAGCACCCTGAACGTGCCTGATCTCAACAGGGTTATTCACTATGCCACGATGTTTCATTGACATTTGTGTTAGATATTTTTCTCATTACTGGGAGGAAATACTTGAAAAAAATTAGGTTAAAGGAGGAGGGCCTTGTTTTGGCTTACAGTTCAGGGATACTGTTCATCATGGCAGGAAAAGCATGATGGTGTGAGCAGTGACACAGTTGGTCATATTGTATGTGCAGTCAGAAAGTAGAGTGTTGAGTGCTGCTGCTGGGCTTGCTTTCTCCTTTTTCTTCTGTGCAGGAACTGCCCACCCCCAGCCCATGGGATTGTACCACCCTCAGTTATGGTGGTTCCTCCCACCTCAGTTTACTTAATCCAGATAATCCCTATACACATTGAGAGATTTGTTCCATGGTATTCTATCTAAATCCTGTCAAGTTGACAACCAGAGATCCAGAGATTAAATATCATACCATTGTTTGGCTGTGTTCCTTAGGTCCACCACATTCATTGCTGGTATACAATAGTCTTTTTCTTCTTCTTCTTCTTTTTTTTTGGGGGGGGGGTTGAAGCACTGTCTTGACCAGGAATTTACTATAGTTTCAAGCTGACCTCAAACTCACAGCAGTCCTCCTACCTCTGCCTTCCTAGTGTTGTGAATCTAAAGGCGTGCACCAGCACACTGGGCTACAACAAATTTTAATTCACTGTAGGATTCCACTTACTATAATATTATCCCTTGCTACTCGTTTTAGGAATACTTATTTTACTGTATTTTATGAGGTGTTCTTACATTTCTTGAACAATTTTTTTTAGTGATTATTTTTCTAGAGAATTCTCCACATTAAAATATTTTATTCTGAAAGTTTCCCTAAATCTGTCAGGAGACACCATCTTCCAAGAAAGCTCTTTGCCTCTTATAGAACTCTCATTTGGGAGTGACAGGGACTCAACCTCTTCTTCCTCCTGAGCCTACAGAGGAAGTAAATGTCGAGGTCACTGCTTCTTGCTGTTTCTAAGATACCTCCATCAAGCATCATGTTTTGGAATTCACATCCAACCATTGCTGCTTATCTTGCTATAATCACTGGAAGCACTCCATGTCATTTCTCTTTGTTTCCTAAAGGATTGAATTCCTGGATGGCTGGCTATCCCCAAGCCTCTACCTAATACAATATTCCTTTCCAGCATAGAATCTCTCAGTTTACTCCCTTCTCCACCTTCATCATCTTTTCCTCACCTCACATTTTGTGTTGACTCTCAGATTTATATTCTTCACTTCATTGTTGTCAGGCATCAGGTGGTACGAGAGGAAGAGGTCAAAAGCAATATTCCATTAGAGGAAAATGTTTAAAAAGTGTTCTAGATAGCAGTGGTCCTCCAAGTGCCACTCAACCATATCATTAAGATAGCAATTATAAGTAACCTTACCATGAAGCATTGTGTGCTATATATGGAACATGATGGCATGCTGTAATATGCTCCTCCATAGAAAAACACAAGTGCTGGCCTGGGACAGAGGTCAGTGAAAAGGAATGCATGCTATGTGTCATATTCAGCTCCATGATGCTGGGATGAATATCCAAACCAGATAGTTTATAGGAGAAAGGGATTCACTGAAGCTTACAGACCAAGGAGAAGTTCCATAAAGGCAGAAGAGGCCTGCCCCCTTTCACAGGTCAAAGCAGAGGGAAACCTCCCTCAGACAGCACCACACAGAAGCACAAAATAGCAGCAAAACAGCAGAAATCCAGACAGAGCTCAGGCTGCATACCTCTGGGCTATAAATCAGAACCTCTCCAACATAGAGCTGGACCCTAGGATTTACCCCCAGTGACACCTCTTCCAGCCAGGTGGCTGGAAATCTGTGTTACAAGATTCATTAAAAAGCCTAAGTCTATTGGGCAGGGGGGACATACATTCAAACTACCACTCCATGCAAGTATGAGAACATGAGTGGACCTGATTCATTCTGAGTTTGATCCTCAGCACCAATAAAACAAGCTGCTCAAAGCTGGCCATGCCTGTAGCTCAGTTCTGTGGGGAGTGGAGACTGTGAGGTGGAGAAGAATACCAGGGTATCATGAAAACATCAGCTCTGAGTGGCTCAGTGATAGACTCTATCTCAAAGGAATCAAGTGGTGGATTGAAGATACCTGGTATTCTCCTGAGAAATCCACACATGTGCACAGGTCATGTGCATCTGCACACACATACACACATGCATACTCCACATACATCACACACAACACACATTCAAAAATGATCCAACTATGTAAATAACTTTGTATGTTGGTAAATATGCTAATTATACTCTTTTCCAGTACTGTTTTCCGACACCAGGCTCTTGAAAAAGCTCTATCAAAATATAAGTATCTACTACTCTTACTAGGGTTAAAAATCCTAAAATAAAACCTTAAAAATCCTACAGCAGTCTTATATCGCTTCATGTTTTAGTGCTGAATTTACCTAAATAAATAGAAATAAAACAGTTGAAACTGTATGCTTGGCTTACTTTGTGCCAATAAGAAATGATAAAAATTGAATACACACAGGTGGCCTGTGTGTAATTAATGGTATATGATTTACTGAATTTGAGCTGCATGTCCCATGTGATTGAACACTCAAGCAATCCTGTGAACACGGGTCATACCACCAAAAGAAACTATACACTTGATGTGTAATTAATAAAAGGAAATTAAATTCCAAGCCCCATAGTGTCTAGTGTTGATTATTTTATGGCATTATGTACTTTAAGATTAATAGATAAGTTGATTTTCATACCAGTTAACTTAGATGAGAACATAGTGGACACATACTTTATACACGTAGATCTTACATAATGTGGTCTATCATATTATGATACACAGATAGTACATTGGGCACAACTGATAGATATTTGGTAGCTCATGACCTTCTCATTCTGATATGTGCATTGATCTTGCAGATTAAAAAGTGTGGCTATGTGTGTTCTTGAGTCAGGAAGAATGCAGTAGTTATCAGATTTTGCCAAATTTATCATGTAGAGTTTATAAGAGTAATCTATCTAGGTTGGCTTGTTGAAATCCATAGAATTTGTTACTATTATTAGAAGCTCTCTCTTCCCCCACCACATGCAATTGTTACTCTGTATTTGTATTTATATGTTTCACAGCCGTAGATTCAACCACTTGCAAATAGAGCATACTCAGATTATGGCTTCTCTTGTTTCTAAAGCTCCTTGCTAGTCCCCTGGCCCCACCTTGTCTAGAATTCTCACCACAAACTCTCTGGGAGTTAATTCTGTATGCTCTCAAGTTTCTACAGCTTTAAATGAGAGGTATAAATAAACATATTGCCTCTCATGTCCATTGATAATAAAAACCCTGTTTAGCTGAGTCTCCAAAAGCATTAAACATTAATGAAGTCATGAGGATATGAGAGCACTTAAGAAAATAAAAATTGCCACATGCATGTTTCAAGTTATCCCATTGGAAAGTGTTTTCTAAATTTTCAAGGAAGTGGGGTTTTGGAACAATGGTACACAGCTATACATAAAAGTTGTGGCCTAATCAGTCATTGCCTTCTTCCTTTCATAGCAATCTAGAAACACATGGAATTAATGAATCCTTCTCAACATAAAACCCCAAGGAGTTTCAATCTGTTGCAGTCAACTTTACATAGCTGGCACAGAGCACCCAACCACGAGCAGTTTGTGGGAGGAAAGGGTTTATTTTGGTTTATATACTCAAGGGGAAGCTCTAAGACGGCAGGGGAAACAAGGCATAAACAGAGGCTGGACTTCAAGTGGACATCATCAATAGGAGAGTGTGCCAAACACTGGCAAGGAGAATCTGGCTATAACACCCATAAGAGTTCTCCTAACAACACATCTTCTCCAAGGAGTCTCCAGTCCCCAAATTGGCTTTAGCTACACACAATTTTATTGCGGAGTGGGATTCTCTCCCCCTAAGCACTTTTTTTTTTTTTTTTGTGGAATTGGATGCTGTCCCTCCGCACTTTTATTGTGGAGTTGGATCCTCTCCCAAACACACGTTTATTATGGAGATAGATCCTGTCCTCTCGCCTGACCCCCTTATTATTCAGGGTTCTCCAGAGGCACAGAACTGATAGAATGAATTGTATTAAAAGAGGATTTATTGGGTTAGCTTATGGCAGTCCAACAATAACAATCTTCAGGCTTGAGATTATACCAGGCTGGATGCCTCAGCAGTCCCAATCTGGCATTGAAGGCTTGGAGGCTTCCTGAAGAGTCCATGGTCTTCAGTGCATTCTGGTCTTCAGTCCTCACTGGAAAGCAGCAAGCAGCACTTGCAGCCAGTGGGAGGAAGGGATACTGTCCTTCCCAGAGCTACTTTTGATAAAGTCTCCCCTCTGAAAGGAGCTGCTCACTCTGTGGGAAGGGCTTACCCTGGAGGAAGGGTTGCTCCTTTACTTAATCCTTCCTGGAAGCAACCTCAGAGACCCACTTATGAGGAATGTCTATGATAGATTCCTTAACCAATCAAGTTGACACAAAACTTAACCATCACACCACCACACATGTTTCTATTGTGTAGTTGGATCCTCTCTTTCCATACACTTTTACTGTGGAGATAGATGCCCTTTCCACCACACACACTTTTATTGTGAAGTTGGATCCTCTCTGCCCACACACTTTTCACTTCCACTGTAGAGCTAGATCACCTTCCCCCACACATACTATTACTGGGGAGATAGTTCTCTCCCCACCCCCACACTTTTATTATGGGGTTGGATCATCCCCCCCACACACATGCTTTTACTGTGGAGATGGATCCCCTCCCCCCACACATACACTTTTATTTTTATTACAGAGATGGATCCCCTCACCCTGTACACTTTTATTTGGTCCCATTTTTTCCTTCCCTTTGTTTGGTTGTTGCCTTTGTCTTATTCAGGTTCTTTTAATTTTGCTTAGAAGTGTATGTCTGTCAGATTTACAGCAGGTAAGCCTAGTGTAGAGTCCCACAGATTTGTTGGTAGTTCTAGTTTTGGTCAGCTGTACAGTAGGTAACCTTTTGTGCTGCCATTCTGTTTTCTTTTGTTTGTTTAAAAATTAATATATAATATTTCAGATATTTAAACAAATATGATGTTGGAGTGGTTTGGTTTGTTTAAGAATAAATATATGATGTTTTTTTAAGAATTAACAAATCACATTAATTTACTACTGGTTTAATAATAAATATATAACATTTTGTTTGTTTAAGAATGAATATAAAATTTGGTTAGTTTTAAGAATTAAGATTCAACTATTCAATGATTCAATGATTCAAATATACCTTAAACAACAAACTAGCACATTCTCAGTGGAAAAGGAAAAGAAATGCCAACAATCTAGCCAAACAGAACCCAACAAAGCATTAGGGAACAGCAAGCCTCCCTCTATAATAACCGTAAGGGTAAATGGCCTTAATTCACCAATAAAAAGGTGCAGACTGAACGACTGGATCTAAAACCAAGACCCAAGTAGCAGCAAGAGGTCCTCGTTCAATCTCTCTCTCTCTTTCTCCCCCATCCCCTCACAAAAAATAACTTTTTTTTTTTGAAAAAAAGAATTCAGTGTATAGAAGAAGGGAAAGCATTTCAATCTCAAGGCATAGTAAGCACTTCCAATGAAATCATAGGGTAAATTTTCTCCGTAATAGGGAAACAGATGCCATTACAGATGCAGGAGGAATTTAGAACATCTAACAGACAAGACAAAAAAAGAACCTCTATTCATCATATCAGAATTAGACTAGTAAACATACAGGCCAAAGAAAATATATTGAAAGCAGTAAGAGAGAAACATCTAGTTACCTAGGCAAGCCTGTCAGGATAACAATAGATTATGCAACACAAACTTTAAAAGCAAGTTCTGAATAACAACTTCCAATCCAGACTAATATGTCCAGAGAATTATAATGTCATAAATGAAGGAGAAATAAAGACTTCCCATGAAAAAAAAAAAAACAAGCAAAAGGAATAAATGAGCACTTATACACATTCTACAGAAAATGCTTGAAGGGATCCTCCAAATTGAAGAGAAGGAAAAGCACAAACATGAGACCACAGGAAAGAATAAACCAAGCTGGAATAACAGGTAATGCAAGAGAGTAATAGAAAAATGGCAAGCACTGCAAATTCAAGAAAAATGACAGGAATAAACACACATATTTCAATAATCACTTGTAATTATGATATCAATGCCAGAACCAGACACAGAATCACAAACTGGATTAAAAGGCAGGATCCTTCTGTTTGTTGTTCCAACAAATTCACTTCTCCAGAAATGACAGATACTACTTTAGGGTGAAAGGATAGCATATTACATTCCTATAAAATAGGCCTAAGAAACAAGCAGCTGTTACTGTTCAAACATCATACAGGATAGAGTTCAAACCAACATTAGTTAGAAGAGATAAATAAGGTAATTTATATGGATTCAGAGACCAATACAAGAGGGCACTGCAATTCTAATCCACATTCAACAAATATAATTGTGCCAAGTTTTATTTAACAAATACTACTAAATGTAAAACTGCAGATAACCCAAGAACAATTATAATAGATGACTTCAATACCCTGCTCTCACCAATTGACAGGTCATCTTGGCAAAATGTAAACAGAGAAACATCTGGACATGATATCCAAGAATAAATGGATCTAACAGACATCTACAGCACATTCCATCCAAATGCTGAGAATACCCAGTCTTGTCAGCAGCACATGGGAGGGTATTTAAAGTAGATCATATATTAGGACACAAAGCAAATCTTAACAAATTCAGAAAAAAAATGAAGTAATAAGTCCTTGTACTCTATCTGATCATAATAGGATAAATCTATAAATCAGAAACAATAAAGACTATAGAAAACATAGAAACTTATGGAAATTAAACAACCTGCTACTGAATGGTGAGTGCTTCATTGAAGAAATAACAAAGGAAATAAGAAAATATCCTTGAATCAAATGATAATGAAAACACAGCATATCAAAACATAGGAGACACAATGAAGGCAGGCCTAAGAGAGAAATTTATATTAGAGCTGCGTGTGTTGGAGTATGCCTTTAATCCCAGCATTCAGGAGGTTGAGGTAGGAGGATCACTGTGAATTCAAGGCCAATCTGAGACTACATAGAGAATTAAAGGTAAGCCTGAGCAAGACACTACCTCAAAAAAAAAAAAAAAAAAGAAACCAAAATTATAGAACTCACAAATAAATAATGCTACACCTTACAGCCTTAGAAAAACAACAACTAAGATCAAAAATCAATATACAGGAAAAAATAATGAAGATCAAGGCAAGAATTAATGAAATAGAAACAAAAATATACAAAGAACCAAGGAAACCAAGTGTTGTTTCTTTGAAGAGATAAAATAAAATCTTATTTAGAAAGATGGACATAAATACAGAGGAGAAACAAATTATAAAATTAGTGCTGAAAAGGGTATCATTACAACAGATAACAACAAAATTCAGAAAAACATAAGGACATACCTTAAAAAGGTATACTCTACTACATTGGAAAATCTAAAAGCAATGGATGAATTTCTAGATACATATGGTTTATCAAATCTAAAACAAAATGAGGAAATTTAAAAGTTTTGAGAAACAAACAAAAATGATAATGCAACTTACCAGGTTCTCTGAGACACAGCTAGGGCAGTCCTAAGAGGACGTTTTAGCTATAATGACACATAACAAGATATTAGAGAGAACCCAACAATTTACCTCAAGGCTCTAGAACAATAGCCAAATCCAAAACCCAGTACATGGCAAGAAACAATAAAAATTAGGGCATAAATTAATGAAATAGATATTCAGAAATATAAATTAATGAAATAGATATACAGGCTTAATCAAATGAAGAGTTGCTTCATTAAGAAAATATGTAATATAGAAAAGCCCTTAGCCAAACTACTAAAATGAAGGGGAGAGAAGAGTCAGATTAGCTAAATTAGAGACAAAAAGTAAAGTTGCTACAACAGACATCAGTGAAATCCACAACATTATAAAGTACATTGTAAACTTATATTCCCAAACTCTGGAAAACCTATCAGAAATTGGCAAGTCAATAAATACAAATAACCTCCTAAAGTTAAAAGAAGACATCAATAACTTAAAAATAACTTAAATAGACCCAATACATGTAATGAGTTTGAAGCTGTAATTAAAAAGCTTTGCCATGAAGAAAAGCACTGGACAACATGGATTCAATGTGGAATTCAATCAAACTCCTAAGGATGATATAATAACAACTCTTCTCAAAGTATTCCACAATATAGAAAGGGAAGGAACACTTGAAAATTCATTCTATGAAGCCTGCATTATCCCTAAAGCAGAAAAGAAAACTACAGACTAATTTGTCTGATGTTCATAGATGCTATTCTCAACAAGATTCTTGTAAACCAAACTCAGTAATACATTAAGAAGCTCATCCAACATTACTAGTTTGGTTTATCACTAAATTGCCAGGTGTGGTGGTTTAACTGGGTGGGGGAAATATGAGGATCCTTGGTCTTAGGGCTAGTCAGTCTAGCCTATCTGCTGAGTTTCAGGCCAGTGAGTGACCCTATCTTAAGTAAGAGGTGGATGGTTATCTGAATAACCACCTGAGGGACCTTTAACCTCCATACACATGCAGACATACATACAACTACATATACATGAACACACATGCATACTTACACCAAACACACACACACACACACACACACACACACACACACACACACACACATTTTATGGAGCCTAGTAATTATAGAAGCAACTGAGAATACCTCAGCCAAGGATTAGAAATTCTCTCAGAATTTATACATCAACTGTGGGTACAGAATGAGCACTGGCTCTGACTTTAGAGTTTTTTGTAGGAGACAGACACTTCCATTGACTGTTCTGCTTTCAAAAAAGCTGTGTGATAAATAATGACTGTACTGTAGAAATATAATGGCCCTCTCATATAAAGCACTGTACTATCCAAAATGTTTATTGCTAATACAAAATCTAATTTTTTCTAAATTATCAGTTTTTTATTCTATTAAAAAAATTTTATTGACAGCTTCTATACTTACAAAAAATAAGCCATGAAAATTCCCTCCCTCCCCCACTTTCCCCATAAAAACTCCATTCTGCATCATACATCCTCCCTCTCTCCATTAGTCTGTCTTTTATTTTTATGTCATTGTCTTTTTCTCTTATTATGAGAGTCTTGTGAAGGTAATGCTAGGCACTGTGAGGTCATGGATATCAAGGCCAATTTCTATCTGGACAGTTGCATTGTAAGCAGTCCTACCCTTCCTTTGGCTCTTACATTCTTTCTACTACCTCTTCTGCAATGGACCCTAGGGCTTGGAGGGTGTAATGGAGACGTTTCAGTGCTGGACACTCCTCTGTCACTTCTTCTCAGCACTATAGTGAACTATTTCCTATAGTTCATCCCAGTGGTCACTGCCATCTGAAAAGGGAAACTTCTCTGACCAAAAGTGAGAGTAGCATTATATATATGTATATATATATAATGTATATGCATGTATATTATGTATATGTATATTATGAATATGAACATTAAGAGAAGTGCTAACAGGGCAGTTTGGTGAGCATAATATATGCATTTAGTCAGACAAGAGAAGACGTCTTACTCCTAAGGCTCGTGACCTCCCCTGCCACAGACTTTTCATTAGGTTTTCAGTACTTGGCATGTACTCCCTCCCATAGAATGGGCCTCCAGTCCAATTAGAGAACAGGTGCTTCCCCCTGAGCAGACATGCCACTGTTGCACCTGTTTGGTCACTTGGCCTGTATGGTCAAACTTGAGGATTCTAGTGTCCACTCTTTTCATATCTAATGGCTTCTGGCTCCCATAGGGCTGCATGCAGTGCAACTTTTTCCAGGTTTCAGTTGGCTGGTCTACGGGGAGAAGCTTTTCAGCTTAGCACCAGCTTGATTACTTCTTGTTTCTCCTGTGTGTGCTTTGCTTTATGTTTAGCCTGAAGGATTCCTTCAAGTATTTTCTGTAGAGCTGGCTTAGTTGTCATAAATTCCTTTAGCCTGTTTTTGTTGTGAAATGTCTTTATTTCACCTTCAATTTGGATAGATAGCTTTGCAGGATAAAGTATTCTTGGCTGACAGTTGTTATCTTTCAGAAATTAGAATACATCATTCCAAGCCTCTCTGGATTTTAAAGTTTGTGTTGAGTAATCTGTTGTGATCCTGATGGGCTTGCCTTTATAGGTGACTTGTTTGTTCTCTCTAACTGCTTTCAATATATTTTTCTTAATTTGCATGTTTAGTAGTTTAAATATAAAATGGCAAGGACAGGGTCTTTCCAGGTTTTGTCTATTTGGTGTTCTAAAAGCTTCTTGTATCTGAATTGGGATTTCTTTCCCAATTTTGGGAAATTTTTCTTCTATGATTTTGTTGAAAATGCCTAATAAGCCTCTGGATTGAAATTCTTCTCTTTCTACTATGCCCTGAATTCTTATGCTTGATCTTTGCATGGTGTCCCAGATATCTTGAAATTCCCATTTATACCTTCCTACTAGCTTGTATTTCTCTTTGTTGGACTGTGTTAGATCTGCCACTAGTTTATTGGCATACTATTTCTACCAGGGAGTCTACTTGACTGTTGGGCATGGTAATGCATTCCTGTAGGTATCCTAGATCCTTGTTAATTTGCTGGGATATTTGTGATATGCCCAATTCACCCCTTACCAATGTCATTATTCCAAGAGCCATTGAGGCTGTTACATTGAGTCCCACCAGGATGGGCACCAGGAATGGAGCAGCTCTCTTGTAGTGTGTTTCAAGGCCTCAGAGGAAACATAAGGTGTTTACCCTTAGGTGTGCACTTGGGGAAGTACATGGACAGTGACACATAATGTAGGGAAATCATTTAGGTCACCAGAGGTGATACATTTGGTTAAGTGAGGAGTACAAGTTAGCCAAGATCCATGAAGTATAGAGTAGGCCCTGGATTCATTTCATAAAGGGGTATATTGGGAGAAAATATGTTTAGAAGTTATTAGGCAAGAAGCTGCTTCAGCTATAGTGGGGTCCCAAAGGGGTGGGGTGGAGAAAGAGAGGGTGATAAGTCAGGTACTCGTGAGAAATGGGCAGGTACTTGTAGTGGGTGAGGGGCAAAGAAAGGGTCCCCTAGTGGTGCTAGCAGGCCAGTTGGTTTGAACTCCTTTCTTCTGTGATAGCCAGCCAGAAAGCAGGGGACAGTCTCTGGACAGACTTCTTGGTATTCAGTGATAGGATGTTAAATTTCTGAAAGTTGCTGCATTTCAGACTCATTTATATGTATGGACTCTGGGAAGAAAGGATCAGTCTCAGGGTTTTTCACAGAAGGAGTATTGTTCCCAAAAGTGGCAGGGAGTGAGCACAGACAGGGTGGCAGTTTTAGACTTCTAAGGACATTTCTGAAATTATTTGGAGCATGAACTTTTGAAACAAACTGTATGAACAGACAAATAAAAGATTGACTTATGGGACTGGAAAATGAAAAGTACATCAAAGAAAGCAAGGTTATAAGGTTTCACATATAGGTGTATGTCTATTAGCCCAGAATGCCAGAAATGCGGAGTTCAGAGAAGCATGGGGACAGTTTTTTGGGTTCATGAAAAATCATGTGCTATGATATTTTGGTCTTAGTTATCTGGGCCTTTGACATCTCAGGTGAGTTAGCTCCTTCTTTCACTGGTCCTCTTTTTAATGGACCTCTTTAATCTAGGTGAGATGCTGTTCAGATCCCAATCCTGGTGGGTTAAGGGAAAGGCTGCATCCATGTCAGCCTGCACAGTTGTGGGCTGAGCATTAGGTACAGGAACCAGCTTGAGGGCAGTGGCTAGAATTCACTCCCTTTCCTCTGTAGTACAAAGAACGTGTAAGAACTGCTGACAATCATCCCAAGTGGACTGAAAGGTCATGGGTCCAGGGAGCCACTGGGACAAGTCAATATTCATGGACTACCTGAAAAGAAGTAGACTTAGGAATAGGAAGGGTAACTCAATTCATTCGTGGTCATCCCTGGGTGCCCATATCCACTACTGGGGCCAGACCTCTTGACTAATATGGGGACACAAATCCATTTTAGCCCCAAGGGAGTAAGTACAGGTTCTCAATCAGAATGGTCCTGTACATGTGTTGACTGTGTCCATGGAGGAAGAATATAAACTCTATAGCTCACCCACCCAAGCTACCCCTGAAAGCCCATATCTGAGGGAATTATGGGAAAGGATTCCAGGTGTATAGGCAGAAAGAAATCAGGCTGGGCTGGCCAAGCATCTGGCCCTAATTCGTGGCTCAATCCGAGTTTGCCAATACCCTATGCCCCAAGAGGCCAAACTAGATATGACACCTCACATAAACCAACTTTGGGAACAAGGGATATTAGTCCTTTGTCAGTCTGCCTGGAACACCCCCTTTCTGACACTCTGCTAAGCACCTTGCCACCTGAATGCAATGTGTCCATGGTACGGGACCTTAAGGATGCATTCTTCAGTCTGCCACTGGTCCTGGTCAGCAAGTCTCTGTTTGCCTTTGAATGGAATGATCCAGAACGTGGATTGAATGGCCAATTCACATGGACCAGATTGCCACAAGGATTCAAGAACTCACCCACCATTTTTTTTTTTTTTTTTTTTTGAGGTAGAGTCTCACTAGCTCAGGCTGACCTGGAATTCACTTGTAGTTTCAGGGTGCTCTTAAACTCACAGCAATCCTCCTACCTCTGCCTTCCAAGTGACTGGGATTAAAGGCATGCACCACCATGCCTGGCTCACCCACATTATTGATGAAGCACTCCATGAGGATTTGGGCACGTACGGTCAAGCCCATCCCCAAATAACCTTCTTGAAGTATGTAGATGACCTCCTCATAGCAGCCTCATATGAAAGAGCCTGATACACAGCCACAGAGGCCTTGCTGAGAGAATTGGACCACATGGGATACCGAGTTTCAGCCAGAAAGGCACAGCTCTGCCAGAGGGAAGTAATGTATCTTGGGTACATACTCAAGGGTGGGGGGGCAACACCCATTGTCTCAAGCCCCCAAAGAGATAATCCTCAACATTCTCCACCCCAAAACCTGGCAACAGGTACTTGAGTTCTACGTGTTGGAGGGGTTTTGTAGACTCTGAATACCTAGATTCACAAAAATTGCCAAGCCTCTCTATGAGGTCATGAGAGGACAAGAAAGCACCCTAGAATGGACCCCAGAAATGGAGAAGGTCTTCCTCCAATTGAAAGAGGCTCTCCTTGAAGCCTTGACATTGGCTTCACCAGATATCCAAAAGCCTTTCCATCTTTACGTTGATGAAAACAAAGGCATAGCTAAAGGGGTATTGATTCAAACTCTTGGCCCTTGGAAGAGGCCAATTGATTACCTACCAAAGTAATTAGACCCAGTGGCAATGGGATGGCCCCCATGGCTCCAAATAATAGCAGCTACCTCCTTATTGGTCAAACACTCAGGTAAACTAACTTTGGGCCAAACCCTGAGAGTGACTGCCCCTCATGCTATTGAAAGAGTATGAAAGCAGTCCCCTGACAGGTGGATGACTAATGTCAGGCTGACTCATTACCAAGCTCTTCTTCTCAACCCTACAAGGTCCAATTTGTCTCCAGTCAGGCCCTCAATCCTGCAATGCTGTTACCTGATCCAGATCTGGACAGTCCTATACATGACTGCTCTGAGATCTTGAGCAGTTTACAAGAGACCCAATCAGATCTCAAGGACAATTCCCTTAAAGGGGCAGAGCTGGTATACAGACAGTAGCAGCTTCCTTAAATATGGTGTCCAGTATGCAGGAGTTACAGTGACAACTGTATGGTCAGAAGCTTTCCCTCCAGGTCCATCTGCTCAGAAAGCTGAATTGATAGCCCTAACCAAGGCCTTAGAGTTAGTCCAAGGAAAGAGACTTAATATCTATACTGATAGCCACTATGCCTTTGCAACAGTACATGTTCATGGGGCCAGTTATAAAGAGAGGGGACTATTGACAGCAGAAGGAAAAACCATTAAAAATAAATAGGAGATTTTGTACCTCTTGCAAGCTATGTGGATCCCCAAAGAAATAGCAATCATGCATTGCCCTGGTCACCAGAAAGGGGAGGATCCCACTCCTTAAGGGAATAACAGGGCTGATAAGGTGGCAGGAGAGGCATCCTTCCAGGTTGTTACCACCATGGTGGCAAAACTACCTCTGATGGTGATGCCAACCTTACTGGAGACAGCAAGTTGTACTGACTCAGAACTACAGAAGATCCAAACCTGCACAGCAGCCTACAAGGAACAAGGATGGTACAAAGTCCCTGACAAAAGGATCATCCTCCCATCAGACTTTGCTAGCCAACTCATTATACAAATACATGAGTACTTATCTAGGTCAACAGAAGATTGAGGACTTACTTAGTCAGGCCCACCTTAAAGTTTTGACTTGAGACAAAAGGCAGCAGAAGCCATAGCCCAATGCCATGCTTGCCACCTGATAAATGCAAAAAGTGGAGTTTCTCGGCCCGGAATTAGGGGAAGAGGAACCCAACCAGGAGTAAGTTGGGAAATTGACTTCACAGAGATAAAACCTGGTTTGTATGGATACATCTATTTACTGGTATTTATAGGCACCTTTTCAGGATGGACTGAGGCTTTTCCAACCAAGAATGAGACTATGACAACTGTGGCCAGGAAACTGTTGGATGACATCATTCCAAGGTATGGTTTACCTGTTCTTTTGGGGTCAGACAATGGACCAGCCTTCATCTTACAGGTAACCAGGCCATAGTTAAAACTGTGGAGACAAATTGGAAACTCCATTGTGTATACCATCCCCAGAGTTCAGGGCAGGTAGAAAGAATGAATCAGACCCTAAAGGAGACCCTAACTAAATTAACCCTCAAAACTGTCAGTGACTGAGTGTCTCTCCTTCCCTTTCCCCTTTTCCAAGTTTGAAACTCCCCCTATACCACGGGGCTGACTCCCTTTGAAATCATGTATGCAAGACCTCCATTCTTGTTGCATAATATAAAAGCAGAAATGTTAACTGAATTTGATGATGAGAGATTTCTCTCCTCCTTACAAGCTTTATTTCAGGTGCAAGAATGTCTCTGGACCCAACTGCAGGCCATCTGTGAAAATTCAGCACCCTACACCCCACGGGTTCAGACTGGGAGACCTAGTACTTGTCAAAAGACATTGGAAGGAGACTCTTCAACCTGGCTGGAAGGGACCTTACACAATGATCCTGTCCACTCCAACAGCCATCAAGGTAGATAGCACCCCAGCCTGGATACATCACTCAAACTTGAAGCCTATCAACCCACAGACAGACCCAGATGACTACACACCCAAAGAGGAGCCTGTGTGCTCCTCTCGGGGTCACCATTTTGTATGAATAGTTAACCCCCACATGCTAGCTGATTCTGCAGAATAAAGACTCTTTGTTTTTACATACTACTTGAGTCCAGGGTCTTTCTTCAGCTGTCCTTGGACCCTTACATGGTCATTATCTATATATGAATTTTCTTGTGTGTGACATGACATTTACAGGTGACATGAATATTATATCTAAAGTTGAAAAATAATAGCAGGTAGAAAGGACCAAAGAGTGTTGTCTGTAAAAGTGAGGAAGAAGGACTTGATAAGTTGGATAGGGAATTAATGAAAATTTCTGAAATGTAAGGATTTGGCTTAGGTAAGGTTAGAAGTATATCAGACTAGTATTGAAGCAACACTTAAGATATCTTAAACAGGTCATCACCCACCAAATTGGAGCCTAAATGGTTCCCAAGGGTGAGGAAAAGGCATCCCCAATCTCCACCCCCTGGGAGGCTCAAATCTGGTGGATCTCTGGGGTCTGACAGAAGACAACACTCTAGACACCTCTATACTATGTCTGGGAATTTACTTTATTGGCATCTGGAGGAATGTTGGATGTAGGAAGACTGAAATGGCAAAAGGCCTCTATGCTTGAAGTTTGAGGATAGGAAGGTGGGGCTAAGTATACCTGACGAATTGAAAACTGAGCTTATGGGATATATAAATTAAATCCCAAAAACAATTAAAAATATTTTATTATTTTATTTTACTTATTTGAGAGAGATAGAAAGAAAGAGGCAGAGAGAGGGAGTGAAAGAGAGAGAGAATGGTGTGACAGGGCCTGTAGCTCCTGCAAATAAACTCCAGACGTATGAACCACCATGTGTATTTGGCTTACATGGGTATTGGGGAATTGAACCTGGGTCCTCTGGCTTTGCAGGCAAGCATCTTAACTGCTAAGCCATCTCTCTAGCCCCCAAGAACAGGATTTTCACCACTGATGAAGGTCAAAGCTGAAAAAGCCAAAGTTCAGGTCACTACTGAAAGCCATTGAGCCTAGCATAGTAAACACAGAGGACACTTGAGCTCTCAATGAGATTAAGTATGTAAAGGGTGAGGAGGAGAGTGGGAGGACAGCTCAACCCTGTGGAATACCCTGAAAAGGACTGTCAGGAGTGTAGCAGAACTCTACAAGGGATTTTTGAATGCCCACAGGGGAGTAGCCCTAGCCGGAGCTTCATCAGTCTCTGCAAGAGTGTAGCCAGCCCCATTAAATCTGGTCACTGAGGGGAGAGAAAGGTCACCCTTGGGGTAGGCAGGGACTCAGGGGCCTCAAACACCCTCCAAAGTCATTTGGTACCAGTTTTCAAGTCTGGGTGGGGTTCAGAACTAACTGGGGTGGTTTGAATGAGATGGGAACCAGACCTCAGTGTCTATAGACTGCTTTATTGGGATCAAGTAGTGAAGTGACTGCAAACTTCGTCCCAAGCTTGAGGCTGCAGTGATATATTTACAGATTGGTGGTGGCCATGCAGCTCCAGCAGTAGGCTCTGCAGTATGACACTGATGGGACTCCATCTTGCATTGCCGCGGAATCTGAGACTTCCCTTGACAAAGCAGGAGGGTTTTTCAGTGGCCTCCTAGAATGCCTGCTGCCTGACAGTCTGCACTACTGCTATCTTTGTCTTGAAATTTTTTGAAATTATAATAAGTTGCTTATTTTTGCTTTCATTTCCCCCTTCTCAGTAGTAATAGGGAATCCAATTGAGATGTATAAAATCACCAATAATTAAACAGGAAAAGAATGTTTCTGCAGAAATTTCTGAGTCTGTAATGTTTAAACAAATTATGGATAATGAAATTATGACTAGTTTGAATGAACAAAGTTTCTTAACACCACAAATGTATATTTTACCTAATGAGACATGTGCCTTGCAATGCTACATACTTTAGCAATTGTTCCCAAGAAACATTATTTATGTTTACATGAATTAATGGGCACATTTTGTGAACCTACAGAAAACTAACTAGAAAATGAGCCTGAAATGCTAGGGAGCAAAAGTAAATACCTTTCGAATAATCAGGTTGGGTTCACACAAGGAAGTAAAACAGAATATGTAACTTTCAGAATTAACAACAGAATTTGGTGGGCTCCTAAAGAAAAGCCATCAATGCAAAACACTGGTTGGATAGATCAACTTTTACCATATACAGGGGCATACATTAATGGAGTAAGGATGGTCTGGAAAGATGAGAAGAGTTAAACATCAAAATCTTCCTTTTATGGAGAGATTTGCAAGGTCAGGACCAAACTGTAAAATGGAGCAACAAAGAAAGGTCATAGAGAGACAATTACATCAGTACTGGATTCAAAATAGAGAAACACACTGTTATTCAGGCAACAAGGTAATAAATACTATGTAAAGAGTGGCTAACATAGCCCTTTCTGAGGTCAAAAATGTCTATCACCTTGTAGCCACAAGAGCTGCCTGCAGGGCTCTTGGCTAGTTTCCATGAGCCCGTGTAAGATATTAACCATTTTGGAATCCTTGAATTTCTTGTTTAAGATGTTATCAGAATGTCTATGGGGCAAGAGGTTCATAAGTTAAGCAGAAAGAGGGGAAACCAAGAAGAATATTGTGCAAGATTTCTTAGAGAAAAGAAGCTACATGAATAAGTTGCTATGCCTTGACTGCAAAACAATATAATGCATTGTAAAAATACAAATAAAGAAGCAGAGACTTCTGGTAAAGATTGTGTCTGCCCAACCTCGCCTCACCTCATGGGGAAGAAAAGGCAACACCCTTAAGGTTCAGGGGTGGAGTATTTTGTTTAGGCATTTGCTGATTCTAGTAGGCTTCCAGTGGGAGGGTATGGAGGAGCAAAATAGGGAATCTGCTGACTCCCACAATCTTGGGTAGCCCACCAGTCCCCTGTTCCCCTCAAGCAGCTGCCCTAGCTGCAATCCCAGTAGGAGGTTATTCCTGCACTAACTACAAGCCACATGGGCCCAAGCTAGCAGGCTAGGTCTCCCACTGTAGGCTTTCCTGTCACCCAGCAGAGCTCCATGTTTATGATCGCTGTCCCACTGGTCCTCCCTACCTTGCCGACCCCCCATGCATGTGATTGCTCTTCCCCCCAGCCTTGCTGTCCCTCTTGGCAGTGAGCAATCACCGTCCCTGTCCAGCCTTGCAGAGCCCCCATAGGTAGTGGGTAGTGGACAGAAAAAAAATGAAAATTGCAAAATTTATAGAAATGAATAACAATGAGGACACAACATACCAAATCTTATGGGACTCAATGAAGGCTGTCCTCAGGAGAAATTCATTGTGTTAAATGCCTTCATAACAAAGTCAGAGAGATCCCAAATCAATAACCTAACCATCCATATAAAGAAATTGAAAAACAAAAAGTAGCCAACCCCAAAAGCTCTAGGCAGAAAGAAATAATTAAGATCAGAGCAGAAATTAATGTATTGGAAACTAAGAAAAGAATTAAGAAAATTGATGAAACAAAGATCTGGTTCTCTGAAAAAATTAAAAAAAGATTTATAAACCCAATTTGATCAAACAACAAAAAAAGAAATGCTTCAAGTTAACAAAATTAGAAATGATAAGGGAGAGATCACAACAGACATAAGTGAAACAGGAAGAATCATCAGACTTACTTCAAAAACCTCTACTCTACAAAATTGGATAATATGGAAGAAATGGATGCATTCCTGAACACATACCACCTACCAAAGCTACACTCAGAGCAGATTAATCTCCTAAATAAACCTATCACAAACACCAAGATTGAAAAGTAATCAAAAACCTCCCTATAAAGAAGAGTCCAGGACCAGATGGCTTCTCAGCTGAATTCTATCAAATCTTCATGGAAGAACTGAAACCAATTTTTCTCAAATTGTGCCACATAATCAGAGAACAGGAAAAGCTCCCCAGCTCCTTCTATGAAGCTAGTATCACCCTAATACCAAAACCAGGCAGAAATGCCACAAGAGAAGAAAACTATAGGCCCATTTCCCTGATAAAGTTACATGCAAAGATACTGAACAAAATCCTTGCAAGCCAAATTCAACAGCACATCAAAAGCATTATCCAACTGGATCAAGTAGGTATCATCCCAAGAACATAGGGATGGTTCAACGTATGGAAATCTGTCAATGTAATACACCACATAAATAAGCTTAAACACAAAAACCACATGATCATCTCAATACATGAAGAAAAGGCCTTTGGGAAAATACAACATTACTTCATGATCAAAACATTGTACAAAATAGTTATGGATGGTCTATATCTCAACACAATAAAGGCTATGTATAAAGATACTAAAGCCCAAATAATACTCATTGGGGAGAGACTGAAGAATTCCCGTTGAGATCAGAAACAAGACAGGGGTGTCCACTCTCACCTCTGCTCTTCAACATAGTACTGGAAGTTCTACCTCAAGCAATAAGAAAGGAGAAATAAATTAAAGGGATAAAAATTGGAAAGGAAGAAGTTAAGTTAGCCCTATTTGCAGATGACATGGTTATGTACATAAGTGACCTGAGAACCTCCATCTCAAAACACTTAAAAGTGATTAACTCCTTCAGTAAAGTAGCTGGATACAAAATCAATGCACTAAAATCAATAGCCTTTCTATATGCAAAAGACAAAGATACAGAGAAAGAAATAAGTAACATTGTCCCATTTTCAATAGCATCAAAAAATAATAAAATACCTCAGAATAACATTAATCAATGAGGTGAAAGACCATAACAATGAAAACATAAAAATGCTTAAGATAGAAATTGAGGAGGGCTTGAGACAATGGAAAGACCTCCCATGTTCTTGGATAGGCAGAATTAACATTGTGAAATTTGCAATCTTACCAAAAGCAATATACAGATTTAATGCAATATCAATAAAAAAATCCCAACATCTTTTTTTCACAGAGGTAGAAATAAAATGATTTCAAAATTCATATTGAATGGAATAAGGCCTTGGATATCCAAGAATATCCTCAGCAAAAGAGACACCTCTGGAGGCATCACCATGCCTGATCTCAAGCTATATTACAAAGCCATAGTAATAAAACCAACATAGTACTGGCATCAAAACAGGATTATAGACCAATGGAATAGAATCAAGAACCTGGACTTCGGTTCAGGTAACTGCAGCTACTTGATATTTGAGAAAGTTCCTAGCAATGTAGACTGGAAAGAAGACAGAATCTTCAACAAATGGTGCTGGACAAACTGGATAACCATATGCAGCAAAATGAAACATGGCACACACATCTCACCATGCACAAAAACCAAGTCCAAATGGATCAAAGGCCTCAATATAAGACTGGAAACTCTGCTACTACTGGAAGAGAAAAATAGGAGGAACTTTCCATGATATAGGAGTGGGAAAAGACTTCCTGAACAAAACCCCAGTAACTCAGGAAATTCAGCAATCACTCAACCATTGGGATCTCAGGAAGGTAAAAAGCTTTTTCACAGATAAACGAAAAATAAGCAAAGCCAATCGATTTTCCAGAGAGTGGGAGAAAATTTTTGCTGCATACACATTGGACAGAGGCCTAATTTGTGTAATCTACAAAGAACTCATAAACCTAAACAATAAAATGTCAAGCAACCCACTCACAAATTAGGGCAGAGAACTGCACAAGGAGTTCTCAGAGGAAGAAATACAAAAGGCAAACACACACTTAAGAAAATGTTCAACATCCCTAATCATGAGTGAAATGCAAATTAAATTAACTGTGAGATTCCACCTTACTCCAGTAAGGATAGAACACATTAAAAAATCTAATGACAACAAATACTGGAGAGGTTGTGGAGAAATAGGAACCCTCATTCACTGTTGGTGGGAATGCAAGCTGGTACATCCACTGTGGAAAGAATTGTGGAGACTCCTAAAAAGGATGACTATAGAGGTATCAACAGACCCAGTTATTCCCTTACTAGGCATTTATTTTAAAAGCTCCAAACATCAGCTCACAGATATTTGCTCAACCATGTTTATAGCTGCTCTATTCATAATAGCCAAGAGCTGGGATCAGCCCAAATGTCCATCATTAGACAAATGGATAACTAAGATGTGGTATATCTACATGATGGAATTCTATGCAGCAGTAAGGAAAAATGACACAATGAAATTTGAAGAAAAATGGTCAAACAGAACAGACTATTCTCAGCAAACTCACCCAATCACAGAAAGATAATCATCACATGGTCTCACTCATCTGTGGCTCCTAGCCTAAATCTGCCTGTCATGCTGACATACCTAATAAACATCTCGAGACTGGACAACAGGGATGGTGGAGTGAGAGGGGAGGGTAAGAGTAGGGGGAGGACAAAAAACTGGACCTAAATGGAAATGGTACCATAAAATCCTACATCCTGAAAGACATACTAAAGAGTCGAACCAGCCGGGCGTGGTGGCGCACGCCTTTAATCCCAGCACTCGGGAGGCAGAGGTAGGAGGATCACTGAGAGTTCGAGGCCACCCTGAGACTACAGAGTGAATTCCAGGTCAGCCTGAGCTAGAGTGAGACCCTACCTCGAAAAACCAAAAAAAAAAAAAAAAAAAAAAGAGTCGAACCTTCATCAGGTGCTAAAGAGAATACCTGATTCAAAGGGGCCTGGAGAGGGTATGATAAAGACTATCCTCAATCTTCTGCTTCTCTCTCTCTCTTTTCTCTCTTTCTGTTTCATATTACCTATATTTTTCTTCCTTCTTCTCCCTTGTCACTGAGTTTTTACTCCCAATACCAGCATGTGGGTAACATCCACAATGAGCTGTTGATCAGAGAGACCTATAAGTTTTCCCAAAAGAAGACAGAATTCTGTCAGAGTACTTGATGACCCACCAAAAGTTAATGGTAAGACTCTACTGAAGAAGACACCATATGGTGTTGGGACAGAACATTGAGCAACCTGGCTGGAAACTGGAAATGAGTCAATCCCAAGACAGTTAGCTTGTCTAGTGAAAGAAGGTGTTATATGAGGGACTGGGGGAAAATGACCAACATCTCTCTAAGCAACACGTGGTCCAAGCTACTCAACAGCAATCAACCTTATGTGATGCTCACACAAGTACAATAGTGGCACATAGCCATGGTGGATTACCAACTGCTCTTGATTTGGCTAATGGATCCACCCAGTGAAACAGAACCCATACCTGGAATGGTGAAACAAGTTAGAACCATATCCAAAAATGAGTCTGCTCTCCAATATCAAGCTCCCACCAATAGTGGGCTAGAAGAGGGTCTACACCTATTAATTCTCTCTAAAACAATAATTGGTACCCATGTACCTTGCACTGACCTAACTCTCTGTCAGAGAATTTCCTTCTCTTTTTCAGATGGCTGCAGAACCTGAGGAGAGAATCAGCCCATTGCACCCCACCTTGGCACCAGCTGAAGCCATAGAGTTAGTGGGGTAATGAGCAAGAGATGCTTTCTTGGTGAACCTGGAATCAGCACAAGGGTGAAGGAGACAGACACAGTGAACACTCAACTCCTACTAAATCAGATATCCAGAGACACAGACACTCTCAAGACCTCCCGTCACCGAAAGAGACCTAAAATGAACCCAACATGGCTCAGGAAAATTTGTGAAAAAGGGGGAGGAAAGATTGTTAGAGCCATAAATTGGGTCATTATTCACGGAGACATTGCCTTTCTGGCACAACTGAAGGACATCCCCATAATGCAATATTCACAATCTACAGGGTTGGAGGACAGGAGGGAGAAGGCTAATGGTGGTACCATGGTACCAGCATGGCTATATGTACACTATATACATAAATAATAAGAAAAAAAATAATATCCAGGGCACAGTGTTAGTGGAAATATTAAAGGAGCCATAATTTATAGTCAAATAAGTCTCTAACATAAAACAAATGCTCAATAAGTATTATTTATTGGGTGACTGTTATATGAGTAGACTTTATACATATTATTTTATTTAATCCATAGACATCTACAAGAATACACACCCTTACCATTCCCACTTAACAGTTGAAAGAGAGCCAAAAGAGTGATGAGGACTTGTGACAACCCACTACATGTTGTATGAACAACAGTAAATAAAAATTTCTGAAATTAAACAACAGAAAAGATACCAACTCCCAGAGACTGAACAAGTTACTATTAAACAAATGTGTCATAAAAAATAAAAAAGGATATTTAAAAAAATTCTGAAACTGACTGAAAATTAAAACACAACATTCTAAAAGTTATGGGATACATGAAAGAAGTCCTAAGTGAGAAGTTTATGCTGCTAACTATCCACATTACAAAAATAGAGAGAAATAAATATATAACTTAATAATCCATCTTACATTTTGGAGAAACAAGAATAATCCAAACTCCAAAGTACCAGACAGAAATAATCACATTCAGAGCAGAAATAAATGAATTGGAAATTAATAAAATTATAAAAAAGAGCACATTCTTCAAAAAAATATGCAAGATTGATAAACTCCTGGCAAAATTGGTCAAAAAAGAGAGTGAAGACTCAAATAAACAAGATTGGAGAAGAAAAACCAAAAGGAAGACTACTGGTGGCATTACTACACCCAAGTTCAAGATATACTACAAAGCCATAGCAATAAAAACAGCTTGATACTGGCACAAAAACAGACACATAGATCAATGTAATAGAAAAGAAGTTCCAGATTTAAGTTCTAGTAACTACAGCTACCTGATCATTGATGAGGCCAAAACACAAACATGATAGTAAAGAGAGCATCTTTACCAAGTAGTGCCACATATAAAAGAATGAATCTAGACCCCTTTCTGTCACCCTGAACAAAAATAAATTCCAAATGGATCAAAGACCTCAACTAAGACACAAAACACTAAAATGAGTAGAATAAAGTAAGAGGAACATGCCAAGATATAGGCATAGGAAAAGTCTTTCTGTATCAAACCCCAGTAGCCCAGGGAATTAGGCAATCATTGTGATCTCATGAAACTAAAAAGCTACTGTGCAGATAAACAAATGACCAACAAAGTCAATAAACGACCTAAAGAATGGGGGAATATATTCACCAACTTTATATCTGACAGAGGCTTAATATTTAGAATATACAAGAATCCCCCCAAAAATAAACAACAAAAAAATCAAACAACCCACTCCAAAAATGGGGCAGGGAACTGAACAGAAAGTTTTCAGAGGAAGAGCTTCTGAGAGATAAAATTCCAAACACTGTGAACATCAGTGGACCCTTCCCACAACAAAATCAACTAGCTAGCCAAGATGCACACACTGGTATAATAGTGGTACACAGGGTATGAGAGTATCAAAAGTTCCCTGATTGGATAGGAGGCCAGTTCAATATAAGGGAATTCATGCCGGGCACTGAGAATCAAGTCAGAAGCCTATTGCTCAGAAATTCATAGACCCTAGAGGGAAGCATCTCATTTTTTTTTTTCTAAAAGGAGAGGGTATTCCTGTAAAAACACTTCTAAATATCTGTTTATCCCCTTTGATACAAGCTGCTTTCACTCTTTGTTAGAGAATCTGCTTTTTACAGATGGCAGTGAATACTGAGGAGAACCAAAATCTATCAGAATGATATGAAAAGAGAGCTAATTGCCTACCACTTGATAAGTCATCCCTATCACATCTGCCAGGACTCAGGACACAGTGCAGAGGAAGAGGAAGATTCAACATGAGTGCTGTTGTCACTGCTAGCCTAACACCCTCCTCTAGAGAGATGGCAGTAGACATTCAGAGGTTGCTGAGAGCTCATCACTACAAAAAGAAGACTTGAAATATGGCCTATAAGGCTCAGGGAACATTGTTACAGCTATAGCTGAAAGATTTCAAGATTCACAGGGTAGGAAGGTATATTCAGAGATATTGACCCCCCCTCCCCCAACAGAGACTGACTGCTGCATTCATGACCCCACAGTGAATACCAATAACCCCACTGAGGAAGCTTCTAATGGGATGGGCTTGGGGAGAAGAAACATAAAAGTATAACCCAATGGGAAATATGACCAATATGCTCATACTTTAAAGTTTATAATAATAAAATCTTAATAAACTCTTAAACCAGACTAGTCTATAAAAATATGAAGCCAGGAGTGGTGGTGCACGCCTTTAATCCCAGCACTCGGGAGGCAGAGGTAGGAGGATCGGCATGAGTTCGAGGCCACCCTGAGACTCCATAGCAAATTCCAGGTCAGCCTGGGCTAGTGTGAGACCCTACCTCGAAAAACCAAAAAAATTTTTAAAAAAATATGACCCCAAACTATAATGCAAATGAAAAAGACTGTAACAAAATGTTATTTCTTATAACTATATTAATGATATGCATGTAGTATGACAAAATATTTTATTTTTAATTCAAACACAATAAAATTATATAAAATATATAAAAATGGATCAAATTTATGGCATATTAAAACAACTAAATACCAACTGTTTTTAAATATATAGAATGACATCTTTCCACATAACCTGAAAATATATGAAAGCATGAGAAAGTTATATATATATGTACACATGCAGTTTACTACTGCTTACACAGATTATCAAAGTAAGAAAACAAATGGGAAAAAAAGAATCTATTATCTATGCAGATAACTAATACCTTTGTATTTCATGAGCCTAATAACTGAAACATTTTTTACTTCCTAAGGGAAAAACTCCTGATATGAGAGTTGAGGGAGGAAGAGAGGGAAAGAGGGAGAGAGGGAATGAAGGAAGGTGAGAGGAAAGGAGAGAGAGAAAGAGAGAGATGGAGAAAGAGGCCAGGGCCAACCAAGTGTTCATGCAGTGAACATGATGACTGGCTGGGATCTCAGCAGTGGCCACAAGGTCATCTGTAATGTGCACCTGTTTGTCATGCTAGCCCCCAGTAAAACTGCAATGAGATTTAGATATTCTGGGAATTGCCAAATTGATATTTCAGCAATTCAATTTTTATATATAAAGGGCAGCAACATGGTGTTTATATCACCCCTTCCAACATTTAGGGGAACATGTTGAAGAGAGAAAGAAAACTCCATGAGGGCAGGAGGATGGGGAGGAGTGCTGTGAAATGCTGTCTTTTAGATATGGTATGGCCACCATACACATGACCTCACAGCAATTGTCATTACCAGCATATATATGATGGGTGCACACACAGACTTGAAAGTAAGAGGGGGACTTTGGAGGAACAAAGGCATCAGAAGGAGTGGAGGGCAATAAGGGAGTCATGGAGGTGGATTTGATCACAATACATTGTATGCATGTATGAAATTGCCAAAACATGTTCAAAACAAACAGTTACACAGCAGTGACTTAGTTCACAGACACAGTGTCAGAGACTGGGCATAACACCAAATTTCCAAAGTGCTCAAATTTTCTTAAACCAATAGATAAAAGGAGGCCACACACCTCTGCTTAGAACTGCCTGGGGAAATTCAGTAATTTCTAACAAGGTTCTGTGACTTTAAAAAGTTAGAATGAGAATTATAAAATGTATACCTCCAGTCCCAACACTTCTCCCAATATCAAGATTCCTTAACTTAACTACCTATATATTGATTCTGATTAGATTTGAATGAACATTTACTATATTATTATATTCAAAGTGAGTCTCCTATGTATCACTGCACACTGCACTCATGAACTGCTGCAACCTATTTGGCAGATAAAAGCATTGATGATTCCTGTCTCACATTTCCTTCACAACATCTATACAGCCTTCAAGAGAGTCCATCTGTTCTACCTGGCACATTATATAGAGAGCATGCGCATTCTTCACCATGGAAACGTCTACAGTGGTTTCACATATCACCAGCTTTTTATGTTCCACATGTACCCCTCTTCTGACTCACATTAAATCCAATATCCTTACAACCAACTTTCCACAAGTGGTCCACGACTGCTGTGCCTCTAATGTGCCTGCATCTTCACCATTTAATGTTCTTCCAATATACTCTGCCCCAGCTACAATAAAATCATTACTGTCCTTACAAGGCATGCCCCTATCTTAGGGTATTAGCAGTTAATTTTTTTTTTCAAGGTAGGGTCTCACTCTAGCCCACACTGACCTAGAATTCACTCTTTTTCTTAGGGTGGCCTTGAACTCATGGTGATCCTCCTACCTCTGCCTCCCGAGTGCTGGGATTAAAGGGGTGTACTACCAAGCCTGGCTCAGCAGTTAACTTCGTATTGCTGGGACAAAACATCCAACTAGAGGTAGCTTATGGAATAAAAGGGTGTATTTTGGCTCATAGTTTTCAGGGGAAGTTTCATCATAGTGGGGAAATCATAGCATGATCAGATAGCCACTTGGGCATTATGACATCTCCACAGCAACAGGATGGAGGTGATATAAGGCCCTGGGCTTGGAGGTGGACTATATTACTCCAAAGCCTGTCCCAGAGACATTTCCTCCAGCAAGGCTTCATCTCCTAAAGGTTCCACAACTTTCCCAAAGTGCCACCAACTAGGAGCTATTTAAAACCCATGAGCCTATGGGGACAGTTTACTTTCAACCACCATACAGGATCCTGGAACTTGGTCATCTATCTACTGAGAAAACATTTCTTTATGACATCTACACCATCTGTGCCTTGTCTTCCTTTCAAATATCTCTCATAGATCACCTGTAAGTTGAGACCTTTCCTGGTGGCCTGCTAATGCTTTCAACAATTCTAGCATCCTATACCTCCCTTCTGGTTCAAATTTTCCAATCACACATGATCCCTTTTGTTATATTATCTATATTATTTTACTTATAATTAAAAAATTATCTTTGCATATTTTCATCTTCTATTTCCACTAGTAAATAGTAATCACCATGAGAACAAGGATTTTATCTCTCCTATCATATTAAATGCTACATTTCAGGCAGTAAAATATGCTAGTATATAGTATACACAGTAAGTCTCCTATAAAAAGATGCATAACTTACAATCATCAGAGTACAATCATGATGATCATCATTGTTTTGTCATGCTCACAAACTCAGTTTATATCCTTGAAGACTCATATCAGCCTGCCCTTGCCTCTGAACTTCTCTACAGCTGCCAGTTATCTCTCCTGACTTCATTGTTTAAAATTCATACTCTTGGCAGCTGACCCCTACCTGCACTTCCTCCTTGGCCTGTCCTGAATAGTTCAAGTCCTCTGATGCTGATTCCCATCCAGTTCTCATTTGTGCATTTGTTTCCCATGTTCTTTACTCATTCTACACAGTTTGTGAGGAGGTTTGGGAGAGCTTCCTGTCTTCTCTCCAAGAGATGATTAAATGTCAAAGCCATGCTGTATGGTGGTCTCAGGAGCTAAGTAGGAGATTTAGGCTCCTCTGTATTTCACTGGCATTGAATGCTTTGAGGGCAGTGTTCCCTAGAGCTCACTTTAAGCATTTGCAGAGCAGCTGACACTTTCCTGTGATAAAGGGACCCAGATCTGCCCTTGGGTTCAATGCCATAGGCTGAAATGAAACTGAGAATTATACTGAGGATTTATTTCCCTTCTGTGGAAACTAGATTGACTTCTTGATGAGCCCTCTATGGTGCCCTGAGCTAATTAGTGCTTGGAAAGTCAACTCAGTTATATGAGAAAAGTCACAGAGAGAAAGTGACTTAGAATAGGTACACACAATACAGCTACGTAGCCTAGGTATTCTTATCAAAGGCCCATCCATGGTGAGTGAGGATGAAGGTGATTTCTCCCAAAAGTTAGTGACCATCAACTTTGTTCAAGCATGAAAGTCATTCACCTTAGATCTAGGCATCCTAGAGCTCATGGGACCTCAGAAATAACACCAACATGACAATAAAGAAGTGTGATAAAGACCCTGTTGCCTCCAAAACATTATAGGCTATTGCTAAGGCCCTTGGTTTCCCATGAGAAAGAGATAGTCAGACCCTATTGCTGAAGACGTCACATGCCTGACCGGCAAAGTCACTGAGAAATCAAGCTGTTGCTGAGCAGAAAACCTTCTCCCTGTAGCCCAACCAACAGAAATCTGGAAAAAGCTGCACTGTATGCACTCTTATGGGAGACTGAAGTCATCAGTGGTGAAAACAGTGGACATTGGAAGCCTCAAGTTTGGCCAGACAGGCCTAATGACTGAACTAGTGCAATAGTGGCATGTCTGCTCTGGGGGAAACCAACTGCTCTCTAATTTGACTGAAGGCCTACTCTATGGGAGGAAGTACATGTCTGGTACTGAAACCTAATCAAAAGCCTATGGCAGGGGAGGTCATGAGCCTTAGGGGTATAAAGCCTGCTTTTGTCTGGATAAATTCATATATTACTCCCACCAAACTGCCCTGAATGCACTACACTTAATGTTCATATTCATATATATATATATATATATATATATATATATATATATATATATATTCATATTCATAAATTAATGCTACTCTCACTTCTGGTTAGAGAAACTTCTCTTTTCAGATGGCAATGACCTCTGGAATGTTCCAAAAGGCAACATAGTGCTGAAAAGAAGGGATGGAGGAGTGTCATCTTACACCCTCCAAGGCTCAGGGTCCATTGCAGAAGAGGTACCAGAAAGAATGTAAGAGCCAAATGATGGGTACCACTGTCCAGACAGAAATTGACCTCGGTATCAAGACCTTGCAGTGCCTAGCAATACCTACACAAGACCATCATAATAGGAGAAAATGATGATGACATCAAATTAAAAGAGAGATTAATAGACAGAAGGAGGGGATATGATGGAGAACAGAGTTATGAAGGGGAAAGCAGGGAGGGGAGGGAAATACCAAAGTTTGTTGTCTGTAAGTATAGAAGTTGTCTATATATATATATATATATATATATATATATATATATATATATATATTAAAAAAACAAACCAAACAATGTGAGCATGCACGTAGCAGATCACTACTCTCTACAGACCACACAGCCAAACATACACCCAGTGTATGTCCCATGCACAAAACACCTGATGAGATTCAGACACTTTGTACCTGGCATACTAGCACTAGTTCAGGTGAGCTCGTATACACACTGACATTCCAGATTGCACATAGTGACAAATCAGATCAGTTGTGTTATAATGTGCACTTCCCTTCAAAGCTTGGAGGAACTTTAAGGGAAGATATTTATGAGCTCTTAAAATGCTAATGTGGACAAATCTCCCTAAATGAAGAACTTCCCTCCTAGAAGCATGATATCTCTCTGTGCTAATTAATTAAAGCCCATATATTCTATCTCACCAACCACTTACACCTCTGTAGTTACTATAGCAACCTAGGCAGTCTTTTGTATAAGTTCATTTTTCTAAAGTAATAAGGTTTTAAGTGAACCACCATTAGATGGATTATGTGCATAAAACTTCCATGTATTTTCTAGATTTGGTTATTCACTCTGTGGTATGTCACATATATCCAACAGCCTTTATGTTTTTTCAGTGATAGTGAACAAATCTAGAGTCATGTGTATACTAGGCAAGTTAGTTTTTTAAGGCAAGGTTCCACTGTGTAACTCAGACCAGCTTTGAATTTTCAATGTAGTTCATGTTGGCTTCAAATGCACAATTCTCCTACCTCAGCATCCTGTGTGCTGGAATCACATGTGTGTACCATCATACATGACCAACATAGCTATTTTTAATTTATAAAGAGTAGCTTGGTCCAGTTGGAAAAACATTAACAAGATTCAACATGAGGAAAGGGAAAACCAAACATTAGACATTTCTCATTGTCTTGTAGGATCTGTTCACAGAAACAGTGGAGCAAATGTTCTCTGGATTCCAGGCAGATACGACAAGAGCATCTTCAGATTCAGTGTGGGGTCCATACTGAAAGAGCTACAAAGGCTTGCTTTCATGCATAACTTTCCTAGTACATACTAAAGAAGGAACGTGCAATCCCAAGGTGGACTTTTTAGAAGTAGATGAGCACCAGCCCAGATCCCTTTGGTCCAGGTCTCCAAGTCAAAGGAAATTCAGGGCCTTGAAACAATGAATGTAAGTGTTGCTATCAGTCTGGTTTCTGCACAAGTGAGGGGTTTCCTGCCACTCAGAGGGTAAATTAATAAGTGTGAACATTCCTGAAAAGTACATCTTCTTGTCCACCCCTAATCAGGCAGGGTGGAAGCCACCCATGAAACAGAGCATACAACTGGATGGGCGATTGACCTCAGAAACCTGACATCCAGGGATTCAATTTCTGCACTGACACTAAACTATAAAGTTCAGGGCATTTGGGGCCTGTTTCATTAATAATCTCTTACGGTCTAAGGCAGTCACATTGTGTCCTCTCTTTGGGGTTAGGATGACTGAAAGAGACTGTGAATCCAGAAACAGGGAGTTTGAGAGGTGTGAGCTTATTGCAGGAAAATAAATATATATTTGGAATTAGGATTTCCAAGTATTTTCAGGTCAGTGTGTTCATGAAGCAAGAAATCTATATAACACCTTTAATTCTGTCTGAGTTTCATGGAATTACACTATGTGGCTGTGGTGGTATGAATTAGGTGTCTCCCATAAATTCATGTGTTCTGATGGCAGTTTGGAAATTGAAACCTTGTTGGAGGTGTGTAATTAGGCTTTCCCTTGCCAGTGTTTGGCATACTCTCGCTGCTATTCTCTATCTAATGTTGGCCAGGAGGTTATTTCCAGCCTTTGTTCATATCACAGTTTCCTGTGCCATCACAGAGTTCCCCCTCAAGTCTGTAAGCCAAAATAAACCCTTTCCACCCCAAAGCTGCTTTTGGTTGAATGCTTTCTGCCAATAACAGGAAGCTAACATCAACAGTGGTCACATTTGTTTTTTTTTTTTTTTAATTTTTTTTTTGTTATTTATTTATTTATTTGAGAGCGACAGACAGAGTGACAAAGAGGCAGAGAGAGAGAGACACAGAGAGAATGGGCGCGCCAGGGCCTCCAGCCACTGCAGACGAACTCCAGACGCATGCGCCCCCTTGTGCATCTGGCTAACGTGGGTCCTGGGGAGCTGAGCCTCGAACCGGGGTCCTTAGGCTTCACAGGCAAGCGCTTAACCACTAAGCCATCTCTCAAGCCCACATTTGTTTTTTCAAATCATCTAACACATTCATTTTTGTGTTGAGTATATTGGATACTCTTTTTGTTGCTGTGCCTAAATACATAATAAGAAACATTCTGTGTCTTAATCCTGAGGCTGAGAGAAAGGTTTGCAGTCTTTGACTCTGTTGTTATGGTGACAGCTGTGGCCTTTTGGATATGTTCCTAATCAGGAGGATCTGGTCCTCTTACTATGACAAAATACTTGAGAGAACCAACTTTGGAATTGAAGGCTCATGGTCTCAAAAGTTTCAGTCCATCACAGGCCATGTTCTGTGCAACTACTACCCATCAAAGCCACTTGACCCAGAGTCCATCTCTGCTGTCCCTCAGCACATGTACCTGTGCAAACACTACCCACAGAGACCAGATGAACCAATGTCCAACTCTGCTTTGGCAGCAGCAACACTCGTTTCTTGGTTCTGTAATCTTCTCTGCTCTCTATTGATACCATCTAGGAGTTATGGGTTCCTTTTCTCTGTCAATTAAAGAATTAAAGGGCAGGAAAGTGTTTGAAAGGATAAAATTTATTTCAGAGTATTATAGAGTAAGAGGTAAAGAAAGGAGGAGGAGCAGGCTCCTCTGGGGAGGATGGGCTTTCCAGAGCTGGAAAAATATGCAGGTCTCACTAAAATCCATCAGCTTCAAATGCTCACTATTAAAAAAAAAATTATTGATTTTGTATCCTGCTACTTTGCTATAGGAGTTAATCACCTTCAGGAGTTTTGGGATGGAGTCTCTCGGGTCTCTTACATATATAATCATGTCATCAGCGAATAAAGCTAACTTAACTTCCTCCTTTCCAAATTGTATCCCTTTTATTTCCTTCTCCTGTCTTATTGCTTGAGCTAGGACTTCCAGTACTATATTAAAAAAGCAGAGGTGAGAGTGGACAACCCTGTCTTGTTCCTGATCTTAATGGGAATTCCTCCAGTCTCTCTCCATTAAGTATTATTTGGGCCTTCGGAGCTTCGTATATTGCCTTTATTAGCTTAAGATATGAACCAACCATGCCAACTCTCTCCAATGTTTTGAACATGAAGCGATGTTGAATCTTGTCAAAGGCCTTTTCTGCATCTATCGAAATGATCATGTGGTTTTTATGTTTAACTTGTTTATGTGGTATATTACATTGACAGATTTCCGTATGTTGAACCACCCCTGTGTTCCTGGAATGAATCCCACTTGGTCAAGGTGGATATTGCTTTTGATGTGTTTTTGGATTCGGTTTGCAAGGATTTTGTTTAGGATCTTTGCATCTAAATTCATCAGGGAAATAGGCTGGTAGTTTTCTTTTCTTGTGGCATCTCTGCCTGGTTTTGGAATTAGGGTGATGCTAGCTTCATAAAAGGAGTTGGGTAGCTTTCCCTGTTCACCAATTGTGTGGCACAGTTTGAGGAAGATTGGTTTGAGTTCTTCCATGAAGGTTTGATAGAATTCAGCTGAGAAGCCATCTGGTCCTGGGCTCTTCTTTTTTGGGAGGAAGAGAGTCAGTCCCCAGACAGTCAGCGCGTCTAGTGCCAGAAGGTGCTACATGGGCGACTGGGGGAAATTGACCAATATCTATCAAAGCAACGCATGGTCTAACCTACTAAGCAGCAAATAACTTGTTGTGATGCCCACACAAGTGCAGTGGTGGCACACAGCTATGGTGGAGAACCAACTGCTCTCAATTTGGCTAACTGATCCCCTCACTGGTATGGGACCCATAGCTGGAGCTGGAAAACAAGTCAGAACCAGATCCAAACATAAGCCCACTCTCCAATATCAAGCTACCATCAGTTGTGGGCTACAAGAGGGCCTACACCTATTAAATTCTCTATAAAAAAAAGTAAGGGTTATCTCATTTGTCCTGGTGCTAACTTACTCTCTGTTGGAGAATCTGCTTCTCTTTTTCAGATAGATGTAGATCCTAAGGAGAGAGCCACCCCATCATACCTCAAAAGGGCCCCGGCTGAAACTAAGAAAAATTGGAGAAACAAGCAAGGGGGCTGTTTTCCTGATGAACCGGATACCAGCACAAGGGGGAAGGAGATCAGCACAGAGAAAAATCAACTCCTACCAAATCAGAGAGCCAGAGCATCAGAGGCCCCCAACACCTCATCACTGAAGCAGACCAAAAATGAACCCAACATGGCTCAGGGAAATTTTGTGGAAGAGGGGGTGGAAAGAATGTCAGAGTCACATGTTGGGTCATGACATGCAGAGACATTTAGCTTACCCATAACTGTGGGCTAACTCCACAATGCATGACCCGTATACCTCAACAAGGAGGGGCCAAGGGGAGGGGGTAGGTCACGGATGAGCCTAATAATGGTACCAAACTGACTGTATTTGCTGAATAGAGAACTGACTAAAAAAAAAAAAAAAAAAAAAAAAGATTGAATGGATCAAGAAAAAAAAATTATTGATTTATTTGAGAGCGACAGACAGAGAGAGAAAGAGGCAGAGAGAGAGAGAGAATGGGCACGCCAGGGTCTCCAGACAGTACAAATTAACTCCAGATGTGTGCGCCCCCTTGTGCATCTGGCTAACGTGGGTCCTGGGGAATTGAGCCTCAAACCAGGGTCCTTAAGTTTCACAGGCAAGCACTTAATGGCTAAACCATCTCTCCAGCTCTAAATGCTCACTATTGAAGACCACATCAGCTATACTTTCCTCCATCTCCAGTATTCCCTTAAATTCATAAGTATTCTCTTAAAGAATGAACTGAGAGACTATAGAATAGGACCCTGAAATCAATAGCTAAAAGCTCTCCTATTCTAGAATGTTCTAAATCCTCATTTGTAACATTAGAGTCCTTTTTCTAAGTGCTTTGAAAACTATGGTAACAAAAACTTGCATAATTATCACCTGTAGCAGACAGCTTCAGGTTCACTGAGATGAACTTTCAGACCAGACACAGTTATGGAGGAAGGGATATTTACTGAAGCTTATAGATCCAGGGGAAGTTCCATAATGGCAGAAGAAGCTGGCCTGCCTTCACAGGACCAAGCAGAGAGAGAGAGAGAAGCACAAGAGAAAAATCCAAAAGCCACATAGCACAGCACACTTCAGGAACTCCAGCTAGGTACACTTTGCATATCTTTAGATTGAAATCTGAAACCCACTACCACACCTTAAGATCCACCCAGTGATACTGCCTCCAGCCAGGTGGCTGCAGATGCAAACTACAAACAATAAAAAACTGAATATAACGGGGGCCATCTATTCAAGCTACCACATCACCTAATTGTAAGCATGTGTTTATAACCAAGAAGTCATATGTTGTCATTCTAAAACAAGCTGATAAGCCCATTCACATGGGACTAAATGCTCCCATCCCAAATGGCTATTACCCCTGACAGACTGATTAGCCAGCATAGAAAACTGCAGACTAAAATCCCAGTAAATTAAATGATTTACTATTAAGTAGAAGGATGCTTTTAATTACACCGGTGAGTCAGAGTGTACACATACAGTACATATACATACACATACACATACACATACAGTAGGATGACTGCACATTTGCTGCATTACTTCTGAACAAGAATGTTAACTGAGGAATGTTAAGTCTCCAGCCTATAAGATCGTATTTATCTCAAGCCATTGTTGTGTGCTTTTCTAATTTTTCACCTTGCTTTGTGGTCTAGACACTTTATTTTTCATTTGTGTTTTTTCATTTTATTATTTTTGATCTTTTAAAACATTTTTATTTTTAAATTTTTTTGTTTATTTTTATTTATTTATTTGAAAGCGATGTACACAGAGAGAGAAAGAGGCAGATAGAGAGAGAGAGAATGGAGGTGCCAGGGCCTCCAGCTATTGCAAACGAACTCCAGACACATGTGCCCACTTGTGCATCTGGCTAACGTGGGTCCTGGAGAATCAAGCCTAAGAACCATGGTTGTTAGGCTTCACAGGCAAGTGCTTAACCACTAAGCCATCTCTCCAGCCCTGATCTTTAAAAAAAATTTTATTGACAACTTCCATATGTATAGACAATATAACATGATCATAACACAGTACTATGACCCTCCATTTCCCCCTCTTGCATATCACTCCTCAATTGAATCCTTTCTTCTTTCCAACTAGTTTCTCTTCTATTTTGATGTCATCACTTTGCCGCTTTCTACTATGTAATTCTGAAGGAGAAAAGGAGCAAGATAGCTTTTGTATATTCAGTCAGTCAGGGACAGGGCCCAAGCCTCTCAAACTAAAAGTGAGAGCAGCATTACTATGTGGATATAAATACAAATATTTAGAGAGAAATTTTGTGGGCACAATATATCCATTTATTCAGACAACCCTAGGGCTTATGACCACCCAAGGCATAGGCTTTGATTAGATTTTCAGTGCTAGGTATAAATTCCCTCCCATGGAGAGGGCCTCAGATCCAATCAGATAGCAATTGGTTTCTTCCATAACATGCAACCATTACACCAGTTTGCACATTTGGCTAGCTGTCCAGCTGTAGAACTTGCAGGGTCCACCACTGATGACATTTCTCCTCTAACAAGCTACATAGCTCTTTCCAGCATCCTGACAGCTAGCCAACAGGGAAGAGAGGCTTCTAGATCAGCTCAAGCTTGCTTTCTCAGTCTCTTGCAGCCCAAGAACATGGTGCCTTCAGCAATAGGGATTTACCATCTAGTTCTAGAGGGCAACTAGAAGTCTTGGCAGCAGTATGTCATGTTTTGGGGGTGTCATGGTTCTCCCTGACTGTTGCAGTCAGTTTTGCATTGCTGGTAGAAATCACCCAACCAGAAGCAGCTTGTGGGGGGATAAAAGGAGTTTACTTTGGTTTACAGGCTCAAGGGGAAGCTCCATAATGGAAGGGGAAAATGATGGCATAGACATCACTGCTGGCCAACATAAGGTAGACAATAGCTACAGGAGAGTGTGCCAAACATTGGCAAGGGGAAACTGGCTATAACCCACATAAGCCTGCCCCTCACAATACACTACCTCTAGGAGGCATTAATTCCTAAATCTACATCAGCTGGGAACCTAGCATTCAGAACACCTAAGTTTATGGGGGACAGCTGAATCAAACCACCATACTGACCATCTATTGGAAGACATCCCACCCCTGGCACTGAAATTTTCTTGTAATAATCATGGCTTCTGGTTACAGCATTATGGGCCCTAAGAGGTTAGTATCTGTCCAAACTTACTCTTTAAAAAAGAAAAACATATATTATTTACCTAGCACAGAAATAGGTTACATATGGCTTATTCATAATATCTTTAATTTTTTTTAACCATACTCCCACCCTCTATCCCCACCTCTGACCCCATCATTTTATTTCTTATGCAGGTGTGTATGTGTATTCATGTTTGTTTGGTGTGGGCATACACATATGCAGGTATATATGCCCATGTATATATTTGGAATCCAGAGGTCAACCTCAGGTGTTGTCCTCAGGAATACTATATAAATTTCTTTGAGACAGGGTCTCTCATTGACCTGGAACTTGCCAACTAGGATAGGCTGGATTTTCAAAGAGCTTCAGAGGTCTTTTTATCTTTGCCTCCCCATGCTGGGATTACAAGCGCATGCCACCAAGGCTGAAATTTGTATGTGGATTCTTGGGATAGAACTCAGGTCTTTGGGTTTGCAAAGCACTACTTTATTGAGCTATCTCCCCAGCCCCTTTACCAGTATTAGTTAATTGCACAAACTAGGGGATTCCTTATGATATGCTTATCATATGTGCATCTTATGTACTTTGATCATATTCACACCCTTATTACCCTTTCTTATCCCCCCTTCCCATTTTCCCCTTCCACATCCCTAATAGTCCCTCCAAGACACTTGTTTTTACAGCCCAGGCAAACTGTTATCATCATTCTAGTTGAAAAGACTGTGATCTTATGAGCTTAACTCACAAGGAGAGAGGAACCACAAGATATTTTTTACTGAGAACAGAGCATTGTATCTTCTATTATATTGCTGACAAAGTGTCCAAACTTTTCCTATCTTTAGTTCTCCTTCCTCAGCCCTATGGTTAGCTGGCTTTGACCTTCTCCTTGGTCTTCATATACTCAGCTTGCTAAGACAACTCATGGAGGCTCAGCCCTGTCATGTGGCTCATAGCCAAATTTGTCTCCACCTTTGACTGATAAGGCAGTAGAAAGTCTGTGATTAAAAAATACATGAGCTCCTAAAGCTGAAATGTACCTCAGCTTATGAGCAATATGGATCACTGAATTTCTTTCTCTTCAAACCTGTTTGGGTTGGCCTTTCTGCCACTTGTGATTAGAAGACACCTTCCTGACAGCTGCAGTTCAGAGCCTAGGATTGTGTGGTTCAGTCAGCATGTCCCTGTGTGGTTCTAAATTCAGTGCCTTTATTTCATCCTTTGTTAAACTGGCTGTCCTAGGGGGTATTGGTGGAGAGAAAGACAGGTCACTGGGGCCACTTCCCCTAAGAGGGAAGCAGTGAAGCACATGGAATATTGCTGTCCAAGCCATGACAGCAGGCACTGAGAGAAAGAGGCTGAACACAGTGCAAAAGCCAATGGATGAGTAGGGAGAGGGGGGAGGGCAGGGCAAGAGGGCATTCATGACATGTGAATGGAAATGGGGAGGTACTAGAGATAGGGTAAATGGAGGGAGAGACGTTTGAGGAGGAGGGAGGACAACAATCAACTAAAACAACCTGTTTTTGGAAATACTAGAATACATGAAACCTAAATCCAGCCTCAAAAACATATATGCACACACGCAGGCACACATGCATGAACTTGCCTCAGTTTACTGAGAAACACGGTACATTATTCTGCCTATTGAAAGTGGTCTGGTTCACTCTTACCTCCTCTAATGAATAACATAGAACCATCAAAGTTATATAAGTGTGTATATATAGGGGCAAATGTGAATAAAACCTATTAAGGTACAATTGTAATAAAAAAGGATTATAGGGGTGGAGAGATGGCTTAGCAGTTAAGGTGCTTGCCTAGGAAGCCAGGCCACCCAGATTTGATTCCCCAGGATGCACATAAGCCAGATTCACAAGGTGGTGCATGTGTCTGGAGTTTGTTTATGGCAGCTGGAGGCCCTGGCATGCTCTTTCTCAATCTCTCTCTCTCTCTCCATATATATATATATGTATATATATATATATATATATACACACACATATCTTTCTCTCTCTATCAAAAAATAAATAAATAAAATATAAAAATGTGAGTATAAAGAGATGAACTGGAACACGGTCTAGGAAGGACAAATGACTCATGTGGCAAGTGAGTGGAATGGGGGAGAGTATAGGGGAGTGAAAATGGGGAGAGATTGAGAGTGGAGGCAGGGATGAGAATCAACTAAAACAAATTGTTTATAAAATACCAGAATGAATGATGACTAAATCTCTGAATACCAACTAAAAATAAAATTGGATTAAAAGAACAATGGGATGATAAAGTGATTCTAGTGAGCTGAGTCTCACAGACCAGAATACAAATGATATATAGCTATATAATTGATAGAAGATAGATAGGTAGAAGATAGCTGGATGATAGATAGATGATAGATGAGAGATATATAGATAATAGCTATGTCTCTTCTTGTTTACCTGTTGAAAGCAATGCGTTTTCTCTTGTTAAAATCTCCTTGGAAGTTCTATTATTTGAATCATAAATTCTTTATATTATCCCATGTACAATAACAGAATAATAAATCTCCCAAATGTCTATTCAAATTTTCAACTCTGAAAACATGTTATTTCACACAGCAAAAGGTCATTTATAGGTGGGATAAGTTAGCATGTTCACATGGTGTCATTTTCATGGACTGTCTCTGCAGGTCCCATTTTAGCATCAGAGAGAGATTGAGACTCTGTTTCTATCTTATAAGATGGAGAATGGGGCCATAAGACAAGGAATGCAGGTGTCTCTGGAAACTGCAATGGTAAAGGTGGAGATTTACCCTGATGCTCCTGGAAGGAATGCAATCCAGTCAGCCTCTTGACTTCAGTCTTTTGAAGGCTTTTGTGGCCTTTTGATCTCCAGAATTATGTTATTAGATAATCATTTTCTTGTGTAAGCCACTACATTTTGGCAATTTCTTATAGTATTATCAAGAAATTAGTATAACTAAATAACTGCATAGAATTATTGGTAAGACAGTATCTGTGTGCAATAGTGTTTTGGCTTCTAATTTAAACTCATATTTAACCTTATTTCACAAAGTAAGTGCAGAAAACAAAAGTGAGAATGGTCATAAATATGAATGTAATGTACCTTATTGAACTTCCATACTTCCTTCCTAGACTATCTAATCTTTCCAGAAAATTGGTGTTACCCTGATACAATGCCCTGAAATGCTTAATTATTGGAATCTAATCCTTTTTTCTTCTACATAGGTTCTGTGTATTTGATAATTCAAGCCACTATGATTGAAAGGCCTATTTTCCAACAATTTCTGTTTTGAGAACTGGTCTGAAAGCTTGACAGTTCATTTACTAGTGTTCAACTAAGTGAAAAATTTGTAGCCTTGGGGATAGTGTGATTCAAAAGGATATGGAGTGCCAGGTCTTCTTGCAACTTAAATAGATCTCAATGAATTGAACTCCTTTAACAACTTTCCAACAATATTGCATATTGAATGCTGATAGAAATCCCTGTGAGTAACTGTAATAAAGTACCAAGTGAATAAAAGTGTTTATATTAACAAAAGAAACAAGATTTACTTGAAAATTGCCACATGAGGAACACTAAATGTACTTCCAACCCCAACATCTTTAAACTGTTCTAATTAATCTCCACTGTGCTGTGACAGGGGCTAGTCTGCCTAGTCTCCCTCTGGCTATAACAAGAAGAGGTGCCAAGAACAAGTAACTTCATTTCTGCCTGTTGTTGACAGAATGAAGTCCAAGTGCTGGTGTCTAGTGACTCAATAATAGTTCCAACCTGAAGTAGAACTCCATTCAAATTGATTAAGGAATGCAATGTAAATTCTGTAACCAGTAGAGAATATTTATATGATTAAGAAAAAAAGGCCAACTTCCGGTTAAGATGGCAGTGTAGGTACCACACCAAAGCAACATGGGGGGGGGGGGAGCAAAAAAAAAAAAAAAAAACACCCAGCAAAATACACACTTTTACTAAAAAGTGAGGTGTATAGGAAATTGAAATGGCAGCGAAGAAGTAGGAGAGATCCAGAGCATCCAGAGCCCACATAGGCTGGCAAAAGCAGTTCCAGCAGGTCAGTGGGACCACAGCAGCAGTGCGCCAGCCAGCTGCCAGGCTTGGCATGAGCTGCAGGAAAAGCCAGGTGAGGGAATTTTCCACTCACACTGGAGATCTCCATAAACTCAAGAACATGAAGGAAGAACGGCAGTAAACAACGGAGGAGCAGATCACAAGGTACAACATGTGGAACAGCGAGAGAACTGGAGCAGCATTGGCAGCCTCCCCTCCCCCACTGCCAGAGCCCAGCTCCAGCGAACAGAGCAGCGGGCCAGGGACCTGGCTACAAATACTTGAACTAACAGTGGGACCCAAGCAGGAATGCAGCATAACTGAGAACAAAATCATCGCAAAAGGTAACTGGCATTATACCAGGTCATTACGCACCTAATAAGCCTGGGATATGGGCCTGAACCAAAAGTGCTAATTGCACCTTCCATATCAGGATAAATTATATGTTAAATCGGATGGATGGTCAGATTTTCCATTCTTAAATAAGCTATATTTTGGGCTTGATATTTGTTGCTTCTTGATTTATAGTGGCTTTGTTTCCTCTTCTGTTACATATTAGGGAAGAAGGGTCTCATCTGGTCACAATCTGACTTGGAACCCTCTACAGGCCAGAAATATTAACCTCCTTGTTGTCAGGATTAAGGGAGTGGGTGAGACACCACACAGCCTAAGGGACAGACAGAGGATCTGGTTGCCATAATACCTACTCTAGGATAAATACTCTGTGCTGTTTTTCATTAAAAGTGTGCATTGTTTAGTTAAATTTTAGAAACTATCTGTATTTGGTTCCATGCAGCCTACTTGAATACTCTCAAAATAGGCAAACCCAATACCTAGGGTCACTTGTGTGGATACTCTGCGAGTCTTGAGAGTCAAACCCAGCACCTTAAGCTCCTACCCTGAAGATATATAACATTAGATTGGTTGATACATCTCATAATATGCAGCTAACTAGAAAATCCAATCACTAAATAATCCAGGATGCAAAAATATATACATTATAACACAAGAAACACAAAAACTCAAGACAATATAAATCCACCAAAAAGCATGAATGCACCAGAAATGACCTCCAGTGAGAATGAGTTAGAGGAAATGCCTGAGTAAGATTTCAAAACAATGATTATAAATATGTTCAAAGAAGTCAAAGAAGAAATCAAAGGAATCAAAGAAGACACAGGACACTAATTTAATGAAATAAAGAGGTCAATACTAGACATAAATAAGGAACTAGAAATAATAAAGGAAAACCAGTTAGAATTACTAGCAATAAAGAACACAGTTAATGAAATGAAAAACTCTGTAGAAAATCTCACCAGTAGAATGGATGAAAGAGAGGACAGAATATCTAAGCTAGAAGACCAGGTAGCAGATCTAATACAGTCAAACAAAGAGAAAGACATACTAATAGAAAAGTATGAGTGGGAATTTCAAGATATTTGGGACACTATGAAAATATCAAACATAAGAATTCAGGGCATAGCAGAAGGAGAAGAATTTCACTCCAAAGCCATAGGAGGTGTCTTCAACAACATCACAGAAGAAAACTTCCCCAAATTGGGAAAGAGGTGCCAATGCAGATACAGGAATCCTTTAGAAGACCAGACAGACAGAACCTGGAAAGAACCTCTCCTCGCCATATTATACTCAAACTACCAAACACACAAACCAAAGAAAAAATATTGAAAGCAGTTACCAACAAAGCAAGCCTATCAGGATTACAGCACATTACTCAACACAAACTTTAAAAGCCAGAAGGGCATGGAGCGATGTACTCCAGGTTCTGACAGATAACAACTATCAACCAAGATTATTTTATCCTGCAAATCTATCCATTCAAATAGACGGAGAAATAAGGACATTCCACGACAAAAGCAGACTGAAGGAGTATTTGAAGACAAAATCAGCTCTACAGAAAATACTTGAAAGAATCCTCCATGCTGAAGAGAAGGAAAAGCACACATATAAGGAACCAGGAAAAAACAAACAATAGTCAAATACCAGTTAACACAAGAGAGCAAAAGTAAAACCAGAAGAACTACAAAAAATATGGCAAAAATGAATACACACCTTTCGATAATATTTCTTGATATCAATAGCCTCAATGCCCCAACCAAAAGACATAGGTTTGCAGACTGGGTTAAAAAGTAAGAACCTTCAATTTGTTGCCTCCAAGAAACCCACCTTTCTACAAAGGACGGACACTATCTTAGGGTGAAAGGTCGGAAAATGGTGTTTCAAGCAAATGGACCTAGAAAACAAGCAGGGGTTGCTATCCTAATATCTGACAAGGTAGACTTCAGTCCAAAATTAGTTAAGAGAGATAAGGAAGGTCACTTTATATTGATTAAGGGCACACTCCAACAGGAGGGCATTACAATCCTAAACATATATGCACCTAACATGGGGGCCCCCAAATTCATCAAACAAATGGTATTAGAACTAAGGTCACAGATAACACCAAACACAGTGGTAGTGGGTGACTTTAACACCCCACTCTCATCATTGATAGGTCATCCGAGGGAAAAATAAACAGAGAGGCATCTGGACTAAATGAGGTCATAGAAGTAATGGACCTAACAGATATATACAGGACATTTCATCCAAATGCTGCAGAGTATACATTCTTTTCAGCAGCACATGGAACATTCTCTAAAATAGGCCATATATTAGGACACAAAGCAAATCTTAAAAATATGGCAAAATTGAAACCATTCCTTGCATTCTATCTGACCATAATGGAATCAAACTACAAATCAATAGCAAGAAGAGCTATAGAGCATGAACAAAATAATGGAAACTAAACAACACACTACTAAATGATGAAAGGATCAATGAAGAAATCAAAAGGAAATCAAAAAATTTATAGGCAAATGACAATGAGAACACAATATACCAAAATCTGTGGGACACAATGAAGGCAGTACTAAGAGGTAAATTTATAGCTTTAAGTGCCTATATTAAGAAACTAGGAAGGTCACAAGTAAATGACTTAATGTTTTACCTTAAAGCCTTCAAAAAAGAAGAACAAGGCAAACCAAAAATCAGTAGATATGAAGAAACAATAAAGGTTAGGGTAGAAATTAATGAAATAGAACTGAAAAAAATCCAAAGAATTAATGAAACAAAGAGTTGGTTCTTTGAAAGGATACACAAGACTGATAAACCCTTAGCAAATCTGGCCAAAAGAAAGAGAGAAGAGACACAAATTAATAAAATTAGAGATGAAAAAGTTACCAACACAACAGATACAAGAGAAACTCAAAAAATCATAGGGACATATTATAAAAGCATATGTTCCACAAAGTATGAAAATCTCAAAGAAATGGATGATTTCCTAGATTTATATGACCTACCTAAATTAAATCAAGATGAGATTAATCACTTAAATAGACCTATAACAAGCATGGATATCCGATCAGTTATCAAAAATCTCCCAAATAAAAAAATCCCAGGCCAAGATGGAGTCAGTGCTGAATTTTACCAGACCTTCAGGGAAGAACTACACAATTGTTTCTAAATATTTTCCACAAAATAGAAAAAGAAGGAATCTTACCAAACTCCTTCTATGAAGCCAGCATCACCCTGACACCAAAACCAGGCAAAGATAGAACATTAAAAGAAAATTACAGACCAATCTCCCTCATGCACACAGATGCAAAAATTCTCAACAAAATATTGGCAAACAGAATACAAGAATATATCAGAAAGATCATTCACCCTGACCAAGTAGGCTTTATCCCTACTTGATTCAACATATGCAAATCAATCAATGTAATACAATATATAATTGGACTGAAGGACAAAGGTCACATGATCATCTCATAAGAGGCAGAGAAAGCATTTGACAAAATCCAACATCCCTTCATGATAAAAGTCCTACAGAGACTGGGAACTGAAGAACCTATCTCAATATAACTAAGACTATTTATGATAAGCCCACAAGTAACATATTACTAAATGGGGGAAAACTGGAAGCTTTCCCAGTAAAATCAGGAACAAGACAATGGTGTCTACTGTCCCCAATTTATTTAATATAGTACTGGAAGTCTTAGCCATAACAATAAGGCAAGAGACACACATAAAAGGGATACAGATTGGAAAGGAAGAGATCAAGTTATCATTATTTGCAGATGACATGATTCTATATATAAAGGACCCTAAATACTCTACCAGCAAACTGTTAGAGCTGATAAACACCTACAGCCATGTAGCATGATACATAAGAAATACACAGAAATCAGTAGCCTTACTATATGATAACAACAAACACACTGAGGATAAAATCAGAGAATCACTCCCATTCACAATTACATCAAAGAAAATAAAGTACCTTGGAATAAATCCAACCAAGGAAGTAAAGGATCTCTACAATGAAAAGGTTAAAGCACTCAAGCGAGAAATTACAGAGGACATTAGGAAATGGAAAAACATCCCTTGTTCGTGGATTGGGAGAATCAATATTGAGAAAATGGCAATCTTACCAAAAGCAATCTACACATTTAATGCAATCCCCATCAAAATTCCAATGGCATTCTTCACAGAAATAGAAAAAACAATCCAAAAATTCATTTGGAATCACAAAAAAACTTGAATATCTGAAATAGTACTGAGCAACAACAATAAGGCTGGTGATATCACCATATCTCATTTTAGCCTATACTACAGAGCCATAGTAATAAAAACAGCATGGTACTGGCACAAAAGCAGACATGTAAGTCATTGTAATAGAATAGAGGACCCAGATATAAGTCCAAGTTGCTATAGCCACGTGATATTCAATAAAAATGCCAAAAATACTCATTGGAGAAAAGACAGCCTCTTCAGCAAATGGTGCTGGGAAAATTGAATATGAATGTATAGAAAGATGAAAATAGATTCTTCTCTGTCTCCATGCACAAGAATTAAGTCCAAATTGATATGGATTAAGGAACTTAACATTAGACCTGAAACTCTGAAACTGCTAGATGAAAAAGTAGGGGAAACCCTTCAACGTATTGCTCTTGTCAAAGACTTTCTGAATATAACCCCAATTGCTCAGGCAATAAAACCACAGATTAACCACTGGGACCTCAGGAAATTACAAAGGTTTTGTACTGTAAAGGACACTGTGAATAAAGCAAAGAGGCAACCTACAGAATGGGAAAATATCTTTACCAGCTATATATCTGATAGAGCATTAATATCTAGGATATACAAAGAACTCAAAAAGTTAAATAATAAGAAATCAAAAAAAGCCAATTAATAAATGGGCTATGGAGCTAAATAGAGAGTTCTCAAAAGAAGAAATACAGTGGCATATAAGCATCTAAAAAATGTTCTATAACCCTAGTCATCAGGGAAATGCAGATTAAAACTACATTGAGATTCCATCTCACTCCTGTCAGATTGGCTACCACCATGAAAACAAATGATCATAAATGCTGGTGGGGATGTGGAAAAAGAGGAACCCTTCTACACTGTTGGTGGGAATGCAATCTGGTCCAGCCATTGTGGAAATCAATGTGGAGGTTCCTAAGACAGCTAAAAATTGATCTACCATATGACCAAGCTATAGCACTCCTAGGCATATATCCTAAGGATTCATTTCATTTCCTTAGAAGCATGTGCTCATCCATGTTCATTGCCACTTAATTCATAATAGCTGGGAAACGGAGCCAGCCTAGATGTCCCTCAACTGATGAGTGGATAATGAAGATATGGCACATTTATACAATGGAGTTCTACTCAGCAGTAAAGAAAAATGCAGTTATGAAATTTGCAGGAAAAGGGATGGATCTGGAAAGGATTATATTAAGTGAGGTAATCCAGGCCCAGAAAGCCAAGCACCACATGCTCTCTCTCATATGTGGATCCTAGCTACAGATGATTGGACTTCTTTGTGAGTAGGAAGAAAACTCAGTAGCAAAGGCCAGTAGAGCTAGAAAAGGGATATAAATGGAAGAGAAAGGAAGTGAGGGGGGGTACTTAATAGGATGATATTGTATATTTGGAAGTAGAAGAATAGGTTAATGGGGGTGAAAATGCCCAAAGTGAGGTCAGAAAGAAATTGAGTAAAGGAAAGTTGGACGGAGGGCTAATCAAAATCTCAGAGGATATATATAAATCATATGGAACCTCTGGTTTTGGACAATGAAACACTCAGGAGCCATATATGGTTGATAGAAAATTTTTAGTGCCAGGGATGGGATACCTTCCAGTGAGTTGTTGGCCAGGGAGGTCCCTGATGCCCCCAAAACATTATAGGCCCTTGCCGAGGCCCTTGGTTTCCCACCAGGAATAGATGGTAAGATGCTATTGCTGAAGACTCCACATACTTGAGCTATAATGCCACTGAGAAATCCTGCTGGCACTGAGCTGATAACCTCCTCCATGTAGACCAGCTGACAGAAAGCTGGAAGAAACCATTCTACATTCAGTTCAATGGGAGAAAGAGATAGCACCAGTGAAGATACTCAACAGTGGACACTGCAAGCCTTATAATTTGCCAGCCAGACCAAATGAGCCAACGTCTATCATGGTGGAAACCAACTGCCCTCAAATTGGACTGGATGCCTGCTCCATGGGAGGGAATACATCCCTGATACTGAAAACTTAAAACAGGGGTAGTTATGAGCCCTAGGGGTATAACATCTGCTGATGTCTGGATAAATGTATATACTATGCTTATCAACCTGCCCAGTAAGCACTTCTCTTAATAGTCATACCCTTATATTAATGCTGCTCTCACTTTGGGTAGAGAATCTTCTCCTTTCAGATGGCAGTGACCTTGGGACGACTCAGAAGGTATCATAGTGCTGGAAAGAAGTGACTGGAGTACTGAGTAACATCTCGATCACACCTTCCAAGGCTCAGGGTCTAATGTGGAAGAGGTGGCAGAAAGAATGTAAGAGCCAAAGGAATGTTAGGAAGAAGACTCATCAAAGAAAGAAACAGGAGATATTTTTTCTTATTGCTCAAAAATTGGAAGTGTCTATCACTGAATCTGTGAGTCAACAATATGGTCCCAAGTTTTCTCCTCAGCACCATGATGCACTTTGTTTTTTTAATATATTATTCATTTATTTGTTTGAAAGAGAAAAAGAGAGAGGAAGAGGCATATATAGAGAGAAAGAATGGGCACATCTGGGCCTCCAGCCACTGTAAAAAAAAACTCCAGACACATGCATCACCTTGTGTATCTGATTTATGTGGGTGCTGGGGAATTGAACCTGGATCCTTAGGCTTTGCAGGCAAGCACCTTAACTACTAAGCCATTCTTCATCCCAGACACGCTTCTTTAAAAATTTATTTACTTATTTTGAGAGAGGGAGTGACGCAGATTGAGAGAGAGACACAGAGAGAAACAATGGGCACATGAGGGCCTCCAGCCACTGCAAATAAACTCTATATGCATGTGCCACCTTGTATATCTGGCTTACATGGGTACTGGGGACTGGAACCTGGGTCCTTAGGCTTTGCAGACAAGCACCTTACCCACTATGCCATCTTTCCAGCTCCTGATACACTTGTTAATGGTAGTATGTATATGTCACCTACAGTTGGGTTTCCTCTGCTACATGTGCAGTGATAAAGGCTACTGTCATAGCATATGGAAGAATAGGAAAGAATATCAATTTACCACAAATGAAATGCAAATAGAAATCAGTATGTCAAAGAGAATACATAAAAATTCCAGTAACCAGAGAAATAATATGGAAGTATTATATATTTCCCACAACATTCTTTTAACTTGAAAATAGCTATCATGTTGATAGTGTGTAGAATGACAGACATAGATGCCAAGTGAAACTACATGAGACAAATATTGTTAAAAATCCCATTTCACAGATGACAAAACATAAGTTGGGCCTGTCATCTGCTGTAGGAATTGATTGATAGGGACCTAGGCTAGGGTAAGGCAACTGGATCAGGGCAATGGTTATGACACCCACAAACTACAGAACCTAATCACCTTTCTTAAAAATCCTGTTTGTACCAACTACATGTGTAAGACTCAACCCATCAAAGAAATGCCACCATTATTTGGATTTCATTTGCACCCATCTACTATTTCTTAAGTAAAGAAACTGATGTCTGAGTGGGAAGAAGTTTACCTAAATTACATTAATAAATTTAGAGGCACAAGGTACAACTAGGTACAACTTCTACATTGGGTGAGCATCTTTCCTCTATGCCTTGCTGCCTCTTAACAGGTGGAGCACATGTACTCAGTCACAGATCACCTAACTGTGTTTCTATTGCCTAAGCTCTCTACAGACATTCTCAAGAAGTCCTAGCCTCATACATCTTGTCACAGTGCTGAACAGGTTCTGCAGAGGGACAGATACAAGGCAAAGGAACATTCCATGTTCCATGTGTTCTTTGTTTACCTCATTCCATTGCTGCTGCTTGATGATGCAAAAACATCATACTCCATAGGCAATGATGATTAGCTTATTTGTAGCCAAATACAAGTGTGCATTGCCAGACAACACAGATTCACATGGCCCTGATGGGCATGTTCCACTGTGGAATAAGTTACATAAATGTTCATAGTCACAGGGCAAAAGAAAGTAATAAACCAAATCACTTTTGAAATATATTGTTGTGAAATTTCTGTTATAGGTCTGAGAAGCTATCTGCTGACATTCTTGGCACTGGGGCTGGAAACTAATGATCTGATAATTTACCACATTTTGAAATATTTACCTGAGAGTCAGATACAGAGGTGTGTGGCTAATGGCTATGAAGGGGTTAAAGCCTGTCCAAGATAATTTTGGTACTGTATCACACACAATATTCCAGCTCTTCACAATCATGAAATTCTAGTCAGTCGGCAGACCTTTCAACACAGCTGTGGCTTTTCAGGGAATTTCAGTTCACAAAGCACATAGAAGAAACACAAGGGAAAACTGCTCGCTGCCTTCAAACAGGAAATGAATGAATCTGCTAGGCTTCATCAATCACTGGAATGCCACAGTGCTTCAAATCCTTGGCAGCACTTCTCACAGACAAATTCACCTGGAGGAGCACACAGTCATTGTCTAAAAGGCATTGTCTACCTCAGAGCTCTAAAGTGCATTGTCCATCTCAGAGTTCTCTCTCTCTCTCTCTCTCTCTCTCTCTCTCTCTCTCTTTCTCTCTCTCAGAAGGCAGGTTCTTCTGTTCTTAGGTCACTCCACCACAATACTTAGGAGTGTGATGGGGGCTAGAGAGACGCCTCAGGAGTTAAAGGCATTTGTTTGCAAAACCTGACAGCCCAGGTTGGATTCTCCAGTGCCCATGTAAAGCCAGATACACAAAGAAGTGACACATGTGTCTGGAGTTTGTTTGCAGTGGAGGAGGTCCTGGCACATCCATATTCATTTTCTATCTCCTTGCAAAGAAATAATCAATTAAATATTTTTTGAGGCAAGCCCAACAGACTGGCCGTTTATGCAAGAAAGAGAGAGACAGAAAGAAAGTGGGAGAGAATTAGTGCACCAGGCCCTGCAGCCACTGCAATCGAAATCCAGACATGTGTACCTCCCTTATGGGCATATGCAACCTTGTGTTTTCATCACCTTATGTGTCAGGCCTACATGGGACCCGGAGAGTTGAATATGGGTCCTTAGGTTTCACAGGAAAGCACCTTAGTCACTAAGCCATCCTGCATCCCTAAAATATTTTTTAAAAATAAAATAAAGATATGTGACACTTCCTATTGATTGTTTACTTGAAATGATCTAGAATCACTTAAGTGCCAAATTTGTGCACATGGCTGTGGGGGAGCAACAACTTATACTGAATCAAACTGATAACGCATCAGCATTATCACTTTGTGCCTCCTGGCTATGGAGTAAATGTGGCTAGCTGAGCATGCTCCTGCCACCAACCCTTGACGAGGCTTGTATGTGAGCTGAAGGAAAAAAAAGAAAAAGAAAAAACCCTTCCCCTAAGTTGTCACAGAAAGGAAAGTAACTAGTACAATGTGGGAAACACATTTTTTAAGCATGAACTTTTAGTAACTTTTGTCTATGTTTATAATCACAGGACCAAAGGGTGCATTTAAGTTCATTTCTCTTTAAGAATACTGTGGTGGTTTGATTCAGGTGTCCCCCATAAACTTAGGTGTTCTGAATGCTAGGTTCCCAGCTGACGGAGATTTGGGAATTAATGCCTCCTGGAGGGAGTGTATTGTTGGGGGCAGGCTTATGGGTATTATAGCCAGTTTCCCCATGCCAGTGTTTGGCACACTCTCCTGTTGCTATTGTCCACCTTATGTTGGCCAGGGGGTGATGTCCACCCTCTGCTCATGCCATCGTTTTCCCTTGCCATTGTGGAGCTTCCCCTTGAGCCTGTAAGCGAAAACAAATCTCTTTCTCCCAAAAGCTGCTCTTGGTTTGGTGATTTCTACCAGCAATGTGAACCGGACTGCAGCAAATACATTTTGCTGTTCTGTGCAGGACTCTGCTTACTTTTAGGTTGAACTATATGAGAGTTTCATTTTTGGAGGATAAAAATAATCCAATATTGATTGTTTCAAGCATCTCAATCTAGAAATTATTCTTCATTAAATCCATATCCCACAATAATATCTCTTATAGGCAAGTTTTTTAACATGATTTAAGTGGTTTTTGCTAGTCATGACAATTTGTATGTTATGCAAAAAATGCATCTTTGTATATATGGGATAAATTGTGTTCATTATTTTTCTTTCTTCACCAAGTATGGTCACTTCAATCTGGAGTAGTGTGGTCACTGGCAGGTTACACATGCTTGGTAAGTAACCACCATCCATGTTTCTTTGGGAAACCCTGCTTAAATTTACACACACACACACACACACACACACACACACACCAGGTATCAAAGTAGAAGAGGGACTAGTTGGGAAACTTCGGTGAAATGGGCATGGGGAGAGATCACAGGAGGGGATTCTGAGTGGTGAGTCAAAGGCAGCTGCATCACCAAGAAGCCCAGCAGGAGTGATGACTCATGAAGGCTGTATTCCTGGAGCTCTCTAATCAACTTATAGGTAAAACCATTGAAGTCTCCTCCAACAACTGTTCACTGCTTATGGAGACTTAAAGAGCATCTTTGTAAATAACTTTCTGAACTTCCTGAGCCTTGTAAGTTTCATTACTTTCCCAGTCTTTGCAAGCAAAAACAGTGGCTTCTCCCTAGAGCCTATAACCTCCCCAGACACAAATATTTTGCATAGGCTTATAGAACCACCCCTGTATAATTGAATCAACTGGTTGTACCTCTTACAGCCATACCACAATTACACCAGCTGGCACATCTTGCACTCCATCTAGTAGTGCAGGATGCAGAGTCCATAACCAAGCAGAATTGTCAGTGAAAATTCTCTCCAACATCTTGAATAGCCCCATCTGGCACTAAGGAAGCCAGGCAGTAGAGCTGGTTCTTCCAGCTCAGCCCTAGCCTGATCGCTCCACCCCTTGAAGCCAAAGTGCATGGTGTCTCCAATAAAATTGTATTGCTACCTTGTTCTGGCATGCAACCCACAAAAGTAGCAATAGTCTCGTGGCTTGTAATGACTCAGGGTTAGGATAGATAGAATTACGTACTGAAAGCTTTTGGTAAGGGTTAGCCATCTCTGATGGGTCACTGTCATCCATTAAAAGCATGTGCCAATTGGTGTTGGGATTCAGGAACTACAGGGCAATGATAGTCTTTTAAGTTAACTGGTCTATTACAGCATATAAAGGCATCACTTCTATAAAAGATCTGTCCAAATAGCAAACTTGGGTACAACAGTGTGGCCAGGAGGCACTACCATAGTTTGCTCTCTGTAAATCTTTTTCCATGAGCCACTCTGCTTCCTTAGCTGAAACCCTGCTATGGGGCTGCCATTGCCATGCACCATCTCTAGCAGAAAATAGCAAAATTAAAAGAAACTTGTATCAGGTTATAGAGCCCACAACAGGCCAGAAGTTACCCACAGAGAACAGAGATAGGTCCCTGGTCACTCTTGAGCTACCCACAGGGAGAGACCAAAGAACAGAGAGATAAGTTTACTACCCACAAGTTACCCAGAGGGATAAAAGAGGGAATGGAGATAAGTTCCTTGCTTTTGCTGTGAGGTACTGATAGTTTTGGGATAACTGGAAAAAGAATTACAACAAATTTAAACTATGTAGCTGCCTAGTCATGCCACATGCGCTTCTGTAACCCTGCTTGCTTGTAGAAGAAAGATATAAAAAGCCCCACATGCCTAAGCCTGGGGCTGACTCCTTTACATAGAGATCTGGGTGTCAGTCTGCTAGTGTGAATAAATCTTCCTCTCCTCTGAACAGCTCTGAATCTCATTTGGTCAGGAAATTTCAGCAACTTTTCCTGGAGGCCCCAGTGAGATCAGATTGCCAGACCTCTTGTTGGGTAGAAGAGGCCACTGTTCCCAGGCTTTACAGCCCACTACAGCCCCTGGGACTGAGAAGTGTGTACCCCCTATGAGATTATGGTGTCTTCAACCAGGAGGCCAGATGGAAGGACTGCTGAACTCTGGAACAAGGCACCCAAGTAGAGCAGGGAGATGAAGAATCAGGAGCTACTGGCTGAATCAGGTAGGAAACTTGGGACCTTCAGTACAGTAAGGAACTGGTGTAGACTGATCCCTGCCAGAGGAATCCTGAGCCTCAATGCAGTTCCGAGGTGACAGGTCTCTTTCTGTCAGGACTGAAGTTGCTCCAGCCTCAGGATCTAGCTGTATTAGGATTATTAGTGGGACTAAATAGGGAATTGTTTACATTCTGAGTGACTGAGCATGGGCGTGAGAGTGAATGTGGATGGCTTCATGGCTCTGAAGATATTGATCTGATTAGGCCCTAACCTGTTTTTCCATTGAGGTTGTTTCACCTAACGGACACTCATCTTCTCATAATACGGAGCTCTGACCATATACAGCGTTTATACTAGTAGCCCTTACTGATAAGACTCCTTAATTTGCTGTGAGGCAGCCAGCCATCTAACTGAGGGAGAATCTCCCAAGCCTCCACTCCTCCCAGTGCACACATCAAACACACCCTAAGCATATAAAATGTGTTCCTCCCAGTCGAAGCTCCCTGTGGATAACTTGAAGATGGTGTTCTAGACTATGTTAGAAAATTTAAAGGCAGGATATTCTGGAAATAACAGTATCAAGTTGAAACTATCAAAGTTAAAGACTTTCTGTAAAATCGATTGGCTGCCTACTGATGTGAAACAGCCACCAGGGGCCACCCTAGACCTGGTTGCCATCTGCAGAGTGAGAGAAGCTTGCACTGGAGTCCCAGGCCATCCTGATCAGTTCCCACACATTGATTGCTGGTATGAGCTAGGTTTGTGCTCACCTGACTGGCTGTTTCTACATACAAAAATCAGCCATGGTGCTAGCCACAGGAACAACCAAACCAGGAGAGAAATCCCTGATTCATCAGGCTCCTGAATAAGACACCAAGCCGCCCCCATATCCCTCACCTGTGAACCCATTGCCTCCTGCAACTAGTCGGAGACCAGAGGCACCATCACCCACCATTTATCTGCCCCTGCTGTAAGAAGAGAACCAGGATCTCCCACCTTCATCAGCAGCCCTTCCAGCTGAGAAATGGGCAAGATCCCCAAACTCAGGCCACCTGATAACCAGGGAAGAATCAGTACCCCTCTATCCACTGTGACTAATCCCAGGCTAAACCTTCCCCAGGACAGACAGAGCTTATGGGATGGGTCCAATACAGTATGCCTACCAGCCCTTCACCACCACTAACATACTTGGCCATATTCAGAAAAGCCCCAAGCCATGATATATCTTTTGACTGCTATCATGCATAACCACCAACCAACTTGAGATGATTGTCACTAGTTGCTATCTACCCTCTTCACCTTTGATGAGAGGTGGCACATCTCTCAAGCCACCCAAGCCTAGTTGATTACCCAGCACAGCATCCAGACCCTGCAAATTTTGAATGATTTGTGAACACTGCCCTCCCAAATCAATGCCCAAACTGGGTCCCCCAACACCCAAGAGGGAAGGGAATCCCTCATCCAGGTGATGCAAGCAATCTTAGAAGGAACATGAATGAGTGCATGGGGAGTCAAAATTACATAAGCTAGAAGGCTTGACTGGAATGAATAGTGCATTGATATTGCATCCAAGGCAGTGGCTAACTGAGAGGAAATAGCTTGCAGAGGAAAAGAAAAATATTTTGCACTGGCAAAAGCACCAAGAAAACTGCTGACCAGAAATATATAGAAGACCTGTTGCTGGCCAACCCCTCCAGAGGGGCCTATGAAAAGGGCACTGATGAACTGTTACAGTTTCTACAGGAGACAGAATACAGGGTCTCAAAGAAAAAGGCCCAAATCTGCCAGGAGGAGGTGAGTTACTTAGGATATCAGCTCATATGGGAGAAAAGGGAATTGAGAGAGGGACAAAAACAAGTGATTACCTGGTAACCCCCCCCCCAAGACTAAAAAGCAGCTCTGGCAATTCCTGGGGGCATCCAGGATCTGCTGGCTTAGAATCCCAGAGTTCTCCACCATAGCATGGCCCCTACTGTGACCTCCATGGATCTGCAACAGACCCCTTAATATGCACACAAAACAAAGGAGCTTTCAACCAACTTAAAGATTGAGTAAAGTGCCATTAGCCTGCCTAGACCTTACCCAGCCTTTCATCCATGAAAAGAAGGGAGTCAGGCTAGGGGTTCTGACCCAGCAAATGGGATCATGGAATAGGCCAATGGCATATCTATCCAAGTGGCTGGAACCCATGGTGGCAGGATGGCCACCCTGCCTCCAAGTAATGGTGGCCACCATACTGCTGGTACAGGAAGCAGATAAACTGACTCTGAGACAGACTATTACAGTCAGAGTTCCCCACCACATCACTTTCTTATTCAATGGAACAGCTAGCCACTAGATGATAGGAGAGTGAGTGGCCCTATATCTGGCTATGCTGTGAGATATTCCCTAAGGTGTTGCTCAAGGCAGTTGGAACCTTAATCTCATGACATGTCTACCAGAAGAGGAGGGGAAACCTCTTCATTCCTGTGAAGAAGTGGTGGAACAAGTTATCTATTCCTGGTCTGATTTAAAAAAGGAACCGCTCCCGAACTTAGATTTAGACTTCTTTTTAATTGATGGGAACTGCAGTTTACTACAGAGGGAATACTTCACCAGGTATGCAATAGTTACTGCCAATGAGATCTTGGAGGAGGGGGTACTTCCCAATTATTGGTTGACCCAAAAGGTTGAGTTGCACACAATCACCAGGGACCTTCTCCTTACAGAAGGGAAGTGAGCTATGATTTATGCTGACTCTAACTATGCTTTTGCCATGCTACAATTCCACAGGGCAATTTATAAGGAGGGAGGACTGTTACCATTAAGGGGAAAAGAGATTAAAAACAGTGACCAGATCCTCCAGCTTCTGGAAGCAATCAAGACTCCCTAGGCTATAGAAGTAGTTCACTGCCAAGCTTACACCTAAAACCAAGATAAAGTGAGCCAAGGAAACTGGCTAGTACACCAGATAGCCAAGCAGGCAGCCCTCCTTGAGGAAGTGAATCATAACCCAGCCTCCTTTGGGACCACAAAAATGTGCTTTGATCTCCTAGTCTGCCCCTGTCAGCCCAAATACTGCCCCACAGAGAAGAGGAAGCGTTCAAGGGAGGAGCAACTGAAAATTCAGAGCAGTGGCTGATCACCCAAGATGACAGAATAGTAGTCTCAGAATGGGCAACACCTGGTCACACAGGCCCATGAGGTGGCCCAGCTGGGTAAAACAGCACTGCAGACCTTGATACAAAGGTACCTGGTGATCCCAAGGCTGAATAAAGTAGCTAAAACAAGTTTGTAGAGGATGTCTGCAATGCACACAGCACAATCCCAAACAAGGGTCCTGAGCCCCGCTGCTGCCTCAGAAGAGGGGATCCTATCTATTTGAACATTTGGAACTGGGTTTCACAGACATCCAGCCTAATAAGGGCTACAGATACATGCTGGTAATAGTCTGCCCTTTCTTGGGCTGGGTAGAAGCCTTCCCAGCTTGTTCAGAGAGAGTCCGGGAGGTGTCCAGCACTCTAGCCAGAGAAATCATTTTGTGCTTCAAGGGTTTGATGAACAACAGATCAGATAATGGTCCTGCTTTTGTCATCAGAATTGTCCAGCAGATGTCAAAAGAATAGGGCTAACTTGGGATCTGCCCACATGGTACCATCCCTAGTCCTCAGGCAGAGTTGAAAGAATGAACAGAACTCTGAATACTGCTGGTCCTAAACATTCCCAAGAGACAGATCTGACTCGGCCAGAAATCTTGACATGTGTGTCATTCAGAGTGCTCTGCCAACCCCACAAATGAGGTTTTCCCCTTTTGAGATGTTGTTTAGGCTGTCCTCCCTCGCTGCTCCCAAGGGATTCTGGTGACCTCCAAGAGTACAAACAGACCCATGTCCAGTAGTTTCTAAAAGACTGGGTCAACACTGTAAAGGAGATAGCCTGACACTTAAATTGTCCCACTCCCTCCATATCTCAAGGTCCCCTTTCTCCCTGGTATCCAGGAGATTGAGTCTATATCAAGGTCCCTGTAAGGGGAAGTCTAGACCCAAGATGGCAGGGATCATATCAAATTATGCTAACCACTCCCACAGCTCTTAAAGTTGCAGGAGTCAAGCTGTGGATATACTACACCCATTCCAATGCTGCCAAACTGAACTACACTCAGACCAGCCTCTAAACCTAACCTTGTCCAGGTGATCAGGAGATGACCCTGGGGAATCCAGTCTGGCTGTGGACAGCCTGAACTTGCTGGATAACCTCCACTCAGCCCCATTGCTGGGGCCTTAGACTCACAAGCTAGTCTGGAAGACAGCCCTGTACCTTGGACTAGCACTGATCAACAAGACTAAAGCCCCCTCACCCCTTCAGGGTCACTCTCTCATCTCTATCAGATGGTGTTCCTCAAGAGGATCTGACAACATGATAATCCTCCCTACTACAGCTCAGAAGTATTGTAGTGTGGATCCCTGCCCAAACTACCGCTATGGTTGCACAGGAGATAACTGGAGCTATGTGGTGTATGGGTGCATACCCAAGGACTATTGGGGAGCATATTGGTCATACCTTAGATATTGGTCCTGGGTGGACTTTGCCATTTCAGGGGCTTGAGAGGGAGCCCCTGTAAAACAGCAAGGAGTCTCAGTGTCTGGTAAAATGCCCATCCTGATCTAGGGAGAACACATAGAATAAATTGGGTACTGGCTATAGAGAGGTCCCAACAATGGGACTCTTAACACATTCGATGGGTTGGTGTCTCTAAAGACATTGGCAGGGTGCTAACTCACTGGCAACAATTCATGCTAATTATCAAGCCTGTCAACATGTTGCTACCCATGAGTAGAGTCAACATGCTGGACCCCTGCCCTGGCCCTCCCCAACCAAACTCAAACCCAGGAATCTGTGAGGGAAATGCTATTCCTCCTGGGTTCAACCCAGCATGTGCTCCCCTGATTAAAAAAAAATGCTTCAGGGCTGGAGAGATGGTTTAGTAGTTAAGTACTTTCCTGTGAAGCCTAAGGACCCTGGTTCAAGGCTCGATTCCCCAGGACCCACGTTAGCCAGATGCACAAGGGGGTGCATGCATCTGGAGTTCGTTTGTGATGTCTGGAGTCCCTGAGTGCCCATTCTCTCTCCCTCTCTCTCCCCTCTTTCTCTCTCTATCTGTGGCTCTTAAATAAATAAAAAAAAACAAAAACAGTTAAAAAATGCTTCAACCAGCAAACACCAGTCATGAATTGATAAGACAAGTAGACCCAGAGCTTGGGGAAGATTGCTAGACCTGTTTGAGAGTGAGCCCAATGTAGCAGGCAGCTTCAGGTTGGTTGAGATAAACTTCCACATCAGGCACAGTTATGGAGGAAGAGATTTATTGAAGCTTACAAATTCAGGGGAAGTTCCATAATGGCAGAAGAAGCTGTCTGCTTTCACAGGACCAAACACACAGAGAGAAGCACAAGCCAAAAAGCCAAAAGCCACACAGCACAGCACACTTCAGGAACTCTAGCTAGGCACACTTTGCTTATCTTTAGATTGAAATCTCAAACCCATCACCACACCTTAAGATCCACCCAGTGACACTGCCTCCAGCTAGGTGGCTGAAGATGCAAACTACAAACTAATAAAACACTGAATATATTGGGGGTCATCTATTCAAACTACCACACCCAATGACCTACACTGGAGTAGGAATTACCAAGTTAACCTTGTTAAACATGACCTGAGACTATCCAGCCACCAAAACTGGCACCTGTGTGTCAGGACCCTCAGTACTGACTCTGGGGGAAGTAAACTATATAGGAGAAAGGGACAACTACACCAGGCTGGCTCCCAAGACTAGGGTCCCAGATGGTACCTATTTTTACTGACAGAATGGTACCTACATCTGCTTCCCAGGGGGTGACTGTACCCTAGTCTTCTTGGCCCCTGACTTATATATACTCCCAGGAAATGAGGTCTCCCCATACCTGTCTAGCCACTCCAGACAAAAGAAGAAACTCAATACTACTCTTCATCCTCTTGGGCATGGACTTAACAGGGCCAGTGGCCACTAGGACAACTGGCATAGGACTCCAACAGGTACAATGAAGTCAACTAAATCAGATTAAAGAAGAGCTCAGCCTAGTCCAGTAAAGTATAGTTACCATGCAAAACCAGATACATTCCTTGACCTCAGTTGTGCTATAGAACCACAGGGTGCTTAATCTGATTATGGCAGAAAAAAGTGGGTATCTGTGTTTCTTTGGTGGAAGAATTTTGTTTTCTTGAAAACCAGGAGTAATAAGAGAAAATAGCAGACAACTTTTGGAAATAATTAAGACATGGGAGAGAACTTGAATGTTTTATTGGCAAAGAATCTAGAGCTCCTGGGGCCTTGGCTGCCATCCCTAGCCACGTCCTTGGTTAGGGTCCTCTTGGCTCTATTGTTTGTCCCCTGTCTGGTTAATGTCCTGAGTCTGTTCATCAGGAATGAGATCAAAGCGGTAAGATTACAGGTCATTTGCCAGTATCAGAGGATCTCATTAGAAGAGCCATAAGAGCTTATGATGATGAAGAGGAAGAAATCTAGCAGAGAATAGCAATATTCAAAGAAACTTGACTGGGTTACACAGCTCCCCAATAGGTCAGAAGTTACCCACAGAGAACAGAGATAAGTCCCTTGTTTCCCTCAAGCCACCCACAGGGTGATACCAGGGAAAAGAGAGATAAACTCCTACTTGCCCACAATCCCCCACAGGGAGAGACCAAAGAACAGAGGGATAAGTTTCTTGACAGTAAGTTACCCACAGGGAGAAGCCAGGGAATGGTGATAAGTTCTGTGCCTACTGAAGGTTAATAGACTTCTCTGAAAACTGGAGGGAACTAAAGAGTTAATAACTATCCCTTAGACCAACAAGCAATGAAAAACCTCATGCTTCAGAAGCATGGCCTTGACAGGCCTTTCTACTCCCAAATGATAAACTAAACTTCCCTTAGCTCAGAAAACCTTGAGGGAACAGAAACTGTCTGGTGGGTTATCCTTCCTAGACAATTTGGCTAAAAATGCTTATTCTGAGCAAGGACACAAATAACTACAGTTCCTTATGTACTTCCCTTAGACCGGTAGCTGGTACAATCTGTTTGTCTTAGGAAACCCCTCATAAACTTGCACCTCAGCCTGCCCCAGTGGTTCAGCTTTCATCCCACAGGAAAGATGAGGTCCCTCGTTGTTTCTCTCAATAAACAGCCTGTCTGTAGAGACCAAGTCCAGTGTTTTCTTTTGCTTTTCTCTTACAGTTTCCTTATACCCATGCTGTGAGATACAGATCTGGGCTAACTGGAACAAGAATTAGAAGAAATTTAAATGATTTAGCTGTCCACTCATGCAACATATACTTCTGTAACCATGCTTGCATGCAGAAGAAAGATAAAAAAGCCCCACATGCCTAGCCTAGGACTGACACTATTCGAGAGAGATCTGGGTGTCACTCCACTAGCATGAATAAATCTTCTCCTCTGTCCAAACGTCTCTGAGTCTCATTCTGTCAGGAAAACCCCACAGCATTCCCATTCAGGATGAGCTCAGTGGAGATAGCTCATGCTACTACACCCATCTAGGGGCCAAATGGGCAGAGCCATACTCCCATTTGCCCTACCGGCTGCTAGAGCCATTTCCCTGATTCTGACAGGGTCCAAAATAGCTCTGTAGCCACCACCTCACCTTCTTCCACATTTGGATGCTAGAAGGTGCCAGCCTGGGAGAATAATCTCCACTCCTGGCATACTTTCTGCAAGGGAAAAATGTGTATAGTTGTTTTGGGGATGGGGATAACTGCTCTTTGCTCTGCCATTCACTCTCCTGAGACTATAACTTCTTGAGCTTCCTGAGTCTTGTAAAGTTCATTAACTTCCTGAGTCTTATGAGCCTTCCCCTTCCCTAAGGAGGGAATGTTTCAGTTTAGAACAAATAGCTACATAATAACAGTCCTAAAGGAAGTGAGAATGCTTTGGATAGAGAGCAGGTCAAGTGCAAAGGCCCTGAGCTGGCAACATGCTGAGATATTGGGGAAATACAAGAGTGAGCTACCATAGGCAGTAGAGTAAATGACTGTGGGAGACAAAGGCAAAGTCTGTCCATCCAGGTGAATAGTCAGATAAGGCAAGAACACAGTGAGGAAGTTAAAAGATCCTGGTGACATATCTGGTAACAACCTAAGCCTGCAGGCAGATCTACCTCTGCAGGGATTTCCTACAACCTTAAATGTTTCAGGGGCTTTTGTCCATGGCCTCCCTTATCTACTTAAATATGTTAACATGGTGATATTTTTATTTAGCTTTAAATATTTTTATGAACACCTTCACAGTGCCATTGGCCTGAGGTATGCATTTGTGCTGACTTCTAGATAAACTGTCTCAGCCACCCCTGACCAGGTGTTGGTAGCAATCATTACATGGCCTTTCTGCTAGAGCCATTGTTTTCATTAATTATAAACGACTATATAAACAGATTTCATGTAGGTCATATTACCCTCAGATTATAATCATATATCCTCTCTCCCATTGCACTAAAGGTCCGTCCTCCTCAGTGGGGTTATTGGTAACTCACTGTGGCATCATGAATGCAACCATAAGTCTCTGTGAGGGGATAATGCCTCAAGATACTCCTTCCCTCCCTGTGGCTCTTGTAATCTTTTCATCCTCTTCCACAATGTCCCTCAGCCTTGATGAGTGAACTATAATTCTACTTTACTGTTAAGCTCCTTAATCCTCTTAATTTCTGCTTTAATGAGATTTGAGCTATTTTATGTTGACTTTTCTATCATTTTCAATCAAAGAATTTTGACCTGAAGCAAAGATTTTCTTTCTTTTAACAGCATTTAATAATGTATACTCTCTTTCATTGAGAAACCATTAGTGTAAGAAAATAGACGTTAAGTGCAAGATGTAAAACAAACAAGCTGTGTTATATTTCTTGAGTATAAAACAAGATGCAGAGTTGGATGATTTAGAGAAGGAATAATGAATGAATATGTAGCTGATTTTTATTTAATTGTGATGCTTATTCTATTTAACTCCACAACAGGGAGGTGCAGTCTTAAAGATATCTCCAATTGAAAGAGGAGCATGGCCACAGTGGTCACCCTCACCCCCAAGTCATCCTGGGATATTTGGCTGGCTGTTGTCAATTTATGCTACTATAGAATGAGTTAGCTGGATCACACTGGGAATAAGCAGAGCACCTATACACATTAATACTTCAATAAGCAGATGGAGGTGTAACTCTTCAAAATAGAGTACAAACATGCTTCTACATGGACACACAAAGAAGCCCACACTCCCGGCTCAGCCAGTGCTGGTAATGACTAGAGTATTTTTTTTTGCCATATATATATATATATATATATATATATATATATATATATATATATAATTGACAACTATACTTACAGACAACAAACCATGGTATTTCCCTCCCCTCCCCTCCCCAACTTTCTCCTTCACAACTCTGCTGTCCATCATATCTCCTCCCTCTGTCCATTGGTCTCTCTTTTAATTTGATGTCATCATCTTTTTCTCCTATTATAGGGTCTTGTATGGGCATTGCTAGGCACTGTGAGGTCTTGGATATTGAGGCCAAATTCTGTAGGGAGTGATACCCTTCCTTTGGCTCTTACATTCTTTCCGCCACCTCTTCTGCAACGGACCCTGAGCCTTGGAGGGTGTGAGATGATTCAGTGCTGGACACTCCTCTGTCCCTTCTTTTCAGCATTATGTTGCCTTTTGGGCTATCCCAGTGGTCATTGCCATCTGAAGAGAAGCTTCTCTAACAAGAAGTGAGAATAACATTAATACATGAGTATGAACATTAAGTGTAGTGATTTCAGGACAATTTGGTGAGAGTAATATATGCATTTATCCCGACAAGAGCAGGCTTTATCCCCCTAAGGCTCATGACATCTCCTGCCATAGGCTTTTGATTAGGTTTTCAGTACCAGGCATGTATTCCCACCCATAGAGTGGGCCTTAAGTCCAATTAGAGAGCAGTTGGTTTCCCCCAGAGCAGACATGCCACTATTGCACTCGTTCAGACATTTGGCCTGTCTGAACAAACCTGAGGTTTTCACTGTCCACTGTTTTCATCGCTGATGACTTCTGTCTCCCATAAGACTGCATACAGTACAGCTTTTTCCAGCTTTCAGTTGGCTGGGCTACAGGAAGAAGGTTTTCTGCTCAGCACCACCTTGATTTCTCAGTGACTTTGCCACTCAGGCATATGACGTCTTCAGCAATAGGGTCTTACCATCTCTATCTCATGGAGAACCAAGGGCCTTGGCAATAGCCTATAATATTTTGGAGACAATAGGAACCTCCCTGGCCAACAACTCACTGGAAGGTATCCCATCCCTGGCACTGAAAATTTTCTAGTAACAATCTATGGCTTCTGGATGTGCCATTAGTTAAAAAGGTATATTTTCATACATCTTATTCAGAATATCTTGAATTTTGATTGACCCTCCCCCCATCTTTCTTTTATACAATCTCTTCCCCTGACCTCGCTTAGGCCTTTCCCCTTCCTGTAATCTGTTCCTCTTACATATTTACAATACCATCCTCTTAAGACCTTCCTTCTCCTCCCTCCCTTATAGCCTTTTTCTAGCTTATAGGCCTCTGCTACTGATTATTGGTTCCAGATCACACACAAGTCTATACATTTGTAGCTAGGATCCACATATAAGAGAGAACATAAGACGTTTGGCTTTCTGCGCCTGGGTTACCTCACTTAGATGGATCCTTTCCAGATCCATCAATTTCCCTGAAATTTCATAATTTCATTTTCCTTTACCACTGAATAGAACTCCATTGTGTAGATGTACCACATCTTTATTATCCATTCATCTGTGAAAGGACATCTAGGCTTGTTCTATTTCCTAGCTATTGTGACTAGAGCATCAATAAACATGGTTGTGCAAGTATCTCTAAGGTAGTGAGAAGAGTCATTAGGATATATGCCTAGTGGTGAAAGAGCTGGATCACATGGTAAATCTATTTTTAGCTGTCTCAAGAACCTCCACACTGATTTCCACAATGGCTGTATAAGATTACATTCCCACCAGCAGTGCAGAAGGGTTCCTCTTTTACTACAACCACAACAACATTTATTGTAATTTGTTTTCTTGATGGTAGCCATTCTTTTTTTTAAATTTTTTTGTTTGTTTATTTATTTATTTGAGAGTGACAGAGAGAAGGAGGCAGAGAGACAGAGAGAGAGAATGGGCACGCCAGAGCTTCCAGCCTCTGTAAACAAACTCCAGATCCGTGCACCCCCTTGTGCATCTGGCTAACGTGGGTCCTGGGGAATTGAGCCTTGAATTGGGGTCCTTAGGCTTCATAGGCAAGTGCTTAACCACTAAGCCATCTCTCCAGCCCGATGGAAGCCATTCTCATGGGAGAAAGATGGAATCTCAGGGTAGTTTTAATTTGCATATCCCTGGTGGCTAAGGATGTAGAACACTTTTTTAGATGTTTATATGCCATCTGTATTTCTTTCAGTGAGAACTCTCTATTTAGTTCCATAGCCCAGTTTTTGATTGGTTGTTTGATTTCTTATTGTTCTGTTTTGTGAGTTCTTTGTATATTCTGGATATTAATCCTCTGTCAGGTGTGTAACTGGCAAAGATTTTCTCCCATTCTGTATGCTGTCTCTTTGCTGCATTCACAGTGTCCTTTGCTGTTCAAAGCTTTGTAATTTCATGAGATCCCAGTGATTGATTCGTGGTTTTATTTTCTGAGCAACTGGGGTTATATTCAGAAAATCATTATGTATGCCAATATGTTGAAGGGTTTCCCCTACCTTTTCCTCTAGCAATTTCAGAGTTTCAGGTCTGATATTAAGGTCCCTGATCCACTTGGATTTGATTCTTGTTCATGGGGAAAGACAAGGATCTATTTTCATCTTTCTAAATATAAATATCCAGTTTTCCCAGCAGCACCACTTGTTGAAAAGGCTGTGTTTTCTCCAATAAATATTTTTGGCATCTTTGTCAAAAACCAGATGGCTATGGCTGCCTAGATTAACATCTGGGTCCTCTATTCTGTTCCATTGACCTACATGTCAGTCTTTGTGCCAATACCATGCTGTTTTTGTTACTATGGCTTTATAATGTAGCTTAAAATCAGGTATTGTGATACCGCCAGCTTTAGTTTTGTTGCTCAAAACTTTTTTGGGTATTTGAAGTTTTTTTATGCTTTCAAATGAAGTTTTGGATTGTTTTTTCTATTCCTGTGAAGAATGCCGTTGGAATTTTAATGGGAATTGCATTAAATGTGTAGATTGCTTTTGGTAACATTGACATTTTCACTATATTGATTCTTCCAATCCAAGAATATGGGATATTTTTCCATTTCCTTGTGTTTTCTGCAATTTCTTGCTTGAGTGTTTCATTGTAGAGCTCCTTTACTTCCTTAGTTAAGTTTATTACAAGGTACTTTATTATCTTTTTTTTTTTTTTGAGGCAATTTTCAATGGGAGAGATTCCCTGATTTCATTCTCTGCATGTTTGTTGTTAGTATATAGGGAAGCTACTGATTTCTGTGTATTTATTTTGTATCCTGCTACATTGCTAAAAGTGTTTATCAACTCTAACAGTTTGCTGGTAGAGTTTTTAGGATCTTTTATGTATAGAGTCATATCATCTGCAAATAGTGATAACTTGATTTCTTCCTTTCCAAGTTGTATCCATTTTATGAATCTCTCTTGCCTTATTGCTATAGTTAAGACTTCCAGTACTATATTAAATAAAAATGGGGACAGTGGACATCCTTGTTTTGTTCCTGAATTTAGTGGAAAATCTTCAAGTTTTTCACCATTTAGTATTATGTTGGCTGTAAGTTTTTCATAAATAGCTTTTATTATGCTGAGATATGTTCCTTCTAGTCCCAGTTTCTGTAATACTTTTACCATGAAAGGATGTTGGATTTGTCAAATGCCTTTTTGGCATCTATTGAGATTATCATGTGATTTTTGTCCTCAGACCATTTATTTGATGTATTACATTTATTGATTTGCATATTTTGAACCATCCCCACTTCCCTGGGATAAAGCCAACTTGATTGGGGTGAGTAATATTTTTGATATATTCTTGTATTCTGTTTGCCAATATTTTGTTCAAAATTTTTGCATCTATGTTCATGAGGCAGATTGTTCTGTAATTTTCTTTTTTTTTTCTGTATTTGCCTGGTTTTAGTATGAGGGTGATGCTGGCTTCATAGAAGTAGTTGGGTAGAATTTCTTCCTTTTCTATTTTATGGAAAAGTTTGAGAAGCATTGGTGTTAAGGTCTGGAAAAATTTACCAATTAATCCATTTGGACATGAGCTTTTTTTAGTTGGGAAACTTTTATAACTGCTTGGATCTCTGTCTAAGTCTATTTAAATGGTTTATCTCATCTTGATTTAATTTTTTTTATTTTTTTAATTTTTTTATTAACAAATTCACTGATTATAAAAAATACCCCATGTGATACCCCTCTGCCCCCACTAACCCCTTTGAAACTCCACTCTCCATCATACCCCCTCCCCATATCAATCGGGCTCTTTTTTACTTTTGATGTCTTGGTCTTTTCCTCCTGTTATGATGGTCTTATGCAGGTAGTATCAGGCACTGTGAGGCCATGGATATCCAGGCCATTTTGTGTCTGGAGGGAGCATGTTGTATGGAGTCCTGCCCTTCCTTTGGCTCTTACATTCTTTCCACCACCTCTTCTGCATTAGACCCTGAGCCTCGGAAGGTGTGATTGAGATATTGCAGTACTGAGCACTGCAGTCATTTCTTTCCATCACCATGATACCTTCTGAGTCGTGCCAAGGTCACTGCCACCTGAAAAGAGAAGATTCTCAACCAAAAGTGAGAGTAGCATTAATATAAGGGTGTGAACGTTAACAGAAGTGCTTACTGGGCAGTTTGATAAGCATAGTATATATATTTGGCCAGACAACAGCAGACATTACACCCCTAGGGCTCATGAGTACCCCTGTTTTCAGTTTTCAGTATCAGGGATGTATTCCCTCCCATGGAGCGGGCCTCCAGTCCAATTAGAGGGCAGTTGGTTTGTGCCATAACAGACGTGCCACTATTGCACCTGTTGGCTCATTTGGCCTGGCTGGCCAATTATAAGGCTTGCAGTGTCCACTGATGAGTATCTTCACTGGTGATTTCTCTTTCTCCCATTGAACTGCATGCAGAATGGCTTCTTCCAGCTTTCTGTCAGCTGGTCTACATGGAGGAGGTTATCAGCTCAGTTCCAGCAAGATTTCTCAGTGCCCTTGCAGCCCAATTATATGGAGTCTTCAGAAATAGGGTCTTACCATCTATTCCTGGTGGGATTCAATTTTTGTAGGTCATATGAGTCAAGGAAATCATCCATTTCTTTCACATTTTGAAACTTACAGGAACATATATTCTTAAAGTATGTCCTCATAATTGTTTGAATTTCTTTGGTATCTTTTGTAATGGTGCCTTTTTCATCTCTAATTTATTAATTTGTCTCTTCTCTCTTTCTTCTGGTCAAATTTGTAAGGGTTTATCAATCATGTTTATCCTTTCAAAGAACCAACTCTTTGTTTTGTTGATTATTTGGATTTTGTGTGGGGGGGGGTACTATTTCATTAATTTCTGCCCTAATCTTTATGATTTCTTCTTGTCACTGCTTTTTGGTTTGCCTTGTTCTTCTTTTTCCAAGGCCTTAAGGTGGAGCATAAAATTGTTTTTTGTGAACTCTCTAATATCTTGATATAGGCACTTAGAGCTATAAATTTCTCTCTTAGGACTGCCTTCATTGTGTCCCAAAGGTTTTGGTATGTTGTATTATTATCATCATTTGATTCTATGAATTTATTGATTTCCTTTTTGATTTCTTCAATGAACCATTCATCATTCAATAGTGGACTGTTTAGTCTCCATGAATTTCTGTATGCTCTGTAGGTTTTCTTATTGCTGATTTGCAGTTTAATCCCATTGTGGTCAGTTAGAGTACAAGGGATTATTTCATTTTCCTCTAATTGGGGAGATTTGCTTTGTGTCCTAATATGTAGTCTATTTCAGAGAATGTTCCATCTTCTGCTGAGAAAAATGTATATTCGACAGCATTTGGATGGAATGTTCTGTAGATATCTGTTAGGTCCATTTGTTCCATTAGATCATTTAACTCAGATGTCTCTCTGTTTATTTTTTGCAGGATGACCTGTTAGTTGATGATATTGTGGTATTGAAGTCTCCCACTACAATTGTGTTCTATGTTATCTGTGACCTTAAGTCTAATAGTTTTTGTTTGAGGAAGCTGGGAGCCCTCATGATAGCTGCATATATGTTTAGGATTGTAATGTCCTCCTGCTGCAGTGTTCCTTATTTCCTTAGTTCCTTAAAATGACCTTATTTATCTTTCCTTAGTAATGTTGGTTTGAAGTCTATCCTGTCAGATATTAGGATAGCAACCCCTGCTTGTTTCCTAGGCCTCCTTACTTTAAATAGCATTTTCCATCCTATTACCCAAAGGCTTGTCTATCTTTTATTGAGAGATGATTTTCCTGGAGGCAACAAATGGCAGGATCCTGCCTTGTAATTCAGTCTGCAAGCCTGTGTCTTTTGGATGTTGCATTGAGGCCATTGATATTAAGAGTTATTATTGAAATGTATGCATTTATTCTCACCATTTTTCTTATTTTGTAGTTTCCTGTTTTCCCTTTACTCATTTGTTTTTACTGTTATTTGACTGTGGTTTATTGTTTTCCATTTCCTCCTGTGTGTGTTTAGCTTTCTCTTTCTCATTAAAAACTCCTTGAAGTATTTTCTATAGAGCTGGTTTAGCTGTCATAAATTCCTTTACCCTGTTTTTGTTGTGGAATGTCGTTATTTATCCATCAATTTGGATAGATGCATTGCAGGATAAAGTAATCTTGGTTGACAATTGTTATCTTTCAGAATATGGCATTCCAAGCCCTTCTGGCTTTTAAAGTTTGTGTTGAGTAATCTGCAGTTATCCTGATGGGCTTGCCTTTGTAGGTGATTTGCTTGTTCTCTCTAACTGCTTTCAATATATTTTCTGTGGTTTGTGTGCTTAGTAGTTTAATTATAATATGGCAAGGAGAGGTTCTTTTCAGATTTTGTCCGTTTGGTGTTCTAAAAGCTTCTTGTATCTGCATTGGCATTTCTTTCCCAATTTGAGGAAAATTTTCTCCTATGATTTTGTTGAAAGCACCTACTAAGCCTCTGGATTTAAATTCTTCTCCGTCTGTTATACCCTGAATTCTTATGTTTGATCTTTACATGGTGTCCCGGATATCTTGAAATTCCCATTCATACCTTGCTATTAGCTTGTCTTTCTCTTTGTTGGACTGTATTAACTCTGCCACCTGGTATTCTAGTTTAGATATTCTGTTTTCTCCTTTATCCATTCTACTGGTGAGAGTTTCCACAGTTTTTTTTATTTCATTGACTTCATTTTTCAGAGCCAGGATTTCAGCCTTGTTTTTCTTCAGTATTTCTATTTCCTTACTCATGTCTTGCAGTGACCTCTTTTTTTTGTTAAGCTGGTTTCCTGTGTTCTCTTTCAGAAGTTTGATTTCTTCTTTAGTTCCTTTGTTTTCTTCTTTGACTCCCTTCATTTCTTCTCTGATTTCTTTGAGCATAGATACCATCATTTTCTTGAAATCTGTGTCATGCATTTCATCTAAAACAGTCTTATTGTTAAACATTTCTGATGGATTTATAGTTTTTGGTGGGACTGTATTGTCTTGATTCTTTGAGTTTCTTGTATTACATAGTCATGACTTTTGCATAGGTCTGACAGAAACAAGAGACTGGAACTAATCACAGAGAGCTGCCCTAGTCATGTTTTACCTAAGTATAATGTGCCAAGCCCAGAGCCGCTCAAGCCCAGAGACACCACTGCAGAGGAACCAGCAACAACCCTGCCTAAGCCATCCAAGGCCTGGATCTGGCCTCCTTTCCCCTTCACTAAAGAGGAGATAAGAACTAGGTGGTTCTTGGGGCTCTTTGAATAATATATGGAGTTGGGCATCTGGGTTCCTCCCCCTTGCTGGCCCTCTCCTAATGTTTTTCATCATCCCTACTGTTCATCCTCACATTCTCAATAAGCAAACAACATTTGTCTCCTCCTGTGTAGATGCCAAATGATTTCAGATGCTCCTTCAGAATTACCAAAGAACATTAGTAATATTTTCTATGACCCAAGATATCCCATAAATGAGAGAGAATTCTGAGACCATGTTTAATGATGCTATTTGACCTTAGGGAGGTAGGATTGAGTGTCAAAGGGAGGAAATGCAACAGGAAGCCAAGGCCATACTTTGGTTTTTCATTTTATCACAGTAATGTTTCTATACTGTTTGTTGAACTTTATCTCAAAAGGCAAATGCTTTCAAAAACCATTTGTCTAACTGCCCTCCCACTTCAAAAACCTGCTTGTTATTAAAGCTTCCTGCTCATGGTCCTAGTCATGTAGACAGAAACTAAACCCACCAATAATAGGATAGATCAGAAATGACACTGAACTATATGTAAAAGTCTTGAGAGACAGTAACTGGGTGCTCAGACTTTGGAAGTGATTCCACTAAGTCTATGTTGACAACAATCAATCTTTGTAGTCTCCACTCTTCCTCCAGTGCCTATTTTGTGAGCAGTATTTTACTGCAACACCATGGGTACAAGAAAGTGGAGGGAATTTTACTTATATAGAATGACTTCATCCAATCCTGTATATTTGGGCCACTCATAAGGTCCTGTTGGCATCTTTGAAGAAAGACTGCTCTACATGACAGATGTACAAGTGGGTAGAATGAGGAAACTAGTGATGTAACCCATGTTATCATGGTTCTCCATGACTACAGAGAAAACCAGGCAAAGAAATAGTAATGTGATGCCTATTAGATGTCCACTGACTCTTCCCATGAACCATTGCTGGCCACCCCAGCCCTCATTAACAATGAAAGATCAGGAATGGCATGTCCTCCCATGACTTTCTGGGAAACTAGGCAGAGAGATAAAAATTCATATCAGCCAGAGATTGACAGAGACTGTGGCTGAACAGTGTAGATTCTTCCTTTGCTTGGGAAAAGCAAAGCACAAATCCATCACTCAGCCTCCATTAGCCCAGGAAGTAGTTCATTGGCCACACCTTCATGAGCACATCAACATCTCACCTATCACACAGGCCATGCAAGGGCCTTGTCACTTTGATATTTATGTTTATTTCCATCATCTTTTAATGTCATACCTACTTGGGACATCTATGCATTGGAGACTTTCCTACATCTCCATAGTTTCCATTCCTTCAGGGGGATGTTGCCATGACAGAGTACTTCTATGAGAGTAACAAAGGTGGAGGCATGAGGCAACTAACTACCAATTGTTTAAAATAGCAAACAAAATAAACACCAAGTGTGCTGGAACCAGGTCCCTGCACTTAAAGCAAATACTAGCAGGATCATCTTGTGTGTAATATCAGTCTGTCTAGACTTGAGTTTCCACACATCTTACCTGGGCTGGGAATGGGTTCTACCTCACTAGGTTACTGTGAGAATTGTAGGAGTTATTTTATGAAAGGGCATAGAGAAATCTCAGGCATAAAATAACAAAAGCTTTCAAGCATTATTGTTAATAATTACAACTAAACCAAGCATCCCAGAATAACTATGAATGAACCCCAACACATTGGTAGATGATGAAGTCATGTCACAGTATCAAAAGATCAGACAACACTGGTAATGATAGTTGAGCAGAGCCTGCATAAATAAACCAGGGACATTTGCAAAGTGGAATTGTAGGCAACTTAATAAATGAATGGGGAGAATGAGTCATAATAGATTAAAGGCATGTTCATAGGTTTTAATAAATGAAAATAAACTAAGGTATAAATATGTATTTTATAATGTACACATACAGCACCTGTCTGTATCATCCATATTCGATAGAAAGGAGGGTGGTGGGAAGCCACATAGATGAGGTCATTCCAGTGGAAAACCAGAGATCAAAGACCCAACAAGTTCTTTCAAACTGCACATAGTCCAACAGGAAACAGGAAGTAACAAGTTAGACAGATGTGGATGGGATTGTCAACTCAGGCTCCAATAATATACCAATGACCAGCAGCAAGAGCTCTCTTCTGCCTCACCAGATTTTCCCACCATGAAGTAAAGTCTGAGTGTGGCTTTTACAGTGGGTTAGTAAATGTTTTATTCTTTTGTTTATGATATATTTTAATCATCTACAGGTCTGGAACAATTCTGGCTCCTAGGGAAACCACAGAAAACAAAGGCAGATATAGACATGGTCTCTGTCACCAAGGTGCTGACACTAAGGAGGATATAGTTGACAAAGGTGGTGACTTGGGAACTTACACTTGAGAGACTTCACAGTGACTGTCTGTACTTAAACAAGATCTATATAATATTGGGCCATCAACATTCCATTATAGTTGATAGAGGAGGATATAGACCCCCTCAATGCACCCACCCTGAAGAGTTATTGACAGTTAGTTAATGCTTGTTAGGGGAAAGACATTTTGTAAAAACAATTCATATTTTATTTTTATTTATTTATTATAGAGAAAAAGAGGGAGAGATAAACACACACACACACACACACACACACACACTTAGAGAGAGAGAGAGAGAATGGGCACATCAGGGCCTCCTGCCACTGTAAATAAACTCTAGATGCATGCACCACCATGTGTATTTGGCTTATGTGGGTCCTGGGGAATCGAACCTAGGTCCTTAGGCTTCACAGGCAAGTGCCTTAACTGCTAAGCCATCTCTATAGCCCAGGAAAGACATTTTCTACAGTAATGTAGACACTGGTAGGTTGAATGTTTTCTGGTAAACAATACCTCACCTACGTTCATGCAAGCAATCCTGATTAAACACAGTGAGCTTCTCTTCCTCTCTCAATCTCTCTCTCCCTCATATATACCACAGAGATAGAAATAGATGATAGATTATTAATGTGTCCCAGACATGAAGAAGCAACCTAGACTAAAATGGGCTAAAATAGGCTTTCTCATCCTCATGATTGTGTTTATTACTCCTTTATCTTTTATGTAGATACTTTTATAACTCAAATATTGATTCATAAGAAATTTAAGGACATAATTTCTTCTCTTTTCATTTTCTTGGCAAAATGCCCTGCATTATGTGAATTATCTGTGGGAAACTACTATGTAAATTTCCTCCTAAGCATCTATGGAGTGCCATAAACATCAGCTGCTAGGGCCTTATGTTGTCCATGGGCCAGATTGCAGAAAATTTTGAATATGCGCATATTTTATGAATACAGAGGAATATATAATACGTAGATGAGATGAGACCCTTCTCCTTCAACCAAAGTTCAAAAAGAGAGTTGAATTATTGTTTTCACTAGATGAAAACCTATATTCAGAGCATGAAATTAATTCCTACTTAGTTCTAGAGCTTCCAAGACAGACCAGCATCCAGCTGAGCACAGTATATCTAAAAAGAAGAAAGTAAGGAACTTTTAATGCTCTTCAGCTCAATGGGATGTCTCATTACTTCCCTGTCATGACCTCCAGAGAGAGCAAAGTGTAAAGCTTCAGGGAGGGAAGTTTAATCTGAAGCTGGCTAGACACACTCTTGGGTGAGAATCCTCATTTTGCAGTGCCACAAGAAGCCAGTCCCAGGGAAGCCTCCATGAATGCTCCCAGTGGAAATTAACAACCCACAGAAAGGGGACCATTCATGCTTCCCTGCCAGGAGATTGGCCACTGGATTTCCATGGATATGAATGTTTTGCTCATAGCTGTGCTTGGAACACAGACAGTAGCTATGGATATGAACTTTGGCAGGATGGAGGACACCCTGGATGCAAGAGCACACACAGGGTGGCAGGACCACAGACACAGCCCACAGGCTCATAGGCCATGCCCCAACTCTGAGAAGCAAATTGCCCACCCCAGGACCACCAGGAGTGGAAAACCCAGACCATTACTGTGGCAGGGGCCATGTCTTTGATACAAACTATCAATGCAAATTGCATCCCTTGCTGCAAAAGGAATGGAATTATTTATTCTGCGCTAGATAGGAATGATCATGGTCATGAACACTGAGTAGATCATGGTACCATGAAGGATGTGGTCCACTGAAGAAGAGGTTTCATTAACATTAATAGTCACACAACAAAAGGAAGTTATATATGAAGGCACTTACCAGGTGCACTGGTGGAGACATCAGATGGATGGATTACATAGAAAAGTGGAGAAATCTCTGCTGTGGGTTTCAAACGCTATCTTATGAAATTTCTCACAGGGTAGGTTAATACATTCTCAGAATTTTACATGATAGTCAGAAGTGTTAGGTCAGAGGAGTTGGTAACCAATTAAGCAGACTAACAGTAACTCAAGATAATTTTGGTTCTTGATCTGCAAGATTCCATCTCTGCACAATGTTCTAGGTAGTAAGTCTGCAGAATCTTCAAATAGGTATTACTTCTTCAGAGAACTTCAGTTCACAACACAAATGATTCAGGCATGGAGAGCCAATATTGGAGACCTTCTTCCAATGAACAATGTAGCCAGACTTTAAACCTCACCAACAAGATTAATGTCTCATTCAATCTCTAAGGAATTACTAACAGCACATGACCACTCACCCTTTTGAGGCTATGGCTCTGCCACTGAGAGCTTAAACAAGCAAGTCTGTAGGTAAATTCATGTTTACTCTGGGCCTTATTTACACAGGAGTTATTATCAGATCCTAGGTCAAAGGAAAGGACCACAAGAGTTCTCATACTTTTGTCTAATCACTGCTGACTAAAACAGCAGCTCCTGGTCTTTCCCCACTCTTCCCTCCCTGCTGTATCCACTTGTCCCTCTCCTTGGCTTCACTGAGCCTGGAAACTATTGCCTGGATACAAACTGTGCCTCTTGAGGACTGTGCCTCTTGTAACATACTATCACCCACATGTTATCCCTTTAGAATAACATCCCTCATATGCTAACCAAAGAAGGAATGATTAGCACACTCTTCTCTCTCTTCTAGATCCTGGCCACATTCTTCCCAGAAAAATTTACATTTCTGACAAGATCTCTTTCTCAGATTCTACTTTTCCAGTGGGTCTTTTATCACCTGACTCTGTTGAGTTTTGTGCAGGACTGTATTCTGCTCCCCCACCCCCCGCCCCCGTGATAGTAGAGTGACACTGGTACAACTCTAGAGGAAAAGGCGGAAGAACTAGACTATTTTTCCCTGCCTACTTCCTCAGCATATGCTGCTTGAAGTTTTTTATCCTCTGGTCCCAATTCTCTGACAACACTATTGTCTCAATCTCCCCAGCCTCCTCATCAGGAATGGCTACTGCCTACTAATAGGTCCTAACTAAAGTCCTAATGCCTACCAAATGGTCCCACTATCAGGGCTCCAGTAATGAAACCTCTTCTTTTGTCCCTCAAATTTAAGGAATTTACCTGCTTCTCATAACTAGGAGTCTCTGGGTTACTTAATTGCTAAACACTTAGGCTATCTGATCTTCATCCAGATATCTAATCCCTAATCTATATTTCCTCCAGTAAAATACCTACAGGGAGGTTTTTCCTCAGCTGGATCCAATAGATCTAGTCACTCTATCATATTTTTTTTTCTTTCAAACCACTGTCATACAATTTGAAATTAAGGTCTTGAGATATAACCCAGTCACAGACTGCTGGCCTACCTTTCAAAAATACCTGGGTTTGCTCTGCAGCAGCATATATATACATGCACATACACACATGCACATGCACACACAGTTCTATGTATGTGCTCATTCATCTTTTGTTCTTCTAAAAACTAACTACTTAAAAGCATTTTGGCTCCTAGGGAGGAAGCACTTGAAATACAACTCACTTCAGAATACCAAGGATCTTTCAAGCTGTATTTTGTATTTAACATTTGCTGAATGGATAGAAACCTGCACATCAAATTCAAAATGAAGTTAGGCAGATTAAAGCTACATGTTGGAACAGATGGGTATGGGAGGAGGTGGCAGTGTAAAACATTCCTGGGATTTGGAGTCTGGTATGTAGGAGCTCACCATGTAGTACTTTCAACAGTTCAGTGTGCTTCAAATTTTTATAGTAAAAATTTTACTTTAAAGTAAAATTTAAAGTTCACATTGGTATCACAACTGGGAGTCTAAATGCTTCTATGTTTATAATGAGTCTCTTTTCCATTTTTAAATTAATATTAATAAATTACCAACAAGCAGAAGTAGTTATAAACAAATCATTGGCCAATACAACTACCACCCCAGGGCTGAAGAGATTGCTGAGTGGTTAAGGTGCTTGCCTGAGAAGCCTAAGGGCTCACGTTCAACTCTCCAGATTTCACATAAGCCAGACACACAAAAGGTGAGGCAAGTGCAAGGTCACACATACTCACTAGGTAGTGCAAACATCTAGGGTTTTATTGCAGTGGCTGAGGCCCTGGGGCACCAATTCTCTATCTTCTCTGTCTCTAAAAGAAAAAAAAAAAAACACTATCACTCTATCATGGTCATCAACTACATGCTTTTTCAGTAGGCTTCTGGTTTTACAAGGAAGTTATTTATTCAGTTTTCTCAGCTCTCACATATAAACAGAAAATAGCCCCTTCAAGTCATCTAGTCCTGCATAATAGAAGGGAAAATATGATGACATCAAAATAGAGGAGAGACTAGTTGGAAAGAAGAAGAGATTCGGTGGAAGTTGGACTCTGGCAAACACCACCACCAATGCTTCCACCAGGTCCTTTCCCACTTTATCTCCCTGTGCTCTTCAGGGCTGAACCCACCTAGTCCTCTGTTCCAGTAATGGACAGAATGAATCAGGAAACAATATTAAGGCATTACATCTAAGAACCTAGATACAGTGATGGGTTTACATGTGGCATGTGCCCATGAGCAACCCCATAGGATCTATTCTGTACTAAAAGTTCTGCTAGATCTACTGAAGTTGAGAACTTTCTTCCTTCAACTCACCAAATAATTCCACTCAAGTCTAGCTTAGATAAGTGAGCATGCAGGTCGAGCATAACTAAAGTCTCATATTCATGAAGAGGATGAGCTTGATTAATAAACAAGCTGGAGAATCAGTTAAGTTAATTAGTCATCAGGTCTTGTGTGGCTGCTTAGACTTATTTGGAATAACATAAAGCCACTTCTATGGCCTGATCATGTGGGGGAGGACCTCACTAAGTGTATTTTTGGAAAGCTCTCCCTACCTGTAAGCATGTAAACTCAAGGGTGGTATTCTAGGGGTTGCTCAGTGGATCCATGGAAATTGTCATTGAGATGGAAAAAGTGACATCTGTGTGGTACAAAGGTGTCCATGAACAGGAATGGTCATAGATCCGGAGCTCAGGAGAGATAGATGATGATAGATAGATAGATAGATAGATAGATAGATAGATAGATAGATGATAGAGATTTAGAAGTCCAAAGGCCTTGGGATTAGAAGAAATTACGCTAAGAGAACTGAGTCAGGAAGCTCAGAACAAACTCTGGTGTTCTGTCTCCTAATAGGGCTGCTTATATTCTTGTATCCTGTTTGCTGAAGCTTATCTCAAAATGCAGCTGCTTTCAAAACCTTTTGTCTATCTGCTGTCCTGCTTCTAAAACCTGCTTGTTACTATAGCCTTCTGCTCATGGCCCTAGTCATGTATATAGAAAACTTTATAGCCACCAATGATAGAAAAGATCAGAAATGACACTGAACTGCCTATAAAATGTCTGGAGAGACTGTGACTGAGTGCTCACACTTTGGAAGTGACTCCTCTGAGTCCCTGTTGACATGAATAAATCTCATTCTCCACTCGGCCTCAGGTGCTTATTTTGTAAGCAGTAATTTTCTCTAACGTAACCTGTGGCATGTGTACAGACATGTGTGTCTATGTGTCAATGTCTGTCAAATGAGGAAGTGACTGAAACTGAGAAGGAACTGCCAGAAAACCAAGATGAAGGAAGCAGGAACCCATATTCAGAAAAGCTTACAGGATAATGCAGAACAAGGGTTTTAACAGGAAGGTCCAGGGAAGAACTACCTTGAATGTAGTCAGCACCATCCAATGGGCTAAGATCCCACCCAGACTGAATAACAAGAAGGAAACAAGGTGGATACCATCATTTATATTTCTGCTTTCTGACTGTGAATGCAATGTGACAGCTGCCTCCCAAGCCGGCTGACATGCCTTCCCTGCTATGATGGACCGTGAGTCAGAAAAATCCCTTCTTCCAGTAAATTACTTCCTGTTAGGTATGTTAATGGGAAGAGTAATCCAGTCCTTATTTGTTTCTTTGTCTTCTGAGTGCTGAGTGGACATTTCCTGATGCTCCAGGCCTTCATCACATGAGACTGAATCAACAATGTCATATTGTTCTAATTTAATGTCTCAGGTGGCAACTTTGGGGGATTTCCAACAACGAAAGAACAAATGGGTCACGTGATCAATGAAAGGGGGTGGGAAAGGTTACTGAGAATTCCAGAGAGCTGCTCTGTCAGAAGAAGCAAGTGCATAGGCCCTTGAACTTAACTCCACTGATGCGGGCAATTCATCCTGGTGGTATAAAGTGAGCAGGATTTCAGGAAGTTGAATTTTGAGCTCTTAGGCCATTCTTTCTACAAGATGTTTTCTACAAGTCAACGACCATGATGGGTAGCACAGGCCCAATCCTTCTGCTCCTACTACCTTGGTGAGTAAAGAATGTTTTGATGGCAGTCCCTGCATCTCTTAACGCTGACTATAAAAACCTGTATGCCTTTAGTTTTATTTAGCCACTCCCTCCCCATAGCCTAACATTGAAACTTCCCCAGTGAAATAACACTAAGATGACATTTGTCAAAGAGGTGCTGTGACAACAGGATGCCAGATGTGTTCCATTTCTAATATTGCCGTATTTCTTTACCCACCATGAAGGAGGGCAGATGAGCTTTCTTCAGAATCTTAAGTAGGAACTCTAGCAAAAAATATTAATAAAAAACTTGTTCTAGGTTACAGAGCCCCCCAAAAGTCCAGAAGTTACCCACAACGAGCAGAGATAAGTCCTGGTCGCCCTTGGGCCATCTGCAGAGAAACCAGAGAACAGAGAGATAAGCTCCCCCTTGCCTACCAACCTTCACAGGGTGAGAACAAAGAACAGAGAGATAAGTTCCCTGCCCACAGTGGGGGTTACCGATAGTTTTGGGCTGACTGGAACAGAAACTAAAAGAAATTTAAACTATGTAGCTGTCTGCTCATGCCATATACCTTCATGTAACCTTGCTTGCTTATAGAAAGAAAAATATAGAAAGGCCCTCTTGCCTAAGCTCGAGGCTGACACCATTACTGAGTGATCTGGGTGACAGTTCGCTAGAATGAATAAATCTTCCTCTCCTCTGTCCAAAGAGCTCTGACTCTCATTCAGGAAATTCCCACAACAAACTGCTAAATCCAAAGACCAAAATGCAAGGGAGAGAAGAATGTTCTCACCAGAAGCACCCACTGATTACATTTAATTATAGATTAATTCTACACATCAAAATGCAGCATGAGGGCTGGAGAGATGGCTTAGTGGTTAAGCGCTTGCCTGTGAAGCCTAGGGACTCTGGTTTGAGGCTCGATTCTCCAGGACCCACGTTAGCCAGATGCACACGTCTGGAGTTCATTTGCAGTGGCTGGAAGCCCTGGCGGGCCCATTCTCTCTCTCTCTCTCTCTCTCTCTCTTTCTGCCTCTTTCTCTCTCTCTCTCAGTCTCAAATAAATAAATAAATAAAATGTTTTTTTTAAAAAACGCAGCATGAGACACTAAGGTTAGAATCTCAGGTGTAATTTTCTTATTATCTTGTGTTTGTTAAGTACTCCTGTCCCTGATCTCCATCCTATCCAATACTACTCTGCCCTTTCCTCTAACAGTACTCTGACTTCCTTCAGGAAAAAATCATGGCTTCCATAGTACTTTCATTTCGACCCCATTATACAGAATTATCCTGATTGGCTTAAGAAAATCAACGTATTTATATAACTCCACATAGGGGGATGGAGAGATGGCTTAGCAGTTAAAGCACTTGCCTTCAAAGTCAAAAGACACAGGTTCAACTACCCAGGACCCACATAAGCCAGATGCACAAGGTGGTATATGTGTCTAAAGTTCATTCTCAGCCACTGGAGGCCCTGGTACACCCATCCTTTCCACTCCTTTTCTCTCTCTCTCAAATAAATAAGAATAAAAAATAAGCCCAGGTAGATATTGGACTGGGCATAGGATTAAACATTCTGTGTGTTTAAAAAAGAAAACAGGAGAAAGCTTGAAGCCACCACGCTCTGGGAAGGGGAGCCCTCTGTCCTGCCTGGGAACTTAGATTCTGTGAACATTCTCATCATCTTCCAACTGATGTGTTGGGTACAGTGTGTCTGAATTCTTCCTATGAAGATGGTGGTATATGCCACACATCTGCTTTCCTCCTAGTCCAGGGGATTTAAATACATGATGAACAGAAGGTCTCTGTGGAATCAGTCCCAAGAGAAAGCTAAGGGAATTCACTTCCCTAATAGCGATTTCCCAAAGCTGGTCCTATAATAAGGTGTTGGAAGGACTGAGGCTCAATGAAGCTCACTTATTGGGTATAGGATGCTGGTGCTGTTTACAAAGCAACACAGAACCAGCACCAGGGCCTGGCTCAGAAGATACTGTCAGAGGCTGCCCCTGGTCTGGGGAGTCCATTACAAGCTCCGTTTCTGAAAGGAAGTGAGAGTGGATACTGAAGTCTAGGCCATTCTGACTCTGTCTCCGTCCTCACTGTACCTAGTCCTTTTCTTCCCCTAAAATTCCCAGGGATCTAATTTGATCACACTCCTGGAAGACAACTAGTACTAGCTGAGTCAGAGGAAGTTAATTCCAACCTGGAGACCTAGCATAGAGATTGCTCCTCCTGGAAAGATCTATCCCCAAACACATGTGGGCTTTTACCTCATTTCTTTCAAGACTTTGCTCCAAAGGGAACCTCTCTGGAGAAACTCTTCCTGTCCACCCTGCTCTCAATACATTACCTGCCCCCCAACCAGGCCTCTTAGACCCCATACCTACCTTTCTTTAGCAGCTTGATGCTATATCTATTTTGTCATTTAAAAAAATTAACAAACCTTAACAACATTCTTACTGGATGGGTACACAGGAAAGCTAATTTCATGCACTTGAATTAAAATAGAATGTTTTCAAGATTATTGCAACATATAAGGATTCATGACTTATAGAAAAACAAATTTTAGAATATATAAGGGAAGAATTAAAAATTCTAAATGAATCAAATTCTAAATGGTTTCATAATTTGGCAGTGGTGATATATTACAAAGTCCTTGATGAATAAATTGTATACCCTTTTCATTCCATTGTGGACCCTACCATATCCATAAACTAACTAACTAACTAAATATATATATACATACATACATACATACATACAGTATTAAATGAAAATGTAAGAAAGCAGAAGCTCAGCCTTAGAATTACAATTTATTTCTAGTTAAGTGTAAAATAAGCCTGTCTTTCACAGTCATGAAAATAGTTTACTAGCAGAATACTGATCTTTGAAACAAAAGAAAACCATCAGCATTAGGAAGATGTAAAACAGAGCTAGAAGTGATCAACCCAGAGCATTTACACTCAGTTCATCTCTTATGAAATTATGACACAATAATTACATATATTTCAAAGTTTTCCTAAGGCTAGAGCATACTATAGTGAATAAATGTACCATCATGCACTTTAATAAAAATCTTGTCAGTCATTTATTTTTGGTACTATAATTAACCAGACAAAATTTCATCTATCCTTTCCCTTTTAGAGATTAAAAAATATTTTTAAAAACTATGACAGAAAAGTTAAAGTCCATTACAGGCCATTGCCGAGGCCCTTGGTTTCCCACCAGGAATAGATGGTAGGACCCTATTGCAGAAGACTCCACATACTTGGGCTGCAAGGTCACTGAGAAATCCTGCTAGAGCTGAGCTGAAAACCTACTCCATGTAGAACAGCTGACAGAAAGCTGTAAAAAGCCATGCTGCATGCAGTTCAATGGGAGAGAGAGAAATCACCAGTGAAGATACTCAACAGTGGACACTGCAAGCCTTATATTTAGCCAGCCAGGTCAAATGAGCCAATGGGTGCAATAGTGGTACATCTGTTATGTGGGAAACCAACTGCCCTCTAATTTGACTGGAGGCCTGCTCCATGGGAGGGAATACATCCCTGGTACTGAAAACCTACAGCAGGTATAGTCATAAGCCCTAGGGGTGTAACATCTGCTGCTATCTGGCTAAATGTATATACAATGCCAAACTGCCCAGTAAGCACTTCTCTTAATGTTCATACTCATATATTAATGCTACTCTCACTTTTGGTTAGAGAACCTTCTCTTTTCAGATGGCAATGACCTTGGGATGACTCAGAAGAGACCATGGTGCTGAGAAGAACTGACAGAGGAGTGCTCAGCAATGAAATATTTCTATCACACCTTCCAAGGCTCAGGGTCCATTGCAGAAGAGGTGACAGAAAGAATGTAAGAGCCAAAGGAAGGGTAGAACTCCTTACAATGTGCTCCTCCAGACACAAAATGGCTTGGATATCCATGACATCACAGTGCCTGACACTACTTACATAAGACCATCATAATAGGAGGAAAAGATCATTACATAAAAATAAAGGGAGAAAGATTGAGAGGGGGAGGGGATATGATGGAGAGTGGAGTTTCAAAGGGGAAAGTGGAGGAGGTAGGGAATTACCATAGGATATTGTTTACAATCATGGAACTTGTCAATAAAAAAATTTAAAAAATAAATAAAAGAAAACAAAAACAATAAAAAAAGTTAAAGTTGCCCAGCTATACCACTAGTAGGCATATATCCTCAGGACTCATCACACTGCTTTAGAGACACTTGCTCATCCATGTTTATTGCCACTCTATTCACAATATCTAGGAAATGGAACCAGCCCAGATGTCCCTCAACTGATGAGTGGATAATGAAGATGTGGCATATTTATACAATGGAGTTATATTCAGCAATAAAAAAAATGAAATTTGCAAGGAAATGGATGGACTTGGAAATGATTATAGTTAGTGAGGTAACCCAGGCCCTGAAAGCCCCAGTGATTTTCTTTCTGTGATTGGGTAAGTTCACTGAGAATGATCTGTTCCAGGTTGAACCATTTTTCCTCAAATTCATTGTGTCATTCTTTCTTACTGCTGTGTAGAATTCCATTGTGTAGATATACCACATCTTAGTTATCCATTCTTCTTGTGATGGACATCTGGGTTGATTCCAGCTGTTAGCTATTATGAATTGTGCCACTATAAACATGGTTGAGCAAATCTCTCTGGACTGTGGTTTAAAGGTTTTAGGGTACATGCCCAGTAAGGGAATAACTGGGTCTGTTGGTAATTCTATAGTCAACTTTTTCAGGAGCCTCCATATTGCTTTCCAAAGAGGTTGTACCATCTTACATTCCCACCAACAGTGGATGAGGGTCCCTAATTCTCCACATCCTCACCAGCATTTATTTTCATTTGATTTTTTGATGTTTGCTATCCTTCCTGGGGTAAGGTGGAATCTCATAGTTGTTTTAATTTGCATTTTCCTGATGATTAGGGATGATGAACATTTTCTTAAGTGTGTGTTTGCCATTTGTATTTCTTCCTCTGTGAAGTGCCTGTCCAGCTCTTTGCCCGATTTTGTGAGTTGGTTGTTTGACTTTTTTTATTGTATTTTATTTTATTTTTTTATTTTATTTTATTTTTTTTTCTCCATTTTTATTAATATTTTCCATGATAACAAAAAAAATCCCATGGTATTACCCTCCCCCCTTTCCCCTTTGAAATTCCATTCTCCATCATATCCCCTCCCCATCTCAATCTTTCTACTTACATATAAACAATACCAACCTAATAAAAGCCCTCCTCCCTTTCTTTCTCTTCCCTTTCTATCTCCTTTTTTAACTTACTGGCCTCTACTACTGAGTTTTTTCCTTCTCACACAGAAGCCCAATCATCTCTAGCTAAGATCCACATATGAGGGAGAACATGTGGCGCTTGGCTTTCTGGGCCTGGGTTACCTCACTTAGTATAATTCTTTCCAGATCCATCCACTTTTCTGCAAATTTCATAACTTCATTTCTCTTTACTGCTGAGTAAAACTCCATTGTATAAATGTGCCATATCTTCATTATCCACTCATCAGTTGAGGGACATCTAGGCTGGTTCCATTTCCCAGCTATTATAAATTGAGCAGCAATAAACATGGTTGAGCAAGTATCTCTAAGGTAATGAGATGAGTCCTTAGGATATATGCCTAGGAGAGCTATAGCTGGGTCATATGGTAGATCAATCTTTAGCTGTTTTAGGAACCTCCACACTGATTTCCACAATGGCTGGACCAGATTGCATTCCCACCAACAATGTAGAAGGGTTCCTCTTTTTCCACATCCCCGCCAACATTTATGATCATTTGTTTTCATTATGGTAGCCAATCTGACAGGAGTGAGATGGAATCTCAATGTAGTCTTAATCTGCATTTCCCTGATGACTAGGGATGTAGAACATTTTTTTAGATGCGTATGTGCCATTCGTATTTCTTCCTTTGAGAATTCTCTATTTAGCTCCATTTCCCATTTTTTGATTGGTTTGTTTGATTCCTTATTATTTAACTTCTTGAGTTCTTTGTATATCTTAGATATTAATCCTCTATCAGATATATAGCTGGTGAAGATTTTTTCCCATTCTGTAGGTTGCCTCTTTGCTTTCTTCACCGTGTCCTTTGCAGTGCAAAATCTTTGTATTTTCATGAGGTCCCAGTGGTTAATCTGTGGTTTTATTGCCTGAGCAATTGGGGTTGTATTCAGAAAGTCTTTGCCAAGACCAATATGTTGAAGGGTTTCCCCTACTTTTTCCTCTAGCAGTTTCAGAGTTTCAGGTCTGATGTTAAGGTCCTTAATCCATTTGGACTTAATTCTTGTGCACGGAGAAAGAGAAGAATCTATTTTCATCCTTCTACAGATATATATCCAGTTTTCCCAACACCATTTGCTGAAGAGGCTGTCTTTTCTCCAATGAGTATTTTTGGCATTTTTATCAAATATCAGGTGGCTATAACTACATGGGGTTACATTTGGGTCCTCTATTCTGTTCCATTGATCTACGAGTCTGCTTTTGTGCCAGTACCATGCTGTTTTTGTTACTATGGCTCTGTAGTATAGGTTAAAATCAGGTATGGTGATACCACCAGCCTTATTTTTGTTGCTCAGTATTATTTTAGATATTCGAGGTTTTTTGTGATTCCAAATGAATTTTTGGATTGTTTTTTCTATTTCCGTGAAGAATGCCTTTGGAATTTTGATGGGGATTGCATTAAATGTGTAGATTGCTTTTGGTAAGATTGCCATTTTCACAATATTGATTCTTCCAATCCAGGAACAAGGGATGTTTTTCCACTTCCTAGTGTCTTCTGCAATTTCTCGCTTGAGTGTTTTAAAGTTCTCATTGTATAGATTCTTTACTTCCTTAGTAAGGTTTATTCCAAGGTACTTTATTTTTTTTGATGCAATTGTGAATGGGAGTGATTCTCTGATCTCATCCTCTGTGTGTTTGTTGTTAGCATATATGAAGGCTACTGATTTCTGTGTATTTATTTTGTATCCTGCTACATGACTGTAGGTTTTTATCAGCTCTAACAGTTTGCTAGTAGAGTCTTTAGGGTCCTTTATATATAGAATCATGTCATCTGCGAATAATGATAACTTGACCTCTTCCTTTCCAATTTGTATCCCTTTTATGCATGTCTCTTGCCTTATTGCTATGGCTAAGACTTCCAGAACTATATTAAATAAAAGTGGGGACAGTGGACACCCTTGTCTTGTTCCTGATTTTAGTGGAAAAGCATCCAGTTTTTCCCCATTTAGTAATATGTTGGCTGTAGGCTTATCATAAATAGCCTTTATTATATTGAGATATGTTCCTTCTATTCCCAGTCTCTGTAGGACTTTTATCATGAAGGGATGTTGGATTTTGTTGAATGCTTTCTCTGCGTCTAATGAGATGATCATGTGATTTTTGTCCTTCAACCCATTTATATAATGTATAACATTTATAGATTTGCGTATGTTGAACCATCCCTGCATCTCTGGGATAAAGCCTACTTGGTCAGGGTGAATGATCTTTCTAATGTATTCTTGTATTCTGTTTGCCAATATTTTGTTGAGAATTTTTGCATCTATGTTCATGAGGGAGATTGGTCTGTAATTTTCCTTTTTTGTTCTATCTTTGCCTGGTTTTGGTATCAGAGTGATGCTGGCTTCATAGAAGGAGTTTGGTAGAATTCCTTCTTTTTCTATTTCATGGAAAAGCTTAAGAAGCAATGGTGTTAGCTCTTCCCTGAAGGTCTGGTAAAATTCAGCAGTGAATCCATCTGGGCCTGGGCTTTTTTTAGTTGGGAGATTTTTGATAACTGTTAGGATCTCCATGCTTGTTATAGGTCTATTTAAGTGATTAATCTCATCTTGATTTAATTTAGGTAGGTCATATAAATCAAGGAAATCATCCATTTCTTTCAGATTTTCATACTTTGTGGAGTATATGTTTTTATAATATGTCCCTATGATTTTTTGAATTTCTCTGGCATCTGTCGTGATGTTACCTTTTTCATCTCTAATTTTATTAATTTGTGTCTCTTCTCTCTTTCTTTTGGTCAGATTTGCTAAGGGTTTATCAATCTTGTTTATCCTTTCAAAGAACCAGCTCTTTGTTTCATTAATTCTTTGTATTGTTTTTTTGGTTTCTATTTCATTAATTTCTGCCCTAATCTTTATTATTTCTTCCCGTCTACTGATTTTTGGTTTGCCTTGTTCTTCTTTTTCCACGGCTTTAAGGTGAAGCATTAGGTCATTTATTTGCGACCTTTCTAATTTCTTAATATAGGCACTTAAAGCTATAAATTTACCTCTTAGAACTGCCTTCATTGTGTCCCAGAGATTTTGGTATGTTGTGTTCTCATTATTGTTTGACTCTATAAATTTTTTGATTTCCTTCTTGATTTCTTCATTGACCCATTCGTCATTTAGTAATGTATTGTTTAGTTTCCATGATTTTGTGTATGCTCTATATCCTTTCTTGCTATTGATTTGTAGTTTGATTCCATTGTGGTCAGATAGAATGCAAGGAATTATTTCAGTTTTCCTGAATTTGTTAAGATTTGCTTTGTGTCCTAATATATGGTCTATTTTAGAGAATGATCCATGTGCTGCTGAAAAGAATGTATATTCTGCAGCATTTGGATGAAATGTCCTGTATATGTCTGTTAGGTCCATTCCTTCTATGACCTCGTTTAGTCCAGATGCCTCTCTGTTTATTTTTTCCCGGGATGACCTGTCAATTGATGAGAGTGGGGTGTTAAAGTCACCAACTACCACTGTGTTTGGTGTTATCTGTGACCTTAGTTCTAACAGTGTTTGTTTGATGAATTTGGGAGCCCCCATGTTAGGTGCATATATGTTTAGGATTGTAATGTCCTCCTGTTGGAGTGTGCCCTTAATCAATATAAAGTGACCTTCCTTATCTTTCTTGACTAATGTTGGAGTGAAGTCTGCCTTGTCAGCTATTAGGATAGCAACCCCTGCTTGCTTTCTGGGTCCATTTGCTTGAAACACCGTTTTCCAACCTTTCACCCTAAGATAATGTCCATCCTTTGTAGAAAGGTGAGTTTCTTGGAGACAACAAATTGTAGGGTCCTGCTTTTTAACCCAGTCTGCAAATCTATGTCTTTTGGTTGGAGCATTGAGGCCATTGATATTAAGAGATATTATTGAAAGATGTGTATTTATGCTTGCCATTTTTTTTTTTTGTGGTTCTGGTTCTACCTTTGCTCTCTTATATTAACTAGTATTTGAGTGTTGTTTGTTGTTTTCCAGGTTCCTTATATGTGTGTTTTTCTTTCTCTTCGGCATGGAGGATTCTTTCAAGTATTTTGTGTAGAGCTGGTTTTGTCTTCAAATACTCCTTTAGCCTGCTTTTGTCATGGAATGTCCTTATTTCTCCATCTATTTGAATGGATAGTTTTGCAGGATAAAGTAGCCTTGGTTGACAGTTGTTATCTTTCAGAGTTTGGAATACATCACTCCAAGCCCTTCTGGCTTTGAAAGTTTGTGTTGAGTAATCTGCTGTGATCCTGATGGTCTTGCCTTTGTAGGTAACTTGATTTTTCTCTCTAACTGCTTTCAATATTTTTTCTTTGGATTGTGTGTTTGGTAGTTTGATTATAATATGGCGAGGAGAGGTTCTTTCCAGGTTTTGTCTGGCTGGTGTTCTAAATGCTTCCTGTATCTGCATTGGCACCTCTTTCCCAATTTGGGGGAAGTTTTCTTCTATGATTTTGTTGAAGATGCCTACTATACCTTTGGATTGAAATTCTTCTCCTTCTACTATACCCTGAATTCTTATATTTGATCTTTTCATAGTGTCCCGAATATCTTGAAATTCCCATTCATACTTTTCTATTAGTTTGTCTTTCTCTTTGTTGGATTGTATTAGATCTGCCACCTGGTCTTCTAGCTTAGATATTCTGTCCTCTCCTTCATCCATTCTACTGGTGAGATTTTCTGCAGAGTTTTTTATTTCATTAACTGTGTTCTTCATTGCTAGTAATTCTGACTGGTTTTTCTTCATTATTTCTATTTCCTTATTTATGTCTTGTATTGATTTCTTTATTTCGTTAAATTGGTATCCTGTATCTTCTCTGATTCCTTTGATTTCTTCTTTGAGTTCATTGAACATATTTACAATCATTCTTTTGAAATCTTTCTCAGGCATTTTCTCTAACTCGTTTTCACTAGAGGTCATTTCTGATGCATTGATGCTTTTTGGTGGATTTATATTGCCTTGGTTTTTGGTGTTTCTTGTGTTATAATGTATATATTTTTGCATCTTGGATTAAGTTACTGCTTAGATTTTCCAGTTAGCTGGGTATCCTTTGCTGTATCTATTGATCTGATATTGTATATCTTCTATGTAGGAGATTAAGATGTTAGGTGTGGCTCTTACCACTCTCAGAGTATCTAGACACGTGGTCCTAGGGGTTAAGTTTGCCTGCTATGGGAGTATTCAAATAGGTTGAGTGGAATAAAATACAGGTATATTCTAAAATTTAACTAAACCCTATACACATTTAGTCAAGAACAGCACCGAGCATTTATGCAAGAATAGGTATCATAAAAACCAGATCCTCTATCAACAAAGAGGTTAAGATTTATGGTCTGTTGAGGGATCCAAGTCAGCTTGTGACCAGGTGAGACCCTTCCCTGGTTCAATCCCAGTTACCTCTTTGGATGCTTTTGGTCTCAGTCAAGTTGCTGGCTGGGATGTTGGGCTGCTGTTCTGCTTTCTGGAACTGCGTACTGGCTTTTCCTGTGGGGCAAACCAAGCCTGGCAACTGTGGCCCTGCAGATTGGCGCCCCTGATGCTGGATCCCCGCTGCTGCTGCTGGAGCTGCCGCTGCTGGGACCACTGCTGCTGGATCTGCCACTGGAGATGCCGCTGCTGGGTCTGCCCCCGCTGATCCGCTGGAGCTGCCGCTGCTGGGTCCTCCGCCTCTGATCCGCTGGTGCTGCCGCTGCGGGATCCGCCTCTGCCGCTGAAGCCGCTGGAGCCTCCGCTGCTGGATTCGCTGCCCTGAAGCCGCTGTGGCCGGTACCGGAGCAGCTGATGGTGTTTTTGGGGCTGGAGTCACGGCTTCCACCGCCGCTTCCAGTTGTTTGACTTTTTTATTGCTTAGGTTTTTGAGTTCTTTGTAGATTCTAGAGATTAGGTCTCTGTCAGTTGGATAACCAGCAAATATTTTCTCCCATTCTGTGGGTAATCTATCGGCTTTGCTTATTGTATGTTTGTCTTTGAAAAAACTCTTCAGCTTCATGTGATCCCATTGGTTGAGTGACTTTAAGATCCTGTGCTACTGGGGTTTTGTTCAGGAACTCTTTTTCCATTCCTATGTCATTGAAAGTTCTTCCTATATTTTCTTCCAGTAGTAGCAGAGTTTCTGGTCTTATATTGAGGCCTTTGCTCCATTTGGACTTGAGTGTAGAGCATGGCGAGATGTGTGGATCAAGTTTCAATTTCCTGCATATAGTTATCCAGTTTGTCTAGCACCATTTGTTGAAGATGCTGTCTTTTTTCCAGCCTATGTTGGGTTTTCCCCTCTGTGCCCTCCCACTGTCAATGTACTAGACATTACTCTCCTCTAAAAGACCCAGTGAACCCCTAATGCCTTGTCTTTCTTTCCTGGGAATGTGCAGTGTAGTTAGGCAGTTGCCGTCTTGGCCGCCAGTCCTCACATCCTAAGAATTTACAGGACAGAGGGGTCAAAGAATTAAGGAACTTCCTGGAAAGGCTGGCATGAGCAAAGATGAGGAGATGTATTGGAGCTGGCAGGGAAGTCTAGCTTCACAGTTGACCATGAGAGGGGGTGTTGGGAAAGTCTTTTGAGGAAACTTTCTTCTACCGGTCTGTGGCAAGGGTTGTGACTATGGATCTGGGCACTTGGGTAGCCATAGCCAGATTAAAATGTAAAAAATCAGGATGATGAGGAAATGAGAGCAAAGACATAAGAAACAGTGGCTGCTCAGTATCCTATCACCACTTGTACACAACTGAAGCTGCCAAGGGGCATTCCAGTGTAAGCAGGCTGGCAGATTCAAACCTCATTTTGAACACCATGATGACCAGGAGTGTGAGTGAATGGTACCCAGAGGATAGTACTAGTCTTGTCATAGAATAAACTAAGTGCAATGATGTATTTCTTTAACAATAGAGTGGAAGCTATGCTTTCAACTCTTTTTGTTGTGGAGTTTCTGGAATGCTTTTGAAAAGTTAGGCAAGCCCTACACAAGTAAAATGCTTTCAGAACTGGTAAGATGAAGCATATTCTCAGATCCCACTGCAAGGCATCTGAGAGTAAATTTTGTTTTGATCCCCCAAAATGCACATCTCACTTCAGGGTTCTTAATTCCAAGATAGCCTTATGATTTTTGAAAGATAAAACATTTCATGTAAAAATCTATGTTCCACAAATACTGGTTGCAGTTCACTTATTTCATTTTCTGGTAATAAGAAGGTGCAAGGGCTTTATTTGCTGGTTTTTAAGGCATACCAGAGCATAAACATTCTTCTTTAATGTTGAATATTTATAGTGAGATGTGCCTGATTTTTATAGTATACTCATTGAAAGTGACATTAAAGAGTTTTTGTAGAGAAAAACTTATTCTGCCCATGAAAATACATCATAAGCTACATTAAAATGCAACAGAAATGTAAAGTAATAGTCTATTAGCTCTGAAAAACATATAAAATTCCATAGCTTAAATAATTTATTGGCCTAAATGAAGATTGGTAGAAAACAAAGAAAGAAATGTCATGAGAAACATGGATAAATAGATTCTTACCCTTTATTTGTAGTCCTATAAAAACAAATGTCAGAGCCATGTAGCCCAGAAAATATTAGTGGCTAAAAAGCAGGGCTAGGCATAAATGAAACAAGAATGGAACAAATGCCCCTCCTACCAGGGAAAAGAGTTCAAGCTTCAAGAAAATGTACGACCCATGGAATTCTCACACAGGTCTCTGCAGTATGTGCCAACGAGCTCATATTCCTGCATCAATCTGAATAAAACCTACAAGAAATGGTGAAGTCAAGGACACACTTGGTCATTTTCAGGTCTGCAGGAGAGACCAATATTTGCATTTCTACAAGTTGAGGAACAAGCAGTAGGGTAGAAAAAAGAATTTTTATAGAAACTCCCCATGGCTTCTGTGTAGTGCTGGGCACATAATTCACTCAGCCTTCATCATGGACACAGATTCCTCACAGAGCAGTCAATTTTCTTAAACTCAAGACTATTTTCAAGATAAGTTGGGTTTAATGATGTCAAAGTATTCCTCAGTGTGTGAACTGTCAGAGCCACACTGTCCCTGCTCTGGGTAGTGGTATGGCATCATTCTTTCTCAAATGTTGTACTTGGCCACTTCTGCTTGGTCCACTTCTTTGTCTTCTTTGTACCCTTTTATGGTCTGGGGGTTATGGCATCAGTCCCACTTGGGAATTTAGGATTGAAAATCTCTTTACAGCCCAAGTTGATGGCCAGAGAATTAATATGCCATCTGCTCCCTCTCTGACTGTGACTTATTTAGTGATGAGGCCTGCTTTTACATTTGATTGAAAGAAACTTTTTTTTGGGGGGGGGCGGTTGCAAGGGAAGGTCTCACTCTAGCTCAGGCTGACCTGGAATTCACATGTTGTCTCAGGGTGGCCTCCAACTCACAGCAATCCTCCTACCTCTGCCTCCCAAGTGTTGGGATTAAAGGTGTATGCCATCACACCCAGTTCAAACAAATACTGTAAGTATAACATAATATATATTCTTTGTTTAAAAGTAGACTTTTGAAGCCAGGCGTGGTGGCACATGCCTTTAATCCAGCACTCGGGAGGCAGAGGTAGGAGGATCACTATGAGTTCGAGGTCACCCTGAGACAACATAGTGAATTCCAGGTCAGCCTGGACTAGAGTGAGACCCTACCTCAAAAAAGAAAAAAAAAAAAAAGTAGACTTTTGAAAACTAGGCTGAACTATGTTACTTAAAAAAGATCAGGCTTTATGTGAAGCTGGATTGGAGATGCTTGAACCCAGTGAGCTTGCTGCAGAAGCAGGTTGCTTGCTCCACTTTCCTGATTGAAATACTCCTGGGACCCCAACTGCTGGATACCCTGTGTCTGAGCATGCATCCAGTGCAGAGTGAGTAGGCAAGATCCATGTTCCCTGGCTCCTCCAAGTTTCCTGGCCCCTGTAAGTTCCCCTGAGATTGGTTGGGGGAGGTCTGGTATCTGTGTGGACACTGTGGAAACAGACCTTTTGCTCTAATCATGAGGATGTACTTCTGTTTTGCTTTGTTTTGCATTTAATCTTCCATATGGGGCTAGGGAATTCGGGGTGGGGGGGTGGCTGTGTATTTTATTGGGTGGTTTGTTTACTAGGAAGGTTGCTAGAATTGGCAAGGCACTTGGTTCTGGCTAGGTGAGGGAGCCAGGGAAAATGAAGTTTATGGGAGGATCTTTGAAGGCTTAAGTCAAATGACATCCTTGGGGGAGTATCAGAATCTCTGGACAATAAAGGATGGCATTGCCCAGTTGTCAAGAAGGAAGATGGAAAACCCTACCTGTGGTATTGGGACCCAGGTTCTTTTTCACTTGTCAGTAACCCCCTATTGTCTTGGAGGGAAAGGACGTCCAAGTGACAGCTGATTAGAGAAGCAATAGCTTCTCCCAGTCAGGATCTAGCCATTGGTGGTGGGGGCCAGGGGGTGGATCTTGGTGGCTTCAGTCTCTTGTTAAATGAGAGTGGAAACTTTTGGGGGAAGGGTATGGAGTCAGTTCGCCAAGTGCCTCAGTGTACCCTATTGAAACAGGTTTTTCCACACAATTGGTGGATTTTGTGTGTCACTGGAGGACTCTGTTCTTCATTTATTTCCCCCTCCTATAGAAGATGTGGCTTTGCTCAGGCTGGTGAAGCTTCAGTTCCACCAGCTGCCACTTAAAAAATCCTCCCCACCTCTTTACTTTTGACTCTCTCCTAAGTAGTAGTAGAGGTGGGGGAGGGGCAGGGAGTGGACTAAGACATACCAAGTTGAATTTACTAGTTAGCTTTAGGGAGCTAGGTCTGTGTGCATGCGTGTACATGTATGTATGCATATCTAGGGCTAGTACTTATGTCTCACATCAGGAGTTGTGAGAAAAAACCTGTACAGTTGTCTTTCCCTTTAATAAGATAGGAAAATTGTGCATGAGTGCCACTCCCCCCTTTTTAAACAAGTGTTACCTGTGCTGGGAAAAAAATTGCTATGGCAGTAATTTTAAAACTTTAAAATAAAATTGGAAAAGACAAAACACACACACACACACACACACACACACCAAAAAAAAAAAAGAAAGAAAAGAAATCAGAACTCCAACTGAAATTGTATCTCAAAAAAGATATAGACACATTGCAAAATAATACAACAGATAACAAAAATCAAATATAAATTATAAAAACCTCTCTAGAATCTCTCATTAACAGAATTACTCATGTGGAAGACAGAAACTCTGACCTGGAAGACAAGATAGAAGAAATTGATCAGGAGTCCAAAAACTTCACTAGGTTTTAAAAATAAAGTGAACAGAATATGAGGGAACTGTGGGGTACCCTAAAACTACCAAACATCCAGATCATTGGTATACCAGAAGGTGAGGAAATCCAGGCCAAGGCATAGAGAACATATTCAACAAAATTATTGAAGAAAATTTTCTAAATCTCTCAATAAATAGGCCCATCCAGATACAAGAAGCCCACAGAACACCAAACAGGAGAAAAGAAACAACTCTCCAATACACATCATAGTTAAAACTCTTAACAATGAAAATAAAGAGAGAGTGCTAAAAGCAGCAAGAGAGAAACAACTCAACACATACAAAGGCAATCCCATAAGAATTACCTCAGATTTCTCAATGGAAACCCTGAAAGCCAGAAGGACATGGAATGGAACACCTCAAAGTCTAAAAATAATGGAATCCAACCCAACTTACTCTACCCAACAAAAGTATCCATCATACTAGCTGGTGAAAGGAAAACTTTCCATGAAAACAGTGCACTCTATTATTATATGAATACAAAGCCAAACCTACAGAGAATACTTTGGGGAATACTCCACACAGAAGAGTCCAACAACCAATCTCAACAGCCAACAATAAGAAGATCACAATAACCAAAACTAGACCAGGCTCAAAAAGTACAAAACACAAAGAAGCACCAAATCCCATAAAGCACCTCATCATGGCAGGGATTAATTTGAACTTCACAGTAATAACTTGAAATAATAATGGTCTTAATGGACCCATCAAAAGACACAAGTTATCAGGATGGACCAAAAAAAAAATGGACCCTTCTATCTACTGCCTTCAAGAAACCCACCTAACCACTAAAGATAGAGACCTCCTCAGGACGAAACTATGGAAAAGGATATTCCAAGCAAATGGAAATAAAAAACAAGCAGGTGTTGCTATATTAATATCTGATATAATAGACTTAAAATGAAAAGTAATCAAAAAGTACAAAGAAGGCCACTTCTTACTTATCAAGGGAATGACCTAACATGAGAACATCACAATTATAAATCTATATGTGCCAAACACAGGTGCACCACAGTTTATAAAATAAAACCTACTTGACAACAAAGCAGAACTGAACAACAACACCATCATAGTTGGAGACTTCAATACACAGCTATCATCAATAGACAGATCATCCAAGCAGAAAATCAACAGGGAAATAATAGAGCTCAGCAACACCTTAGAGCAACTAGATATAACAGATATCTATAGAACTTTCCACCCAAACTCTACAGAATACACCTTCTTTTCAGTAGGAATGTTCTCCAAAAGAGACCATATATTCGGCCATAAGGGATGCCTCCATAAATTTAGGAAAATTGAAGTAACTTCCTGTATCATATTAGATCATAATGCTTTAAAGCTAGAAATCAATAAGAGACTCATCAAGAACTCCACCAGCTGCTGCAGACTAAACAACACACTTTAAAATAATGAATCAGTGGTGAAAGAAATCAGAAAAAGAAATTGTAAAATTCCTAGAATTGAATGATAAGGAAAACACAACCTGCAAAAACTTATGGGACACAACAAAGGCAGTCATAAGGTGAATATTCATAGCACTAAATACCTTCAGAACAAATACAGAGAGATCCCAAAATAATAACCTAACTTTCCACCTAAAAGCACTGGAAAAACAAGAGGAATCTAACCCTAAGAGCTCCACAAGGAAAGACATAATCAAGACCAGACTAGAAAGTAATGAATTGGAAACTAAGAAAACAATGTAACAAAGAGCTGGCTCTTTGAAAAAATAAACAAGATTGATAAACCTCCGGCCAATTTATTCAAGCAAAAAAAAGAGAAGTCTTAATTTAACAAAATCAAAAATAAAAAAGGAGAGGTCACAAGAGACATCAATGAAAGGCATCAAGGCATCCTTCCAAAATCTATACTCAACAAAATTGTATCCAATTTTGAAGAAATTGATGAATTTCCAGACACATTAGACAGTAAACTCAGAGCAGATTAATGTCCTAAACAAACCTATCACATCCATGAAGATTGAAAAGGTAATCAAAAACTTCCCCAGAAAGAAAAGTTAGGACTGGATGGCTTCTCAGACAAATTCTATCAAACCTTCACTGAAGAACTGAAACTATTTTTTCTCAAGCTTTTTCACATAATCAGAAGCAGGGTAATCCTCCTCAACCTTCCTTTTATGAAGCTAGAATCACCCTAATACCAAAACCAGACAGAGATGCAACAAGAAAAGAAAACTATAGGCCTATATTCCTGATGAATTTAGATGCAAATATCTTAAAGAAAAGCCTCCCAAACTGAGAACTCATCAAAAGCATGATCCACCTTGATCAAGTAGGCTTCATCCCAGCAATGCAGGGATGGTTCAACATATGGAAATCAGTCAATGTAATATGCCACACAAAGAAACTGAACTATAAGAACCACATGATCATCTCAATTGGTGCAGAAAACGCCTTTGACAAAATACAATACCACTTCATGATGAAAATTCTGGAAAGAATAGGCATGAGTGTTTATATGTCAATACAATAAAGGCTGTATATAAACCACCAAAAGCCCAAATAATACTTAATGGGGAAAGACTCAAGGAGTTCCTATTGAGATTGGGAACAAGTCAGGGGTGCCCACTCTCACCACCGTTCTTCAAAGTACTAGCCCAAGCAACAAGGCAGGAGAAAGAAATAAAAGGGATTAAATTGGGAAGGAAGAAGTCAAGATAGCCCTATTTGTAGATGACATACTGTACATAAGTGCCAAAAGTCTCCATATCAAAACTTGTAAAGATGATTAATTTCTTCAGTGAAATGGCAGAATAAAAAATGAACACACAAAAATCAGCAGCCTTTCTATATGCAGAGGGCAAATATAGAGAGAAATATATCAGTGAGGCTGTCCCATTTTCAATAGCAAAAAAATAAATAAATAAAATAAAGACCTTGGAATAACACTAACCAAGGATATGGAAGGCCATATAATGAAAACATAAAAAAACTCAAGAAAGAAATTGAAGAGGACTTAAGAGGATGGAAAGACCTCCCATGCTCTTGGATAGGTATAATTCATACTGTGAAAATGGCAATTCTACCAAAAAGCAATATGCAGATTTAATGCAATTCCCATAAAAATACCAGCATCATTCTTCACAGATGTTGAAATATGATATGAAAATTCATAGGAAATGGCAGCTGGCCTTGGATATTCAAACATATGCTCAGCAAAACAAACAAACAAACAAACAAAAAACACTTATGGAGGTGTCACCATACCTAATGTATAGTTTTATTACAAAGCCATAGTAACAAAAACATCATGGTACTGGCATAAGAACAGAAACATAGACCAATGGGACAGAATTGAAGACTCAGACCTTAGCTCAAGTAACTACAGCTAATTGATCTTTGACAAAGATGCCAATAATGTAGACTGAAGAAAAGATAGTATCTTCAACAAATGGTGCTGGACAAATTGGATGAACATTTATATATATATATATATATATATATATATATATGTAGAAAAACAAAACTAGAGAGACCCACCCATCTCTCTATACCCAAATATCAAGTGCACATGGATTAAAGACTTCAATATAAGACCTAAAACCCTTCTCCTACTCACAGAAACAATAGGAAGCACTCTCCATGATATAGGTGTGAGGAAAGACTTCCTGCCCAGGAAATTAAACAGTCACTCAATCAATGGGATCTCATGAAGCTAAAAAGCTTTTGCACAGGCAAACATATCATAAACAGAGCCAATAGATTACTACTGAATGGGAGAAAATCTTCACCAGCTATACTACTGACAGAAGCCTAGTATCTAGAATCTACAAAGAACTCAAAAAGCTAAACAATGAAAAAAGTCAAACAACCCACTTCAAAGGCAGAGCATGGAACTTGATAAGGAGTTCTCAGAGGAAAAATTGCAAATGGCTAACACTCACTTAAGAAAATGTTAAATGTAAAAATGTATCCCTAAACATTAGGGAAATGCAAATTAAAACAACCATGAGATTCCACCTTACTCCAGTAAGGATGGCAATCATTAAAAAAAATCTAACCACACATGTTGGTGAGGATGCGGGGAAAGAGGAACCCTCATCTACCATTGGTGGGAAAGTAAACTTGTACAACCAATATGGAAATCAATTTGGAGATTCCTGAGAAGGAACACACCCAGTTATTCCATTACTGGGCATTAATCCTAAATATTCCATGCATCAATACAGAGACATTTGCTCAACAATGTTTATAGCTGCTCACTTTATTAAGACCTAGAAGCAACCCATATGCCCATCATTGAATGAATGGATAACAAAGTTGTAGTACATTTACACAATGGAATTCTGCTCAGCAGTATGAAAAAAAAAATGATGCAATGAAATTTGTAGAAATATGGACAGATCACACTCAGCAAACTCACACAATCACAGAAAGAGAAACGCCAGAGGGTGTCACTTATCTGTGATTCCTAACCTGGACCTGCTCGAGTTGCTGTCATACCTGATAGGCAACTAAAGGCCCAGACAATAGGGGTGGAAGGATTTGGGGGGTAGGGAGGTGAGGGGAAGGGGAGGGGGATGAAATAAACTGAAAATTAAATAGAAAATGAGCTGATAACAAAGAAACCTTTATCCTTGGAGATAGCCTAAGAAATATAACCCTCAAAAGGAGTAAGGGAGGAACACCTGAAAAGTAGGGCTTGGAGAGTGTGGGATGAATGTAATATTTAAAAGAACTTTTTTTTTTCCTGTGTCTAACCTATACCTCCTAGTACCAGAGATTGGTTGCTACTCCCCTTGAGCTGTTTATTGGAGATACCTATGAGGATCCCAAATCAAGACAGCTTTCTGTCAAAGCACCTGATTACCTGCCTGAGACAAAAGCTAAGACCCTATTGGTGAAGACACCATATGCTGCTGACACAGATCACAGAGAGACATGGCTGGAATTCAGCAGAAAGCCAGACCTGAGCTATTGGGGGAAAATGGCCAACAATGATCCGAGCAACCAGATGTCTAAGCCACTCATTAGCAAACACCCTGACACAATGTAAACACCAGTGCAATAGTGGAACATAGCCTCAGCAAGTAACCAATAGCTTTCTGATTTGCTAAGAGATCCACTCAGTATAAAGGAAGCCATATCTGGAATTGGGAACCAGATTAGAATTTAGGATTCTATCTCTAGGATACAGAGATTATGTTCTCCAGTGTCAAGCTCTCACTAGTTTTTGACTAAAAGGGGGGTTACATACCTCAAATTCTCCCTAAATTAGTCCTGCTTATCCCATTTAAACTATGCTGACTTCACTCTCCATTTGAGAATCTGTTCTTGTTCAGAAGGTATTGATAGGCTGGAGGAGTTAACTACCCCTTGCACTTCAGCCAAGCCACAGCTGAATCCACAGTTGAATGGAGAGATGAGTAAGAGTTATGCTTCCATGCTGTTCCTGATAATCAGTGCCAGGGTGCTTTGGACAGACCCTGAAGATACTCAACACCTACCAAAGTAGAGATCCAGAGGCTCCTAAGTGCTCATCACTGAAGTAGACTTAAAACTCACCCACCACGGCTCATGAAATTTTGTGAAAGAGGTAGTGGAAAGATTGTAAGAGCCACAGGTTGAGACATCATTCCCAGAGGTGTCCTCTCTCCCCCAAATAAATGACTACTGCTGCCAAAATGAATAAACTATAACCCTGTGGGGAATACCTGCAATCCCACTGAGAATTGTCCCCAGTGGAATGGGGGCAGGGAAGAAGGAAAAGAGGGTGCCAACATATGATATATCCATATGAAACATCTTATTACTAATAAGGATAATAAACATAAAAAAGAAATTGGAATTTGCGTACTGGAGAGATTGCTTAGCGGTCAACATGCTTGCCTGCAAAGTCAAAGATTATGGTTCGATTCTGCAAGAACCATGTAGGCAAGATGCACAAGGTGGCACATGTGTCTGGAGTTTGTTTGCAGCAGCTGGAGCCCAGGCGTGCCAATTCTCTCTCTCTCTCTCTCTCAAGTAAATAAATATACATACTTAGAAGAAAATAATCAGACATGTTTTAATTAATATTATGTCAACCTCTCTTTCTTTATTACTCCCACCCACATACACACAGTTCAAATTTTATATCTACTTGTTCAGGTTTTACCAAGGAGACTCATTTCATTCCCTTACAGTCTGCTCTGTAAGGCCACTCTGAAGATCCATCTCGTTATTCCCACCTCCAAGCAGCTGAGGTCTCAGAATGTGAGCTATGCACACTACTGAAGTTGGCACAAGGGTGTTGAAGTTCTGATATTAGACCTTGGGCTGGCTGTCATCTTGCATGGGTACCTGCTGAAGTATCATAATCTTTTTCTTCTTAGTCATTTGCCTTTAATATGTCCTGGGTCTTTCTTTGCTCATAAAAGGAAGCCACCTTCAGCTTCGGTTATTCAAACACTGTTTATCATGTTTATGTGGTGAAAATAGACCACTTCCAAAATAAGCACTCAAAAGTGCTTAGAGAGAAAATGAGGACAAATGCAGTGATTATTGAAGAAAAAGTTGTTGCAAATTGTTAACTTGTGAAATAATTATTTCCATTTTATTGCATTAGTGTTGTGAGAGCATGCATAATAATAATTAAAGCATTAAAACATTCATATATTTTCTATTGAAATTAATTAAACAACATTTATAACATTCAACAGTGCTTCCTGTAATGTTGGGATTCGGTATATACACACAATAGAGGTTTACTGAGCTGTAAAGAGAAATGAAGTTATGGGATGGAGAGGTGGCTTAGCAGTTAAGGCACTTGCCTATAAAGCCAAAGGACCTAGGTTTGATTCTCCAGGACCCACGTAAGCCAGATGCACAAAGTGGGGCATGTGTCTGGAGTTCCGTTGCAGTGGCTGGAAGCCCTGGCATGCCCATTCTCTCCCTCCCTCCCTCTTTCTCTCTCTCTCAAATAAATAAATAAAAACGAAAATCAAGTCATGACATTTTCAGGACAATGGCTGAAACAGAAAAAAATAAATAAACTACGTATGATAACCCAGGTCTATACAGTAAAACATGACATATTCTCCCTCATATGTACATCTTAGTTTTTTATGTTTGTACATATGTGTGATGGTTAAGTTTGTGTCAACTTGATCTGTTTAGGAATCCACAGACACTCCTCATAAGTGGGTCTCTGAGGTTGCTTCCAGGAAGGATTAACTAAAGGAGGAATCCTTCTGCCAGGGTGAGCCCTTTCCCCAGAGTGGGCGGCCCCTTGGTGGGCGGGGGCGGGGCTTTCTGGCAGCTACTGTTGGACTGCTTTAAACTAATCCAGTAAATTCCCTTTTAATACAATTTATTCTATTGGTTCTCTTCCTCTAGAGAACCCTGACTAATACGATATGTAATGAAGAAGTGAGAGTGAGTATAGGCTATGATTTGAAGTAGTAGGTCACAGGAGGGGAACACGACTTGGGGAGAGGACAAAATGAAATGTGTGGATAAGAAGGCAGAAAGGAGGCTGGATTGGGAGAGAAGACTCAACACAAGAAAGGGGTGGAAGGAGGGGAGGAGGAAAGAAACAAAAGTAAATTTGTTTGAGAAAAATCACTTAAATTTTTTTCCGTGTATGATAGTGATAAAAAGGTATCCAATGGAGTGAGTTTCTTTCTATCTTTTCATCTATTCACAGTAGAGACTTGAGATTTGGGAGAAAATGATCTCAAGAACATTGTTCTTTAGAAAAATCTTAGCCACAAAAAAAAAAAAATGAAGGAAAAATGACTGTATGAGGAAGGTAGAAAAGGCAGAATGGAGGGACAGAGAAAAGAAGCAAGGAAGGAAGGAAAAAAGGAGGGAGAGACAGAATTGCACCCAGTAAAGTCCATGAGAACCTGGGTTTTGAGTTAGATGGCACAACATGTTAAGGAGAATTGTAGGACTTTGGGTATGATGTTCTGAACCTCAGATACCTTCCTAGTTTGTTTGTCTCAAAGGTATTTGGAAGATTCACATAATCTGTTCTTTCTGCTTCACACAGTAAATGGTAATATCAATTATTCAAAAATAATGGAGCTCACACGCCCACAGGAAGGAAAGTATACATGATGGCTATGGCTGGACTTGTGCAGGGACATGACATACTAGACAGGTTCAACCTGAAACAACCAAACCCTGAGTTCCTTCTCATCCTTCCCATTCATCAGAACTACTTTCTGGCAACATTGTGGCTCAGAAGTCTGATAAACCCAGTGAGAAAGGTGAATGAACAGACTGAGAAAATCCAATTTGTCCTTTAGTCCAATCAGAAAGTCTAAATAACTAAAGACCTCTGTGGCCCTAATATCACAGGACATCTGTGGGAGGGAAGGGCATGGGTAGCTCCTGTAAAATGACCTGTAGGTTAGTCACTTTAGTGGGGACTATATTAGTTACTTTACTTATTGCTGTGACCAAAATAGCTGATAAGAAGAAACTTAAGGAAGGGTTTATTTTGGCTTGCAGTTTCAGGAGTTTAGAGTACATCGTGGTGGGGGAGGCATGGCAGCAGGAGCAGGATATCTGCTGATCGCACTTCATCCACAGATAGGAAAGAAAGACAAACAGGACGTGGGGCTGGGCTATCAGAAACGTCAAGACTGCCCCCAGTGACATGCTTCCTCCATCAAATCTCCACCTATTAAAGGTTTCATGACCTTTCCAAGCAGTGACATCAGCTGGAGACTAAATGTTTAAACACATGAGCCTGTTGGGGGCACTTCACATTCAAACTACAACAAGGACGAATCCAAATCCAGCCCACTCCAGAATCACAGAGCACATGAAACTGATGCAGTTCCTCTCCTACTATTTCAAAGGGTTTTAACTGGCAGGACCCACAGCTGGGCATGATAATGATAATGTAGTCATTCTCCCTGAAGAGCGTAGCTGAAATTTGGTGGAACCTCCACCCACAGCAGACCAAATATGCTGACATATAAAGCTCTGTCATGGGTGGATAGCATCAGGCCCACAGTGCTCTTAGTGGTAGTTAAATAACTTGGTTCGAACAGGAAACAGGGCAATAATGATGGATTTAGCACTCCTTACTTCTTGGCTTTACAAAACAGAAAAAGATAAAAAGAACAAAACAAAACAAAAAAAAACTCAACATTAAACAATTAGAGAAATTTCAATGTATTTTTATCTTTATAGAGAAAATATGTCCATAGAAATTAAAAAAGACATTAAACAGGAAAGATGTCAGTGGCCCTGCTACTACACACATTGCCATCACAGTACTACTGGGATTTGAAAGTGTGAGAGAGAGAGGGCATGCTGATGCAGGCTGGCATTTTCTATCATGTCGGGCAGAGGTTGCCACCCTTGTTGTGCCTTCCCCACATCTAACCAAAGTGGACACCAAGAGCTTCAATCCTGGGGCTTTCAAAGGCCTGACAGCAGAACAGGTTCAGGAGAGAGAAAGCAGGTTAGTGTAGAGACTAAGAGACAGAGTATAGGTTCAGGTGTAGGGTAAGCAAGTTTCAGAATGTTTCTAAGTAACTGCTTGGGAGTACAGCCCACTTCACTTATGGTCCAAAATTCAAAGGGAATCCACATGTCTGCCCACCTAACAACCTCAGAGCAGATCATGTTTCTATCTGTCATCTTAGAGGACCTCATGCTTTTCCTTCATGCTTCATATTTAAGTGTTTGACTTCAGGTGTATATATTTGGTCAATGTCTGCCTTCTCTATAAAAACATGACTAAATGGCCCAGGTTGTGTTTCATTTCAGCTTGGAATTAGGGCACTGGGGATACACTAGTTCCCATTAAGCATTTCAGAACCGAGGACAGCACCTGGTGCCTCCTGGGCATTTCTGCACATTGTTTAATATCAGAAGGCAACACATACCCAGTTTAAAACATTCTCAAGACAGTGCAAGGCTGTGAGTGTCTGAGGCCTTATGAACAACTGTATAGGAAATCTATCTCTGTGTAAATTCAAATTTTAACTGCTTGATAATGTTTTGGCACTCATTACACATTTGTCATCTATAGAATGGATACCAGTGGCAGAAGGTCCCTAAGCTTGGGCTTAGTAATTGCAGATCTCCCCATGAGAAGGAGTTTTTGCATTCCATAATAGCTTCAGATCATTGTCTTGACAGACCACCTTATAAAACTTCATTAATACAACATGTACAATCTACAAAAGTAAGATGTCTGCTAAATTAATTTCTCAAGGCTTTGCTGAAGACAAAAAACAGAGGCAGACATCTCCTTTGTGAGAATTCATCCTTCATCAAAAGATAATCTTCTTGCTCTTTCTGATTCTGAACAAGTCTCCCACAATATTATAAACAAACAAAAGTAAAATAGATAAGATCTAGACTAACCCCTAATATATGCTGCCAGTAGTTTCAAAGACACAAGAAAGAAAATAAAATTCTGGCCAACAGGAAGTCTTCCTTGTTCCCACCAAGACGGACCATGGCAGGTGCTATATGATAGCTTGCGTCTGTTTGCCTCTCAAGGCTGTGTGAATAAAACAGAGTAACAAGACTAATCAATTTGGATGGGTTCTTCCTAACTCTTATAGCAGCTAAAATTTTTGTTAACTCTTTGTATATTATTTATTTTAATATATGTTTTGTTTTTATTATTAGATATGGACAATTTTGTATGTAAGCATCACATGTTGGCATGATCCTTTTCATCTTCCCTGGCCCTTTTCTGAAGAGGCCTCCCTCACTGGGAATGCAGGTCAACCCATGGGTATTGGGGGTCATGCATTATGGGGCAGAGTCAGTTATGGGGCAGAGGCAATGTCTCTGTGCAAAATGTCCCAACTTGTGGCTCTAAAAATCTTTCCTCCCCCTCTTCCACAAGATTCCCTAAGCCATGCTGAAAACATTTTAAGTCTACTTCAGTGATGGCACTTAGGAGCATCTAGATGTTTGGTTTGGTAGGTGTTGAGTGTCCTCAGTATTTTTCTCCATCACCCTTGTGCTGATATCAGCTTAACTGAGAGCACAGCACTCTTGTTCATTTCCTCAATTCCTCTGTAGTTTCAGCTGGGGCCAGGGTGGAATGCACTGGGTTGTTTACTCCAGTCCAGTTCCCATCTGAAAAAGAGAAGCAGATTCTCCAATGGAGAGTGAAGTCAGAGCTAGTTACATGGGATAACCAAAATTAACTTAGAGAGAATCATAAGGGTTTAGAGACTTTTATAGTGTAAGGTTAGTGGGAGCTTGACAATGGAAAGCAGAATCATTATCTGGATATGATTTTGACTTGTTTCCCAGTTCCAGATATAGTTACCTTTCCACTGAGCAGATCTGTTAGCCAATCTAAGAGCAGTTGGTTACCCACCAAGGCTGTGTGGCACTATTGCACTTGTGTGAGCATCACATCAAGTTGTTTGCTTCTGAGCCACATAGACTTTGAGTGGCTTGAACAGATTTTGGCCACTTTCCCCTTGTAGCTCATGTAGTGCCTTCTAGCACTGGAAAGGCTAATTATCTTAGGAATGGCTCTCCTCTAGATTCCAATCAGGTCTCTCCATGGTCCATACTGACAGAGATTGGTGTTTTCAGCAGTAGGGTGTTATCATTAACCTTTGGTGGGTAATCAAGTGCTCTCACAGAAGCCTGTCTTGTTTGTTTTGGGAGACCTAGTAGGTCTCTCTGAACAAGAGCTTATTATGTATGTAGGTCTCTCTGAACAAGAGCTTATTGTGGATGTAGACCACATCCTGGTACAGGGGATTACAAGCCAGTACCAAGGGAAAAGAAATAAGCAAAATCCAGAGAAGAAAGAGAATTAGGAGAAATTTGAGATTAGGTTTCATCTGACACTCTCCAGGTCCCTTCAATTCAGGTGCTCCCTCTTAGGTTTGCTTGAGGGTTCCACCTTTTAGGCTATATTTCCAGGATATAGGATTCTATGGTACCAGTTCAATTTGGGTCCCCCCTACCTTTTCCCAATCCCTACTCTCCCTATTGCCCAAGCCTAGAGATGCTATTCAGTTATGTCAGCAACTTGGGCTGATCCAGGTTAGGAACTGCAGATGAGTGAGATCATAGGATTATGATTGTGTTTCTGTGATTGTGTGAGTTCACTTAAAATGATCTGTTCCATTTTTTTTACCATCTTTTCTACAAATTTCAATGTATCATAATTTCTTACTGATAAGTAGAATTCCATCATGTAGATATACCATATCTTGGTTATCCACTCATCCAATGATGGGCAATTGTGTTGATTCCAGTTTTTAGCTATTATGACTTGAACAGCTGAACTGAGATGTGGAGTTCTTAGGGTAAATTCCCAGTAAGGGAATACGAGGGTCTACTGGTAACTGTATATTCATTCTTTTCAGGAGTCTCCAAATTGATTTCCACAGTGGTTGTACCAGCTTGCATTCCCACCAACAGTGAATGAGGGTTCCCATTTCTCCACATTCTTGCCAACATTTGTTTTCATTTGATTTTTTAATGTTTGCTATCTTTACTGGGGCAAGGTAGAATCTCATAGTTGTTTTAATTTGCATTTCCTTAGTGGTTAAGGATGTTGAATATTTTCTTAAGTGTGTGTTAGCCATGTTTAATTCTTCCTCTGAGAAATTCCCATTTAATTCTTTGCCCCACTTATGGAGTGGGTTGTTTGGCTTTTTATTGTTTAGTGTTTTGAGTTCTTTGTAGATTATAGATATTAGTTTTCTGTCAGTGTTATAGTTGGCAATGATTTTCTCCCATTCAGTGGGTATTCTATTGGCTCTGTTTATGGTATACTTGTCTGTGCAAAAGCTTTTTAGCTGCATGAGATCCCATTGGTGAAAGCTTTCTAGCTTCATGAGATTCCATTGGTTGAGCGCTTGTTTAATTTGCTTGGCTACTGGAGTTTTGCTCAGGAAGTCTTTTCTCAGTCCTATATCATGGAGTGAGCTTCCTATTTTTTCTTCTAATAGTTGAAGTGTTTCAGGTCTTATATTGAGGTCTTTAATCCATCTGGACTTGATTTTTGTGTATGACAAAATAAGTGGGTCTCATTTCATTTTTCTACATATTATCATCCAACTTGTCCAACACCATTTGTTGAAGATGCTGTCTTTTCTCCAGTCTAGATTATTAGCACCTTTGTCAAAGATCAAGTAGCTGTAGTTGCTTCCACTAAAGTCTGGGTCTTCAATTCTGTTACATTGGTCTATGTTTCTGTTTTTATTCCAGCACCATGCCATTTTGTCACTATGGCTTTATAATATATCTTTAGATAAGGTATGTTGATGCCACCAGAGGTATTTCTTTTGCTGAGGATACATTTGGTTATCCAAGGCCTTCTGCCATTCGATATGAATTTTGAGATCATTTTTTTCAGTCTCAGTGAAGAATGATGGTGGTATTTTTATTGGTATTGCATTAAATCTGTATATTGCATTTGGTAGAATTCCCATTTTCACAATATTATTTCTATCTATCCAGCAACATGGGAGGTACTTCCATATTCTTAAGTCCTCCTACATTTCTTTCTTGAGTGTTTTTATGCTTTCATTCTATAGTTCTTTCACATCCTTTGTTAGTGTTATTCCAAGGTATTTAATTTTTTGTTGTTATTGAAAATGGGACAGCCTCACTGATTATTTTCTCTGTATATTTGCCCTTTGCATGTAGAAAAGCTACTGATTTTTGAGCATTGATTTTGTATCCTGCCACTTTGCTGAAGGAATTAATCACCTTTAGAACTTTTGGAATGGAGACTTTCAGATCACTTATATATAGGATCGTGTCATGTCTAAATAGGGGTAGCTTGAATTCTTCCTTTCCAGTTTAAATGTCTCATTGCTCGGGCTAGTACTTCTAGTAATATGTTGAAGAGCGGTGGTGAGAGTGGGCACCCCTGTCTTGTTCCATATCTCAGTGGGAACTCCTTGAGTTTTCCCCCACTAAGAATTATTTGGGCTTTAGGAGCTTTACGTATAGCTTTCATTGTTTTAAGATATAAAATCTCCATGCCTATTCTTTCCAGTGTTTTGATAATGAAGTGTTGTATTTTGTCAAAGGCCTTCTCTGCATCAATTGTGATGATCATGTGGTTCTTACGGATCAGTTTATTTATGTGGCATATAACATTAACCAATTTCCTTTTTTTAAACCATCCCTGAATCCTTGGGATGAAGCCTACTTGATCAAGGTAGATAATGGTTTTGATGTGTTGTTGAATTTGGTTTGCAAGGATATTGTTCAGGAACTTTGTATCTAAGTTCATGATAGGCCTATAATTTTCTTTCCTTGTTGCATCTCTGTCTGGTTTGGGTATTAGGGTGATGGTAGCTTCATTAAAGGAGTCACGAAGTATTCCTTGTTCTCTGATTATGTGGAATAATTTGAGAAAAATTGGTTTCAGTTCTTCTATGAAGGTTTGATGGAATTCAGCTGAGAAGCCATCCAGTCCTGGACTTTTCTTTTTGGGGAGGGTTTTTGTTACCTTTTCAATCTCCATGGATGTGATAGGTTTGTTTAGGAGATTAATCTGCTCTGAGTTTAGTTTGGGTAGGTGGTATGTGTCTAGGAATTCATCCATTTCTTCCAGATTATTCAGTTTTGTAGAGTAGAGGTTTTGGAAGTATGTCCTATTGACACTTCCAATTTCATTGATGTCTGTAGTGATCTCTCCTTTTTCATTTCTTATTTTGTGCACTTGAGAGTTCTCTTTTATGTGCGTGATCACTTTGGCCAACAGTCTGTCAATCTTGTTTACTTTTTTGAAGAACCATCTCTTCATTTCATTGATTTTTTAAGTTGTTTTCTTAGTTTCCAATTCATTAATTTCTGCTGTAATAGTTATTATTTCTTTCTGTCTGGAGCTTTTTGGGTTGGATATTTCTTGTTTTTCTAGTGCCTTTAGGTGGACAATCAGGTTGTTGACTTGTGTTCTCTCTGTCTTTGTAATGAAGTCATTTAGGGCTATGAATTTTCCCCTTATGACTACCTTCATTGAGTCACATAAGTTTTGGGAGGTTGTGCTTTTATTATCATTCAAATATAGGAAGTTTTCAATTTTTTAATTTGTTCCACAACCCATTCATTGTTTAACAGTGTGTTGTTTAGTCTCCAGGAGTTGGAAACATTCTTGATGTGTCTCTTGTTATGAGTGATACTTTTGCTGGGTAAAGTAGCTTGGGTTGGAAGCTGTAGTTTTTCGTATTTGAAGTGTTCCATTCCAGGCCCTTCTGGCTTTCAGGTTTCCATTGAGATATCTGATGTTATTCTAATGGGATTGCCTTCGTATGTTGTGAATTGATTCTCTCTTGCTGCTTTCAACACTCACTTGTTGTTTTCAGTGTTAAGTGTTTTAACTATGATATGTCTTGGAGAGTTTCTTCTTTGGTCCTGCCTGTTTGGTGTTCTCTGGGCTTCTTGTGTCTGGATGGGCCTCTCTTTTGCAAGATTGAGAAAATTTTCTTCAGTAATTTTATTAAGTATGTTTTCTATGCCTCTAGTCTGTATTTATTCTCCTTCTGGTATGTCCATGATCTGGGTGTTTGTTCATTTTAGAGCATCCCACAGTTCCCTTGTATTCTGTTCACTTGATTTTTAGAACTTAGGAAAGGTTTTGGCCTCACAAACAATTTCTTCTGTTGTATCTTCCAGGTCAGAGTTTCTGTTTTCCACATGAGTAACTCTGTTGGTGAGTGATTCTAGATAGGTTTTTATAAAGTATGTTTGATTGTCATTTTCTATTGTGATGTTTTGTATAATGTACATCTCTTTTTTGAGGTATGATTTCAATTTGAATTCTGATTTTCTTGATGCTTCTTGTATTCCATTCTTACATTTGATCAAGCTTAATCAACTGGTTGTTGGGTCTTTCCACAACTTATAATTCTTATTGAACTGCAGCAAGGTGAAAATGTATCACTCTGTTTAGTTTTATATTTTAAGTAGTCTCTTTATCATTCATGTGTTTGTCTGCAGAACCAGTGTATTCATAGACCTCAGTGTGAGCCTTAGAACATATTGCTTGCTTCCATCATATATCTTTGGCTCTCTGGAAATGAATTATAAGGAAGCTTCCTACCTAATAATAAAGAGCACTGTGCCTCCACTGTATAAACTACATGGTTCATACTGAACACCTGCTCTCCTTCAGGGGTCTGGAATTTGGCAGTGTGTGAAACAGATGTTGTTACATGACCAGAACCTACACCGTATATGAGTCCTGGGTCTCTGATGGGCCTCCCTGGGCAGAAACATCACACACATCTTGAATTATTTGTGGTGTTATAGATTGAACTTGGGGCCTTTCTCATGCTAGGTAAATGCACCACCAACAAGCTACATCCCCATTTCTTGTGTGTTTCAATCAGTGTTTTGCTTGTAGCCCAAGATCCCTTTGAACTAACTATGCAGCCTATACTTACCAAAACCAACAATTGTCATGCTTCCATCCTCTGAGGGCTGCAAGACAAGTGTGTGACAGGTGTGTGACTCCATATCTGTTGCATTTTTATTAGTAGAGAAGAGTATTCTGTGACCCTCATGGTATGGAGATGACACAGGAAACCTACACAAGGTTCCATTCCAGGCCCTTCTGGCTTTCAGGGTTTCCATTGAGAAATCTGATGTTATTCTAATGGGAATGCCTTTATATGTTGTGAATTGCTTCTCTCTTGCTGCTTTTAACACTCTCTTTGTTTTCAGTGTTAAGACTTTTATCTATGAGGTGGCTTGGAGAGTTTCTTCTTTGGTCCTGCCTGTTCAGTGTTCTGTGGGCTTCTTGTACATGGATGGGTCTCTGTTTTGCAAGATTAAGAAAATTTTCCTAAGTAATTTTGTTGAGTATGTTTTGTATGCCTCCAGTCAGGATTTCCTCTCCTTCTGGTATGCCCATGATATAGACATTTTGTCTTTTTAGAGTATCCTGCAGTTCCTTCATATTCTGTTCACTTAATTTTTGAACTTAGCAAAGTTTTGACCTCCTGATTAATTTCTTCTGTCCTATCTTCCAGGTCACAGGTTCCATTTTCTACAAGAGTAACTCTGTTGGTGAATGGTTATAGAGAGGTTTTCATAAATTCTATATGATTTTCATTTTCTCTTGAGATGTTTTGTGACCATCTCTTTTTTGAGGTATGACTTCAATTTGAATTCGGATATTTTTTAAGCTTCTTGTAGTTCATTCTTGTATTTGATCAAGTCTTCATTGTTGAGGTCTTACATTTCTTGATTTACCTTCAATATATTAGTATCTCTTTGGAGGGCTCTAATATTTTCTTACATCAAGTTAAGCCTACTGTCAAAAGCTGAACACTCTAGGAGATGATTCTGTTCAATTTCATTTATACTATTGTTGGTTACTTGATAGTTTGCTTCAAGATAAGTGATTTTTTTTAATTTTCTTAAATTATTTTTTTCTCAATTTTTACTAACATTTTCCAGGATTATAAAAAATATCCCATGGTAATACCCTCCCTCCCCCAATTTTCCCCTTTGAAAGTCTGTTCTCCATCATATCCCCTCCCCATCTCAATAAGTCTCTCTTTTATTTTGATGTCATGATCTTTCCCTCCTCTAATGATGGTCTTATGCAGGTAGTATCAGGCACTATGAGGTCATGGATATCCAGGCCATTTTATGTCTGGAGGGAGCACATTGTGAGGAGAAATACCCTTCCTTTGGCTCTTACATTCTTTCCACCACCTCTTCCACATTAGAACATGAGCCTTGGAAGGTGTGATTGAGATGTTACTCGGTACACTAGTAACTTCTTTCCAGCACCATGGTCACTGCCATCTGAAAAGAGAAGATTCTCTACCCAAAGTGAGAGTAGCATTAATATAAGGGTATGAATATAAAGAGAAGTGCTTACTGGGCATTTGATAAGCATAGTATATACATTTATCCAGACATCAGCAGATGTTACACCCCTAGGGCTCATAACTACCCCTGTTTTAAGTTTTCAGGATCAGGGATATATTCCCTTCCCATGGAGTGGACCTCCAGTCCAATTGGAGGGCAGTTGGTTTCCACCATGATAGATGTGCCATTATTGAACCCATTGGCTCATTTGGCCTGGCTGGCCAATTATAAGGCTTGCAGTTTCCACTTTTGTATATCTTCACTGGTGGTATCTCTCTCTCCCATTGAACTGCATGTAGAATGTCTTCTTCCAGCTGTCTGTCAGCTGGTCTGCATGGAGGAGGTTATCAGCTCCATTCCAGCAGGAATTCTCAGTGGCCTTGCAGCCCAAGTATGTGGAGTCTTCAGCAATAGCATCTTACCATCTATTCAAGGTGGGAAACCAAGGGCCTTGGCAAAGGTGTCAAATGTTTTGCAGGCATCAGGACCTCCCTGGTCAACCACTCACTGGAAGGTATCCCATCTCTGGCACTGAAAATTTTCTAGCAACGATCTATGGCTCCTGAGTATTCCTTTGTCCCAAACCAGAGGATTCCATATGATTTATTTATATCCTCTCAGATTTTCATTAGCCCTCCCTCCACATTTGCTTTACTCAATCTCTTCCCCTGACCTCACTTTGGGCCTTTTCAGCCCCGTTAATCTATTCTTCTACTTACACATATATAATACCAACCTATTAAGTTCCCTGCTCCCTTCCTTTCTCTTCCCTTTGTATCTCTTTTTTAGCTTACTGGCCTCTGCTAAGGAGCTTTCTCTGTCTCACAAAGAAGCCCACTCATCTATAGCTAGGATCCACATATGAGAGAGAACATGTGGCACTTGGATTTCAGGGCCCGAGTTACCTCACTTAGTATAATCCTTTCCAGATCCATCCCTTTTCCGTAAATTTCATACCTTCATTTTTCTTTACCGCTGAGTAGAACTCCATTGTATAAATGTGCTGTATCTTCATTATCCACTCATCAGTTGAGGGACATCTAGGCTGGTTCCATTTCCCAGCTATTATGAATTGAGCAGCAATAAACATGGCTGAGCATGTACATCTAAGGAAATGAGATGAGTCCTTAGGATATATGCCTAGGAGTGCTATAGCTGGGTCATATGGTAGATCAATCTTTAGCTGTTTTCAGAACCTCCACACTGATTTCCAAAATGGCTGGACCAGATTGCATTCCCACCAACAGTGTAGAAGGGTTCCTCTTATTCCACATCCCAGCCAGCATTTATGATCATTTGTTTTCATGATGGTAGCCAATTGGACAGAGTGAGATGGAATCTGAATGTAGTTTTAACCTGCATATCCCTGATGACTAGGGATGTAGAACATTTTTTTTAGATGCTTATATGCCATCCATATTTCTTCTCTTGAGAACTCTCTACTTAGTCCCATAGCCCATTTTTTAATTGGTTTGTTTGATTTCTTATTGTTTAACTTTTTGAGTTATTTGTATATCCTAGATATTAATCCTCTATCAGATAGACAGCTGGCAAAGATTTTTCCCATTCTGTAGGTTGCCTCTTTGTTTTATTCACAGTGTCCTTTGCAGTACAAAATCTTTGTAATTTCATGAGGTCCCAGTGATTAATCTGTCATTTTATTGCCTGAGCAACTGCGGTTATATTCAAAAAGTCTTTGTCAAGACCAATATGTTGAAGGGTTACCCCTATTTTTCATCTAGCAGGTTCAGAGTCTCCAGTTTGACATTAAGTTCTTTAATCCATTTGGACTTAATTCTTGTGCATGGAGACAGAGAAGAATCTATTTTCATCCTTCTACACATACATATCCAGTTTTCCCAACATAATTTGCTGAAGAGGTTTGTCTTTTCTCCAATGAGTATTTTTGGCATTTTTATCGAATGCAGGTGGCTATAGCTACCTGGACTTACATCTGGGTCCTCTATTCTGTTCCATTGATCTACATGTCTGCTTTTGTGCCAGTACCATGCTGTTTTTGTTGCTATGGCTCTCTAGTATAGGTTAAAATCAGGTATGGTGATACCACAAGCCTTATTATTGTTGCTCTGTATTATTTTAGATATTTGAGGTTTTTGTGATTCCAAATGAATTTTTGGATTGTTTTTTTTTTTCTATTTCCATGAAGAATGCCATTGGAATTTTGATGGGGATTGCACTAAATGTGTAGATTGCTTCTGGTTAGATTGCCATTTCCACAATATTGATTCTTCCAATCTAGGAACAAGGGATGTTTTTCCACTTACTAGAGTCTTCTGCAATTTCTCCCTTGAGTGCTTTAACCTTTTCATTGTAGAGATCCTTTACTTCCTTGGTTAGGTTTATCCCAAGGTACTTTATTTTTTTTTTTTTGATGCAATTATGAATGGGAGTGATTCTTGGATTTCATCCTCTGTGTGTTTGTTGTTAGGATATAGGAAGGCTACTGATTTCTGTGTATTTATTTTGCATCCTTCTACATGGCTGTAGGTATTTATGATCTCTGACAGTTTTCTGGTATAGTCTTTTGGGTCCTTTGTATATAGAATCATGTCATCTGCAAATAATGATAACTTGATCTCTTCCTTTCCAATTTGTATCCCTTTTATGTGTGTCACTTGCCTAATTGCTATGGCTATGGCTTCCAGTACTATATGAAATAAAAGTGGGGACAGTGGACACCCTTGTCTTGTTCCTGATTTTACTGGAAAAGCTTCCAGGTTTTCCTCATTTAGTAATATGTTGGCTGTAGGCTTATCATAAATAGCCTTTATTATATTGAGATATGTTCCTTCCATTCACAGTCTCTGTCGGACTTTTATTATGAAGGGATGTTGGATTTTGCCAAATGCTTTCTCTGCATCTAATGAGATGATAATGTGATTTTTGTCCTTCAGTCCATTTACATAATGTATTACATTATAGATTTGCGTATGTTGAACCATCCCTGCATCTCTGGGATAAAGCGTACTTGGTCAGGGTGAATGATCTTTCTGATATAGTCTTGTATTCTGTTTGCCAATATTTTGTTGAGAATTTTGCATCTATGTTCATGAGTGAGATTGGTCTGTAATTTCTTTTTTTGTTGTATCTTTGCCTGATTTTGGTATCAGGGTGATGCTGGCTTCATAGAAGGAGTTTGGTAGGATTCCTTCTTTTTCCATTTTATGGAAAAGCTTAAGAAGCAATGGTGTTAGTTCTTCCCTGAAGGTCTGGTGAAATTCATCCCTGAATCCATCTGGGCCTGGGCTTCTTTTGGTTGGGAGATTTTTGATAGCTGCTCAGATCTCCATGCTCTTCAGAGGTTTATTTAAGTGATTAATCTCATCTTGATTTAATTTAGGTATGTCATGTATATCAAGGAAATCATCCATTTCTTTCAGATTTTCATACTTTGTGCAGTATATGCTTTTATAGTATGTCCCTACGATTTTTTGAATTTCTCTGGCTTCTGTTGGGATGTTACCTTTTTCATCTCTAATTTTATTAATTTGTGTCTCTTCTCTCTTTCTTTTGGTCATATTTGCTAAGGGTTTATCAATCTTGTTTGTCCTTTCAAAGAACCACCTCTTTGTTTCATTGATTCCTTGGATTTTTTTTTTTTTTTTTGGTTTCTATTTCATTAATTTCTGCCCTAATCTTTATTATTTCTTCCCATCTACTGATTTTTGGTTTGCCTTGTTCTTCTTTTTCCAAGGCTTTAAGGTGAAGCATTAGGTAGTTTACTTGTGACCTTTCTAATTTCTTAATATTGGCACTTAAAGCTATAAATATATCTCTTAGGACTGCCTTCATTGTGTACCAGAGATTTTGGTATGTTGTGTCCTCATTATCATTTGACTGCATAATTTTTGAATTCCCTTCTTGATTTCTTCATCATTCAGTACTGTGTTGTTTAATTTCCATGATTTTGTGTATGTCCTATAGCTTTTCTTGCTATTGATTTGTAGTTTGATTCCATTGTGGTCAGATAGAATGCAAGGAATTATTTCAATTTTCCTGGATTTGTTAAGATTTGATTGTGTCCTAATATATGGTCTATTTTAGAGAATGTTCCATGTGCTGCTGAAAATAATGTTTATTCTGCAGCATTTGGATGAAATGTCCTGTATATATCTGTTAGGTCCATTCCTTCCATGACCTCATTTAGTCCAGATGACTCTTTGTATATTTTTTCCTGTAACGACCTGCCAATTCATGAGAGTGGGATGTTAAAGTCACCCACTACCACTGTGTTTGGTGTTATCTGGGACCTTAGTTCTAATACCATTTGTTTCATGAATTTGAGGGCCCCCATGTTAGGTGCATATATGTTTAGGATTGTAATGTCCTCCTGTTGGAGGGTACCTCTAATCAATATAAAGTGACCTTCCTTATCTTTCTTAACTAATGCTGGACTGAAGTCTACCTTCTGAGATACTAGGATAGCAACCCCTGCTTGTTTTCTGGAGCCATTTGCTTGTAACACCATTTTCCAACCTTTCACCCTAAGATAGTGTCCATCCTTTGTAGAAAGGTGGGTTTCTTGGAGGCAACAATTTGAAGGATCTTATTTTTTAACCCAGTCTGCAAACCTATGTTTTTTGGTTTGGGCATTGAGGCCGTTGATACCAAGAGATAGTATTGAAAGGTTTGTATTCGTTTTTGCCTTTTTTTTTTTTTTTTTTTTTTTTGTAGTTCTTCTGGTTTTACCTTTGCTCTCTTGTGTTAACTTGTATTTCACTAGTGTTTGTTTTTTCCCAGTTCCTTATATGAGTGCTTTCTTTTTCTTCAGCATGGAAGATTCTTTCAAGTATTTTCTGTAGAGCTGGTTTTGTCTTCAAATACTCCTTTAGTCTGCTTTTGTCATGGAATGTCCTTTTTTCTCCATCTGTTTGAATGGATAGCTTTGCAGGACAAAGTAACCTTGGTTGAGAGTTGTTATCTTAAGGTGCTAGGTGTGGCTCTCAAGAGTCTCAGGGTATCTACAAAAGTAACCCTAGGTGTTGGGTTTGCCTGCTATGAGAGTATTCAAGTAGGCTGAGTGGAACCAAATACAGATGGTTTCTAAAATTTAATTAAACAGTGTTCATTTTCAATGAAAAACAGCACAGAGTATTTATCCAAGAGTAGGTATTATAACAACCAGATCCTCTGTCTGTCCCTTAGGCTGTGTGCTGCCTCACCCACTCCTTTAATCCTGACAACAAGGAGGTTAAGATTTCTGGTCCATAGAGGGTTCCAAGTCAGCTTGTGACCAGGTGAGACCCTTCCCTAATGTATAACAGAAGAGGAAACAAAGCCACTATAAATCAAGAAGCAACAAATAACAAGCCCAAAATACAGCTTATTTAAGAATGGCAAATTTGACCATCCATGCAATTTAACATATAATTTATGCTGATATGGAAGGTGCAATTAGCACTTCTGGTTCAGGCCTATATCCCAGGTTTATTAGGCAGGTACTGACCTGGTGTAATCCCAGTTACCTTTTGGGATGATTTTGTTCTGAGTTAGCTGCCCTCCTGCTTGGGTCCCTGCTTGGTGCACTGTTGGTTCAAGTAAGTGTGGCCAGGTCCTTTGACTGCTGCTCTGTTAGCGGGAGCTGGGCACTGCAGGTGGGAGAAGGGAGGCAGCCAGTACTGCTCTAGTTTGCTCGCTGTTCCACGTGTTCTTCTACCTTGTGATCTGCTCCTCCATTGTTCACTGCTGTTCTCTCTTTGTGTTTAATTAGTTTGTGGAGAGCTCCGGTGTGAGTGGAATATCCCCTCACCTGGCTTTTCCTGTGACTTAAGTCGAGCCTCGTGGCTGGCTGGGGCACCGCCGCCATGGTCCCGCCTGTGGACCCACCGGAGTTGCTTCTGCCTGCCTGTGTGGGCTCTGGATGCTCTGGATCTCTCCTACTTCACTGCTGGTTCATATTCCTATGCACCTCACTTTTTAGTAAAAGTGTGTATTTTGCTGTTTTTTTGTTTTGTGTTTTTTGTTTTTTTTTTCTTTTCCTCCCCCTAGGCTGCTTTGACATGGTACCTATGCTGCCATCTTAACTGGAAGTCAGTGATTTTTTTTTTTTTTAAATCAGGGCCTCATTGGTTGTTGTGTTTTCATTTTGGGAATGAATTTCTATTGATTTCTCTATGATTTCATTGGAGGCTTCTGTAGTAAGACTAAGCATTGTTGGTGGAAATCTCTGTTTTCCGACTTTCATTGGCTTTTCATTGTTGTGTACCCATTTTAGGGAGATGATTTTTTTGAGGAAGAAGCAAGTTTGTGTCCTTTTCCCATTCACCCTCTGACTCAGGTTAACAGGATATTGGTACTTAGTGTCTAGTCAAGATACCAGAGCAAAAGGTATGATTCCACAGCTCACATAGGCATCAGGCCATCCCCAGCAAGGCACAGTGGGACTTACCAGGACCAGGGGATTAGGAGGAGTAAGGGAACAAGTATCTGGCCTACTTTGTGCTGAGCACTCCAGGACATGAACCAGTGCAGCAACCCAGACTGTGGAGGTGGGAGGAGCCCACACATTGGCCACACAGGAAACTCAGCCCTGGGCTGTGTGTGTGTGGGGGGGGGGGAGAAATAGGTCTGGCCTACTCACTCCAGACCACCAGGCCTGACCTCACACTGAACACTCATGGAACTCCTGTTAACTTTTTTATTGTTGTTGTTTTTTGAAGGTAGGGTCTCACTCTAGCCCATGCTGACTTGGAATTCACTATGTAGTCTCAGGGTGACCTCAAACTCATGGTGATCCCCCTCCCTCTGCCTCCTGAGTGCTGGGACTAAAGGCATGTGCCACCACACCTGGCTAAAGATTGAAGATCAGGGGTGAGTGCCAGGTGTCGCAAAGCCTCCAGCTCATAAATCATATCTTTCTTTCAATTCCCTATGTCTTACAAGGCCTAGATGTACTGTGCAGTGTCTGATCTTTCCAGGAGGAAAAATTCTCTATTCTTTATGTCAAGTGAAAATATCCACCTCATAAAGACTCAAACTAAAAGTATTTCTAAGTGCTTTGATGGTTTCTTTATTTTACAAATTATTAAAGTTGATATAAAGGTAAATGTCTTTATTATGACACTTTCATACAAATGTGTCATTACCCTTTGTTCTAAGACACACTACCCCTTATTGATTGCAAACCATCTGACTAGTTGCTCCCTTATTGCATTGTCCTGTGCTCCCCAACTCCTCTGAGTAGTCCTCACCTTATTGTTCTCCCCTGTGCTCTCCAGCTGCTCTGCCTAGTTCTGTCCTTACCATCCTGCCCTATGAACCTCAACCCCTCTGACACAATCTCTCTTTTATTGTTCTCCCCAACCCCTCTGACTATTTCCCTCCGTTATCGTTCTCCCCTGTGCAGTTAGGTTTACATTGATGGTAGAAACCACTGGACCAAAAGCAGCTTGTGAGAAATAAAGATTTATTTTGGCTTACACACTTGATGGGAAGCTCCACAATGGCAGGGGAAAGTGATGACATGAGCCAATGGTGGACATTGCCTCTTGACCAACATCAGATGGACAACAGGAACAAGAAAGTGTGCTAAACACTGGAAAGAGGAAGCTGGCTATAACACCAATAAGCCCACCCACAACAATACACTGCCTCCAGATGTGTTAATTCCCAAATTGCCATCCATTGGGTACCTAAAATTCAAACACTGACGTTCATGTGGGACACCTGGATCAAAGCACCACATTCTGCCCCTGGCCCCCATAAATTGATACTCATAGTGATATAAAATGCAATATATTCAGCCCAACTTCAAAGGTAATCTTAGTTTTTATCAATCCTAATAATGTTCAAACATCCCTATAAGGTATAAGTATAAGGTCTTTTAACTGTGCTGTAATACCAAAAAATAAACAAACAAGAAAACAAACAGAAAACCCATAATGACACAGAATAAGCATACTGCAAAAGATGGCACTGAGCATAACAAAGAAATATTCAAAAAACTTAAACAGGGCAAACATCAAAATCTTAGCTCTAAGTCAAGCAACTTTAGTCATTGACAAGTCTGATAATTCTAACCAGTGACAAGTCTCTGGAGTTCCAATTCCACTCCTCCAGCTAGGCTACTTGCAGTCCCAGAATACCTCATCCTATGCCTGTACCTCTCCTTGGCAGCTATCTCAGAACCCTGACATCTCCATTGGGTCTCCACTGCAACCCACAGTTAATTCTCATGGCTCCATTTGACCTACATACATGTAGGTAATCCAACAAACCCACTTCACACTGCCCATGGCCATTTCCAAAATACAAAACTGTGTTTCAAATACTATGACCTACTTTTTCTTGCATTTGTTACACTCCACAATACCAGGTGGGTTGTTAACTTGTAATCCATGGGAGGAATAAAGCTGGCTTTGAAGAATGGGATGATCCTTCAGCATTCAGCCCCCATACAAAGAGTCTGTATTCTTCCTGTTGTCCCAATGCAGGTCAGCTGTCCCAAATCTCAAGGGTTGTAATCTCCAAAACAATTGCAGCTGAATGGGAAGCAGTTTGGGCCCAAAGATTGTTTTTTTCTGTGCCATATTCCTCTGCTCATACCAGTGCATTTCTACACAATGCAACTCTGCCCAAGTTCTGAGGACATGGGCATAATGGCAAGCCTATCACACAAACTGCTCCTAGCCAGAGCAGGCAAAGTTCTTTCTCACCCTCATAAGCCAAACCTCAGAGGACTTAGTTCTTGCTGCATTCAGGCCTTTCAACTCTGACCAGAATAGTCCATCAAGCTGTATTTACAGCACTGCAAGGCATCTGTTAGGCCAAGTTTTCAAATGCTCCCAAGTTCCTCTTGAAAATCAGCTCCAAAAGACCAAAGCCACACAGTTAGGTATCTAGCAGCAAACGACACAACTCCTCTGTACCAACTTTCCTATTGCACATTGCTGGCACAATGGTTCACATTGCTGGTGGAAATCACCCAAATCAGTTCCAAAAGGCCAAAAAGCCACATACTCAGGTGTCTAGAAGCAATTATCCCACTTCTGAGTACCAACTTCATTGTTGTAGTCATATTCTCCTTCCTGGCAGAAACCACTCAACCAAGAACAGCTTGTGGGAAGAAAAAAAAATTTGGCTTATAGACTCAAGGGGAAGCTCCATGATGGCAGGGTAAAATGATGACATGAGCAGAAGATGGAAATCACCTCCTGGCAAACATCAGATGGACAACAGCAACAGGATAGTGTGCCAAACACTGACAAGAGGAAGCTAGCTATAACACCCATAAGCCTGCCCTCAACAATACACTGTTTCCAGGAGGCTTTAGTTCCCATATTGCCATCAGCTGGGGACCTAGCATTCAGAACACCTAAAATCATGAGGGACACCTGAATCAAATCACCATGTTGTCCCTCCCTTATTGTTCTCCCCTGTGCTCCACAGCCCTTCTGAATAGACCTTTCTTCTGCTTTAATGTCCTTTTAGTTTTATATTGAGGTCTAATCATACAGCCTAAATCCCCTCTTACTCATGATATTTCTGCCTGTGCTTGTCAATGCTAGGACTAGTAGCCTGCACCACCACACCCAGTCATGCTGCCTCTTTTACATTGACTTTCAAGGAGGCAGAACCTTTGTCTAAGCTGATCCTATGCTCCTACTGGGTTAGGTAGTTCCTCTTATGGGCACTTAGAAAAAGTCCTTCGATTATGACTTGCTGGAAGATCATCCAATCTCCTGAAGCATCTCAATTACCCCTATCTGAATTGCTTGGGATTTAGGGGTCTCCTTCTTTAGAAACTGAGAGAAAAGATACATTTTCCAGTGATCACTTGGCTAGAACTCCCCTGTCTAGGAAGATTGAGGATTTTGTTACTAGTGGTCTCTGTTTATATGCTTTCAGGTTCCTGGCATCTTAATTAAAGAATTGGAAAAGAGACACACAGAAGATGAATCAGAAATAAACTTTCTTAGTGAGTAGAGTAAATGTACAAAGAAAAGACGTGTTGAAGGGGGCATGGGAAGTATAACGGAAGAGTGTGACTGGATCTGTATCACCCAGAAGCAGAAGGTTACTGTTCGGGGCTTCTTTATTAAACAAAATTTTCACTTTTATTATTATTGAAATGTTGAGTAATTTGTTTTGAATTTTTTGTCTGTGTTTGTTTCCTTTATTTATTTTTACTGTTCCCATTTTTGACACTTTCATACATGTGTATAATGACTTTGATCTCCCCTCCCCATTGTCCTCTTTTATCCCCTGTCCCTCTGTCCACACCCTTATCCTCCAGCAATCCCCATCTTACTTCCATACCTTTTCTTTTTTAACCCATTGAGTTAAATTAAAGTTGTTTGCATCAACCTGGGCAGAAGGCTATCTACCCTGGAATGGGCAACCTTGCAGAAGGTACACCAGTACGAAACTGACAAAACCTTGCTAGACAGAAGAGACATCAATAGTCCTACCCAGCTGTAGACCCTGTGTACTCCTTAATCAATCACACAAGGCAAGACTTGCTCACTGGGACAATGGAGGCATGAATATTACTAGAGTAACCAACTGCTTTCTGATTGTATTTGAGGCCTGGTCCACAGGAAAGATTTCATATGTGGTACTATAAACCTTGCCCAAAGCCTTTGGATAGGGACATAGACCCCAGGAGGGAAACCTAACACTATCATTATACTAAATGGCAGCCTCTCAAACTGCATTCTAAATATCTTTGTTGCTCTAGATTACTATTGAAGCGTCAATCATAGATTAATTGAAGCATCAACCACAGAAGTTTCTCATGATAATGGGCAGTGGTTAATGCAGAAATGCAGAGCTGGAAAATTGCTGAGAATAAATGATTATTGTGTACTCAGCCTCACACAAGACATGAACCACTCCCTGCAAGGTTCAGAGAGCCCCCAGTTTGCCTGACAAGTATTAGATATGAACATTTCCCCTGTTTGTGTCCCTTGCTATGATGCATCTGATTTTAATCATATGTACTCCTAGTTATGCACAAGCATAAGATGGCAGTTAGGAGACTCAGGAGATTCATTCTCAAAGGTCACAGTTTGCTGTACTGTTCATGCACCCCAAACCAGTACAGGCTTGATGGCCCTTGGCCTCCCAATCTCAGATATATATGAGAATATACTTGAATACAAACTGACCCAAAGGGAGGGAGTAACTGATGGTCACTAGTGAAGGAAAAACGTATTCTAGGGTTTGAAGTGGGACAAACATGCAGCTTGATGTCAGTGGGGGTTGCAGGTCACCAATACCTTGTGAGAGTTAGGAAAGGGTCATGTTTACTGCCTGATCCAGTCCTGTCCTGGCTTGCAAAGGGGTGCATTTACTACCTGATCCAGTGCTGTCCTGGGTTGGAAAGGACTGTGTTTGCTGCCTGATCCAGTGCTGTCCTGGGTTGCAAAGGGGCATGTTTGCTGCCTGATCCACTGCTGTTCTGGCTTGGAAAGGAGTGTGTTTGCTGCCTGATCCAGTGCTGTCCTAGCATAATAAGCTATTCCCTGTGTTCACCTATCTCTGTTTTAATTTCACACTGATCTGAACAACTGATATGCTTAAAAGAGTTGGTATAGCCTAGGAAACCACAAGCCTAATTCTAGCCTTTCTTGGAGTAACACTGTCTGATTTAGTATATATATGCCTAACATTCTCCTGGAAACACTCATTCCTGACACCAAGTATGGTGGTTTGATTCAAGTGTCCCCATTAAACTTAGGTGTTTTCAATGCTAGGTTTACAGCTGATGGAGATCTGGGAATTAATTCCTTGTGGTAGTTTGAATAGATGGCCCCCAATATATGCAATTCTTTATTGCTTGTATTTTGTATCTGCAGCTCCTTGGCTGGAGGAAGTGTCACTGGGTAGATCTTTCTTGTCCTTTTATTTATTTATTTATTTTTCTCAAATTTTATTAACATTTTCCATGATTATAAAAAATATCCCATGGTAATACCCTCTTCCCTGTATTTTCCCCTTTGATAATCCATTCTCCATCATATCCTATCCCCACCTCAATTAGTCTCTCTTTTATTTTGATGTCGTTATCTTTTCCCCTATTATGATGGTCTTGTGTAGATAGTGTCAGGCACTGTGAGGTCATGGATATCCAGGCCATTTTATGTCTTGAGGGAGCACGTTGTAAGGAGTCCTATCCTTCCTTTGGCTCTTACATTCTTTCTGCCATCTCGTCCGCATTAGACCCTGAGCCTTAGAAGGTGTGATCGAGATGTTACTCGGTACTCTAGTCACCATGTTTCCAGCACCATGATACCGTCTGATTCGTCCCAAGATCACAACCATCTGAAAAGAGAAGATTATCTACCCAAAGTGAGAGTAGCATTAATATGAGGGTATGAATATTAAGAGAAGTGCTTAGTGGGCAGTTTGATAAGCATAGTGTATACATTTATCCAGACATCAGCAGATGTTACACCCCAAGGGCTCATGACTACTCCTGTTTTAAGTTTACAGTATCAGGGATGTATTTGCTCCCATGGAGTGGGCCCACAGTCCAAACGGAAGGCAGTTAGTTTCCACCATGATAGATGTGCCACTATTGCACCCATTGCCTCATTTGGCCTGGCTGGACAATTATAAGCCTTGAAGTGTCCACTGTTGAGTATCTTCACTGGTGGTATCTCTCTCTCCCATTGAACTGCATGTAGAATGGCTTCTTCCAGCTTTCTATCAGCTGGTCTACATGGAGGAGGTTATCAGCTCAGTTCCAGCAGGATTTCTCAGTGGCCTTGCAGCCCAAGTATGTGGAGTCTTCAGCAATAGCATGTTACCATCTAGTCCTGGTGGGAAACCAAGGGCCTCAGGAAAGGTGTATAATGTTTTGGGGGTATAAGGGACCTCCCTGGCCAACAACTCATGGGAAGGTATTCCATCCCTGGCACTGAAAATTTTCTAGCAATGGTCTATGGCTCCTGAGTGTACCATTGTCCAAAACTGGAGGACACCATAGGATTTATATATATCCTCTTAGATTTTGATTAGCCCTCCCTCCACGTTTCCTTTACTGAATCTCTTCCCCTGACCTCACTTTGGGCCATTTCAGCCCCGTTAATCTGTTCTTCTACTTACATATATACAGTACCAACCTATTAAGTACACTCCTCCCTTACTTTCTCTTCCCTTTGTATCTCTTTTTTTAGCTTACTGGCCTCTGCTACTGAGATTTTTCCTTCTCACACAGAAGCCTAATCATCTGTAGCTAGGATCTACATATGATAGAGAACACGCAACGCTTGGCTTTCTGGGCCTGGGCTACCTCACTTAGTATAATTCTTTCCAGATCCACCCCCTTTCCACATGTTCATAACTTCATTTTTCTTTACCACTGAATAGAACTCCGTTGTATAAATGTGCCTTATCTTCATTATCCACTCATCAGTTGAGAGACATCTAGGCTGGTTCCATTTCCCAGCTATTATGAATTGAGCAGCAATAAACATGGTTGAGCATGTACATCTAAGGAAATGAGATGAGTCCTTAGGATATATGCCTAGGAGTGCTATAGCTGGGTCATAAGGTAGATCAATCTTTAGCTGTTTTAGGAACCTCCACACTGATTTCCAAAATGGCTGGACCAGATTGCATTCCCACCAACAGTGTAGAAGGGTTCCTCTTATTCTACATCCCAGCCAGCATTTATGATCATTTGTTTTCATGATGGTCGCCAATCTGACAGGAGTGAGATGGAATCTCAATGTAGTTTTAATCTGCATTTCCCTAATGACTAGGGATGTTGGACATTTTTTAGATGCTTATATGTCATCTGTATTTCTTCTTTGGAGAACTCTCTATTTAGTTCCATAGCCCATTTTTAATTGGTTTGTTTGATTTTTTATTGTTTAACTTTTTGAGTTATTTGTATATCCTAGATATTAATCCTCTATCAGACAGACAGCTGGCAAGGATTTTTTCCCATTCTGGTTGCCTCTGCTTTTTCCACAGTGTCCTTTGCAGTACAAAATCTTTGTAATTTCATGAGATCCCAGTGGTTAATCTGTTGTTTTATTGCCTGAGCAATTGGGGTTATATTCAGAAAGTCTTTGCTAAGACCAATATGTTGAAGAGTTTCCCCTACCTTTTCCTCTAGCAGTTTCAGAGTTTCCAGTCTGATGTTAAGGTCTTTAACCAACTTGGACTTATTTCTTATGCATGGCGAGAGAGGAGAATCTATTTTCATCCTTCTATACATACATATCCAGTTTTCCCAACACCATTTGCAGAAGAGGCTGTCTTTTCTCCAATGAGTATTTTTGGCATTTTTATCGAATATCAGGTGGCTATAGCTACCTGGACTTACATCTGGCTCCTCTATTATGTTCCTTTGATCTACATGTCTGCTTTTGTGCCAGTACCATTCTGTTTTTGTTACTGTATCTCTGTAGTATAGGTTAAAATCAGGTATGGTAATACCACAAGCCTTATTTTTGTTGCTCGGTATTATTTTAGATATTTGAGGTTTTTGTGATTCCAAATGAATTTTTGGATTGTTTCTTTTATTTCCATGAATAATGCCATTAGAATTTTGATGGGGATTACATTAAATGTGCAGATTGCTTTTGGTAAAATTGCCATTTTCACAATATTGATTCTTCCAATCCATGAACAAGGGATGTTTTTCTACTTTTCTAGTGTCTTCTGCAATTTCTTGCTTGAGTGTTTTAAAGTTTTCATTGTAGAGATTCTTTACTTCCTTGGTTAGCTTTATTCCAAGGTACTTTATATTCTTTGATGCAATTGTGAATGGGAGTGATTCTCTAATTTCATCCTCTCTGTGTTTGTTGTTAGCATAAGGAAGGCTACTGATTTCTGTGTATTTATTTGTATCCTGCTACATGTGTGTAGCTGTTTATTAGGTCTAACAGTTTGGTGGTAGAGTCTTTAGGGTCCTTTATATATAGAATCATGTCATCTACAAATAATGATGACTTGATATCTTCCTTTCCAATTTGTATCCCTTTTATGTGCATCTCTTTCCTTATTGCTTTGGCTAAGACTTCCAGTACAGTATTAAATAAAAGTGGGGACAGTGGACACCCTTGTCTTGTTCCTGATTTTAGTGGAAAAGCTTCCAGTTTTTCCCCATTTAGTAATATGTTGGCTGTAATCTTGTCATAAATAGCCTTTATTATGTTGAGTTATGTTCCTTCTATTCAGTATCTGTAGGACTTTTATCATGAAGGGATGTTGGAATGTGCCAAACGCTTTCTCTGCCTCTAATGAGATGATCATGTGATTTTTGTCACATTATATATTATATTATATATATATATTATATATATAATATATTATATTCATCGATCCGGATATGTTGATCCATCCCTGAATCTCTGGGATAAAGCCTACTTGGTCAGGGTGAATGATATTTCTGATATATTCTTGTATTCTGTTTGCCAATATTTTGTTGAGAGTTTTTACATCTATGTTCATGAGTGAGATTGGTCTGTAATTTTCTTTTTTTGTTCTGTCTTTGCCTGGTTTTGTATCAGGGTGATGCTGGCTTCACAGAAGGAGTTTGGTAGGATTCCTTCTTTTTCCATTTTATGGAAAAGCTTAAGAGGCAATGGTGCTAGTTCTTCCCTGAAGGTCTGGTGAAATTCATCCTTGAATCCATCTGGGCCTGGGCATTTTTTAGTTGGGAGATGTTTGATAACTACTTGGATCTCCATGCTTGTTATAGGTCTTTAAGTGATTAATCTCATCTTCATTTAATTTAGGTAGGTCATATAAATCAAGAAAATCATCCATTTCTTTCAGATTTTCATATTTTGTGGAGTATATGCTTTTATAGTATGTCACTATGATTTTTTGAATGTCTCTGGCATCTGTTGTGTTGTTACATTTTTCAGCTCTAATTTTATTAATTTGTGTCTCTTCTCTTTTTCTTTTGGTCAGGTTTACTAAGGGTTTATCAATCTTGCTTATCCTTTCAAAGAACCACCTCTTTGTTTCATTGATTCCTTGGATTGCTTTTTGGGTTTCTATTTCATTAATTTCTGCCCAAATCTTTATTACTTCTTCTCATGTACTGATTTTTGGTTTGCCTTGTTCTTCTTTTTCCATGGTTTTAAGGTGAGGCATTAGGTCATTTACTTGTGACCTTTCTAATTTCTTAGTATAGGCACGTAATGCTATAAATTTACCTCTTAGCACTGCCTTCATTGTGTCCCAGAGATTTTGGTATGTCATTTTCTCATTATTTTTTCACTCTATAAATTTTTGGATTTCCTTCTTGATTTCTTCATTGACTCATTCATCATTTAGTAATATGTTGTTTAATTTCCATGATCTTGTGTATGGTCTGTAGCCTTTCTTGCTATTTATTTGTAATTTGATTCCACTGTGGTCAAACAGAATGCAAGGAATTATTTCAATCTCCTTGAATTTGTTAAGATTTGCTTTGTGTGCTAATATATGGTCTATTTTAGAGAATGTTCCATGTGCTGCTGAAAAGAATGTGTATTCTGCAGCATTTGGATGAAATGTCCTGTAGATATCTGTTAGGTCCATTCTTTCTATGACCTTATTTAGTCCAGATGTATCTTTGTGTATTTTTCACATGATGACCTGTCAATGATGAGAGTGGGGTGTTGAAGTCACCCACTACCATTGTGTTTGGTGTTATCTGTGACCTTAGTTCTAATACCATTTGTTTGATAAATTTGGGGGCCCCAATGTTAGGTGCATATACGTTTAGGATTGTAATGTCCTCCTGTTGGAGGGTGCCTTTAATGAATATAAAGTGGCCTTCCTTATCTTTCTTAACTAATCTTGTGCTGAAGTCTACCTTCTCATATATTAGGATAGCAACCCCTGTTTGTTTTCTAGGTTCATTTGCTTGAGACACCATTTCCAACCTTTCACCCTCAGATAGTGCCCATCCTTTGTAGAAAGGTGGGTTTCTTGGAGGCAACAAATTGAAGGATCCTGCTTTCTAACACTGTCTGCAAATCTATGTCTTTTGGTTGGGGCATTGAGGCTGTTGTTATTAAGAGATATTATTGAAAGGTGTGTATTCATTTTTGCCATTTTTTGTAGTTCTTCCGGTTTTACCTTTGCTCTCTTGTGTTAACTTGTATTTGACTCGTGTTTGTTTATTCCCAGTACCTTATATGTGTGCTGTTCTTTTTCTTCAGCATGGAGGATTCTTTCAAGTATTTTCTGTAGAGCTGTCTTCACATACTATGTCTTCAAATACTCCTTTAGTCTGCTTTTGTCGTGGAATGTCCTTATTTCTCTGTCTACTTGAATGGATAGAGTTGCCGGATAAAGTAACCTTGGTTGACAGTTGTTATCTTTCAGACCTTGGAACACATCACCCCACCCCTTCTGGCTTTTAAAGTTTGTGTTGAGTAATCTGCTGTAGTCCTGATAGGCTTGCCTATGTAGGTAACTTGACTTTTCTTTCTGACTGCTTTCAATATTTTTTCTGTGGTTTGTGTGTTTGGTAGTTTGATTATAATATGGCGAGGAGAGGTTCTTTCCAGGTTTTATCTGGCTGGTGTTCTAAAGGATTCCTGTATCTGCATTGGCAACTCTTTTCCAATTTGGGGGAAATTTTCTTCTATGATATTGTTGAAGAGGCCTACTATGCCTTTGGAGTGAAATTCTTTTCCCTCCACTATGCCCTGAATTCTTATGTTTGATCTTTTCATAGTGTCCCGAATACCTTGAAACTCCCACTCATACTTTTCTATTAGTTTGTCTTTCTCTCTGTTGGACTGCATTAGATCTGCCTCCTAGTCTTCTAGCTTAGATATTCTGTCCACTCCTTCATCTATTCTACTGGTGAGATTTTCTACAGAGTTTTTTATTTCATTAACTGTGTTCTTTATTGCTAGTAATTCTAACTATTATTCCTATTGCCTTATTTATGTCTAGTATTGACCACTTTATTTCATTAAATTGGCATCCTATGTCTTCTTTGCTTCCTTTGATTTCTTCTTTGAGTTCTTTGAACATATTTATAATCATTGTTTTGAAATCTTGCTCAGGCATTTCTTCTAACTCTTTCTCACTGGAGGTCATTTCTGATGCATTAATACTTTTTGGTGGATTAATATTGACTTTATTTTTCATGTTTCTTGTGTTATCATGTATATATTTTTGCATCTTGGATTATTTAATGATTTGGTTTTCTAGTTAGCTGGGTATTATTAGATGTGTCAGTCAATCTGATGTTATATGTCTTCAAGGTAGGAGCTTACAGTACTAGGTGTGGCTCTCAAGACTCTAGGAGTATCTACAAAAGTGACCGTAGGTGTTGGGTTTGCCTGCTATGAGATTATTCAAGTAGGCTGAGTGGAACCATATGCAGATAGTTTCTAAAATTTAACTAAACAATGCACACTTTTGATTAAAAACAGCTTCGAGTATTTATCCCAAAGTATGCATTATGGCAACCAGATCCTCTGTCTGTGCCTTAGGCTGTGTGGTGACTCACCCACTCCCTTAATACTGACAACAAGGAGGTTAGGATTTCTGGTCTGTAGAGGGTTCCATATGTGACCATCTTGTGACCAGGTGAGACCCTTCCCTAATGTATAACAGAAGAGGAAACAAAGCCACTATAAATGAAGAAGCAACAAATAACAAGCCCAAAATACAGCTTATTTAAGAATGGCAAATCTGACCTTCCATCAGATTTAATATATAATTTATGCTGATATGGAAGGTGCAATTAGCACTTCTGGTTCAGGCCTATACACCAGGTTTATTAGGCGGGTACTGACCTGGTGTAATTCCAGTTATCTTTTGGGATGATTGTGGTCTCAGCTGCCCTCCTATTTGGGTCCCTCTTTGGTGCACTGTTGGTTCAAGTAGTTGTGACCGGGTCCCTGGACTGCTGCTCTGTTAGCGGGAGCTGGGCACTGGCGGTGGGGGAGGGGAGGCTGCTGATGCTGCTGTAGTTCACTCACTGTTCCATGTGTTCTTCTACCTTGTGATTTGCTCCTCCATTGTTCACTGCCGTTCTCCCTTCTTGTTTCTTGAGTTTGCGGAGAACTCTGGTGTGAGTGGAAAATCCCCTCACCTGGCTTTTCCTGAGGCTCAAGCTGAGCCTGGTGGCTGGCTGGTACATGCTGCTGTGGTCCACGGACCCACTGGAGCTGCTTCTGCCAGCCTGTGTGGGCTCTGGATGCTCTGGATCTCTCCTACTTCTCTGCTGCCGTTTGAATTTCCTATACACCTCACTTTTTAGTAAAAATGTGTATTTTGCTGTTTTTTTTTTTTTTCTTTTTGGCTCTTTCCCCCCTAGGCTGCTTTTGCATGGCACCTATGCTGCCATCTTAATGGCTCACTGGGTGTATCTTAAGGTGTGGTGGTGGGTTTCAGATTTCAATCTAAAGATATGCAACGTGTGCCTAGCTGGAGTTCCTGAAGTGTGCTGTGTGGCTTTTGGCCTTAGGCTTGTACTTCTTTCTCTCTGCTTGGACCTGTGAAGGTAGGCCAGCTTCTTCTGCCATTTATGGAACTTCCCCTGGATCTGTAGGCTTCAATAAATATGCCTTCCTCCATAACTGTGTCTGGTCTGAAAGCTCATCTCAGGGAACCTGAGGCTGTCTGCTACATTCCCCCTGGAGGCAGTGTATTATTGCAGGTGGGCTTATGGGTATTATAGCCAGTTTTCCCTTGCCAGTGTTTGGCACACTCTCCTGCTGTTATTGTCTATCAAATGTTGGCCAGGAGGTGATGTCCACTCTCTGCTCATACCACTGTTTTTCCCTGCCATCATGGAGTTTCACCTTGAGTCTGTAAGCCAAAATAAACCATTTTTCTCACAAGCTGCTCTCAGTTGGGTGATTTCTGCCAGCAATGTAAACCATTGTGCCAGCAATGTACAATAGGAAAGTTGGTAAAGAGGAATTGTGTCATTTGCTGCTAGACACCTGACTGTGTAGCTTTGGCCTTTTGAAGCTAATTTTCAAGAGGAATGTGGGAGGATTTGAAACCTTGGCCTAACAGATGCCTTGCAGTGCTGTAAGTACAGCTTGATAGACTATTCTGGTCAGAGTTGAAAGGCCTGAATGCAGTTAGAACTAAGGTCTCTGAGGTTTGGCTTATGCGGGTGAGAAAGAGCTTTGCCTGGTCTGGCTAGAAGTAGTTTTGGTGATAGGCTTGCCATTATGCCCATGTCCTCAGAACTTGGGCAGAGTTGCATTGTGTAGAAATGCCCTGGTATGAACAGAGGGATATGGCACAGAAAAAAAAAAAAATCTGGGCTGAAACTTCTGTTCAGCTACAATTATATGAGAGATTACAACATTTGAGATTGGAGCAACAGGAAGAATGTAGACTCTTTTAAAGGGGCCTGAATGCTCAAAGAGTGTCTTGTTCTTCAAAGTCTGTTTTATTCCCCCCCCCCCCGCCCCAGATTACCAAATTGGCACCTTAACTGGTATTACGGAGTACAAGAAATGCAGGAAAGAGAGAGTCATTGACTTTGCAACATGGTCTTGTGTTTTGGAAATGGCCATGGGGTGTGAAGCAGGTTTCCTGGATGCCTGTATGGAGACCTGATAGAGGTGTGAGGATGGACCATGGGTTGTAATGGAGACCTAGTGGAGATGCTGGGACCATAAGGCAGCTACTAAGGAAAACTGCCAGCCCTGATGAATTTTTCCAGGACTGTGAGGAGCCTAGCTGGAGGGGCAGAATTGGAACTCCAGAGACTTGTCAGTGGTTAGAATTATTGGATTTGCAGACTTCTCATTGACTAGAGCTACAGAGTTTGATGTTTTCCCTGTTTAAATCTTGTATTGGTTTAATTTTTCTTTGCTATGCCCAATACCATCTTTTGCAGTGTGAATGTTTATTCTGTGTCATTATGGGTTTTTTGGTATTATGGCTCAGTTAAAAGAGCTTGGACTATGGGGATGTTTGAACATCATTGTGATTACAAAAACTATGGGAACTTCTAAAGTTGGACTGAATGCATTGTATTTTATGTCATATATGGTTATCAGTTTATGGGGGCCAGGGTGGAATGTCATGGTTTGATTCAGGTGTCCCCCACCTGAATGCTATTTTCCCATCTGATGGAGATTTGGGGATTAACATCCCCTGCAGGCAGTGTATTGTTGGGGGCAGACTTAGGGGGATAATAGCCAGTTTCCCCTTGCTAGTATTTGACACATACTCCTGCTGTTATTGTCAATCTAATGTTGGCCAGGAAGTTATTTCCACCCTCTGCTCATGCCATCATTTTCCCCTGCCATCATGGCACTTCCCTTCAAGTCTGGAAGACAAAATAAAACTTTTGTTTCCCCCTACAAGCTGCCTTGGTCAGGGGATTTCTGCCAGCAGTGTGAACCTGACTGCAAGACCAAGCTTTTACTTTTCTACAAGATGGTACCCTACATGGAGCTGCTGGCTCAGAGAGCAGACCTGCCCCTGGGACATTTACAGTGAATCAATAACTCCATGGTGAGTTTCTCCTTTAGAATTCATTTGGAACTTTTTTCCCCTATGAAGAGATACAACCAATCAAATATAAGTAATTGCTGTAGCCTAAATTTTATTATTTTCTTAATATCAAAAGTTTTGGGGAAACTTTTCAATGTTGGGACTTGCTTTTCCTAGATGGTTTACACAGAAAGTGTCGTTGCCTTTGAGCTTCAAGGCAGCATTTACTGGGATTCAGTCATGGTGTTCAGTGCTAAACAGAAGTATTAGGTGGCATTTTCTCTGTTCACCAGATGTTTATCTGATAGGTGTTTCCTTGGTATCAACTCCTTTGTACAGACCCATGTCATATAGTAGGAGCAGATAAATGTACCAGATGTGGATATTGCCCCTTGTGGGGTTATTACCAAGTCATGGGAGGATATTAGATAATTCTTATCAAAATTAATGCTTTAATTATTTGAAACAAGGATCATCAAGTAGAAGTGTATGATTCTGTTTCAGCATACACCTGAGATACCCATTTTATTTTAGTGTGGAATGGAGGGTATGCACCTGCTTTTGTAAATAAAGGTTTTTTATAAACAATATGTTTATGGACTTAAAAAACATCTTGTCTCTGGATGCTTTAGAAAGAACACCCAAGGTTGAAAAGTTATACATGGTTTTTAGGTCCTTTATCCGCAGACAGTGTGCTGGCTCCATCAGCTTCTGAGGGTCTTGTGGGCTTCTTATCCTCACTCTTCCAGCTGCTCTACCAGTATTCTGGATTGCCGTGTCTTTTCTAAACCATAGGGATATCACTCCACCTATGAACCTTCATTACTTGTTGCCTTATCTAATTCCCCAATTTCATGATATAGCTGACAGTGTTTCCTTGTTGGGCTTTATTTATATCTTAAAATATTATTTCTACTCATTTGTTTGAGAAAGAGAGAGAGAGAGAGAGAGAGAGAGAGAGAGAGAGAGAGAGAGAGAGAATGGGTAAACCAGGGCCTTTAGCCACTGCAAATGAATTTTAGACACATGTACCACCATGTGCATCTGGCTTACATGGGTACTGGGGAATCAAAACTGTATCCTTAGTCTTTGTAGGCAAATTCCTTTACTGATAAGCTATCTCTCCAGCCCAAATATGAATTTTTGCTTTTTTTTTTTCTTTTTGTTTTTTGAGGTAGGATCTCACTCTAGTCCAGGCTTACCTGGAATTCACTATGTAGTCTCAGGCTGTCCTCAAACTCTCAGCAATTCTCCTAAAGGTGTGCACACCACCGTGATTGACTCTTTATATGTTGTGGTCAGGTTCTCCTGCCCCTTTTTCAAGGCCTATAGCATCTTTGTGGTGGTTTGAATATAAATGTCACCCATAGTTTCATGTGTTTGAATGCTTAATCCCCAGCTGATGGCACTGTCTAAGAAGGTGCTAGCACCTTTGGGAGGTACAGCCTTGTTGAAAGAAGGATACCACTGGGGGAGGGCCTTGTTGTTTTGTATTCGAGCCTCATTTTCCACTCTCAGCTCACTCTGTCTACTTCCTCCCTGCTGAGTGAAACTGTGACACCTGGCTGTCTTGTCCTGCCATGCTTTCCCTGCTACGAGGAAACTTCCCTCTAAGACTTTAAGCTGAAATAAGCCCTTTACTCCCATGGGCTGCTTGTGGCTGTGGGATTTGTCCCAGCAATGAGAATGATACCATCTGTTTTCCTCTTTTACCTACCACAATTATTTTGAGTAGTATAAAATCACGGAGCAAAATCTCACAAAATCTTTGTATCTGTTCCTTACAAGTGTTTTTTCCCCCACCTCCAATCTCCGAGGCCTGGGCAATGCCCACAGGCCTGTGCTGCGGAGAAAGAAGCCCCGGGACTGTGACAGTAAAAGGAATCACAGAGGAAATCTAAGTTTACCATATTTCCAGGTGATTTACTTTATCATTAACAAACATGGCATTATAAGTGAGGAATTAAACTTAATGAAACTGAATGAGGTTAAAACAGAATGCAAAATCTCTACAAGCTATACACATAGAGTTTTCTGGGGATTCATGCTCTATAATGAACCCTCCAAGTGTGCTGAGTTGTTCCAAGATCCTGGAAGTGGTCAGACCCATATCCCTTATCAGTCTCTGATTTCTAGTTCATTTATGAGTTTGGGTGCCAATGACAAATCCATGAAAAGGCTAACAGCCAGTTTTGTTCTGGGTCTGATCCATATTGCTAAGCCCTGTGTGTGCTCATTTAGCATAACAGAGGTAAAAATACAAAAAAAAAAAAAAAACATTCCCAAAATAGCAACCTACCAAATTATTTCATAATGCCTTGTTAAGCATGAGTAAAATAATAAAAAAAAAACAGAATTAGGAGTGATTTTAATTATGCACTGTACTCACAGAAGAAAATTTAAATTAGTGATAAATAAATCATAAGATACAACCCAAACAAATGCTAAGGAGTGAAAACTAAAATCCTTTGGCAGAAAGTAGGCTGCAGACATACTAGTGGCAAAGGTCAAGATCAAACTCTTGGCTTGGCTTCTAAGAAGTGTCTGCTCATATTCAAATATAGTTCTGATTTTTTAAAGAATCAATGAACACTGTTAATGAGAAAATATCAAAATCATGTGTTATATTTAAATGTCAAATTTCAAACATCAGTTTCATGACAACAATGAGTGTATAACAGAATTTACACACAGAAAAGGATCTTCACAATTCGCTACTGGTAATTTCACTGACTTTACAGAGCTTCATTAATTTTAAATTTATCAAATAGGAAAAATTATGAAATTGTAAAGAGAAATATACGTAGGCAAAGCACTTCAACATTTGCATATAGATAGAAAAGAACCAATTTACTGAATCCAAATTGCTGATGAAAAATAATGATTTTCAATATTTTTTAGCAATGTACATTGATTCTTGTTAACTTTTCTTATAAACAATAAAAAGCAGACTGTATCAAAAAGGCAGAACATGATATAGTTGAGCCCCATGGAAACTTACCAGGTTTAATGGGCTTTGAAAAAATCAAGACAGAATTTATAAAATAACTTTTCCTTCATTTCACTTGTTAGTGTTATACAAACTCATACTTTTCATCTCTATTAATACCCAAATATAAAGATAAGGGCTCTAATGTAGTCCATGTTTATTTGATGGAGTGTTAGTTGGGATATATGACAATTATCATAAACTCAGTAGTATTTAAACAGCACACATTGATTTCTCACAGTTCTGGTGGCTGGCACCCATGATTCTGCCTCTGATGAGGACCCCCCAGGTGCTCACAGCTGGGCCTTCTCACTGCATGATGGATGGGCATGAATCCATCATGAGGGTCCCCACCCATGACTCCATCACCACCCAAAGACCCCTGCCCCCAAGGAATAATACCACTGTGTGAAGAATTAAATCTCAGCATATAAATCTGAGGAATATAGGCCTGCAGACAACAGCATGGGATGTCCACCCTCTGTGTTGTCTTAGACGCTCCCAGGAGGCCAGACCATCCTCAACACCTCAGTGCTTAATTGCCTTCATGGCCCTGAAATGACTTCCTTACTTTGGCTTATCACTCACTATGTTAGTTGACTCTGTCCTCTTCTTCCATCTTGTGTGGGTAGTGGTGGTCTTAATTCCTCCTCTTTCTTCAAGTCTATTAAAGAACAAGAAAACACCATGAGTGCATTAAGGACAAGAGACATGTGTCACCCTGTTTTATTCCTTCAGCAGATTCAGTTTGGACGGTAGGGAATACAGACATTGAGGGAGCCCTTCCTTCATATCTGGGATACTTGGGGACATCAAGAGTTATGCAACTCATAGGATTTGAGGAAACCACCAGATTCTCAGTTCACTATAGCTTCTGCTCCAATGTCTTCTGTTGTATGTCTGCAGATTCTGACCAAAGATAACTGGTGCCCACCCTTTACTCCCAGCTACAGACAGAGACTTCTGCAAAGGGACCCCATGCCAGGAGCCAACGCAGATGTGCAGCTTTCCCTGCTTTATGTTTTACCATCACAGAGAGCAGCTCTGGCACCACTGAAGACAGTTCACTTGTAAATGAAATGCAACATCATCATTTTCCATTGAACTGGCTTGTAAGGAGCCCCAGTGCTGTGCTGAGGGGCATTTGCATCTGCTGAAACCTGTGTTAACCAGAGGACTGTCTGCTCCCCTCTGTCCATCAATACTGAGCAATTCTCCATTCCTGACATTCTGCTGAGATTCTACTAGAAGGTGGGAAGGCTGCACACAGAAGGACTGATTTTTTTTTTTCACCAAAAGAACATTAAATAAAACACAGGAGGTTCCCCTACATGGCATAAACTGGGCTGCCAGGGCCTGTGCATTTTGGCCACTTTAACTTGTCTGCAGGAGACTTTGGGGATTTGCTGAGTATGTCTCAGGATGTAGGAGGGAATCTGGCAGCTGGGAATTTTGTTAACTTAGGCTGCCTGTGAATTCCTCAGATAGGTCTGCTGTGCAGGTTTTAAATGGGACAAAGGTTTTTGTTTTTTTCTTCCCCAAGATAGGATCTCACTCTAGCTCAGGCTGACCTGCAATTCACTATGTAGTCTCAGGGTGGCCTTGAACTCACAGTGATCCTTCTACCTCTGCTTCCCCAGTGCTGGGATTAAAGGTGTGCACCACCACGCCCGGCGGGACAAAGTTTTGAAGATGCTATTTCTGTCTATCTGCTCATGGCTGAAGCATGCAGTATCCTTTTTATTGGAGGCTATCAGTAACAACTCTAAACATTTTTATCAGGAGCACTGTACTAAGACACAGTTCTACTGATGGAAATGACAGTACTGCTGGCTGATAGAAATGATAGTACTGATAGAAATCACATATTGCTCCTGATTAAAATCACACAGTAGTCCTGATAGAAATCGCAGTACTTCTGGTAGAAATCACAGTAATCCTGATAGAAATCACAGTAGTCCTGATAGAAATCACACAGTACTCCTGATAGAAATCATAGTGCTCTTAGTATAAATTACAGTACTGATAGAAATCACAGTACTCCTGATAGAAATTACATTGCTCCTGAGAGAAATAACAGTACTCCTGGTAGAAATCATAGTACTCCTGGTAGAAATCACAGTACTCTTGATAGGAATTATGGTGCTCCTGCAATGAGACCTCATTTAGCCTTTCTGATTCCTGGTCAGGTAGAGATGTAAGACTGAATTCTACCAATTTATGCAGATCAAAGCAGCCACAAAGACGAATGATATTATGTCATTTGTAAAAAAAAAAAAAAATGGATATAGCTGGAGATTAGCATATTAAGAAAATTCAACCTGACTCAGAAAGACAAATATCAAATGTTTTCTCAGTTTGGGATCCAAGATGTTATACAAGGTCATAAAAAGTGTGTTTGTGGAAGGACAAGTAAAATTGTCCATAGGAATAAAGGGAAAGTTTGATGGGAGGAAAAGGAGGAACATGGTCAAAGTCCATATGAATGCAGTACTAAATACAGTGAAGGGCTGGAGAGATGGTTCAGTTGTTGAGGTGTTTGCTTTCAAAGCCTGATGGTCTGATTTCAATTCCCCAGTAGCCATGTAAAAGTCTGATGCACAAAGTGGCACATGCATCTAGAATTCATTTGCAGTAATAGATGGCCTTGGTGTGCCCATACTCTCTCTCTCTTTCATCCTCTCCCTGTCTCCCCCCAAATAAGCAAACAATCCGTTTTTTGTAGTGTTATTTTTTTATCATTTCTATAGCAGTGTATGCCATTTAAATAATCTAAATCAGTGTTTAGGTACTCACATGAGAGATTGCTCTACCCATTCAATGTTTAGATGATTCCATGAAATTTTTATAATCTTCAGATACATTATGTAAAAAGTAAAAAGAAAATTAAGCAAACAAATTAATAAATAAATGAATACATATTTAATAAACACAGTGAATATACTTCAATCAAAATGTTGGTATTGCAATAGTATGAGAAAACGTGTATTTGCAAACCAGTGAAACCATCAAAATCAAGTAATTGCCTGCAACTGTCACCAACTCACTTCCTCAAATTCACATTCATAAGGGCTGTTTCCTACCATGGATGCAGCATGAGAAGGAATGCATGAACAGCTTAAGATGTCCTTGAGATGTGACCTCTGCATACATGATACAATGCCTGGAGTCAACTGACCCCAGAATACAGGAATCTTCTGACTCTTCATCAACAAATGCAATGAGTTGAAAAACAGAATGGAAATTGAGATGGAAAAAGATACAAACTTCCTCCTTCCCCACACATTCTCTTTCCCCATGTTAAAAGCAAGCCAGAATTATGCATAAATATATGCTTGGTTAATGCCTTATAAGTTACGGAGTACTTTGCCATGTGGTTTTATTTTATGTAGATTAGGGAAATAATTTTGCCTTTACAGTAATGAGTTAGCAGTAGATTTCAAAAGTAAGGGTATTTATGTCAGCTTTTGCAAAGCAGTTTCAAGAATGTGTTACAAACCCAATTTTGGAAGATGTTTCATTATGTCTTGTAGATAAGATATTCTTTAAACACTTCTGGGTGATGGGGGCATAGAAGCCATGACAAACTAGCTTAGGGAGGGATTTAAGCAAAACCCAAACAAAATACACACTTCTTCTGAAAAGTGAAGAAGTATAGGTTATTCTTAGATACAGTAAAGAAGCCAGAGAGACCAATATCCACCAGAAAGGAGGAAAAAGGCCAGAGTCACACTAAGGCAATCATAGCCTGTGATCCACGCTCCTTGTGCCAGGCAGCAGCAGTAGCAGAGAAGAAGCAAGAGAGTTTTCAACTTCATCAGCCTTCTTGAAAAGTTAAGAAATCTGAAGGAAAGACAGCTGAGATAAACTAAAGAGCTACTGAAAGTGTAAGCAACTCCAGAAGTCTGAACTCTCCCATCCCCCACCTTCAGAACTGTGAACCTCCAGCACTCAGCCCCCAGTGGCAGCACAGCCAGCAGGCTAATCACAGGTACATCTCCACAGCACAACATGGAGGGATCAAGGTGGCCACTTAGCAGTGGTGAGATTGGAAGCCACCCCAAAAGGTGACTGACCAAAAAAAAAAAAAAAAAAAAAAAAAAGAACAGGTACATAGGCCTGCATTGCAAGAGCTAATCTCTCTTTCCTTGTCAGGGCAGGTTATGGGGTATGTATGCTTGGTTGGCTTTACCATTTTCAAATAACCTGTATTTGGGGGTTGAATACTACTGTTGCCTATGATGCTTTCATATATACAGGGCCTTTGTCTTTTGCTTCTGTCATTATTGGGGGCAGGGTCTGATCTAGATCCAGGTTGACCTGGAACCCAATTCAGAACAGAAATCTTTACCTCCCAGCTGACAAGATTAAGGATGTAGAACAACACACACCCTTAGGGATCTTGACTTTATAAGAATATCTCTTTGTTTTAATCCCCACAATAGCATACTTTATGCTGACTTTTATTGATTGTGTATGTTACTTGGTTGAAATTTAGAATTTGCAAGTAACTTATTCCACCCAGTCCACTAGAATACTTGCTTAGCAAGCAAACTCAACACCTAGGATTACTTCTATGACTTGATTGGAGAACAAGAGCTAAATTGGCACCTGGAACTCATATCCTGTGGGTATGTAGAGGTGGATTTCCACATCAGGGAACACTGCAGATAAGTTGAAAACCCAAGCACCAAATCAATTCAGCATGCAAAAGTTGCTACAATATAATACAAGAAACTCAAAGAACCAAGACAATACAGTACCACCAAAACCAAGAAATCCATCAGAAATGATCACCAATGAGACTGTGTTAGATGACATGCCTGACAAAGATTTCAAGCAAATTATGGTATCAATGCTCAAAGAAATCAGAGAAGAAATGAAGGGAATCAAAGAAGAAAACAAAGGAATTAAAAGAGGAAAGGACATTTGAAAGAGAACACAGGAAACCAGCTTAATGAAATAAAGAGATCATTATAAGACATGAGTAAGAAAATAGAAATACTGAAGGAAAGCTGGGTTGAAATCCTAGGTCTGAAGAATATAGTCAATGAAATAAAAAACTCTTTGGAAAGTCTCACCAGTAGAAAGGATGAAGGAGAAAACAGAATATCTAAACTAAAAGACCAGGTGGCAGATCTAATATGGTCCAACAAAGAGAAAGACAAGCTGATAGCAAGGTATGAATGGGAATTTTAAGATATCTGGGACACTATGAAAAGATCAAATATAAGAATTCATGGTATAAACAGAAGGAGAGGAATTTCAATCCAGAGGCTTAGTAGGTGTTTTCCACAAAATCATAGAGGAAAAGTTTCCCCAAATTGCGAAAAAAAAAAATGCCAATGAAGATACAAGAAGCTTTTAAAACACCAAACATACAAAATCTGGAAAGAACCTCTCCTTGCCATATTATAATCAAACTACTAAGCACAAACCAAAGAAAATATATTGAAAGCAGTTAGAGAGAAAAAGCAAATCACCCACAAAAGCAAGGACATGAGAATAACTGCAGATTACTCAACATAAACTTTAAAAGCCTGAAAGACTTGGAATGATATATTCCAAGTTCTGAAAGACAATAACTGTCAAATGAGATAACTTTATCCTGCAAAGTTATCTATCCAAATTGATGGAGAAATAAGGACATTCCACAACAAAAACAGGCTAAAGGAATTTATCACAGCTAAGCCTGATGTACAAAAGTATTTGAAGGAATTCTTAATGCTGAAGAGAATGCAAGACATACAAAGGAGAAAATAGGAAAAACTAAACCACACTCAAATAACAGTTAAAACAAATGTGTAAAGGGAAAACAATGAACACTACAAAATAACAAGAACGGAGAGAATAAATTCATAGCTTTCGGTAAAAAATCTTAATATCAATGTACTCAATGCACCAACCAAAAACACAGACATGCAGACTGGATTAAAAGGCAGGGTCCTGCTATTTGTTGCTTCCAGGAAACTCATATCTCAATAACAGATAGACACCACCTTAGGGTGAAAGGATGGAAAACAGTATTTCAAGCAAATGGGCCTAGGAAACAAGCAGGAATTGCTATCCTAATATCTGACAGGATAGACTTCAAACCAACATTACTAAGGAAAGATAAATAAGGTCATTTTATACTGATTAAAGGAACACTCCAGCAGGAGGACATTACAATCCTAAACATATATGCAACTAACATGGGGACTCCCAGATTCATCAAATGCTATTAGACTTAAGATCACAGATAACATCGAACACAATTGTAGTGGGAGACTTCAATACCACAATCTCATAAATTGACAGGTCATCCTGGCAAAAAATAAACAGAGAGACATCTGAATTAAATGATGTCATGGAACAAATGGACCTAACAGGTATCTACAGAACATTCCATCCAAATGCTGTCGAATATACATTTTTCTCAGGAGAAGATGGAACATTCTTTAAAACAGACCATATATTAGGACACAAAGCAAATCTCCACAAATACAGGAAAAATGAAATAATCCCTTGTACTCTGTATGAACACAATGGGATTAAACTGCTAATCAGCAACAAGAAAACCTACAGAGCATACAGAAATTCATGGAGACTAAACAGTCCACTATTGAATGATGAATGGTTCATTGAAGAAATCAAAAAGGAAATCAATAAATTCATAGAATCAAATGATGATGATAATATAATACCAAAAATTTGGGACAAAATGAAGGCAGTCCTAATAGGGAAACTTATAGTTCTGATTGCCTATATTAAGAAATTAGAGAGTTCATAAATAAAAAATTAATGCTTCACCTTCAGGTCTTGGGAAAAGAAGAACAAGGCAAACCAAAAATCACTAGACAATAAGAAATTATAAAGATTAGAGCAGAAATTAATGAAATGCAAATAAAAAAAGCAATCCAAAGAATCAATGAAACAAAGAGTTGGTTCTTTGAAAGGATAAATAAGATTGATAAACCCTTAGCAAATTTGACCAGAAGAAAGAGAGAAGAGACAAAAATTTAATAAAACTAGAGATGAAAAAGGCACCACTACAACAGATACCAAAGGAGTTCAGACAATTTTAGTCTTAAGTTTGAATATCTGAAAGAAATGGATGATTTCCTTGATTCATATGACCTACCAAAATTACATCAAGGTGAGATAAACCATTTAAATAGACCTACAACAAGTACAGAGATCCAAGCAGTTATAAAAAGTTTCTCAACTGAAAACATTCCAGGCCCAGATAGATTCATTGGTGAATTTTACCAGACCTTCATGGAAGAATTAACACCATTGCTTCACAAACTTTTCCATAAAATAGAAAAGGAAGGAATTCTACCAAACTCCTTCTATGAACCCAGAATCACCCTCATACCAAAACAAGACAAAAAAAAAAAAAAAAAGAACAAAAAAAGAAAATTAAAGACCAATATCCCTCATGAACATAGATGCCAAATTTCTGAACTAAATATTAACAAACAGAATACAAGAATATATCAAAAAGAGTATTCACTGTGACCAAGTTGGCTTTATCCCAGGGATGCAGGGATGTACAACATATGCAAATCAATAGATGTAATACATCATATAAATGGTCTGAAGGACCAAAAATCACATGATTATCTCAATAGATGCAGAAAAGTCATTAGACAAAATCCAACATCCTTTCATGGTAAAAGTATTACAGAAACTGGGAATAGAAGGAACATATCTCAATATAATAAAAGCTATTTATGACAAACCTACAGCTCACATAATACTAAACTGTGAATAACTCAAAGCTTTTCCACTAAACTCAGGAAGAAAACAAGGGTATCCACTGTCCCAGCTTTTATTTAGTATAGTACTGAACGTCCTAGCTATAGCAATAAGGCCAGAGACACTCATAAAAGGGATACCAACTGGAAAGGAAGAGATCAAATTATCACTATTTGCAGATTATATGATTCTATACGTAAAAGACACTAAACCCTCTACCAGCAAACTGTTAGAGCTAATAAACACTTTTAGCAATGTAGCAGGGTACAAAAAAATACACAGAAATCAGTAGCTATCCTATATACCAACAACAAACGTATGGAGAATGAAACCAGGGAATCTCTCCCATTCACAATTGCCTCAAAAAAAGTACCTTGGAATAAACTTAACAAAGGAAGTGAAGGAACTCTACAATGGCAATTTTAAAACACTCAAGCGAGAAATTGCAGAATACACAAGGAAATGGAAATACATCCCATGTTCTTGAATTGGAGAATCAATATTGTGAAAATGTCTATTTTACCAAAAGCAATCTACACATTTAATGCAATCCCCATTAAAATTCCAAGGCATTCTTCACAGGAATAGATAAAACAATCCTAAAATTCACTTGGAAGCACAAAAAACCTCAAAGAGCCAAAACGATTTTGAGCAACAGAACTAAGGCTGGTGGTAACACCATACCCAATTTTAAGCTATATTGCAAAAGCATAGTAACAAAAACAGCATGGTATGATATTGGCACAAAGACAGACATATAGATCAATGGAAAAGAATAGAGGACCCAGATATTAATGCAGGCAGCTACAGCCATCTGATTTTTGACAAAAATGCCAAAAAATAGGGCTGGAGGGATGGCTTAGTGGTTAAGGTGTTTGCCTGCAGAGGTAAAGGACCTTGGTTTGATTCCCCAGGACCCACATTAACCAGGTACACAAGGGGGCACATGTGTCTGGAGTTCGTGTGCAGTGGGTTTCTCTCTCCTATTCTTTCTCTCTGTCAAAAATAAATAAATAAATAAATAAATAAATAAATACATAAATAAATAAGATGTTTCTTTTTTAAAGAAATGCCAAATATATTCATTGGAGAAAAGACAGCCTCTTCAGCGAGTGGTGCTGAGAAAACTGGATATTTATAGGTACAAAGATTAAAATAGATCCTTGTCTTTCTCCATGCACAAGAATCAAATCCAAGTGGAACAGGAACCTTAATATCAGACCTGAAACTCTAAAATTGCTAGAGGAAAAGGTAGGTGAAACCCTTCAACATATTGGCATAAGCAATGACTTTCTGAATATAATTGTAATTGCTCAGATAATAAAACCACTAGTCAACTACTGGGATCTCATGAAATTACAAAGCTTTTGTACAACAAAGGACACTGTGAATATAGCGAAGAGACAACATACAGAATGGGAGAAAATCTTTGCTAGCTACACATCCGACAGAGAATTACTATCCAGAATATACAAAGAACTAAAAAGAAGGAAAATAACAAATCAAACAACCCAATCAAAAACTGGGCTATGGAACAAAATAAAGAGGTCTCATCAGAAGATATAGAGATGACATATAAACATCTAAAGAAAGTTTTCTGCATCCTTAGCCATAACGGAAATGAGAATTAAAACTACCTTGAGATTCCATCTCTCTCCCATCAGAATGGCTACCATCTAGAAAACCAATGACAATAAATGTTGGTGAGGATGCGGTAAAAGGCAACCCTTCTACATTGTTGGTGGGAATGTAATCTGGTCCAGCCATTGAGGAAATCAGTGTGGAGGTTCTTGAGACAGCTAAAATAGACTTGCTATATGATCCAGCTATAGCACTCCTAGGCATATATCCTAATGACTCTTCTCACTACCTTAGAGATACTTGCCCAACCATGTTCATTTCTGCTCTATTCACAATAGCTAGGAAATGGAACCACCCTGGATGTCCATACACAAATGAATGGATAAATAAAGATGTCATACATTTATACAATGGAGTTCTATTCAGTGGTAAAGAAAAATGAAATTATTAAATTTGCAGGGAAATGGATGGATCTGGAAAGGATTATGCTAAGTGAGGTAACCCAGGCCCAGAAAGCCAAATGTCGCATATTCTGTCTCATATCTGGATCCTAGCTACAAATGTATAGACTTGTGTGTGATCTTGTGGTGGCTTGAATAGAATAGATGGCCCCCAATATATTTCAGTTGTTTATTTGTTTGTAGTTTGCATCTTTAGCCACCTGGCTGGAGACAGTGCCATTGTGTGGATCTTAAGGTGTGGTGGTGGGTTTCAGATTTCAATCTAAAGATATGCAAAGTGTGCCTAGCTGGAGTTCCTGAAGTGTGCTGTGCTGTGTGGCTTTTAGGCTTGTACTTCTCTCTCTCTGCTTGGTCCTGTGAAGGCAGGCCAGCTTTTTCTGCCATTATGGAACTTCCCCTGGATCTGTAAGCTTCAATAAATATCCCTTTCTCCATAACTGTGCTTGGTCTGGAAGTTCATCTCAGTGAACCTGAATCTGTCTGATACAGATCTGGAACCAAAAATCAGTACCAGAGGCCCATAGATAGAAAAAGGCTATAAGGGAGGGAGGAGAGGGAAGTTCTTAAGGGGATGGTATTGTATATATGTAAGTAGAAGAACAGAGTACATGGAGCTGAAAGGCATAAATGAGGTCAGGGGAAGAGATTGTATAAAAGAAGGGCAGGAGTTGGAGGTCAATCAAAATTCAAGATATTCTGAATAAGATATATGAAAATCTACTTTCTTACATAATAGCACATCTAGAAACCATAGATTGTTACTAGAAAATTTTCAGTGCCAGGGATGGGATACCTTCCAGTGAGTTGTTGGCCAGGGAGGTTCCTATTGTCTCCAAAACATTATAAGCTATTGCCAAGGCCCTTGGTTTCCCGTGATAAAGAGAAGGTAAGACCCTATTGCTGAAGACTTCACATGCCTGAGTTGCAAAATCACTGAGAAATCAAGCTGTGCTGAGAAGAAACCCTTCTTCCTGTAGCCCAACCAACTGAAAGCTGGAAAAAGCTGCATGTATCCGGTCTTATGGGAGACTGAAATCATCAGTGTTGAAAACAGTGGACACTGGAAACCTCAAGTTTGGCCAGAAAGGCCAAATGACTGAATGAATGCAATAATGGCATGTCTGCTCTGGGGGAAACCAACTGCTCTCTTATTGGACTGAAGGCACACTCTATGTAAGGGAACACTTGCCTTGTACTGAAAACCTAATCAAAAGCTTATGGCAGTGGTGGTCATGAGTTTTAGGAGTATAAAGCCTGCTCTTATCTGGATAAATGCATATATTACAATCACCAAATTGTCCTAAAATCACTACACTTAATGTTCATACTCATATTAATGCTACTCTCACTTCTGGTTAGAGAAGTTTCTCTTTCCAGATGGCAATGACCACTGGGATGACCCAGAAGGCAACATAGTGCTGGGAAGAAGGGATGGAGGAGTGTCCAGTACTGAAACATCTCACACCCTCCAAGGCTCAGTGTGTATTGCAGAAGAGGTGGTGGAAAGAATGTAAGAGCCAAAGGAAAGGTACCACTCCTTACATACAACTGTCCTGACAGAATTTGGCCTCGATTGACCTGTCATTGCCTAACAATACCCACACAAGACCATACAATAGGAGAAAAAGACGATGATATCAAACTAAAAGAGAGACTAATGGAAGAGAGGGAGGGGATATGATGGAGAGCAAAGTTATGAAGGGGAAGGTGGGGAAGGACAGGGGAGGGAAATACCATGGTTTTTTGTCTGTATGTATAGAAGTTGTCTATATGTATGTATGTTTGTATGTATATATACACACATATATGTCTATGGCAGGTGAGGTCATGAGCCTTAGGGGTATAACGCCTTCTCTTGTCTGGATAACTGCATATATTACTCTTACTAAATTGCCCTGAAAGCACTACACTTAATGTTCATACTCATATATATTAATGCTAATCTCACTTCTGTTTAGAGAAGGTTCTCTTCATATGGCAATGACCACTAGGATGATCCAAAAGGCAACATAGTGCTGAAAAAAAAGGTTGAAGGAGTGTCCAGCACTGCAACATCTCACACCCTCCAAGACTCAGGGTCCATTGTGGAATAGGTGGCAGAAAGAATGTAAGAGCCAAAGGAAGGGTACCATTCCTTACATGCAACTGTTGGGACAGAATTTGGCCTCGATATCCAAGAACTCGCAGTACCTAGAAATACCTACACAAGACCCTCATAATAGGAGTAAAAGATGATGACATCAAATTAAAAGAGAGACTAATGGAGACAGGGAGGTGATATGCAGGAGAGTGGAGTTATGAAGGGGAAAGTGGAGGAGGGGAGGGAAATACCATGGTTTGTTGTCTGTAAGTACAGAAGTTGTCTATATAGAGAGAGATATAATTTAGTATTTCCTCAGTCATTTTGCAGGATTTTGGTCCAACTGCATTACAGCACTTTGAAGAAGGGGGGTGGGGGCTAATACGAAGTGCATGTGCCAGAACTAGGCTGGGTTCTTCAGTCCCAGGAATATCCAGCTGGGGTATCCCCACCTCCTCGCTCAGTGATAAGCCTAGACTTGAATTATTAAAATGTATTTATTTTAACTTCATTGATCTCCGCCAGTCACTTGCCTTCCTTTTCTAAAGATTTCTCAGAATTGGATTTCGCTTTCTTAGCTGTAGGCAACACAGAGAACACACTGAATCATAAAGTAATGTATTTACCACTGCCGTGAGGCCTTTACTATGCATGCAATCTCAAATGTCTCAAAGTTATATTATTCGCACATATATAACCACATGGAAATATTTTTGAGTTAGTTGCTTTTAATGGACTGTACATACTGGTATAATCTAAATTTTATCTGTGATATTTCTTCTTATTTCTGTTGTGGATGCAAAATTTTGGAGCAATTAAACATTTTACTGAGTGAGAAAATTGGGAAACAATAATATTCTATCTACATTTTATTCTAACTAAATAAAATAAAAATAACATGCAAAAACCAACAATAAAATAAATGTCAAGAACACACTCAGTTAAAACCAATGTAGGTAAGAATATTAACAGGAATGCTTTCAGGAAAGTGTGATCATGAACTCGAGTGCTAGTATGTAAAGGCATCAAAGGAAGGCAAGCTCAGGATAGCAGTTCCTATGTTAGAATCACAGACTTTCATCTTCCCGATGCAGGTGGCTGAGATTAGGTCAAGAGTGGGAGGCTTCTGGGTGGAAACGATCTGTCAGGCTCCTGTCTACTCATTTGAATTCTAGGACCATGAGGAAACTACTTCATTGGTTGTCTGGTATTGGCCACTTCTTAGAGGAACAGGACAGGGATGTAGGCTTCCTCAGTTCTACTTTTAGTGCTCAATGTACATCATCAAATCATTTTTGTTATCATTCGTCCATGTACATATGCAATGGTAAAGAGAATGACTTGTAGGTTTAGGGCATGTAAAGAACCTTTATTTACATTCTGGATGAAAATAAGAAAAAAACATAGTACTGAGGGATTTTGCTAAGAAACAAGGGGTTTACCCTGAAATTTAGACATGGGTCTAATGAGGAACATGCTGCCAGACTGCTGTCATTAATGTGAAATAACCAGGATCATGATGTGAGGATGCTGTCATTGATGTGAACTAACCAGGGATGGTGGCAGTGAAATTTCGATCACTGATGTGAACTAACCAGTGACATGCCTGTGAGCCTGTTGTCATTGATGTGAACTAACTGGTGACATGGAAGTGACCCTGCAGTCATTGATGAGATCTAACGGGCAACATGACAGTGAGGCTGCTGTCATTGATGTGATCTAACTGGTGACATGACTGTGAGGCTGCTGTCATTGATGTGAACTAACCAGTGACATGGTGTGAGCCTATTGTCATTAATGTGAACTAACCGGTGACATGGTGTAGGCCTGCTGTCATTGATGTGCACTAACCGGTGACATGGTGTGAGCCTGTTGTCATTAATGTGAAAAAACTGCTGACATGACTGGGAGCCTGTTGTCACTGAGGTGAACGAACCTGTGACATGGCTGTGTGCCTGTTGTCATTTATGTGAACTAACCGGTGACATGACTGTGAGTCTGCTGTCATTGATGTGAACTAAAGACAGAAATGACTGTGAGGCTGCTGTCATTTATGTGAACTAATCACAGACATAGCTGTGAGGCTGCTGTCATTGACGTGGACTACCCAGGGCCATGACTGTGAGGCTGCTGTCATTTATGTGAACTAATCAGAGCCATGACTGTGAGGCTGCTGTCATTGATGTGATATAAACGGTGACATGACTGTGAGTCTGCTGTCATTGATGTGCACTAACCACTAACGTGTTTGTGAGCGTGGTATCATTAATGTGAATTCACCAATGTCATGACTGTGAGACTGCTGTCATTGATGTGAACTCACCAGTGTCATGACTGTGAGCCTGCTGCCATTTATGTGAACTCACCAGTGTCATGACTGTAAGGCTGCTGACATTGATGTGAACTAACCACGGTCATGACTGTGAGGCTGCTGTCATTGATGTGAACGACCCAATGACATGACTGTGAGTCTGCTCTCATTGTTGTGCACAAACAAGTGACATGGCTGTGAGGCTGCTGTCATTGATGTGAACAAACCAGGGCCATGACTGTGAGGCTGCTGTCATTGATGTGGACTAACCAGTGACATGACAGTGAGGCTGCTGACATTGATGTGGACTAACCAGTGACATGACTGTGAGGCTGCTGACATTGATGTGGACTAACCAGTGACATGACTGTGAGGCTGCTGACATTGATGTGGACTAACCAGTGACATGACTGTGAGGCTGCTGACATTGATGTGAACTAACCAGTGCCATGACAGTGAGGCTCCTGTCATTGATGTGAACTAACCGGAGCCATGACAGTGAGGCTGCTGTCATTGATGTGAACTAACCAGAGCCATGACTATGAGGATGCTGTCATTGATGTGAACTAACCATTGACTTGACTGTGAGGCTGCTGTCATTGATGTGAACTACCCAGTGACATGACTGTGAGTCTGCTGTCATTGATGTGAACTAACCAGGGACATGGCTGTGAAGCTGCTGTCATTGATGTGAACTAACCAGAGCCATGACTGTGAGGATGCTGTCATTGATGTGAACTAACCACTGACTTGACTGTGAGGCTGCTGTCATTGATGTGAACTACCCAGTGACATGACTGTGAGTCTGCTGTCATTGATGTGGACTAACCAGTGACATGACTGCGAGGCTGCTGTCATTGATGTGAACTAACCAGTGACATGACAGTGAGGATGCTGTCATTGATGTGAACTAACCAGAGCCATGACTGTGAATCTGCTCTCAATGTTGTGGACTAACAAGTGACGTGGCAGTGAGGATGCTGTCATTGATGTGAACAAACCAGTGCCATAACTGTGAGGCTGCTGTCATTTATGTGAACTAACCAGGGCCATGACTATGAGGCTGCTGTCATTGATGTTACCTAACCAGTGACATGACTGTGAGGCTGCTGTAATTGATGTGAACTAACCAGTTCCATGACTGTGAGGCTCCTGTCATTGATGTGAACTAACCGGAGCCATGACTGTGAGGCTGCTGTCATTGATGTGAACTAACCAGGGCCATGACTGTGAGGCTGCTGTCATTGATGGAAACTAACCAGTGACTTGACAGTGAGGTTGCTGTCAATGATGTGAACTAACCAGAGCCATGACTGTGAGGATGCTGTCATTGATGTGAACTAACCGGTGTCATGACTGTGAGTCTGCTGTCATTGATGTGGACTAACCAGTAACATGGCTGTGAGGTTGCTGTCATTGATGTGAACAAACCAGGGCCATGACTGTGAAGCTGCTGTCAGTGATGTGAACTAACCAGGGCCATAACTGTGAGGCTGCTGTCATTGATGGAAACTAACCAGGGCCATGCCTGTGAGGCTGCTGTCATTGATGTGAACTAACCAGAGCCATGACAGTGAGGCTGCTGTCATTGATGTGAACAAACCACGGCCATGACTGTGAGGCTGCTGTCATTGATGTGAACTAACCAGGGCTATGACTGTGAGGCTGAGGTCATTGATGGAAACTAACCAGGGCCATGCCTGTAAGGCTGCTTTAATTAATGTGAACAAACCAGTGACATGACAGTGAGGCTGCTGTCATTGATGTGATCTAAACGGTGACATGATTGTGAGGCTGCTGTCATCGATGTGAACAAACCAGGGCCATGAATGTGAGGCTGCTGACATTGATATGAACTACCCAGTGACATGACTGTGAGTCTTCTCTCATTGTTGTGGACTAACAAGTGACATGGCTGTGAGTCTGCTGTCATTGATGTGAACATACCAGGGCCATGACTGTGAGGCTGCTGTCATTGATGTGAACTAACCAGGGCCATGACTGTGAGGCTGCTGTCATTGATGAGAACTAACCAGTGACATGACTGTGAGGCTGCTGTCATTGATGTGGACTACCCAGAGACATGACAGTGAGGCTTCTGTCATTGATGTGGACTACCAATGACATGACTGTGAGGCTGCTGCAACTGATGTGAACTAACCGGAGCCATGACGGTGAGGCTGCTGTCATTGATGTGGACTAACCAGGGACATGGCTGTGAAGCTGCTGTCATTGATGTGAACTAACCAGAGCCATGACTGTGAGGATGCTGTCATTGATGTGAACTAACCACTGACTTGATTGTGAGGCTGCTGTCATTGATGTGAACTACCCAGTGACATGACTGTGAGTTTGCTGTCATTGATGTGAACTAACCGGTGTCATGACTGTGAGTCTGCTCTCATTGATGTGAACTAACCAGTGACATGACAGTGAGGCTGCTCTCATTGATGTGAACTAACAAGGGCCATGAATGTGAGGCTGTTGACCTTGATGTGAACTAACCGGTGTCATGACTGTCAGTCTGCTCTCATTGATGTGAACTACCCAGTGACATGACACTGAGGCTCCTGTCATTGATGTGGACTACCCAGTGACATGAGAGTGAGGCTGCTGTCACTGATGTGAACTAACCGGAGCCATGACGGTGAGGCTGCTGTCATTGATGTGAACTAACCAGAGCCATGACTGTGAGGATGCTGTCATTGATGTGAACTAACCAGTGACTCGACTGTGAGGCTGCTATCATTGATGTGAAATACCCAGTGACATTACTGTGAGTCTGCTGTCATTGATGTGGAATAACCACTGACATGACTGTGAGGTGCTCTCATTGATGTGAACTAACCAGGCCCATGACTGTGAGGCTGCTGTCATTTATGTGAACTAACCAGGGCCATGACTATGAGGCTGCTGTCATTGATGTTACCTAACCAGTGACATGACTGTGAGGCTGCTGTCATTGATGTGAACTAACCAGTTCCATGACTGTGAGGCTGCTGTCATTGATGTGAACTAACCAGGGCCATGACTGTTAGGCTGCTGTCATTGATGGAAACTAACCAGTGACTTGACAGTGAGGTTGCTGTCAATGATGTGAACTAACCAGAGCCATGACGGTGAGTCTGCTGTCATTGATGTGGACTAACCAGTAACATGGCTGTGAGGTTGCTTTCATTGATGTGAACAAACCAGGGCCATGACTGTGAAGCTGCTGTCAGTGATGTGAACTAACCAGGGCCATAACTGTGAGGCTGCTGTCATTGATGGAAACTAACCAGGGCCATGCCTGTGAGGCTGCTGTCATTGATGTGAACTAACCAGAGCCATGACAGTGAGGCTGCTGTCATTGATGTGAACAAACCACGGCCATGACTGTGAGGCTGCTGTCATTGATGTGAACTAACCAGGGCTATGACTGTGAGGCTGAGGTCATTGATGGAAACTAACCAGGGCCATGCCTGTAAGGCTGCTGTAATTGATGTGAACAAACCAGTGACATGACAGTGAGGCTGCTGTCATTGATGTGATCTAAACGGTGACATGACTGTGAGGCTGCTGTCATCGATGTGAACAAACCAGGGCCATGAATGTGAGGCTGCTGACATTGATATGAACTACCCAGTGACATGACTGTGAGTCTTCTCTCATTGTTGTGGACTAACAAGTGACATGGCTGTGAGCCTGCTGTCATTGATGTGAACATACCAGGGCCATGACTGTGAGGCTGCTGTCATTGATGTGAACTAACCAGGGCCACGACTGTGAGGCTGCTGTCATTGATGAGAACTAACCAGTGACATGTCTGTGAGGCTGCTGTCATTGATTTGGACTACCCAGAGACATGACAGTGAGGCTTCTGTCATTGATGTGGACTACCCAATGACATGACTGTGAGGCTGCTGCAACTGATGTGAACTAACCGGAGCCATGACGGTGAGGCTGCTGTCATTGATGTGGACTAACCAGGGACATGGCTGTGAAGCTGCTGTCATTGATGTGAACTAACCAGAGCCATGACTGTGAGGATGCTGTCATTGATGTGAACTAACCACTGACTTGATTGTGAGGCTGCTCTCATTGATGTGAACTAACCAGTGACATGACAGTGAGGCTGCTCTCATTGATGTGAACTAACCAGGGCCATGAATGTGAGGCTGTTGACCTTGATGTGAACTAACCGGTGTCATGACTGTCAGTCTGCTCTCATTGATGTGAACTACCCAGTGACATGACACTGAGGCTCCTGTCATTGATGTGGACTACCCAGTGACATGAGAGTGAGGCTGCTGTCACTGATGTGAACTAACCGGAGCCATGACGGTGCGGCTGCTGTCACTGATGTGGACTAACCAGAGACATGGCTGTGAAGCTGCTGTCATTGATGTGAACTAACCAGAGCCATGACTGTGAGGATGCTGTCATTGATGTGAACTAACCAGTGACTCGACTGTGAGGCTGCTATCATTGATGTGAAATACCCAGTGACAGGACTGTGAGTCTGCTGTCATTGATGTGGAATAACCAGTGACATGACTGTGAGGCTGCTCTCATTGATGTGAACTAACCAGGGCCATGACTGTGAGGCTGCTGTCATTGATGGAAACTAACCAGTGACATGACAGTGAGGCTGCTGTCATTGATATGAACTAACCAGAGCCATGAGAGTGTGGCTGCTGTCATTAATGTGAACAAACCACGGCCATGACTGTGAGGCTGCTGTCATTGATGTCGACTAACCGGAGACATGATTGGGAGGCTGCTGTCACTGATGTGAACTAATCAGAGCCATGACTGTGAGGCTGCTGTCATTGATGTGAACTCTCCAGTGTCATGACTGTGAGCCTGCTGTCATTGAAGTGAACACAACACTGATGACATGACTGTGAGCCTGTTGTCACTGATGTGAACTAACCTGTGTCATGGCTGTGAGCCTGGTGTCATTCCTGTGAACTCACCTGTGACATGACTGTGAGGTTGCTGTCTTTGATGTGAACTAACCTGTGACGTGTTTGTGAGGCTGCTGTCATTGATGTGAACTCTCCAGTTTCATGACTGTGAGCCTGCTGTCATTGAGGTGAACTAACCAGAGCCATGACTGTGAGTGTGCTGTCATTGATGTGAACTCACATGTGTTATGACTGTGAGGCTTCTGTCATTGATGTGGATCAACAAGGGCCATGATTGTGAGGCTGCTGTCATTTATGTGAACTCAACACTGTTATGACTGTGACCCTGGTGCAATTGATGTGAACTTGCCAGTATTATGACTGTGAGGCTGCTGTCATTGATGTGAACTAACCAGAGCCATGACTGTGAGGCTGCTGTCATTGATGTGAACTCACCAGTGTCATGACTGTGAGCCTATTGTCATTGACGTGAACTAACAAATGCCATGACTATGAGGCTGCTATCATTGATGTGAACTAACAATGGCCATGAGTGTGAAGCTGATGTCATTGATGTGGACTAACAGGTGACATGACTGTGAGCCTGCTGTCATAGATGTGAACTAACCAGAGCCATCACTGTGAGGCTGCTGTCATTGATGTGAACTAACCAGAGTCATGACTGTGAGGCTGCTGTTATTGATGTGAACTAACCGGAGCCATGACGGTGAGGCTGCTGTCATTGAAGTGAACTCAACACTGTTATGACTGTGACCCTGCTGCCATTGATGTGAACTTGGCAGTATTATGACTGTGAGCCTGCTGCCATTCACGTGAACTAACCAGGGCTATGACTGTGATGCTGCTGTTATTGATGTGAAGTGACCAGTGACATGACTGTGAGGCTGCTGTCAGTGATGTGAACTGACCAGTGACAAGACAGTGAGGCTGCTGTCATTGATGTGAACAAACCAGGGCCACGACTGTGAAGCTGCTGTCATTGATGTGAACTAACCAGGGCCATGACTGTGACGCTGCTGTAATTGATGCGAACTAACCAGAACCATGATTGTGAGGCTGCTGTCATTGATGTGAACTAACCAGAGCCATGCCTGTGAGTCTTCTCTCATTGTTGTGGACTAACAAGTGACATGGCTGTGATTCTGCTGTCATTGATGTGGACAAACCAGGGCCATGACTGTGAGGCTGCTGTCATTGACGTGAACAAACCACGGCCATGACTGTGAGGCTGCTGTCATTGATGTGAACTAACCAGTGACATGACAGTGAGGCTGCTGTCTTTGATGTGAACTAACCAGAGCCATGACTGTGAGTCTTCTCTCATTGTTGTGGACTAACAAGTGACATGGCTGTGATTCTGCTGTCATTGATGTGAACAAACCTGGGCCATGACTGTGAGGCTGCTGTCTTTGATGTGAACTAACCAGGGCCATGACTGTGACACTGCTGTAATTGATGCGAACTAAGCAGAACCATGACTGTGAGGCTGCTGTCATTGATGTGAACTAACCAGTGACATGACAGTGAGGCTGCTGTCATTGATGTGAACTAACCAGAGCCATGACTGTGAGTCTGCTCTCATTGTTGTGGACTAACAAGTGACATGGCTGTGATTCTGCTGTCATTGATGTGAACAAATCAGGGCCATGACTGTGAGGCTGCTGTCATTGACGTGAACAAACCACGGCCATGACTGTGAGGCTGCTGTCATTGATGTGAACATACCAGGGCAATGACTGTGAGGCTGCTGTCATTGTTGTGAACTAACCAGGGCTATGACTGTGAGGCCGCTGTCATTGATGAGAACTAACCAGTGACATGACTGTGAGGCTGCTGTCATTGATGTGGACTACCCAGAGACATGACTGTGAGGATGCTGTCATTGATGTGAACTAACCACTGACTTAACTGTGAGGCTGCTGTCATTGATGTGAACTACCAAGTGACATGACTGTGAGTCTGCTGTCATTGATGTAGACTAACCAGTGACATAGCTGTGAGGCTGCTGTGATTGATGTGAACATACCAGGGCCATGACTGTGAGGCTGCTGTCATTGATGGAAACTTACCAGGGCCATGACTGTGAGTCTGCTGTCATTGATGTGGACGAACCAATGACATGACAGTGAGGCTGCTGTCATTGATGTGGACTAACCAGTGACATGACAGTGAGGCTGCTGTCATTGATATGAACTAACCAGGGCCATGAATGTGAGGCTGCTGACATTGATGTGAACTAACCGGTGTCATGACTGTGAGTCTGCTCTCATTGATGTGAACTAACCAGTGACATGACAGTGAGGCTTCTGTCATTGATGTGGACTACCCAGTGACATGACAGTGAGGCTCCTGTAATTGATTTGGACTACCCAGGGACTTGACAGTGAGGTTGCTTTCACTGATGTGAACTAACCGGAGCCATGAAGGTGAGGCTGCTGTCATTGATGTGAACTCACCAGTGTCATGACTGTGAGCCTATTGTCATTGACGTGAACTAACAAATGCCATGACTATGAGGCTGCTATCATTGATGTGAACTAACAATGGCCATGAGTGTGAAGCTGATGTCATTGATGTGGACTAACAGGTGACATGACTGTGAGCCTGCTGTCATAGATGTGAACTAACCAGAGCCATCACTGTGAGGCTGCTGTCATTGATGTGAACTAACCAGAGTCATGACTGTGAGGCTGCTGTTATTGATGTGAACTAACCGGAGCCATGACGGTGAGGCTGCTGTCATTGAAGTGAACTCAACACTGTTATGACTGTGACCCTGCTGCCATTGATGTGAACTTGGCAGTATTATGACTGTGAGCCTGCTGCCATTCACGTGAACTAACCAGGGCTATGACTGTGATGCTGCTGTTATTGATGTGAAGTGACCAGTGACATGACTGTGAGGCTGCTGTCAGTGATGTGAACTGACCAGTGACAAGACAGTGAGGCTGCTGTCATTGATGTGAACAAACCAGGGCCATGACTGTGAAGCTGCTGTCATTGATGTGAACTAACCAGGGCCATGACTGTGACGCTGCTGTAATTGATGCGAACTAACCAGAACCATGATTGTGAGGCTGCTGTCATTGATGTGAACTAACCAGAGCCATGCCTGTGAGTCTTCTCTCATTGTTGTGGACTAACAAGTGACATGGCTGTGATTCTGCTGTCATTGATGTGGACAAACCAGGGCCATGACTGTGAGGCTGCTGTCATTGACGTGAACAAACCACGGCCATGACTGTGAGGCTGCTGTCATTGATGTGAACTAACCAGTGACATGACAGTGAGGCTGCTGTCTTTGATGTGAACTAACCAGAGCCATGACTGTGAGTCTTCTCTCATTGTTGTGGACTAACAAGTGACATGGCTGTGATTCTGCTGTCATTGATGTGAACAAATCAGGGCCATGACTGTGAGGCTGCTGTCATTGACGTGAACAAACCACGGCCATGACTGTGAGGCTGCTGTCATTGATGTGAACATACCAGGGCAATGACTGTGAGGCTGCTGTCATTGTTGTGAACTAACCAGGGCTATGACTGTGAGGCCGCTGTCATTGATGAGAACTAACCAGTGACATGACTGTGAGGCTGCTGTCATTGATGTGGACTACCCAGAGACATGACTGTGAGGATGCTGTCATTGATGTGAACTAACCACTGACTTAACTGTGAGGCTGCTGTCATTGATGTGAACTACCAAGTGACATGACTGTGAGTCTGCTGTCATTGATGTGGACTAACCAGTGACATAGCTGTGAGGCTGCTGTGATTGATGTGAACATACCAGGGCCATGACTGTGAGGCTGCTGTCATTGATGGAAACTTACCAGGGCCATGACTGTGAGTCTGCTGTCATTGATGTGGACGAACCAATGACATGACAGTGAGGCTGCTGTCATTGATGTGGACTAACCAGTGACATGACAGTGAGGCTGCTGTCATTGATATGAACTAACCAGGGCCATGAATGTGAGGCTGCTGACATTGATGTGAACTAACCGGTGTCATGACTGTGAGTCTGCTCTCATTGATGTGAACTAACCAGTGACATGACAGTGAGGCTTCTGTCATTGATGTGGACTACCCAGTGACATGACAGTGAGGCTCCTGTAATTGATTTGGACTACCCAGGGACTTGACAGTGAGGTTGCTTTCACTGATGTGAACTAACCGGAGCCATGAAGGTGAGGCTGCTGTCACTGATGTGGACTAACCAGAGACATGGCTGTGAAGCTGCTGTCATTGATGTGAACTAACCAGAGCCATGACTGTGAGGATGCTGTCATTGATGTGAAATAAACAGTGATTCGACTGTGAGGCTGCTGTCATTGATGTGAAATACCCAGTGACATGACTGAGTCTGCTGTCATTGATGTGGAATAACCAGTGACATGACTGTGAGGCTGCTCTCATTGATGTGAACTAACCAGGGCCATGACTGTGAGGCTGCTGTCATTGATGGAAACAAACCAGTTACATGACAGTGACGCTGCTGTCATTGATGTGAACTAACTAGAGCCATGAGAGTGTGGCTGCTGTCATTAATGTGAACAAACCACGGCCATGACTGTGAGGCTGCTGTCATTGATGTGAAGTAACCAGAGCCATGACTGTGAGGCTGCTGTCATTGATGTGAACTAACGAGTCACATGACAGTGAAGCTGCTGTCATTGATGAGATCTAAATGGTGACATGACTGTGGGGCTGCTGTCATGGATGGGAACAAACCAGGGTCATGACTGTGATGCTGCTGTCATTGATGTGTACAAACCAGTGCCATAACTGTGAGGCTGTGTCGTTGATTTGAACTAACCAGTGACATGACAGTGAGGCTGCTGTCATTGATTTGGACAAACCAGTGACATGACCGTGAAACTGCTGTCATTGATGTGGACTAACCAGAGCCATGACTTTGAGCCTGCTGTCATTGATGTGAACTACCCAGTGACATGACTGTGAGTCTGCTGTCATTGATGTGGACTAACCAGTAACATGGCTGTGAGGTTTCTGTCATTGATGTGAACAAACCAGGGCCATGACTGTGAAGCTGCTGTCAGTGATGTGAACTAACCAGGGCCATAACTGTGAGGCTGCTGTCATTGATGTGAACTAACCGGTGTCATGACTGTGAGTCTGCTCTCATTGATGTGAACTAACCAGAGCCATGACAGTGAGGCTGCTGTCATTGATGTGAACAAACCACGGCCATGACTGTGAGGCTGCTGTCATTGATGTGAACTTACCAGGGCCATGACTGTGAGGCTGCTGTCATTGATGGAAACTAACCAGGGCCATGCCTGTGAGGCTGCTGTCATTTATGTGAACTAACCAGAGCCATGACAGTGAGGCTGCTGTCATTGATGTGATCTAAACGGTGACATGATTTTGAGGCTGCTGTCATTGATGTGAACTACCCAGTGACATCACTGTGTGTCTGCTGTCACTGATATGGACTAACCAGTGACATGGCTATGAGGCTGCTGTGATTGATGTGAACATACCAGGGCCATGACTGTGAGGCTGCTCTCATTGTTGGAAACTAACCAGGGTCATGACTGTGATGCTGCTGTCATGGATGTGGACGAACCAGTGACATGACAGTGAGGCTGCTGTCATTGATGTGGACTAACCAGTGACATGACAGTGAGGCAGCTGTCATTGATGTGAAATAACCAGGGCCATGACTGTGAGTCTGCTGTCATTGAGGTGAACTAACCAGAGCCATGACTGTGAGTGTGCTGTCATTGATGTGAACTCACATGTGTTATGACTGTGAGGCTTCTGTCATTGATGTGGACCAACAAGGGCCATGACTGGGAGGCTGCTGTCATTGAAGTGAACTCAAAACTGTTATGACTGTGAGCCTCCTGTCATTGATGTGAACTAACCAGGGCCATGACTGTGAGGCTGCTGTCATTGATGTGAACTAACCAGAGCCATGAATGTGAGGCTGCTGTCATTGATGTGAACTCACCAGTGTCATGACTGTGAGCCTATTGTCATTGACGTGATCTAACAAATGCCATGACTATGAGGCTGCTATCATTGATGTGAACCAACAATGGCCATGAGTGTGAAGCTGCTGTCATTGATGTGGACTAACAGGTGACATGACTGTGAAGCTGCTGTCATTGATGTGAACAAACCAGTGAGATGACAGTGAGGCTGCTGTCATTGATGTGAACTAACCAGAGCCATCACTGTGAGGCTGCTGTCATTGATGTGAACTAACCAGAGTCATGACTGTGAGGCTGCTGTCACTGATGTGAACTAACCGTAGCTATGACGGTGAGGCTGCTCTCATTGATGTGAACAAACCAGGGCCATGACTGTGAGGCTGCTGTCATTGATGTGGACTAACCTGTGACATGACTGTGAGGCTGCTGACATTGGTGTGAACTAACCAGTGACATGACTGTGAGGCTTCTGTCATTGATGTGAACTAATAGCAGCCATGACGGTGAGGCTGCTGTCATTGATGTAGACTAACCAGGGACATGGCTGTGAAGCTGCTGTCATTGATGTGAACTAACCAGAGCCATGACTGGGAGGATGCTGTCATTGATGTGAACTAACCACTGACTTGACTGTGAGGCTGCTGTCATTAATGTGAACCACCCAGTGACATGACTGTGAGTCTGCTGTCATTGATGTGGACTACCCAGTGACATGACAGTGAGCCTGCTGTCACTGATTTACTAACCAGAGCCATGACTGTGAGGCTGCTGTCATTGATGTGGACTAACCAGGTCCGTGACTGTGAGGCTGCTGTCATTGATATGAACTACCCAGGAACATGACTGTGAGGCTGCTGCAACTGATGTGAACTAACCGGAGCCATGACTGTGAGGCTGCTGTCATTGATGGAAACTAACCAGTGACATGACAGTGAGGCTGCTGTCATTGATGTGAACTAACCAGAGCCATGAGAGTGAGGCTGCTGTCATTGACATGAACAAACCACGGCCATGACTGTGAGGCTGTTGTCATTGATGTGAACTAACCAGTGACATGACTGTAAGTCTGCTCTCATTGTTGTGGACTAACAAGTGACATGACTGTGAGGCTGCTATCATTGATGGAAACTAACCAGGGCCATGACTGTGAGGCTGCTGTCATTGATGTGAACTAACCAAGGCCATGACTGTGAGGCTGCTGTCATTGATGGAAACTAACCAAGGCCATGACTGTGAGGCTGCTGTCATTGATGAGAACTAACCAGTGACATGACAGTGAGGTTTCAGTCATTGATGTGGTCTAACCAGGGACATGGCTGTGAAGCTGCTGTCATTGATGTGAACTAACCAGACCCATGACAGTGCGGATGCTGTCACTGATGTGAACTAACCACCGACTTGACTGTGAGGCTGCTGTCATTGATGTGGACTAACCAGTGACATGGCTGTGAGGTTGCTGTGATTGATGTGAACATACCAGGGCCAAGACTGTGAGGCTGCTGTCATTGATGGAAACTAACCAGGGCCATGACTGTGATGCTGCTGTCATTGAAGTGGACGAACCACTGACATGACAGTGAGGCTGCTGTCATTGATGTGGACTAACCAGTGACATGACAGTGAGGCTGCTGTCATTGATATGAACTAACCAGGGCCATGAATGTGAGGCTGCTGACATTGATGTGAACTAACCAGTGTCATGACTGTGAGCCTATTGTCATTGACGTGATCTAACAAATGCCATGACTATGAGGCTGCTATCATTGATGTGAACCAACAATGGCCATGAGTGTGAAGCTGCTGTCATTGATGTGGACTAACAGGTGACATGACTGTGAAGCTGCTGTCATTGATGTGAACAAACCAGTGAGATGACAGTGAGGCTGCTGTCATTGATGTGAACTAACCAGAGCCATCACTGTGAGGCCAGAGTCATGACTGAGGCTGCTGTCACTGATGTGAACTAACCGTAGCTATGACGGTGAGGCTGCTCTCACTGATGTGAACAAACCAGGGCCATGACTGTGAGGCTGCTGTCATTGATGTGGACTAACCTGTGACATGACTGTGAGGCTGCTGACATTGGTGTGAACTAACCAGTGACATGACTGTGAGGCTTCTGTCATTGATGTGAACTAATAGCAGCCATGACGGTGAGGCTGTTGTCATTGATGTAGACTAACCAGGGACATGGCTGTGAAGCTGCTGTCATTGATGTGAACTAACCAGAGCCATGACTGGGAGGATGCTGTCATTGATGTGAACTAACCACTGACTTGACTGTGAGGCTGCTGTCATTAATGTGAACCACCCAGTGACATGACTGTGAGTCTGCTGTCATTGATGTGGACTACCCAGTGACATGACAGTGAGCCTGCTGTCACTGATTTACTAACCAGAGCCATGACTGTGAGGCTGCTGTCATTGATGTGGACTAACCAGGTCCGTGACTGTGAGGCTGCTGTCATTGATATGAACTACCCAGGGACATGACTGTGAGGCTGCTGCAACTGATGTGAACTAACCGGAGCCATGACTGTGAGGCTGCTGTCATTGATGTGAACAAACCAGGGCCATGACTGTGAGGCTACTCTCATTGATGTGAAGTAACCAGGGCCATGACTGTGAGGCTGCTGTCATTGATGGAAACTAACCAGTGACATGACAGTGAGGCTGCTGTCTTTGATGTGAACTAACCAGAGCCATGAGAGTGAGGCTGCTGTCATTGACATGAACAAACCACGGCCATGACTGTGAGGCTGTTGTCATTGATGTGAACTAACCAGTGACATGACTGTAAGTCTGCTCTCATTGTTGTGGACTAACAAGTGACATGACTGTGAGGCTGCTATCATTGATGGAAACTAACCAGGGCCATGACTGTGAGGCTGCTGTCATTGATGTGAACTAACCAAGGCCATGACTGTGAGGCTGCTGTCATTGATGGAAACTAACCAAGGCCATGACTGTGAGGCTGCTGTCATTGATGAGAACTAACCAGTGACATGACAGTGAGGTTTCAGTCATTGATGTGGTCTAACCAGGGACATGGCTGTGGAGCTGCTGTCATTGATGTGAACTAACCAGACCCATGACAGTGCGGATGCTGTCACTGATGTGAACTAACCACCGACTTGACTGTGAGGCTGCTGTCATTGATGTGGACTAACCAGTGACATGGCTGTGAGGCTGCTGTGATTGATGTGAACATACCAGGGCCAAGACTGTGAGGCTGCTGTCATTGATGGAAACTAACCAGGGCCATGACTGTGATGCTGCTGTCATTGATGTGGATGAACCAGTGACATGACAGTGAGGCTGCTGTCATTGATGTGGACTAACCAGTGACATGACAGTGAGGCTGCTGTCATTGATGTGAACTAACAAGGGCCATGACTGTGAAGCTGCTGTCATTGATGTGGACTAACCAGTGACATGACTGTGAGGCCGCTGTCATTGATGTGAACTAACCATAGCCATGACTGTGAGGCTGCTGTCATTGATATGGACTAAAACGTGACATGACTGTGAGGCTGCTGTCATTGATGTGAACTAACCAGTGACATGACTTTGAGCCTGCTGTCATTGATATGAACTAACCAGAGTCATGACTGTGAGCCTGCTGTCTTTGAAGTGAACTAACCGGAGACATACATGACTGTGAGCCAGCTGTCATTGATGTGAACTTACTGATCACATGACTGTGGGCCTGTTGTCACTGATGTGAACTAACCTGTGACATGGCTGTGAGCCTGCTGTCATTGATGTGAACTCACCAGTGTCATGACCGTGAGTCTGCTGTCATTGATGTGAACTAACCAGAGCCATGACTGTGAGGCTGCTGTCACTGATGTGAACCAAAACGAGCCTTGACTGTGAGGCTGCTGTCATTTATGTGAACTAACCAGAGCCTTGACTGTGAGGCTGCTGTCATTGATGTGGACTACCCAGTGACATGACAGTGAGGCTGCTGTCACTGATGTGAATTAATCAGAGCCATGACTGTGATGCTGCTGTCATTGATGTGGTCTAACCAGGGACATGGCTGTGAGGCTGCTGTCATGGATGTGGACTAACCACTGACATGACTGTGAGGCTGCTCTCATTGATGTGAACTAACCAGGGCCATGACTGTGAGGCTTCTGTCATTGATGTGGACTCACCAGGGACATGGCTGTGAGGCTGCTGTCATTGATGTGAACTAACCACTGACATGACTCTGAGCCTGCTGCCATTGAGGTGAATTAACCACGCCCATGACTGTGAGGCTTCTTTCATTGATGTGCACTAACCAGAGACATGACAGTGAGGCTGCAACCACTGATGTGAACTAACAAGTGCCATGACTGTGAGGCTGCGGTCATTGATGTGGACTAACCAGGGACATGGCTGTGAGGCTGCTGTCATTGATGTGGACTCACCAGGGACATGGCTGTGAGGCTGCTGTCATTGATGTGAACTAACCACTGATATGACTCTGAGCCTGCTGCCATTGAGGTGAATTAACCACGCCCATGACTGTGAGACTTCTTTCATTGATGTGCACTAACCAGAGACATGACAGTGAGGCTGCAACCACTGATGTGAACTAACAAGTGCCATGACTGTGAGGCTGCGGTCATTGATGTGGACTAACCAGGGACATGGCTATGAGGCTGCTGTCATTGATGGGAACTAACCAGAGCCATGACTATGAGGGTCCTGTCATTGATGTGGACTAACCAGTGACATGACTGTGAGCCTGCTGTAATTGATGTGAACTAACCAGAGCCATGACTGTGAGGCTGCTGTCATTGATGTGAACTGACCAGTGAAAAGACAGTGAGGCTTCTGTGATTGATGTGGACTACCCAGTGACATGACTGTGAGGCTGCTGTCACTAATGTGAACTAATCAGGCCATGACTGTGAGGCTGCTGTCACTAATGTGAACTAATCAGGCCATGACTGTGAGCCTGCTGCCATTCATGTGAACTAACCAGGGTCATGACCGTGATGCTGCTATCATTCATGTGAACTGACCAATGACATGACTGTGAGGCTGCTGTCATTGATGTGAACTAACCAGTGACGTGTTCTTGAGAGTGGTGTCATTGATGTGAACTCACCAGTGTCATGACTGTGACCCTGCTGTCATTGAAGTGTACTTGCCAATATTATGACTGTGAGCCTGCTGCCTTTGAGGTGAACTAACCAGGGCTATGACTGTGCTGCTGCTGTCATTGATGTGAACTGACCAGTGACATGACTGTGAGGCTGCTGTCAGTGATGTGATCTGACCAGTGACAAGACAGTGAGGCTGCTGTCATTGATGTGAACAAACCAGGGCCATGACTGTGAGGCTGCTGTCATTGATGTGAACTAACCAGGGCCATGACTGTGAGAATGCTGTCATTGATGTGAACTAACCAGTGACATGACTGGGAGGCTTCTGTCATTGATGTGAACTAACCAGTGACATGACAGCGAGGCTGCTGTCATTGATGTTATATAAACGGTGACATGACTGTGAGCCTGCTGTCATTGATGTGAACTCGCCAGTGTCATGACTGAGAGCCTTCTGCCATTGATGTGAACTCACCAGTGTCATGACTGTGAGCCTGCTATCACTGATGTGAAATCACCAGTGTCATGACTGTGAGCCTATTGTCATTGACGTGAACTAACAAATGCCATGATTATGAGGCTGCTGTCATTGATGTAAACTAACAAGTGCCATGACTGTGAAGCTGAAGTCATTGATGTAGACTAACCAGTGACATGACTGTGAGGCTACTGTCATTGATGTGAACAAACCAGTGACATGAGAGTGAGGCTGCTGTCAATGATGTGAACTAACCAGATCCATGACTGTGAGGCTGCTGTCATTGAAGTGGACTAACCAGTGATATGACTGTGAGGCTGCTGTCATTGATGTGAACTAACCACAGCCATGACTGTGAGGCTGTTGTTATTGATGTGTACAAACCAGTGCCATGACTGTGAGGCTGCTGTCATTGATGTGGACTAGCGAGTGACATGACTGTGAGGCTGCTGTCATTGATGTGAACTAACCAGTGACATGACGGTGAGGCTTCGTTCATTGATGTGGACTACCCAGTGACATGACTGTGAGGCTGCTGTCATCGATGTGAACTAACCAGACATGACTGTGAGGCTGCTGTCATCGATCTGAACTAACCAGTGACATGACAGTGAAGCTGCTGTCATTGATGTGAACTCACCAGTGTCATCACTGGGAGACTTTTGCCATTGAGGTGAACTCAACACTGTCATGACTGTGAGCCTGCTGGCATTGATGTGAACTCACCAGTGTCGTGACTGTGAACTTCTGGTCATTGACGTGAACTTACAAGGGCCATGACTGTGAGGCTGCTGTCATTGATGTGAACTAACCAGGGCCATGACTATGAAGCTGCTGTCATTGATGTGGACTGACCAGTGAAATGACAGTGAGACTTCTGTCATTGATGTGGACTACCCAGTGACATCACAGTGAGGCTGCTGTCACTGATGTGAACTAACCACTGACATGACTGTGAGCCTGCTGCCATTGATGTGAACTAACCAGGGCCACGACAGTGAGGCTTCTTTCATTGATGTGGACTACCCAGTGACAAGACAGTGAGGCTGCCGTCACTGATGTGAACTCACCAGATCCATGACTGTGAGGCTGCTGTCATTGTTGTGGACTACCCAGTGACATGACCGTGTGGCTGCAGTCACTGATGTAAACTAACCAGAGCCATGACTGTGAGGCTGCTGTCATTGATGTGGACTAACCAGGGACATGGATGTGAGGCTGCTGTCATTGATGTGAACTAACCAGAGCCATGACTGTGAGACTGCTGCCATTGATGTGAACTAACCAGGCCCATGACTGTGAGGATTCTTTCATTGATATGGACTACCCAGAGACATGACAGTGAGGCTGCAATCACTGATGTGAAGTAACCAGAGCCATGACTGTGAGGCTGCTGTCATTGATGTGGACTAACCAGGGACATGGCTATGAGGCTGCTGTCATTGATGTGAACTAACCAGAGCCATTACTGTGAGGGTCCTGTCATCGATGTAGACTAACCAGTGACATGACTGTGAGCCTGCTGTTATTCATGTGAACTAACCAGAGCCATGACTGTGAGGCTGCTGTCATTGATGTGGACTAACCAGTAACATGACTGTGAGGCTGCTGTCACTGATGTGAACTAATCAACGCCATGACTGTGAGGCTGCTGTCACTGATGTGAACTAATCAGAGCCATGACTGTGAGCCTGCTACCATTGAGGTGAACTAACCAGGGCCATGTCCGTGAAGCTGCTGTCATTGATGTGAACTGACCAATGACAAGACTATGAGGCTGCTGTCATCGATGTGAACTAATGAGTGACATGACTGTGAGGCTGCTGTCATCGATGTGAACTAATGAGTGACATGACTGTGAGGCTGCTGTCATCGATGTGAACTCACCAGTGACATGACAGTGAGGCTGCTGTCATTGATGTGAACTCAACACTGTCATGATTGTGAGCCTGCTGCCATTGATGTGAACTCACCAGTGTCATGACTGTGAACTTCTGGTCATTGACGTGAACTAACAAGGACCATGACTGTGAGGCTGCTGTCATAGATGTGAACTAATCAGGGCCATGACTGTGAGGCTGCTGTCATAGATGTGAACTAATCAGGGACATGACTGTGAAGCTGCTGTCATGGATGTGGACTAACCACTGACATGACTGTGAGGCTGCTGTCATTGATGTGAATTGACCAGTGAAATGACAGTGAGACTTCTATCATTGATGTGGACTACCCAGTGACATGACAGTGAGGCTGCTGTCACTGATGTGAACTCAACACTGTCATGATTGTGAGCCTGCTGCCATTGATGTGAACTCACCAGTGTCATGACTGTGAACTTCTGGTCATTGACGTGAACTAACAAGGACCATGACTGTGAGGCTGCTGTCATAGATGTGAACTAATCAGGGCCATGACTGTGAGGCTGCTGTCATAGATGTGAACTAATCAGGGACATGACTGTGAAGCTGCTGTCATGGATGTGGACTAACCACTGACATGACTGTGAGGCTGCTGTCATTGATGTGAATTGACCAGTGAAATGACAGTGAGACTTCTATCATTGATGTGGACTACCCAGTGACATGACAGTGAGGCTGCTGTCACTGATGTGAACTAATAAGGGCCATGACTGTGAGGCTGCTGTCATTGATGTGAACTAACCAGAGCCATGACTGTGAGTCTGCTGTCATTGATGTGAACTAACCACTGACATGACTGTGAGCCTGCTGCCATTGAGGTGAACTAACCAGGGCCATGACTATGAGGCTTCTTTCATTGATGTGGATTACCCAGTGACATGACAGTGAGGCTGCTGTCATTGATGTGAATTGACCAGTGACATGACAGTGAGGCTGCTGTCACTGATGTGAACTAATCAGAGCTATGACTGTGAGGCTGCTGTCATTGATGTGAACTTGCCAGTATTATGACTGTGAGCCTGCTGCCATTGAGGTGAACTAACCAGGGCCATGACTGTGATGCTGCTGTCATTGATGTGAACTGACCAGTGACATGACTGCGAGGCTGCTGTCATCGATGTGAACTAACCAGTGACATGACAGTGAGGCGGCTGTCATTGATGTGATCTTACTTGTGACATTACCATGAGGCTGCTGTCATTGATGTGAACTCACCAGTGTCATCACTGTGAGGCTGCTGTCATTGATGTGAACTAACCAGAGCCATTACCATGAGGCTGCTGTCATTGATGTGAACTCACCAGTGTCATCACTGTGAGGCTTCTGTCATTGTTGTGGACTAACCAGTGACATGACAGTGAGGCTGCTTTCACTGATGTGAACTAATCAGTGACATGACTGGGAGGCTGCTGTCATTGATGTGAACTTAAGACTCTCATGAGTGTGAGCCTGCTGCCATTGATGTGAACTCACCAGTGTCATGAATGTGAAGCTGCTGTCATTGATGTGGACAAACCAGTGACATGACTGAGCCTGCTGTCATTGAAGTGAACACAACACTGTCATGACTGTCAGCCTGCTGCCATTGATGTGAACTCACCAGTGTCATGACTGTGAAGCTGCTGTCATTGATGTGGACTAACCAGGGACATGGCTGTGAGCCTGGTGTCATTGATGTGAACTAACCACTGACAGGACTGTGAGGCTGCTGTCTCTGATGTGAACTAACCACTGACATGACTGTGAGGCTGCTGTCATTGATGTGAACTATCCAGAGCCATGACTGTGAGCCTGCTGTCATTGAAGTGAACACAACACTGTCATGACTGTCAGCCTGCTGCCATTGATGTGAACTCACCAGTGTCATGACTGTGAAGCTGCTGTCATTGATGTTGACTAACCAGAGCCATGAGTGTGATGCTGCTGTCCTTGCTGTCAACTAACCAGCGGCATGACTGTGTGGCTGCTGTCATTGATGTGAACTAACCAGGGCCATGACTGTGAGGCTGCTCTCATTGATGTGAACTCACCAGTGTCACGATTGTGAGCCTGCTGACATTGATGTGAACTTAACACTGTCATGACTGTGAGCTTGCTGCCATTGATGTGGACCAACCAGTGACATGACTGTGTAGCTGCTGTCATTGATGTGGACAATCCAGTGACATGACTGTGAAACTGCTATCATTGATGTGGACTAACCAGGGCCATGACTGTGAGGCTGCTGTCATTGATGTCGACTAACCGGAGACATGATTGTGAGGCTGCTATAATTGAGGTAAACTAATCAGATCCATGACTGTGAGGCTGCTGTCATTGATGTGAACTCACCAGTGTCAAGACCGTGAGCCTGCTGTCATTAAAGTGAACACAACACTGTCATGACTGTGAGCCTGCTGCCATTGATGTGAACTTGCCAGTGTCATGACTGTGAGCCTGCTGCCATTGAGGTGAACTAAGCAGGTCCATGACTGTGATGCTGCTGTCATTTATGTGAACTCACCAGGGCCATGACTGTGAGGCTGCTGCCATTGATGTGAGCTAACCAGGGCCATGAGTGTGAAGCTGCTGTCATTGAGGTGGACTAACCAGTGACATGACTGTGAGGCTGCTCTCATTGATGTGAACTAACCGGTGACATGACTGTCTGCCTGCTGTCATTGATTTGAATTAACCTGTGATATGACTGTATGCCTGATGTCATTGATGTGAACTAACTCCTGACATGACTGTAAGGCTGCTGTCATTGATGTAAACTCACCTGTGACATGACTGTGAGTTTGCTGTCATTGTTGTGAGCTAACCACGGACATGACCGTGAGACTGCTGTCTTTGATTTGAACTAAGCGGGACGTGGCTGTGAACATTCTGTCATTGTTGTAAACTAACCAGAGCCATGACTGTGAGCCTGCTGTCATTGATGTGAGCTAACCAGGGACATGGAATCTCCTGTCATTGGAATCTCTTTTGTCTTTTTTCCTCTGTGTGACCTACTATGCTTTTGGTTTCTTCTTGCCTTTGTTTCTTTATTTTAATGCCCTTTTATTTATATATTTGACAGGTATTGAAGAGGAGTAGAGAGAATGGGCATGACAGGTCCTCTAGCCACTGCAAACGAATTCCAGGCATGTGCGTTCCCTTGCGCATCTGGCTAATATGTGTCCTGGGGAATCGAGCCTGGATCCTTTCGCTTTGCAGGAAAATGTCTTAACCATTAAGGTATCTCTGCAGCTCTGCCTTTGTTTCCTCATATATGAAATGGTCATTGTTAGAGCTTGCCTTTGTGGATATATGCATGTGTAAAAGAATAATGTGCTTTTGATGTTGTTCATGGGTGGCCCCAGTATGTGATGTAGAAATAGGCTTGCTTAGAAGGGCTAAGAATGCATCCTGAGAAAGGCTCAGTTTCAAGGTTGGCCCCAATGAGTAAATGCTATGGATGGCCCACTTCCTTGGTACTTAGTTATTTTTCTCATACTGTGGCAAAATTTCTGGTAGTTATCAACTTAAGAGAGGAGGAGTTCATTTGCTTACAGCTTTAGAACATATAGTCCATTGTGGTGGGGAGGGCATGGCAGAGAGAAGACATTTGTCCACATCTGGGTAGATCACGTAATGCAGAGAGGAATGCCATGAGTTTTGGGGGATATCTGATTTAAATGAACTTATTCAACCCCCTGGTCTGCATAGACTCATTACCATCTAACGATATAAAAGTGTATTCAGCCCAACTTTAAAAGTCCCTGCATTTTTAAAATAATCTCAATATTGTTAATACATCTCCACAGTCCAAAGCATTTTAACTGTGAGCCTATGAAACAAAAACACAAGTTCAATACATAACATTGTATGTATTGATACCCCGAGTACCATTATAACTGCAAAGATAGCATTGGACATAGCAAGGAAAGGTTGAACCTATGCAAGTCCTAAAACAAACAAGGAAAACATCATATCCTATAGCTCCCAAGGCTGACGTCTGTAACTAGTGGTGAAGTCTCTGGGGTTATAATTCTTCCCCTTCAGCTAGCTGGACTGCCCGTACCCTGGGGAAACTCCATCCTGAGAAAGCAGATCAAATTGGTAGCCATCCTATGGTCTTGGCATCTCCAAAGTCCTGGAGTCTACTGAAATCAATGGCTCGTCTTCATAGCTCCATAAAGACTCCAACAACCTTCACATTGTCCAGTGGCTGTTTCCAGAAAAGAAAAAAAAAAACTGTGCAATTACAATGATCCTTTAATTTCTGTATTTGTTATCCTACCACAGGCCATTTTGCTAATCCAGAGGAAATAAAACCAATGTTGAAGACAAGAAAGCATCAGCATTCTTTCTACTGTTCCAATGTAGAACAGGTGGCCCAGTCACAATGGTGGTAAACTCTCAAGCAATTGCAACTGAAATAGGCTTCTTTCTCCAGCTCAAAACCTTAATTTCTTTCTATGACATATCGTTCTTTTATCACAGCTCATTTCTTCTAAATTCAACCCTGTTCAAGTTTTCAGAACAGAGGCAGGGAACAGTAAGCTTCTCACAAAACTGCTTTATACAAAAGACCAGTCCAGACAAAGGTAATTATTCCTCTCATAAGCCAAGCCTATTCAGTTCTTTCTGCATTTGGGTCTTTCAAACTGACCAGAATGGTATGTCTATCTGTGTTTACAGCACTGCAAAACATCTCTTAATACAAAGTTTCAAAATATTTCATTTTCCTGTAGCAAACCAGTTCCAAAAGAACAAAAGCCACACAGTCAGGTTCCTAGCAGCCACAATCCCACTACTCTGGTACCAATTTACTGTTGTTGCCAACTTTCTGCATCAAGACTCCACTTACCAAACTGCCACCATCTGAAGACCAAGCATTCAGAAAACATTAATTTATTCAAGCCACCACACTATGATTCTTCATTTTATTGCTAGCGAGGTATGTTTTGTGCAACTGTCCTGGGATGGAAAACACAAGCATAAGAATCCTGTGCATACATGGACTCCTGAAGTCTGCACCATAAAGGTTTGTTCTCCTAAGCAGCTTATCTATGTTTCAGTCATTAAATTCACCATGAGCATGTCACTTCTGTCTTCCATGCATCTTTATAGAAAATATATGTGACCTGAGGGACATGAAAATTATAAGGACCTTTGTTACTACATTGTGATCTTCACAGTAGTACCCCCCTAGGCTTTCCCTTTCCTACATTTCTCCTAGGTCAAAACAACAGGCTCAAGATAACAGATTAAGAGCTGAGTTTAATTTATCCTTTTGTCTTGTTAGTTGAGCTCTAATATTAGGTTCATTGTGGGAGGCTAATCATCATGGGAGACTCCTACTGCCTGCCTGATGATCCCCAGGCTACTACCATATTAACACACTTATTTTATCTTTTCCTTATTGGTACCTGCACCCTGCAAAGATTCTCACTCCATTTCTTTTTCACTCTTGCCTCTTCTCACTGGTTTCTTCTATGCCACAAGCCTGCTCTCTTTGAGTGAAAGCCTCCCTACAAGGTGAAGCCTGACCCTTTCTTCCTTAAAAGCTCCCAACACTGAGGATTTTTCTCTGTGGTTGATTGGTAATAGACTTTACCCACATGACCCCTCACAAGAAGACCTTCTCACTATAGTAGCTACCTTCTTGAGATGGGGCAAAGCCTTCCCCAAAACTGGGGAGACTGCAGGTATGGTTGCCTCTCACATTCTCAAATCGATTATAACTCATTTCCACCTTCTCCTTACTATCCAGTCAGACAAATGGAAGGCTTTCATCTCTAGGGCAATACAGAACTTGTTCAAGGACCTGAGAGTGCACTTGAAGCTCCACATTCCATACATGCTTCAGTCCTTGGGTAAGATAGAAAGGGCCAGTGCCATTCTCACTACCCACCTTTCAAAACTAGCTTCTGAACTTCACCTACCCTGGACTAGCCTCCTCTTGCTTGCTCTTACCCAAATCCAGTCTACCCATGTGTTCCCTCTTTTCTTGGCCCATTTGAAGCTATGTACAGATGCCCTTTCTGATGAGGAAACCTTCCTACTTTACAGAATAGCCCTTTCATGGGTACTTGCCAGCTTTCACTGTTGTCAGAAAACTCCTATGAGAACATGCTGATTGCTTCCTACATCAGACTTCAAAGGGACACTTTCACCCTCTCTGTTAACCCTGGTGACTAAGTATACTTCAAACAATCTCACCCACAAAGCCTCACACCATGTTGGACTGGCCCTCATTTAGTCATCCTCACCGTCCTTTCAGCTGCAAAGCTTCAAGGCATTGCCAGGTGGATCCATATATCACAGCTCAAGCAAATCAAGACACTGCCACCTGACTCTATCTTATCAGGACATAAGTGCACCTCCATGTCAACCAGTCACCTCAAACTCAAGATTTTCCCTGTTCCTAAGCTTTCCCTGAGCCTACAATGTTCTCCCTAGGTATCCTGACCCCCTCTGTCTCATCTCCCTCACACCTCTCTCTCTTGCTTCTGAATGCTTGTCTCCCCCCCTTGTGCCTTGTGTTTCAACATGGTAGATGTGGAAAAAAAAACAACAAACTCCTTAACCCTTCCTTCTGCACTCTCACAGGCTATGAAGACCCTGTCCCTCATACCTTCTCTGTCACAGATGCAGCTAACATCACTGATGCAATTTCCATAAAAGAGTGGGATACAACAAACCTCTGCTTTGCCCAAGATCAGGTGGACTCAACATATTACACTGCAACCATTTGGAGGTGTTTTGTCTCAATCTCACTGCTCTGCTGATTTCATCCCTACAATCTGGTCAGACCAGATTTCAGTGTCCAACCACCCCATCTTGAGTCTCAGGGGTCAGTCATGGTCTTTGCTGTTAGGGACCCCTGAGATCAGAAGTGGGTGGATGGAATGGAGGAAGTAGCAACTTTATATCACTCTCAGTCTTGCTGTGGTGGCAGAATAAGAATTTTTAGATCCCTCCAGACTGCCCCTAAAACTGTCCAAAATGCCCATATTGAGATTGTTAAAGACATCAAACAGGCTCACAGAGGACTTTAACATGACCTACGTGATCTTACCTTTTCCACCTCGTCATTCAATTGTTCACTCTCCCTTCTTAATCAATTTCTATTTCAGATGCGATTCCACTCTGTACACCTGCATTTCCCCAAACAACAAATGGGACCCTGCATCCCAGTCACTCTGGTACCCAGCATTACTATGTATATAGGAAGAGAACTGATGCTTCTCCTCCCCAAGCAGGCTCGCTGATATAGGAGGCCTGTGATGGTAAGGGTGAGCATAGCAGCCTCCATACCTGTAGTGGGGATGGCCATGGGAGAGCTCAGTAATAGCTTACTCTCCTGTGAGAAACTCTCTGCAGAACTAAGATTCACAGTCTGTGGGTCCACTAAAGCTTTACAGGAACAACTGCTACAGGAACAACTCCCCTCTCTAGCATCAGTTGTCTTACAGAACCACTGAGCCCTAGACCTTCTGCCAGCCAACAAAGGAGGGATTTGCCTCTTCTTAAATGAAGAATGTTAACCAATCAAGCCAGGTGGTACTTGAAATAAAGAAATAATAATAAATAAAAAAATTACTTAAAAATCTGGCAGATTGACTTCAGGTAGGAACACCACCTACTGCAGGGTTATAGAACTGTTTGGCCCTGGCACTTGCCACTTCTGGGACCCTTGACTGGAATATGCCTACTGATCTTCCTGACCCCCTGCCTCCTGAAGTGTATCAAAAATCAGGTAGGACAACTTGCCCATCAAAAGTTTAACCAACTATTACTGACCTCTCCCTCTCGATTTCCATATCAGCTTCTTGACACCGTGGAACCAACCATCTTCCTACTACTGGCTCCAAGGGGACCCATTGGCTGCAGGATCCAGAATCCTCTAGAGTACTCATCACCCTCATCAGCAGAAAGTAGATAAAGAAGCCTGAATTGTGCCCCACTATTGTTAATAAAAGTCTGGAATATTAGGTCTGACCAGGTCCCAAGTTGGAGTGGCTGCAGATGACAAACTGGCAATGAGCAGTAGCATTAAGGGAAAATATAAGAACCAAGCCTCAGAAACCACCTGACCCATTATTTCCCCTTGCTCCTAGGCCACACACTTTACTGTTTACCTTATCTCAAGAGCCATATGACCTCTCTTTTGATGACACACCCTAACTGCATGAGCATAATATTATGATTAACAGAAAAATTCTCCTGAAGAAACGCCCCTACCTAACTTCACAAAGAACCCCCACATTCCTTTATCCCCCTCTCAGCAGAAAGGCCTTATAAAACCTAACCTTTGCAAACCCAGGGAGGTTGTGCTCTTCTCTCACAAAACAGCCCAGCAGCTCATATCTTTTCTGAATAAAACTTTTACTTTGCTTCAGAGTTGTCTTATGTGGTCTTGGTCATTCTCAAACCTTGCAGTAGGTATTAGTGGAGATAAATGATGGCAGACAGAAACCATCTGAATTGGGAGTTCCTTTCTTATTTTGCCCAGAGTAAGTTCAGTATCAGGGGACATTGAACATTAGCAGATCATCCTTGGCCTCCCCTGTGTCCTAGAATGTTTTTGCTGCTGTTATCTTGGAGAGAATCAAACTCCTTAAAGAACCCAGTGTCTAATGTAGAGTTAATCAGTAGCTTCATAATATTCAATACATCTGGGACTAAGAAAAGTCTTTAAAAGAAAGGGAAAAATGATCTTCAAATGTCTGTTGAATTTTGCCTGCTTAGCACACTTTCTTTTGGATAAAGACTACTCATTTCTATTTAAGGAAATACTGTGTGTGGTGTCATGTGGTATGTGTGCGTGTGTGCGTGCATGTGTGTGTGTGTGTGTGTAATTAAGAGGGCACCTGAAGCCCTTTCTATTTAAGGAAATTCTGTGTGTGGTTGTTGTTGTTGTTGGTGGTGGTGTGTGTGTGTGTGGAATTAAGGGGGCACCTGAAGCCCTTTCCTAGCTCTGCTTTCTGCTGTTCTTCTGCCTTGTGGCTGAGGATCCCCATGGTTGTCCAACATCCCTGAGCCTCTTCTTCCTTGCACAATAATGGGATGAATAACTGGCCATGTACACTGAGCAGGGATGTTTGGTTTAAGAAAAGGGACATTTCCCTGGGTTTGAGTCAGTCAAGCTCAAAAACTAACAAGTCCCTCCTAGCACTGATTTGTACATTTCTGATCTCTTAAATGTGGTTTGATGAGTTGATTTAACTTTAACTGAAAATTCATTAAAATGCATTTTCTCTAAGTAAATATTTAAGCGAATATTGCACACACCAGGGAAGGAGAGGCTTGTTTGACAATGTCTGCCTTCTATCTGGGAGCAATCTTGGGTTTCTCCATGTGGGATGATTCTACTACTAACTATAGCATCCCCTTTCTGAGAAAAGCCACATCAAAATCAACCAAGATTCCATACAAACTGGGAGCATCTGGACAGGGGGTGTGGAATATTGGAGCTGGCTAACTTCCCAAAAGCCCAGCTACAAATTTCACTGGTGTTTGGAATGATAAGGAATAATAAACCATCTATTTTTCCTCACATTACCTGTTACTTCTCTGCACAACCAAGTAACTAAGAATGACCAACTTATTGTACCAATGGCAACACTAAAAGGAAAAAATGCAAATTTGAAGCAAACAAGCCTGGGAGATTCATAATAGAATTTTGAAACTCTGTTGGCCCAATTTCCAAGAGAAAAAAATGGGGTTGGGGAGAAGACTGAGTTGTAAAGTTCTGGTTCTCTTTAACTGGAGCTTTAAATGCTGATATAAGTAATGGTCAAAGATGATGTTATGGGAAACTGAGACACACAGAACCCAAATAAGAGATAGACTGGAGAATCACAGTTAATTTTTATGATCATGCCAGCTAGGGCCCAGAGGAATCTGTTCCAAAGCCTGAGCACTGAGTTCCGATAGCTCTGAGTTTTTGTAGCCAATATAGCAGGAAGTTTGACATCATTAAGTGATTGGTGGGTTAAACTTCCAGGCGACTCAACTGGGGACTACCAGCAAAATTATAGAAGCCTAGGGGAGTTTGCCGGTGGCTGTACTAACCAGAGAACATATTACAAGCATGATTCAGCTGTTTGTACTTGGAGGAAGCTCAGGGTCATGCTGTCTGCCTGGTAAAGGCTTACACATAGAATCTGTAAAGCACGATATGGTCTTGGAACAAAGGGTCTTTTGAGCATTATCTGGGGCTGATTCCTCTGTCAAATTGTTTCCACCCCAAAGAAACAGTGGTTTAAAGACCCACATGCTTGGAGACAGCTATGGGAGGGGAGAGCAAAGCCCACAAGGACAAGAAAGCACCTAAGTTGAAGGTTTCTCAGTGACTAACCCCCAAATAGTGTGCAAATTTGAAAATAGAAGCCACCTCAGGTGGAGTTCCTTAAGCCTTTTTGTTATGAAAGAATAAAGATGGCCACATGTGGGTTCAAAGCAAAAGAGTGTGGTGTTTGTCTAGTCTTATGTTTCCTAAAATGAAAGAGGAAAGAATTAAATAATTCTTTGGTGTATAGCTACAATTAACCTATGTGCATCAGTGATAGCTGGAAGGCAAGGCAGGGTCTCCACACTGGGGCTAGGCCTAGCAGAGTGGGTGACGACTCATGTCATGCTAGGGAATCAGATGAAATGTGACCTATTCAAGAGCTTAGGGTGAGGATAATGTCAGAGAGGAATTGCTACAGCAGCTTCTCCATTATTTTTCAACATCAAAAGTGTACAAGGGGGATGGAGTGATATTTCAGTGTTAAGAGCATTGCTGTGCATGCATGAGGCTCCAAGAAGGCCTGAGACAACCCAAGTTCAACTCCTCAGGACCCACATAAACAGCTGGATGGAGCCACACATGTCTGTAACTCAATCCTAGGGGGGAAGAGGTGGGCAGAAACCAGAGAATCACAGGGCTTGCTAAACCCTCCCCCTACCCACCCCCAGTAAAACATCAGCTCTGGGTTAAGTTAAACTCCATCTCAAGGAAACAAGCAGATGGGCAAAGGGAAGTGGACACCTGACATTCTTCTGTGGCTACCACACTTGTGAACAGGGTGTGCATATAAGAAAAGTGAAAGAGAAGTCAAACTGTACTTGATCTCAACAGACAGAGACTATTTATTGAAGTACAAGGAGGGGCTACAGCCTTCTCATGGGAAGAAGGCTGAAGCACTCAGCAGGGGAAGGGGCTCAGCTCATAAGGCTGTTATTTGAGGAAAAAGAGGGGAAGGGAATCAGGTGCAGTCTGGGGAGGGGTAGACAAGTATCTGAATAACAGAAACATATGGTTCATTGGATCTTTCACAGGCAGTCGGAGGAGCTGTCTCAGTGGTTTTCTGCAGGGCAGAATGCCTTAAATTGTTTCAGTTCCTCAGAGCTTTCTGAATTACAGAAAGTTCATCAATCTTTCATAAAGACAGTCCACCAATCCTACATATCCAGACTTTGGAAAACAAAAGAAATTGGGAAGGGGCATGGGGGGGGGCAGAATCCATTTACAATGCCTTCCTGCTTACAGGTAGGACAGTGACAATGGGTCTGTTTTTCAGGGTCTAGAGAGGGTAGAGGTGTGAGCCACCTTGAGGGCATTGATCCGGTGAGGAATGTCTGCAGTGAGGACCATGGAGCAAGTGATGGCCTTAAGACATTCCAGAAGAAATCCCTGAAAAAAAAATGTAGAAGACAAGGCAGAAATGTAAGAAGTAGCATTATTAGGAGAAAGAGCATAAGTATGGGGAGCAAACTGGTTGGAAGTGACCCAAAACCCATCCTGAGACATTGGTGTGATATTGAAGCTTTGTCTGGTCCCAGAATCGTTCAACTTGTTAGTGGTTAAGAGGGCAGATTTTCTGTGATATTGGAGTTTTATAGGGGCCAGGAAATCAAGACGATCTTGGATGGAGTGACCTGATCTTGCATTTCTTTTAAGCTTTTTGACACCTGGCATGATAATAAAGGTTTTTTCTAAACTATTTTATTTATTTGAGAGAGACAGAAAGAGGCAGATAGAGAATGAGCACCCCAGGGCCTTCAGCCACAGTAAATGAACTCCAGACACATATAATACCTATGCATCTAGATTATGTGGGTCCTGGGGAATTGAACCTTGGTTCCTTTGGCTTCACAGGCAACTACCTTACACGCTAAGCCATCTCTCCAGTCCAATAAGACATGTATAGACACTCTTAGTCTAATTGCTTCTGTGGCCACACCTGTAATGATACTTAATGTTGTGAGCAAAGGGACAATGATTATGTCTTTTTATGCTTTATATTAACAGTTATGAGGATTGGAATAGGGGAGTCAGGAGGTATAAGAGATACAGCAGGAGACAGAAGGCCCAGAGTGTATTTGTCACTCCAGTTAGTGGATATATATATATATATATATATATATATATATATATATATATACATATACATACATATTGAGGTTTTACATATCTGGAAGGTACCATGTAACTGATCATAGGCAGATTTTTTTTTAGAAGGTATGCTAGAAATCTTGAAAGTAGAAATCAAGAGGCATAAACAAGGAAAACAGTGAAATCTGGAGAATGGGCTGGAGGCCATTTCTCAAGGCCAGTTTTACAGCTGTATTTAAACAGAAACAGATTTTACAGGAGCAGGTTTCAGTCACATGGTTCTGATCATGGGGTCGAGGTGGATGTGTGGCTTGGTGGGACTGTAGCAGGAGCATGGACTTGATCTTATCCCAAGAGGTGGCTCTGGAAGCAAAGCCATACCATGAGGCAGTCATAGAGTTCCAAGAAACAACAGACATTTCTGAAACTATTTGGAATTGGAGCTGTTGAAACAAACTGTTTTAGTAGGCAAATAAAAGTTTGACTCATGGAAAGCAGAAAAAAGTAATTGTGAGGGATCCCTGGAACACAAGAGAATAAGTTTTACTTCAGAAGAGGTAAACAAGGTTTCAATTATAGGTGTAGCTTAATAGGAATAGGAACTATAACTTTAAACAACAGGTGTTGTAGCTGGTCACATAGATGTCAGGGTACACACAGAAAAAGATAATAATCTGGCTATTTTAAAAGGCTAATAGAGCTCAAAATAAATTTGGATCTGGATTGATAGCATTTTCATTTCCACAACTGTTATAGTTTTGGGAGTCTTGGTTTTTGCTTTTCCACTTGACAAACAACACTTTGTACTTTGTTTAAATGGCAGGCTGTCTACCCATGTGGCTAGGTGGTTTTCTCTCTAGAGTCTGTTATAGATGATGTTGTACAAATAGAAGGCAACTCTTCAGGAGACTGATACTTATCAGGACCATTATGAAAGAAACTTTTAGATCATATTAAATCTAGCCATTATGATCTAATCACTATATACATATACACACATACACACACACACATATATAAATGTGTATATGTGTGTATAATATATATGTATATGTGTGTGTGTGTGTCTGTATGTGTGTGAATTTTTCTATATGTGACACAACACCTACAGGTGACTTATAAGTACTATATCTAAGATTGAAAATACTAGCATACGAGGTAGGTAAGGAAACAAGGAATGTTGTAAAAGTAAGGAAGACACTCCACACCAGACCCAGCTGAAACCACAGAGGAATTGGGGAAATGAGCAAGAGTTATGCTTTCTGGTCTGATGTTAAGGTCTTTAATCCATTTGGACTTAATTCTTGTGCATGGAGAGAGAGAAGAATCTATTTTCATCCTTCTACAGATATATATCCAGTTTTCCCAACACCATTTGCTGAAGAGGCTGTCTTTTCCCCAATGAGTATTTGTGGCATTTTTATCGAATATCAGGTGGCTATAGCTACCTGGACTTACATCTGGGTCCTCTATTCTGTTCCATTGATCTACAAGTCTGCTTTTGTGCCATTCTGTTTTTGTTACTGTATCTCTGTAGTATAGGTTAAAGTCAGGTATGGTGATACCACCAGCCTTATTTTTGTTGCTTAGTATTATTTTAGATATTCAAGGTTTTTTTGTGATTCCAAATGAATTTTTGGATTGTTTTTTCTATTTCTGTGAAGAATGCCGTTGGAGTTTTGGTGGGGATAGCATTAAATGTGTAGATTGCTTTTGGTAAGATTGCCATTTTCACAATATTGATTCTTCCAATCCAGGAACAAGGGATGTGTTTCCACTTCCTAGTGTCTTCTGCAATTTCTCGCTTGAATGTTTTAAAGTTCTCATTGTAGAGATTTTTTACTTCCTTGTTTAGGTTTATTCCAAGGTTCTTTATTTACTTATTTTTTTGATGCAATTGTGAATGGGAGTGATTCTCTGATTTCATCCTCTGTGTGTTTGTTGTTAGCATATATGAAGGCTACTAATGTCTGTGTATTTATTTTGTATCCTGCTACATGGCTATAGGTGTTTATCAGCACTAACAGTTTGCTGGTAGAGTCTTTAGGGTCCTTTATATATAGAATCATGTCATCTGCAAATAATGATAACTTGACCTCTTCCTTTCCAATTTGTATCCCTTTTATGCATGTCTCTTGCCTTATTACTATGACTAAGACTTCCAGAGCTATATTAAATAAAAGTGGGGACAGTGGACACTCTTGTCTTGTTCCTGATTTTAGTGGAAAAGCTTCCAGTTTTTCCCCATTTAGTAATATGTTGGCTGTAGGCTTGTCATAAATAGCCTTTATTATATTGAGATATGTTCCTTCTATTCCCAGTCTCTGTAGGACTTTTATCATGAAGGGATTTTGGATTTTGTTGAATGCTTTCTTGGCATCTAATGAGATGATCATGTGATTTTTGTCCTTCAACCCATTTATATAATGTATTACATTTATAGATTTGCATATGTTGAACCATACCTGCATCTCTGGGATAAAGCCTACTTGGTCAGGGTTAATGATATTTCTGATATATTTTTGTGTTCTGTTTGCCAATATTTTGTTGAGAATTTTTGCATCTATGTTCATGAGGGAGATTGGCCTGTAATTTTCTTTTTTTGTTCTATCTTTGCCTGGTTTTGCTATCAGGGTGATGCTGGCTTCATAGAAGGAGTTTGGTAGAATTCCTTCTTTTTCTATTTCATGGAAAAGCTTAAGAAGCAATGGTGTTAGCTCTTCCATGAAGGTCTGGTAAAATCCAGTAGTGAATCCATCTGGGCCTGGGCTTTTTATAGTTGGGAGATTTTTGATAACTGTTCAGATCTCCATGTTTGTTATAGGTCTATTTAAGTGATTAATCTCATCTTGATTTAATTTAGGTAGGTCATATAAATCGAGGAAATCATCCATTTCTTTCAGATTTTCATACTTTGTGGAGTATATGCTTTTATAATATGTCCCTATGACTTTTTGAATTTCTCTGGCATCTGTTGTGATGTTAACTTTTTCATCTCTAATTTTATTAATTTGTGTCTCTTCTCTCTTTCTTTTGGTCAGATTTGCTAAGGGTTTATCAATCTTGTTTATCCTTTCAAAGAACCAGCTCTTTGTTTCATTAACTCTTTGGATTGTTTTATTGGTTTCTATTTCATTAATTTCTGCCCTAATCTTTATTATTTCTTCCCGTCTACTGATTTTTGGTTTGCCTTGTTCTTCTTTTTCCAAGGCTTTAAGGTGAAGCATTAGGTCATTTACTTGCAACCTTTGTAATTTCTTAATATAGGCACTTAAACCTATAAATTTACCTCTTAGATCTACCTTCATTGTGTCCCAGAGATTTTGAATGATAGTTTTGCAGGATAAAGTAACCTTGGTTGACAGTTGTTATCTTTCAGAATTTGGAACACATCCCTCTAAGCCCTTCTGGCTTTTACAGTTTGTGTTGAGTAGTCTGCTGTTATCCTCATTGGCTTGCCTTTGTAGGTAACTTGATTTTTCTCTCTAACTGCTTTCAGTATTTTTTCTTTGGAGTGTCTGTTTGGTAGTTTGATTATAATATGGCAAGGAGAGGTTCTTTCCAGGTTTTGTCTGGCTGGTGTTCTAAAGGATTCCTGTATCTGCATTGGCACCTCTTTCCCAATTTGGGGGAAGTTTTGTTCTATGATTTTGTTGAAAATGCCTACTATGCCTTTGGAGTGAAATTCTTCTCCTTCTACTATGCCCTGAATTCTTATGTTTGATCTTTTCATAGTGTCCGAAATATCTTGAAATTCCCATTCATACTTTTCTATTAGTTTGTCTTTCTCTTTGTTGGACTGTATAAGATCTGCCACCTGTTCTTCTAGCTTAGATATTCTGTCCTCTCCTTTATCCAGTCTACTGGTGAGATTTTCTACAGAGTTATTTATTTCATTGCCTGTGTTCTCCATTGCTAGTATTTCTGACTGGTTTTTCTTTATTATTTCCATTTCCTTATTTATGTCTTGTATTGACTTCTTTATTTCGTTAAATTGGCGTCCTGTGTCTTCTTTGATTCCTTTGATTTCCTCTTTGATTCCTTTGGTTTCCTCTTTGATTCCTTTGATTTCTTCTTTGACTTCTTTGAGCATATTTACAATCATTCTTTTGAAATCTTTCTCAGGCATTTCCTCTAACTCATTCCTACTGGAGGTCATTTCTGATGCATTGATACTTTTTGGTGGATTTTTATTGCCTTGGTTTTTGGTGTTTCTTGTGTTATAATGTATATATTTTTGCATCTTGGATTAAGGTATTGCTTATATTTTCCAGTTAGCTGGGTAATCTTAGCTGTATCAATTGATCTGATATTGTATATCTTCAATGTAGGAGATTAAGATGTTAGATGTGGCTCTTAACACTCTCATAGTATCTAGACAAGTGTTCCTAGGGGTTGATTTTGCCTGCTATGGGAGTATTCAAGTAGGCTGAGTGGGAAAAATACAGGTAGATTCTAAAATTTAACTAAGCAATGTACACATTCAGTCAAAAACAGCACCGAGTATTTATGCAAGAGTTGGTATTATAAGAACTAGATCCTCTATCAGCAAAGAGGTTAAGATTTCTGGTCTGTTGAGGGATCCAAGTCAGCTTGTGACCAAGTGAGACCCTTCCCTGGTTCAATCCCAGTTACCTTTTTGGATGCTTTTGGTCTCAGTCAAGTTGCTGGCTGGGTCTTTGGGCTGCTGTTCTGTTTTCTGGAACTGGGCACTGGCTTTTCCTGAGGGGCAAACCAAGCCTGGCAACTGTGACCCTGCAGATCGGCACCCCTGCTACTGGATCTGCTGCTGATGCCACTGGAGCTGCCGCTGCTGGATCCGCCGCTGCTGCCGCTGGAGCTGCTGGTGCTGGATCTGCCGCCACTGAAGTCGCTATAGCCAGTGCTGGAGCCGCTGATGTCGCTGTTGGAGCCGGAGTCACAGCTTCCACCGCCGCTTCCACTGCCGGAGCTGCTTCGGCCTGCCCGTGTGGGCTCTGGATGCTCTGTATCTCTCCTACTTCTCTGCTGCTGTTTTAACCTCTTATACACCTCCCTTTTTAGTAAAGGTATGCATTTTGCTGGGTTTTCTTTGGCTTTTTCTCCCCTAGGCTGCTTTGGTGTGGTTCCTATGCTGCCATCTTGACCGGAAGTCAAGAGTTATGCTTTCTTAGAGGATCTGATATGAGCACAAGGGTGAAGGAGACAGACAATGAAGACACCCAACACCTACTGAACCAGAGATCCAGAGGCTCCTAAGTCATCACCACTGAAGTAGACTTAAAATGTACCCAACATGGCTCAGGGAATTTTGCAGAACAGGAGGCAGAAAGATTGTTAGAGCCACAAGTTGGGACATTTTGCACAGAGACATTGCCTTTCCCCCATAAGTGACTGCTGCCCCCATAATGACCCACAATCCCCATGTGGTTGACCTGTATCCCAAATGAGGAAGGCCTCTTCAGAAAAGGGCATGGAGGAGGGAAAGGATGGTACCAACATGTGTTGTTTACATAGTAAATATGTCCACATGTAATAAAAGTGAATCAAGATCTCCTCAGTGGTACGTGACCCATAGCTGGAGCTGGGAAACAAGTCAGAACCATATCCAAACATAAGCCCACTCACCAATATCAAGCTACCACCAATCATGGGCTACAAGAGGGCCTACACCTATTAAATTCTGTATTAAAAAAGTAAGGGTTATCTCATTTGTCCTGTGCTAACTTACTCTCCTTTGGAGAATCTGCTTCTCTTTTTCAGATAGATGTAGATCCTAAGGAGAGAGCCACCTCATCATACCTCAAAAGGGCCCCGGCTGAAGCTAAGAAAAATTGGAGAAACAAGCAAGGGGGCTGTTTTCCTGATGAACCAGATAACAGCACAAGGGGGAAGGAGATCAGCACAGAGAAAAATCAACTCCTACCAAATCAGAGAGCAAGAGCCTCAGAGGCCCCCAACACCTCATCACTGAAGCAGACCAAAAATGAACCCAACATGGATCAGAGAAATTTTGCAGAAGAGGAGGTGGAAAGAATGTCAGAGTCACATGTTGGGTCATGATATGCAGAGACATTTATCTTACCCATAACTGTGGGCTAACTCCACAATGCATGACCCATATACCTCAACAAGGAGGGGCCAAGGGGAGGGGGTAGGTCATGGATGAGCCTAATAATGGTACCAAACTGACTGTATTTGCTGAATACAAAACTGACTAATAAAGAAAGGGAAAAAAAAAATGAATCAAAAAAGTAAAGAAGAAGGCATTGTTGGGTGAAAAGGTTAATTAAAATTTCTAGAAATATGAAACTTTGGCTTAGGTAACATAGGTAGGATGTTTATGAAACTAGTTTTGAAGCAGTAATTGAAAGATGTTGAACAATTTTAAGCTAAACTTGATAAAAATCAGCAAATTAACTTTGAAGTTTAGGAATCAAATTAAAGTTTTTCATGTCTTTATTATAGATGGCTTATAATTTTCACATGCTTGGTACAGAGATCAAAAGAGGTCATAACATTAGAAGAACTAATGAAGGTATGCTAAGCTGAGAAAGCTAGAAATTTTGATTAATCTTGATAATATATTAGTTTCAGTTATTTATTTTATGTCTAATGAAATTTTATATAATTAGGCCCAATTATTATCTATTATAATAAACTTTTTTCAAGCACATTTTTATTTAATGGGAAAACATATAAGAGAAGAATATGTAAGAAATTTATTGTAAAGAGAGAAGCAAATGTTCTATTAAAAAATTAATATTTTCTCCATTGGAAAACATATAAACAGTATTTGGATATAACTCAATTAGAAGCTTTAAGTATTTCATTTAATGTAAAATTTTTATTTGTAAACTATTTTGTGATTTGATTGTGTTAGACACTCAGTGTTTTGAGTAGTCAGAGATTAACAGTAGGTATAGCTATAGGTATAGCTCAATTTTAACCTTGATTTGAGACATGGCAATATAAATAAACTTATTAGCATATTACAAAGAATAGATTCTGAATTATATGAACAATTAAGGTGAGATAAAACATGGAGAATGAAAACATTTAAGTTAACCCATTTTACCACAGGCAACACAACCCTTTTTCAGTTTAATTCCCACAAGGTTTTTATATCACACATGGTCCCATAAGCAACCCTTCACTCTTCTTTCTATGTAACCATGATAAACACACTGTTTCACTAAAACTGGTTTATGTGTTATTGTGCTTTGGTTTATTGTCTATACCCTTTCTGGTGTGAATAGATGTATGTTCCTTTAACCCAGGGAAAAAAGTTTCACACAATGCTTGCTCCTAAACAATAATGTGAAATAAACAAAAAAATACTTAAATCATAATTTTATCTCATTTGTGAAAATGTCACAGGCAAAGGGAAAACAGATGGAAATTAGGCAGACATATAATAAGCATCACAATACATATGGAATATCTTAATCTTAAATATTTAAATGTATCAAATTGTTATAATCTCAATGGACACAGTAGACTTGAGAACTGGCAAGATCATCCATGCTAAATAAATGGAAAAGAAATCTCTCAACATAATTAAATAGCATCTTTATAAAACCTACAACTAACATCATGCTCAAAGATAACAACAGGAAAAATGCAAGTATATGCAATGATACTACTTTTACCAAACATTCCACTGATGTTTTAACTGATAAAATAAAAAATAATAATGTACCTCTAAAAAGACTATTAGAATAAATAAATGAATTTAGCAAACACAAGATACAAGGTAAGTTTTGATAATACAATTTATAATAAGTGATTTGATATAATTCTGATAATATTTTAATAGAAAAACTAGATAAGCTATGCAGACATAAATTTAAAAATTATCCAACAGCAAATGTCTGTGAAAACTTGCAAAATATCTATCAGAGAAGTGAAATAAGGCTTAAATAGTTGTAAATTACAACGTAATATTCATGGATTAAACCATTATTTTTAGAATTTGTTTTTACTTTAAACAAAGAGATTCTAAGATATTTCAGATCAAAATTATATCAGAATATTTGTTAAATTGGTAAGATAGAGTCAACATTTATAAAGTACAAAATATACAGTATAATTTTGATAGAGAAAAATGTTGTATAGTTACCACCATACGTTAAGAGCTGCTGTATAGGGGCTGGAGAGCTAGCTTAGCAGTTAAGGCATTTGTCTGTGAAGCTTAAGGACCCAGCTTCGACTCCCCAGGACCCATGTAAGACAGATGCACAAGGGGGCACATGCATCTGGAGTTCATTTACAGTACCTAGAGGCTCTAGCATGTCTATTCTCTCTCTCTCTCTCTCTCTCTCTCTCTCTTTCTCACTCTTTCTCTTTCTCCCTCAAAATAAATAAACAAAAATTAAATTTTTTGAAAAAGGAGTTCTTGCATAGATATACGAACCAAGATAATGTGAGATTGTATATGAAAACAAATATGGATAGGAAGATGCCAGACAGATAGATATAGATGATAGAGAGACAGAGAAATAGATAGATAGATAGATGATAGATAGATAGATAGATAGATAGATAGATAGATAGATAGATAAACAGATAGATCAACATAAAGAGTTTTATCAGTTTACCTGGACATTTGTTGAATTTTTTGAAATATGTCAACGTAATATGATTGGGAAACCATAGTTTTTTCAACAAATGATAGTGGAATAATTTCATGTGTGAGAGGAAAAAAACCTGAACCTCTGCATTATGTTAAAAGTCAAGTTGAAATGAATTATAAGCCTAAAGTTGTAGCCTATATGTGTTCAAAGTCTAGAGAGAAGCATTAAAAAAATGCACATGACCTTGGTTTGTCAAATAAATTTTAAAAATACCTGTGCTGCCAGGAAATTGTGCATGATATTCTGCCCTCAGGGACAACTGACAAAGGGTCTTATGAGTGGCCACAAACTCCTCTGTTTGGGGCTTCAAGGTTTTTCAAAATTGGGTGATATCTAGTGTTTGTATATTTAAAGTAGTTTATTTAAATATAAAAGATAAAGAACTCTTACAACCGAATGATAATAACAGGCTACACAATAATGTGAAAATATTTGAAAAAAAAAAGAGCCGTGGGAAACAAAAACATGAGAAAGAGTTCAGTCCTGATGCTTATTACAGACTTACAAATGACATGATGCAGCATGTGTCTCTAGAATGGCTCCAGATCAACACATGACAACAGTGACATGTACAACACTAGGTTTGGGGGATGAAACCTTCCTGCAGTCCTTGGGGAAATACAGACTACCACTTTGGAAAATCTTCAGCATTTCTTGTGACATTAAATATGAATTTATCATTTGATCCTGAATTCTCCCAGACATTACCCAGAGATGAGGCATCCCTAGGTATAGTCACACAATTTGTTGCTGATTGCAGCATCAGCCTTACCTTTCCTCAGTCCTCCAGCTCTGTTCCTAAGTCTTACCAATAATAGGTTTTATTCCTAAGCAGCCCTCATATTTCTGAAAAGGTTACATAACTGGTAAAGGATGCAAGGAAAGGCAGCAGGGATGACACGAGCAGAACGACCTGTATATCTGCCACTGAGCTCGGTCTCAGCTCTGGATTTTAATCATGCTCTGTTCTGCCCTAGCTCTCAATGCTCTGAGTATGAGAAAACCTGGGATTTCTCATTATATACTCCAGAATCACTTCATCTACAGTACTTGATTGCACTGTAGGAGTATGTGCAATCCATCATCTTTGAGAAAGTAAATGTCATTTAGGGAAATCTGCGTTTTTTACATCTTAGCCCCCCCTGACCACTGCTAGTTCTTCAGGAAAATCAAATTATTATATCAAAAGAACTCTTAAAGGTTATTCTTGTCATACATCCCCCAAAGGGGAGAAGAGGCAGTATGCCAAGCCCCTATGTAATGTTTCATATTAGCATGGCTACTAAGAGATGACAGCATGTGCAAGCCTCTTCTGGAAGGATGTCTGCAGGCCATCTTCACTTACTTATTATAATAATATTTTGAGATATTAACCTTTGTTCACCTTCTCACATTCAGTTAGAGAGTAAGCTCTCTGTTAATTTCCTCTGGAGAAGCATGAGGGAAAATGAAACACAAAAATACCCCAGAAGTCATTAGCTCATGTTTTCCAAGAAGTTGGGTTAGCAGCAACAATCTGATTAGCTGACAGAGTCCTGTCTTCTTGCCTGTTCCAACCTTCCACCTTTGTTAACTCTTTAGTCCTTATAACTACTCTGTCCAGGCAGTACTATTATTGTTTCCACTTCACAGGAGATGATGCTGAGCCACTACAATGTTGCAGAAGCTGCCCAGGTTTGCACAGCTATTATATTAGACCAAATATTTTAGCACATGCACTTTGCATTCAAATTTCACATATTTAAGTAACAGATGGCAAGCTTTAATGCCTCCCTACACTGAATTATATTTCTAAAACCCATAGGTAAACAAGAATAATAGTATTTCTTTGAATGTTTATTATATTGTGGTCATAAACATAAAGAGAGACATTACCCAGACTGAAAGCAGGTGTCTCTTCTTTGTAGCTGGTGAATGGAAGATAGGGATGGATGATCTCAAGGAAGGAAGAGCAAAAGCAAAATATCAGAGAAGAAATGAGATCTCTAGCAGTGGCTCCAAACTGGACATAGCTAGAGGTTCACTGTGAAGTTCATCAAATGTCAGGGCCCTTGTTTGCATGAGCTTTCCCCCAGCCTAAAGGCAATGGTGAACATCTGTGGTCCCAGCTAAGGAGAATGAGGCAAGAGGAACACTTGAGTCCAGTAGACAGAAGTCAACCTGGGTGACATAACCAAACTCAACAACCAAAGCTGGGCTGGATAAGTGGGGCAGCTAAAGGATTGTCTGGCATGTGTGGACCTGTGTTTGATTCCCAGGACTACAATGAGAAAGTAATGGATGAATTTGCACAGGGAAGAAGGCATTTCTTATGAAGAGATTGGGGAAACCTTTTTTAACTTTAATTGTCACTATCCCAATACAGTTCAGATATGATGAACTTGCTCTCACTGAAGCAAGCTGGTCAAGCATGCTTCTCTACATTCTAGCCATATGAGTGCCCTGTTAGGACACTATTGTATTGTATCATATTGTATTAATTTATTTTATTTTTCATTTTGTTTAATTTAATTTATTTATATCATTTCACTTTATTTTATGTTAGAGTTGATCCCACTCCTTCAGTCTGCAACCCAGGCTGTTCTGAAATTCACTGTCATCCAGGCTGGTCTTAAATCTTCAATGACCCTCCTGCCTCAGTCTCCAGACTGCTGTGATTGTATGTATGTATGTGTGTATGTATGTATGTATGTATGTATGTATGTATGTATGTATATGCCAGGGTCTCTTGCCACTGAAAATGAATGCCTGTGTAGCTTTATGAGAGTGGCCGGGGAATTGAACCAAGGCCAGCAGGCTTTGTGAGCAAGAACCTTTAACCACTGAACAATCCCAGACCCACTGAGGGCACTGTTTGGAATAAGAATCCTCAGGTTGTGGATGGGACTCAGTAGAGATCACAAGCATGAAGACTTGAGTTAAAACCCTAATAGAGAAGCTGTACTTGTCTATAACCCCAGCACGGGGTGGGGCAAAACAGAAGGATCACTGGGGCTCTTTTGTCAGCTGTTTAACATGCAAGCTGCAGGGTCAGGGAGAGATCCTGTCTCAAGAAAATAAGATGGACAACAATAAAGAAAGACCTGGCATCCTTCTCTGGTCTCTACACATGTGCATACATCTACACACACACACACACACACACACACACACACACACACACACTTCTTCCATCTTTATGGAAAACAGAATTACATACTTAAAAGTACAACTAAGCCTATTTATAAACAGTATTTGAAGACTCACAAGGCTGCCTTTAAAGCTTTTGTTAAGATTAGCTGCATTTCTGTAACAGTGCCTGAAAATGAAGACTTCCATATATGCTTCAGCCCTGAGTTTCTACACCTCTGACATGGGAATGGTCTTGAGATTAGTGGTTTTTTTTTTCCTCCCCTTTCTTGATCATTCATCTCCTTTTAAACTTCAATATTCAAACTGCTGCAGTGAATATATAAACACCCTGAAAAGGTCACTTAATTACACCCCCCCTTGTCCTGGGAGTCCTATCCACAGCACAAAAGCTCTTTCCTTTGTATGGACTGAGGAGGGTGAAGGGAAGCCCTGGACCTCTTTATCAGTGGGTATTCAGAACCAAATCATTTTGTATTGTATATATATTTTTTCTTTCTGTATATTTACCTATCATGGTCACTAGATTATCTCACTGATAACATGTGTTCTATTCAGCAATCCAGGGCTGTAATGTGATTTGAGCTTGAAAGATGCCAAGCAAGGGCTTTCTGGAAGGCTGAATACCCAGAGATCAGCTTCATACCTCATAAATACCTGATGCCACTCCATAAGAGCCACTGGGACTGTTCCAAGGCAGGAGCTGTAGGACAGTCATGTTCCCTGAAAGAGAGGTTTCAATCTGACTTAAGGGTGCAGTACTCACTTGGAGTCTGAAATACCCAAAGGAATACTAAGGATAACACAACTCATGCTTCATCTTTCACATGGAATTAAGGGGATTGTCCTGGCTACAGTTATAAACAAGAAAGTCATAATCAAGAGACAACAGATATTGTGTTATGTTCCTACTTTTTTCTTAAAATTTAGAAATGGTTATTTTTACTTCCATGGTTAAAACAAAGGAAATCTCACTGGGTTTATTTGGGAGATTTCAGCCATAATAAGAGAAGGTCAAGCAATAGTGGCTAAACTGAAGACCAGGCTTATGTTGCTTTCCCTCACAAAACTAAAGGTGGTCGGATGATAGTGTTAACCCACACTTCACTTTTTCTTTGGGAGTGAAAAGCTGGGGTTCCTGAATCCAGTCAGGGTTCTGCCTTCCATGCTGGGCCCACACCCACATGAAGTAAATCCCCTATCTTAACTATCACACTTCTCACCAATTCTACAGGTCAATACCAGAGGTATTTTTGGAGGTCAGCAATAAGATGGAACTAAGGCTGAAATCTTTGTTACATCTCTGCCAAGTTAATATCTCTCCTTCACCCCTCTCTACCCCCACACTTGTCAAGAACAGAAGTGTGACCCCATCCAAACATCTCCTGCCTCACCTGTCTGTTACTGCACAGACCAGCACTTGCCATTCTCAGCTGCTTGGTCTCTTGTACTGGATAACTGGGCAGTCAGTAGCTATCCCCCACCAACTGCAAAGCACTCCTTACAGCAGACTTGAATGAGGGTGAAAAAGCCATTACACCTGGACTGCACTGTGAAATTTTCAGCTGCGCACCAGGTCAGAGAGTCACCATGAGACAGCATGGGGTAGTGGCCAGCCAATGTGTGCCTCCAGCAGAAAGGAGGCAGACAACTGTATACATTGTATGTGCTTAAACGTAGTTGAGCACTACATAAATATGTTTATTTGTGTGTGGGGGGAGTGCAGTGTGTGAATGTATGTATGAGTACATGTGATGGCCTGAGGACAATCTTGTGTCATTCCACAGGTACCATCCACCTTTTCTTTGAAACAGTGTCTCTCACTGGCCTGGAATTCACCAATTAGTCTAGACTGGCTAGCTAATGAGCCACAGAAATCCACCTATCCCCAGTGCTGGGAATACAAGCACACACCACCACATCAGCTTTCCTTAAATTTTTTTTTTTTAATCCTGGGTTTGCGGGATCCAACTCAGGTCCTCATGCTCACAAGGCAAGCACTCCACTGACTGAGCTATTTTTTCACCACACACACACACACACACAGTCAAAGATGCACTGCATAAATAACACAGTCACATAACACTGAATCACCTTCCAATGTTATGGTTGTCTTAGTTTATGGAATCACCATTAGGAAAGCCTCTGTCAATGTACTTCTCACAATGTTCTTGTCATCAAGAGACATATACTAGCATCTACAAGTATAATATGTACATGTATGGTTATGCATGTTTGTATACTTATACTTATGTGTACATAAATGTATATATGTAGATATTGTGATCATGTATATAGATGCATATATACCTTTGTGTGTATATGTACATGTATATTTGCATGTATGTATGTACACATGCATAATATACATATATGCACATATGTAAATGCATGTGTACATATTTATTTATTTCCACAGGCTGGGCATCCTACTGGGCCTACTAGGCTCTCAACTATAACTGACACCCAATGGAGAAGAAAACACCAAAGAAGATTGTCTCTGCCACATTTGGTAGCCCCATGGCTGATGGTCATGCTCAGGCTCTGTCAATGTTTGAAAAACTGTGGTGAAGGAGCTGAAAGGCTTCCCTGAACCTCTTTAAGTTAATATATTTTGTTGTACTTTAAAGTGAAAGAAGGAGGACCAGGCAAGTACATCAATGTAGATCCTAATGTGTTTTTTTTTGTTCTCAGTAGAAGAAAATTTTTCCATGTAAGAACTGAGAAGGGAAATAAGTTCTTTCAATTACTCAGAGGTTGTCACCAGAACACCCTGCTTTCAGAAAAATCAGCATTGGAGAAACAGCATGAACAATCCCTTCATTTGGATTAAGCATCACTCTCTTAAGTCTTCTCTTTTGAAAGCAAAAGAAGTCTTAGGTAACAGAAAGGACGGGTCACACAAATTATCAAGCACCATCAGTGGGGGTGGAGTATGATAGAAGAACAGACACAAAGGACACCTGGGTGAGAATAAAACATCAGTGAAGAGACACCTTAATCCAGGTCTGGGCTGTAAAGCAACAATAAGGCTTATTGAAAAGAGATTCTAAGAGGAGAGGCTGTAAGAATTAATGAAAATGATTCTTAGTTTTTGGTAAGAAAAACTTTGTTTATTCACTTTACTTACCTCCCTCATACAGCTCTTCCTGAGGTGAATTCTCACGGAATAGAAGGTGGGCAAAATTCCAATAACTGTGAGGAATTGTTTACTCTTTATCTTCCATCTCCACCACAAAATACACTATCTTTGAATATAACCTAACTTCAGTGGATTAATAATCTCTCACTAGACTGACCCCAGGAATAATGCTTCTTAGGAGGAAAGAAGGGATTCAGTGGAGAGGGGATTTGGGAAGGGCAAAAGGGGTAGTGGGAAGGGGTTATTATCATGATATTTTGTCTATATTTATGGAAGTTGTAAATAAAAAGTTTAGGAAAAAATAACTAGGATGAATATTGTGGAATGCTAAGCAATGAAAAAAGCTCCCTGCATGCCTACCAACAAGCCCCTTTCTAAGCTCCCTGAATGTGTCCCCACAACCCTCTTCCTAACCCTGCATAATGTCCCTCTAAGCTCCTGCATGCCTGCCCGCAACCGCCTTTCTGACCCTGTACAATGTTCCCTCTAAGCTTCCTGTATGCCCCACAACAACCTCTTTCTGACCCTGTACAGTGTCCCTCTATGTTCCCTGTTTGCCTCCCAACAACACCATTTCTGACCCTGCACAATGTCCACTTTAAGTCCCCTGTAGGTCTCCCAACAACCCTTTTCTGTCCCTGCACAGTGGCTTGGGGAATTGAACCTGGGGTCCTTAGGCTTCATAGCTATCTTTCCAGCCCCTCCATTGCTTTATGATTAAGGTGAATGCAATACTGGAGATTTTCCTAGCTTTCCTCTCCCCCACCCCAGCCTTGGTTGGTAGCACTCCTCTTTCTTTCCATCATACCTCAACACTCCCTAATAAACCTCGTAATTTGCCCTTTAATAAAAATGCATGCAACACTGAAGCAGAGAAAAGCATAACCATAGCTGAGCTTTCTGTTCCAAGACTACTAAAGGATTTTCTCCTCTGGGGTTTAGAATGGATAGAGTGTGGAATTATTGAGATCATAGAGACAGAAAGGTGAATGGGTCATGAGTTTAAAGAGATTATGCCTTAGGGCCCCCAGTATATTTCTTCTTGTTTAAATAACAGATTAGAAAATTATGCTATAGAGTGGTCATTTCCCCTACAAGTGTGGTGTAAGCACAGCTGGGGAGTTGCCTGATTGGTGTGTCCTCCTGTATTGAAATTGCAACAAATTACCCAATAAGGGGCATTGGGAGATGCTCTATAACTCTGGCTATGTTTTCTTATATTTTGTTCAAATTCTTGCTCATTATATGCCTTAACAAAATTCCTAGTAAGAAATAGTTATTTAAGAAACAACTATAGAAGAGTGATATACTACCAAGCGAAACTTCCACACTTCTTTTCAGGCTGTATTGCCTCAGACAGGTAATCAAGTGCTTTGACAGAGCCTGTCTTGTTTAGGGGACCTTGTAGGTCTCCTTAATCAACAACTCTTCGTGTGTAGCAACTGATTTCTGATAACAGGAGTTACAGGCCAGAGCCAAAAATGTTTTAAGGCTAGGCTTCATCCCACCCTGTCCAGGGCCCTTCTTTACAGGTGTCCCCCATACTCATGTCAAGAGTTCAGTCTTCTAGTCTATCTTCAAGGATAAAAGTTTCTATGGTACCAGATCATTTTGCGTTTAGCTACATGTTTATTCCCCTTCCTCTCCTCCCAAACCTTTCCTTCCATATTGTCTGGGCCTCTAGCTCCCTATGAGGTATGTCAGCAACTTGAGCTATTCCTGGTCAGGAGCCACAGATGAGTGACACCATGCAGTGTTTGTCTTTTAGTGATTGTGTGAGTTCACTGAGTATGATTGGTTTGAAGTCCATCCATTTTTCTAAAAATTTCATTGTATCATTTATTTTTACTGCTGAGTAAAATTCCATTGTGTAAACTGTGTTGTCCATTCATCCAATGATGGGCACCTGGTTGATTCCAGTTCTTAGCTATTATGCATTGAGCAGCTACAAATATTGCTGAGCAAATATCTGTAGTGAAGCATGGAGCATTTAGGATAAATGTGCAGTAAGGGAATATCCAGGTTTGTTGGTAGCTCTCTATTCATCCCTTTGAGGAGTATCTATATTGATTTTCATACTGGTTGAACAAGTTTACATCCCTACCATCAGTGAATAAGGATGCCTCTTTCTCCACATCCTTGCCAACATTTTTTGTTTGATATTTTTAATGATTGCCATCCTTAATGGAGTAAGGTAGAATCTCAAAGTTGTTTTAATTTACATTTTCCTGATGTTTAGGAATGCTGAAAATTGTTCATAAGTGTGTGTTAGCCATTCCTATTTCTTCCCTTGAGAACTCCCTATTCAGTGTTCTGCCCCATTTGGGGAGATTTTTGTTGCTATTGTTTATTTTTTTATTTCTTTGGAAATTGTAAATAATAGGCTTCTATCAATGGTATAACTGGTGAAACAATTTTCTGATTCTGTAGGTAATCTATTGGCCCTTCTTATGGTATGTTTGTCTGTGTAAAAGCTTTTTAGCTTCATGAGATCCCATTGGTTCTATGATTGTTTAATTTCCTGGGCTACTGAAGTTTTGTTCAGGAAGTCTTTCTCCTGCCTTATATCATGAGAGTTCCTCCTATTTTTTTCTTCCAGTAGTAGAAGAGTTTCACATCTTATATTGAGGCTTTAATCCACTTGGACTTTTTTTTTGCATATGGGAAGATGAGTGGGTCTAGTTTCATTTTTCTACATATGGTTATCCAATTTGTCTGGCACCATTTGTTAAAGATGCTCTCTTTGCTCCAGTCCATGTTATTGGTACCTAAGATCAAGTAGCTGTAGTTATTTGACTTAAGTTCTTGGTCTTCAGTTCTGTTCCATTGGCCTATATTTCTGTTTTTTATGCCAGTACCATGCTATTTCTCTTACTATGGCTTTGTAACATAGCTTTAGATCAGTTATGTTGATAAATTCCAGAGGTGTTCCTTTTGCTGAGAATATTTTGGGATATTTGAGGCCTGCTCCCATTCCATATGAATTTTGAGATTATTTTTTCTATCTCTGTTAAGAATAATGTTGGGGGCTGGGTGTGGTGGTGCACACCTTTACTCCCAGCACTTGGGAGGTAGGAGGATTGCCATGAGTTCGAGGCCAGCCTGAGACTACAGAGTGAATTCCAGGTCAGCCTGGGCTACAGTACGACCCTACCTCTAAAAAAAAAAAAAAAAAAAAGAATAATTTTGGAATTTTTACTGCTGTTGCATTATATCTCTGTGTTACTTTTGGTAGAATTGCCATTTTCACAATATTGATTCTACCTATTCAGGAACATGGGAGGTCTTTCCATCTTCTCAAGTCCTCGATTTCTTTTTTGAGTGTTTTTTTTTGGTTTGTTTTTAGGTTGGTATTATAACATTTATTAAAGTAATGCTATGGGTTAATAGAAACAGCAAAGAACCAAAGAATTAAAATGGAAGCTATGTAAAATCCCAACTAAAACCCAGAAGTGTCTAATGTATTCATTCATTAGCTAACTAAAAGCCCAAGAAAGACAAGACACCCAATATAATAAAATACTGCAAAACAATTGGCAATTTTCAGTTATCAAAATTGTGGATTTTGCATTTTGTATCCTCTTCTCAATCACGAAAAAAATTCTTTTTTTTTGAATGTTATATAATATACGTATAAAACAAGATAGAAAAGTACATTATAAACTTGTAACAATGGCTGTAAATACATTATCTTACATGTTTCTCATAGGCAATAGGTTGGTTATGGTACATACATAGCATGGAACTACTCACATAGTAAAGAACAGACAAAAATACATATCAGCTGTACGGTAACATACAAGCGACACTCCCATCTACCCATGCTAAAATATTGCATAATACTGTCAGGAAAAGTCTTAAAAACTACATACTTTAATAAGAAAAAAAATTCAATAAAGAGTGATAATACTGACAACCAAGGCATTCAGAGATTTCAAAAGTCATGCTTTTTTTTTTTTCAGTTGATCCAAAATGTTGTCAACTAAGTTTTCAAAAGTTTGTTCAGAGCCAACATTACTCATAAATGTCACACATTTATTGTTTCATATATGTACTTTCTTCCCCATAAAAGACCTTTGATAAACATCCAAAATGTCCAGATATAGCACAGCTGAGATGAAACTGGATCAAATACTGGTATTGTTTTTACTATAACATCAAGTGTTTTGAGTGTCGCAAATTTATTCAACCAACCAACCAAAATCAAAATCAAAATGGCAGCACACATACTGTGGATAAAGCCAGACAACTGCATGTGTGACAGGAAGACAGAGCAGGGCACTAAACCAAAGCTGATTACAGAACGACTGTCTATTGCATAGTAAATAAACTGAACAAAACGGTTCCAAGTGAGACAAGATGATGGAGGTCACCGTGAAGGTGCCGCTGAGCTTCCTGCTGACCTTGACTGTGAAGCTGGAAAGGTACGGAAGAGCACACGAAGTCAATGGGCTCAAAGTGCAATGTCACTTGAAATTTGTTTTTTGCGTGTTTTTATATTTTCATTATATAGGTCGCTCACATACCTGGCTAATGTTATTCCAAGTTATTTAATTTTGTGTTGCTATTGAAAGTTTGACAGCTTCACTGATTTATTTCTCTGTATATTTGCGCTTTGCATAAAGAAAGACTAGTTATTTTTGTGTGTTGATTTTATATCCTGCCACTTTACTGAAGGAATTAATCACCTTTAGAAGTTTTGAAATGGATACTTTCTGGTCATTTATGTATAGGATCATGCCATCTGAAAATAGTGCTGACTTGACTTCTTCCTTTCTAGTTTGAATCCCTTCTATTTCTTTCTCCCATCTTATTGCTTGGGCTAGAACTTGTAGTACTATGTTGAAGAGCAGTGGTGAGAGTGGGCAACCATGTCATGTTCCAAATTTCAATGGAAACTTCTTAAGTCTTTGAGTCTTTCCCTATTAAGTATTATTTGGACTTTAGGTGATTTATATATAACCTCTTTGTTGTTGAGATATAAATCCTCCATGCCTATTCTCCTCAGTATTTTGATCTTGAAGTGATGTATTTTTTTCAAAGGCCTCCTTTACATCTATTGAAATGGTCATGTGTGGTTTTTGTGATTAAGTTTATTTATTTGGTATATTACATTGACCAATTTCCATATGTTTAACCATTTCTTCTTCCCTGGGATGAAGGCTACTTGATCAAAATAAATAATGCTTTTGATGCATTGCTGAATTCAGTTTGTGAAGATTCTGTTCAGGATCTTTGTATCTAAGTTCATTGCTCTATAGTTTCCTTTTCTTGTTGTACCTCAGTCAGATTTTGGTATTAGAGTGATGCTAGTTTCATAAAGGGAGTTGGGAGCCTTCCCTGTTCTCTGATTATATGAAACTATTTGAAAAAACATATTGGTTTCACTTCGTCAGTGAACGTTTCATAGAATTCAGCCAAGAAGCCATTTGGTCCTAGACTTTTCTATTTGTGCAGGTTTGTGATTAACTTTTCAATTTCAATGGATGTTATAGGTTTGTTTGGGAGACTAGTCTGCTCTGAGTTTAGTTTTGATGGTTGGTATGTGTCTAGGAACTCATCAATTTCTTCCAGATTATCCAATTTTGAGGAGAGGTTTTGGAAGTAAGTCCTGATGAATCTTCCAGTTTCAGTGTTGTCTGTTGTGACTTCTCCTTTTCCATTTCTGATTTTGTTAAGTTGAGACTTCTCCTTTTTTTTTTTCCAAGAAAATTGGCCAGAGGTTTATCAATCTTTTTTTTTTTTTTCAAAGAACCAGCTCTTTGTTTCATCAATTTTCTTGCTTCTTTTCTTAGTTTCCAATTCATTAATTTCTGCTCAAACATGATTACTTCTTTCCATCTGGAGCTCTTTGGGTCAGATTCTTTTTGCTTATAAGCACTTTAGGTGGATGGTTAGACTATTAATTTGACTTTTACTTGTCTTTGTTATAAAGGCATTTAGTGCTATGAATTTTCCCCTTAGAATTGCCTTAATTGTGTCCCATAAATTCTGCTAAGTTGTGCTATCATTGTCATTCAACTCTCAAAATTTTATAATTTATTTTAAAATTTCTTCTATCCATTCATTGTTTAAAAATCTGTTGTTCTGTCTCCAGGAGCTTGTGGAATTCCTGAGCTATCTTTTGTTAATTTCTACCTTTATAGCACTGTGATCTGATATGATGCAGCAAATTATGTCAGTTTTCCTGAGTTTATGGACCCATGCTTTATGGCCTAATATATGATCTATTTTGGAGAATGTTTCATGGGCTTCGTATTCTGTAGAATTTGGATGGACTATTCTGTACATGTCTTTTAGGTCTAGTTGATCTATGGTGTTTCTGAGCACTCTTACTTCCCTGTTGATTTTCTATTGGATGATATATCTATAGATGATAATGGAGTATTGAAGTCAAAACTATGATGGTGTTGGTGTTTACTTCTGTTTTGTTGTCAAGTAGGTTTTGTTTTTAAATTGTGCTGTACCTGTGCTTGGTGAAAATAGATGTATGATTGTGTGTTCTCTTGTTGGATCATTTCCTTGATGAGTAAGATGTGTCCTTCTTTGTCCTTTTTGATTACTTTTCATTTGAGGTCTATTTTAGCAGATATTAATATAGCAAGACCTGCTTGTTTCTTAGTTCCATTTGCTTGAAATATTATTTTCCATCCTTTCACCTGAGCAGGTGTCTGTCTTTAATGGTGAGGTGGGATTCTTGAAGACAGCAAACCAAACAGCCCATTTTTCTGGTCCACCCTGTTAACTTGTGTCTTTTGATGGGTAGTTAAGACCAGTAATATTTAAGGTTATAACTGTGAGGTTTATCTAATCCCTGCCATCTTGGGGTGCTTTATAGGGTTTGGTGTTTACTTGGACTTTGTGCTTTTTTGAGCTTGCTCTGTTTTGGGTTGTGATTTTCTTCTTGTAGGCTCTTCAGATTGATTGTATGACTCTTCTGTGTAGAGAATTCCCTGGAATATTCTCTTTAGGTTTGCCTTTGTCTTCATTTAATCATATTGCTGGCTTTTATCAAGGAAAATTTTTCTTTAACCATTGTGAGGGATAGTTTTGCTAGGTACAATAGTGTGGGTAGTATCCATAGATTTTTAGACTTTGAAGTTCTCCATTGCAGGTCCTTCTGGATTTCAGAGTTTCTACTGAGAGATCTGAGGTAATTTTGATGTAATTGCAATTGTATGTAATGTGTTGTTTCTCATTTGCTGCTTTTAGCACTTTCTCTTTGTTTTTGTTGTTTACAATTTTTAAAATTTACTTTTATTAGATATGAACATACTTGGTATGTAAACAACACATGTTAGTACCATCCTTTCCCTTATCCCTGCCCCTGTTATGAAATGACTCTCATTGTTCGGGATGCAGGTCAACATCATTGTAGGATCAGCAGTCAGTTATGGGAGAGAGGCAATGCCTCTGTACATAACACCCCAACTTGTGGATGTAGTAGTCTTTCTAGCTCCTCTTCCACAAAATTTTTTGAGCCATGTTGGGTACATTTTAAGTCTACTTCAGTGATGGGCTCTTACAAGCCTATGGATCTCTGGTTTGGTAGGTGTTAAGTGTCCTAGTATATATCACCTTCACCTTTGTGTTGATATTAGGTTCACTGAAGAAGCAGCACTCTTGCTCATCTCCCCAGTTCCTCTGTGGTTTCAACTGGGGCCAGGTTGAAGTGCTCTGGGTTGTTCATCCCCACATCTGACTCCCATCTGAAAAAGAGAAGCAGATTCTCCAATGGAGAGTTAAATGAGCACCAGTTAAATGGGATAACCATTATTAATTTAGAGAGAATTTAAAGGGTGTAGACCCTCTTACCATCCAAGATTAGTGGGAGCTTGACAATGGTAAGCAAAATAGTTATCTGGATATGATTCTGATTTATTTCCCAGTTTCAGATATGGTTTCCTTTCCACTGAGCATATCTGTTAGCAAATCCAAGAGCAGTTGTTTACCCACTATGACTGTGTGCAACTTTTGCACAGCTGTGAGCATCACATCAGGTTGTTTGCTTCTGAGTATATTAGACTTTTAGTTGCTAAGCCAGATATTGACCACTTTCCCCCTGTAACTCATGTAGCACCTTCCAGCACTAAATGGTCTAACTGTCTGGGGACTGACACTCCCCCGGATTCCAACCAGGTCTCTCAATGGTCTGTGCCTACAGTGTATGGTGTCTTCAGCAGTAGGGTCTTACCATTAACCTCTGGTGGGTTATCAAGTGCTCTAACAAAAGTCTGTCTTGTTTGTTTTGGGACCTTGTTGGTCTCTCCAAACAACAGCTTGTTGTGGATGTTATCCACGACATGATATAGGGAATTACAGGCCAGTGCCAAAGAAAAATAAAAAGACCGAGAAGAAAGGGAAACAGGAGAAATTAAAAGAAATCAAAGGTTAGGCTTAATATCACCTTCTCCAGGGCCCTTAAATTCAGGCCCTCCCCCTAAGGTCCTGTTGAGGGTTCAACCTATTAGTCTAACTTCCAGGATATAGGTTTCTATGGTTCCAGTTCAATTTAGGTTCTGTTTTGTGTCATTTTGTTCGTTGTGTCATTTTTTTCTTACTGCTAAGTAGAATTCCACCATGTAGATATACCACATCTTGGTTATCCATTCATCCAATAATGGGTACCTGGGTTGATTCCAGTTCTTATCTATGATGAATTGAGCAGCTATAAACATGGTTGAGCAAGTACCTCTGAACTGAGGTGTGGAGCTTTTAGGGTAAATGCTCAGTAAGAGAATAACAGAGTCTGTTGGTAACTCTATATTCATCCTTTCCAGGAGTCTTCTTATTGATTTCCATAGTGGTTGTACCATCTTACATTCCCACCAACAGTGAATGAGTATTCCTATTTCTCCGCATCATTGTCAACATTGTTTCCATTTGATTTTTTAATGTTTGCTATCCTTACTTGAGTAAAGTACCATGCTGTTCAATTTAATTGATATGATTGTTGGTTCTTTGATGGTTTGCTTCCAGTTCAACAATTCTTTTGATCTGGGTATCATGGGTTGTTGTGTTTTCTTTTGGGGATTGAACAATTTCTGTTTATTTCTCTATGATTTCATTGTAGGTGTCCTTTATAGGACTAAGCATCCTTGGTGGAGATCTCTCGGTTTTCTGACTTTCAATGGCTTTTCTGCATTGTGTTCTACCCATTTTAGGGAGACACTTTATTTTATTGAGGAAGAAGCAAGTTTTTGTTCTTTGGCCAGTGCACCCTCTGATTCAGGTGAGCAGAGATTTTGGTACCCACTGACCAGTCAGGATACCAGAGCAAAAGGCCTGGTTCCAAAGCCCACACGGGGACCTGGCCACCCCAAGCAAGGCACAATAAGACCTACCAGGACCAGGTAAGTGGGAGGAGTCAGGGAGCAGGGATCTGGCCTACTCACTCCATTCTGAACCCGCCTGCACACAGTTTGGCTCAGGAAACTGGGAGCAGGGAACTGGAAGGAGCCAGGAAACAGGGATCTGGCCTACTCACTCCACGCTTTGCCTACCTGCACACTGTCAGCACAGGGAACTGTACTGTTTACAGTTTTAATGTTGATGTGATTTTCTTAATGCTTCTTTCAGTCCATTCTTGCATTAACTTATGTCTCCACTAAACTTTACCAGCTGGTTACTGAAATCCTCTATTTTATGCTCACCTGCAGTTCACTTATCTCTCCTTTGATTTCTCTCTGGTTTTTGAATGTTAGGTTAAGCCTAGTTTAGAGAGCTGTGTGGATTTTGTTTATGTGGTTGTTGGATTTGTGTTGATTTGCTTCTACTTCTAACATTTGCTTGATAAGAGTCCCATATCTTGTGTCTCCTCCTTTACTCTTGTTGTCTCCTCTATGTTTTCTTTGGAGACTTCCACTGTGGGTCTAGACAACCTTGTTGGAGCTCCCTCCATTTAATGTTTCATGTTGTTTCTTTTGCATTGTGATCTACCCATCACTGTGGGGATCTATTTAATTAAAGGAGCACACAAGAGTTTTCCCTTGTAATATCTTCAGTGAGTGTTCTGTTTTATGTTTGAATAGACTAGGTCTATGATGGCTCTGCATTTTGGCATGTGCAGATTGTGAAAACTAACCATTTTGCACTGGTGCTTAATAACAAAGGTTGGATTGTAGGTCTGGGATTCCTTTGATCCGTTCTCAGCTGTGTCTTGCCTGTGGCTCTGAGGCCATAGAACTTGCACTTGTTCTGCTACGAACCCAGATGACATGTTATGGAGGACTCACTGGTTCACCTGGCAGGTGATTGCCTCATTTTCCTGTGTTCCCCTTCTGGGGGCTGATGTGATGCCCATGGAGTCACTGGGAGTGGGGCGGGGCATTGGAGAGATGATGGGGGTAGCTGGATTCCATAGCACAGACCAGATCAGAGAGTTGGCTGGTTTGGGGGAGACATGGGCACTAACTGGCCAAAGGATTCACACAAGGGCACTTATAGGCAGCACAGGGTACTGAGAGTCTGTGATTAGGGAGAACAGAGGCAACCCTCAGTCCTGCCCACCAAGGGTGCCAGATAGGGGAGCTAGGCAGGAGACAGGAGTAAGTTTGGTCTGTGGACTCAGACATTGCACCCTGTGGGAGCCAGGCATGGGATAGAAGCAGTGGGTCAGGGCATTCAAGAGATTTTGATGGTTGTGTGGACCACTGACAGGTGCAGTGTGCACAGGCCACTAACAGATACAGTGGTGCAGGTACCTCCAGGAGACACAGAAGAGGATAAAGATCACCAGAAGATGCAGTGGGGGTGCTATGTGAGACAGGGAATGTGCATAGGCCACTGACAGATGCTGTGCACTCCCCACCAATGGATTCTGTGTGCACACCACTGACAGACACAGTCAGGGTACCTCCAGGGGACAGGAAAGGCACACAGGTCACTGACAGATGCAGTTTGGGGGGGGGGGACCTCAGGAACAGGGAATGTGCATGGGTCACCAACAAATGCTGGGCATGTGGACCATTGACAGACACAGTGGGAGCCTATGGAAGAAAGGGAAGGTAAGCATCCCACTAGCAGTTTGTGTGAGAAGCTTCCTGTTGTTCCTACTTTCTGAGAACTTGTGTAGGGTTGCTCCATGTAGAAACAAATGGGTGTGAGCAAAGGGATATGACACAAAAAAAATAAAATAAAATCTTTGGGCCAAAACTACTGCCTGTTCAACTGCAAATGGATGAGAGATTACAACCATTGAAATTGAGCCAGCTGACCTGCATTGGTACAACAGAAACAACGCGATCTTTTAAAGTGGCCTGAATGCTGAAGGAGCATCCTGTTCTTCAAAGTCTGCTTTATTGCCCCCTGGATTAACAAATTGGCACCCCACCTAGTATTATGGAGTGCAGAAATGCAAGAAAGAGAGGGTCATTGAATTTGCAACACAGTGTTGTGGTTTGGAAACAGCCATGGCCAGTGTGAAGCAGGTTTGCTGCCTACATGTAAACCTGATAGAGCTGTGAGGATGGTCTGTGAGTTGCAGTGGAGACCCAGTGGAGAGGCCGGCACCACGTGATGGCTGCTAAGGAGAGCTGCCAGCCCCAGATGAGGTTTCCCAGGACTGTGAGTAGCCTGACTGGAGGGGCAGATTTCAAACTCTGGAGTCTTGTTAATGGTTGGAATTGTTGGACTTGGAGAATTATCACTGATTAGAGTTGCTGTACTTGGACAAAATACCATGATCATAAGCCCCTCCTGCCACCCCCCATTTACCACCTCCAAAACTCCCCTCCTCTGAATCTCTTCTTACCAGCAGGTGTCTTTTTGTTGTTGCTGTTGTTGTTTGTTTTTTGAGATAGGGTTTCACTGCAGCTTGGGTTGACCTGGAATTCACTATGTACTCTCAGGGTGGCCTTGAACTCACAGCAATCCTTCTACCTCTGCCTCCCCAGTGCTGGGATTAAAGATATGTACCACCAAGCCTGGATATCTCTTCTATTTTAATATCAATTTTTTTCAATCCAATTATCTGGTCTTATATAGGCAACATCAATATAAGGTCATGAGTGCCATGGCCTCGTTGCTTCTGGAAGACGGTATTGTAAAGCATTCCTCCCTTTTCTTTGGCTCTTACATTTCTGCTGCCACCACCACCTTTTCCACAGTGGTCCCTGAGCCTTGGAAGGTTTGATAGAGATGTCTCAGTGCTGAACACACCGATATTATTTCTTATCAGCATACTGGTGCGTTTTCAGTCTCCCCAGTGGGAACTACCATTGAAAAGAGAAACTTCTCTAACCAAAATGAGAGTAGCACTAATATTTAGGCATAAACATAAGTGTTTAGAGGACAGACAATAGTAGTAGTAGTTTCCACTGTAGGGCTTACAACTTATCCAGTTATAGACTTTTGATTAGGTTTTCAATAATAGACAGGAATTACTTCCCATGGAGTGGTCCTCAAATCCTATCAGAGAGCAGTTGGTGTCTCCAATAAGTGATATGCCACCATTGCATCAGTTGGCACATTTGGTCTGGCCCACTGTAAAACTTGCAGAGTCCATTGCTGGTTAAGGCCATTGATGACATTTCTCCCTTAACAGGATGTCTAGTGGTTTTAATTAGATGCCCCCTTATAAACTTGTGTGTTTTGATTGCTTGGTTCCCAGGTGATGACATTTTGGGAGATTGCGCATTGCTAGAGATGTGCCATTGGAGGGTGGGCTTAAGGGTTATATAGACAGTTTCTCCTTGCTAGAGTTCAGCTCACTCTCCTGTGCTCTTTGTCACCTGTGTGACAAGGAGGTGATATCCAGCCTCTGTCCTACCATTTTTCTTCTGTCATAATGGAGTTTCCCTTCAAGACTTTAAGCCAAAATAAACAAATTTCCTGCCATCAACTCCTTGCTTTATCCCAGAAACACAAAGAAAATAGGTATCCATGAAGTCGAGTCTTTGCTGGTAGAGATCTGATGGTGTGGCTTTTGGTATTTTGGAACTGAGATTTGTTGGAGGAATGTGAAAGGATTTGAAACTTTGGCCCAAAAGATGTCTTGCAGTGCTGTAAGAAGAGTTTGATGGACCATTCTGGTCAGAGTTTTATTGACATAAATACAGACAGAACTAAAGACTATGTATCATTGACTTATGGTTATGAGGGGAAGAAAGTGAACTTTGTCTAAACTGGGATAGAGGGAGTTTGTTTGAGAAGATTACTGAATTCTTCCCACTTCCTGAAAACTTGCACAAGGTTGTGTTGCATAAAAATGGACTGGTGTGAGCTGATGATAATACAGCACAGTAGAAAATAAAAGCTTCAGGCTGAAGACAGTGCCCATCCAGTTTCAATTGTTTGAGGAATTACCACCACAGGATTCATAGCATCATGATAGCTAGTCAATGGGAAAGAGGCTTCCAGTTCACCTCCTGCTTGCTTTTTCAGTGCAGCCCAAGCATACAGTGTCTTCAGCAATAGACACCATCTAGTTCTGGTGGGCAACCAAAGGCCTTGGCAACAACCTGTAATGTTTTGGGGGCAGGAGAGGCCTCCCTTACTAACATCTCTCTTAAAAGTATCCCATGCTGTGCACTGAAATTTTCATATAACAATTATGAATTGTAGGCACAGGATTGTCTATTTCCACAGACTACATCTACCCAAACTCTCTTTCTCTTTCTCTCTCTCTTTCTCTCTGTACACACACACACACACACACACACACACACACACACACACATATGAAGTATATTTAATACTTATTCATAACATAACATCTTTAATTTTGATTAACCCTTATTCCACACATCCCCTCCCCTAATACCACTTAGACAATTCCACTCCCGGTAGTTTGCTCCTCTACTTACATATTTACAATACCTGCCCTCCCCTTAAATACTCTCTTCTTTTTCTTCCCTCATAGCCCCTTTCTAGCTTCTGGACCTCTCTACTGACTTTTTAAAAAATTTTTTTTGTTATTTATTTATTTCTTTCTTTATTTGAGAGCGACAGACAGAGAGAGAAAGAGGCAGAGAGAGAAAGGGAGAGAGAGAATGGGCATGCCAGGGCCTCCAGCCACTGCAAACGAACTCCAGATGCGTGTGCCCCCTTGTGCATCTGGCTAACGTGGGTCCTGGGGAGTCGAGCCTCAAACCGGGGTCCTTAGGCTTCACATGCAAGCACTTAACTGCTAAGCCATCTCTCCAGCCCTCTACTGACTTATTTTAACTCACATGCAAATATAAACATTTGAAGCTAGCATCTACATATGAGAAAGAACATGCACTGTTTGGCTATCTAAGTCTGGGTTTCCTCACTTAGTGTAATATTTTCCATACATTTCTCTGAAAATTTCATAATTTCATTTTTCTTAACAGCTAAATAAAACTACAGTGTGCAAACATACCACATCTTCCTTATCCATCAGCTGAAGAGAATCTGTGCTTGTTCCTTTTCCTAGTTATTATAAATAGAGCAGCAATAAACATAGAGGAGCAAGTATCTCCTTAGGGTATATGCCAATGAGTGGTATAGCTGAATCATATGATAAATCTGTTTTTAGCTCTTTCAGGAAACTTAACACTGATTACCACAAAGGATATACCAGTTTACATTCCCACCAATAATGCAGAAGGGTTCATCTTTTCACATATCCTCGTCATCATTTATTGTCATTGGATTTCTTGATGAAAGCTATTCTGGAAGGACTGAAATAGAAACTCAAAGTAGTTTTAATTTTTATTACTTTGATGGCTAAGGATGTAGAACATATTTTAAATGTTTATTGGCCATCTGCATTTCTTCTCCTGAGAACTCTTATTCAGTTCTATAGCCCATTTCTTGATTGGGTTATTGATTTCTTATTATTTAGGATTTTTGAGTTCTTTGTTAATCTGAGATATTAATCCTGTGTGAAATGTATAGCTGAAAAGAATTTTCTCCCATTTTGTGGGCTGTCTCTTTGCTCTATTCGTAGTGTCTTTTGCTGTACAAAAGCTTTCTAACTTCATGAGATCCCAATAGTTGATTAGTGATACTACTTCCTGAGCAAATGGGGTTCTATTCAGAAAGTCCTTGTCTATGCCTATATGTTGAAGTTCTTTTGTGTTTATCATCACTTTGTAATTTGTTGAAACAGAATTTTCTTGTTTATCTTTAATTCGTTTGTATGTGTGTTTGTATATGTGCATGCAATATACTCTGTGTGTGTTGTGTGGTGGTGTGATGTATGCACATGTATGTGTCCTTCCTGAGCCCCATACGCTAGCCTGCATCAGGAGTCACTTTTTTTTGCAGTGGCCAGAGTGGAAATTCAGGTATCCCACTCCATTGCTCTTTCACATGGTCTTGTTTTAAGCTAGTCTTTTCTTACTAATTCCAGAGCCTGCAGGCTGCAATGAGTCTCAAATCTCTGCTCTCCTGTGAGACTGGTGTTACAGACATGCGTGGCAATGCCCAGCTCTTTCGTGTGGGTTCTAGAGATCTAATCTCTGGTAGTGCAGACCCTCCTAGGCCCTCATGCTTGTGCACTTAATTGCTGAACTGTATCTGCAATCCAGGATACAGGTTCTCCTTTGTGTGGTTAGGTACAGGCATGTAATTATATGAATTAAATAGAACATTTAATTTCCCTGAGCCATGTTGTGTTCATTTTGGGTCTGCGTCAGTGATGAGATGTTGGGAGCCTCTGTGAGTCTGGATATCTGATTTGGTAGGAGTTGATTGTTCTCTGTGTCGAATTTTGTGGAAGAGGGGGCGGAAATAATGTCAGAGCCACATGTTGGGTCATGATATGCAGAGACATTTCATCCTACCCATACTGTGGGCTAACTCCACAATGCATGACCCATATACCTCAACAAGGAGGGATTGGGGGGAGGGGTAGGACATGGATGAGCCTAATAATGTTACCAACTTGACTGTATTCATTGAGTACAAAACTAATTAATAAAAAAATTAACTAATTAAAATTTTAAAAAAGAAAGGAAAAAATATGACATGTAAGAGTCAGGAAATTTTAAGAAATAATATTTCTATAACACACAGGAGAAATGATTAATATCATTAATCAGTGAAATGAAATAAAAACAAACAAATTATGGACTCATACAAGCAGGATGGATGGTGTTATCGTAAAAAAAGACAAGTATTGACAAAAATGTGGAGGACCCCTGCTCACTGTTGATGCAATACAAAATGTGGAACTACCAAAGGCAGCAGGATGAAGTTTCCTTTCAAAAAAAACAAAAAACACAAAAACTACCAGATAATCCAGTCAACTTGCAATGGGGTATTTATCCCCCAAAATGAAATCAGGCATATTAGCATTCTCTGTTCATTGCAGCTATATTCACCACAGTCAGGATGAAGAATAGAGAATTCTGGCCATGATGACAGACTCATAATCATGCTAGAGCTCTGGAAGTGAAATCAGGCATGAATTCTGGGGCTCCAGAACTAGTAGCAGACCTCGACTAGATAGGCACATGGATGCACATTCAGGAATATTCAAATTCCTACACTCTCCAGCACAGCACAGATAGGACACAACAATAGGGACCCTGCTAGCCTCTCAAGCTAGAGCAGTCTTGGACTATATAACTTGAGCCACCTGAGTCCAGGTGGGTAGGGAAGTCTGATCAGTGGCCTTCCTCAACAACTCCCACACTCAGATAAAGAATCAATACACTAAGCAGGTACACACAGTGCCAGAGCCAGAGCCCATGCTTCTGCCCAACTTTGATCAAGCCTCTGCACTTTTCTGTGGTACCAGAACCAGGGCCCATGCTTCCACACCACCCCATCTTTTGGCCCCACCATGTCCCAACTGTGCAAAAGAAAGGGTTCATGCTTCTGCCCCACCCCCACCAGACGCTCATTGTTATCTGTAAGTATAGAAGTTGTCAATATATATATATATATATATATATATATATATATATATATATATATACACTAACTTCCCTCAAAACTGTAGGCTGGGGCTGGGGAGATTGCTCAGTAGTTAAGGCACTTGCCTGCAAAGCCTGATGACCCAGGTTTGATTACCCAGTTCCCCCATCAACCCAGGTGCACAAAGTGACCCATGAATCTGGAGTTGGTTTACTGCTGCTAGAGGCCCTGGTGCACCCAATCTCTCTGTCTGTCCCTCTTCTCTCTAGCTCCTCTGCTTACAAATAATTAAAATATTTAAGAAAAACTGTAGGCTGAACCAAGGGAGACATCTCTATTGCACCTCCAAGGTTCAGTGACCATTGTAGAATAGGTGGCAGAAAGAATAAGAGTGAAAGGAAAGAAGGACTGCTTACAATGCTATCGTCCAGACACAAAGTCGCCTTGATATTCATGACCTGACAGTGTCTGATACTACCTACACAAAAACTGTATAATGGGAGGTGAAAGAATGATGGCATCAAACTAGAAGAGAAACTAGTTGGGAAGAGGAAATGATTCAGTAGAGAGGGATATTCGGGAGGGAGGAAAGGGGATTATTAAAATGGGATTATGATAATGGTACAGTGTCTATATTTATGGAAGGTGTCAATAAAAAATTTTAAAGAGAAAAAAAATACCATAGATCAGCCAGGCATGGGGGTGCATGTCTTTAATCCCAGCCCTTGGTAGGCAGAGGTAGGAGGATCACCATGAGTTCAAGGCCACCCTGAGACTACATAGTGAATTCTAGGTAAGCCTGAGCTAGAGTGAGACCCTACCTTGAAAAAACAAACAAACAAAAAAATCAATTAGAACTAACAGGCATCTACAGAATATTGCTCCTCAGTTCTACAAAATACACATTCTTCTCAGCAGCCAATGGAACTTTCTCCAAAAATAGGCCATATATTAGGTCATAAAGCCTGTCTCCATAAATTCAGGAAAATTGAAGTAACTTCTTGTATCATATCTGACCACAATGGATTAAAGCTAGAAATTAATAACAAGAGAAACCAGGCTGGAGAGATGGCTTAGTAGCTAAGCACTTGCCTTTGAAGCCTAAGGACCCTGGTTCGAGGCTCGATTCCCCAGGACCCACGTTAGCCAGATGTACAAAGGGGCGCAAGTGTCTGGAGTTCGTTTGTGGTGCCTGGAAGCTCTGGTGCACCCATTCCGTCTCTCTCTATCTGTCTCTCTCTCTCTCTGCCTCTTTCTCTGTCACTCTCAAGTAAATAAATAAAACAAACAAAAAATAAATAAATAAAAACAGAAACCACAGAAATCATACCAGCTAGCTGGGCGTGGTGACGCATGCCTTTAATCCCAGAACTCGGGAGGGAGAGTAGGAGAATCGCCATGAGTTCGAGGCCACCCTGAGACTCCATAGTGAATTCTAGGTCAGCCTGGGCTAGAGTGAGACCCTACCTCGAAAAACCAAAAAAAAAAAAAAGAAAAAAGAAAAAAGAAAAGAAAAGAAATTATACCAGCTCCTGGAGAGTAAACAACACACTATTAAACAATGAATGGGTCATGGAAGAAATCAAGGAAATGGTAAAATTTCTGGAAATGAATGATAATGAAAACATATACCAAAACTTATGGGTCAAAAATGAAGGCAGTCCTAAGGAGAAAATTTATAGCACTAAATGACTTCATAACAAAGACACAGAGTTCTCAAATTAATAACCTAACCATCTACTTAAGGACACTGAAAACAAGAACCATCCAACCCTAAGAGTTCCAGATGGAAAGAAAAAATATCATAGAAGACATTAATGAATTGGAAACTAAGCAAACAATTAGAAAAACTGACAAAATGTAAAGATGGTTCTTTTTAAAAATAAGCAAGATTAATAAGCCCCTAGTCAATTGGATCAATCAAATCAAAGAAGTCTCAAATTAACAAAATTAGAAATGAAAAGGGGGAGGTCACAACAGAAATCAATGGAAATGGAAGAATGATCAGGACATATTTCCAAAACCTGAACTCCACAAAATTGGACAACCTGGAAGAATGGGTTAATTCTTAGACATATAAGACCTACCAAAAGTAAATCTAGTGCAGATAAATCTTCTAAACAAACATATTATGTCCGTCAAGTTTGAAAATATAATCAGAACCTTCCCAATTCTACCAAATCTTCATTGAATAACTGAAACCACTTTTTCTTAAGCTTTTTCATATAATCAGAGAGCAGGCAATGCTCCCCAACACCTACCAAAGCAGGCAGAGATATAACAATAAAACTATTGACCTATATGAGACCTGATGACTTTAGATACAAAAATCAAGAAAGAAATTTAGGAGAACATGAGAAGATGGAAAGACTTCCTATGCTCCTTGATAGGTAGAATTAATACTGTAAAAATGGCAATTCTACCAAAAGCAATATACAATGCAATGCCAAAAAAAAAAAAAAAAATCTCAGCACCATTCTTCACAAAGATTGAAAAAATAACCTCAAAATTTATATGGAATGTCAAAAAGCCTCAATTATCCAAAACTATCCTCAGCAAAAGAAATATCTCTTGAGATACCACCACACCCAACCTAAAGTTATACTACAAAGCCATACTGACAAAAAACAGCATGGTACTGGCATAAAAACAAACAGATAGACTGATGGAACAGAACTGAAGACATGATCCTTAGTTCAAGTAACTATACCTACTTGATCTTTGACAAAGGAGGCAACAGCATACACTGCAGGAAAGACAGCATTTTCAACACATGGTGCTAGACAAATTGGATATTCACATGCAGAAATGAGACACACTCCTCTCACCATGCGCAAAATTCAACTACAAGTAGATTAAAGACCTCAATATAGAACCTGAAACTCTTAAGTAATTGGAAGAAAAAATAGGGGGAACTCTCCACATAACACAGGAGGAGAGAAAGACTTCCTAAACAATATCCCCAATAGCTCAGCAAATTAAAAAAGATTACTCAACCAGTGGGATTTGATGAAGCTAAAAAGCTTTTGTGCAAACAAACATGCCATAAACAGAGCCAACAGACTGCCTACAGAATAGGAGAAAACCTTCACCAGCTATACCACTGACAGAGGCCAAATATCTGGAATCTACAAAGAATTCAGAAAACTAAGTGATAAAAAACCAAACAATCCACTCAAAAATTGGGGTAGAGAACTGAATAGGGAACCTTCAAAGGAGGTTATTCTCTTTAGAAAATGTTCCGCATCCTTACCCATTAGGGTAAGGCAAATTAAAACAACTATGAGATTTCACTTTACTCCAGTCAGGATGACAATTATTTAAAAAAAAATTAAATGGCTGTAAATGTTGGTGAGGATGTGGGGAAAGAGGAGCCCTCATCTGCTGCTGGTGGGGAGTGCAAACTTGTATAATCACTACGAAAATCAATATGGAAGACTCCTGAATCAGATGGAAATTGAGGTACCAACTGACCCAGGTAATCTTTGACTCAGCATCTACCCTAAAGGTTCCACTCTTTGCTGCAGAAATATTTGATCAACCATGTTTATAGCTTCCCAATCCACAATAGTTAAAAACTGGAATCAACCAAGATGCCCATCGTTGGATGAATGGAGAACGAAGATTTGGTACACATACACCATAGAATTCTACTCATCAGTAAGGAAAAATGACATAATGAAATTTGTAGGAAAATGGACACACTTGGCACAAGTAATACTAAGCAAACTTGCACAAGCACAGAAAATCATGCTGCATATTCTCCCTCATCTCTGGTTCCTAACCTGGAGCAGCTTGAGTTGCAGGCATTCTTGACAGATAATTTGAGGGACAGATAAGATGGATGGAAGGGCTTGTGGGGAATGGGATATCAGGGGAAGATACATACAAAACTAAATTCAAAATGAATTGGTACCATAGAAACATTCCTCCTGGATAGAACTGTAAAAGATATAAACCTCAACAGAAGTATAAGAGAGATTGTCTGGTAAAAAGGGCTCTGAAGAAGGTGGGATGAATCCTAATCTTGAAACATTTGGATCTGGCTTGTAACTCCCAGTACCAGAAATTATTAACAACCCACATTGGTGCTTATCAGAGTGACCTACAAGGTCCCCAAAACAAGACACACTTGAGTCAAAGGACATGATTACCCACCGGAGGCAAAAGGTAAGAACCTATTGATGAAGACACCACATGCTGCTGACACAAAGATCTGGCTGTAATCTGGAAGGAAGCCAGTTCCTACATGGTTAGCCTGTGTAGTGCTGTAAAGTGCTACATAATCTTCTGGAGAAAAATGTCCAACAAAGTTGTGTACAAGCAGGGGGCATTGCTATATGAAAGCAACCAGCCTGACATGATGTACACACTTTTGCAACAGCTGCACCCAGCCTAGGTGGGTAACCAATGGCTTACTGATTGGCAGAGATCCACTTAATGGAAAGGAACTCATAGCTGGAACTGGGAGACCAAGCTCCAATGAGAAGCTCCCACTAGTTTTTGGTCAAAAGAGAGGTTACATCAATCAAAATCTCTCTAAATCAATAATGCTTACCCCTTTTAACCTATGCTGACCTCATTGTCTGTTAAATAAATTGTTTTTCTTTTTCAGAAGGCAGCAAGTACCAAGGACAACCAAAATATGTCAAGTCAAGAAAAGATAGTTGACTCCTTGCCAGGAGATGACCCACCACATGCACATCAGCTTGGGCCAAGGTGAAATCACAGAGAATTGGTGAGATGAGAAAGAATACTTCTTTCATAGTGAGTCTGACAACCTGTGCTGGGGTGAAGAAGACAGATACTGAGGATACTCAAAATGTACCAAAGCAGAAATCCAGAAGCTACTGAGAGCTCAACACTAAAGTAGACTTAAAACACCCACCATGGCTCAAGGAATTTTACAAAAGAGGGGGCGAAAGATTGTAAGAGCCACAGAGTGGGAGGGAATATTCAGAGGCATTGCACCCCCACACTGACTCTCCTTATGTGAATACCAGCAATCCCACTGAGGCAGGATCTCAGTGGAGTGGGACAGGGAGGAGGAAAATGATGGTACCAACACATGATGTGTCCATATAAAGTTTCTGCTTAATAAAAAAATCATTGCAGATGTTATCCTATTTGTTAAGTATTAAGGTTAATAAAAGTTAAGACAATTCATAAAAAATACAGGATTCAATCTCAATAGGTTTACTCTACACTTGGTAATAATTGAAAATTGAAATCTTCCTCACTGGCATTCTAAGCAAGGTCATTTATTTCATCTTGAAATGATAACATATCAGTAAAAACCCAGAGATTATAAAACTCCTTGTAATTACCCAAATTTCCTGTCCAATATCATGTGAGTTTGAATGTTATATCCATATGAAGCAATAAATTAAAGAAACTTTAAAAATGACCATTTTACTGTTGGAAAAATAATTTATAAGGAGAATATACTGTATCTTCTAATAAAAGGTCAAAGAATTTCAATGCCTTATTGATTAACTAATTTTCATGGTGGGAATATTTATAAAGTGCCAAACTAAGTAAAAGGAACAAGTAAATTCAAATATTATCACTAAAAATGATGCAGAGTAAACCTAATAAACCAACGAGTGGATAAGTAAATGTGAATATACATAGAATGGAATACCATGTAGCCTCAAAATGAAGTAATTCCTGAATATCTTGAGGATATGATGCTACACAAAGCAAGCCTTGCATGGAGAGAGACATGTTCTATAAATCCCACTTGTATGGGGTAGGTAAAATAGTAAAGTTCCTGCGAACACTTGTGTGGGGTAAAGTAATGTTTGGTAAAGTTTGGAAACACAGAATGGGATTGTTGCTGCCAGGGGCTGGGGTGAGGGAAAAATAGAGGAGTATCAAGCAAGAGCAGAAAGTTTTACCTAAACGAAATCAAGCTATAAAAAAGCTGTGATGTACTTTTATTTTTTTTTAATCAAGAGGCCTAGTCTGATGCTAAGTCTTCTTGGCACATGCACATGGGCATGTGTGATGCAGAATGTTCCCTTGTTGTTGGAACAATTATGGTGCGGCACTGCCAGAAGGAACCCTCTACTAAACTGGGCATCCAAGATGCCAGAATGATCCAACTGCCCCAGACCAAAGCATATCAAATGGAACTCTTAGAATATGTATATACTATTTGGCCAGTTATGTCTCACTAAGCTTTTGCAGATACATGTGTTATGTAACAAATACCAAGTCATTTAAAAATATAGCTAGTTCTTAATAAGAATTTCAACAACCCAGTTAAAAATGGGCTATGGAACTGAATAGATAGCTCTCAAAAGAAGAAATACAGATGGCCTATAAACATCTTAAAAGATGTTCTACATCTTTAGCCATCAGGGAAGTGAAACTTAAGAATACTTTGAGATTCCATCTCATTCCTGTCAGAATGGCTATTTTCAAGAAAACAAATGACAATAAATGCTGGTGAGGATGCATAAAAAGAGGAAACCATCTACATTGTTTGTGGAGATTTAATCTGGTACAACCATTGTGGAAATCAGTGTGAGGGTTCCTGAGACAGCTAAAAGTAGATTTACCATATGACCCAGCTATACAACTCTTAGGCATATATCCTAACAACTCATTGTACTGCCTTAGAGATACTTGCTCATCCATGTTTATTGCTGCTGTATTCATGATAGCTGGGAAATGGAACCAGCCCAGATGTCCCTCAACTGAAGAATGGATAATGAAGATGTGGTACATTTATACAATGGAGTGTATAAATTAAAAACAAAATTATGGAATTTGCAGGTAAATAGATGGACCTGGAAAGGATTATACTTAGTGAGGTAACCCAGGCCCAGAAATCCAAGAGCCACATGTTGTCTCTTATATGTGGATCCTAGCCAAAAATGTATGGACTTGTGCATGAGTTTAAATAAAACTCAGTAGCAGAGGCCAGTAAGCTAGAAAGGGGCTATAAGGAAGGCAGGAGTGGGGAGGACTTAAGGGGATGGCATTGTATACTTGTAAGTGGAAGAACAGATTACTTGGGGTGGAAAGGCCTAAGTCAGTGCAGGGGAAAAGATTGAGTAAAGAAAGGGTGAGGGGATAGTTAATCAAAATCTAAGAGGGTATGAATAAGTCATATGGAAACCTACTTTTAAGGACAATGGCACACCCAGAAGCCATAGGTTGTTACCAGAAAAATTTCAGTGACAGGGATGAGATACCTTCCAGTGAGTTGTTGGCCAGGGAAGTCCATGATGACCCCCAGACATTACAGACCATTGCCAAGACTCTTGGTTTCCCACCAAGAATACCTAAGACTCCATATGCTCTGGCTGCAAGGTCACTGAGAAATCTTGCTGGACCTGAGCTGAAAACCTCTGTGTAGACCAGCTGACAGAAAACTGGTAAAAGCTATGCTGCATGCAGATCCATGGGAGAGAACTCATCAGTGGAGATAAACCACAATGGACACTGCAAGCCTTAAATTTGGCCAGCCAGGTCAAATGAACCACTGGGTGCAATAGTGGCACATCTGTTATGGGAAAAACCAACTGTTCTCTAATTGGACTGGAGTCCTGCTATAGGGGAGGATATACATGCCTGATATTGAGAAAAACCTATGATGGTGGAAGTCATGAGCTCTAGGGCTATAATGCCCACTGGTGTCTGGCTAAATGCATATGTTATGCTCACCAAACTGCCTGTTAAGCACTTCTCTTAATGTTCATACCCATATATTCATGCTACTCTCACTTTTGGTTAGAGAATCTTCTCTTTTCAGATGGTAGTAACCTCTGGACTGACTCAAAAGTCACCATAGTACTGAAAAGAACTGACAGAGGAGTGCTCAGCACTGAACCATCTCTATCACACCTTCCAAGACTCAGGGTCCATTGCGGAAGAGGTGGCAGAAAGAATGTAAGAGTCAAAATATTCCTTATAATGCACTCTTCCAGACACAAAAAGGCCTGGATATCCATGACCTTATAGTGCCTGTTACTACCTATACAGAACCATCATAACAGGAGGAAAAGATGATGACATCAAAATAACAGGCTGATGGAGATGTGGAGGGGATATGATGGAAAGTGAGTTGTGAAGGGTAAAGTGTGGGAGGAGGGAATTATCATGGTTTATTGTCTATAATGATGGAAGTTGTCAATAAAAAATAAAAATACAGTTAGAATCTTGAATTCTTTTGACTGCTATGTAAAATGCTCATGTAAATCTTTCATTAAAATTATAAGCACTTATTTGGAAATAAAAGATAAAGTCTCAATGTTTAACAGGAAATATGCATTATACTTCAAACAAGAGGTATTTTATTGGCATATTTGTTATTTCTGAGGTTTTGGGGTGTATGAATGAGTGTATTTGGGTTTTGTAGTATGTACTGTGTGTATGTGTTTGTGTGTGGTATATGCACACATGTGTATAGATGTATGTGCTCTGTATACACATGTGTGAAGGCCAAAGAAGAATGCCCCATCTCCTCTATTATTCTCATGTTGTATTTCCCTGAGAAAGAGTTTCTCAATGAATCTGGATCTTGCATTTTTTCAGCTAGACTGGCTGCCCAGAGAATTCCAGTAATTTGGTCTCAGCTCCATTCATTGCTGGGATTCTAGGAATGTACACCCATGCCTGACTTTTATGTGGGTGCTGGGGAATTAAACTCAGGACCTTAAGTTTGAGTAGCAATGCTCTTACCCATTGAGCCATCTCCCATGTTTGCATTTTTATTTATTATTTTTTAAATATTTCATTAATTTTTAGAGTGGTAGGGACAGAAAGAGGGTAAAGGAGAAGGGGGGAGAGTATGAGTACACCAGGGCCTCTTGCCATTGCAAATAAACTTGAGATGCATGTACCACTTTGTGCACCTGGCTTTATGTGGGTATGAGAAATTGAACCTGGGTCCACAGGCTCTGAAACCAAGTGACTTAATGGTTGAGCTATCTCCCTAGCCTGAGCTATGATTTCTTAAAAGATGGCTATGTCAGGGGCCCCAAAACCCTCCTACTATGTGATGATTCATGGGAATGTCTCATGGGGCTCAAAAGAAATTATCTTGAAATATACAATTTATACACCTAAGGACTCAAAGCCAAGCAGGTGTGGCAATCCACAGACTGATAATGGAGGACAGCAGGCACAAACTCCCAGGAATAGTCTCTCATTCAGAACCTCAAGATGCATCCTATCACTCCAGTGATGAATTGTGACAGCAGAGGAGAAATGATGCCTGCCACAGAAGTTGACCTAAGCCTAGTAGTCTCAGGTCTTATTAGGAGTTGGTACCAGACACCTGTGCCCAAGTCACAGCCTCTTAGGAAGAAGCCAGGTATTCTCCATAGAACAGACCTATTGCACAAACTATCTAGACAAACTGATACAGTGTGGCTCAGAGCCCACAGTGTGCAAAACACTCTAATGTGCAGGATGCCCCCAGCACTCATCTATAAGAGGTATACCAGGACCAATCAGAAACCAGAAACTTTCTGGAATTGCATAAACTTTGAGTAGCTTAGGCCTTCTGTGGATAAGTAGTTCTTCCATTAGAGGGATGTTCACTAAAAAACCTGTTTTGTTGGCCTGGAGAGATGGTTTAGTGGTTAATGCACTTTTCTGAGAAGTCCAAGGACCTAGGTTTGATTGCCCAGGACCCAAGTAAGCCAGATGCACAAGGTGGCGCATGCATCTGAAATTTGTTTGTAGTGGCTGGAGGCCCTGGCATACCCATTCTCTCCCTCTCTCTCTTCTTCTTCCTCCCTCTTCCTCATTCTCTGTCCCTCCCTGTCTAAAATAAATAAATAAATAAATAAATAAATAAATAAATAAATAAATATTTTTTAAAACTATCTAACCTTTGAAACAGCCTGTTTGTTGGTGCTATCTTAAAATAAGCTTTTATGTACAATCACAAAGTAAAGCCAACAGTATTTTAGAAAGTTTAGCATAAAATTAAGTAGTACCTCCTGCCTGGATCACCTCCATGAGTTGATTTTTTTTTATAAAGTGCCATCATTTTGTGTGCTATGCAATATAGAATCTTCTCTGTATATTTTATTAAAAAAAGTTGGTTGAGTTTCTTCCCAACCTTTTATGACTATGTTAATTACTTTGCTCCTTGCTGTAGAAAAATACTGGAAAAAGCAATTAACTTGCTGAAAGCAAGGGTTTTTTTTGGTTCATGCTTTGAGAAGCTATATGATCTTGGTAGAGAAGGCATGCAAGCAGAAGTATGAGGTAGTTGGTCACATTGAGTCTGCTGTCAGGAGGAAGAGAGAAATACATGCTGGTGCTCAGTTCACTTCTTTTTTTATCTTTTTATTCAGTCTGGGCCTTCCAACTTCAGTTAAACCTGTTTGAAAATGACTTCAAATACACACCCAGGGGTGTGTCTTCTTAGGTGTTTCTACATCCTGTAATGTTGACAATGCAAACTAACTATGAGAGTGGCCATGTCTACATCTATGACTTTAAAAAAATGTGATTTAACAAATTAGCAGAAAGTACAGAACAATCACTAATCCCCAAAAAGCAAAAAGCCTTGGAGGCCATAGAGAACTGATAATCGCTCCAATTTTATTGTTTTACTTTCTACAGGTGCAGGGATGACAGCTAGAGACAGAAACACCTGTTCTGTGACACATTTTCTAGTCCAGCAGAGCAAGCTGCCCATTCTTCCTCAGAGACACATTGCCACGAAGCACAACACTGCCCTTTGGACAAACTTCACTGGCACCTAGTGTATGGCCAATTAGAGGAGCCCCACAGGCACGTCTGTTTGTTTTGAGTGCCTTTTTCTTTAATTTTTACATTTCTGTACATTTATAAAACCTTACATCAAATATTACAGACTTTTAGAGCCCAGAAATAGTAAATATCATTAGGTCAATTGTGGTGGTTTGAATAGATGGCCCCCAATATATTCAGTTGTTTATTTGTTTGTAGTTTGCATCTTTAGCCATCTGGCTGGAGGCAATGTCACTGGGTGGATCTTTAGGTGTGGTGGTGGGTTTCAGATTTCAATCTAAAGATATGCAAAGTGTGCCTAGCAGGAGTTCCTGAAGTGTTGTGTGGCTTTAGGCTTGTACTTCTCTCTCTCTGCTTGGTCCTGTGAAGGCAGGCCAGTTTCTTCTGCCATTATGGAACTTCCCCTGGATCTGTAAGCTTCAATAAATATCCCTTCCTCCATAATTGTGTCTGGTCTGGAAGTCCATCTCAGAGAACCCGAAGCTGTCTGATACATCAATCTTCTGACAACAAAATAAAATTGTGAGATTTCTCTCCTTAGAGATATTTTTATACATGTATGTAATGTATTTAGATCATAATTACCTTCTCTTGACCCCCCACTACCTTTCCACTGAAACTTTTCTTCCTAATTAGTTCCTCTTTGATTTTGATGTCTTTTTTTTTTTTTTTTTTCTTGTGTGTTGGCAGGACTGTCGGAGTTTAATTAAGGTTGCCTGCATGGACATTTGTCAGGGTTTATTCCCAAGCACAATGGTCTTACCAGTGGTTATACCGCTGAAGAAAATGCCTCCCACTCCCCCAGCCACCGTTACTTGCCTACAACTGCTCAGGGAGGTTATGAGGGCCCCATGTTCTTACAACTTTTTAATATTAAAACACAGATATTGACTTTATTGTATCAGAAGATTTGATTCAGTCTGCATTATAATGTTGCTCAGCAACAAATGACTAATTGGTTTGACATTTGAATTTGCGATTTATCTGTATCAGTTATTTTCTGCCAGCAATGAATGAGCATAAATGTAGCAGCTTGAGGGAACATTGTCTCTCTTGACATGGAATGCCAGTGTTCTAAGCTCTGGTTCTCAGCTAGAATCATTTTGTTGGCTGGAAGAAGTTCTGTGAAGAATGTGCTGCAACTTATGTGTGTCATCAGGCTCCTCCACAGCTGGAGGGTTAAGTCCTAGTTTCCTGGCTGTCTGTCTGTCAACATGTACCTCACCCCTTAGAAGCCATGTGTAAGTGCTTACCATATGGTCTTCCTCATCTTCAGGGCCAACCATGGAGGACCCCTCTCTCTGACTGAAGGTCTCATAAAACCCTGAATTGCTTGAAGGATTAATAAAGTTCAAAAGTTTCTGAGACAAGCCAGCCCTAAAACAGAGGTCTGAGAATGAAGGTCAAATTCCTTGGTAATAATAACACATCCCCAGACCTTGGGCCTGAAAAAGAAACAAATACCTGTTCAATGAAAGGTTGCTGTTCTATATAAAATAACATATTCATATCCTGAAGACAGTACAGTTTAATCTTAAATGTTGTAACTGTCTCATCAACAAGGGAAATGGCCTTGCTCGTATCTTGTTTGCTCTGGCCCACATCTTTGTTTATGTTCTTCCTGCCCCTCATTTTGTATAAAAGTCAGGTCAGCTGTAAATATGCCTCTTGCACAAAAAGAAGTTTACAGTCCTTCATTTCTTGACGCCAATAAAGTAGTCTATAGCTGTGGAGGTCTAGTTTTATTTTTCATTCACATTGCCCAAGTCAGTTCTGATCCTGACTCATATCTAACACTGATGACCTGTTCAACCTGCCTCCTACATTTGCTCAAAGACATATGGCACTCATGCCATTAGATCAAGCCCATCTCATATTCCATTGGAAGTCCTACATAAATCTCCCAACTATAGTCAACTGGTTAGTAACCTTAGCTGACACTGAAAAAGTCCTTTTTGCTGTCAAAAGGGGCTTAGTTATGAAAGTGATATTTTAATATCAGGCCTCCTCCCATATACATGAAGGGCAATTATACAACTTTATTGAAGATATTTCAACATGATATAAGATGCACATTTCACACTTACAGTTCATTGTGTTTTGCCAAATGCATACTACCATGCAATAAAGGTAAGGAAATTTCCATCATTGTACAAGTCCCAGCTCTGCTTGCTGTGAGGCTATCATCTTCCTCTGCCAGAAGCAACCACCACAGTGTTCTCCATCACAATAGCTATGTGTCCATTTTTTGAAAACACACTTTATGGACTTATTTTTTCCTTGCTATGTTTTATTCAAGTATATAATTTGGGGTTTCATTTATATTATTGTGTCCATCAGAAATTTATTCTTTTTTAGTGCTGACTAGTCAGATGTATCATCATTGTCCTGTATGTTTTTCTTGTGTACATGTCTGGTTTTGTTTCAGCTATCAGATATTACAAATGAAGCTTCCATGAGTGCTTGGGTGAGGGCATTTTTGAATATATATTTTCATCTTTCTCATGTAAGTACCTGTGAGAAATGATAGAAGAGAAGGTGAATAAATGTATTTTCAGCTTCCTAATGCACTATCAAAGTCATGTCTAAAGTGCTTGTAAGATTTTACAAAAATCCCACCTTCAATTAATGAGGATTTTGATTCTTCCACAGTGGACAATGTTACATTTTGTACAGGAGCTATGCTTGTGGATGTGCAGTGGGTCTCCTTATACCTTTGCACATGATCTGTTCTTGTGGATGTGTAGTGGTCTCCTTGTAGCTTTGGTCTTCATTCCTGAGGAATGATGAGAGTGCATATACTTCAAGTATTTTTTGATCCTTTATGTTATCTTTTGTGAAATTCAGGTGCAAATATTTTGGCCATGCATCTATTAGAGTGCATGGCTTCTTTGTATGTGAACTCCAGAGTCTGCATATATTATGTACATAAAAGATGTACTTAACATAACCTACATTGTGGATTGTTGTTGTGGGTTGTATTACTATCTTGCAGTATTGGGGATTGAACCCATAGTCTGTGCATGTTAGGCAAGTACTTTACCAATGACCCCAAGCCTTAGTTGTCTTTTCTTTCCTTCATGTGTGTTTGTGTGTGATGCACAAATGTGTATGCAAAATTGCATGTGTACATGTGTCTGTGGGCATGGGTATGTGTAGATCAGAGGTTGAAGTTGGGCATCTTCCCCATTCAATTTCCACATTATTTTCTGTTTTGAAGTGTGGTTGTGTGGTAGTGTAAGCATTGTGCCAAAGCACAGAGATTCACATATATGCAGAGGCCAGAGGAAGATGCTGAGTGTCCTCTTCTGTCACTGGTCTGCAGTATTTCCTTAAAATAAAGTGTCTTGTTGAGCCTGGATTCACAATTTTTTTGTTAGACTGGATAACTAGTGAGTCACAGTGATTCTCCATCTCCCTGCCCAAATTTTGGGATTGCAGGCATGTTCTGCCATGCCTGGATTTTAGCATGGGTGCCTGGGACCAAACTCTGGCTTTCATGCTTGCACAGTAATGTTCTCACCCTCTGAGCCATCTTCCCATGCCTTCACCTTAGTTTCTGAGACAGGGTTTATCACTGAATCCAGAACTCACCTAACTAGCTATTGACCTTGCCCTAGGGATCCTCCTGTCTTTATGCCCCAGTGCTAAGATTGTATGCATGCCATCATGGCCAGATATTTTGTGGGCACTGAGAATCCAAATTGAGGTCCTTCTGATTGCATGTTTAAACATTTAACCCACCCACTATCACTTTCACCCTGTCTTATTCTTTTCTTGATGATGAGTTTTTGAAGACCAGAAGATTTTAGATTCAATAATTTCTAAATTGCTATTGCTTCTCCCTCAAGAACCAAGCTCCTTTTTGTCATTAGCCTTTGCCTATCCTACACAGCACAAAGTTTAAGGAAAATACATTGAAGTTAAATAAAGTGTATCATTTGTTTCTAACTTCCCATGCAGTATTTGTGCCTTTAGATAGTTACATGGGTCATTGTGTGCTGTGAGCAGGTCAAAATCACATGTAGACTCCCCATAACTGGGAGTGAGATCTGATAGTGGTGGCTTAAGAGTCAGACAGAAGTAGAAGCACCAGTGAAGATCAAGGCTTGTTTCTGAAGGATTGCATGAGCGTGACCACAGAGGAGCCTAGCCTGAGAGCACAGAGCTGCTTGCTGGCTGGCTGCATGGATCTTTGACATGATCCATCCTGGGTCCTTCACTCTCCACATGCCACCATTCCTGCTGATCTACATATAGCTGATAGTGTGCTGTTGCAGTAGCATCTGGGTGGGGAATTTCAGACAAACTCAATCCCAAAACTAATTACTAAGAGCCACATATGAAAGCTGTGTGCCTGTCTGGGGATAATAACAACCAGTTTGAATAAAGAAAATTACCCTTCTTCAAACTACCTTGCTTCCTGGAAATGACAAGCTGGAGAATGTCTGTGGTTTCCTAGGACTTTAAAAATAAAGACAAATTTGCCCAAATGACCCCTTTTCAGCCTGTGGACAGCTGTCCGCTCTATAGCATGGCCCTGGGTAAGCTTCTCTGAATCTTCTCAGGCAAATGTGAGACTTTAGTGTGGACATTGCCTGGGCTTATGATCCAAATATAGAAGATACTAATTCAGATTGGTCCACTGTTTATGTCAGATATGTAACCACAGTGTTTACCCCATTTTTAGCTCATGAAAATAGGTACAATCTCCCAACATGGTAGATGATCTCATTCTTCCATTTGCAGATAAAGGGATAGAGGTACCAGGATTAATTTCACAAGGTATCACATAGCAAGGGATCAGAATTTATACTGCAGCACCCTGAATGACTATGCAATTCTATGTATAGGAACTCAACTTCCCTTGAAGACATTGTCCTCAGAGCTAAAAGGTATGACAGGTTAGGGCGATTTCAGGTGTTGAATGTAAGACTTAGAAGTATGAGGCAGTTGTCACCATCCTTAGGTAGGCATTCTGGAATATTGTTTTACTGAAAGCTAAGAGTCCAAAGGGCAATGTTCCTATCCTTTCCAAGCCTTTGTGTTTTTGTATGTAAAATTGGGATAACAATCAAATCAGCTTCCAGGGTTGTATGGGAGTTAAGGCAGAGCACTCACAATCACTTATTGAGCAGGTGGAGTTTAATAGAAACTCCTCAGTGGAAAGGGTTGAAAATCTGTAATCTCCTCCACTGATGATCCATAGCCAATCAAAAGTCTGACCATCCAGTTGAGAGAGCTCCCCATTGTCTTCTTCATACGGGAGATGAACTTGTGGTCTCTTGGCCTTATCAATTTGGGCTCTATGGAAACTGACATGCCTTGAAACTCATGTCCAACCTACAAGGTGAGCTCTGGGGTGGAAAGATAACTTGTAGAAATGTTAATTTTCCTGTTCTGTACATTGCCAGTTGTCCCTACCCTTTCCCTGGTCTTCTTTAAAAGATAAATGAACATTCCCATGGCTTTTCTGAAGAAGGAAGGAATATTTTGCAGATTGCATTTGTTTTTGTAAAAGCTGAATCCATTAAACTGATTGTGCTATCAATGGGAGAGCCCTGGCAGGAGGAGAAATTACTCAAAGGACAGTGTGGTAGGTAGAAGATTCATCTAGACTGGAGAGCAATGCAGTTGGAGGTAAGGCTCTTTGACAGATAGACTAACATATCTGATTGGAGAATGTGGGTGTTGCAGTCAGATTCACATTGCTGGCATAAACACCTGATCAAGAGAAGCTTGTGGGGAAAAACGGTTTATTTTTGGCTTAAAAACTTGAGGGGAAGCTCCATGATGGTAGGGGAAAATGATGGCATGAGCAGAGGGTGAACATCACCTCTTGGCCAACAGCAGGTGGACAACAGCAACAGGAGAGTGTGCTAAACACTGGTAAGAAGAAGTTGGCTGTAACACCCATAAGCCTACCTCCAACAATACACTGCCTCCAGGAGGCTTTAATTTCTAAATTGCCATCAGCTAGGGACCTATCATTCAGAATACCTATGCTTATGGGGGGCACCTGAATCAAACCACCACAGTGAGGAAGGAAGATTGAGTGACTTAAGATCAACAGTGCCTGTGGAATCTTAGTGTTTCATTTAGAGTGAGTTTCATACCTTTTAATTCTCCCCAATTCAGCACACTGTGCTGTACAATAGATGAATTGTGGTGGGCTTGGGATTCCTCTTTTCTTTCTTTCTTTTTTTTTTTGTATCTGTGGTTGTCTGCTTCATGAACTTTGGGTTTCCTTCCTTTACTGTGCCATGCTCACATGACTGTACACAGTAGGTAAGAATCATGTTCTGAATTGTGTACATGCCAGTTGCTGTGGTCCCACCCATGTCTTCTGTGCTGTCAGCCTTACTACCTCAAAGTTCATGTGCTAGAAACTTAACCTCCCATAAATGGTTGTGAAGGTTGTGCCTCTAAGATAGTGGCTATTGTGGTGCTATGTTAGTTACTGATCTATAAAGGTGGGTTCTGCCACACTCCCCTCTTTCATATTTGTGCCTTCTTACCCTTTTGCCTTCCTCTGTGAAATACCAGAGCAAAAGTATCCCCACCAGATGTCATCCCTGTGGCCTTTTGCTGCCCAGCCTCCAGAAATGTCACAAATAACTTTCTGTGCCTTATAAATTATCAAGTATCATATATTTTTATGGCAGCTCAAAGGAGACTAAGACAGCTCTTACAATAATTCTGAGTAACCATCTGACCCTTGGTTAGTACTAAGACCTTTGTCAGGGCCAGGGGGATGGGTCAATGGGTAAAGTGCTTTCCACAAAAGTGTGAGGACCTGAGTTTGGATCTCCAGAACCCATATATGTTCCAGGCAGGTGAACAACTATAATCCCAGCACTGGGGAGCAACAGATAGAAAAACTACAGGGCTCAAAGGACAGTTAATGCAGCAAGTTAATGAGCTAACTCTGATTCAGAAATAGATGCTATCTCAATGAATAATTGAGGGAGACACCTAGTATGGACTTCTAACCTCCATATGCATACATTTGCACACAAAACCTATGAACATGAATACATACACACATGTACAGCAAGCACACATACAAAGAGGTCTTTGTCCACTTGTATCTATTATAATGCCTAGAATTACTAAAGTTGACATTTAAAATATTTTTGTTTTATTTAAAGAGGGAGAGAGAGAGAGAAAATAAGCATGGTAGGGCCTCTTCGCACTGCAAATGAACCCCAGATGTATATGCCACTTTATGCATCTGGCTTTATGTGGGTACTGGGGAATCAAACCCAGGATGTCAGGCTTTTCAGGCAAACACTTAACCATGGAGTCTTCTCTCCAGCCCAAAAGTTGATTTTAATGGTGCTCAGTTTTTAAGCAGACCTGTGCTGTTTTTAAGTTTCATAAGGATTACTCATGCAGAGAATGATCTCTTCCATCAAATAAATAATAGCCGCAAATACTTACAAAGCATCAGAGATGAATTCTCTACTGTTTGGGAAATTTTATTTATTAGTACACTTTGGGTTTTAAATAATACAGAATTACATTCAAACCAATTTAAATACATCAGGATTTTGTGCGTCTTACATCATCTGCTCTGATGAGCAAGGTATGATTCACATGCTGGGCTCTGAAGCAGAGATGAAAGAGGGGAGTGAGATGCACACCCAGCTAACTATGACAGTGAGTGGGGGGAGCACAGGGACCCATAGCCCCTGGATGGACAACCTCAAGTGAAATCCAAACTCAGTTTCCAGGTGGAGGGGTACATGGGGTAGAGTATCTATGCGTTGTGACAATACTTTATATTGAGAGATCTCATATTAAAATCTTAAAACCTAGTTTCTTGTTGAAGCAAAATGGGAGATATAGAAAATAAGTCTATGCTTAATCATGCAGGAACATGCATATAGTGGAACAGTTCATGCAAACACCAATCTGCCAGCATCTACATTGCCAATGGTACTCACTCATGGAGCTTGCCTGACCTGGAAGAAATTGGGACTTGTGGCCCCAGATTTAGGTGGTAGGGTTTATTGAGTTCCTTTAAGCAATGGTTGGCAAGAGATAACATGCATCCTATTTGGAATGAGAAGGAGCAAGTTTGGAAACCCATGAAGGGCCTTCTCTCTCTCTCTCTCTCTCCTCCTCTCCCTCTCACTGTCCTTGACCCTCTCTCGATCTCACTGGGAATGTACAGACTTGAGATGTAGATTTCACTATTGTCACTTGTCTACAGAGGGTTACAACTTAGCACATTTTGGAAATTTACTTAGGTGACAATGAAGATGCTTAGTCTTTGACCCCAGTATCAGTTACTTTTTTATTGCTGCAATCAAATCCTAGACCAGCAGCAACTTAAGGAAGGAAAGGGTTTACTTGACTTACGTTTGAAGGAGAGGTAGTCCATTAGAGAAGGGAGAGCACTGCAAGCTAGCTCATCACATTGCAGAGAGCCCAGAGGAAGTGGGTGGAACTATGAAACTTCAAGGTCTACCCTCACTGACCCTCTTCTCCCAGCAAGGCTCCACCTCTAACCATTTCACAACCTTCACAACCAGCACCACAGCTGGGAATGAAGTGTTCAAACACATGAGCCTGTGGGTACAATTCACATTCAAACCACAGTAGCCCAGTCCTCTAAGACACCAACTGAGCTCTGATGCTTCATCAGCCCCAGGCTCAGTGTGACTAGCTAAAGCAGGATTGAGGGCCAAATTCTGTGTTCTCACATAAAATTTGCCTCTCTCTCTCTCTCTCTCTCTCTCTCTCTCTCCCTCCTGTACATAATTGTCTGTATGTGTAAATGCACAGCAGATGGCTGTTTTGGGGGCTGTATATTCCTTTTCACTCTTGCCAGTTGTTTCTGGGTAATGATGATTCTTGTTTTAAAGCAATGCTTAAGCACCTATAAAAAGCAGTGGTGCCTGGTGTGTTTAGAAATTTTTACACTGGAGGTGCACGGAAGAATGTTTGTGGAGTAAGAACAGTGTGAGAGTGAGTGAGGTGGGCAGGATTGGGAGGGAAGAGAAGCTGAAATTCACTAAGCCCAGGCAATGCCCCACTACTCATCAGTAGCAAGAAAGCTCTCTTGATGAGCACAAAGCTGCAATGCCAACATAACATGTCATATGATTTCACTTAGGCGATATGCTAGAAATGAAAACATGGAGAACAGTCTAGAGGTTTCATGGGGTTAAGGAAGGGATCAAAAGCCTAGCTGCACATTCAGACAAACTTTTCAAAAATATCAAATTCAGAGCCTCCACTTGAAGCTCAAGATGCATGCTCAGGATATCTTAAGGATGTACTGTGAACACTTTATAGTATGGACTGTGGTATAGAATAGAAGATGACCTTTGTCTAGAAAAGCAGATTATGATAAAGTGATTCAGATCAATCACAGGTTTGGTGAGGGGGGATGAACATACTGATGTTTTATAGTGAGATCTGTGGCTGACAGGAAAGAACAACCAAGAATGGGATATAATTTGAAGGGAGAATAATGCCAAGAAGTCTACCACAGTAGGCCAGGCAATGAGAGTTTTAGGTCTGAACTACAATGGTAGATTTCATTATTTAAATAACACTTGCTATTTATACAGTTTAATTTTTGCATACTGTTTGTACTTGGTCTCATGGAGAGCTTTGGAGCTGAGATGTTCCCTTCCAATTCAACCTTAACAGAGGCAGCACAGCCAGACCTCTGCATTTCCCTGAGACCAGCCATCAGGAGCCATTAACAGCCCCATTACTTCCACTGGGGAACCAGTGGCCAGTCCCATTGGAGGTTCTATTCTCCTGTCACACTAGCCATGGTAGAGCATGGTCAACACAGTTTACACTCCTTGTTCATTTCTAGTTTATTCTTAATAGCCCACCAACATAGTCTGAGCTATTGTTTAGAATTTTGTTTGGAATTCTTGTGACAAATCTAATGGGAGATACAAAGTGTTTTGAACATCCTTTGGCAAATGCTAACTGCCCAATAGTTATTAGACATTAATAGTGCAATTTACTTTATTCACTTAAAACTAGTTACTGAGCATCATCTCACCACAAAGCTCTGCCTGCTGCAGGTGTGGGATCAGACACTGTGATTAGCTCAAGGGTTAACCAGCCAAGTTTTAGCCCCCACAGGAGCATGAATGGTGGATTTGGAAAAGAAAATAAAGTGAATTCCTTCCATTCCATGACTTCTGCTGAGCTTAGGCATCCAGTCCAGTCATCCATGGCAGTTCTGAATGTTTTTGTAGTGATACAACAATGAATTGATTCTGTCTTCTGAGTGGTTGGTTCCTTGGTTCATTTTTTTTTTCTTTATTAGTTAGTTTTGTATTCATCAAATACAGTCAGTTTGGTACCATTATTAGGCTCATCCATGACCTACCCCCTCCCCTTGGCCCCTCCTTGTTGAGGTATACGGGTCATGCATTGTGGAGATAGCCCACAGTTATGGGTAAGCTAAATGTCTCTGCATATCATGACCCAACATGTGGCTCTGACATTCTTTCCGCCCACTCTTCCGCAAAATTTCCCTGAGCCACGTTGGGTTCATTTTTGGTCTGCTTCAGTGATGAGGTGTTGGGGACCTCTGAGGCTCTGGCTCTCTGATTTGGTAGGAGTTGATTTTTCTCTGTGCTGATCTCCTTCCCCCTTCTGCTGGTATCCGGTTCACCAAGAAAACAGCCCCCTTGCTTGTTTCTCCAATTTTTCTTAGTTTCAGCCGGGGCCCTTTTGAGGTATGATGGGGTGGCTCTCTCCTTAGGATCTACATCTATCTGAAAAAGAGAAGCAGATTCTCCAAGGGAGAGTAAGTTAGCATCCTTGGTTCATTTTTTGCTATTTATAATTGCACGTTTGATTCACTTGGGAGAGAATAGGACTTGGTTAAAGCATGTGGCCACCAGGTGGCAATCAACGACTTGAATGATGCAACAGATGCTCTCACTGTAAAGCCAACAATGCTGGGCATGTTTTACTTAGTGGGTTTTTGTTTGGTTTTAGATCTTGATGCACAGCATCTAGTTTAATCTCTAAAAGTCTCCATTGTTTTTCAATAGGTTAAACACATCATCATCGTGTAAGTCAGTGTGGAGATTTGAATGTAATGCCCCCTAGCTTAAAATGTTTGTGATTGAATTTCTGCTTAGTGGAAACCTCTGGAAGGTGGAGCCCTTCTGGAGGTAATGTGTCCTGGGGTAGACTTTGAGGTTCAGTGCAGCCCTACTGTATGCGTGTTCAGAGTCAACTCATGCTTGCTGTTGCTGGCTGTTCTCCTTCCCTCCATCTCTATCTATTATCTATCTATCTATGTATCTATCTATCTATCTATCTATCTATCTATCTATCTATCTATCTATCTATCTATCTTTCCATCTACCTATCTTTCTATCTATCTATCATCTCTCTTTCTGCTGAGGATTATGAAGTGAGCCAGCTTCCTCCACCATGATGTGGCTGCCTCTGGAATATGTAAACCTGAAATAAACTCTTTCTTCCTATAGCTACTTCTAGTCAGGTGTTTTTATCAATAATGAAAAGGTAACTGCAGAGCCTAGCTATTATGCTCTTCTACAATATCCCAGAGAATGGTAAACTTATGTTCACACAAAATTTGCACACATGGGGTTGGGGAAATGGCTCAGATAGTAAAGTGCTTGCCATGCAAACCATGAAGGTAGGAATTCAGATCCTGACACCCATGTCCAATGGTGGATGTGGTGGCATGGGCCAGTAATTTCACCACTGGAGAGGTGGAGACAGGAGACTCACTAGGGTTTGATATTTGGCTATAAGCAAACTCACTGAAACCGTGAATTACAGATTCATTGAGAAACCCCACCCCATAAAAATAAGGTGATGAAGCAATACAGGAAGATATCTCATATCTGCCTCTGGTCTGTATAAATAGGTGCACACAAATGCACCCCAGTACACATGCAAAACATATTATATACACAGCTGCAGAGATGGCTTAGCAGTTAAGGCACTTGCCTGTGAAGCCTAAGGACCCATGTTTGATTCCCTAGGTCCACATAAGCCAGATGCAATGTGACACAAGTATACAAGGTCACATATGTGCACTAGGTGGCACCTGTTTCTGTAGTTTTATTACAGTGGCTAGAAGCCCTGGTGTGCCAATTCTTTCTCTGTGTCTCTCACTCTTGCTTTCTCACATAAATATAACAAAAGGCCAGTCTGTTCGGTTTGTCTGAAAGAAATATATTACGTACAAATGTTTATAAAAACTTTATGAGGAAGCTGGGCGTGGTGGCGCACACCTTTAATCCCAGCACTCGGAAGGCAGAGGTAGGAGGATCGCTGTGAGTTCGAGGACACCCTGAGACTCCATAATGAATTCCAAGTCAGCCTGGGCTAGAGTGAGACCCTACCTTGAAAAAAAAAAAAAAACAACTTTATGAGAATAGAAATATCCAAAACCTGAATACAACCTACATGTTCTTTCTCAAGTAAATATTTAAGCAAACTGTGAGATGTCAACACAATGGTCTGCTTCTCAGAAATAAAAAATAATGTACTATTTATGGACCCAGTAACCCAAGGGAATTGTATTGATGCCAAAAGCCAGTCCCAAAGAATTACATGTGATATTCATTTTGGAAATTGCAAAATTATGGAGAACAGGTTGGTGGTTTCTAGTGGTTAATGAGTAGACCACAAACTGGGATGTATATTAGTATAAATTCTTTTTTTAAATGTATTTAAATCATTTTTATTAATTTATTTGAGAGAGAAAAAGAGGCAGAGAGAGGGAGAGAGAATGGGCATGCCAGGGCCTCCAGCCACTGCAATCAAACTCCAGATGCATGCGCCCCCTTGTGCATCTGGCTAACGTGGGTCCTGGGGAATAGAGCCTCGAACCGGGGTTCTTAGGCTTCACAGGCAAGGGCTTAACCACTAAGCCATCTCTCCAGCCCCAGGATACATTTTTTTTTTTTTTTTTTTGGTTTTTCGAGGCAAGGTCTCACTCTAGCCCAGGCTGACCTGGAATTCACTATGGAGTCTCAGGGTGGCCTGGAACTCACGGCGATCCTCCTACCTCTGCCTCCTGAGTGTGCTAGGATTAAAGGCATGCGCCACCATGCCCAGCTCCAGGATACATTCTTAAAGAGTATAAAACTCAAAGCCTCTTCCACCAGCCTAGGAAAGTACAATCAAGATGTCTTAAATAGCTGGGCATGGTGGCACACACCTTTAATCCCAGCACTCGGGAGGCCGAAGTAGGAGGATCACCATCAGTTCGAGGACACCATGAGACTACATAGGTAATTCCAGGTCATTCTGGACCAGAGTGAGACCCTACCTCATAAAACCAAAAAAATATATACATATATATGTCTTAAATGATGCATTAATAAGCACCTAGTGTGTTAACCATGGCGGAAAGAGCCTTTTGTGATCTAACAATGAGGGTGGACTTTATCTTGAGAAGCAAATAGGGCATCACAACATGGTACAAATTAGTCAGGATAGTGAAATGAGCACACTCTGGTTTCATAAAGAAAACTGTCGCGGAAGAGGGCAGAGTAGTTAAGAGTGGGACATACTTTGAATCAAAGACACTTAGAAGTCTTCTGCTTTTGTCCAGGCAATGACTGGAACCAATCTGAACTGCAGTTATTGATTTTGTTATTTAGTAGTGATTTGCTGTATAGAGACATCTTCATTTTTATTAAAACCTGTTGATTTTATATTGTGCTATGTGCCAGGCTTGGTGGCGCACACCTTTAATCCCAGCACTGGGGAGGCAGAACTAGGAGAATCGCAGTGAGTTCAAGGCCACCCTGAGACTACCAAGTGAATTCCAGGTCAGCCTGAGATAGAGCAAGACCCTACCTCTAAAAACAAACAAGCAAGCAAACAAACAATATATATATATATATATATATATATATATATATGTATATATATATGTGTGTGTGTGTGTGTGTGTGTGTGTGTGTATTGTGTTATGCAAGTGATGAAATATCTGAGATGATCAAATTAAAAGAAAAGATTGGTTTTGGCTCAAACTTTTGGAAAAAGGTTTTACTCCATGGATGGTTGATGTTTTGCTTTTGGGCTTGCAACAAGGCAGCCATCAAGGTGAGAACAAATGGTGCAACACCAGTACTCACCTCTTACAAGCAAGAAGCAAGAGACTGGAAGGGATCAGCGTTCCTCTTAAGGGCACATCACATCCCCAACAACCTAACTTCACACACTCGGCATCACATCCAATGACTCCATCTTGAATACATGGACATTTGTGGAGTATCCATGATCAAACTACTGCGTTGAGGCTGGAGATCAGTAATAGTATACTTTCCTAGCTTGTACAAAACCCTGGATTTGATCTTTGTTTCCACTATGTACACCTCTTTCCTTCACTCCCTCTCTCCTCCCCTTCTCAGCTCCTACCTGGTCTGGAGCCTCTCATCAGCATGTGAGCCTGCAGCAGAGGACTCCCTCCAGCTGCTTCCCTCCCCTCCATGTGTGTTTATATGTACTGGGGCCCTTTGACCTTCTCCTTCCTATGTATGCTGGTGGGTGACTCTCATTCCGAGCCTTTAAAATAAGCTCTCCATTTCTAAAAATTTTGGTCTCAGAGCCTCTGCATTCAAACCTCCATTACATTATCATTATGAAATGGCATAGGAACTTGAGTTTATTCAACTGAAAGAAAACAAAAATGTGCATAACTGCACAAATCCCAATATAAGGAATGAAGATATTGGAAGAACTGCCCATATCTGTTGGAAGTTGGAAGATGCTGGAAGAACTTCTCACAGATGTTGTAAGTACTGCCCACAGATTTTCTTGGAGGTGAGAACTGCAGCCTGGGATATTTTTGGCCCCATATCATGCCTCACTCAATCATATCTGGTCAACAAGAAATAATGCTCCATCAGGGGAGAGTCTGATTCTGGAAGGGCAACGCTCAAGCTTGGGAAAGTGGCCAAAATTACTAGAAAGTGAAAATTTATTTTCACAATCATGCACAGTATTTTCCTGAGATGAAGAGTCTTTGAAACTGGAACTGCTGTTTTTGGTTAGACTAGCTGGCCAGAGATGGAAGGGGTAACTTCACCCTCTTGAGCACTGGGGTTACGGATATAAGTGGCCACACCCAGCTTATTTTTCATGGTGTTGGGGATCCAACTCAGGTCCTCATGATGTGCAACAAGCACTATTACCTGCTAAGCTATCTCCTTCGCACCCAATTCTAAATCTTAATATGAGTATGTTTTCATTTATTTTTGTTATAAAAGTCAATTTGTATTTTAGTAATTTTCATTAACACATGAAAATTGTACATGTATACATGTGATATGCCAACGTATGTGTGCATTGATTCATGTTCACATGATGGTAAACATCTAATTCCTCAAATACTTAAAATTTCTTTGTGAGAGCACGTTGATGATCCTTTCCTCCAACTTCAATACACAATGTTGACCATCCATTTTCTCCAGCCACCCTTTGTTCATCTAGCTGTGACTTTGTATAGTTGATCGATATCCCCACAGCTCTCCACCCCTGACTCATCATCCTCTGAACTTCTGTGAGGTCCTCTGAGACCATACTTTATATTCTGTAAGAGTGAGAGCTTTCTGTGCCTGGCTTACTTCACTTAACATAATGTTCTACAGTTCAGTCAACATTAGCAAGCTTAATAGAACTTAAGATCCCTCTATCTTAAATTTTAAAACATTCCATTTATTAGGATTATTTAAATACATAGGCTTGTTCTTAATGAGAAATTAATGGCTTTGAAAGACAAGAAATCATAAAATTTATAATGAACTTTAAAATGGAATTATACATTGCTTAATAGCAGGGACACATTTTGAGAATAGTGTCTTTAGGGATTTTGTCACCATGCAAACCTTAATTAGACAGTATTTTGGAAAGCTAAGAAGGCTCATATGTCAGTAGATGACATAATCTTGTAGGATCACCTTCATATGTGTGGTTGTCCATTGCCTAAGACATTGTTAGGTCACACATGACTGAACTTGAAAAATTTAAATAAATTATTTTAAATACCAAATCTTACTGTCATTGTAAATGTAATACTAAGGTTGGTAAACTGAGCTAGGCAGATGGCTCAGTTGTTAAAGTGTTTGTTTTGAATGCATGATGACTAGAATTTGATCCCCAAAGCCCATGTAAAAAAAGCTGGGCATGGTGGTACACACTTGTAAGTCTATTGTTGGAGAGGTGGAGCCCTGGGTCTCACTGGCTAGATAGTGTAGCCTACCTGGTGAGTCAAGGTTATCCTTTAGCCTCCACATGTGCACATACATGCACATACATACATACATGTATCTGCTCTTACATGAACACATACACACAAAAATACATTTATAAATTGAGTATACATGCTCAGGTAAGTAGGAGTTGACTGTTTTGTTGTAATGAGCTGAAGTAACCAGGAAAGAATAGTGACCATCTACATAAATCCCATGCATGAGGCTGGAACTCAATGAAAATTCACCTTCACTCACGGACAGAGAAGATGCTTGACTTTCTAGGACACAGCCAGACATCCTTATGATGTGTGTTAGGAAATTATTATAAGGCAGATTTCCATCCACGGAAATCCATAGGAAATGAGGTAGATGTGCCTGCAGCATGTGGGATATACTTCTCACAGTGTTCAGTAGAGACAACAAAAACAGAATCTCACTGTGGTGTGAATTTATGATACACACATACCCTGACTATTACCATATCTTTATCTAAGACATTGTTTAAGAACATAGATTGATCACACTGAGGGAGAGTCACTGTGCTGAGGAATTTAGTGGAGACAGACTTTTGAATAGAGCCATAACATGTGAAATGGAGTCAGTCACAAATCTGTGTTACTTACAATGCATTGACTTGGGTCTAAGGAGGCTTTGTTCTGTGTGGGTTCCAGAATCAAAATTTTAACATAAAATTCTGATTTACACACATTCGATCTGCTTGTATTTTCAGAAGGACCTTCAATTTAATTAGGTTTTCCTCTGCAAGTGCACAAAGATGCAGCATCAGAGACACTGTCACTCAGAGAATGACCACACCTCTGGGAAATTGTGCATATAAATGTAATTCTGTCATGGGCTGTTATTAGGATCTGATAATCATGAGCCCTTCCAGATGTGTGACTGAAGATTAGATTTTCTCTACTATGTGCTGTGGCTTCTCATTTGGAGGACTAACTTTGGAAGGAAGGGGCAGCTCCCTGCACATGCACTAAAGCAATCCATTCTTTAGGGCTCACTTCCCCTGGGTGTCAAGTACACAAGAATGCTGGGGTTTGAAAAAGCTGGACTCCTGCATGACAATTTTGTTTCACCAGCTTGACACTCTTCTCCAGGTCAAGCTGCTGCTCAGCAAATAGAGGTCACATTTCTCTGATCTAGGGAGTGGGGAAATGATGAGGGTCTGTTTAAGTGGACCTATGTGCCCATGTACTGGATCAGCCTAAATGAAGATGCCAGGCTGTGGTGCAGAAACTGTAATGACTGCTGCTGAGAAGGCACATCAGTCTCAAGCTCACTAGCCTAGGATAGAGCAAAGGTTATGTGATGTTCATACCGTCTCAATTTATAAATAGCTGAAGTTGTGAGTTCCCCTTTAAAAGGGTACAAAAATAGCGCTTAATCAAGAGAAGCCATACTTTGAATTTTGATATTGTCCTGGGCTGTGTCATGTGGTATTTTGCTCTCTTGAGATGCTGAGTAGAGGCATTGAGCCACAGCTCCCAGTCAGAAAGGGCGTGGCTAAAATTTACTAAGGCTGTGTTGCCAGGCATTTGTGGACACAGGTATTCGAGATGATGTGGGTGTATAGCTTCTGTCCTATTCTTGTCTCTGTGCTACAAGCAGAGAGTGATGAGAGCAGGAAGTGCTTAAGTGATTTTACATTTCTCAAACACTTACTGTTCTCCCTGACCTCAGATGCCATTTAGAGGGAAAGTACTCCGGAGGCCAATGGCCCCAGGAGAATACGTACACATGCAAAAACGTTCAGGGATCCATTTCTTTAGAATATAACTTGATTTACATACATGATCTAATTGGTTAGAAAAAATATTTCTTTCTTTTTTCTTTTTGAGGTAGGTTCTATCTCTAGCCTGGCTGACCTGGAATTCACTGTGTAGTCTCAGGCTGGCCTTAAGTTCACAGTGATCCTCCTACTTCTGCCTTCTGAGTGCTGGGATTAAAGGTATGTGCCATCATGCCTGGTATAGAAATAATATTTCTTTATTTTATTTTATTTATTTGAAAGAGAAAAAAGGAGGGAGAGTGGGAGGGAGGAAGAGAGAGAATGGGTGTGCCAGGGCCTCTAACCACTGCAAACAAATTCCATATGCACATACCACTTTATGCATATGGCTTACTTGGGTATTGGAGAATCAAACCTGGGTCCTTAGACTCCACAAGCAAGTACCTTAAACTCTATGTCATCTCCTCAGCCCAGAAATAATATTTCTTAATAAAAAATTATAGCTCTTTTATCTCTGCAATGCCAGCTCCAAACTCAATTCATTATATTAAAAAAAAAAAAAAAAAAAAAAAAACCTCGGGCTCTGGCAGTGGCAGTGGCAACTCCAGCAGCGACGGTGCCAGGTCTGTGTGGCCACAGCTGCCAGGCTCGGCTTGCACCACAGGAAAAGCCAGTGCCCAGCTCCAGAAAACAGAACAGCAGACCAGCGATCCAGCCAGCCTACTTGAACCCACAGGGCACCAAAGAGGGATGCAAGCAGAGCGCAGCATAACTGAGACCAAAATCATCCCAAAAGGTAACTGGGATTGCACCAGGGAAGGGTCTCACTTGGTCACAAGCTGACATGGAACCCTCAACAGATGAGAAATCTTAACCTCTTTGCTGATAGAGGACCAGGTTGTTATAATACCTACTCTTGCATAAATACTCAGTGTTGTTTTTCATTGAATCTATATATAGTTTAGTTAAATTTTAGAATCTATCTGTATTTTGTTCCACTCAGCCTACTTGAATACTCCCATAGCAGGCAAACCCAACCCCTAGGAACACTGTTGTAGATACTCTGAGAGTCTTAAGAGCCACACCTAACACCTGAAGCTCCTACCCTGAAGATATATAATATCAGATTGATGATACAACTAACTAGAAAATCCAAGCATTAACTTAATCCAAGATGCAAAAATATATACATTATAACACAAGAAACACTAAAAATCAAGATAATATAAATCCACCAAAAAGTATTAATGCATCAGAAATGAACTCTAGGGAGAATGAGTTAGAGGAAATGCCTGAGAAAGATTTCAAAAAAAAAGATTGTAAATATGTTCAAAGAAGTCAAAGAAGAAATCAAAGGAATCAAAGAGGAAATAAAATGAATCAAAGAAGACACAGGACACCAATTTAATGAAATAAAGAAGTCAATACAAGACATAAATAAGGAAATAGAAATAGTAAAGAAAAACCAGTCAGAATTACTAGCAATGAAGAACACAGTTAATGAAATTAAAAAAAAAAAAAAAAAAACTCTGTAGAAAACCAAACCAGTAGAATGGATGAAAGAG